>CM060680.1:174681295-176041295 GCA_030686995.1 Artemisia argyi
GGGGGGGGGGGGGGGGGGGAGGGGAGAGGGAGAGAGAGGGAGGGAGGGTGATGGGGGAGGGGGGAGAGGAGAGAGGGAGAGAGAGAGAGAGAGAGAGAGAGAGAGAGAGAGAGAGAGAGAGAGAGAGAGAGAGAGATAAAAACAATGTTTTTTTTAATGTAAGTAATACCATTTATCGAGTAACAGATTTTGTTTTGTAAAGTTTCAAAAATTTTCTATATCGTGTACTTATTACACAACGAAGGATAAATTGAAAAGTTTAATCATTTACATTAGGAATGAATAAAAGAATGATACGCAACAAAACAAAATGGCCAAGTCATAGATTTTTATACACATATCTATTTTGTAAATCATAATCTTTTAGTTAATTATACACTATGTATTGTGCATTTAGTGGATACTTCATGATTGGGGAGACAATTGTTGCATCAAGATTTTAAAGAACTGTTGGGAGGCATTGGCAGAGAACGGGAAGGTGGTGCAGTGGTAGTGAAAATGATCATGCCCGACCCTGAAAATTATAATGACAATGACGAAGGTTCTAAGAGTGTCATGAGCAGTGATATGATGATGTTGCTTATTAGTCCCAGTGGCAAAGAACGAACAATAAAAGAATACTACGCTTTGGCTAAAGAGGCGGGGGTTCACTTCTTTGAACATCGCTTGTAAGGAAGCAAAGTTTAGTATCATGGAATTCTACAAGAATACGTGAGTACGTAACTATTGAATGCAATGCTCCATTAACATGGATCTAAATTAAATAAATTTCATGCTAAATGATATTAACAAAGTTTACGTTTGCTCACAGCGTCGCGACAGGCTAAATTTTTCTCGTTAAGTGAACAAATTCTTATGTATGTTTTTTAATGAATAAGATACCGCATGCATTTATAATTTAGTTAAACTTATTTGTATATGCTGTTTTATACATACGATATTGTGTTTTACTTGTATGTTTTAGTTTGTTAATTTAGGTACATTGTATTGCTGGGTGAATTTTGTTTTATTAATAAGTTCGATTTGAGGCTTTCACCTTTTTTCCTACATCCGGGTTAAAGCATAACAAAAAAGAAAAATTTATCTTCGGTGTGTTTGAAAAGAAAAATTATGTAGCTCTTTTAAGTTACCAAATAAAGATATATACCAAAACAGTTATAGAATATGACTGCAAATTTCATGGTGGGAAGATAAGAGAAAAGGGGTGGACTCAAACATGTGATCTCTTAATGAAAAGGATAGTTGTTAACCAGTAATTAAATCTCATAAGCTTTTGTTCGAGTTTGCCATTATGCATCTTTAAACATGTATTATTTTCTGAAAAACAGAACTTGTCATATCAAATTCTTTGCTGACAGAAGATTGAGATGACTCGATGACAATAGAAAGTAGAAACCATTAGCCCTTGCAACATGTATTATACACTAGAAAGTAGAAACCATTGGCCGTTGCAACATTTATACAGCATTTTAGTAATAAAGTTGAGATGTAAAACGGATGAAGTTTTCTCTGTTTAAATAATCCCGGAGGGCCGCCCTTAACTCAGATGTACACAGCCTATCAAGGGTGACCCTCTGACCGTTTAACTCAAAATTCTCACTGTTCAGGCCATTTCTCTAGCCACCCCCAAATGTCTACATAGTAAGGTTTGAACCCTAAAACTCTAGTTATTAGGGCATCGATCGCCTTTCCATAGGCCAGTTTAATGGTGGTCTCAAGACTGATGTGTTCCTAATATATAGGGTAAGCATTGGGTTGAGCTTATATAGCAAGTTAAACAATAAGATTGACAGAGCACAAACTTTTGGGAGAACTTTCATATTTAACATTAAAATCTAATATCTGACAACATATACACAATGCAACTTATATACAGAATTTGGTAGGTTATGCAAACGAAAGGCTGTGACATTGAACAAATGTGAATAACCAAATGGGTAACACAATGTAACTTATATACACAAACACAAATTCCAATTAACATGGAATAATTAGTTTAAATGTAGTAAATGCTTGAGCTTTTTAACATTTTGCAAATTTAAGTTGCTAATACCTTTCATATAGAAGGTTGGTTATCAGTTTGCTCTTCAGTTGTAGTAGCAGAAGGCAACACATTTGAATGCGAACCGACACCACTTTCATCAGAAGATGGAGGATGGGGACTACTATCAGCAGGGGTGGATTGATTTCGAGCAGCAATTGCAGATACAGCTGCCAACTGTGTACTCGTTATGGTGGGTCGCTTTATGAGCGGTTTTGCTAACTCCAGGCGATGACTTGAAGTATGCTTCTGGTTAAACCTGCCTCGAAGATTTGAACCTGTGTTGTAACAGTCTCCACAAAGGTCATATCCGCACTTTTCAGTACAATCTTTGCACTGATACCGTTTCCCAATTATTGGACACATCTGTAAAAACAAAGCAATTCAACAACACACAATACAAATGTATTAGTAAAGAAAAGAATTCTTTTTAGTTGCTTAATAGCAACTTATACCAAATAAGGTTGAGGTGGCAAAATAGGCATGTTAGACAATGGGTCAAACCGGGTAACTTTTAGTTGCGGGTCACACCGGTTGAGATGACCCGCAACAGTGTTTTTTTCTTTTAAAATTTAGATATCAAGACATCGATTGTGGTATTACCGAATATTTGTTAACAAAGGACTTCACCCAAATGAATATACCAATAATTTCAAGTTATATTATCATTTAAGGGCATACTGGAAACGAAAATACAAATACCACTAGAAGGACATAATGACTCATGTATAAATGCAAATACCACACACAAGCTTCAGCAAAAGGAAATTACCCCACACATATCACAACCAACACCAAGGTGAAATTTCGAGCCATGAACAAGCTGCCACTCAAGAAAATTATCATCTGTTGAGAATGATGGCCAAGGAACTTGAGTAGTACTGGCCTCTATAAAACCGAAAAACACATCAACAAAACAAGTAACAATTTCCATGAGTTTGATTTTTATTGAGAGACAAACTCAAATTAGTTTAACTATACTAAGCTAGTAAAACGCACCATTTATTAAGTTCTTATTTTGGGCCTGATGTTGATTTAGTTGAAGAGTGTTTCTTCTCAATGCATGCTCTGAAGAAAAGTGTTCCTCTAAAAAGTGATCAAGCTCGTTACAAACTTTAGGAAGTCCACTTGGGTGCCGGCATTCACAAACTTGACATTTAAGCATCCCCTCAGTTGGGATGGTGATGCACGACTCACAATAAACTACATTTAAAGTTTTAAAAGGAGAGAAAATGAATGTAAGCCTTATTAAACAAAAAAAGTGTTATAACTAACTAGCTAGACACAGTCCATACCATGGCCGCAATTTAGAACAACAGGCCGATAAAACAATTGCTTGCAAGCAGCACACGTCACATCACTAACTGTAACCTGCTTACAAGACTGATCTGAAGACTGACCAACACTGTTTATTTCACTGGTAACAAGACTATCGATATCTGGTGAAGAACCAAACATTTTGTGTTTTTCATCCTCTATATGTTTAAAAACAGAAACACATTACTAAAGTCACAAACACACTTCATATATCATAATTCATACACACTCAATTTACTTTACCCTGTGTTTGTATGCTTCGTCTATCGTAGGAAACTGGATACAACTTCTTGAGCAAGAAGTGAAGTGTTTGACAGATGGCAGGAAAATACTGATAAGGATGTCGACATAATGGACAATGAGATATTTTTCTCATATTCATTGATTTTTGGCAACACCAGAAACATGAGACATGGCCACAAACTGCACATAGCCACAAAACCGCCAATGATAACTAATTAGTTACCAAACTATCACCATTAACAAAATCTATTCATTTTGTGAACATTCAACATTCCCTACCTAAAACGATAGGCTTGTATAGGACATCTCTGCATCAAGAAAGTAACAACTTTAGTCTTTACTTTAGCTAAATCATTACCAATCAATAAAAGTCAACAAAACTCAGCTACATTATTCTTTTAGTAAATTCACAGTTTACCATCATTAATTGTTAGTCCAAATGATTTATACTTAAAAATTTATAATCATATATCTTCATCTTAAAAACAGAGAATTCTACTTACCTCATGAACTCGGTATATTATCTGAACTGCAAATAATAAACTAAGGGAAAATGAAGTGTACTGTCAGCAATACGCTAGCAGCAAGCTTATGCAATGTAAAAAATAAATTCTTATAAAATAGGAACACCCAAGTTTAATCCCGGAGACTGCATCTTTGTGACAGCCATGAGACATGTACAGTTGGGACCCGAAACAATGACTTCACTAATAAATAGTTACTTTTTGTGATATGAGCTTACACTCTCTAAAGGAGGCCATTGAGTCAATCTAAACATTGCCTTCCCATTGAGTCAATCTAAACATTGCCTTCCACAACATGTTCTTGTCCTCTTAAGGGGCATGTGCCGGGTAGCATTGCAAGTTATTAACGTTTTAGTGAATTTAAAAATGTATCTAACTTGCCACAAAATCTTTAAGTGTGTATTTTTATCCAATTTTTTTCTATTAAACACACAAACCGGTCTAATCTTTCTATTCTGTATACATTGCACTATTGGTGACGTGTCACCAATCATTCAATATACACAGCAGAAAGATAGTCATTAGGTGTATTTCATAGAAAAAAAAAATATTAGATTGATACACGCTAGGCTACCGACAGTAGTTCCTCATTTTTCCTGCCATCTCACCTTTCTCTCTCATGCGACCTACAGCCGGCCTTCTAGGCACAATAAGGCGACCTACACTACAAAAAACATACCCCACAAAAATACATTTTAGTTAAACTAAAACAGTAAAACACACACAACACACCACTCGACCCTCAAGCTACCCCCAATAAGGAGAACAACCGATTTGGGTTGTGTAGGTTGCTCAAGGCCAACTGGTCCCTGAGGGTTGAGAACTCACGCGGTGTGTTTTTATTTAATTAAAATATATTTTTGTGAGGTACATTTTTTGTAGTGTAGGTCACCTTATTGTGCCTGAAAGGTCAAGTGTTACCAGGAGAGAGAAATCAGATGTGGCTGGAAAAATGAAGGTTGCTGAGGGTTGTTATTGGGGGTAGCCTCAGCAACCTTCACGACATAGTCGGTCGAGTGCCTTATCATGTGGCAAGTCAGATACGTTATAAACTAGTTATCCTAAGTATTAAAACACGTAAAAATCCTCAACACTAAATATCTATACTACTATATAATGCATTTGGACAATTCAATAATTAAAAATGCTTAAAATTCAGACTTTTACTTGCTTATTATGGAAAGATTTCAAAATTAATTGGTTAAGAAGGGTTGGTTGTTCAAACTAAAATTATTTGGCTTGACCATCTCTATCATCTCTACTTATAAAGCATAAAGACAACTAAATGTGTAATCGAATAACGCAAAATATAGTCACAGGTACCCGCAGCTGCATTGCGCCGTTCTAGTACTTAATCATACACTCGTAACAAACTTGATAAATATACTATAGAAACAATAATTATGAAAGGGATTAATTACAGGCAAATGGCGCATGTGAAATGATCAGAAATTTGCTCCGATTTATTATTGACTTCTTCCATTGCTGATCTTCTTGAATCTTGATCACCACCGAGTTTTATTCAGTTTTTTGTTGAAAAAGTATTCAGTCGGTAGCTGGGCCAAATATTTTGGACTCTTTTAAAAGAGAAAATTAAGTTCGTGGGCTATGTATACGCTTTGGACTTTTGATCTGGGTGCATTTGTTTTTGGGATGTAGCAAGTTCTCATTTGCGCCAATTTTCTTTATCAAAATTAGAATCAGATAAGTTTTACTGTACAAAACAATACTCACAAAATGATGAGTCATATTAATATACGTTATTGTTTTCTCTCTTACTTTTAAAATCATCTAATTTTTTAAAATAAATTTCATGTTAAATGATATTAATGAATAAGAATTATTCAACAACAAATTAGGGACGTGGATCTGCAAGTGTTGTGGGATTAAATATTGGTTTTGTTCGAGGTTTCAACGTGTTTTGTCAAAGTTACGAGGGTGTCCTTTTGCACCCGTTTCCATGCATTTATCGGGTGATTGTCTTTAATTTGTTATGTGTTGAGTGTGTTTGGATGACGGAGATTCTCCTTGAATTGTTGGATCTTTCATAGGGTCATTGTAATTTTAAAGTCATTGTGGGTTTTTATTTTTTGTTCGGAATTTTGTTTGTAGGATCCTTGTTCCTTTCTGGGTACTGTTTGAATAATAATCATCTAAAGCAAACACAACAAATGTTGGAACATCAATCAAACAGACCCCTATTTTTTACTCATTTCATTCATGTCTGTATTATATACTACTAAGTGTGACAATTATTTCTTCTAAATACATTCTAGAATGAATATTACATATCTCAAAAGTCACATGCATACATTATCTTTTTCTAATTTTCTTTATCAATTCAACTAACTATGATTAACTATATAAGGCAGTGGTCCTACAAAGTGTTGTACACCCTAGCAAAGAATATTTTAGTTGTGGTATATATAAATATCAATCATAGCAAAGGTTCGCCAATAGACATAATCTAGCTCAATCATGGACTCATCATCACAAGAAGATAGCAAGATGTCTAGAGAAGAAGAAGGTTTACTAAGAGTGAATCAAATAAATAGTGGAATGCTTCTTCCTATGGTCATCAAAACTGCTCTAGAACTTGATCTATTTGAGATCATGGCAAAGAGTCCTGGTCGCCAGTTTTCTGCTATTGATCTAGCTTCTAGTCTTCCTAAGCAAAGCCCTGAAACCCCGGCTTTAATTGAACGGCTTCTTCGGTTTCTTGCTAGCCAATCTATTCTCACGTCGAAAGTAGTCACAGATGAGCATGGAGACTCTAAGACATTGTATGGCATGACACATGTGTCAAATTATTATGTGCGAAAGGAAGATGGGACGTCTCATGCTTCCACGCTTCTCCTTATATATGATAAAGTACTTGTCGATTGTTGGTTAGTTATTTATCTTTGCATCTTATATCTTGATTAAATAATTTAACTGCATGAATATGTTAATGAACACTCATCCAAGTGATTTGAAGCTACTCAAACACGAGCAAGAGATCTCAATAGAGGTAGCAAAATAGGTGAATCCATGGGCGGGGAGATACAAGGGGGGCACAAGGGGCAGGTGCCCCCCTAGCGAAAAAAATGTAGTGTAAATTTTCGAAAATATTTAGCTTTTTCCGTAATTTGCCCCCCTTATGTACTAATTTATAGTGTAGTTTCTAAAATTTATCAAAGTATGCCCCCTCGACAAAAAATTTCTGGCTCCGCCCCTGGGTGAATCACTAATCAGGGTGAATGGGTAGCATTAGATCAGGTCAAAATGGGTTGTTTTTAGTGTGGACGACGCATATGATTGGGTTGAACCGCAAACATTTAGTCTTTGTTTGTTCATTTTAGTTTAACTTTAGTTAATACATTAAGCATTACTACAAAGACTATTTTGTCAGAACCCTAAACTAGTTTTCTAAATTCAATGACTAAAACGCTAAAATGCATGTGCGAGAGACTTTTCACCTAAACCCACCCATTTGATCCGTTTGGGATAAATCTGTACTCAATTTTGAAATTTCGACTCATTTATAAGTATACTGTATAACAGTCAAAGTGGCCAACTTTGGATACTACTTTTGCCATATTAAGTTATCTGAAATAGACCAATTTACAAGTGATTCTGAATGCTTCAAGTATCCTACTTTAGCCAACCTCTAAACCATAGCTAGTTTCACTTTCAGCTATTTGTTTAATTGTTTTATCTGTCTAACATGTTATAACTATATTAGAAGTTTAGAACTTAATTCCACTAGGCTCATAATCACAGAAGTTAATCAATTGCCATCCCTAATCACTACGGAGTATATTATTTGTATTGACGCAGGTATCACCTGAAAGATGCTGTAGTTGAGGGAGGGGTCCCATTTGACAAGGCACATGGGGTGAATGCATTTGAGTACCCTGCAAAAGATAACAGATTCAATGAGGTGTTTAACAAGTGCATGTATGATGAAACAAGGATAGTAATGAAGATGATTCTTGACAAGTACAAGGGATTCGAAGGGGTGAAAGAGTTAACTGATGTTGGTGGTGGTTTAGGTGCTAATCTTGAGCTTATTGTATCCAAGTATCCTAATATCAAAGGCATCAACTTTGATCTACCCCATGTCATCAAGGATGCACCTCCGTATCCAGGTATTCAAATTCATATGCACACATACAGTATAATGTGTTGATGAATCTAAGTTGTACACCACCTAGGACCTATGGAATCACCACACTAATGTTCATCGTGTGAATGTTAGTGTGCATAGTATTACATCATATATTTTAGATAATATTCATATTTAATACCCATATATGTTGAGTAACCATGATCAGTCTTATTGAAACGCCTTATGTTCATGCATGATTCAAACATTTTTTTATAATTTGATCTAGATCTCCAAGTCCATGTAATTGACAATGTTTGCACCACATTATTGACTAGGTGTGGAGCATGTTGGAGGAGATATGTTTGCTAGTGTTCCAAGAGGAGATGTTATTTTCATGAAGGTTGGTGGTAGTTGGTACACCAACTCTTAGTACATGACTTATTTCTTAAACTTATTTCTGTTAAATAAACACTATGAATTTTCCTTCTAATTAGTGGATACTTCATGACTGGGGCGACAACTATTGCATCACGCTTTTAAAGAACTGTTGGGCAGCATTGCCAGAGTGTGGTAAGGTGGTGGTGGTGGAAGTGATCATGCCAGACCCTGAACATATAAGTGCCACCGATGAAGTTTCTAAGACTGCCGTTTTTGGTGATTTAATAATGTTGATTGCTAACCCTGGTGGCAAAGAGCGCACGGTAAAAGAATACAATGCCTTAGCTAAAGAGGCCGGGTTCACTTCTTTGGACATTGTTTGCAGAGTTTCTACTTTTTGTATCATGGAATTCCACAAACATGTTTAACTATTGAATGTAAAGTCGAGTAACGATGATCTTGATGGTGTAGAATTTCATACATAATTTCATGTTATACGATAATAAACAATATTTTGCCCGGTTAGAGGGATTTCTTATATATAGTTTTTACTAGCCTAGATTTACGTTTGCAAGCCATTTAAGACCGTGATGATATTGTTTGAAGCTGAATAATCCAATTCATAAGATGACTATAAATCAATTAGACTCTTAGTAAAGGTGATAGTGTGATCCTCATTCACTTAAAACTGGGCCATGTTGGCTATGTTTTATCTTTAATCATTTAGATGCTTATGAAAAATAAAGAAAGAAACATAGCTAAAGTGAAAAACGAGTAAGTGGTTGAACTAGTCAATAAGGTTGAATATTGCCCAAAAATGTATGGTTAATATACAACCCTTCTAAAAGGCATTTGGTGGTCGACCCAACATGTTTCGATTTGCAGTTATAACTTACCCATTTTGTCATGTTACCAACTCGACGACCTGTTAGGGCTACCAATTCACTGAATTTACAATGAGTTTGAAATTAAAGAATACAGTCCTAAGCAAATACTCCGTATTAGTTGTTTCTTTGTTAAATTTGTGAGAAATGAGTATGAACGGTTAGATGATAAAGGCCTGTAAGCTCGTTGGGTTTGGCCCGTTTAGTTCTTAGGTTAGTTTGTTTTCTATTTAATATCTTCTAATCTTCATTGTTTAGTGAATCTGATTAACACAGTTTTTCAGTATTCCCTCTTTGTTTCTACATGGTATCAATAGCTAGGTCGAAACTCGAAAATGAAGAAGAAAAGAAAGAAAAGTCCGCTCGGTTGGTGTCTGTTGCCAAAAGTTGACGAAAAAGAAAACACAAAAGAAGCTCACGTACGTGGTTTTTGGTCTAATCATGCTGTTGGAATTTGATTTTTCATAATCACCATTTTGATTGGATGTGAATATTATGGATCGGTGGTATTAATAGTGGAGTTAATGATATGAAGAAAAAAAATGTACTCATGATATTTATGTGAATGTACGATCAGTTTTTTTTTTTTTTTTTTTTTTTTTTTTTTTTTTTTTTTTTTTTTTACGACAGCGACGGTTTAAATTCACTCTAGACAAAAATACACCGTTGGTCCCTAAACTTTCTCAAAAACATCGCCTGTAGTCCAAAACTTTTAAAATAGTCGTAGGGAGTCCAAAACACAAGTTTTAATGTCTGATTACGTCCATTTGACTATAATTAGTTAGTCAACACCTTTATTTGATGTTTTCTTTTGTTTTTAGTGAAAAGCATAACGGTCATTTCATATATTAATTCTACTTTTATTCCCTTTTTTTATTACCAAACATCACACACGTTACTAACAAGAAGAGTTAATAAAACAACAATAGTAGTACTAGTATTAACATTACACAAGCTAAAAAGAAACATTTAAAGAGGAGTTTGAAGTTGAACAAGTAAGAGTAAAAATAAAAATCAATCTTCTTGTCTCTTTCTTTTCTCAATCTTTTTCTTCTTCTGCACCTCCTTCAACAATCATTTCTTCCTCTCCTTATTCTTATACTTATTCTTGTTGTCCGTTTAATGATATCATTTTTCTTGTTGTGTTTTAGCTTGTCAAAATAGAGAATGGAGATGTCATTCCTGGATAGGCAGTCCCAGAAAGTTTCTTTCCTTAGCTTCGAAGTCGTATGCTACGTAAGGCCGATTCGTTCTTGGGTTGTTTGACTTTTGTCGACTAATCACTTTTGGTTGAATGAGAATGGGCTGGAAATTCTGTTATTGGGTTGTTTGACTTTTGTCAACTAATCACTTTTGGTCCATATCATTGCCTTCCTCTTCAAATGTTACTTGTCCACAAGTAACTAAGTATTCAAATCACTAAGGTAACCTTCTTTATTCCTTTAATCATCCTCCCTTTTCTTAAGCCAAACACCCCCTAAGAAAAATCAGCAACCTCATACTTAAATGCTCACCAGTAGAATACCATTGTTGCAATTACTGTAATGGGGTTCAAGTTGAGTTGGTGTTTGAGAAGCCTTAACACATAGAGACTGAAGTGGATCATAAAAATCAGCTCCAAAACTAACATCAGCAAAACCCATAAATGTACATTAACATCCGGTTCATTTCCACCCTTTCCATGTTTGCTAATGTCACCAGTATCAAACACTTGCTTAATTGTAAACACTACACATGAACAATCATTGTCAACACTACACATGAACATAAAAATATTTAGTATGGCTATTAACACTGTATTAGTGGCATTAGTTTACAATGCACAACGATATATCATAAGCAAAAAAATTACACAAGTGCGGAACATATATATAGTAGTTCAGAAAGCAGCTGGGATCCTCTAACGGATGGGTATTCCACTATTCCTAATGATAGCATTTAATGTTTAAAAATAAAATGATTACAATTAGCCGTTTGCCATTAGTGCAATTCACATGAGAATGAGACTTTTAACATTGAGAATGGGACTTTCAATTTAGTAAATTGCTACAACCTTTAATGCAGGGACTTTCAAAATTCCCCCTGACATTAAACATAGATGTTTTTATGTTTCTACATCCCTTTTTAAAGCCACTTTCATGAATCTCAAATCAGAAAACGTTTTTTATACAATCTTTAAACAAAATACTGCAACTCATATTCATAAATTATGTCTGGAAACAACAAGAGAACATGGTTTGTTTCTAAGATGGTTAACGAGAAGGAAACATTGAAGAAGAAACAGTCAAAGTAAGTAAAATTTAGAACACGTAAACATTCAAAATAGATTTGTTGCAGCAACTTCTATTTTGTTTAATCTAATGCTTCTTCGATTTCAAGAAAACACGTGTTCAAGGAGAAACTTCAAGAGTTAATGAATCAGGTCAAGGTATGCTAATGTCATATACATTCAGTTAAAAAAACAGTTGCAACTAATTTAACCATTCAAGGATTAATTTGACATATTTTTAGTTTTATGCATTGATGATTGTCTATTATGTGCAGGTAAGGAACAAGATACTTTCAACATTGATGAGTGATATGAGTGGTGGACTTCTGAAAAGAAGAAAGTAGCAAAGAAAGAAAGTTTGCTTCAAGTTGCTAAAGATGAGAAGGAATATGCTTCGTCAAAGGCAAGCATTCGTTCAGTTCAAGAGGATTCTAATGATGCGGGCTTTTTCAGTGACGAGCAGGGTTTCGATGCCATTGATTAAGAAAATGCACATTTGGTATTTGACTCGGAGAAATCTCCAAAATTTCATTACTAGCTTTTTATGAATGTATGAACTTTTTGTTGATTTCGAATGTTAATGTAACAAGTTTACATTTCTTGGTTCATTTTGTCTATTTTATTAGTTGTTTCCTATCATGGGCTAACTAACATTATAAAGAGAGGGAAAACAAGAATCTAACCCCTGGTAAAGAGAGACCCATCAGAGGTCACGACTGCAGAATGCTCACGGCCATAATCCATATCCAATCAGCGTGAATTCGCTCCAGCTGGACACCCGAAAAGTTCAGGAGGAAGCCGTTTTGGGATCCTCAAGTTCTGCTCTTCACATCTTCGACCTGTTTGACCAAACTGATTATAACCCCAAACATATAATGCACTCTTGGTTGGCAAAAGCACCGGTCGAGTTTCACTAAATATATCATCAATAGCCATTTTTCACCTGATCATAAACAAATCAGTATTAACTAATTAACTAATAGCCATTTTTCACCTGATCATAAGCACAAAACAGATGAACTAAATTACGAAAGTGGACTAATTTCTAAGCCAATTTACAAAGATGAACCAAATTCTAGCAATTTATGAAAAGAGACCGTGACGTACCTTCTAAAATATGTGCATTGTGCGCCTAGATAAAAGAGTGGGGTCAACTGCTTTTTCTATCAAGCCATCACCATACTTCTCCTTTATTATACTACTTTTTTTTAACAAAACATTTACTACTATTATACTACCTAACCATCACTATCTTCACACTTCACACTTCACACTTCACACTGCAAAATTAAATCATACTCTATCAAACTCGATCAAACCATCACCGTCCATTTTTTTGATCAAACCATCGCCTTCCATTTATCTTCATGCGCACAAATGAATGAAAAAGAACCTGTGTGCTTGTGCGCTAATCCTTTGGAGTTTTGTGGTTTTTTATGGTTCATGCGCACAAGAAAAACGAAACAAAATGCTTAGCTGTGCGCTTAAGATTTGGAGTTTTGTGGTTTCGAGTTTTTCTAGTAATTTATTTTTATTTTTATAAAATCATGCGCACAACATATAAATTGTGAGTTGTGCGATGTGTGCTTGCTATTTGGATTTTGTGGTTTTGAGATTTGGATCTTTGTGTTTTGCGCTTGTGCGCTGTTGTTTTGTGCGTCTGATATTTGTATTTTGTGTTGTTTTTTGTGCGCGGTTGTGACAGATGTCAAAATCATATTCGTCTATCAACACATGTCTTTCATTGTATGGTGGCGCAAATTTATAGACCATTTTCGTAAATAAGAAACGCGCAGACCATTTTCGTAAGATGGTATTAAAAAGAGTTCATTTAAGTAATTGACTCAAACAGATTTGTTACAGCAATTTATGAAATGAAATGACCATTATGTGTGTGATGTTCGGTAATAAAAAAGGGGAAGAAAAGTAGAAGAAATATATAAAATGACTATTATGCCCTTCAATTAAAACAAACGAAAACATTAAATAATGGTGTTGACTAATGGATTACAGTCAAAGGGACGCAATCAGACATTAAAACTTGTGTTTTGGACTCACTACGACTATTTTGAAAGTTTTGGACTCCATGCGATGTTTTTGGGAAAGTTTAGGGACCAACGGTGTATTTTTGTCTTCACTCTATATATTATGGAGTCACAGATTCAGCGAACAACCACTAAACAAATATTTTCTAACCAAACGTTTAATAAAGTAATACTTCCTTATCGAACCTCGAAAACGAAAACAAACAATAAAGTACTACTTTCTTATCCAACCTCCAAACAATAATAGTATTAAAAAAAAAGACAAAAATACACCGTTGGTCCCTAAACTTTTCACAAAACATCGCAAGGCACCCTAACTTTTAAAAATCATCGCCTGGCGTCCAAACCTTGTGTTTTTTAGGCCGATTGCGTCCTGTGACCATTTTTGGCTTGGTCAACGCACATTTTTTGTAATAATATGAAGGGCATAATAGTCCAATCACGTTATAACCAGTAGTTAACCCAAGCTAAACCAGACATACAACTTGAGGGATCATCGGTGTAGTCACACATTAACTATGTAACTTTATCGTATCTTCTGTGATACACATATTAATGTTTTCGCAGGAATCAATAAACCCACACCCAACCATTGACAGTTGAGTAAAACCAGATCATCTACCACACACATTGTCATATACAACCTCAACCCAACACAACCCTCAACAAAGTACCCATATTCTATCTTATCGAATCCCATCTAATCACACACCCACAAACAATCGGAACTTGCAAGCCTTGCAAAATCAAACAACACACATACGAGGTAACAATATTTACTGATTTTTGTTTAATTAAAACATTATTTGTGATAATGTTAATCGTTAATGCAGAAGGTATGTATGGGAATCAATTTATTTGCGCTTTGGACGATCCTGAAGAGGTTTTGGATGAGTTTGTAAGTTAACACCATATAAGAATTAACTGTTATATCTCTAAGAAAGTAGTTGTAAGAAATTGACAATGCTTAAAACTTAATATTGATATACAGGAACTGCATCATGATTTCGTGTTAGGAGGATCCTATCATGGGAATCGGTATATTTACTTAGTTAACTACGAGGGGACTAGATGGAGAGTTAGTGTAAGAAGAGTATCACAATTAGTGTGTGTTGTTGAGGGAGCAAGGTGGAATGATTTTGCGATGCACAACATCACCTGTTCGGATGTTGCTTACTTACATTTTATAGAAGAGGGTGAGGATGTGTTTTATGTAGCTACCTACAATGAGTATGGGGAGGAGTTGCATAATTATGAACCAGTCCATGATCAGTTTTGGAGATGTATGGTTGATGTGACAGACACATATCGTTTTAACCAGCCAATGCCAGAAGATTTTCTAGCATATCTACATGGTCCAGTAGCTACAGAGTCGGTCATGGTTACTATTAACACCACTGATTACCAAGTAGAGCTGGAGGTTACACAAGATTGGTATCGATATGTCCACACGGCCCTGTGGGGATGTGGTTGGGAGAAAATGGCCCAAGACTTGAATATGTCACCTAGTCAAAAAATGGTGTTTACTCAGGTTGTCCCGGGGGAGGAGTATAATGTCATGTTGTTTGACCATGATGGAGGGGCCATCACAACAGTGGAGACATACAACACCAACATAGCCATGAATGCCCTGTGTCACCAACCAACTGACTATGGTATGTTTTAGTTTTTTAACTTTAACTACACCAAGTATCTCACAGCAGTGTAAGTTATTTGATTATATGTAATATTAAATTCAGATTTTGAAGCCCCTCGGATGAATTGGATGTGTAATTGGGAACACCACACAGCCCATGACCAAGAAGAAAGGGCATTCTACAGGAAGATGACTGCAGCCTTTTGGAGAGACGGCCGACTTGTAAGTCTAGTGACAGAGTTGCTTAATAAGATATATGAATATCATTTGTATCATATATTGTGTTTCTGATATAAAGATTGATGGATCATAATGTGTGTTAGAAGCATCCAATGACAAACTAATGATAAGTTTTGTACATTTTTTTATCAGTCCATTCCATCAAGAATTGTTAAGAAGTACAACCTGTATGGGTTCTCTAGAGCGGCTGTGAAGCATAAAAACATAGAGAAAGAGTTCGAAGTTCATGAGATGACACTTCAAGTTGGTCAAGGGAAGGTCAGGATGCAAGTGGCTATTGTTTCATTATCTAGTTTTAGGCAATTGAGGGCAGAAGCACATTTTGGTCAAGGTTCAATGGTCCGCTTCTTTCTAGGTGATGAAACTAACATGTCACAAAGAATTTTACATTTTGATGTGTACTGATGGAGCTTTAAAGTTGGATGAATGATATTATGTAAACAAATTATGTAGTTCGTATGTATGGTGGATTTGTGGGCACAAATCAACTTGACAATGCTTAGACAATTGTTTTGTAAACTATATGTGTAGGAGAAACCATATGGGTTTGTCCATACACAATTTTGGAAGTATGATGCAATATATGTATGCTTAACTTTAGGTTTTATAACGGATACTTAGTAACACTTCGTGTTGTATGTGTTGACTTTATTAGTCAAAAGGGGTTATTTGACTCATGGAATTTTAATTATGACTTTCGATAGTCAAACTTCAAATAGAAATTGCCATTTACCAATTGACTCATTAATTGAAATGTTGCTTTCTATGGATCATAATACCAAGTTGAAGTGTTATATGTAACTTTGATTTTCAAAAGTCAAATTTCCATATCCACAACACACCCACAATATATCAAACTACACCATTTAGGGTAATTACAAGCTAAACATTAAACAAACTATAGAATGAAACAGGAACAACAAAATACTTTTGGGGGGTCATTTAAGGCCAAAGTCGAGATTGTTTGATCAAATATTGCCCTAAATCGTTCCTTTTGTCATTTTAGGTACTTTTGAGAGGAATTTTACAAAAGGAAGCATTATAGATTGTCGCTTATCCCATGTGGTATTAGGTAAGTCATTTGTTGAGGAGTTAAAGTTAAAACACGATCAAATAAAGGGAATGGTCCAATTTTCCAATGGAATCGATTGGATCACCTATAGAATGCCTAATAAAATGATGGAGTTTCGTTATGTGCCTCAACTTGATATGGATACCATTAGTGCAGTCGAGGACATTAACGAAGAAGATAAGAGTAAAGGAATGAATTTTGTTTGGGAAAAGAGGAGCCTTTACTATAAGAATTGTTTAGCCCTTGGACCTAAGTATAAAGTTGACAAAGAAGTAGTTCAAAGGTTGAGAGAATCGATTGAAAAGTGGGAAAGGAAAACGTAATAGCCCATGACCTTGAGTCTAGCTACAAGACTCGTAAATAAAGAAAAGCGCTTCTTAGGAGGCAACCCATGTTTTATTTGTTTTGTTTGATTGTTTGTTTGTTTAATTTTATTTGTTTCCGTATGCATGCTTTATTTTTATTGTTTGTGGATCATGTTTCATACTAAATTGCGAAAATGTTTTACCTTGTTGTTTGTCTTAACTTCATAAAAAGGTGTTTCGCAAAAGATAACTGTAAGGGAAACCTAAATTTGTTTTTAAGATCGGAATTGGACATGAACCTCAACAATATTAAATGAACATGTATATTAGTATTTGTTTGAGTCAAATGCTTGTATCGAGTCATAATGATGTTTTGAAGAGAATTCTAGGAATTAAGGCATGAGTTTTTCCAGAAATTTTTCAGAAACTTAACATGAGATTTCTGTCAGAACACTCTGACGATGTCAGGATTAACACCTGACGGCGTCAGGTGTAAAATTCTGGAAATTTTGCAAGTTTTATTTTTCTAACGGAGTCTTAAAGTTTTTGTTAATCCTTTAGTTTTATAAATTCCAGGAAATCTACAAACATTCATTCCACAAGCATTATATATATATATATATATATATATATATATATATATATATATATATATATATATATATATATATATATATATATATATATATATATATTGCCGCCGATTTTTTGTGAGGTTGCCATGATTGTTTTCTCAGGTTTAACAGGTTATATTGGACAAGAAGATGATTTATATTTCTGGAGGGCAGCTTTCAACGTTCATTTTCTTGGAAGAGGATTTAACCATGTTATCCATTTATCTACACCGAACGAATCAGGGGAGTATTTGTTTTCATTCTTTTACCTTATTTACTTTTACATCTTTTTATTGAACATTAGGGACAATGTTCAGCCTAAGTGTAAGGGGAGGGTAAATGATGATACCTTAGAGAATACAATTACGCTTGAGTTTGTTTGTTTAATAGTAGGTGTGTAATAAAACTAAGAGAAATACTTGTTAGGGCAATTTTAGCGCCAAATTTAAATTTTTTTACAACATTTAGGAGTGAAGCTTTTGCCTTAATGAGCGTCTCATGGATAGGAGATTTTATGACTAGCATAAAAAACCGTACCACTCAAAAATTTTATCAAAAAGTAGTGACCATTCGAGAATTAGAGTAATTGGCTAATGCACCAGCGCTAGTGTATGACTTGGTGACCATCCGTTATGCAAGTAACGCGCCAACGATCCAAGAAGTGCACTAGTTAGCATCCGTTAGTTGAGGCGTCAAAGTCTCGTACTAGCCTTCTACTAAGTGAGGTTCGCCCCTAGACTTGTTAGGAGAAGCCTTAGTGCTTATGAGTGTACCGGTAGTACTGATGAGGCGAAAAATGATCCGTTTTTAGGGGGTCATTTAAGCCCGAATCCGACTTTATTTGATCAAATATTGCCCTAAATAGTTCCTTTTGTGATTTTAGGTACTTGGAGAGTGAATTCTGGAAAAGAAGCCATTTTGGACGTTTTTGGAGCATAAAAGTGAAGAAAACGGCAAAGTATCAATTTTCCATGCTGGAAACACTAGGTGACGGCGTCAAGAGTTACACCCTGACGGCGTCAGACATTAAGAATAAAATACCGTAGTTGATGACGGCGTCAAAAGTCATCCTGACGGCGTCAAAGTGCCAAGAATAAAATACCGTGGTTGGTGACGGCGTCACATAGGCCGTCATAAGTAGATCAAGGCCGTCCGAGGAAGTATTTGGCGGCGAGGTGACGGCGTCACATGGTTGTCTTGACGCCGTCAGCCCAGTTTTCCTATATATAGTTTTCTAGTTTTTTCATTAAAAGAGAGAAGTTTTGGTGAAACCCTAAAGACGAATTTGGTGCATCTTTTACAGGTTTTTCAAGGGTTCCAAACCCTTGATACTTTGCATTGTAATTGAGATAAGTGTTCTTCTAATTCAATCAACATGTCTATGTGTTGGTTGTCTATATCTTGTTCTTGTCTCAATTCCATTATGCTAGGCTAGATCTCTCTTGTGTTTGCTTAGATCTAATGAAACCTAGATGTTGAGTATGTGTTGATTACTTGTTTATTCTTGTTCTTGGATGAATGATTTATATGTTAGGCTTAAGAAAACTGGCAGATCTCCAAATGGTAACATGCTTGAACGTCTTAAGAAACATGAACCGAGGCGTACTAGGTCTTTATTGGTTGTATTTAATGCATGAGCCACTGTTTACAATCCCTATAGTTGTGCTGGGTCATGGTGTAGGAGGAGATAAGAGCTCATAGAATTGGGGAGTTATGTATGCCACCCCATGAATGGTATTAAGGAATACGATCCGTCATCCATGCAATTATAACAAGTAATTAACATGTAAAAGATATCTAGGGAGTAGTAAAGTCTAAGTAAACACAATTTCTCCAATTACTGCTCACAACCTTAGTATAATTAGTTTGTTTTCATTTTTATTATTTTATTTTGATTGAATCTTAGTTTTGGGTTAGTTGAATAGCAACTAATTCCGCCCACTCTTCCAAAACCCGAGATTTTAAGTGCTTTCATAAAAATATAAAAACACAAAAATAATCTTCCCTCACCTTTAGAACTAGTAATTAGGCTTTCTAATCCTAGCGACACTATTCCTAAGCTGAACGATCAATCCCCCGGTACTTGTCACTATACTATACTACAACGATCAGGTACACTGCCTTGTGGGGGTTGTAAGCTTCTCGAGATCCCTCGAGAGGTAAAGCCTGTTGCGATTCCCACGCATCAAGTACTTAGATTCTAGAACTTGCATTAGTGATGCATCCCGAGACCGCTAGTGAGACTACATTCGTGTAGTTAGGATTTACTACATGATAAGAGGCATTAGGATAACCCCTGTGTTTAAACCCGTATCATAATTACTTGACCAATAAAGTCATAATTACTTGACTAATAAAGTCAATTAATTTTTCTCACACCTTTGCGTTGTACTCATTTTTAGTACACGATACCCCTAGTACACCCCTCCGAGCCTATCTTTTTCGTTTCTAACTTTAAGCATTTTACTTAAAGGAAGAATTTGTTAACAATCCACCCCAAATGTGCAACCAAATCTCCTTAGCCTTCCGTGTATGCACTCATCTTTAGTGCATTATTGTTATTTGTTTAAACCCTTAGTTAATTGTCTAATTGATTACATAGTTGCTAAGTCGAGTCATATCTTGTACATATTATTTTGGGACGATTGGGATTCGTGGGTAAATTACTATTGTTATGGAGTAATGGGGAAGAACATCATATATTACCACAATATGTGCGTAATCTTAAAAAGTGCTCCAAGTGTTTTGATTTTCTTAATTCGAGTCATTAGATTAGTTAATTGTAAAGTATGTAAAGACTCAAGTGTAAGGGGAATTCTCATCCCCTATGATGTATTATTTTGGATGGTAGGGTAAGAGTGTATGCAACAAAAAAAATTGAAAAAATCAAAAAGAAAAAAAATATAGAAAAAAAAAAAAAATAGATAAAGAAAAAGAGAAAAAACATACGGACTACCATCCCATTTCATTTTATGTTTTTTAGTTTTTGATTAGCTTAAGTCGAGTCGATTCTTGGCTTAGCAACGCATATTGTACATGTAATTAACCAAGATGATTAACTCGCCACCAATAAATATTGCCTTTATCCAACAAAACCGTGTTTATCATATCCCTACACCTCACGTTATAACCCTTAAAAAGACCTCTTTGATAGTTTATCCTAGGTGCTTACGCCAAGTGGTGGAGGTTTGATTCTTTCCCAAGCCTATGGTAATCTATTTGCTATGACAGGTAGTGAGAGATGTTTTCCATTTCCATATTGTGATATATACTTTATTACACCCGAGAGATGTGAGTATCTAAACACTATTTGTGAGGTGCTAGTGAATAATTTCCGTGCTTGTTTTTGGTTGAAGTGGAATGATCATTTGTTGCAATTACTTTTATATTAGTGTTAAATGACCCCTAACTTGTATTTTGATTAGAATAAAAGCGCATTTGCTTGAGGACAAGCAAATCTCAAGTGTAAGGGTATTTGATGAAGCGAAAAGTGTACTGCTTTTGGGGGGTCATTTAAGGCCAAAGTCGAGATTATTTGATCAAATATTGCCCTAAATCGTTCCTTTTGTCATTTTAGGTACTTTTGAGAGGAATTTTACAAAAGGAAGCATTTTGGATGTTTTTGGAGCGAAAAAGTGAAGAAAACGACAAAGTCTCAAAATCATGCTGGAAATTGCACTTGACGGCGTCACATGGTGCTAATGACGGCGTCATGAGTTGACAAAAGGGTGGATAAATCAATTACACGTGACGCACCAGAATGTTTTGTGAAGGGATCATGACGGCGTCACGTATTAAATTGTCAAGGCCATCATGAGTTAATGCAAAGAGTGACGGCCCAGAGTCTATAAAGAGTGACGGCGTCAGAAGTGGATCTAGGCAATACGAGTTTATTTTGGCGGCGAGTTGACGGCGTCACACATTACTCTTGACGCCGTCAGATTACAAAATCTATATATAGTTTTCTAGTTTTCATTCATTGTGTGCAACTTTGAAGGGAGTAAACCCTAGAATTTTACAGCTTTTTTAAGGGTTTCAACCCTTTGTTTCTTCCATGCTTAATTGAAGATAAGTCCTTTATCAAATCATTCAATATGTCTATGTGTTGTTTGATTATATCTTACGCTCGTCTTCTCTTTAACATGCTAGGCTAGGTTTTCTTTGTGTTTGCTTAGATGTAATGAAACTTAGATATTGATTATGGGTTGGTTGTTTGTTTATAATTGTTGTGGATGAATGAATTCGATGTTAGGCTTAAGAAAACTGACAGACTTCCAATTGGTAACTTGCTTGAACGTCTTACGAAACATGATCAGAGGTGTACTATGATATATTGGTTGTATTTAATGCGTAGGTAACTACTAATGATCATTTTTAAGAATGCCACCCGGGTCATGATCATTTTTAAGATCAAAACAGAAATTTTCATAATCTGGATAAGAAAGTTTACCAGAAAACTTTTCAAACTCACAATCAATCTTATCAAAACAAAATGAATCATACTCCGGAAGAGAGATAAAAGCAAGAGAAGTGGTACTGCCACTACTCGTCTCTTCCTTATGATCGATATCAAATTGAAAAACTTCATAAATCGGATAAGAATGATCAGGACGAAAATTGGGATTGCCACTAATCTCCTCAGTCGTATCAAATGAAAAACACTCATAATCGGGTAAAAATTCCTCGAGCTCGGGCTCTAGAGGATCGTCAATCGTAAGCTCAATCTTCTTCTTAACTTTATCCGGAGGGATTGACGGTTCATCGTTCAACAAATTTTCAAGAAAAAGAGTATCTCCCTCCGAATCAAAGTAAGATTCATCAATCTCAAAAAAAGGAATCATATCAATAGCAAGGAATTCATCGACCTTTTCCCAAAAAGAATCATATTCCTCATTCAGAGGAAAAGATGGGGAAGAGTCGGAGATGATTGGTTTCAAAAAATCATCGAAGGAGTAATCAATAGTATTTATGCTCTTAATGATATAGTTCTTATATTTTGAAGCATCGGCACGAAAAATCATTATATCATCGTCATGTCGCAAAGTCAGAGTATCCTCAAAATGGCCGACTAGGGATTTTTCGGTCCGCAAAAATGGACTCCCTAATATAAGAGGAACTCTTGGATCGGCCTCATAATTAACAACAACAAAGTCGGCTGGGAAAGTACATGAATTCACTTGAACAAATACATCTTCAGCAATTCCGACCGGATGAGTAATCGAACGATTAGCGAGCTCTAAAGTCATACGAGTCGGTTTAAGTTCTCCCATTCCAAGTTGTTTATAGGTTGACAAACGCATAAGGTTAATGCTTGCACCTGAATCGGATTGCAAACCTCTTGATCTTTTAATGAACAAGGAATGAGAAACTTTCCCGAATCTCCAAGCTTCTCGGGAAGCTTTTTGAGAAGAATAGCAGAGCATTGAGCATTAATCGGTGTTTCAGCTAACTCAAGCAATTTTTCTTTATTACTTATGAGATTTTTAAACGTTGAAGCAAACTTTGGCATGTAAACAAGAGCATCCATGAAACTGATGTCGAAATGCAATTTTTGAAAAATATCAAGAAACTTTTCCATTTGTCTCTTAGATTTCTCACGGAGCTCTTCATCATTAAACCTTGACGGATATGTAAGTTTTAATTTGTATTTAACATTCTTTTCAGAAATGACTTTTTCATTTTCTTTAGACGTTTGGACAACCGGAGGTTGGATGTTTTCAGTATCTCCATTATTAGTAGGAGGAACCGGGTCCTTTGTCGCCTCGGTCTCACAGTTCACTACCTTAGGAGGAGGAGAAGAAGAGGTAGTCAGAGTCGTGGGTTCATATAAAACACCACTACGTGTTGTAATCACCTTGACCTCGCCCCTCGGGTTTGCGATCGTATTGCTTGGAAGAGTACCCGAACCTGAGCGCCGATCATTTAAACGCTCATTCATTTCAGCCATTTGATTAATAAACATTTCATTCATTTCCTCTTGATTTTTCATAAACTGCTTAAGTAACTCATCCGAGGATGACTGATTTTGATTCACAACGGGGTTTTGAAAATTTTGTCCACGGTTGTTGTTGAAACCTTGATTTTGAAATTTTGGATTTTCATGATTGTAATTCTCATGATTAGCATTTTGAAAATTTTCGTAATTTCCTTGAAAATTCCCGTAATTTCCTTGAAAATTCCCTTGATTCGGGCCTTGATTGTAATTCCCCCGATTTTGATGAAAACCTTGATTTTGATTTTGATTTTGAAATCCATTGTTCATTCGGTTTTGATTTTGATTTTGATGTTGGTTAAATTGATTGTTTCGGTTTTGCATGTTATGATTCACTTAATTGACTTGATTGACTTGATTCGGCTGATTGAAACCGGGTGGTCCAATGTAATTGTTAGAACGGTAGCTAAGAAGATTTCGGTCTCCCTATGGTTGGTATCCCGTTACTGTCCATATTGTAGGTTCCTGAAGTAGCATACACATTCTCATGAGTGAAGCCACCAGAGGCTGGGCACTCAAAATACGAATGAGGACCACCACAAGTCTCACAAACATGGTTGACCATATTGACTTGATGGTTTTTGACTTGATTCTGATTCTGAGTCGTTTGATGCATTCATAAAACTGCCGTAGACAAATCATCGAGTTTCTTAGTAATTGCGGCTATTTCAGAATTGGACGTAGAAGAATTGTGAGCAGCGGTTGCTCTTGTTGACTCATTCCTCTCGGCTGAGGAATCCCAGTAATTGTAATGAGCAGTCATATTCTCAATAAGTTCGTAACAATCTTCAGGACGTCGTTTCATAAAAGTTCCACCAGCAGCTGCATTGATCGTGCCTCGATGTCGCAAAGTCAAACCATTATAAAACGTATCGATTATCATAACAAGAAGCATGTTATGGTTTGGACACCGATCAATAGCAAGCTTATAGCATTCCCAAGCTTCGAATAAAGATTCATCGGGAAGCTGACAGAAATTGCTAATATCGTTTCGGAGTTTCGTCACCATTGATGGTGGAAAATATTTTGCCAAGAACTTCGATACCATTTCTTCGAAGGTATGAATCGAGTTCTTGGGAAGACGATCAAACCAAGCGGTGGCATGATGCGTCAAAGAATAGGGGAAGAGAGAAAGACGAAGGGCGTCATCGGAGACCCCATGTTGTTTCATACTTTGGGTGTTGGTTAAAAATTTGTCGAGATGCTTGTTGGCATCGTCACCCGGTAAACCATGAAATTGGCATGAATTTTGGACTTGTTGAATCATATGATGCTTGAGTCCAAAATCCGTAGCCTCGATATTGAGAGGGGCAATCGGACCGCCTCTTCCGTGCATTGTCGGTTGGCACAACTCCTCCATCGTTCGGAGATCGGGAGCTGGCGCATTTTGAACAACACCCACCGGAGGGTATTGATTGTTGTGGATATTTTGTTCCATTTCCGCAACATTTGGGAAACGAACTTTGTGTGTGTGACGAATCAAACTTTCTGGGTTTGAAAGTGGAGAAATAAGACGTTTAGAAGATGAACGGGTGTTCATACACCACCAAAATCACAAATTTTGAAAAATAAAAAGAAAATCAAAATAGAAAAGGATAATCTTTTTGTATTTTCTTATTTTTGAAAAGCAAAATTCCAAAACTTAAACTTTTGTTCTCTTTTTTCAAACGTTACGTTAATCGTAACCGTTTCCTTCAAATCTACTCGCGACGGAACGGGAGAGAAGAGTGTTTCTCTCTTCAGCTTGCAATTTAATGTCAAAGCTTACCGTATTTTCCGCTTATTCGGTTGTAGAATTTAAAGTAATCCGATTAGCAACTAATTTCACGCGTTCTTATATTGGGAAGCTTATTTGGTTTACAACGTCCCCCCTTCCACGGGAGTGTCGAGGCTGTAACTTTATTTTTGGTATTTTTGAAAACACTTTAGGAAAAGTGTTTTTGATTTTTCAAATTTTTTGGTTTTTATAGAAAATATATACAAAGAAGGTTTAATCAAAAATTCACTTCAACCTTCCCCGTCAACAGCGCCAAAATTATGATGTGTTTCAATCAAAGTATATATTATAGTATAGTATTACTCAAAGAAATCCGCAAAGAAATACGGATAACCCGAGGTCGTAGTCCGTGTGAAGGGTGAATGGAATTTCGAATTCCTGGTTCGTGAAATGTATCGTGAAAGTGGGAAAAAGTGATTTTAATGGGATTACACTAATGAATATAAAAATAAAGCACAAATAATCACTTAAGCATGTAATTCAAGTAATCAAACCTAAAACGCAACGTAAACTCAAAACTGTAAGCTTAAACGTAATTAAAACGTAAACGTGCGAAATAAAACGTGAATTTTAAGCGACACTAATCCTACGGACTTGAAAATAATTTTTCTAAGTTAAAAATGATAAAAGAAAATTTTGAGAAAAAGAAAAATATTTTTTGACTTTTTATTTAATTTTTATAAATTAAAAACTAATTTAACTAATGAAAAATTTAAAGAAAATGCAATTTAAGTGAGAAAAATGCAAAATAAATTTTGAAAATTATAAAATAACTAAAAACTATTTTTAAAACTGAAAATCTATTTTTTTTTTTGCTTTTTGTGTAATTTTAATGAATTAAAAACTATTAAAACCAATTAAAAAGTAATAAAAATGTAAATAAAATTGAGATTAAATGGGAAAAATACAAAATAAATTTATGAAAATCTAAAATAAATGAAAACTAATTTCTAAAATATTTTTGGATTTTTTAGGCTTTTTATGATTTTTTTGGATTTTTTTTTGTAATTAAAAAGTATTAAAAATTGATTAAAAACTAAAATTAAATAAGAAAAATAGCAAATGAACTCAGAAAAATATGAAAAATTCAGGGAAATTCTAAAATAATATTCTAAACCTAGGAAAAATTTGAAAATTGAAAAATAAGCTGTGGAATTGCTTATGTGCTTAAAACAGCTTATGTTGAAGTGCTTATTGATAAGCACTTTGACTAAACTGACCCAAAATTTGACCAAGTGTGATTTTGATTAAATAAAGCTTAAATAAGCTGTAATGAGACCAAATAAAACTCAGGGACACAGATAAGGGCTAAAGTAGATTGAATAAGCAATTGAGGTATAAGCAATAAGCAAATATGATGAAGCAATAAGCAAAAGTTTTATGAGAAAACCAACTTTAGGTGCAAATGAACTTTTATGAGCAACAAATCACATATAGTAATCACTCAAACTCAAATGCAGCCTATAAAATGAAAACAGAAAAGAGTATGAACCACTAAACTAGGCAGACTAAATAAGCAGTCCCAATAAGCTGATAGGAGTGAGCTATTAGGGGCAAAACCTTATTTGATCTACTGAGATTCCAAATGCACCAGAGAATAACACTTCTAAACTTGTTTGATTGCCTAATGATACCCTAAAACTTTGTTGAATCCTGATGGTGCAGGGGATGAATAAGTTCAAACAGGCAACTTCAAGGCTATTTTCCAATAAGCAGATGAACTCCAAATCTCAAATTTCTTTTTGATTCAGTTTCCCTTACTGCCAAAATCCTTAAAACATCAAACTAAAATTAATTCCAATCATAAATGAACCCTAGGACTGCTATCAAAAGTGTGACCAAAAACTGAGTTCCTACTAATTTGACTTTGTGATTTTGACAGAAGCTTTGACCAATATGAATTTAAATATGCTCTAATTGATTGCCTAAGTTGTAATAAGCTAAAATTAAACTAGATTAAGCTTTCTAATGCTAATATGCAACTACTTGTTGAGAGTATGCAACTAAAAACCTAATTGTTATGTAACTATTGAATAGACAAATGGATTTTTGACTTTTAATTAAGTAACTACTGATGTTTATGCATATTAAAACCTAATATCAACCTAAGTATTGTATCTAAGCAACTAATACCTCTGAAACACCAACAACAACAGCAAGCCAATCTAAACCAAACACCCCTATAGTGAGTCTGTGACAACTATATTGTAAAGCAAATCAGTATACCAACAATCCAATCTACCAAATCAGTTTAATCTATGATCAATAATGCTTGTATGAACCAGAAATTCAGATCTCCAATACCAAACTACCACAGATACACAGATCAAATAGTATGACAGATATGTGAGACAGTTAGTACTAAATTACTTCAATAATGATGAATAATGAGAAAATTAGCTAAAACAGAATAATAATATGATGCACCTACTACTATGAAACAAAAACAAGCAATAGACAGATCTACACTACTGATGCAATTTAAAATGAAATTGAAATGGAACTTACAAAACAAATTCCCCCTCAGCTTAACAGAGGGGGTTCACTATACTAGCCTGTCTTTTGACAGGCCAAATGGACTCCTCTTTGGCTGCCTTTATTCCACAAATAAGCTGAGCTTATTGTATTAAGCTAAACAGTTGACTTTGTTTGACTTTCTTTAAATTTTTGAGAAATGATTAAGTAAGCTCACATCAAGCTATAGGAAAGCTTATATGAACTTATGAATAACATAAAAAGCTATTTGAAGCTTAATTTGAGAATTGAAACAATATTTTTTTTCTGATATATATATATATATATATATATATATATATATATATATATATATATATATATATATATATATATTGGATTTTTAATATAAGGTGAAACAAGAACTTATATGAAGAATTAAAACAAACTATACTACTGATTTAAACTAATAGAAAGTAAATAATTAAGCTAATTAAAAAGGAAAAACAATATGACAATAAGCTGAAATGAAAATTGAATTATATTAAAACTAAAAATCTGAGTACCAGGCTTGAAAATGGAAATTACAAATAAAAAGCAGAAACTAACACAACTTATGATAAGAACCTACACAAAAAAATTACTACCCCCATGACTGAGGAGGAGGGGGTATTTATAGGAAGCAGGGAGTGCTCTTGGTGAAGTTTCTAGGCTATCCATGTCACCAATCCGTGTGATAGTGTGTTTCTTCTGAGTGATATCATCCCTTGGATTACACTTGGCCTCCAATCTTCTATCCTCAGCCCTTGGATCATTGATTACCCAATCATTTGACACACACTCTCATGTGGATCACTGAAGTGTCATTCCCTGACATGTCAGGACCTTCTAGATGCAATCAATTAGACCAACATGCCCTTACTTGCTGTTAATTTGGATTTATTGTTGGTAAATAGTGTTCTAGGGTTCTTATCTTCTGGGTTAAAATAAAAAGGGGGGCGGGTAAATTGGTTTGGGGGTTTGATTTTATTAAAGGTGTGTTGACCCGGTTATAATAACAAGGGGATGGGCTTATGATATGTTGGGCCAAGAAGGGATTTGGGTTAACAGTTGTGGACTGGATCCGGTTTTATTATTAGGATTTCAGGAGTAATATTTTAACCAAGGACCAATGTTGTAATTCTGAAAATTCCAGGGACCAATTTTGTAAATCTTCCAATGTTTCTTCCAAGGGCTAATGTTGACATTCTCTAATTCTTGGAGGACCATATTTGACTTTTCTTTGAATATTTCTCCAAAGGACCACTTTTGTAATTTCCTGAAAGATGAGGGACTGAAATTGCCATTTCTTCCAAACTTTGTCCAGGGACTAATCTTGGCACTTTATGAATCCCTGAGGACTTCCTTTGATATTTTAAGCTTTCTTTTATCATTTTGCTTCCCCGGCTACGGCTTTTGACCTTTTTCCATTCTTGTGCTCGTTTTTGTTGGTTTTGGCTTTGTTTTTGTCCATTTTTCACATATCCGTACCTACACATACACAAACACAAACACAAACACAAAAACACATATTCTCTTGGCATATTTGGTTAGTATTTGGTGTATTTGGTCTGATTTAAGGTCTAAAAAAGATGTGTGAATAAACACACATCAGGTAACTTGCTTGAACGTCTTAAGAAACATGATCGGAGGTGTACTACGATATATTGGTTGTATTTAATGCGTAGGTAACTACTAATGAGGCCATGTTAGGAGCTAGTAGTTGGCTAGACATAGGAAGAGGTAGAAGCTTATAGAGTTAGGGAAGATCGTACACGACCCTACGAATGGTATTAAGGAATATAACCCGTCATCCATGCAATTGTAACAAACTAATCAACCTGTAAAAGATAGCTAGGGAGTAGTGAAATTTAAGTAAACAAGTTTTCTCTCATTATTGTTTACACCACAAATTAGTTTAAGTTTAGTTTATTTTATTTTGATTGAATCTTTAGTTAATTGGGTTAGTTGATTAGCAACTAATTCCGCCCACTCCTTCCAAAACTGAGATTTTACTTGCTTTCTTTTAAAATATAAAAATACAAAAAGAAACATCCCTCACATCTAGACCTAGTTTTAGTGAGTTTTAACCCTAGCGAAAACTATTCTTTGAGTTGAACGATCAATCCCCCGCTACTTGTCACTATACTATACTACAACGAACAGGTACACTGCCTGGTGAGGATTGCAAGCTTCTCAAGATCCCTTGAGAGGTAAAACCTTTTGCGAGGGTGCAATTCCACGCATCAGGGTACAAGCTAAACATTAAACAAACCATAGAATGAAACTGGAACAACAAAATGCGTGGTTAATTGTCATAGGGTACACAACCCATTCATAAACATACAAAAACTAGAAGAATTCCACTACGGCTGTGGGGGAAGCTCGATGGAGTTTCAACAGCTCCCTAGCCAACTCCCAATTCATCACCACATTTTCAGCGTGATCATGATTCAGAGTGCAAAGCTTGATATAAAGTTTCTTCAGCAAGGGGAACAAGCAAGTACAAATTTTATTATTGTTAATTCATTAACTGATATAGGAAAATATCAAAACACCACACTCTCGAGATGGCCAGACCACATTCTGTTGCTTCCTAAATGTAATGAATAACTTTCCAAAGCTAGATCACTTTCGAATGAAGCCTAAAAATTGAGATAGTATTGAGATGCATAACCATGGCAATTTAGGTTGATGTGAAGCATAATACATATTGCATTCGACTTACTCTGGTTTCTAGCATTTGCAATCTTGGAGCTCCACGAATCGGTTGAATGATGAATGCTACCATTGCATTGTTCCCAAAATCGACTCCGGATAGATTTAGATTCTTGAGGGATACAAATGCCACAAGTACATTCATCTATGAGCTGCCTTCTGCCAATAACTACAACATGTAGAATTTTAGAATTTTTAAAGATTGAATTTGAAGTGTGAAACTCAAATTGGTCTTACCTTGCACTCCTGAAAATCCAATATAAGGGACTTAAGTTTAGGAAGACTTCTAAGCTGATATACATTGTAAGTTGTGATTGTGGTGACCTGGTTCAAAAGACCGAATGACAAATACAACTTCTTCAGATTCCCAAGTTGTGCAATATCTAATAATCTCATTTCTTTTTACATCAGTACGATTGATTTTAAGAGACTCAAGTAAGGGACAACCTGCAACAAAGTCCCAAATTGTACCGGTCAGAAATTTGACAGATAACAATTCTAAGGTCAATAGATTTGGGAAACCTTCAAAGGATACCAAACTAGGTAACGTACACCAATGAAGTTTCAGATGTTTCAACTCCAAACGAGTGTACATTTGGGTTGGCAAGATAACTGGTTTGAAGGACCAGTTATGTATAATGAGCTCCTCAATTCCTCGCTGACCCAACAAGAACAGCCAAGCATGAATCTCTTCATAATTGAAGTAATCTTGTCCAAATAAGGGTTTAAGCTCTACAAAGAAGAAAAACCTTCTTATGGGACCTTAGAGCTGAAGCAGCAATCTAGTAACATGCATCACTTCAAACTTATTTGTCAAAAAATAAAAGAAATCCTCATCAAGTATGACATCGGTGAGCAACGTCCACTTATACCTCCAGTTTGTCGCTAAACTGGATGTCGTCACCGCCTCTTTGAGTGGCAAACGGTTCAAAATATGGGTGATAACATTATCCGGCATGTTGCGAATATAATCCGGCATGTCATTCATAACATTCCGTTCAAAAGACATGGTTAGTTATGAAAAATGAAGGCTTGGATTTCGTCTTGAATTTTCAGTGAATGAGGTTTTTTTCTATTTGGATTTAGTTTTTCAATAGGTCTATGTAATTATGGTGGGCATAGGGGTTTTGGTGGGTAGGTTTATTGATTCGCGCACAAAATGAGCTAGCGTATCAGAGAAGGTAATCTTAAGTTGCAAAGTAAACTTCACGAATCATCCCTAACGTTAACTGTTGGGTTAACTCAGGTTTGTAGGACTGGTTATAACGTGATTGGACTATTATGCCCCTCATATTATTACAAAAAACGTGCGTTGACCGAGCCAAAAATGGTCAAGGGACGCAATCGGCCTAAAAAATACAAGGTTTGGATGCCAGGCGGCGATTTTTAAAAGTTAGGGTGCCATGCGATGTTTTGTGGAAAGTTTAGGGACCAACAAAGTATTTTTGTCTAAAAAAAATTTGGGGTTTTTCGTTTTGGATAATGCTGAGGCTGTTAGTGAAAAACACGTACAACAAGTCAACAATATCAAAAGCACATGATACTAATCAAACAGCCAACGTTTTAAAAAAATAACAACCAAATGTAAAAAAAAACATAATTGAAACTCAAAAAAAAAAAAAAAAAAAAAAATAAATTAAGGAAAAAGCCCAACAAAATTATCGTGAATATTTTTTTTAAATACCCTTGCAACGCATCGGGCGCCCCCACTTGTTTGTTAAATGGAGCAACATATCTGTTCAACAATGGATAAATAAATATATTTTCAACTGAATGCGAATAAACAAATACTACCTTTCAAGCGGAGAGTGAAAGAACAAATATTTTGTGGGCGGCAGACGAGTATTAAAAAAAAAAGGTTTCTTTCTTTTTGTTTGTATAATATGTTAGACGGATTATATGTATCTTTGTTATTAAAAAATATGATGAATATAAATTTCGTTTTCTTAAGTATGTATAGTAAATTTTTAATACAAATGTTGGAAGTTTTAATTTGTTTTTTAAAACTTGGGTATTAGTCTGTAACCCACCGCGAAGAACGGGCACAAGATACTTGTTTCATGCATTATACTACTAAGTGTGACAATTATTTCTTTTAAATACATTCTAGAATGGATATTACTGTTAGCCCATAATATGTTGTATAATTAGTTGTAACAGGCTCAAGCCCGACTCTAGAATATTCGGTGATCTCCTATTTATGTGTATGATGTATTTGTGTCAATAATCAATCAATATTAACTGATCCTCCAAAATAAAACCGTTCCTTCACTCCTCTACAACAAAATCGTGTACCAATCTTTTTGTTTTTGTTTTCTTGTTATTGTGTGTTGGTGATTTATGGTAAGGTCACAAATCCACACCCGTTGCTGTGGTGATTCATGCTTAGGTCACGGTCCAGGTTTGATGTCTCGTTCCCTATGTTACATACTGTGTGTGTAACACCCCAACCTGATAAGGGTAGAAGTATTACATTACAGTGACATATCAGAACAAACACAAGCATGTGATTCATAAATACAAAAGAAATTCAGGGTTTACAAATGAAAATCTGAAACTACAAGGTTACAAAATAAATACTAAGTCTAAAAGATAGGAGCTTCTTCTAAACATCTCTAGTCCAGCGTAACTATTAAAGCATAGTCTTCTAAGTCCAGTCACACTCTCTTCCCATAACCCAGCTTCCTACTAAAACCTGCCGCAGGAAAAGGAAATGCGGCTGAGCTTAAAAAGCTCAGTGAACAGATATATAAACAAAGTAATGATAATGAAACAGAACAGAAGTATAGTGCATTGGGGAAATATCATAAGGAATAAGCAATAAGAGTAATAGAAATGAAAAGAATAGGATAGTCATCCACCACGAGCCCAAAACTCAAAGTCATAACTCAACATCAAAATCTCAAAGTCATAAACCGTCAATTCATAATCTCACAATCAGAGGGGATACCTCTCAGGCAACCAGATAATATGAGGGGTGTCCTCATGTATCATAAATGTGGAGTAGCTAGCTCCCAGAAGTTGTGAAAGGCGTGTATTGCACACAGCACCAGTCACCTCAAAGTCAACTCAAAGTCATAGTTAAATCCACTAAGCATACATATCTAGGATTGCAATCCATACGCCCCTTACTCAAAGTCAATCTCAAAGTCATATACTCAAAGTCATAATGGCCATAATAATATCATAAAAGGGACGACGTGAGAAATCACTCACCCACGCATGAGTCATGCCAGTGGTGCATCACAGACATGCCTATGGTACCTCCATAGGTAGAAAAACATAAATGGCTCGGGTATCAAACTAAGAGTCAGGTCTCAAAATCAACAAAAGGTCATAAGGTAAAGTTTTATCTCAAAGTCAGCTCAAAATCATATCAAAGGTTCAACTAAAAGGGAACATAGCAATGGCTTGGGAAAAACTTAATCGTATCATATCTCAAAATCATAATATCAGAAATCATATCAATGGTTCAGAATATCCAAGGTTCATTTCCAAAGGTTCATTACAAAAGATTTATTATTAAGTTTCATAAGTTCAAATAAAATGTGAAAGAGTTAAGAGAAAACAGATTTAAAAACTTTAATAATCATTTACCCATTTCATCTCAAAGATCTCCCTTTTTAAACATTCTTCATACAAGCCAATTAATCCTTCATTTAAAAATGGTTTCATTTCAAAATCATAGAGTATCATTTCAAAACAGTTTCCTTCCATAACATCAAGTTATATTTTCAAAAGGTTTTCATATCAAATTATCATAAAAGATGAACCAAAGATATCGGATATTCAAAGGTCAGAAGTCATCGTAGTGGCAAAAGAAACGGATCACGAATCATGAGAAACCTTACTAAAAGGTTAGAATATCTGTACCTTATTCGCAAGCACAGAAATAGAAACAGATCAGAAATAGAAGTGGCTCAGAATCTCTCCTTCTTCACACCTAGAGGAGAAGAGGGGGAGTCATAATTCATTCTCAAATTCGTGCCTTTCCATTTTAAGTAACTTTCCCTTTTTAGCAGGTTTCTATAAATAGTAGTTTCCACTTTTAGAAAATTTCCATATTTAGAAAGTTGAATCATTATTAATGGTAATAAGATATCTTTTAACATAATTACACCTTTGGTCCTTGGGGTTTCATAACTTTGCATTTTATATCCTTTACTTTCCAAAATTACACTTTAAACCTTTTAGTATTCAAAGTTACACTTTAAACCCTTAACTTATCCATTTTACATAATGAGCACTTATTTTAAGATGTTATACGAATGGATACTCAAGTATTCATAATTTACACATTAAGTCCCTCAAGTTGTTAAAGTTACATATTTAACCCTTTAATTTACAATTTCAACTTTTAATTATCAATAATTACATATTATGCCCTTAAGTTATCAAAATGACACATAACCCCCTGAATATATTAAATTACTCAAAACAGCTCCAAGTTTCCAGAAATTACATGTTTAGTCCCTCTCTTTTAATTATTTTCAAAACAAACCCTAATTAGGTTTAAAATACATTTTAACCCCTTAAAATATAAAAATTACATATGGTACCCTTAGGTTACATTTTATTCGAATAGTACACAGCCCAAAATAAGTTCTAAAAATAACCCTTGAGTTTTAAAAGTTACAAAACTCACCCAAAACCTTTATATCAAATCGTATAAACATAAAATACCAAGATTAAAAACCCTAACCAACTCTAATTCATTTTTAATCATCACCTCATCATTAAATGTCATTTAATATCACAAAACAAACCCTAGATCCAAAACCCTAAGTCACACGATTTATTTTCTTTTTCTTTTATACGATTTAAATCAAAATCCAATAAATCAAAATAAATTCGAAATACATGATTTAGGCCATGACAATTCTTTCCAACATTTTTCCAGATCATATTACATCATAATAAGTGTATAATAATTTTATTAATAATTATTCTGGATCGGATCATATATTTCACAATTAAACATGTTTTTAGGGTTTTAAATCACGAAAATGATGTAGAGCATGCATGGATCGAATCAACCATTTTATTTAATGTTTATATGATGTAAGGGACCTGAGAAAAATACCAAACCAAGATTTGAACGTGTAGAGAGGCTGTACGAATTGTTGTATTTGCGATTGGACAAAAACGAACCAAAAATCCACACGACTCCACAAGCTTCTCCACGACCTTTCTATCATTTTTCCCAGAGTATACATGATATGAGGATTATGAGAAAAATCATAAATGAATTTTAGGGAGGTCGAATAGATCATAAACGAATTACCTTGTTTTTAGGGCTCGACAAAAGAAATCAAGACCACGATCGTACCAAGCTTCAAAAATTCGAATGGGTATTTTTCTAGGGCTTCTTGGATGTTGTTTGATCACAGAAAAATGCCTTGGATTGATGGGGTGGTCGAATGGAGGCCAAGGGAATTTCTTGTAGGTTTTATTTTGGATCGGCACAATTAGGGTTAGGGGGAAAATATGGATTGACTCTTTTTAATTTGATAAATGCCGACCCTAGGGGAGGGCTTGGGCCAAAAATTTCGGCCATATTGATGGAGGAACAATATTTGTGATTATCTTCCATAATTAAAAGATTTAAACCATTTTAAAATCAAATTAATATCCATCTTATGTCATTCGGCCCTTTAGGGGTATTTTGGTAATTTCACAACTTGTATAAATGTTAAATGTAATTGTTAAAATTATTTGGATACATAACTTGTGCATTGTTTGAAGTTTGGGATTTATTTGGTACCTTAATAAGCTTTTAATTAAATTTTAAATTTGTAAGGGCATTTTGGTCATTTCACATGCTTTTAGATTTTAGGTGTTACAACTTCTTCCCCTCTAAAAGGAAAAATTTCGTCCTCGAAATTTGAAGTCGCAAAGTTAGACGAAGTCGTAGCAAACCGCAAAAGTCGTCACAACATTCTCACGCCCGGGAAGGTTCTTCCAAAAGATATTCAGACCAACTGGTTTCTCATGACTCGTAATTATTGTCAAAACAGTTTCAGATTTCTCAGAAGGGCATATCATATTGAATTTGAATCAAAAGGGATAATGTACCAAACATAACGGATGATAAACGAATTCTCCAGGAAGAGGTATAAAAATACATAGGATTTTCATCGAATTGATTAGGCGGATCAGATGAGAATACATTGAATTGTAGCAAACATGGGGTGATTTAAGGTTTAACTCTTCAGCTTCTCAGATAGTCTTGGCTTTTAGATAACCTTCCAAAGGTATTCTCATAAACAAACAGGTCTCATTTCCTCAAGGTCCACAATCACATATTTTACTCATGGCAGATCATAATGAATAACTTCAACGAATGCGAAACGCATACGGGCAGAAAGCATATGGTTAGATATCGTCAACGGCAGAAATTTCATAATGGAACCTAAGATTCTTATCAGAAGTTGCAAGATCAGCAAAACACGTGTCGAGAGTCCAACGTATCGAATCGTATATCATGGTCAGCAGATTAAACGTATAGGTAGAATGAACCTAAAGTCTCACTATATCGCGGATAGTCGCCAACGGAAAGAAATCCAAGGCTTCTATAAGGCACTCCTCAAGATATCCTATGCCCACAACAAGTGCACTTTATATGACGTTAGTATTATCACGTTGATCAGGCGTCATAATACTAGCCTCACATAACATGCCCTCATGGTGGTCATCCTCTATCTCAAGTCGTGAGTCAAAACCACTTATCTTAATCCACCTAGTACTTCTACAGTCTCAAAGGTCACCAGAATCAAACAACATAACTAAGAGAACGAAATTACTCGAAGAGTAACGGAAATCCGGAAATGTCATTCAAAATTAAGGTACGTCATCAATAGCGTCAATCCTCTACAGCATCATATTGTTTAAACACAATGTCCGCTTCAGTATCCGTCCACTCAAATACGAATTTCAAAATTTCTTACAAGTTGGGGTAGTCTGTTTACTCTTGTCCATCTTACCTCATGATTAAAATAATTTAAAACTCGAGTCGGGTTCCTCCGGTCTTCAGCAGCTCCTCTTGGTAGTGTGGCATCGTAGCGGCAGTCTCTGATGCGATCACGGTGCATCCCTCCATCCGCAGGTCTGCTTCTGCTCTCAATTCATCTTAGTACAACTAAAATGAATAGAGAAACAAGACTGCGTGTCTTCGACAGGTCTTCTAACATAGCTCCAGGTTTAAAGGTGCATGATGTTGTTGTTGACTCCAGGTTGTGTTGAATGGTTCGTCTTCTTTGGTCTGGTTGTCTTGATGCCCAAGCTGAAATCTTCACGTGTTGCATGATATATGATTGAGCATTATCCCAATTCCTCTCTCCTTCTTATATGCTTCTTCCATGGTAATGCTTGTCGCAACCATCTTCTACGACTCTTCCACCAAGTTTCTAACTCCGATAACGATCTTCGATCTTGGTCCTTCTTGTGAAAGCTCTGTCCTTACATTATACGGGGTTGTGTTGTCTATTATGCTTTCTGAATGTCAATCAAATTTCTCTTCCAGAACAAAGGGTCGTCTCACCCATAATCTCTATGTTCTTCTTTCGTTTTAGAATACAACACCATGTCATACTATGACAATTTGTCCAAAACATGCGAAAAACATGATTATTCTAGCCAACACCATTGGCATCATTCAAGCTCATAAATGTTATAACGAGTGCAAAGGCAACTTCAGAAATCATCTCAGGAAATTTTCACATCGCCTTCTTTTCTTTTTTTTTTTTTTTTTTCTTCAGAAACTGAAATACTTCCCAAAGGTTACTCTCGGTTAGTTAACCCCCTTCTTAGAAGTTTTTGTGGTTGCTTCTTCAGTCCTTCAAATCTAAAATGATGCAATCAGACGCGGAGTTTCAAAGGAAGACCAAATTAATTATTGATACGCGGAAACAGATAATGATTAGTGATAGTGGTACGTTTAAATTCACGATAGTCGGTACGTCATCGCATACTTCTCTCGTTCTTCTTTATAAACAAACAAGAGCATCCAAAGAGAATCACAAAGGGTTAACACAGATCGTATCCCATCAGCTCCTTCAATCTCTCAACTTCTATGGAACCATGGTTTCTTCAACTGAAATCAGTTCAATGCCCACTCTACTTCCTAAGTAGGAAGGAGTACCAAAAGGTTCATCAGGGAATACCAGAAAATCTTCGTACAACAAAATATCTCCCAATAGCCGAACTTTCTAAGGGTTGATAATAATGGTTTTCAGGAAAACTTTGATAATCACATGAGTGCGGGGTTGGTGTTTCCATAGTGACAGAAATTTTAGCAGATGTAGAGAGTCATCATAATGGAATAGGGTGAAGCAGATTTTTAAGGTCACATTTCAGATACGGTAGTCTTTGGTATCTTTACGAATAGCCATCCAGTCCAAAAGACCGTACAATCAGACATCTCAAAGTCAAAGGATTCATAGAGTGGATACAGTCGTCAAATTATACAGATAGTTCATATCTCAGAGTCAAGTACATGATTCAACAAAAGTGTTGGGATGGATAAACGAACAGTTCAATGTGTGGGAATTCGTTTAGCTTCTTAGCAATAGTATCAGGTAAGATACGAACATCGCATAATTGTCAATTGTAAGATGTACAGAATATCAGTTATCAGCATCCTCATGCTTAGTTAACAATTCCATACAGAGATAGTCTTAACATCATGCCCTTTCAAAGGAAACGGTTGGCAGGACAAGGTTCATCATTCAAAGAGAGGAAACAAAACTTCTCATATTCGTGGTTCATAATTACCAGAATTCTCATAGGAGTAGTAATGGATCATACAGAGTTAAGTAGTATCGGGTGATACATTCATACCTAACATAAGTAATGAATTCACAGAATGTGTCGAACACATTATGGTTGAATGACCTACGATATGGTCGAAAAGGTGCCAAACAACTTATCAAACAAATCGGAGGCGGAGATCAAAATCTGAAGGTGAAACTTAAATGTGTAAGGTATCCAGGTAGCTTTCCGAGGTATTCCAAACTTACTTGGTTACTAAGCTTAAGTTGCAAAACTCCTAACTTCTGAAACAAAGGTCTTTATAAGGCTACCCAAGAGCAAAGGCACGATCAGAGTGATGCGGAAGCAAACGATACTTACATGAATGTCTTAGTCTACCCATTCCTCACTGGTAATAACTTAGGTTCCTATGGGGAATCCTAATGTAAAGTTTCAAAGGTTGTCTTATGAGCGCCTACAGGGAAACTTAGGGGTCCAAACTTCACAGGTCAAGGGTAAATGTATTACGAATCGCAACCTGGCTCTGATACCATAATTGTAACACCCCAACCTGATAAGGGTAGAAGTATTACATTACAGTGACATATCAGAACAAACACAAGCATGTGATTCATAAATACAAAAGAAATTCAGGGTTTACAAATGAAAATCTGAAACTACAAGGTTACAAAATAAATACTAAGTCTAAAAGATAGGAGCTTCTTCTAAACATCTCTAGTCCAGCGTAACTATTAAAGCATAGTCTTCTAAGTCCAGTCACACTCTCTTCCCATAACCCAGCTTCCTACTAAAACCTGCCGCAGGAAAAGGAAATGCGGCTGAGCTTAAAAAGCTCAGTGAACAGATATATAAACAAAGTAATGATAATGAAACAGAACAGAAGTATAGTGCATTGGGGAAATATCATAAGGAATAAGCAATAAGAGTAATAGAAATGAAAAGAATAGGATAGTCATCCACCACGAGCCCAAAACTCAAAGTCATAACTCAACATCAAAATCTCAAAGTCATAAACCGTCAATTCATAATCTCACAATCAGAGGGGATACCTCTCAGGCAACCAGATAATATGAGGGGTGTCCTCATGTATCATAAATGTGGAGTAGCTAGCTCCCAGAAGTTGTGAAAGGCGTGTATTGCACACAGCACCAGTCACCTCAAAGTCAACTCAAAGTCATAGTTAAATCCACTAAGCATACATATCTAGGATTGCAATCCATACGCCCCTTACTCAAAGTCAATCTCAAAGTCATATACTCAAAGTCATAATGGCCATAATAATATCATAAAAGGGACGACGTGAGAAATCACTCACCCACGCATGAGTCATGCCAGTGGTGCATCACAGACATGCCTATGGTACCTCCATAGGTAGAAAAACATAAATGGCTCGGGTATCAAACTAAGAGTCAGGTCTCAAAATCAACAAAAGGTCATAAGGTAAAGTTTTATCTCAAAGTCAGCTCAAAATCATATCAAAGGTTCAACTAAAAGGGAACATAGCAATGGCTTGGGAAAAACTTAATCGTATCATATCTCAAAATCATAATATCAGAAATCATATCAATGGTTCAGAATATCCAAGGTTCATTTCCAAAGGTTCATTACAAAAGATTTATTATTAAGTTTCATAAGTTCAAATAAAATGTGAAAGAGTTAAGAGAAAACAGATTTAAAAACTTTAATAATCATTTACCCATTTCATCTCAAAGATCTCCCTTTTTAAACATTCTTCATACAAGCCAATTAATCCTTCATTTAAAAATGGTTTCATTTCAAAATCATAGAGTATCATTTCAAAACAGTTTCCTTCCATAACATCAAGTTATATTTTCAAAAGGTTTTCATATCAAATTATCATAAAAGATGAACCAGAGATATCGGATATTCAAAGGTCAGAAGTCATCGTAGTGGCAAAAGAAACGGATCACGAATCATGAGAAACCTTACTAAAAGGTTAGAATATCTGTACCTTATTCGCAAGCACAGAAATAGAAACAGATCAGAAATAGAAGTGGCTCAGAATCTCTCCTTCTTCACACCTAGAGGAGAAGAGGGGGAGTCATAATTCATTCTCAAATTCGTGCCTTTCCATTTTAAGTAACTTTCCCTTTTTAGCAGGTTTCTATAAATAGTAGTTTCCACTTTTAGAAAATTTCCATATTTAGAAAGTTGAATCATTATTAATGGTAATAAGATATCTTTTAACATAATTACACCTTTGGTCCTTGGGGTTTCATAACTTTGCATTTTATATCCTTTACTTTCCAAAATTACACTTTAAACCTTTTAGTATTCAAAGTTACACTTTAAACCCTTAACTTATCCATTTTACATAATGAGCACTTATTTTAAGATGTTATACGAATGGATACTCAAGTATTCATAATTTACACATTAAGTCCCTCAAGTTGTTAAAGTTACATATTTAACCCTTTAATTTACAATTTCAACTTTTAATTATCAATAATTACATATTATGCCCTTAAGTTATCAAAATGACACATAACCCCCTGAATATATTAAATTACTCAAAACAGCTCCAAGTTTCCAGAAATTACATGTTTAGTCCCTCTCTTTTAATTATTTTCAAAACAAACCCTAATTAGGTTTAAAATACATTTTAACCCCTTAAAATATAAAAATTACATATGGTACCCTTAGGTTACATTTTATTCGAATAGTACACAGCCCAAAATAAGTTCTAAAAATAACCCTTGAGTTTTAAAAGTTACAAAACTCACCCAAAACCTTTATATCAAATCGTATAAACATAAAATACCAAGATTAAAAACCCTAACCAACTCTAATTCATTTTTAATCATCACCTCATCATTAAATGTCATTTAATATCACAAAACAAACCCTAGATCCAAAACCCTAAGTCACACGATTTATTTTCTTTTTCTTTTATACGATTTAAATCAAAATCCAATAAATCAAAATAAATTCGAAATACATGATTTAGGCCATGACAATTCTTTCCAACATTTTTCCAGATCATATTACATCATAATAAGTGTATAATAATTTTATTAATAATTATTCTGGATCGGATCATATATTTCACAATTAAACATGTTTTTAGGGTTTTAAATCACGAAAATGATGTAGAGCATGCATGGATCGAATCAACCATTTTATTTAATGTTTATATGATGTAAGGGACCTGAGAAAAATACCAAACCAAGATTTGAACGTGTAGAGAGGCTGTACGAATTGTTGTATTTGCGATTGGACAAAAACGAACCAAAAATCCACACGACTCCACAAGCTTCTCCACGACCTTTCTATCATTTTTCCCAGAGTATACATGATATGAGGATTATGAGAAAAATCATAAATGAATTTTAGGGAGGTCGAATAGATCATAAACGAATTACCTTGTTTTTAGGGCTCGACAAAAGAAATCAAGACCACGATCGTACCAAGCTTCAAAAATTCGAATGGGTATTTTTCTAGGGCTTCTTGGATGTTGTTTGATCACAGAAAAATGCCTTGGATTGATGGGGTGGTCGAATGGAGGCCAAGGGAATTTCTTGTAGGTTTTATTTTGGATCGGCACAATTAGGGTTAGGGGGAAAATATGGATTGACTCTTTTTAATTTGATAAATGCCGACCCTAGGGGAGGGCTTGGGCCAAAAATTTCGGCCATATTGATGGAGGAACAATATTTGTGATTATCTTCCATAATTAAAAGATTTAAACCATTTTAAAATCAAATTAATATCCATCTTATGTCATTCGGCCCTTTAGGGGTATTTTGGTAATTTCACAACTTGTATAAATGTTAAATGTAATTGTTAAAATTATTTGGATACATAACTTGTGCATTGTTTGAAGTTTGGGATTTATTTGGTACCTTAATAAGCTTTTAATTAAATTTTAAATTTGTAAGGGCATTTTGGTCATTTCACATGCTTTTAGATTTTAGGTGTTACAACTTCTTCCCCTCTAAAAGGAAAAATTTCGTCCTCGAAATTTGAAGTCGCAAAGTTAGACGAAGTCGTAGCAAACCGCAAAAGTCGTCACAACATTCTCACGCCCGGGAAGGTTCTTCCAAAAGATATTCAGACCAACTGGTTTCTCATGACTCGTAATTATTGTCAAAACAGTTTCAGATTTCTCAGAAGGGCATATCATATTGAATTTGAATCAAAAGGGATAATGTACCAAACATAACGGATGATAAACGAATTCTCCAGGAAGAGGTATAAAAATACATAGGATTTTCATCGAATTGATTAGGCGGATCAGATGAGAATACATTGAATTGTAGCAAACATGGGGTGATTTAAGGTTTAACTCTTCAGCTTCTCAGATAGTCTTGGCTTTTAGATAACCTTCCAAAGGTATTCTCATAAACAAACAGGTCTCATTTCCTCAAGGTCCACAATCACATATTTTACTCATGGCAGATCATAATGAATAACTTCAACGAATGCGAAACGCATACGGGCAGAAAGCATATGGTTAGATATCGTCAACGGCAGAAATTTCATAATGGAACCTAAGATTCTTATCAGAAGTTGCAAGATCAGCAAAACACGTGTCGAGAGTCCAACGTATCGAATCGTATATCATGGTCAGCAGATTAAACGTATAGGTAGAATGAACCTAAAGTCTCACTATATCGCGGATAGTCGCCAACGGAAAGAAATCCAAGGCTTCTATAAGGCACTCCTCAAGATATCCTATGCCCACAACAAGTGCACTTTATATGACGTTAGTATTATCACGTTGATCAGGCGTCATAATACTAGCCTCACATAACATGCCCTCATGGTGGTCATCCTCTATCTCAAGTCGTGAGTCAAAACCACTTATCTTAATCCACCTAGTACTTCTACAGTCTCAAAGGTCACCAGAATCAAACAACATAACTAAGAGAACGAAATTACTCGAAGAGTAACGGAAATCCGGAAATGTCATTCAAAATTAAGGTACGTCATCAATAGCGTCAATCCTCTACAGCATCATATTGTTTAAACACAATGTCCGCTTCAGTATCCGTCCACTCAAATACGAATTTCAAAATTTCTTACAAGTTGGGGTAGTCTGTTTACTCTTGTCCATCTTACCTCATGATTAAAATAATTTAAAACTCGAGTCGGGTTCCTCCGGTCTTCAGCAGCTCCTCTTGGTAGTGTGGCATCGTAGCGGCAGACCCTGAACATATAAGTGCCACCGATGAAGTTTCTAAGACTGCCGTTTTTGGTGATTTAATAATGTTGATTGCTAACCCTGGTGGCAAAGAGCGCACGGTAAAAGAATACAATGCCTTAGCTAAAGAGGCCGGGTTCACTTCTTTGGACATTGTTTGCAGAGTTTCTACTTTTTGTATCATGGAATTCCACAAACATGTTTAACTATTGAATGTAAAGTCGAGTAACGATGATCTTGATGGTGTAGAATTTCATACATAATTTCATGTTATACGATAATAAACAATATTTTGCCCGGTTAGAGGGATTTCTTATATATAGTTTTTACTAGCCTAGATTTACGTTTGCAAGCCATTTAAGACCGTGATGATATTGTTTGAAGCTGAATAATCCAATTCATAAGATGACTATAAATCAATTAGACTCTTAGTAAAGGTGATAGTGTGATCCTCATTCACTTAAAACTGGGCCATGTTGGCTATGTTTTATCTTTAATCATTTAGATGCTTATGAAAAATAAAGAAAGAAACATAGCTAAAGTGAAAAACGAGTAAGTGGTTGAACTAGTCAATAAGGTTGAATATTGCCCAAAAATGTATTGTTAATATACAACCCTTCTAAAAGGCATTTGGTGGTCGACCCAACATGTTTCGATTTGCAATTATAACTTACCCATTTTGTCATGTTACCAACTCGACGACCTGTTAGGGCTACCAATTCACTGAATTTACAATGAGTTTGAAATTAAAGAATACAGTCCTAAGAAAATATTAGTTGTTTCGTATGAACGGTTAGATGATAAAGGCCTGTAAGCTCGTTGGGTTTGGCCCGTTTAGTTCTTAGGTTAGTTTGTTTTCTATTTAAATATTGTAACCTTCATTGTTTAGTGAATCTGATTAACACAGTTTTTTAGTATTTCCTCTTTGTTTCTACATGGTATCAAGAGCTAGGTCGAAAATGAAAAAAAGAAAAGAAAGAAAGAAAGAAAGAAAAGTCCGCTTGGTTGGTGTTTGTTGCCAAAAGTTGACGAAAAAGAAAACACAAAAGAAGCTCACGTGGTTTTTGGTCTAAGCATGCTGTTGGAATTTGATTTTTCATAATCACCATTTTGATTGGATGTGAATAACTGAATATTATGGATCGGTGGTATTAATAGTGGAGTTAATGATATGAAGAAAAAAAAATGTACTCATGATATTTATGTGAATGTTCGATCAGTTTAAAGGTTTTTTTTTTTAGACGGCGACGGTTTAAATTCACTCTAGACAAAAATACACCGTTGGTCCCTAAACTTTCCCAAAAACATCGCCTGTAGTCCAAAACTTTTAAAATAGTCGTAGGGAGTCCAAAACACAAGTTTTAGTGTCTGATTGCGTCCCTTTGAGTGTAATCCGTTAGTCAACACCTTTATTTGATGTTTTCTTTTGTTTTTAATGAAGGGCATAACAATCATTTCATATGTTTCTTCTACTTTTATTCCTCTTTTTTATTACCAAACATCACACACATTACTAACAACAAGAGTTAATAAAACAACAATAGTAGTACTAGTATTAACATTGCACAAACTAAAAAGAAACATTTAAAGAGGAGTTTGAAGTTGAACAAGTAATAGTAAAAATAAAAATCAATCTTCTTGTCTCTTTCTTTTCTCAATCTTTTTCTTCTTTTGCACCTCTTTCAACAATCGTTTCTTCCTATCCTTATTCTTATTCTTATTCTTATTCTTGTTGTCCGTTTAATGATATCTTTTTTCTTGTTGTGTTTTAGCTTGTCAAAATAGAGAATGGAGATGTCATTCCTGGATAGGCAGTCCCAGAAAGTTTCTTTCCTTAGCTTCGAAGTCGTATGCCACGTAAGGCCGATTCGTTCTTGGGTTGTTTGACTTTTGTCAACTAATCACTTTTGGTTGAATGAGAATGGGCTGGAAATTCTGTTATTGGGTTGTTTGACTTTTGTCGACTAATCACTTTTGGTCCATATCATTGCCTTCCCCTTCAAATGTTACTTGTCCAAAAGTAACTAAGCATTCAAATTGTTGATATAAATAATGCCTAAAAACATTATTAACATATATCGATATCTCTAAGTTTTGATAATCACAAAACGTAAACTCATTGAACTACAAATTATGACGTAAACAAGTATTTAGTTGTAAATATTCACTTTAGCATCCATATCACTTAAGGTATGAATATACAAAGTGTCTAATGCATTTTATGATCAAAGAAATTTTTATTTTTACAAACCTTACATTTTATTAAAGTGGGACAAACATTTTTAAACTTATACAAAACATTTTTGTATTTATAAGAAATGTTTTATTTAAAATAAATATTTTGAATTCAAATTTCAACCCAAAAAATGGCTACATTCTTCAGGAAAAACCTCCCCCACAAAAAGACAAAAAAATCTGAAGAATTTTTTTTTTCTTAGGCGGCCCCCTTAATTATACTAGGCGGTCCCCTTAATTATTAAGGGGACCGGCACCCAATTAAGGGGACCGGCCACGCTCCCAAACAGTATTTTTCTCTCTATAAATACTGGTTCATCCCACATAATTTTCTCACCTTTTGCACGAAAATTTTCAGTCCCAATCCCTTCAAAACATCCTTCTAAATCCTTTGATCATAAGATTATAAGTCTTTGTTTCAAGTGATCCAATCCTTCACCACTCAAAGTGCAAGAGAAGAAACCTCTCTATCATAAAGCCAAAGATATATTAAGATCTAGTTAGTGTTTATGTAATGTTGTGAGTTATGTATATGTAATAAGTAGATCAAGATGATCTTACTTAGTAGTGAGTTTATGAGTGAGTAAGAAGTAGTGGGAAGAAGTAGTAGTGTGGAGAAGTCATGAAGTTGTGAAGAAGTAGATGTGTGAATATGTAGTGGAGTATAGAAGAAGTTGTGGAGTAGTGAAGAAGTCGTGAAGTCGTGGAGCCGTGAAGCCATGAAGAAGTCGTGAAGCCGTGAAGAAGTCGTGAAGTCGTGTAGAAGTTGTGTAGTGATCGAAGTAGTGTTGTGAGATTGGTTCTAGCTACTATTAGAACTCGACATTTAGCTTAGTGTCGTTAAATGGTGTAAGCAAAAGTTGTGTACGGTTTTCTCCGCCAAAAGGGAGCTTCTTTAGTTGTGAAGAAAACTCTCGAGTACGTGACTCGGGGAGTGGAGTAGGGCAAGGAAGGTGTCCTTGTAGTCGAACCACTATAAATCATCATGTCCGGTTTGCATTTCCTTTCTCTTATCTCTTTTCATTTATTCTTGCATTTATCGCTTTACATCTATGCTTGCCTACATGTCTTAGTTGTTGCTTATATAGTTGTGATGATTGATTGTGTTGTACATAGAAGTTAATATTGTGATTGTGTGTATAATTATATGATATGGTCAAATAGATTATTATTCACACTTCTCATATTAAGTTTAACTTGATAGATAATTTGATACAAAACATTTTAAGATTTTAAAAGGAAAACGTATTCACACAAAGACCGACCAAAGCTCCATTCATAAAACTAAGCTTTTTCAAAAAGCTTACGTATTTAATTGATCACATTGATTATATGGTGTTTTCATACTAAACTCTAATTAAAGGTTTTCCAAACAAACAACTGAATAAATTTAAATCAACATTTTGAAACAAAGTTTTTATAAAATGAAAAAGAGGGGAAAACTATTCAACCCCCCCTTCTAGTTTTCCACACAAATCACTAAGGTAACCTTCTTTATTCCTTTAATCATCCTCCCTTTTCTTAAGCCAAACACCCCCTAAGAAAAATTAGCAACCTGTTAAATGCTCATCAGTAGAATACCATTGTTGCAATTACTGTAATGGGGTTCAAGTTGAGTTGGTGTTTGAGAAGCCTTAACACATAGAGACTGAGGTGGATCATAAAAATCAGCTCCAAAACTAACATCAGCAAAACCCATAAATGTATCATTAACATCCAGTTCATTTCCACCCTTTCCATGTTCGCTAATGTCACCAGTATCAAACACTTGCTTAATTGTAAACACTACACATGAACAATCATTGTCAACACTACACATGAACATAAAAATATTTAGTATGGCTATTAACACTGTATTAGTGGCATCAGTTTACAATACACAACGATATATCATAAGCAAAAAAATTACACAAGTGTGGAACATATATATAGTAGTTCAGAAAGCAGCTGGGATCCTCTAAGCGGATGGGTATTCCACTATTCCTAATGATAGCTTTTACTCTAGACGTCACGAGTTTGAATCCAACACTTAATGAATAATTTGTAACATTTGGAACCACTGACAATGTTTATTACAATTAAAAGTTTCGAAACAAAAAATATGACAATGTTTAGTAGCATTTAATGTTTAAAAAGAAAATGATTACAATTAGCCATTTGCCATTAGTGCAATTCACATGAGAATGAGACTTTCAACATTGAGAATGGGACTTTCAATTTAGTAAATTGCTACAATCTTTAATGCAAGGACTTTTAAAATTCCCCCTGACATCAACATAGATGTTTTTATGTTTCTATATCCCTTTTTAAAGCCACTTGCATGAATCTCAAATCAAAAAACGTTTTTTATACAATCTTTAAACAAAATACTGCAACTCATATTCATAAATTATGTCTGGAAACAACAAGAGAACAAGGTCTGTTTCTATGATGGTTAACGAGAAGGAAACATTGAAGAATAAAGAGTAAAAGTAAGTAAAATTTTTAACATGTAAACATTCAAAACAGATTTGTTGTAGCAACTTCTGTTTTATGTAATCTAATGCTTCTTCGATATCAGGAAAACACGTGTTCAAGGAGAAACTTCAAGAGTTAATGAATCAAGTCAAGGTATGCTAGTGTCATATACATTCGGTTCAAAAACAGTTGCAACTAATTTAACCATTCAAGGATTAATTTGATATACATATTTTTAGTTTTATGCATTGATGATTGTCTATTATGTGCAGGTAAGGAACAAGATACTTTCAACATTGATGAGTGGTATGAGTGGTGGACTTCTAAAAGAAGAAAGTAGCAAAGAAAGAAAGTTTGCTTCAAGTTGCTAAAGATGAGAAGGAATATGCTCCGTCAAAGGCACGCATTCGTTCAGTTCAAGAGGATTCTAATGATGTGGGCTTTTTCAGTGACGAGGAGGGTTTCGATGCCATTGATTAAGAAAATGCACATTTGGTATTTGACTTGGAGAAATCTCCAAAATTTCATTATTAGCCTTTTATGAATGTATGAACTTTTTGTTGATTTCGAATGTTAATGTAACAAGTTTACATTTCTTGGTTCATTTTGTCTATTTTATTAGTTGTTTCCTATCATGGGCTAACTAAAATTATAAAGAGAGGGAAAACAAGAATCTATCCCCAGGTACAGAGAGACCCATCAGAGGCCACGACTGCAGAATGCTCACGGCCACAATCCGTATCCAATCAGCGTGAATTCGCTCCAGCTGGACACCCGAAAAGTTCAGGAGGAAGCTGTTTTGGGATCCTCAAGTTCTGCTCTTCACATCTTCGACCTGTTTGACCAGACTGATTATAACCCCAAACATATAATGCACTCTTGGTTGGCAAAAGCACCGGTCGAGTTTCACCAAATATATCATCAATAGCCATTTTTCACCTGATCATAAGCACAAATCAGTATAAATTTTGATTGCACAATCCACAATTAATTAATATATTTAATATTCCTCTAATCACATTCTTTTTTTCTTTTGAGTAAACCATGGTTTCCAACCTTTTAGCCGACTAATCTACAGGTTTAAACCCAAGGCCGCACATACTTAAACTCTTATTTCAGGAGGTTGATGTTGCCACTTCAGGATTGTTTGCAACTAATAAATAATCACATACGAAATAACTAACTAATATAATCTCATTTTGTTATCAAATCAATCCCAGAAAACATAAACATAAATCATAAAACCAAAAAAGTTTAGAACTTTAACAACCTTAACGCCTTAATTACTACAAAATAGATTAACTAAATTATGAAAGTGGACTAATTTCTAAGCCAATTTACAAAGATGAACCATATTCTAGCAATTTACGAAAAGAGACCGTGACGCACCTTCTAAAATATGTGCGCTGTGCGCCTAGATACAAGAGTGGGGTAAACTGCTTTTTCTATCAAGCCATCACCATCCTTCTCCTTTATTATACTACTTTTTTTTAACAAAACACTTACTACTATTATACTACCTAACCATCATTATCTTCACACTTCACACTGCAAAATTAAATCATACTCTATCAAACTTGATAAAACCATCACTGTCCATTTTTTTGATCAAACCATCGCCTTCCATTTATCTCCATGCGCACAAATGAATGAAAAAGAACCTGTGTGCTTGTGCGCTAATCCTTTGGAGTTTTGTGGTTTTTTATGGTTCATGCGCACAAAAAAACGAAACGAAATGCTTAGCTGTGCGCTTGAGATTTGGAGTTTTGTGGTTTCGAGTTTTTCTAGTAAATTATTTTTATTTTTATAAAATCATGCGCACAAAATATAAATTGTGAGTTGTGCGATGTGTGCTTACTATTTGGATTTTGTGGCTTTAAGATTTGGATCTTTGTGTTGTGCGCTTGTGCGATGTTATTTTGTGCGTCTGATATTTGTATTTTTGTGTTGTTTTTTGTGTGCGGTTGTGATAGATGTCAAAATCATATTCGTCTATCAACACATGTCTTTCATTGTATGGTGGCGCAAATTTATAGATCATTTTCGTAAATAAGAAACGCGCGGACCATTTTCGTTAGATGGTATTAAAAATAGTTCATTTAAGTAATTGACTCAAATAGATTTGTTACAGCAATTTATGAAATGAAATGACCATTATGTGTGTGTGATGTTCGGTAATAAAAAAGGGGAAGAAAAGTAGAAGAAATATATGAAATGACTGTTATGCCCTTCAATTAAAACAAACGACAACATTAAATAATGGTGTTGACTAACGGATTACAATCAAAGGGACGCAATCAGACACTAAAACTTGTGTTTTGGACTCACTACGACTATTTTAAAAGTTTTGGACTCCATGCGATGTTTTTGGGAAAGTTTAGGGACCAACGGTGTATTTTTGGCTTCACTCTATATATTATGGAGTCACAGATTCAGCGACCAACCAATAAACAAATATTTTCTAACCAAACGTTTAATAAAGTAATACTTCCTTATCGAACCTCGAAAACGAAAACAAACAATAAAGTACTACTTTCTTATCCAACCTCCAAACACTAATAGTATTAAAAAAAAAAAGACAAAAATACACCGTTGGTCCCTAAACTTTCCACAAAACATCGCAAGGCACCCTAACTTTTAAAAATCGTCGCCTGACATCCAAACCTTGTGTTTTTTAGGCCGATGGCGTCCCTTGACCATTTTTGGCTTGGTCAACGCACGTTTTTTGTAATAATATGAGGGGCATAATAGTGCAATCACGTTATAACCAATAGTTAACCCAAGCTAAACTAGACATACAACTTGAGGGATCATCGGTGTAGTCACACATTAACTATGTAACTTTACCGTATCTTCTGTGATACGCATATTAATATTTTCGCGGGAATCAATAAACCCACACCCAACCATTGACAGTTGAGTAAAACCCGATCATCTACCACACACATTGTCACATACAACCTCAACCCAACACAACCCTCAACAAAGTACCCATATTCTATCTTATCGAATCCCATCTAATCACACACCCACAAACAATCAGAACTTGCAAGCCTTGCAAAATCAAACAACACACATACGAGGTAACAATATTTATTGATTTTTGTTTAATTGAAACGTTATTTGTGATAATGTTAATCGTTAATGCAGAAGGTATGTATGGGAATCAATTTATTTGCGCTTTGGACGATCCTGAAGAGGTTTTGGATGAGTTTGTAAGTTAACACCATATAAGAATTAACTGTTATATCTCTAAGAAAGTAGTTGTAAGAAATTGACAATGCTTAAAGCTTAATATTGACATACAGGAACTGCATCATGATTTTGTGGGGGTAATAATTTGATGTTCTTCCCCATTACTCCATAACACAAGTACTTTACCCATGAGTCCCAATCGTCCCAAAACAATATGTACAAGATATGACTCCACTTAGCAACCATGTAATCAATTAGATAATTAACTAAGGGTTTAAACAAATAACAATAATGCACTAAAGATGAGTGCATACATGGAAGGCTAAGGCGATTTGGGTGTACATTTGGGTGGGTTGTAACAAATTCTTCCTTTAAGTAAAATGCTTAAAGTTATAAATGAAAAAGATAGGCTCGGAGGGGTGTACTAGGGGTATCGTGTACTAAAAATGAGTACAACGCTAAGGTGTGGGAAAAATTAATTGACTTTATTAGTCAAGTAATATGACTTAAATGGTCAAGTAATTATGATACGGGTTTAAACACAAGGGTGATCCTAATGCCTCTTATCATGTAGTAAATCCTACTACACGAATGTAGTCTCACTAGCGGTCTCGGGATGCATCATTAACGCAAGTTCTAGTATCTAAATGCTACCGGTACACTCATAAGCACTAATAATGAATGCTTTTCCTATCAAATCTAAAGGCGAACCTCACATATTTGGGTCGAAAATTTTTCTGGATGGTACGATTTTGTGCTAGTCATACAACTCCTATCCATGAGACGCTTGTTAAGGCTAAAGTTTCAATCCTAAATGTTGTAAAAAATTTTAAATTTGGCACTAAAATTACACTAATAAGTATTTCTCTAAGTTTTATTACACACCTACCATCAAACAAGCAAACTCAAGTGCAATAGTATCCTATAAGGTCTCATCATTTACCCTCCCCTTACACTTAGGATGAACATTGTCCCCATTGTTGAATTAAAGGATGTAAAAGTAAAATAGGTAAAAGAATGAAAAAAAATACTCCCCTGATTCGTTCGATGTGGATAGTGTGTCAACAAGGTTAGATTTTCCTCCAAAAAAATGAACGTTGAAAGCTTCCCTTCCAGAAATATAAATCATCTTCTTGTCATATATAACCTGTTAAACCTGAGAAAACAATCAAGGCAACCTCGCGTAAAATCGGCGGCAATATATATATATATATATATATATATATATATATATATATATATATATATATATATATACTAACAAATCCTAGAAAGCAATTTAAGATATAATGCTTGTGGAATGAATGTTTGCAGATTTCCTGGAGTTTATAAAACTAAAGAATCAACAAAAACTTTAAGACTCCGGTATAAACAAAACTCGCAAAATTTTTCAGAATTTTGGTACCTGACGCCGTCAGAATGTTCCTGGAAAAATCTTATGTTAAATTTCCGGAAAATTTCTAGAAAAACTCATGCCTTATTTCCTGGAAAATCCTGCAAAACATCATTATGACTCGATACAAGCATTTGACTTTAACAATTACTAATATACATGTTCATTTAATATTGTGGCAAATCATGATCATTTTTGTTCTTATAAACAAATTTAGATTTCCCTTACACTTAGGTTTTGCAAAATACCTTTATATGAAGTTAAGACGAGGTTAAACAACAAAATAAAGCATTTTCACAATTTTGTTTGAAACATGATCTACCAACAATAAAAATAAAACATGCATACGGAAACAAATAACATCAAACAAATAAAAATGCACAAAACATGGGTTGCCTCCCAAGAAGCGCTTTTCTTTATATACGAGTCTTGTAGCTAGACTCAAGGTCATGGGCAATTACGTGACCTCGTCATTGGTCACATTCTCTAGGTCATCTTCAATATCGGGATCGCTTTCATAGTGCAGGTATTTTGGGTCTTCAAACTCAAAGACATCTTTCTGATACTTATATCCAAGCTTACTAACATCCTTCTAGAATCCACATGATAAATCAAAGGTGTTTTTACATCCCCTCTGAACAAGTTGAGACCCTAGCTTATCAAGTCCGTCGCAATCAATTCCTTCGAAATCTTTCATCTTATATGGCGTTTGGTATGACACTCTCCTAATTCCGTCTGTGAAAGTCATGAGTCCATTTCGGACTTCAATAATTAAGTTAGTGATTTCACAGAAGGGTGCTCCAAAAACAACTTGTGATAACCTTGGATCGATATAATCCTCAATGTTGTCTATGATCGTAAAATCCATTGTGAACGCCATATTTCCTATGAATACCTGGACTTCATGATCTCTACCAACAACATTTTCTCCGTTATAAATCATCCCCCATCTGCAAATATTGTTATAACGGAACAGGGACATAAAATTATTAGGTAAGAACACGTAAATGTAGACATTATCGAAATACTTGTGACCAATCATGTAAGGGATTTTGAGGTTATTCGGATCACGCCACTTTATCCTTTCTGATCTTCCATCCTGTGATCCATATGCATTACAATCTAGTGACGGACGGTACTCATATACTTCCTCATTACCCTTTCGGAAAATCACTTTCCTGACGCCATTGGTGAATAATGCACTACCATCCTTCTCATCAAGGATCACTCCTGTTTCATTAACAAATGGTTTCCCCAGGACGAGGTTGGTTAATGTTGGATTAGTGACAGAGTCTATGTCATCGATCACGGTGAGATCAATTTTATAGATGAATCCTCCAATCATAACTGATAACCTTTTCAATATCCTGGCGTTATCGAGTCCTTCACACGAGAGTTCAAGGAAGGCTTCGTGTTGGATCGTGAACACCTTGAACTTGTGTTAATATTGATACTTTGAGTGATACCACTAAGTATGCGGAATCTACTTAATGATACTTAGAAGATTGATTGTGAATGAAACAGTTGTATGTATGTGAGAACAATGTATGTAACAAACAAATAGCTCCAATATTATTAATGATAATAATATGAGTGATCTATGATATCACTAGGGTTACACCTTGAAGCTCTAGGAAAAACGTATTAGAAAGATATATTCTAACTATAACCTAGGATCTCCTTTTATACAGCAAGGAGTCCTCTTCTACAAGATAAGTATAATGCTAATAGAATAAGATATACACAAGATCTTTTCTATGTTTATCTAAGCGCGTTTCTCTAACAGTTATCAAGTAAGCAGTGGTAATATTTGTTCTTGCAGTGGTAATGAGTTTCCACTGCAAGTACAATCTTCTGCAGTTGTAACATCTTCACTAGCCGTGGTAACTGTTAGTATAATTCCCAACAATCCTCCCCTAAACTTATGATTTATAGGTAAATCAACAAGTTTCTTCAAGTATACAATAAACCTGAGGATATGGGAATTCTTCCAAACACTTATCTTGTTTTTCTCAACACTTTATCAGCTCTTGCATATTGATCTTGAATCTTCTGAATCAAAGCTCTAATCTTTTCATTATCTGCATAAACTCTCAACTTTGATTTCAACATTGCAGAAAGAGTTGTAGCTCTAAGTGGATATTCCTTCTCAGCAAACATAAACACATCCACTTTATCTGTTGTAGAAACATGATGAACCTCACATTTATCAAAATATGTCCATGTAGTATTCAAGTCTGATGAATCAAACTTCCAATACTTATCATTAAGATCTGGTTCATATAGTCTTCTTAAATCAACCCAGAGCTGCATTTCTTTCCTATCCTTGAGAGCATCAGACTTGAATCTTTCATTAACAAGCTTCCAAAGAGTATCAAGATCATGTCTGTCACATGCTTTAAGAAGATCTTCAAACTGAATGAATGATGAAGATTCTCCTCCCAGTCTTATAATCTTCCAAGTAGAAGCAAAAGTCTTTGCTGTGTACACTTCCCAATCAATAATTGGATGTTTTGTTTGTAAAGGATCTGGGTAGAAATCTTCTTCTTCAACAATGATAATTGCACTTTGTAGATCTTCTGCACATTTCTCAGATTGAGATTCTTTCTCTTGAGGAACTTTCACTCTTTTTGTGACATGATCTTCAACTGTTGAAGCTTTCCTTTTACTTTGTTTAAATCTATCAACTTCTTCAAAATCAATAGGTCTGAAGCTACTATCTTGCCTTTTAGTTCTGTAGTAGATACCTTCAATTCTTTCATGAGACATACCTTTGAAATCAGCCATCTTCCAAGTTCCAACATGACAGCAAAATACTTTCATCTCATGAATGATCTGTGCCTTTGTAGGTTGTCTCTGTTTCTTTTGACCTTTTCTAACTTTACCAATAACTTCATCCAGTGCTTGTAGATTCTTCATTTGAATGAAATCAGCCAATTGAGCTGTTCTTTGTTCTTCTGTCAAAGTCTTGTTAGCAACAAGCTCAATAGCTTTCTTCTTTACTACTGGATCATGATTAATCATCTGTTCAATCTCTTCTTCTGTTGGCACATATGAGAACATAGGAGGTTTCTCATGTAAGATAGTTGGTGGAATCACTGAGAGTGGTTGTGCCATTACTGCTTCAAGTTTATCTAACCTCTTTGCTTCCATAAAACTAGCAACTTCATCCTCCTTTTGCTTTTTCATATTTTCATTCTCTGCAGCTTCAAATTGTTCTGCCAATCTTGCATCAAAATCAATTTGAGCTTGATCTTTCTTGGAAATCTTTCTTGTATGCTCTTGTTCTGAACCAAACACAATTGCTTTACCTTTGACTGATCTTTTTCTGGCAGCTTCTTCCTCTGCAGTGGTAACTAATGGAACATCAGCGGTAACATTTTCACTTGCAGTGGAAATTATTTGATCAGTGGTAACATGTTCTGCTTCAGTGGAAATTTGTTGAGCAGTTCCAAGAAAATCTTCAGAGTTAAAACCAGTATCAACAACCATTTCTTCAAGATCCATTTTCCTCCCCTCAATCTCAGCTACATCATCTTTTGCTTGAGCATTTTCAGAATCATTGAGCTCAGCAACCATATCATCAAAATTAGTACTCCTCCCCTTAATCTCTGCATCTGTTTTCCTCCCCTGTTTGGAAGAAGTTCCCAAACCATAACTAGAACCTGCAGAAAGAGCATCATGAGGTGATGATAATGGAGAAGAAACCACAACTTGAACATGTCTTTTCTTCTTGAGATTCACAACTTCATCCTGCAACTTTTGAATCTCAGCCTTCAATAAATTCAACTCTGTGGCATGATGTTCTTTGGTCTGTGCCAGATCTTTCTCCAGAGTTTGAACCTGCTTGACTAATTTGGTACATAGTTCCATCAATTCAGGTAGTGTCAAACTGCCCTCAACACTTCCAACTGTGTTACCTGTTGGGAGAGGTGAATCATAAGGCATTGATTCAGGCTCTTCTCTAGTTGGACTAGATTGAAGCCTTGAACCACCACTGCTAGTTCCTAAACCATAAGGGTCAGCAACATGCAATGTTGTCATGGAAGGAGTTGGCTGTTTTTGCCTCCTTTCATATGCGTGAGTTACAGCAGGGATATGTTGAATTTGTGGAACAAAAATAGTGGGTGTGTGATGGGATACAACTGGGATTGTTGCATCTTCACCCTGTACTTGAGCAATTTTAGCAAGCATTTGAGGAAAAAGTGGATGAACCTCCCCATTCCAAAGATATGAGGCCTTACTCATGTTTTGAAAAACTTTAGGCTTAAGACAGGAAGGTTCATAAACTCGATTGTGATGTTGCAGTTGAAACTCATTTAACACTGCTTGCACAAATCTTGGATACATTAAAAATTTATATGAACTCTTTACATTGCCTTTCATGTTATTAAATATAAACCTTGAAAAATTGAAAGTCCTATCAGTTGCCAAACATACCAAAGGATAAGCCATGGTAGATGGAAATTGTTCATAAGAAGTTTGCTTAGGACTAATGCAATGCAATAGAGTATGTATCAAAAATCTCCAATGGGGACAAAAACATCCTTTTCTAAAAGTAACTTTTTGGTCAGATGTATCATACCCCATGGAAGCAATATGTTGAAAAATTTCGGAATTAGGTAATGTGATGATACCATTGAGATCATTCAATTGAAGAACTCTCCTCAAAGATGACTCAGTAACATCAATAATTACCCCATCCACTGTGGCTCTAAGAGCTTCCATAGATTCATGTATGTCCCCCTGTTCAAGTGTTATGGACTCCACAGAGTTCCAAAACTGTTTGATTTGAGAAACAAAGATTGTGGGATTCATAGTTAAGGCATACCTTATATGAGTTGTGTTTAGGAAATCTACAATCTGATGAAAAACGGGTCCACTCTTGTCGTTTGACTTTTGTAGGTAAGCCACTTGATTGTGTTCATCTTCAAACTTGAGAGTCACCATGATTTTGCGATTTGAGAGAGAAAAGTGTTAGTAATCGAGAATAAAAAGCAAGCCGTATAATGATCAATTTATACTAATAGGGTTTTGAGAAAAACGCGTATGGTGAATTATCTATAGAAAGATTTATCTTTAGAAAAGAATAAATAAAGTTTGGTAAGTAGATAATTCCCAAAAATTTTACCCTATTAATAAGGAAAGACAGTTATAGTTGCAACGGCTAGTAAAAATAAGATTACCGACACACAGTTGTAACGGCTAGTTCACCAGTGGTAAAATTTACACTTTCAGTGGAAACGGTGAACTTGCAGTGGTAAAAATCAACAAAACTTCAAAGAGCAGTGGAAAGTAAAACATTTAAAATTAGCTGCTCTTAACATAGTTTTTAGCAAACTATCAGCTATCAACGGATTTGATATGTCTTTACCATGAGCCGTTTGCTATGGACTAGCCAACTCTTGATCACAAGGATGTATGGTGAGTTGAGAACCTAGTTTTTGGTAAACTATCAACCATGAACGGATTTGATGTGTCTTTACCTGTAGTCGTTTGCTCAGGACTAGTTGATTCTTATGTGGATTAGACATGGTGAATCAATAACCATATGTTATGTGTCTTAGTTTACACATCTTATAACTCCAATCTCCTTAAGCAATACTGGGTTTGGCTGTGTTCAAAGAATAAGAACCAAACTTAACCAATATTAGTTAACCCAAGTAACTTTTTAACTAAGTTACTATACACAAAAATATCTTCTCAAAAGTCAAACAACAGTTACTTCTCCAACCAACCAAAACAGATGGAAGTAAATAACCTTCATTAATTAACATAACACCTAACCTTGGCTTATTTAATCACCTCCAAACACCACATCTCAGTCACCAATTTACCCCAAATAATCTTTCAACCCCTAATTTCCCAATCAACCCAATTCTCTTCCAAAACCATGTCATCAAACCCTGAAACCTCTGATCAACACTCTTCTTCTCCAACATCAGAAGAAGATGTACCACCATATCCATGGGGGCTTGAAGGTTCTGACTATGAGAAAGAGATGGAGAAACGATGGGATGCACAAGAAAGACAATGGAATGCACATAGGAAGGGTGAATCAAGCCATGTTCCTAATCCTGCTGAGAGAGAACTTGTCTATCCCTTCATCTGTACCTCTGATGAAGAATCTTCAGAAGAAGAAAATGAAGAACCAACCTTTCTTCCTCCTTCCACACCAGAGAGATCCCAACCAAGATCAAGTAAGAGAGATCCATCTCTCCCAACATCATCAAATTTGGTGTTGGATCTTCCTGCTCCAGAGCCTGGTCTTCTGCATCAAGAACACATTGGAAAGAGCAAAAAGGCTCAGATCATACGTAAGGGAAGGGAGAAGCAGAAGTAGATGACTGAGGAATGTTGCCAATGAACAAAGTTCTTGAGTATTTTCTTGACTTTGGTACTTGAGCATCTTCACAGTCTTCCTTCTCTTCTTTTTCCATTTTCATCTTCAGCTTCTTCATTGTACTTGTCATAGCCTCAAGTATTAAGTAATAATTGAAAGAAGCTAGTAGTACTCAATTAGCCAAATGTTTTAGGAATGGTCTTTGTAATTCAGTTGGAACTTTTGAATGTAAGCTGTAACTTGTGTCTTTGAATGAATGAAAAGATCTTCTTTAATTAATCAATTTTGTAAGACCTTCAGCATTATTATCTTTGCAGTAGAAACTATGTTCAGCTTATTTGACCACATTCCCTTGGCTACAGCTCTTGGTGACTTTACCATACTACTTGTGATGAGGCAAAAAATGATCCGTTTTTAGGGGGTCATTTAAGCCCGAATCCGACTTTATTTGATCAAATATTGCCCTAAATCGTTCCTTTTGTGATTTTAGGTGTTTGGAGAGTGAATTCTGGAAAAGAAGCTATTTTGGACGTTTTTGGAGCATAAAAGTGAAGAAAACGGCTAAGTACCAAATTTCCATGCTGAAAATACAAGGTGACGGCGTCAAGACCACCATCTTGATGGCGTCAGACATGAGGAATTAAACACCGAAGGTGGTGACGGCGTCAGAAGTATTCGTGACGGCGTCAAAGTGGCAAAAATAATATACCGTGGGTGGTGACGGCGTCACATAGGCCGTCATAAGTGGATCAAGGCCGTCCGAGGAAGTATATGGCGGCGAGGTGACGGCGTCACAAGTAACTCTTGACGCCGTCAGCCTGTTTTTCCTATATATAGTTTTCCAGTTTTTTCATAAAAAAAGGAGAAGTTTTGGTGAAACCCTAAAGACGATTTTGGTGCCTCTTTTACAGGTTTTTCAAGGGTTCCAAACCCTTGAGACCTTGCATTGTAATTGAGATAAGTGTACTTTCAATTCAATCAATATGTCTATGTGTTGGTTGTTTATATCTTGTTCTTGTCTCAATTCTATTATGCTAGGCTAGATCTCTTTTGTGTTTGCTTAGATCTAATGAAACATAGATGTTGATTATGTGTTGATTACTTGTCTATTCTTGTTTTGAATGAATGATTTATATGTTAGGCTTAAGAAAACTGGCAGATCTCCAAATGGTAACATGCTTGAACGTCTTAAGAAACATGAACCGAGGCGTACTAGGTCTTTATTGGTTGTATTTAATGCATGAGCCACTGTTTACAATCCCTATAGTTGTGCTGGGTCATGGTGTAGGAGGAGATAAGAGCTCATAGAGTTGGGGAGTTATGTATGCCACCCCACGAATGGTATTAAGGAATACAATCCGTCATTCATACAAGTGTAACAAGTAATTAACATGTAAAAGATATCTAGGGAGTAGTGAAGTCTAAGTAAACACAATTTCTCCAACCACTGCTCACAACCTTAGTATAATTTAGTTTAATTTCATTTTCATTATTTTAATAGCTTTGGGTTAGTTGAATAGCAACTAATTCCGCCCACCCTTCCAAAACCCGAGATTTTACTTGCTTTCATAAAAAATATAAAAATACAAAAATAATCATCTCTCACCTCTAGAACTATTAATTAGGTTTTCTAATCCTAGCGACACTATTCCTAAGCTGAACGATCAATCCCCCGGTACTTGTCACTATACTATACTACAACGATCAGGTACATTGCCTGGTGGGGGTTGTAAGCTTCTCGAGATCCCTCGAGAGGTAAAGCAAGGTGCGATTCCCACGCATCAAGTTTTTGGCGCCGCAGCCCGGGGAATAGTTATTGTCTAGGTTAGGATTTCTTTTTATTAGGTCTACTTGCTAGATTCCTTTCTAGTAAGATTTTTATTTTTATTTTTAGGTCTTCTTTAGTCTATCTTATTTCTTCGTGCCTTTGTTCGTAACTCTTTACCATCCGACATCATGGAAGGTGGTAACATCTTTGAACCCATCATCCCACCACAACAAAACCCACCATTAGAACCCCTTAGGCCCCGAACGTTAGGAGAGTATTCCCGACCTAGCCACCAAGGCTACCGAAACACCATTGAGCTCACCGGAGCCAATGTGACCCCCTTGCGATCCGACACCATCCGGTTGGTGCAAAGCGGATGTGCATTCCATGGACTTCGTTCCGAAGATCCAAACCAACACCTTAAGGACTCCCTCAAAATTGTAGATTCCATAGACCTAGGTGTTGAAACTAGAGAGACTACCCGTTTACGCCTATTCCAATTCTCTCTACTAGATCAAGCTAGTCAATGGCTTGAACGCTTACCCGCGGGATCCATCACCACATGGGACAATCTCGCCAACCGCTTCCTTACCCAATTCTTTCCGCCAGAAAAAACTGCAATGCTTAGAAGGGACATTTTGATGTTTGAGCAACAGCGGGGTGAACCTTTCTACAAGGCTTGGGCCCGTTTTAAGGATCTCCTCCACAAGATCCCTCATCATGGCATTAACCTTTGGTTATTAGTTCAGATTTTCTACGACCATGTTGACTATCACACTAAGCGCACCATCGACAGGGCCGCGGGAGGCAAATTGCGTGATAAGAATGCTGAGGAGTCTTGGGCAATTATAGAAGAGCTCGCTGTCGATAATAATGAGATTTGGGAATTCAAACATACGATAGAAGCGGCCATCAATGCAGTCTCGACATCTGGAGGGACCACCGAAATCCCCGATGAACTCTTATGCAAACTTGAGGCAAAAGTTGACTATTTTAAGGAAAGGCAAAGGAGACCCTTAAGTCTTAGACAAGCCACTGTCAATTCTGTCTCAAGATCAACTTCGGCACCATTATCTGAATCACCTTCTAGAGAACATGTCGAAACTTTTTAGAGATACACCCCACCTTGCTCCCCTCCCAAGGAACTTAGCTCGGAATTTGAGGCTAGGATGAGAGAATATATGGCGACTCACTCTGATCGGCTTGCTAGATTCGAAGAAGCAGTTTATAAGCAAAAAGAGGAGATGCAGGAGAAAATGAATGAGATGTTGAGTCTATTGGAGGAGTATGCCAATCAGAAAACCCCCAAACGAATACTGCTAAGGAAAGAAAGCGCCACTCCCACCACCCAATTTGTTAACTCCATCACCATTTTCCATACAGATAATGAGAAGGTAAAAACTCCTACTAAACAGACCTTTGAAAAACCACCTGAGTCCCAACCTTTGAGCTACTACCTGAAACACGACATAAACAAAAACACCATAACAAATTGGATTAAGGATGATAGGCGTAACCAATCCTCCGAACAGGTTCCCGAGAAAGAGAAAGAAGAGGAAGATGAGTATGATACGCTTATTGGAGGATCAGTGGTCGAGAGGTTACTGGTACAGAAAGTGGCCACCAAGCAGGTAGCATGTGGGAATTTTGAAATACCAACGAGCATCGGGGACTTGAACCATCTTAGTGCTTTCGCCGACCAAGGATCGGAAGTAAATCTTATGCCCCTAACTATTTACATCCAACTGACGTCGAAAATGCCAGCACCTACTCGTGTTAGGCTATCTCTTGTTGGACACTCGTACGTATACCCCCTAGGAATCGCAGAAGATGTATTAGTTAATGTGGCAGGATTCATGTACCCCGTTGATTTTATGATCATTGATGATAAAGGGGATGGATGCATGCCAATAATCCTTGGGGCACCATTCCTCACCACCGCTAGGGCTGTCATTAAGTATGAAGATAGGAAGATTGAGCTTAAATCTGGGAAGAGAAAGATTAGCTTCCACATGACTCCGCGAAGTGGACATGAGAATTTGAGTTGGAGAATGATTAAAAACAACATTGGCGCGACACTCGTTCGTGTTCAGAATAAAATTCTTGCATGGGAGGCAAGAATCAAAAGCTATAAGAAAGCTAAGGATGAAAGAAGAAGAAGCAATAAGGTTCCGATTGAACTCAAACATACTCAACACGAAAGCAATCATACACCGTTTGAGGAAGGGAACTTAGTACTCTTGAGACACTTAGAAACAACAATACCACCCGATAAACCAAGTCCTTGGTGGTATGGGCCATTCACAATCGAAGGATTGAGCCAAGATGGGGTAGCTAACTTGAGAAGCAAATTAGGTGGGAAGGTGATTGCGAGTATTGATAGATTGAGGCACTACCACCATAACAGTAATGATCGCAATTATATGGGGTACATCATTTCAAATGATGAGATCACGTAGTAACCCACGACTTTGAGTCTAGCTACAAGACTCGTAAATAAAGAAAAGCGCTTCTTGGGAGGCAACCCATGTTTTGTGTGATTTTTATTTGTTTGATTGTTATTTGCTTCCGTATGCATGTTTTATTTTTATTGTTGGTTGATCATGTTTCTCTACTAAAATGTGGAAATACTTTATTATGTTGTTTAGCCTAGTCTTAACTTCAACCTAAAGGTATTTTTGCAAAAGATAAGTGTAAGGGGAAACCCCAAATATGTTTTTAAGAAACAAACCGATCATGATTCTCCACAATACTAAATGAACATGTATATTCGTATTTGTTAGAGTCAAATGCTTGTATTGAGTCATAATGAAGTTTTGCAGGATTTTCCAGGAAGTAGGACAAAGTTTTTCCAGAAATTTTCCGGAAACTTAACATAAGAATTTCTGCAGGTCCATTCTGACGGCGTCAGGGTATTGCTCTTGACGGCGTCAGGATGTAAAATCTGGAAATTTTACCGGTTTTGTTTTTCTAACAGAGTCTTATGGTTTTTGTGAATTATTAAGTTTTATAATCTCCAGGGAATCTGCAAACTTCATTCCACAAGCATTATATCTTACTTTGTTTTCTAGGATTTAGTAGCTTATATAGGATGCCGCCGATTTTACGCAAGGTTGCCTTGTCTACTTTTGTCAGGATTTACAGGTTATTTATGACAAGAAGATGATTTATATTCTGGAAGGGAAGCTTTGATTGTTCATTTTCTTGGAGGAAGATTTAACCTGGCCAACCTAAAATCCATACCGAGCGAATCAGGGGAGTATTCGATTTCATTCTCTTTACTTTTTAACTTTTACATTCTTTACTTGAACATTGGGGACAATGTTCATCTTAAGTGTAAGGGGAGGGTAAAAAGATGATACCTTACATATGCACTTTCGCTTGAGTTTGTTTTGTTTGATAGTAGATGAGTAATAAAACTACGAGAAATACTTGTTAGTGTAATTTTAGCGCCAAATTTAAAATTTTTTACAACATTTAGGAGTGAAACTTTAGCCATAGCAAGCGTCTCATGGATAGGAGGTTGTATGACTAGCACATAACCGTATATTCAGAAAAATTTTCCACCAAAAAATGTGAGGTTCGCCTTTAGATTTGATAGGAAAAGCATTTATTATTGGTGCTTATGAGTGTACCGGTAGCATTTAGATTCTAGAACTTGCGTTAGTGATGCATCCCGAGACCGCTAGTGAGACTACATTCGTGTGGTAGGATTTACTACATGATAAGAGGCATTAGGATCACCCTTGTGTTAAACCCGTATTATAATTACTTGACCATTTAAGTCATATTACTTGGCTAGTTAAGTCAACTAATTTTTCCCACACCCTTAGCGTTGTACTCATTTTTAGTACACGAAACCCCTAGTACACCCCTCTGAGCCTATCTTTTCGTTTCTAACTTTAAGCATTTTACTTAAAGGAAGAATTTGTTACACCCTACTTAAATGTACACCCAAATCGCCTTAGCCTTCCGTGTATGCGCTCATTTTTAGTGCATTATTGTTATTTGTTAAACCCTAAGTTAACTTTCTAATTGATTGCATGGTTGCTAAGTCAAGTCATATCCTTGTACATATTGTTTTGGGACGATTGGGACTCATGGGTAAGTACTTAATTTATGGAGTAATGGGGAAGAACATCACTTATTACCCCCATATGTACGTTAATCTTAAAAGTGCTCCAAGTGTTTTAATTTTCTTAATTCGAGTCATTAGATTAGTTTAATGTAAAGTATGTAAAGATTCAAGTGTAAGGGGAACTCTCATCCCCTAAGATGTATTATTTCGGATGGTAGGGTAAGAGTGTATGCAAAAAAAAAAAAAAAAAAAAAAAAAGAGAGAAAATTAAGAAAAGAAAAAAAAAATAGAAAAAGAAAAAGAGAAAAAACATACGGACTACCATCCCGTTTTCATTCTATGTTTATTTTATGTTTTTGTTATTTTTCATTTATTAGCTTAAGTCGAGTCTAGTCTTGGCTTAGCAACGCCATATTGTACATGTAATTAACCAAGATTGTTAACTCGCCACCAGTAAAACTTCCTTTATCCAACAAAACCGTGTAATTCATATCCCTACACCTAACGTTATAACCCTTTAAAAGACCTCTTTGATAGTTTATCCTAGGTGCTTACGCCATGTGGTGGAGGTTTGATCCTTTCCCAAGCCTATGGTAATCTATTTTGCTATGACAGGTAGTGAGAGATATCTTCCATTTCCATAATGTTATATTACTTTATTACACCCGAGAGATGTGAGTATCTAAACACTATTTGTGAGGTGCTTGTGTATGACCTCCGTGCTTGTCTATTGGTCTTTAGTGGAACGATTATTTGTTGTAATTACTTTTATATTAGTGTTAAATGACCCCTAACTTGTCTTTTGAGTAGAATAAAAGCTCATTTGCTTGAGGACAAGCAAATCTCAAGTGTAAGGGTATATGATGAGGCGGAAAATGATCCGTTTTTAGGGGGTCATTTAAGCCCGAATCCGACTTTATTTGATCAAATATTGCCCTAAATCGTTCCTTTTGTGATTTTAGGTGTTTGGAGAGTGAATTCTGGAAAAGAAGCTATTTTGGACGTTTTTGGAGCATAAAAGTGAAGAAAACGGCTAAGTACCAAATTTCCATGCTGAAAATACAAGGTGACGGCGTCAAGACCACCATCTTGACGGCGTCAGACATGAGGAATTAAACACCGAAGGTGGTGACGGCGTCAGAAGTATTCGTGACGGCGTCAAAGTGGCAAAAATAATATACCGTGGGTGGTGACGGCGTCACATAGGCCGTCATAAGTGGATCAAGGCCGTCCGAGGAAGTATATGGCGGCGAGGTGACGGCGTCACAAGTAACTCTTGACGCCGTCAGCCTGTTTTTCCTATATATAGTTTTCTAGTTTTTTCATAAAAAAAGGAGAAGTTTTGGTGAAACCCTAAAGACGATTTTGGTGCCTCTTTTACAGGTTTTTCAAGGGTTCCAAACCCTTGAGACCTTGCATTGTAATTGAGATAAGTGTACTTTCAATTCAATCAATATGTCTATGTGTTGGTTGTTTATATCTTGTTCTTGTCTCAATTCCATTATGCTAGGCTAGATCTCTTTTGTGTTTGCTTAGATCTAATGAAACCTAGATGTTGATTATGTGTTGATTACTTGTCTATTCTTGTTTTGAATGAATGATTTATATGTTAGGCTTAAGAAAACTGGCAGATCTCCAAATGGTAACATGCTTGAACGTCTTAAGAAACATGAACCGAGGCGTACTAGGTCTTTATTGGTTGTATTTAATGCATGAGCCACTGTTTACAATCCCTATAGTTGTGCTGGGTCATGGTGTAGGAGGAGATAAGAGCTCATAGAGTTGGGGAGTTATGTATGCCACCCCACGAATGGTATTAAGGAATACAATCCGTCATTCATACAAGTGTAACAAGTAATTAACATGTAAAAGATATCTAGGGAGTAGTGAAGTCTAAGTAAACACAACTTCTCCAACCACTGCTCACAACCTTAGTATAATTTAGTTTAATTTCATTTTCATTATTTTAATAGCTTTGGGTTAGTTGAATAGCAACTAATTCCGCCCACTCTTCCAAAACCCGAGATTTTACTTGCTTTCATAAAAAATATAAAAATACAAAAATAATCATCTCTCACCTCTAGAACTATTAATTAGGTTTTCTAATCCTAGCGACACTATTCCTAAGCTGAACGATCAATCCCCCGGTACTTGTCACTATACTATACTACAACGATCAGGTACACTGCCTGGTGTGGGTTGTAAGCTTCTCGAGATCCCTCGAGAGGTAAAGCAAGGTGCGATTCCCACGCATCAACTTGCAATCTCTTAACATTTGCAGAACAGACATAAACCAAACAACTTGAAAACATATTAGTGAGTCACTGTAAAACTCAGAAAGTATAATCAAGTCATTCATAATCATTAGTAGCCTTTGACTGTCCCTGCACTCAATCATAAAGAAATTAGTTTCTTTTGGGGACCCAAGCCACAAATGACTTGGATCTGCCTCATGTATCCATATAATTATATCTATCAAAGGTCATTGATACACCATTGGGAGTGTTTGAGGTTTTTGTTCCTTTTGGTTTCCATTCCCAATGAGCTGAGGCCTTAACAACATTTCCCATGTTTACCCTTTTCTTATTCACATAGACACCAGTGGAAACATTTGGTCTTGCAGTGGTAACTGCAGGCCTAGCAGTGGAAACTGCTGGTTTGGTAAATTTGGGTTTCCACATGTGATTCTTGTGATCATTCTTTTCAAAATAAGTCTGATTCCCTGTTTGATAAGATTTAACAAAAGTAGTGACAGGGGACTTAGGATAAACTCTGTTTTTACTACTGGCAGTGGCAACTGCTGGTCTAGCAGTGGAAATAGGTTTAATGCAGTGGTAAGCAAAACAGACCCGGGAACCATCTTGCTTAGAGGGTTTGGGTGAGTAAAGTTGTTAGCAATATGTCCATTCACCCTTGTATTCCCAAAAACTTCCCTTCTTCCCATGTGGTAGTTACAAGTATAGGAAAGGTGATCAAAGCTATCACAAATATGACAGGCCTTATTGTTGAACACAAAATCACTACCAAACTGCCTAGTTTTAACATGATTCCAACTTCTCATGTTCCCTCTAGGAGATTTAGACCTATCCTTGTACATCTCTGCATATCTAGTAGTAGGCCTAGTGTAATTTGACTGTGTCCTAGGCTTCTCTTTGACTACTTCAGGAATACTTTTTCTTTCCTCTACTTTAACATTTTCAGGAACACTAGATTTAGACTCAACATTCAAACATTCATCTTTAAGAGATGAGTCACTAGCACTATCAAAAGTCTCAACCTCAACCTGAACCTTTTCAGTTTCAACTGGTTTAACAAATTTTGGTCCATAGGTCATAGGTGGATCCTGAAACTCTTCTAAACCTGTGTGAGCTAGGTCAATGCCAGGAGGTGATGGAATACCTCTTAGAGGTGGTGGAACAGATTTGTATCCAAGACCTGATTTAGCTTTGCTCACAACTTGGGCTTCCCAAATTTTGCTAATGCTCTTAGATTGGTGGTCTAGTGTTTGATTAGTTATCTGAATGTTCTCACTAGCCTTCTTAACTTCTTCAATCTCTTCCCTAAGAGCTTTATTCACTTCAACATAAAAATCTAAGTCTCTTTTTAAAACAGCAATGTCATCACTGAACTTAGATTCATTTGCCCTATAATGCTCTATCTGTTTTTCTAAAACACCTAGACCTCTTTTATGATTTGCTAAATTATAATTAGTATGATGTAAGTCTAGCATCAGTGCATCATATTGTGTTTTAGAGATCTCTAACTCTTTTAAGGCCTTACAGTTTTTAGAACAAGCATTATCAGTATGTACCTCAGTGTCAGAGAAAGCCATGAGTGCATGCTCAGTGGCAAGCATTGCAGATTCTGAATCATCTTCTCCATCCTGAGTCATAAAGCTCCAATCAAAGCTCACTCCATCAATAGCCAATAGCACCTTTGGCTCTTCTGTTGTAGGTTCTTTGTTCTTATCCTTCTTGTACCAAGTTGACTTGTTATCAGATTTCCTTGGTTTTCTACATTCTCTTGCAAAGTGCCCCATCTTGTGACAACTATAGCACTCTACCTTCTTTTTGTCAAAACCTACAGTCTCATTGCCACTTATATGTATCTTTCTCCCTGTCTTCTTCCAGAAATTCTTTGATCTTAAGCTTAGTAATGCCACCTGCCATTTAATGTCCATCTCCTCCATATCATCTTCATCAATTTGATCCAAATCCTCATGATTGAGAATTGAACCACCCACATGGCTTGATATAAAGGCATAGAAAGTAGCATCACTTAGTCCTGCAACCTGTTTCTTTGAGCTCTTAGTGGAAACACTTCCATTACTAGTGGAAACAATCATGTTACCACTGTCATCATCACTATCACTTTCTTCATCTGAACTATCATTAATTGATGATGATATGAGTGCTACACTTGCAGAACTTGTTCTTAATTTGCCAGCTTTCTTTAATCTTTGTTCAATAACTTTGAAGTTATTGTACACATCATTAAGCTTCATGGTCTCTAGATCTGGCTTATCTTCCCAAACAGCAACATTGGTGTCAAACTCAGAAGGTAGGCTTCTTAGGAATTTAAGATTGAGATCTTCCTTTTCCACCTCAATTCCAAAAGCAGTGAGTTGAGTAACAATCTTTTGTAGCCTTGTGAATATGCTATCAAGAGATTCATTACTTGTTGAACCAACATTTTCATAAGTCTGCTTCAATAAAGTCTTTTGAGTCTTCTTGGTGGAATCATTACCACCAAACACTTCACAGATCTCATCAAAAAGAGTCTTTGCAGACTTGTATTTGCTAAAAGCCAGAACTTGTTCTCTGGGTAGAGCCATCAATAACAAACCTCTAGCCTTCAAATCATTCTTCAGTTGACTTCTTTCTTCATTAGTGACAGGACCAGTGTTAACTTTTGTTACTGTCTTGTCACCAACCTGCTCAACAGTTGTACCAGGTTTGAATGAATTTCCACACATAATGATCTCCCATAATGTGTAGTCTTGAACCATAAAGAATTGTTCTATCATAAGCCTCCACATCTCAAAATCATTTATCTTAAGCTTAGGAAGCTTTGCAGCAATGTTTGATTGGCTTGTTTCTGTCTCCATTGTTTCTTTTGAGTCTGCCATAGGGTCTTCTAAATCAAAATATCAAAGCCTTGCTCTGATACCACTTGTTGGATCGTGAACACCTTGAACTTGTGTTAATATTGATACTTTGAGTGATACCACTAAGTATGCGGAATCTACTTAATGATACTTAGAAGATTGATTGTGAATGAAACAGTTGTATGTATGTGAGAACAATGTATGTAACAAACAAATAGCTCCAATATTATTAATGATAATAATACGAGTGATCTATGATATCACTAGGGTTACACCTTGAAGCTCTAGGAAAAACGTATTAGAAAGATATATTCTAACTATAACCTAGGATCTCCTTTTATACAGCAAGGAGTCCTCTTCTACAAGATAAGTATAATGCTAATAGAATAAGATATACACAAGATCTTTTCTATGTTTATCTAAGCGCGTTTCTCTAACAGTTATCAAGTAAGCAGTGGTAATATTTGTTCTTGCAGTGGTAATGAGTTTCCACTGCAAGTACAATCTTCTGCAGTTGTAACATCTTCACTAGCCGTGGTAACTGTTAGTATAATTCCCAACACTTCGTTGTAAAGGGAGAAGGGGATTACGTTTATAGGGAGGTTAGGATCTATATAAGTATCGGCTATGAGCTTCTTCCTAGTGGTGCAAGAAATCTTAAAAACTTCAGAGTCGCTTTCCTTAATCCTATCACTACACCCTATAGTAATATCCACCATATTTTCCTCGAGTTTCTCTATAATAGATTCACCCAAAATTACTGGATTTTTCGTGTGCCCTTTTGATCTCTCCTTCGACTCATCCCATTCGCCTGACTCTTGTGTGATGGAGTCCTCGAATAAGTCAGCAAGGCTCTTGGTCACTTCGTAGTCTTTCTCTGGGGTCTCATCCTTAACTCCATGACCCTCATTCCCAGTTGGTTGTTGGCTCTGGTCGGGTGTAGGAGCAAGTATTGTGGTGATGGTATTTACAAAGTGGATTGGTCCTGAGGGGCTAACATGGTCCCTAACTCCCTTCACCTTTGGTGATAGATGTTTAAAGAGTTTACTAGGGCTTTTTATTTTCACAGGAGAGGTTGGCTGATTCATGATGGTGAAAAATTTGACTTCTTCAGCCTGAATCGATTTACTAACAGCGTGCTCTTTAATAGCGGTTAACATATTAGAAATCTTGTTATTCATATCGGCTTGCTGTTGTCTAAATCAGGTCTCGAGCGTGGAAAGCTGTAAATCTTAAGAGAGAATGAACTTTCGCAAGGTATCTTCATAGCTTTGCTTAGGAGTGTTCTGAGGTGGAAAATGCTCAGACCATGTGAGTGGAGGAGAATCATTGAAGGATACGCTCCGAGTTTGGTATCCTCTGAGATTTGGTTTATCCTTCCATGCATTATAGGCCTCACCAAAGTTTGGAGGACCTCGATTAGTGGCGATCTCTCTATCCTCTGTTTTATCAGCATGTGATGATGTGAATTCCTTAAAAGCATGTTTTGGAAGTTCCATGCAATCATGAGATTTATGAGGACCATTACACAATTTTCATGAAGAAGTGATTTTGTTCACTTGGCTTGAAGGCTTAGGAGCTTCGTAGGATTTCATGAGAAACTTGACTTGGTCATCAAATTCCATGATCCTACGGTTGGGAGAGCTAGAATTGTTCGAAAGCAAAGATATTGCCTTGACCGTTTTGTTCAAATCACGGGGATCATTCCAACTTTCGTTGTCATAGAGAGCAAGATCTTCTATGAGTTCCCATGATTCTTCCGCACTTAGATCACCTAGCTTGCCACCGGCCGATTGGTCAATGGTTTGCCTTGTGGAGAGATCGATATGGTCATAGAAGATTTGGACTTGGAGCCAAAGATCTATGCCATGATTAGGGACCTTTTGGAGTAAGTCCTTGAAACGAGTCCATGCTTCATATAGAGTTTCACCTTGACGTTGTTGGAACATCAAGATATCATTTCTAAGCTTGGTAGTTCTCCCCGGTGGGAAAAATTGAGTAAGGAAACGAGAAATTAGATCATCCCATGAGGTGATGGATCCCGCGGGTAAACGTTCAAGCCATTGACTAGCTTGATCACGTAAAGAGAATTGGAATAGACGTAATCGGGTCGACTCTCTAGTTGCAACATCAAGGTCTATGGAATCTATGGCTTTGATGAAATCCTTGAGATATTGATTAGGATCTTCGGAACGAAGTCCATGGAATGGCATCCGCTTTGCACCAACCGGATGGTGTCGGATTTCAAGGGGGACACATTGGCTCCTTGAGTGAGCTCAATGGTGTTTCGATAGCCTTGGTGGATAGGACGGGAATACTCTCCTGATGAGTGTGTAAATACTCATCATTTTTACCTAATCTGAGCTGCTAAAACATCCAAAAACACTCATATATGCATCAAAATACTGAAATTATCCCAGAAGTGTGTTTTATATGTTTCAGATGCAAAATAATAAAAAACAAATGAAAAATGAACAAAGTTTACATAATTGGCAGTTCAGTCTGATGAGGCGAAAAATGAACCACTTTTAGGGGGTCATTTAAGCCCGGAATTGAATTTATTTGATCAAATATTGCCCTAAATCGTTCCTTTTGTGATTTTAGGTACTTTGGGAGCGAAATCTGGAAAAGAAGGCATTTTGGACGTTTTTGGAGCATAAAAGTGAAGAAAACGCCAAAGACTTAATTTTCCAAGCTGGGAACAGTAGGTGACGGCGTCAAGAGCAACATCCTGACGGCGTCAAGAGTAATTTTCATGACGACCCAGTACAGAAATGAAGGCGTCACAAGGAAGAGCGTCAAGAGTAAAATACGTGACGGCCTGGAAAAAGCTAATACATGACGGCGTCAGATGTAGATCCAGGCAGTCCGAGAATTCTTTTGGCGGCGAGATGACGGCGTCACCTATTTGGTCTTGACGCCGTCAGCCTCAGTTTTCTATATATAGTTTTCTAATTTTCATTCATTAAGAGGAACAAGTTTGGAGAAACCCTAAGGCCGAACCTATTACGAATTTTACAGGTTTTTCAAGGGTTTTCAGCCCTTGAAACCTTACATGTGTAATTGAGATAAGTGTTCTTCTAATTCAATCAATATGTCTTTGTGTTGGTTGTCTATATCTTGTGCTTGTCTTAATTCCACCATGCTAGGCTAGATTTATCTTGTGTTTGCTTAGATCTAATGAAACCTACATGTTAATTATGTGTTGATTACTTGTTTATGGTTGTATTGGATGAATGATTTCGATGTTAGGCTTAAGAAAACTGGCAGATCTCCAAATGGTAACATGCTTGAACGTCTTAGGAAACATGAACTGATGTGCACTAGGTTTTATTGGTTGTATTTAATGCATGAGTAAATTCTAATGATCCCATGTTAGGAGCTTCTTAGCCGGCTCGACATAGGAGTGAAGTAGGCACTCATAGGATTGGGGAATTAAGTAATTAGGGAGTAGTGAAATCTAAGTAAACACAATTTCTCCACTTATTGCTCACAACCTTAACAAGTAATTAACGTGTAAAAGATATCTAGGGAGTAGTGAAATCTAAGTAAACACAATTTCTCCACTTATTGCTCACAACCTTAGTTTTATTTTCATTTCTAGTATTTTATTTTGATTGCATCTTTAGTATTGGGTTAGTTGACTAGCAACTAATTCCGCCCAAATCCTTAAAACCTAAAATTTTTACTTGCTTTCAAAAAAATATAAAATACAAAAATAATCATCCTTCATCTCTAGAACTAGTATTTAGGTTTTCTAATCCTAGCGACACTATTCCTAGCTGAACGATCAATCCCCCGGTACTTGTCACTATACTATACTACAATGATCAGGTACACTGCCTGGTGGGGGTTGTAAGCTTCTCAAGATCCCTTGAGAGGTAAAGCCTGGTGCAATCCCTACGCATCAAGTTTTTGGCGCCGCAGCCGGGGAATAGTTATTGTCTAGGTTAGAATTTCATTTTATTAGGTCTAATTGCTAGATTCCTTTCTAGTAAGATTTTATTTTTATTTTTAGGTTTTCGTTAGTCTATCTTATTTCTTTGTGTTTTTGTTCGTAACTTTTCACCACCCGACATCATGGATGATGGGAACATCTTTGAAACCGTCATCCCACCACAACAAAACCCACCACTAGAACCTCTTAGGCCCCAAACCTTAGGAGAGTATTCCCAACCTAGCCACCAAGGCTACCGAAACACCATTGAGCTCACCGGAGCCAATGTGACCCCCTTGCGATCCGACACCATCCGGTTGGTGCAAAGCGGATGTGCATTCCATGGACTCCGTTCCGAAGATCCGAACCAACATCTTAAGGACTTCCTTAAAATCGTAGATTCCATAGACCTAGATGTTGAAACTAGAGAGACAACCCGATTACGCCTATTCCAATTCTCTCTAAGGGATCAAGCTAGTCAATGGCTTGAGCGTTTACCCGCGGGATCCATCACCACATGGGATGATCTCACCACTCGTTTCCTTGCTCAATTTTTCCCACCGGGGAGAACTACTAAGCTTAGAAATGACATCTTGATGTTCCAACAATGTCATAATGAATCTCTTTATGGATCATGGACTCGTTTCAAGGACTTACTCCAAAAAGTCCCTCATCATGGCATAGATCTTTGGCTCCAAGTCCAAATCTTTTATGACCATATCGACCTTTCCACGAGGCGAGCCATTGACCAATCGGCCGGTGGTAGGCTACATGATCTAAGTGCAGAACAATCATGGGAACTCATTGAAGATCTTGCTCTCTATGACAACGAAAGTTGGAATGATCCCCGTGATTTGAACAAAACGGTCAAGGCAATATCTTTGCCTTCGAACAACTCTAGCACTCCCGACCGTAGGATCATGGAACTTGAGGACCAAGTCAAGTTTCTCATGAAATCTTACGAAGCTCCTAAGCCTTCAAGCCAAGTGAACAAAATCACTTCTTCATGCGAATTATGTAGTGGTCCCATGACACTCGTGATTGTGTGAAACTCCCCGGAACAGCTTTTGCGGACTACGCATCCACCCGTACCGACGAAGCAGCAGATAAGTGGTACACTTTCAAACCCGAGCCAAACCCTTACGGTGATTCTTACAACCCCTCTTGGAAAAATCACCCAAACCTTAGGTGGAAACAAAATCAACCCAATTCTTCCAATCCGCCTAATCGTTACCAACCAAACGGTCCACCCTCCAACCGTACTTTCAACAACAATCCTTCTAACAACTATGGTAGTACCAACAATCTTGAAGGATTGATGTCAAAGTTCATGGAATCTCAAGAAGCTCGCATAGCTAGGTTTGAAATCGAATTCAACCAACAACAAACGGAGATGACAAACAAGATTGACAACTTGTTGAAAGCCCTCAACAACCAAGCCTTAACTACACCTAGGAAGGACACTAGGGACACCAATAACGGAATATAGATTAAGGACCCCTCATCATTTAAACATGTCCACTTTGTCAATGTTGTCACCATTAAGCCAATAGATAAGGAGATAGAAGAAAGTGACAAGGATGAAGTCGGAGTAGAAACCGAAACTAGGGATGAAAGTAGGGAAGTTGAGGATAATAAGGAAAACGAGTTAGAGGAAGTAGAAACTATAGAGAAATACTTTGATAAGTTGGCCACCAAGGAAGAACGGGAATATCATAAGGATTTATTCGATAGTCCCGAGAGACCATATATCCTTGGCACACCCCTTATCAAAATGGGAGACCCCTCTAACATTAACATACCATGCAACATAGGGCATATGCAAATATCGAAAGCTTACATCGATCTTAGATCTCCTGTAAACATCATGACTAGGACTTATTACAATTGGGTGATGAAGAAGCAACTTGATTTTAGGATGATGCCCAATAGGAATTTGATAAGTAATTTTGTAGGAAGAGTAAAGGGATTGCATGTGATTATAGGCAATTTCACTTATGAGATCGATTTTATGATAGTAGAAGACACTCGTCCGGTGATAGATACTTGCCTAAGCCAAATAATATTTGGAAAACCATTTATTGAGGCCACTAGGATGAGTTATGATCCGACTCTAGGGATAGTTAGATTCAAGAAAGAGAATGATGAGGTTGCCTACCAAATGCCCTACAAGATTGAGCAATACCGCCTCCTCTCTAATTTAGAAAAGAAACACAAGCAAGCGGCTTATTATAGGAATGATGAGGATAGACGTAGAGGAGTAGAGTATGTGAAGAATAGGATGCTTGGTTTCTACAAAGAATGCTTGCAACTAGGTCCGGAATACAAAACTGGTTTAGAAGACGACCTAGAGAGTGAAACCAACAATGAGGTCATGTAGTAACCCATGACCTTGAGTCTAGCTACAAGACTCGAGAAAAGCGCTTCTTGGGAGGCAACCCATGCTTTGTGTGATTTTATTTTGTTTGTTTGTTTGTTATTTGCTTCCGTATGCATGCTTTATTTTTATTGTTGGTAGATCATGTTTCTCAATTAAATAGTTGAAATACTTTACTTTGTTGTTTTGGCCTAGTCTTAACTCCACCTAAAAGTATTTTTGCAAAAGATAAGTGTAAGGGGAAACCCCAAATATGTTTTTAAGAAACAAACCGATCATGATTCTCCACAATATTAAGTGAATATGTATATTCGTATTTGTTAGAGTCAAATGCTTGTATTGAGTCATAATGAAGTTTTGCAGGATTTTCCAGGAAGTAGGACCAAGTTTTTCCAGAAATTTTCCGGAAACTTAACATAAGAATTTCTGCAGGTCACTTCTGACGGCGTCACGAGATTACTCTTGACGGCGTCACGTGTAAAAACCTGGAAATTTTACCAGTTTTGTTTTTTCTAACGGAGTTTTAAAGTTTTTGTTGAATTATTAAGTTTTATAATCTCCAGTAAATCTGTAAACTTCATTCCACAAGCATTATATCTTACTTTGTTTTCTAGGATTTAGTAACTTATATAGATTGCCGCTGATTTTATGCGAGGTTGCTTTGTTTGTTTTCTCAGGATTTACAGGTTATTTATGACAAGAAGATGATTTATATTCTGGAAGGGAAGCTTTAATTGTTCATTTTCTTGGAGGAAGATCTAACCTGGCCACCTTATTATCCATACCGAGCGAATCAGGGGAGTATTTGATTTCATTTGTTTTACTTATTTAACTTTTACATTCTTTACTTGAACATTGGGGACAATGTTCATCCTAAGTGTAAGGGGAGGGTAAAATGATGATACCTTACAAATAAACTTTCGCTTGAGTTTGTTTGTTTAATGGTAGATGTGTAATAAAACTATGAGAAATACTTGTTAGTGCAATTTTAGCGCCAAATTTAAAATTTTTTACAACATTTAGGAGTGAAACTTTAGCCTTAGCAAGTGTCTCATGTATAGGAGATTGTATGACTAGCACATAACCGTATATTCAGAAAAAGTTTCCACCCAAATATGTGAGGTTCGCATTTAGATTTGATAGGAAAAGCATTTACTATTAGTGCTTATGAGTGTACCGGTAGCATTTAGATTCTAGAACTTGCGTTAGTGATGCATCCCGAGACCGCTAGTGAGACTACATTCGTGTAGTAGGATTTACTACATGATAAGAGGCATTAGGATCACCCTTGTGTTAAAATCGTATCATAATTACTTGACCATTTAAGTCATATTATTTGGCTAGTTAAGTCAACTAATTTTTCCCACACCTTAGCGTTGTACTCATTTTTAGTACACGATACCCCTAGTACACCCCTCTGAGCCTATCTTTTCGTTTCTAACTTTAAGCATTTTACTTAAAGGAAGAATTTGTTACACCCCACTTAAATGTACACCTAAATCGCCTTAGCCTTCCGTGTATGCACTCATCTTTAGTGCATTATTGTTATTTGTTTAAACCCTAAGTTAACTATCTAATTGATTACATGGTTGCTAAGTCGAGTCATATCTTTGTACATATTGTTTTGGGACGATTGGGACTCATGGGTAAAGTACTTATTTATGGAGTAATGGGGAAGAACATCATATTATTACCCCCGTATGTACGTTAATCTTAAAAGTACTCCAAGTGTTTTGATTTTCTTAATTCGAGTCATTAGATTAGTTTATTGTAAAGTATGTAAAAATTCAAGTGTAAGGGGAATTCTCATTCCCTTTGATGTATTACTTTGGATGGTAGGGTAAGAGTGTATGCACAAAAAAAAAAAAAAAAAAAAAAAAAAAAAAAAAAAAAAAAAAAAAAATCGGAAAAACTAAGAAAAAAAATAGAAAAAAGAAAAAGAGAAAAAAACATACGGACTACCATCCCTTTTTATTCTATGTTCATTTTATGTTTTTGTTATTTTTCATTTATTAGCTTAAGTCGAGTCTAGTCTTGGCTTAGCAACGCCATATTGTACATGTAATTAACCAAGATTGTTAACTCGCCACCAGTAAAGACTGCCTTTATCCAACAAAACCGTGTATTTGATATCCCTACACCTAACGTTACAACCCTTTAAAAGACCTCTTTGATAGTTTATCCTAGGTGCTTACGCCATGTGGTGGAGGTTTGATCCTTTCCCAAGCCTTTGGTAATCTATTTTGCTATGACAGGTAGTGAGAGATATCTTCCGTTTCCATATTGTAATTTATACTTTATTACACCCGAGCTTGACTTTGGTCTTTAGTGGAACGATTATTTGTTGTAATTACTTTTATATTAGTGTTAAATGACCCCTAACTTGTATTTTGACTAGAATAGAAGCGCATTTGCTTGAGGACAAGCAAATCTCAAGTGTAAGGGTATATGATGAGGCGAAAAATGAACCACTTTTAGGGGGTCATTTAAGCCCGGAATTGAATTTATTTGATCAAATATTGCCCTAAATCGTTCCTTTTGTGATTTTAGGTACTTTGGGAGCGAAATCTGGAAAAGAAGGCATTTTGGACGTTTTTGGAGCATAAAAGTGAAGAAAACACCAAAGACTTAATTTTCCAAGCTGGGAACAGTAGGTGACGGCGTCAAGAGCAACATCTTGACGGCGTCAAGAGTAATTTTCATGACGACCCAGTACAGAAATGAAGGCGTCACAAGGAAGAGCGTCAAGAGTAAAATACGTGACGGCCTGGAAAAAGCTAATACATGACGGCGTCAGATGTAGATCAAGGCAGTCCGAGAATTCTTTTGGCGGCGAGATGACGGCGTCACCTATTTGGTCTTGACGCCGTCAGCCTCAGTTTTCTATATATAGTTTTCTAATTTTCATTCATTAAGAGGAACAAGTTTGGAGAAACCCTAAGGCCGAACCTATTACGAATTTTACAGGTTTTTCAAGGGTTTTCAGCCCTTGAACCCTTACATGTGTAATTGAGATAAGTGTTCTTCTAATTCAATCAATATGTCTATGTGTTGGTTGTCTATATCTTGTGCTTATCTTAATTCCACCATGCTAGGCTAGATTTATCTTGTGTTTGCTTAGATCTAATGAAACCTACATGTTAATTATGTGTTGATTACTTGTTTATGGTTGTATTGGATGAATGATTTTGATGTTAGGCTTAAGAAAACTGGCAGATCTCCAAATGGTAACATGCTTGAACATCTTAGGAAACATGAACTGATGTGCACTAGGTTTTATTGGTTGTATTTAATGCATGAGTAAATTCTAATGATCCCATGTTAGGAGCTTCTTAGCCGGCTCGACATAGGAGTGAAGTAGGCACTCATAGGATTGGGGAATTAAGTGCGCCACCCCATGAATGGTATTAAGGAATACAATCCGTCATTCACGCAATTATAACAAGTAATTAACGTGTAAAAGATATCTAGGGAGTAGTGAAATCTAAGTAAACACAATTTCTCCACTTATTGCTCACAACCTTAGTTTAATTTAGTTTTATTTTCATTTCTAGTATTTTATTTTGATTGCATCTTTAGTATTGGGTTAGTTGACTAGCAACTAATTCCGCCCAAATCCTTAAAACCTGAGATTTTTACTTGCTTTCAAAAAAATATAAAAATACAAAAATAATCATCCTTCATCTCTAGAACTAATATTTAGGTTTTCTAATCCTAGCGACACTATTCCTAGCTGAACGATCAATCCCCCGGTACTTGTCACTATATTATACTACAACGATCAGGTACACTGCCTGGTGGGGGTTGTAAGCTTCTCAAGATCCCTTGAGAGGTAAAGTCTGGTGCAATCCTTACGCATCACAGTCCCTCAACTTTCAAAAGTTATCAAAACTAGTCCCTGTTTATTTTAAAACATGAAAAAATCACCAAATGTCCTTTTTGAATCACAAATTACATATTTAGTCCTTTGATGTAAAGTTTCACAAAATTACAAGTTTAGTCCCTTAACTTTGCAAAATTGACAAAAATGGTCCCTGGGATGAAAAAAACTTTGAGAAAATCATTTTTTGTCCTTGTGCTACTCATCTTTAGCAGGAATGATCCTTGGTTGGAAAGTTTGGTGAATTTACATGATTGGTCCCTAAAGTTTCACAGTTGGCTGATATGGTCCCTGGAAGTTCAAAAAGTGGAAAAGTCAACTATGGTCCTTACACTATGGAACCTTGGCAAGTTTTACACTTGCAAGTACTTTTGGAAATTTGTCAAACCCAACCCTCAAAAATCCATAAATTACAAAATTGGTCCTTGTGAAAATAAACAAACTAACCGGACCCTTTGTATTATTATAAACCCAATACCAAATCCAATCCAGCACAAAAACATCACCAAGCCCAAACACCTTCCCCAGCCCATCCCATGAGCCCAACTTCCCTTAAACCGTTCTAAATAATACTCCCCCGGTCAACCAGTTTGACCACCCAACCTTTCCCCCTTCTTCCCCAACTTGCAACCATCATATCACCTCTCCCCACCATCCCTGTCAAATCCACCGCCCAAACCACTCACCTCGCCACTCTCACCTAACAAAACAAACGCATTTAATGCCACCACCCCTTGCCATATAAACAGAGCAATTTGCTCCTTTTTATTTTCCCACCAAAACACGTGGCAAGCTTAGATTGTGTCTCAGCCAATCCAATGGTCTAGAAAGAAGTGGGAAAGGCTCAAGGGGACCCAAGGAGCTCAAAAACTCAGCTATAAAAGATGGAGAGGCAACAAGGAAGTAGTATTAGTCTAATTTAGTTAAATGTATGTCGTATAAGTTAATTTCAAATTTCTAGTGTATGATTTAGCTTTCAAGTCCTGTATTAAGCATTTTCAGTGTAACCTTAACCTTTTTTAATAATCAAAGTCAAGTTTCACTTATTATCTCAGTTTATGCCATTTTCACCTTTATTTCAAAAATCTAAATAAGCTTTATTGTTGTTACTGTTTGATCATATGGACTCCTAGGCACATATAAGCTCCCAGAAAGCTTTGAAAAGCTTTTAGAAACATTTAAAAGCAGTTTAGTATCAACAAATCAAAAACAAAAAAAAAATAAAAAAAATAAAAAAAAATAAAAAATAATGAAGAAGATGGTGGAGAAAGCAGGAGCACAGTAAATCTTGGATGGCTGTGGGTTAGGGGCTTTGTAGAAAGCCATTAGGTTTGGTTTATGGTCTCTTGGTTCATGGTTTTGGCAGGATTGCACCTTGTAAGTTCATAATCTCATTTCTTTGTTTCTACTGTAGCATACCTTATTTCACTGCTTATTTAGTTTGTTTCTGCTTATTGGGTGTTATTTAGTCATATTGCAGCTTAAAATAGAGAGCTTGTTCATTAAAATTTGTAGTTGCTAAAAATCCTAGTTACACAGTTAAATTAGTATAATTGGTCATTTGTAGTATTACTTGTTAATTATTGTTTCTATTTGTTCATTTCAGCTTAATTAATCAATACAAGTGCTTATAAGTCAGTTTAGTGGTCTAAATCTCAAAATCCTTTTGAAAATCAAGTGTTGAATCTGTGTAAGGAGTGTTTGGTTCAGTTAGGTTCTGTGTGATCAAGGGTGTTCTAGTTGTTGTTTTGAGCTCAGACATGTCACTTTAGGTTCTAATGACTTAGTTCAATCATAAAAACCATTGGTCTTTCATAAAAAAGTCAAAATAACTTTTGATCTCACCTCATTTGTTATCTGTTAAGCATTTTGAGTCCAAACCTCATCAAAACATTCCACAAGTAGTTATTTTTGCTTAATTCAGTCTCATCATAGCTTATTATAACACAATAATTCAGAAAAGCAAGTTTAAAACTCATCAAAGTCAACTTAGCTTAATATTTCAAAAAGTCAAAATTGCACACTTAGGCAGAAAATCAAATTTTCAAGGATTTTTCAAGAATTTTGTGTTAACTCCTAGACCCTGAGCTTTTCAAAGATATAAGTCCCTTAGCTTATCTACAATAATTTGTTGTTGGCTTATTTTTGTGAATTTTTCTGTGGACCCCACACTTGCTCAAAGTGAGCTGCAGGGCAAGTGCATGCCCTGTGCACAGGTTTTTCACCCAAGTTCATAAGCTCTTATCTGGCTTATCTGTGGACCCCAGTACATAACCTTGGGCTTTTTAGGGAGCTTACTAGTTCAGCTTATTGGATTAGTGCTTATTTTGGACTCTAGCCCTTTTGCCCTTAGCTTATTTGACCCATACTTGTGACCTGTCTCAGAAGCATAGCCTGAACACTCAGGATTTTCACCCAAGTTCCATACCTCACCCAGTGCTCAATAATAAGCCATAGGCTCAGCTTATTGGCTTATTCCAGAGTTGACCAGGTCAACTTGGAAGGTCAAGTCTTAGTTTGGACCTCCCTTGACTTCTGTGGACCCCACAGAGGTCCAAAAGTCCCTGTTTGAGGCCTGTCTTGGCCTAATAGTTTGATAAGTGCTTATTTGTTCATAATAGCTTATCCAGAGTGCTTATTTGAATCATTTGCCTTATTACAAGTTGTTAATCATCTGTTTTTGCTTATTTGTTCATTTCATAGCTTTTTCAAAAGTGCACAAGTCCTAACAAGCTATTTTTCTTAACTGTTAAGCACAAGGGGGTGCACATAGCTTATTAATAAGCTATAACAAAAGTGTTTTCATAAAAGTTTTCTATTTTTAGCTTATAATCATATGTCAATAAGAAAAACCAACAAAAACCAATTTTAAAAATAGTGATAGCTTCTATTTAATAGGATTTATCTTTTTAATTTTTCTTTTCAGCTTATTAATAAGTACTTCATCATTTTCATATTTTTCTTAATTTTATTTTACCTTAAAGTATTTTCAGTAATTTTTTTAGATTTTTCTATTTTAATTTAGTAATTACTAGAATTAATATTAGTTTAATTTAATAATTAAGTAATATTAGTAATTAAATAGTTTTATAAATTTTTAGATAACAAGAGTACCTTTTTATATTTTTCCTAGGTTTTATAAATCATTTAGTATTTTTAGAAAATAGTCTCTTAATTTATACTGTTCATTTTATAATTTTCTTAATTAATTTAGTTAAATTAGATATTAATTAATAATTAAGTAAATAATTAGTAAAATAGTCTAAAAATAATTTTTATAAACTTTTCATAATTTTTTAGGATTGCTGAGATGTTTAATTGGATTTACAAATTTTTTTATAATTTTCTATTTATTTTTAGTATTATTAGTAATTTAAAATATTTTAAATAGTTTAATTAATATAATTAATATTTAATTAATAAAAAACCCACAAAAAGACAAAAATACATATTTTTTATTTTTTATTTTATTTTAAGTCATTTTAGAATTTTAGAAATTAATTTTGCAATTTTCTAGTTAAATATTGTAAAGTTTTTAAGTTAATTAGTTTTAATTAAATAGTTAAATAGTTTTTATTTAAATAATTAATATTAAATAATAAAATAATCAAAAAAACTAATTTTCTTTTTAATTTAATTTTATTTTATAACTAAGTTTGTAAAATTTTCATTTGTACCCCCTGTAGTTGTAAATTATTTAAAAACTCATCTTTTCTTCAATCTGCAATCATTTCTGATTTCTAATTTGTATACGTGTAATCATATCTGTGTATCTGTTATTGTTAATACTGTTTCAAATTGTTCAAATACTAAGTAATCAGTAGCATAATCAATTCCCAATCATCCTTGGTTATTGTCCTCAGTGCCACTCATTCCCATAAACGTTTTCAAGCACCATTGCAATCTCGTCAGGACATAACGACCCGGGGAAAAACTACACTATCCATGGAGCATTGACTCTAGGCAGTTTGACTTTGTTGACCAAATCACTTGGTCAATAATACCTGAATATTTGGAAGCAATCATCTGTTCGGGGTCTAGGAGGTTGGTTTGCTAGTGATGGGTTTTGTAGGTGGTTTTCTTGTGGTGGGTTGATAGGATCAAAGATATTACCACCTTCCATGATGTCAGATGGTAAAGGTTACGAACAAAGGAACAAAGAAATGAGATAGACTAAAGGAGACCTAAAAATAAAAATAAAACCTTACTAGAAAGGAATCTAGCAAGTAGACCTAATAAAAAGAAATTCTAACCTAGACAATAACTATCGCCGGGCTGCGGCGCCAAAAACTTGATACGTGGGAATTGCGCCCTCGCAACAGGTTTTACCTCTCAAGGGATCTTGAGAAGCTTACAACCCCCACCAGGCAGTGTACCTGATCGTTGTAGTATAGTATAGTGACAAGTACCGGGGGATTGATCGTTCAACTCAGGAATAGTGTTGCTAGGATTAGAAAGCCTACTAAACTAGGTCTAGAGGTGAGGGATGATTCTTTTTGTATTTTTATACTTTATGGAAAGCAAGTAAAATCTCGGGTTTTGAAGGAGTGGGCGGAATTAGTTGCTAGCCAACTAACCCAATTAACTACTAATGCAATCAAAATAGAATAAAAGAAATGAAAATTAAACTAATATGCTAATGTGGTGGAAACAATAATGAGAAAAGTTGTGTTTACTTAGATTTCATTACTCCCTAGATATCTTTTACCGGTTTATTAGCTTGTTGCAATTGCATGGATGACGGGTTATATTCCTTAATACCAGTCGTAGGGCCGTGTGCAATATTCTCTAACTCTATAAGATCCTACTTCACTCCTATGTCGAGCCGTTAAAAGCTCCTAATATGGGATCATTAGAATTCACTTATGCATTAAATACAACCAAAAATCGCAGTACACCTCCGATCATGTTTCTTAAGACGTTCAAGCACGTTACAATGGAAGTCTGCCAGTTTTCTTAAGCCTAACATCGAATACAATCATCCGTAACAATTATAAACAAACAATCAACCCATAATCAACATCTAGGTTTCACTACATCTAAGCAAACACAATAAAAGCCTAGCCTAACATGTTAAAAGAAAGATACACATAAGATAGAATCAAGCAATACATAGACATATTGAATGATTAATGAAGTACTTATCTTTATTCAAACATGAAAGAAAGAAGGGTTTGAAACCCCTTCTAGATGCAAGAAATTCGACCTAGGGTTTTTACAAAACTTGTTCCACAAAAGTTCTGTTGGGAATTACAATTAAGTTGATAAGACAAAACGTGTGAAACATGAGGGACTTATGGAGACAAAGGAAGAAACTTGCAAAGAAAGAAAAAGATTACTGCATATCTTTTTATTATTCTAGAATATCCTTTGTAACCCTAGTATCTCTATTATATAAAGAGATACAGGGAATTAATATTATGTACGTACAAGATGTAAAACCTAGTAAAGGTGTGTGTGTAAACCTAGGGCGTGAGTATGCTTATGTAAACGCCTAGGTTGGGTGATTAGTGTTAAGCCTCAACGATCTTAGATCGCTGTTAGGATGTAACCGTGCTACACTTGATCACGTAGAATTGGGGCTTTGGTGAATGTTAGAGTAGAGATGATGACGAGAAAAACATTGTTTATAATATTGTTCTTATTCCGCTATGTTTTATCATGTGAACATTATTATTCCTAGATTAAGACTTAATCAGTCTTGAGCCAAAACGATCCTAGAAACTATCTTTATTATGGCATTCTTAGTTTCTAACATGTGGTATCAGAGTGGGGGCTCTTGATATCTGGGATTTACAAGGTTTGGTTTGTCGAAGAACGATGAAAACAAGAAAAATTCGAATTTGATTCAATTTTCGTAACTCACTGCAGGTCAGTTTTCAAACGGCGATATCTCCTTCGTTAACCGTTGGACTGGGCTGAAATTTTTATTGGAGCTTCTCAACATATCAAGGAAGAGTTCCACCGGAGGGATCTTTAATCTGAGCTTCCAATAAAAAGATAAAAATTGTCGAAAACTGCTGCTGAGAAAGGTATAATTTTTCGAATTTTTAGGGTTTTCTTGATCTCAACTTCTTTGAATTTGTGGTTACTTGTTATAATTCATCATGGAAGTTGAATATACATTGTTTGCTGCCTATAATTCTTGGTAGAAGCAGCTTTGAAGTCGATTAGGGTTTCCTACTTTTGGAACCCTAGATATTTAGGGTTTGTTCTAAAGGGTTTACTTATCTGGTCACTATATTAAAACCCTAATGATTCATGAACTGTGATTAAAACCCTAAAACGCTGATAAGGGTTTTTGGTGCTTCATTATTGCTTGATCGTTGACTGATTTGTTTGAGCAAGGATACGGCTTAAGAAAGAAGCGTTGTTGGTTACTGGAGCAGACATGTTACTGGATTAGGAGTGACGTTACTGATCATGAGCATGATGATATTACTTCTTATGTTAACGATTAACTGTACTTCTTTGGTGAGTAAAGACTAAGGTTACTTGTCATAATTGTTTGAGATGAGTAAGTATATTTGTGAGGTTACTGGAACAAAATAATAGTGGTACGCTTTGTGGAAGTATAGCTACTAAAGTTGGAGTAAGACTATAACTCTACTTTGCATAAGAGTACGATTACAAGAAGATTGATTTTCTTGGAGTTACTGGTTTTACCAAGGTACTGGGTACTGAGTTATTGATACACTGCTGCACTTATTGATATTCCCACTGCTAGCTTTAGCTCGTTTCCACTGCTTGTTCTATTTTACCACTGCTCCGTTACAAGTTTCCACTGCTGCTTCGATTGTTACCACTGCTACGCTTGAACGTTCCCACTGCTACCTTTTTAGTTGCTTCTGCTGCTAGCTTTCGTTTCTGTTGCTACTTCAAGTACTATTGCTCAACGATGGTACTGCTCGTATTAGTACTGCCCGTTATCTTTGTACTGGTGGTTCTACTATATTAGTAATACTTTCGGTTTCACTTGGTACTGCTATAAGAGATGCCATGAGTTCAGTTCTTGAAGAAAATAAGTGTACAATGTTTTGCATGAGGAGATGAATGGTTATTCTAATGGATGAAAGTTATATTCTTCTTGTGCTTTATTATTAAACGGTGCAACCTATATTCAGTGAAGATAATTGGATGGTGCTAATTGTTTATCATGAGTCTATAGTGATCTGTCGTCTTTTGCAAAGATATGTCGGTGAACATGCATATCAGATACGAAGTATATTAAAAGAGATTTGTCGTCAAGGTGCATAGTTATTACCTCGTATTAATTTATCAATTGGTGATTTGTGGAAGAATGTTCATCGCTATTTGTCAAAGTTTTATGTTGACTGAAGCAGTTTTGAATACATACGATTGGTGTTTAAGGTTTTATTTTTAATCGTATTTATTATTGGCTGCTGTGATTGTGAAGTTTGGCAACAAATATAGAAGGGAATATTAAACTGGTTGTCGACAAGTGACTGGAAACCTCGTACTTTAACTCTTGTTATAATGGGTCGGTGCTACAATTAAATAAATTGCTCATGGGATGATGGAAACACAGTGGTGGCATGTATTACAAAAGTGAGGGGAAGATTTTTGGTTCTTGGTTGGATAAAGACACACACATAAGGTTATTTGGTTTACAACACACGATTTTTGGATTTATGGACATGCATGGTACGACACACACAACAAGTATTTTTGGATTTGGTTTCGGTTCTTAAAAGATTAATGGCTCGTTCTTATTTCTAATTGATTACGAAGAAAGGTTTTTATCACCTATTTGAAGTTGAAGTGGAATTTTTCGAGATTGTGTTCTTATCATATCTCAAAGTGGGTGTTACACTTTGAAGATAACTTGTTCGTGCTTTATGGTTGTGACGAAGACTTGTCAAAATCTAGTTTTCTTAGGTCAAGGGGTGGATGGATGAAGACCTAGCTAACTATCACTTAAAGGAGTTACATTGTAGTGCTCATTGTCTCATTAAAGATGAGGATTTTGTCAATGGATTGCGGTCTACTTATATTTGTTGTTTAATATAAGTTTGGAGTCACGTGGTTAGTACAAGACATAAGACAAAAGTTTGGGTTATTCTACTTCAGTATCAAGTTGGTTATACTTAGTTTTCTTCATCAGTAATCATTACATGGAGCCTACATTTTTCAAATGGTTAACATATGGGTTTCATGGGAAGCTTAAGTGTTTAAATGTTTAACCATTTATATGCTACATCGAGGTGAAGATTTTTGCTACTGCTAGTTGTTATTACTACTGATGGTTTGGATTTCTAGTGTTTCAAGTACATCTATAGATGCGGAAAACTTAATGGTGGGTGACTTTGAAACATTGGAAAGATGAATTGGATGTGTAATATTGATTCGTGGTTGTGAAGATCAAGGTTGCTTACGGTTGTCTCCTATTTGATGATGACAAAAAGGGGAAGAAGAATATTTTGAAGATTGCAGCTTGAAGATCCTTGATGATATGCATGGTTTAAGGGGAAATCACATGTTTCATGACATACTAACTTCAGGGGAAGTTCATGCTTATTGGTTTTGTCATTATCAACTAGGGGAAGATTGTTGGGAATTACAATTAAGTTAATAAGACAAAACATGTGAAACATGACTCATGTTTCACATGTTTTGGGAAACCTTCAAAGGATACCAAACTAGGTAACATACACCAATGAAGTTTCTGATGTTTCAACTCTAAACGAGTGTACATTTGGGTTGGCAAGATAACTGGTTTGAAGGACCAGTTATGTATAAGGAGCTCCTCAATTCCTCGCTGACCCAACAACAACAGCCAAGCATAAATCTCTTCATAATTGAAGTAATCTTGTCCAAACAAGGGTTTAAGCTCTATAGAGAAGACAAACCTTCTTATGGGACCTTTGAGCTGAAGCAGCAATCTAGTAACATGCATCCCTTCAAACTTATTTGTCAAAAAATAAAAGAAATCCTCATCAAGTATGACATCGGTGAGCAACGTCCACTTATACCTCCAGTTTGTCGCTAAACTGGATGTCATCACCGCCACTTTGAGTGGCAAACGGTTCAAAATATTGGTGATAACATTATCCGGCATGTTGCGAATATAATCCGGCATGTCATTCATAACATTACGTTCAAAAAACATGGTTAGTTATGAAGAATGAAGGCTTGGATTTCGTCTTGGATTTTAAGTAAATGAGGTTTTTCTGTTTGGATTTGGTTTTTCAATAGGTCTACGTAATTATGGTGGGCATAGGGGTTTTAGTGGGTGGGTTTATTGATTTGCGTGCAAAATGAGCTAGCGTATCAGGGAAGGTAAGCTCAAGTTGCAAAGTAAACTTCATGAATCGTCCCTAACGTTAACTGTTGGGTTAACTTAGGTTTGTAGGACTGGTTATAACGTGATTGGACTATTATGCCCCTCATATTATTACAAAAAACGTGCGTTGACCAAGCCAAAAATGGTCAAGGGACGCAATCGGCCTAAAAAACACAAGGTTTGGACGCCAGGCGACGATTTTTAAAAGTTAGGGTGCCATGCGATGTTTTGTGGAAAGTTTAGGGACCAACGATGTATTTTTGTCTAAAAAAATTTTGGGGTTTTTCGTTTTGGATAATGCTGAGGCTGTTAGTGAAAAACACATACAACAAGTCAACAATATCAAAAGCACATGATACTAATCAAACAGCCAACGTTTTAAAAAAATAACAACCAAATGTAAAAAAAACATAATTGAAACTCAATAAATAAATAGATAAATAAATAAATAAATAAATAAATAAATAAAGAAAAAAGCCCAACAAAATTATCGTGAATTTTTTTTTTAAAATACCCGTTGCAACGCAGCGGGCGCCCCCACTTGTTTGTTAAATGGAGCAACATATCTGTTCAACAATGGATAAACAAATATATTTTCAACTGAATGTGAATAAACAAATACTACCTTTCAAGCGGAGAGTGAAAGAACAAATATTTTGTAGGCGGCAGACGAGTATTAAAAAAAGGGTTTCTTTCTTTTTGTTTGTATAATATGTTAGACGGATTATATGTATCTTTGTTATTAAAAAATATGATGAATATAAATTTCGTTTTCTTAAGTATGTATAGTAAATTTTTAATACAAATGTCGGAAGTTTTAATTTGTTTTTAAAAACTTGGGTATTAGTCTGTAACCCACCGCGAAGAATGGGCACAAGATACTTGTTTCATGCATTATACTACTAAGTGTGACAATTATTTCTTTTAAATACATTCTAGAATGGATATTACTGTTTGCCCATAATATGTTGTATAGTTAGTTGTAACGGGCTCAAGCTCGACTCTAGAATATTCGGTGATCTCCTCTTTATGTGTATGATGCATTTGTGACAATAATCAATCAATATTAACTGATCCTCCAAAGTAAAACCGTTCCTTCACTCCTCTACAACAAAATCGTGTACCAATCTTTTTGTTTTTGTTTGCTTGTTATTGTGTGTTGGTGATTTGTGCTAAGGTCACAAATCCACACCCGTTGCTATGGTGATTCGTGCTTAGGTCACGGTCCAGGTTTGCTGTCTCGTTCCCTATGTTACATACTGAGTGGTTCCATATAGCCAAAGAAACCCTTGTTCAACAAAGAAACACTACTGTTACATTGCATCTATATTTGAAATAAAGAAATACCCTTTTTCTTTTCCTTTTTCGTCTATTTGAATTAAAGAAAATATAAGTTGTTTTTTATTGGTGATTTTTAGTTAGTGGGTCGGTGCAAATTGTGATTGGATATTGTATTGTTGCCATCACTTTTTTGATTAGATATTGGAATTTATTGGTTAAATCTGATATTGGTTTTCGAACGATGCAAACTGTGGCTTTTGGGAACACACCGGGTTTTCACTAATTACACAACATCAGGCCATTTTTGCCCAATTCAGGTACTGTGCAAATTAATCCAACATCCGGCCCAACAGTTACTCAACATCAGGTAGTAGGTCTGGCCCAACAGCCCGTGACTACCGGACAGTACACTGCTAGTGAGGTACCAAGACATGCGACTCATTTACCGTATGCGTTTAGCACTATGTCACTTCCAGATCCTACTACGGGTGCTTGGAATATGGATACAGGTGCGAGCTCACATCTAAATGCATCTGTTAATAGTCTTAGTAACATTTTTAATACTTGCATGTATCCATCTTTCTCGGTTGGTGATGGGCATAACATTCTGGTCACCAATACGGGTCGTAGCATTTTGCCTACTCCTTCTCGACCCCTTTACTTAAATAACGTCCTTATTACCCCTCACATTGTCTAAAATCTTATATCTGTCTGTCAATTTGTTTGTGACAATAATTGCACTGTTGAGTTTGATCCTTTTGGATTTTCCGTCAAGGATTTCATGACGCGTCGGGTGCTTCTCCGATGTGACAGCACGGGCGACCTTTACCCTGTCACGATCCCGTGTCCTATTCCCCAAGCTCTTCTTGTCAATCAACATACGTGGCATCAGCGCCTTGGACATCCAGGGAGCGATGTGCTACGCCGTCTCGTCTCAAATAATTTTATATCTTCTAATAAAGAGAAGCCACCAGTGCTTTGTCATGCTTGCCAGCTTGGCAAACACGTTCGACTTCCATTTGTTAGTTCCGATACTATTGTTAATGCATGTTTTGACGTTATTCATTCTGATGTATGGACTTCACCGATTTCGAGCCTCTCGGGTTTTAAATATTATGTTTTGTTTTTGGATCACTATTATCATTTTGTTTGGGTCTACCCGTTGATAAACAAATCTGATGTATTATCAAAATTTGTTCTTTTTTGCAAGTACGTTCACACTCAATTTAAGTGTGAAATCAAATCATTTCAGTGTGACCATGGCGGTGAATTTGATAACCGCACCCTACATAAACTTTTTACCGATAATGGCATTCAGTTTCGTTTCTCATGCCCCAAGACATCTCAACAAAATGGGAAGTCAGAACAGACGATTCACACCATCAACAACCTCATTGGAACCCTAGTTTTCTAGGCCAACCTTCTACCAACCTTTTGGGTTGAAGCTTTAAACATCGATGCCCATTTAATCAACTACTTACCTACCACAACTATTGCCAACGAAATCCCGTATACCCGACTATTTGGCCAAAACCCGGATTATAGCCTTATACACACATTTGGCTTCTTATGTTACCTCCACTTATATCCAAATCACAAACTTGAACCACGAGCCACACCCTCCATCTACTTAGGACAAGCTTCAAATCATCGTGGGTATCATTGCCTTGACTTGAACACCAATAAAATAATCATTTCTCGCCATGTAACCTTTGATGAAACTGTTTTTCCATATGGCACCCCTAAACCAACATCAGCACCCAAATACAATTTCTTGGATGACTCACCCGATATAAATCCTTCATTCATTCCATCCGCCCCCATTGTGCAACCCACTGTGCCTCAACCCACAAACGAGCCAACAACACCAATTCCCTCCATTCCTAATACAACCCAACATCGCACAACCCATGACCCATTTCCATCCCCATCACCACCCGCCGCCCAACAACACACCCCAAATACATCACCACCCGCGCATCAACACCAACATATTATCCCAAATCCTCCTAATAACCCAAACCCTGTCTCAACTCATCCCATGGTCACACGATTTTGTGTCGGGACTAATCGTCATACTGAGTGTCTTAATATGCATGTATCTTCGGTTTCACCATTACCAAAAACCTATCGTGATGCGTTTACTGATCCAAATTGGAAAAATGATATACGTGATAAATACACTGCACTTATTAAGAACGAAACTTGGACTCTTGTTCTTAGGCCCATGGACACCAACATTATTCGCTCTATGTGGCTTTTTCGCCATAAGTACTTGGCTGATGTCACTCTTAGTCGCTACAAGGCTCATCTTGTGGCGAATGGTAGTAATCAATTGGAGGGGTTGATGTAGATGAGACATTTAGTCCGGTGGTTAAACCGGGCACTATTCGGACTGTTCTGAGTTTAGCTACTTCTCGACATTGGCCGATTCATCAGCTTGATGTCAATAATGCTTTCTTACTTGGTGACTTATCTGAGATAGTCTATGCACCAGCTTCCGGGGTTTCGGGATCCAGTGCATCCGGATTATGTATGTTTATTGCAGTGGTCTTTGGATGGACTCAAGCAAGCCCCTAGAGCATGGTTTCAGTGATTTGCATCCTATATTATTCGGGTTGGGTTTTCTCATAGTCATTGTGACTCATCTTTATTTATATACAGACAGGGGACGGATACTCCTTACCTTTTATTATATGTTGATGATATTGTTCTCACTGTTTCCTCTGAGAGTTTATTGCAATCGATTATTGGATCCTTACATCAGGAGTTTGCTATGATAGATCTGGGTTCACTTAATTATTTTCTGGGTATCTGTGTTACACGTGATTCTTCGGGGATGTTTTTATCTCAGAAGAAATAAGCTATTGAGGTCTTGGAGAAAGCACATATGGTTAATTGTAATCCCAGTCGGACTCCTGTTGACACTGAGTCTAAACTGGGGGATGATGGTGATCCGGTATCTGATCCTACTTTATATCGGAGTCTTGCAGGTTCTCTTCAGTATCTCACCTTTACCTACCCAGACATATCTTATGCAGTTCAGCAGGTTTGCCTTCATATGCATGACCCTCGAGAGCCCCATTTTTCGGCTCTCAAAGGGATTTTGAGGTATGTTCGAGGTACACTAGACTATGGGTTACAGTTGTTTGCATCTTCCACTACATCCTTTGTTGCTTATTCGGATGCAGATTGGGCTGGTTGTCCAACTACTAGAAGATCGACTTCTGGGTATTGTGTATTTCTTGGCAACAACTTACTCTCGTGGTCTTCTAAGCATCAACCGACGCTTTCTCGCTCTAGTGCAGTGGCAGAGTATCGTGGTGTTGCCAATGCTGTTGCTGAAACTTGTTGGTTACGGAATTTACTTCGTGAGCTGCACACACCTTTGTCCTCCGCTACGCTTGTCTACTGTGATAATGTTAGTGCTGTTTATTTATCTTGTAATCCGGTTCAGCATCAGCGTACGAAGCACATTGAGATTGATATTCATTTTGTTAGAGACTTGGTTGTTGCTGGTCAAGTTCGGGTGCTTCATGTTCCTTCTCGATATCAGTATACTGACATCTTCACCAAAGGCTTGCCATCATCACTGTTTGAAGAATTTTGTACCAGCCTGAGCGTTCGTTGTCCTCCCGCTCCGACTGTGGGGGAGTGTTAGCCCATAACATGTTGTATAGTTAGTTGTAACGGGCTCAAGCCCGACTCTAGAATATTCGGTGATCTCCTATTTATGTGTACGATATATTTGTGTCAATAATCAATCAATATCAATCATTCAATAATAACATCGATCAATTACTTGAATATAATACATATGTCGATTTTGAAAGAGAAGAACAATATCTCAAAAGTGCACATGCACATATTATCTTTTTATAATTTTCTTTTTATCTATTCACAAGAAGAATAACCGCGTAAAGTGACAGTGTATAGCGGAAAATAAGTATACTTACGAGTTCAATATACAGTCATTGCGAGAAAAAAAGTTATAGGTTAAAAACACAAAAGGATAAAAGTTTAAAGAATGAACAATATTTAAAGTATTAAGGAAGCGTTTGGTTAGTGGGTTTTCTCCATCAACTCTTGACTCAAAGTAAAAAAGTGTTATTTGAAACAAAAGAGTGGGACCATGGATTGTGATAAAGTCCGAAAATTCTGGCGTACATTAATTCTAGCAAATAGATGACTTTCCATGTCTATGTAGTCATTTGTGGGCCACATTTTTTGTGTCAACCATTTGTTTTCTTTTCAATGTTTTTTTTAATAATAAATTTTATTTTTAAATAATTTATGAAATTATAAATAATTATTTATATATTTTATAATTTATTTTTTCTATCTTACATCAAATCAAAATCATAATCAAATCCAAATTCAAATCCTAATCTAAATCATAATCCTAAACCCAACTACAAGCCAAACGGACCCTCATTTATTAGTGTATGTTGTTATGATTTTTAATCAAGGATAGTTTAGTAATTGAAGTTTAATATTTTTTAAGTTTCTAAGTTTAAAAATTAAAAAAAGATAGTGTAAATGTTTTATAGATAATAATAACATAGATAATTAACCACATATGATATACGGCAGTGGTGCTACAAAGTGTTGTACAACCTAGCAAAGATTATTCGATTTATATCTTGACACGATAAAAGAGTTTTTTATTTATTTATTATTTTTTAAATATTTTGTCTTCTACTATTTTGACTTTTTCTTTTTGTCTAGCATTTTTTTTACTCTCTCCGTCCCAAAATTATTGTCCACTTTGAATTTTCAAAATCAAAATGGTATAACTTTGACCACAATATATTTTTTTTATTATATAATATTTTATTAAAAATTATATCATTGAAAAGTAGATTTAAAACTCAATCCATTTATATATTTTGCATCAAATATTCTATATCACGCACAAAAATATTTAAGGTCAAAGTTGAAGAAGAAAAACTAGAAAAGTCAACACTGGACAATAAATTTGGGATAGAGGGAGTACAATTTTACTTATTTTATTAATAGATTAATGACAGTTTTTATGGTACTAGACGAGTACCCGTGCATAGCAACGGGATTTTATAGCGACAGATAGTTTATTGATAAAAAAAATTTCTAGGTTGTAAATGAAAAATAATAAAAGTTTGAAGATTTGGGAATTAAACATAATGTTTTGAAACCCGGTTCCACCCGGGTGGTTCAACCGGTTAAACCGTTCCTGTCGAAAAATTGGTCGATTTAAACCGGGTCAACTTGCTAGGTTAGGTCGAAAATGGGTCAAATTAAACCGGTTCAACCCGGTGAGTTTGAAGCGTCCCGGGTCAACCTGGTTTGTGATTTGTATTAATTGTTTTAATTGGTTATAAATGAAAAGTAATAAAAGTTTGAAGATTTGGGAATTAAAAATAATGTTTTGAAACCCGGTTCGACCCGGGTGGTTCAACCGGTTGAACCGTTCCGATCGAAAATTTGGTCGATTTAAACCGGGTCAACATGCTAGGTTAGGTCGAAAACGGGTCAAATTAAACCGGTTCAACCCGTCGGGTTTGAAGCGTCCCGGGTCAACCCGGTTTGTGATTTGTATTAATTGTTTTAATTGGTTATAAATGAAAAATAATAAAAGTTTGAAGATTTGGGAATTAAAAATAATGTTTTGAAACCCGGTTCGACCCGGGTGGTTCAACCGGTTGAACCGTTTCGGTCAAAAATTTGGTCGAGTTAAACCGGGTCAACATGCTAGGTTAGGTCGAAAACGGGTCAAATTAAACCGGTTCAACCCGTCGGGTTTGAAGCGTCCCGGGTCAACCCGGATTGTGATTTGTATTAATTGTTTTAATTGGTTGTACAATATGAATAAATCATTGTACTTTTAAGTAATGGGGTATTTTAATAAGAGTATTAAATGCATTTCAAGATTTCCTTATATACGGTTTTTCAACATTTCACTTTTCACTTTCTTGACTTTTCACATTCACCTTTTGACTATTTTTGCTTTATAGGTAGTATAGATTATGTTCGGTATGTTTTGTATTTTAATACTTTTAACTTATCAAACTTTATAATTTTTGTTCCTTTTGTTTTTTTATTTTGATATTTTACAATACAAACAAAATTAAAAAAATTATAAAATTCATAATAATAATAATAATAAAAAGTTTATGGTGTGAATCTATTTTGATTGTGTGTGAACCACACAACCCCATATAAATATCATTCATAGCAAGGGTTCACCAATAGACATAATCTAGCTCAATCATGGACTCATCATCACAAGAAGACAGCAAGATGTCTAGAGAAGAAGAAGGGTTGCTAAGAGTAAATCAAATAAATAGTGGAATAATTCTTCCTATGGTTATCAAAACTGCTCTAGAACTTGATCTTTTCGAGATCATGGCAAAGAGTCATGGTCGCCAGTTTTCTGCTTTTGATCTAGCTTCTAGTCTTCCTAAGCAAAGCCCTGAAACCCCGGCTTTAATTGAACGGCTTCTTCGGTTTCTTGCTAGCCAATCTATTCTCACGTTGAAAGTAGTCACAGATGAGCATGGAGACTCTAAGACATTGTATGGCATGACACAAGTGTCAAATTATTATGTGCGAAAGGACGATGGGACGTCTCATGCTTCCGTGCTTCACCTTATATATGATAAAGTATTTGTCGATTGTTGGTTAGTTATCTTCTTTGCATCTTATATCTTGATTATAACTGCATGGATATATTAATAAACACTCATCCAAGTGATTAGAAACTACTCAAACACGAGCAAGAGATCTCAATAGAGGTAGGAAAATTAATGGGCGAATCACTGAATTAGGGAGGGTGCAGTGGGTCAAAATGGGTTGTTTTTAGTGTGGACGCAGGATGGGTATGATTAGTCTTCGTTTGTTCATTTTAGTTAAATTTTGATGAGAATAGTTAATGCGTTAAATATAACTACAAAGACTACTTTGTCATAACCATAATCTAATTTTCTAAATTAAACTACTAATTAAAGCGCTAAATGAATGTGTGAACGACTTTCAACTAGTCCCGCCCATTTGACATATTTAAAAATTGATTCATTTGGGATAAATTTGTGCGCAAGTAGAAATTTCGACTCATTCATAAGTCTACTGTATAGTGGTCAAAGTGGCCATCTTTGGAAACTACTTTAGCCATATTAAGTCATCCGAAATAGAGCAATTTACAAGTGATTCTGAATGCTTCAAGTATCCTACTTTAGCCAACCTCTAAACCATAGTTAGTTTCACTTTTAGCTATTTGTTTTATTGTTTTATCTATATAACCTGTTTTAACTATATTTGAACTTAACTCCATTTGGCTCATAAGCACAAAAGTTAATCAACTGCCATCCCTAATAGCTATATTATTTGTAATGGCGCAGGTATCACCTGAAAGATGCTGTAGTTGAGGGAGGGGTCCCATTTGACAAGGCACATGGGATGAATGCATTTGAGTTCCCTGCAAAAGATAACAGATTCAATGAGGTGTTTAACAAGTGCATGTATGATGAAACAAGGATAGTAATGAAGATGATTCTTGACAAGTACAAGGGATTCGAAGGGGTGAAAGAGTTAACTGATGTTGGTGGTGGTTTAGGTGCTAATCTTGAGCTTATTGTATCCAAGTATCCTAATATCAAAGGCATCAACTTTGATCTACCCCATGTCATCAAGTATGCACCTCCTTATCGAGGTATTCATACACATACAGTATAATGTGTTGATGAATCTAAGTTGTACATCACCTAGGACCTATAGATTCACCACACTAATGTTCATCGTGTGACCTGTTAGTGTACATAGTATTAGATCATATATTTTAGATAATATTCATATTTAATACCCATATATGTTGAGTAACCATGATCAGTCTTATTGTATCGGAACGCCTTATGTCCATACATGATTCATACACTTTTTTATAATTTGATCTAGATCTCCATGTCCATGTGATTGACAATGTTTGCACCACATTATTGACTAGGTGTGGAGCATGTTGGAGGAGATATGTTCACTAGTGTTCCTAAAGGAGATGTTATTTTCATGAAGGTTGGTGGTAGTTGGTATACCAACTTTTGGTACATAACCTTTTTTAAACTTATAATTTCTGTTAAATAACCACTTTGAATTTTCCTTTTAATTAGTGGATACTTCATGACTGGGGCGACAACTATTGCATTACACTTTTAAAGAACTGTTGGGCAGCATTACCAGAGTGCGGTAAGGTGGTGGTGGTGGAAGTGATCATGCCAGACCCTGAACATATAAATGTTAGAATTCAATTACCATGACAATCATATAAATCAAAGTGCACACGTATGCGGAAGCGTAGGATCAAGTATAACACATAAATATTAACTAAAACATAAATAAGAACGTACCGTGGTGATTCTAGCCCGAACAAGAATCAAAAGCAATTGTCTTTAACAATATGAAGAACCCTAATTAGGGTTTATATGGATCAATGATTAACCCCTTACCGTTTTGTTAATCGATCCCTTGATAATTACTAAAGTAAGTAATTACCTCGTTCTTGTACACACAAACTACCAACGAATAAAGGTTTGTTGCAAGTAAACAAAACACTTAATATTATTGCTTGGAAAAATCGATCCAAACCCTTAGGGGAGGGATGAACCGATCGGCCAAGGAAAACAAAAGAAAGAAACAAAGTTTTAGGGTTAGAGTGTGTGCACAAAAGATTGTGAAAGTCTAACCCTTGGCCTTGTATATATACTAGAGGATTTCTTGGTGACCAAGCAAACATGGGTTGGGCTTGACCCACCCTTGTTCGACCGGCCTATCATCCCACAAGGGGATTCTAGATCCTTCTTGACACCCAAGTTTCACTCTAGTCCTTATCTTTCTTATTTAACGATAGTTAGTCCATACGGTTAATAACTAACGACCGTTTAGTCCATTAAGTGTTATAAATATATATATTCGATACATTTAACATATATATATTTATTATTCATTATTCTTGTTTGTAAAGTGTGCAATCCCGAGGTCTCGGGTTCGATACTAGACATTTACATATTAATATTTATCCATATATTTAACAGCTCCCACTTGGATATCTATTAATAGTAAAATGACATTGGTTAGCGTCTTGCAACACTCCAATGCCCCTAGTTCAATCCGAGCTAGGTTTTCTGGAAAAAACCTTTAATGATTCATCATTATAATTATCCTTTTGTTTCTAATACCACATTAATAAAGATGTGAGGTTCTTTATTAAATTTCTGTTTCTCGTCTCTTCATGATTTAACAAAATTACCAAAACATCTGAACGTATTCCAGATAGACTTTGGGCGTGGCCACGCAAACATTTTGTCAACCCTACGAGGGGCCCAGCAGTATTAAACTTCTGAACAAATCAGAAGGAACAAATTCTCTCTTGACTACAAGAATAACCCATGAACTTTGCAACACTTCTGAAAACAACCCTTATGACTCCCTGTTACGGTGAGCGGTAGATTGCTTCACAAAAATGCACTACATCCATGACACTTATCTGGTATCTCAAGTCTGAGGATAACTTTAAATATGATTCTCACATTTAAATATTAAATCATATTATTGGGATAAGTCCAATATTCAATTCATCGAATATTATGTGAAATTGGTATGTCAACGCATCAATATACTTTCAAGTATATTCTTAACCAATACTCAGATTTATCTTAGTTTAATGATATTCCCATATCATTAATCGACAATGGACAATTTAGAACAACATAAGTTATTCACGGATTTAAACATGCAAATATAGGACACAATTTATTATTAATGAAAACAAACGTACTAAGTACTTTAATTCATTATAAATAATAATTGCTTAACGTCCCTTATCCAAATACCAAAATAGATCAATGCATGATAATTCTAGTTAATGAATCTTGTCTCAAGTAATAACTTGAAGACAATTATGCCTCAAGCAATGACAATCATTCATGTTGACAAGGCATTATTTCAACTAACTTTGATCTATCCGAATTTTGAGAATACTTAATTCAAGAATTCAATAAGTAAAATTCTTGTATGTGTTCATCCAACTATCTTGATATAGCCACATAATTCTTTATAAATAGTGTGATATCCTCATTCACCAATTTATGATAATCAAACTTTCAAACCTTTTAAAGTTTCAAGTATTCTAATTCTTTAATGTATAATGCAACTATGCTCTTAGTAAGCACAACTAGTTCTCATGGCCATTAACAAGGATAAAATCCTACCATGACTAGTTATTGAGTGTCATCTCAATTAAACCAGCATCATTGTATATTAAACACAATATGCTCTTAAAATTTCCGTAAACTTAATATCCAATGTGTAATGTTTAGGAGCTATTCCAGTTTGAGGATCATTATTCTAATTTCAAACATTTTCCATTAGAATATCTATTACACAAGTTATATAATAACTTTTAATTGGATATTAAATATTGTCAAATCATTTAAGCACTTAAGCATGATACAACAATAATATAATGCGCATGAAAATCCTTCAGTCAAACTTAGATTTTATTCATGTTTGATCTTTACAAATATATATATCCATTTAGTCATCCTAAATAATATATCATATTCTATTTAGAATTTATTTACCGCACTTGTTTATTTAATAATAAACTTTTGTTTCAAGGTTGTATGTTATATTTCCTAAATCTTTCAAGTAACGTTTCGTTCCAAATTAAGTCTAACCTTTTACTTATATGGAATGTTACTCTTATATGTTATACAACATATATGATTTAGTAAATCATAACATAATACTCCCACTAGCTTTCTGGAATACTTAGAAATTACCTTATTTTAATTATAAACCTAAATATAGATTTAATAATTTATCATAATAATAATTTCCTAGATGCATGCATTTATCCATTCATGGATTATTGCATTTTGTACGCTTCCAAAGATTTTCTTGAATTCATAAACTCCTTTTTGATTACTTATCGTCCTCGCTCAAGTAATTATTCAAGAAAGAGTTTTTGATATTCCATTGTCAAATTTCACATTCATGTAAATATGACAATTACCATCTTTATATCTTTAATGTACTTAAGAAAGAGTATTCAATCATAGTTAATTGCTTAAGTATGATTAATAATCTTGTCATAAGATATTCATTAAGATATGTGTACAATTTTTGTCCATATGATTATTTCACAAAGATTTAAACCACTAGGGTTACATTATCTTTGAATAAACTCATCTCCATTCTCTAACTATTAAGAATTAAGATAAACCAAATTTTAAATTTGAATATCTTTATGAACAGCATCTATAACACTCATATTATGAGTAATTCACCCAATTCATTATTTTGGTAATACTACATCATATAATCATCAGCATATTAATTAAATATCTGAGATATCCAAGTGGATCTATGAATGATAATTCCATCATCTTGAGGTTTATCATTTACATGTTAAGCCTCATCATGATTTTAACTAGTGTGGTTTTAGAAGATTATGTATCTTGTAATTCTATCTTTTCTAGATAAAATTCTCCCACTTGCCTTTAGCAATATAGAGACTATCTATAACTACTTAGCAATTTAGAGCAACAATCCAACGTTCTCTTTTAGGACATTACAAATACACATTGATAGTTCCTGATATTCTTTTGTTAACATTCCTTCTTATAAGTGGCTTAACAAATTCAGAACTTCAACTTAAGACTTAATGTGATTCATCACAACAACGTCTTATTAATCTTCTAGGAGTCTAATTGAGTATATTCAAGCCATACTCAATTTCTAACCTTGATAACTTTTGGAAGAGAAGAAATCATAGTTATCTTCAATCAAACAATCTAACAAGAGTTTGATTCTCTAACTGAACATACTATCCATATGTAGTACTTCAATTAGAATTGATATTGTAAGAAGATCTAACAATATATATATAAGATAACCATATTCCTGTTGGCATACCTATTTACCAACTAAGTCAACTTAATGGTATAATAGTATTTCCAAACCAATTGCATGCTGTATAACACAAGTTCTTTTTAATCAAGTCACTTCATGTTTATGTTGCATTAAAACATAAACGTGTTATAATCCCACTATTCGTTATTAATCATTGATTAACTCAATGACTTCTTGTATATGTCTTAATTAAAAGACCATAACAAGCTAACGTCTTACTTAATTATAAGTCTTGTAATACTTAGAAGACTTTATGTTTATAAATATACAATAATGTATAAACATGTATAATTAAAGTAATCATGAACACCATCATTTGGTTTCATTAATATTTTTAAGTTAACATACTACTTCATTTATTTATGTCATTCTAAGAATACATAATTATTGAAGTAGTCTTATATTACTTCATGCATTTATGTCATTCTAATAATACATAAATGTTAAAGTTGAATTAGATGTCTAATTTAGAAACTGTAAATTATCCATGTTGGTCTCACGCATACATGGAAAATCACCTTGTTGTTAATATTTAGCCTGCGTCTCACGTTTACTAAATTTCAACACCAAGTGTTTCTAAGATTAGATGTATTAATCTAATTAGAATTATAATCTCTTACTTGCAGTTAAGAGAATCCTTTGAATCATATTCTTATGTGTTGTACCTTGCACACAATGTAGATTTCTCCCACTTGTGCATGGTACAACACCATGTATCATATAAACAACACGCACGCGTTTGTTAATGTGAACAATATGATTTGTGTCATTAGCATAACTAGTAGATATAGAGTTACTCAATCAATCAAGGAAACGTACATGACTATCCTTGAAAATATTAGTGTCTATATTTGGAAAGTAATTACCTTGAGATATTCAAAAGATAATCTAAGTTACAATCAAGACAATAAGTCTTGTAACTCCCACTGAATTAGAGAACATAATAATAGTCCCTTATTCATTCATAAGAACACAATACTCCCACTAAATTTGACAACATTGTAAATGTTTCATTAATTAGTGAAAGAAATAGTGTACTATTTACTTTCCTACATCTTTTAAGAAAACCCATTCAAACAATTATATAGGTTATAAAAGGATGTAATCTACTACATAAATGTGATTCATCACATTCCAAATTATTAACTTGAAAAAGTTGGGCATGCAATTTCTTCCTTTATAGATCTACCATTCCAACAATTGTATGTAGTATCTTTAAATGGTCAAATCAAAACAACTAGATAAAATAACCTAATTTGTCTTTTACCATTATGCAGTAATCAGTCTAGCTTCTAATTTAATAACTCATAAGGTGCATATACTCTTACTATTAAAGTTTGCTATGAGTTATGTATTTAGAATTAAGACAATTCTAATCATCCTATTATACCTTTCTCATTCATGAAAAGGAATAGGATTTAAGTCTCACACTTCTCGTAATGGAAAGAAGACTATATTTATTCTTTTGTAAATATTGACTCTAACCAAAAACCCAAGCGGGTGTAGATCAATTAAAAGAATAACTTACGTTTACGTTTTTGAGTTGCATTAATACAGTTAAAGAATTTACAAAATTCAATTTTAGTATTTTCGATAATTTATATTTCCAAGAAAATATAATACCCAAGGCTATATTCATATAACCAACTAATTTTCTTGAAAATCTAGGATCTGACTTTACATAGTTTCACCACATCAGTTGATCTGCTAGTGGTGAAAGTACAAAAGATAGTAATCTGTCGAACAATAATTGGCAAACAAGATTTCCAATTCCTAGATCATTATGGGATTTACATCAAATTGATTCATCAATTTGTCATGTAAGCATGTTTCATCCCATCTCATGCCTTAAGCTCTAGGTCTCACGCATCAACTTAATTAAGTCGTCTAACTTAGAAACTGCAAATTCTCCATGTGTGGTCTCACGCACACTCGGAAATTTACCTTGTCATTAAAATTTAGCCTGCGTCTCACGTTTACTAAATAATAACTTCAAGTGTTTCTTATAGTTAGATGGCATGTAACTTAAATTTTTAAGGGTATTTTGTTTGATGTGAAAATCAAAACATGTATAAAGATGCATGCACTCATCTTTATAACATAAGTTTTCATAAAAACTTTTTATATCCAATTTGTGAAATTAATACACAAAGTTTTACTTGAGGTTTATACCAAAACCCTAAGATGACTTTCTACAATCATGATTTTAAAAGTAATTCGTTTAAGACATATTCAAGATTGTGATAACCAAGGCAGACTCTAAGGCTCTTTTCAAAGCCTTCAAATCACGGTTATGAATATCATCTTAAAAGACTTAATTTTAAAAGCATATTTGCACAAAACATCATTCAAGCAAAAGTTTATGGATTCAATCTCAAAATAGTAATAAAGTTTGAATTTTGCTAGTCTCGACTGGGAGCTGATTACCGTGCGAATCGGACCACGATTGTCATAAGACCTTTGCAAGATTCTTACTTTATCACTTTAGGGTTTCACAATTATTAGTCCGTATTAATTTTCTTTATGAAAACAACCCTTTTATTGCTTACATCAAGTCCAACTAAAAACAATAAAACAAGTATCAAAGAAAATCAAACAAACAATAATAAATAAGTGAAACAATTAGCCACATGCAATCCGTATTAGAAAAGATCCTAATAAAACCAATTCTAGGTATAATAATGCATGTAATCAACTAAGGCCTTCCCCTCTTAATGGAGGTGAGCCACATACATTGACGAATCAATTGCGTAGGCCAAAGCTAAAAACACACCACATAGCATAAAAATTGATTTTAATATATATTGGAGTCTTCCCCAATTAAAGATCTATCTAAACATGTGATAAATAAAACACAACAAGATCCATGACGAACATGCATGTAAGTCACGGATAAAACCTAACAATTAGCAATTAGGTCACAAGATACGTTCAATTAACCGGTTAATGACCTAGGGTTTCTAGTGATTACACATAATCAAGAAAACCACAAAACCCTAATTAGGGTTTCATGGGAAAATCGACCCCCCCCCCCCAAATTAGGGTTAGGGTTTCGAAATTTTTAGAAAAAAAAATAGGAAAAACCCTAGATAAAAAAAAACATGTATCTAAAACAATTAAAGATCCGATTTTTATTACGTTTTAGTAATCAATTACATGTTATATATGGCTCGTGATGCCACTGTTAGAATTCAATTACCATGACAATCATATAAATCAAAGTGCACACGTATGCGGAAGCGTAGGATCAAGTATAACACATAAATATTAACTAAAACATAAATAAGAACGTACCGTGGTGATTCTAGCCCGAACAAGAATCAAAAGCAATTGTCTTTAACAATATGAAGAACCCTAATTAGGGTTTATATGGATCAATGATTAACCCCTTACCGTTTTGTTAATCGATCCCTTGATAATTACTAAAGTAAGTAATTACCTCGTTCTTGTACACACAAACTACCAACGAATAAAGGTTTGTTGCAAGTAAACAAAACACTTAATATTATTGCTTGGAAAAATCGATCCAAACCCTTAGGGGAGGGATGAACCGATCGGCCAAGGAAAACAAAAGAAAGAAACAAAGTTTTAGGGTTAGAGTGTGTGCACAAAAGATTGTGAAAGTCTAACCCTTGGCCTTGTATATATACTAGAGGATTTCTTGGTGACCAAGCAAACATGGGTTGGGCTTGACCCACCCTTGTTCGACCGGCCTATCATCCCACAAGGGGATTCTAGATCCTTCTTGACACCCAAGTTTCACTCTAGTCCTTATCTTTCTTATTTAACGATAGTTAGTCCATACGGTTAATAACTAACGACCGTTTAGTCCATTAAGTGTTATAAATATATATATTCGATACATTTAACATATATATATTTATTATTCATTATTCTTGTTTGTAAAGTGTGCAATCCCGAGGTCTCGGGTTCGATACTAGACATTTACATATTAATATTTATCCATATATTTAACAATAAATGCCACCGATGATGTTTCTAACACTGCCGTTGGTAGTGATTTAATAATGTTGATTGCTAACCCTGGTGGCAAAGAGCGTACGGTAAAAGAATATAATGCCTTAGCTAAAGAGGCCGGGTTCACTTCTTTGGACATTGTTTGCAGAGTTTCTACTTTTGGTATCATTGAATTCTACAAACATGTTTAACTATTGAATGTAAGAGTCGAGTAACGTTGATCTTGATGGTGTAGAATTTCATACATAATTTCATGTTATATGATACTCCAATAAACAATATTTTGCCCGGTTAGAGGGATTTCTTATATATAGTTTTTACTGGCCTAGATTTACGTACATTTGCAAGCAATTTAAGACCGTGATGATATTGTTTGAAGCTGAATAATCCAATTTATAAGATGACTATAAATCAATTAGAGTCTTAGTAAAGGTGATAGTGTGATCCACATTCACTTAAAACTGGGCCATGTTGGCTATGTTTTATCTGTAATCATTTAGACGGTTATGAAAAATTAAGAAAGAAACATACCTAAAGTGAAAAACGAATAAGTGGTTGAACTAGACATGCAGTAGGGTTGAAAATTGCCCAAAATGTATTGTTAGTATATAACCCTTCTAAAGGCATTTGGTGGTCGACCCAACATGTTTCGATATGCAGTTAACTTACCCATTTTGTCATGTTACCAACTCGACGACCTGCTAGAGCCACAGCACTGCAAGCTAGCAATTCACTGAATTTACAATGAGTTTGAAATTAAAGAATACAATCCTCAGCAAATATTAGTTGTTTCTTTGTTAAATTTGTGAGAAATGAGTATAAACCATATGAAGAAATATAACTGTACCATGTTACTCTTAACTAACCAAAAGGAAAACCGCCATAGAACTAGATCTTTTTGAAGTCATGGTGAAAGTTACTAATGGTGGTGGTGAATTCACTTCTTCGGATATTGTTTAACATCTTCCTACACGAAACCCTCAAACCATATTTATAATCAAAAGGATACTCCAGTATCTTGCTAGCAAATACATTCTTACCTCTAAGATCGTCACTGATCAAAACAAGGACACTAAGAAGTTATATAGCATGGCGCCGATATGCAAGCATTTTGTTAGTAATGAAGATGGAGTTTGGGACTACGTTTTAAAGTAGATTATCTGATTATAGTTTTTTTCAAATAATATATGATTATATAGATATCTATATAACACACTACTATTTTGTGGCACACAGGTATCACTTAAAGGACGCAATACTTGAAGGAGGAATCCCATTCGACAAAGCCTATGGAGAGAATATTCAACAAGGCAACACTATACTCATGAAGATGGTTTGTGAAAAGTATAAGGGGTTTGAAGGGGTGGAAGAAGTGGTGGATGTGGGTAGTGGTTTAGGTGCAACACTTTGGATTATTCTTTCTAAGTACCCTAATATCAAAGGCATCAACTTTGATATGCCTCATGTCCTCAAAGATGCACCTCATTGTCCAGGTAATTAACATCTTGATTCATTACAACAAATATGTAATTTCTAAAGAAGTGATGAGAACATATAAAACTTATGGTATTTAAAGTAAAAAGCGTTACACTTAATGGGCAATAGAAACTTGAAGAACTAATCATTTTCTTTACAAGTGTAGATATCAATTTAGACACATCTTTTAGTACAATTTTTCATGAGACATTTCTCTATGCATGTTTACAGTTCTACACACTTTTAAGTGTGTGATCATGGCTAAAACATGAGGTCTCAAGTTCAATTTCTACTAGGTGTAAACAACACTGAAGTGGTCATGCCAACTTTCCAATAAGAAGAGGACTTCATCCAGTTTGAGGGCTCAAACTGCATGGATTAGTCGGCCTAAAGGTCGGAAACCATGGTTACCCCAAAAAAACTGTCTGATCATGACTAGAAAGCGTGTGAACTAATTATTAATCGTCCTTTCAGTTGGGACTTTCAAGCAAGCCTTGCGAAGGCCACTATTTAGTTTATATATTGTACCAATACATTAATTGGTTGTGCTATATCGGGTGCCTAAACATGATAGATTTAACATTGTTTTCTAGATATTAATAGGAGCGAAGCATGTTGGAAGGGACATGTTTCAGAGTGTTCCAAAAGGAGATGTGATCTTTACGAAGGTTAGCACATACTATTTCTGGACACTAAGTACCAATATTAAACTTTAATCTTTCTCTTTCTTTGAATATTTCTTTGGATAAATGACTAAGCACAAGAAATACAGTGGGTACTACATGATTGGGGAGATGATTTCTGCATAAAGCTATTAAAAAACTGTTGGACTGCATTTCCAGAGAACGGTAAGGTGGTGGTGCTAGAAACCATCGTCCCATAGCAGCAGAAAATTATACTGGTACAACCACTAGTATACATACCAGTGGCAGTGAATGTTAGTGTTGATCAGCAGATTAGTATACATACTAGTATGAAAACTTGTAATGTGCAGACCTGAGGTTCAAGTTTATCTGCAAATCTTAAAGGTTTTGACCTGCTGTCTTCAATTCTAGCATTTGGAATTTGAAGATTATAAAACTCACTACAAATGATGGCCTTGTAACTTGGTATCCTTTAGTTTGTTTCTCTATAAAGCTTCCTGAAAGACTCTCAATAGGCCTTTGTTAGGTAATTGTGAGCATGTTTGGAAGCTTTTTAGAAAACAGACTAATGTGATCCATAAATTAGGTTCCCATTTGTGGAGGGTAAGTGAGTTTGGTGGCAGTGTATGTAGATAGGAATAGTGAGGAGTGAAAGATGAACATACTTAGTCCTATCTATACACTGCTATAGGAGGATGGGATGGATTCTCAGTCAAAGGAGAGTGTTCCCAAATGTTGATGCCTCTTAGCTTGCTAAGATGGAAATGTAGGTGTTCTAGTATATCCCTTGACTTGAGAGACTGAGTGGCTATAGCTTTCTTAATGATGCCTCTCCATTCTTCCTTCTTGGTCATTGTGGATGTGGGCTGAATGATCTTGGAGGAAATCGGAGTAGGAAATGTAGTTAAGGAGCTATGGTCTGGTGCAATATCGGTGAATCTATGATGATGGTCTGCTGCTGCTCAAGAGAAAGGCTACTGAGTAGAAGTATGATATGTTTTGGTTAGTTACTCTGTGTTGTATCCAGTATTGCTTATCAGAATTTTGTCATATGTTATCTGATATCGGATAGGTATTAGTTTGGTTTGTTGTTTCTGGATGGGCATGTCCATTCCAGTGGTTACTAAGTTGTTTGGGGGTGTATGGTATTAATATATTCTTCACCCTTTGCACCCAAAAAAAAAAAAAAAAAAAAAAAAAAAAGGTAAGACCAATGTTTAATCTTGATGGTGACATGGTGATGTTGGCTATAAATCCTGGTGGCAAAGAGAGAACAGCTAAAGAATACGAGGCCTTAGCTATAGAATCTGGATTTGCTTCTTCAAGAATTGTTTACCCGTTAGTTTTTATTCAATAATGGAATTCTACAAGTGATCTAACCTGAAATTGCTACAGGGCGCTTTGTTGAAATTCTGTTATGTACTATGAGTAATATCTCTATGGTCATATTTTTTGTAATGCCCATTATGTTAGTAATGGTTGTAGCTAGCTAGAGATGCTATAGTTCCTTGCTACTTACCTGCAATACTATACATCATATCTCATACATAACAAAACTTAGCAAAGTTTCTTATCAGTAAAACCTTGTCACAAGTAGTTGACTTGGGTTGTTTTCACCAACGTCTAGTTGGACAGTTGGTTCAACCAAGCAATTCAGGCCCGTATTGTCAAAGAAACATTAGCCAAATGTGTTGCTGAATGGATATAACATTCTTAAATTTACTGGTATCACAAAGAGCCCAAAGACCGCTAGTCCAATATCAATCGACTATTTATCATCATATCCCAAATTTAATTATATATTACACACTGAAAGTATTATCATACATACTTCAGACTAAACGTATCCCGCTTGATTATAACGACAATAAGCACCACCCGACCGCCTTATAAAAAAAGAAAATATACCAAACTATACTCTTATTATGAGTTGACTCAGTAAACCACAATGGCTAATACATTTGACTCTCCAGATAAACAGTCTACTCCTATTATTTAACTTCGCAACCAAAACCATATATTTTGAAATGGTAAATATCAGTCAATGTCATGCAACATTATAACTATATATGTGGTTTAATATATTTGGTTATTTCCATAACTTAACAGAACTATCATGGCTTGAAGAACCAAAGCAGCAATTATATCGTCATGAGCTGGAACCGTCATGCTCTTGTTTTCAGCCATATTCCATAGCTCCAAAGACTGGTCAGACACTTGTCAATGCGCGGGATACTTTGTGTGTTGAAAGAAACGAAAAGGGAAGTGAAGGTCATTTCACAGATGATGAAAATAGCAAGTGGAATAATTATGAAAAAATAAAAATAAATAAACTTTTAGGTCGGAAAATGTTATATAGTGTTTACTTTGCAACAATCTTTTCAGGTATGCAGCATACAGAGTATGCATTTGTTGCATCAAATAGTACTAAATGATTTTAGAAAGAGCATTGCATAAATGGTTAAAGGTAATCAATAACTTGGATGCTACAAAAAAACACTTACCCGCATCCCACCAATTACCAAAAGAGCAGAATAACTTGGATGGAAGACACAAGAATAGAACTGGTTTGCATTCGAGCTAAGCTCATTAATGCACTCTCCGGATGCTACTGACCATACTCTCACACTGTCCTCACTGACAGACGCCAAATATTCCCCGTTTATATCCCAGCACATGTAGTTTACAATTCCCATTTGTCCCTGAGAATCAGATGATGGTTTGAATATTAAAACCATGAAAGATTCATAAACTTGACGAGCAGTACTTGTGGGTTTTGTGATTACATACCTGTAAGGAAAAAGTTTGTCTATCGGTCTCAACATCAAAGATGGACACGATTTTAGCAGATGCAGCTGCAAGTAATTTTCCAGTTACAGGCTGGAATCGCACTTGTGCAGTACCTCCCTGCAATACCAAGAAATACCGGGCAGGTCAGGTGGTTTGGATACTTGCTCAAAACGGATTTGGGTAAAATAGGTAATTTTTGTTAAGGCCATGCTGGGTTGGCAAAATATACTGTTTGTCTAAACTTTTATTAAACTAGAATTTCTAGTAAATTGGAAATTTTAGTACAATGATTTTGGAAGTTTTTTGCAAAAGAAATACACTTTGCCCGAGAATTTTGACCCGCTCAACCGATTTGACCTTTCCCGTTTCAGCTAATTTAAAGGGAATGCAAATAGGATTAGAAATATACTGTGTTCAACTGAGGCCTCCCTTGAATTTGGTGCAAAGTTGAAGACATGTTTTGAGAATTTCCAGGTATTAGAAGGCTGAATCAACAACAAAAACCAGCGCATTATAAAGACCCGACCAACTTTATGCGAGAAAAAAAACCAAAGGGATAATTTTAATTGATGCGTAAGTATATACCCTTGATGATTAGCGGTTGGCTTCAGAAGGGTCATCCTGTTGGCATCAAGTAGAGTTGGAGAGGTATCAGAAACCATAGAGTGAGATTGCTTCATGGGTTCCTCTATCTTCACACCGAGTGTACTCGCTGATGGCTTTCCCATCATTCCATCAGTATTTATAGAATTTACAGAGCCACCAAGTGGAGGATGATTAGGATCCCTTCTTTGTAAGTGAGCGTTTCTTTGCTGCATTAGATGCAGCTGCTGCATTTGCATCTGTTGTTGATGCTCTTTTGCTTTCATTTGTTGCGTCTGCCATTTGTTTCAAAGTGAAAACAAGATTACAAAAGCGAAAAAAGAAGAACAATAAGAATAAAAAAATTCATATCACTAGAAATACACACAAGACGAGTGAAAATCACACGGATAGGGGAAAAAAACCTGTATATATGTTGCAGCCGCGTCAGAATGTTTCTCATTTGTCCTTGCAATAAATATATCCCAAAAGACAGACCACCATTCCAAGAGGAATCCACCAGGAGCATCAATAGCTGTGAAATTAATAAAATCGAAAACTCAATTATGTACTCAAAATCTATACGTATTGGGTGTGTCTTCAGGTATATTAATGACTTTCTAATTTCATTCTAAGTTCCAATCACCCTTTTAAAGAAAATGATTATGCCATGCCAACAAAGGAACTAAATACATGGTTTAGCCATCTAGCTACACAAATATACTGATAGTAATTCAGTCTGCTGAAACAGATTATAGATGAAAATGGAACCAAATTGGCATGCCCCTTATAAAATCAAGTAACTCAAGACGATCAAATTCAGCCTTCAAGTAACTCACCAAGGGCCTCAGGCAACATGAGCATGCAAGTGAGCTCATACTTGCATATCGAACTGCATTGAATTCTTATGAAAACATGAACATTGAAGTTGAAACTAACATAAACATGTATAAAGGATGCCACATTTGAAATATGAAAACATACCTACAGGATCCGTAGCTACCTTCCCTTCCGTCATGAAAGCTTTTGCATATGTGTGCATCTTTCGTTTTAGTAAATAGTCATGGATGTAAACATCCAGCCTAGCAAAGAGGAATATGAAAGACGTTAATTCAACAAACGATTACCATATACGAACAAAAACGATACTTATGTATCCCAACGCTAATCCTTACAACAAAAATAGGAAATATTTACACATGGCTCATCAAGATTTTGAGTGAATCCATACTTTTTAATTTCACTATCAAATCTTTTATTCCATTGCCGTGATGCTTGCTTCAATCCATAAATGGATCTTTGAAGTTTGCTGGTGAGTGCTTATTCACTCACTATTTTATGGCCAAATACCGACCCAAAACGACTATTTGAGCTAACAAATGCCAAGAAAACACGTGTTTTTGTGTTTGTGATATGCAGGTACGGATATTATACAAAAAGACAAATAATCACGAGAAAACAACGAAATCGAGCACGAGAGTGGAAGACGGTCAACTAGTCAAAGCTGTGATTTTAAAAGTCAACATTGGACCCTGAAGAATCTTACTTTGTCAAGATCAGCCCTTGGATCAATTATTGGGAAATGGCAGAAGTGGCCCTTGGATTTTAGCATAATTCACTTTTGCTCCTTGAAATGTTAATAACAAAATATTCATAAAGCCTGGTCCATTGATAATTCTCAAAGTCTAAAATTAAATCAATTAAAACCCCACAACACTAAATCAAGCCCAAACACCTAACCTTTATACCCGGCCCATATTCCCATCCACACCCTCACCCACGGTCAAAGAGTCAAAACCAATAATATATTATTACCCCGCCCTTATTCACCCCCAAATTACCCAGTTCCCAGAATTAACTGTTCATATAAGAACCCTAGGTATTTACTCCGTACAAATTACGGCAATTAAGGGCATAAGGGTCAAATCAAGGAGCTTCTGGAAGGTTGTCAGGGAATGTCAGGGTAAAGAAACACACGCTTGGCCATTTGGCAGATCCTCATTGGTCCATACACGTCACAAATATTGATCTGAGGGTGGATAATGATTGGGAATTACTGATACTTGATCAAGCGGCTCTGAATGGATGCAAAGAAGCACAAGTCCCACGGATTGCCAACATGGCAATCCGTGAGCTCACCTCCTCACACCTCCTATAAATAGAGAATCATTTAGCTTGTATAGGGTGTGGAGTTTGGAGTAGCCAAACTCTGCCAAAATCATTTCTCAGTTTTTTAGTGTAGAATTTATCTTTTAATTGTAACCTTTGTTCTTTAATGAAATTAAGTTTATTGTCTAAATCATTTCTGCTTATTGTAGTCTAGAACTTATAAAATAGTTTTTATACTTGTCTCATTAGCTTTAATCATTTCATACCTCTTTGTTTTCAAATTACTCACTGTTACATTTTAATAGTTTTAAGTAAATCAGTAAAGAAGGAAAATATAAAGTGTTGTTTATTTTCAAATCTTTCAGTTCTAGTTAAGCTTGTTTAGGGCTTTTACATTTAATTTCAGCTTCATATAAGCTCTGTGAGAGTTGTTTTCATTGATTTTGTTCATAAGCATCATTAGTCAATAAGTGGTCAACTGAATTGATTGTGGTAAATTGGTGGATGAATGATAGATTGAGATAGCCATGGATGATCTCAGCCTGTCTAGAGACAGGCTAGCATAGGGAACTTCCTCTGTTCATGCTGAGGGAGATTGATTTGGTACGTTTCTGATTTTCTAAGTATATCTAGTGCATCTGTTTAGATCATTGAATTTGCTGTTGATTTAATGTAGTTTGATAGTATAGTTGTTATTATTGTTGCAGTAGAGCTTGTTTGATGAGTAGTTCATCTGTTTGATTAGATCTGTGCTAGTTTATCTTTTCATTAGTTGACTGTGATACTTATTGTGGATCTGAGATACTAGAATTTAATGCTAGATTGTTGTTGATTGTGGTTGTTCTGTTGTGATTAAGTCATTCCTGACTTATTTGGCTTATAGTTGTGGTAATATGTAGCTTATTACTCTTAGACCTAGTGTAATTAGTCTCCTGAAGGGGTGTTTGGATCTGAGATTTGTGATGGATGTTTGAGTTAGTATTGCTGATTTTCTTTCATATACAGGTTGCTTTAGTGTAGATATAGAGTTTAGGTTCTTTAAAAGAGTAAGTCATAACTAAACAAGTCAAAGTTAGGTTTTAATTCTCTTTAACTGATATGATAGATTAAATCAGTTAGTGTAATTTAGTAGATTGTTTGATTTAAAATTCTAGTAGCTCATTATAGCATTAGTTTAGCTTATTACAACCAGTTAAGGTAGAATTAAGTTGTAGAAATTAGATTAAGTCAACTAGAATAGTTCTATAAAAAGTCAACTGTTTCAGCTTGTTCGTTTCCACAAGTTGCTGAACTCAGGCTAATTTAGAGTAGCTATTGTTAGTGTTAGATAGAGCTTTTTGGGTTTATAGCATCCCAGTATGCCAGTTTCCATTTGCCTCCATTATCTTGTTGTCCTCAGCTTATTAGGTTCAGCTTATCACATCTGCTAGTTGGTACTTTGCATCAGATTTCTGTCTTAGAACATAGGGCTGCAATTGTTTGATCTAGTTTGTTATTGAGTCTCTTTTGCTTTTCTGAGTTCCTTTTGTAGTTATATGAGTGCTGTGTATGGTCTGCTTGATTTGGCTTATGCATTTTCATAACTGCTTATTCTTTGTTGTGTTTTGATTGCTTATTAATTTGCATTCTCTGATTCTGAGCTTATATCTGTTACATTTTAGCATTTCTGTGTCTTTTGTATCAAAGTATTTCTGTGTTTAAAATTTGGTTCAAGTTTTGTGGCAAGTGCTTATTAATAAGCACTTGCCATAAGCTGTTTAGCTTTGAATAAGCACTTCTGCTCAATTTTTCTTTTTCAAAATTTTTCTACAAGTTCTTTATAATATTTTAGAATTTCTGTAAATTTTTCACATTTTTCTGATTCCATTTACTATTTTTCTTAATTTCTCTTCATTATAAATCAATTTTAAATCATTTTTAAATAACAAAAATCTATAAAAATTCAGAAAAAGTCTTGAAAAATACAAAAATATTTTTAGAAATTCTTTTATAATATTTTAGAATTTTTAGAATTAAATTTTTATTTTTCCACTTTATTTTTCTATTTTTCTTTATTTTTAATTCATTTTTAATTCCAAAAATAGAAAATAAATTCTAGAAAATAAATAAAAACTCAATAAAATATTTTTCTTTTTCTTAAAATTCTTTTTAATAGTTTAAGATTTTTAGAAAATATTTCCAAGTTCGTAGGATCATTTTTCAATAAACTTTACGTTTTAAATAACGCGTGTGCATTCCCGTTTTTACGCTTTTAACCTTTGTACATATATAGCTTGTATATTCTGCTTATTTACTATTTCTTTTTTTTCATTATTTGAATTCCAAAATCATATTTTTCACGACTCGATTTTGCGATTCGATTATTCACGATTCTATTCTACCTTCGCTGGGAAAACGACCCGGGAAATACTTTCACGAGTATTTCTTCGGAATAATTATATGCTACGAAAAGACTTTATCATTTGCATACACGGTTTGGAAATTCTGGATTCGCAAACCTCTCAGGCTATGTTATATAGATGTCTTCATCTAAGTGGCCATTTAAGAAGGCGGTTTTGACACCCATTTGCCAAATCTCATAATCATAGTATGCAGCTATAACTATGAGAATCCTAATAGCCCTAATGTCAGCTACAGGAGAAAAGGTCTCCTCGTAGTCAACACCATAAGTTTGGGTAAAGCCTTTAGCTACCAAACGAGCTTTATAGGTGTGTACATTGCCATCTATGACAGTTTTCTTTTTGAAGATCCACTTACTTCCAACTACCTTGACATTGGGAGGAAGGTCAACTTCAATCCAGACTTCATTATCTTTCATGGATTGTGTTTCCCCATTCATAGCAACTGGTCATTTTTCCTTTTCAGGACTATTCATGGCAGCCCTATAACTAGTAGGTTCATCAAGATCCCCTAGTATAGTTTCCTCGCTGATGAGGCGAAAAATGAACCACTTTTAGGGGGTCATTTAAGCCCGGAATTGAATTTATTTGATCAAATATTGCCCTAAATCGTTCCTTTTGTGATTTTAGGTACTTTGGGAGTGAAATCTGGAAAAGGAAGCAATTCGGACGTTTTTGGAGCATAAAAGTGAAGAAAACGCCAAAGTCTTAATTTTCCTTGCTGGGAACAGTAGGTGACGGCGTCAAGAGTAATTTCCATGACGACCCAGTACAGAATTGACGGCGTCTCGAAGTAGGGCGTCAAGAGTAAAATGCATGACGGCCTGGAAATGCATAACACATGACGGCGTCAAAAGTAGATCAAGGCAGTCCGAGAAATATTTTGGCGGTGAGGTGACGGCGTCACAAGATTTGTCTTGACGCCGTCAGACCCTATTTCCTATATATAGTTTTCTAATTTTCACATTAAAAAGGGGAGAAGTTTTGGAGAAACCCTAAGTACGAACTTGGTGCGAATTTTACAGGTTTTTCAAGGGTTCTAAGCCCTTGATACCTTTCATGTGTAATTGAGATAAGTATTCTTTTAATTCAATCAATATGTCTATGTGTTGGTTGTCTATATCTTGTTCTTGTCTTAATTCCATCATGCTAGGCTAGATCTATCTTGTGTTTGCTTGGATCTAATGAAACCTAGATGTTAATTATGTGTTGATTACTTGTTTATATTTGTATTGGATGAATGAATTCGATGTTCGGCTTAAGAAAACCGGCAGATCTCCAATTGGTAACATGCTTGAACGTCTTAGGAAACATGAACTGATGTGCACTAGGTTTTATTGGTTGTATTTAATGCATGAGCCACTGTTTATAATCCCTATGGTTGTGCTGGGCATGGCATAGGAGGAGATAAGAGCTCATAGGATTGGGGAGTTAAGTGCGCCACCCCATGAATGGTATTAAGGAATACAATCTGTCATCCACGCAACTATAACAAGTAATTAACGTGTAAAAGATGTCTAGGGAGTAGTGAAATCTAAGTAAACACATTTTCTCCACTTATTGCTCACAACCTTAGTATAATTTAGTTTATTTTCATTTCTAGTATTTTATTTTGATTGCATCTTTAGTATTGGGTTAGTTGACTAGCAACTAATTCCGCCCAAATCCTTCAAACCCGAGATTTTTATTTGCTTTCTAAAAAAATATAAAAATACAAAAAACAATCATTCCCTCACCTTTAGAACTAGTATTTAGGTTTTCTAATCCTAGCGACACTATTCATAGCTGAACGATCAATCCCCCGGTACTTGTCACTATACTATACTACAACGATCAGGTACACTGCCTAGTGGGGGTTGTAAGCTTCTCAAGATCCCTTGAGAGGTAAAGCCTGGTGCGATTCCCACATATCAAGTTTTTGGCGCCGCAGCCCGGGGAATAGTTATTGTCTAGGTTAGAATCTCTTTTTATTAGGTCTACTTGCTAGATTCCTTTCTAGTGAGATTTTATTTTTATTTTTATGTTTTCTTTAGTCTATCTATTTCTTTGTGTCTTTGTTCGTAACTTTTCACCACCCGACATCATGGACGATGGGAACATCCTTGAACCCGTCATCCCACCACAACAAAACCCACCACTAGAACCCCTTAGGCCCCGAACCTTAGGAGAGTATTCCCGACCTAGCCACCAAGGCTACCAAAACACCATTGAGCTCACCGGAGCCAATGTGACTCCCTTGCGATCCGACACCATCCGGTTGGTGCAAAGCGGATGTGCATTCCATGGACTTCGTTCCGAAGATCCAAATCAACATCTCAAGGACTTCCTTAAAATCGTAGATTCTATAGACCTTGATGTTACAACTAGAGAGTCAACCCGATTACGCCTATTCCAATTCTCTCTACGGGATCAAGCTAGTCAATGGCTTGAGCGTTTACCCGCGGGATCCATCACCACATGGGATGATCTCACCACTCGTTTCCTTGCTCAATTTTTCCCACCGGGGAGAACTACTAAGCTTAGAAATGACATCTTGATGTTCCAACAACGTCAAAATGAATCTCTTTATGAAGCATGGACTCGTTTCAAGGACTTACTCCAAAAAGTCCCTCATCATGGCATAGATCTTTGGCTCCAAGTCCAAATCTTTTATGACCATATCGATATCTCCACGAGGCGAGCCATTGACCAATCGGCCGGTGGTTAGCTACGTGATCTAAGTGCGAAACAATCATGGGAACTCATAGAAGATCTTGCTCTCTATGACAACGAAAGTTGGAATGATCCCCGTGATTTGAACAAAACGGTCAAGGCAATATCTTTGCCTTCGAACAATTCTAGCACTCCCCGACCGTAGGATCATGGAACTTGAGGACCAAGTCAAGTTTCTCATGAAATCTTACGAAGCTCCTAAACCTTCAAGCCAAGTGAACAAAATCACTTCTTCATGCGAATTATGTAGTGGTCCCCACGACACTTGTGATTGTGTGGAAGTCCCCGGAACAGCTTTTGCGGACTACGCATCCACGCGTACCGACGAAGCGGGAGATAAGTGGTACACTTTCAAGCCCGAGCCAAACCCTCACGGTGATTCATACAACCCCTCTTGGAAAAATCACCCAAACCTTAGGTGGAAACAAAATCAACCCAATTCTTCCAATCCGCCTAATCGTTACCAACCAAACGGTCCACCATCCAACCGTACTTTCAACAACAATCCTTCTAACAACTATGGTAGTACCAACAATCTTGAAGGGTTGATGTCTAAGTTCATGGCATCTCAAGAAGCTCGCATATCTAAGTTTGAAGCCGATTTCAAACAAAAGCAAAGCGAGATGACCACTAGAATTGACGCATTGTTGAAAGTTCTCAATGACCGAGAAATGGGAGCACTCCCAAGCGACACAATCAAGAATCCAAAACTAAACGCTAATTCCATATCTCCAGTTTCGTCACCCACTTCGTGTCCACAATACTACTCGGTCAAATCAACGAGCACGTGTTTCAAAGAAAACCAAATTCTTCAAAAGGACCAATCAAATAAAACACCCGATATAGAACCGGTCAAAAGTATAGTTGAAACACCTCCTACGCAAGACCTTGATGATGAATTCAAAGAACTTCACCTTGAACGCCCCGTCATTGATGTCTTAGCGCGTGCTCCTTACTATAGTGCCCTCCTAAAAAAATATGAGAAGTTTAAACTAGGTAAAAATGGGACCGCCTTCGTTCAAAACAAGTTGCCTAAAAAGCTTGATGATCCGGGTATATTTGTTTTGCCTTGTAAGATAGGAAGATCCGAAGCTTTCGACACACTAGCCGATTTAGGGTCAAGCCTCAACTTGATTCCCTTATCCTTATTCACCGCTCTTAAGCTAGGAAAGTTAGAGGAAACGGAGGTATTGATAGGGCTAGCGGATGGGAGTATTGCCCACCCGGTTGGAATGATTAAGAATGTAGTTGTTCACGTAGGAAAGTTAACTATATTAGCGGATTTTCACGTCCTAGACATGGTTAGTGACACTACATGCCCATTATTGGTAGGAAGAGGATTTTTAGCAACCGCTAGCGCCATGATAGATTGTAAGAAGTCTAAGATAGCGGTAGGTGAAGGCGATACTTGGTCGGTGTACGATGTAAAGAAGCATAGTTATGATTGTGATGATGAACCGACACCGCATTGGGTAGAGATGAATAGGAGACCATCTAGATATGGACCTTGGATAGAAAGGAACTTTATAGGACCTCAATGCCCATTTTATCTAGAGAAAGATTTCGTTGAAAAGACACATTCGGTAGAACAACTCATAGCTAGAGATGAAGAGCTAGACCCCTTTGAGGACCCCTTAGTCTTTAAGAAGATGATTGAGTTCTTAAGCGTAATGCCTATTAACATAGAGATGAATAAGTGGAAAAGAGAGGGAGACAAGTGTAAATGGAGGTGGGACAAGCCACCTAAAGAAGGTGACAGATCATGGCATATGAGGATGACTTTGTATGATCCGGATGGAGAAAAGTTTGAAAGGTCATACCATACTAAGGAAACCGATAGGAAGTTGAAACCTAAGTTTGATCCCAAGGATGTCCTCAATGAGGAACTCACCCGTATCACGTAGTAACCCATGACCTTGAGTCTAGCTACAAGACTCGTAAATAAAGAAAAGCGCTTCTTGGGAGGCAACCCATGTTTTGTGTGTTTTTATTTGTTTGTTTGTTTGTTTGTTTGATTTTATTTGTTTCCGTATGCATGTTTTGTTTTTATTGTTTGTGGCTCATGTTTCAAAGTAAATTGTGAAAATGCTTTATTTTGTTTTTAACTTCGTCTTAATTGCATATAAAGGTATTTTGCAAAAGATAAGTGTAAGGGAGATCCAAATCTGTTTATAAGAACGAAATTGAGCATGAACCACAACAATAATAAATGGACATGTGTATTAGTATTTGTTAGAGTCAAATGCTTGTATCGAGTCATAATGATGTTTTGCAGGATTTTCTAGGAAGTAGGACGAAGTTTTTCCAGAAATTTTCCGGAAACTTAACATAAGAATTTCTGCAGGTCACTTCTGACGGCGTCACGAGTTTACTCTTAACGGCGTCATGTGTAAAATTCTGGAAATTTTGCTAGTTTTGTTTATACCGGAGTCTTAAAGTTTTTGTTAATTATTTAGTTTTATAAACTCCAGGAAATCTGCAAACATTCATTCCACAAGCATTATATCTTTAATTGTTTTGTTTTTGTTCCTAAGTCTGGAATTACATCTAGTTGTGAGTTATCTTTGTTCGGGTTGATGCTTTGGGTTTTTTGTCTGTTTTCTCAGGTTTTACAGGTTATGTATGACAAGAAGATGATTTATATTCTGGAAGGGAAGCTTTGATTATTCATTTTCTTGGAGGAAGATTTAACCTGGCCACCTTATTATCCATACCGAGCGAATCAGGGGAGTATTTGATTTCATTCTTTTTACATTTTCACTTTTACATTCTTTACTTGAACATTGGGGACAATGTTCATCTTAAGTGTAAGGGGAGGGTAAAATGATGATACCTTACATGTACACTTTCGCTTGAGTTTGTTTTGTTTAAAGGTAGATGTGTAATAAAACTATGAGAAATACTTGTTAGTGCAATTTTAGCACCAAATTTAAATTTTTTTACAACATTTAGGAGTGAAACTTTAGCCATAGCAAGCGTCTCATGGATAGGAGATTGTATGACTAGCACATAACCGTACTTTCAGAAAAATTTTCCACCCAAATATGTGAGGTTCGCCTTTAGATTTGATAGGAAAAGCATTTACTATTAGTGCTTATGAGTGTACCGGTAGCATTTAGATTCTAGAACTTGCGTTAGTGATGCATCCCGAGACCGCTAGTGAGACTACATTCGTGTAGTAGGATTTACTACATGATAAGAGGCATTAGGATCACCCTTGTGTTAAACCCGTATCATAATTACTTGACCATTTAAGTCATATTACTTGGCTAGTTAAGTCAACTAATTTTTCCCACACCCTTAGCGTTGTACTCATTTTTAGTACACGAAACCCCTAGTACACCCCTCCGAGCCTATCTTTTCGTTTCTAACTTTAAGCATCTTACTTAAAGGAAGAATTTGTTACACCTCACTTAAATGTACAACCAAATCGCCTTAGCCTTCCGTGTATGCACTCATCTTTAGTGCATTATTGTTATTTGTTAAACCCTAAGTTAACTTTCTAATTGATTACATGGTTGCTAAGTCGAGTCATATCCTTGTACATATTGTTTTGGGACGATTGGGACTCATGGGTAAAGTACTTATTTTATGGAGTAATGGGGAAGAACATCATTTATTACCACCATATGTACGTTAATCTTAAAAGTGCTCCAAGTGTTTTGATTATCTTAATTCGAGTAATTAGATTAGTTTATTGTAAAGTATGTAAAGATTCAAGTGTAAGGGGAATGTTCATCCCCTATGATGTATTATTTTGGATTGTAGGGTAAGAGTGTATGCAAAAAAAAAAAAAAAAAAAAAAAAAAAAAAAAAAAAAAAAAAAAAAAAAATCGAAAAAAAATAGAAAAAGAAAAAAAAATAGAAAAAAGAAAAAGAGAAAAAACATACGGCCTACCATCCCTTTTTATTCTATGTTCATTTTATGTTTTTGTTATTTTTCATTTATTAGCTTAAGTCGAGTCTAGTCTTGGCTTAGCAACGCCATATTGTACATGTAATTAACCAAGATTGTTAACTCGCCACCAGTAAAGACTTCCTTTATTCAACAAAACCGTGTATTTCATATCCCTACACCTAACGTTACAACCCTTTAAAAGACCTCTTTGATAGTTTATCCTATGTGCTTACGCCATGTGGTGGAGGTTTGATCATTTCCCAAGCCTATGGTAATCTATTTTGCTATGACAGGTAGTGAGAGATATCTTCCGTTTCCATATTGTAATTTATACTTTATTACACCCGAGAGATGTGAGTATCTAAACACTATTTGTTAGGTGCTTGTGTATGACCTCCGTGCTTGTCTATTGGTCTTTAGTGGAACGATTATTTGTTGTAATTACTTTTATATTAGTGTTAAATGACCCCTAACTTGTATTTTGAGTAGAATAAAAGCGCATTTGCTTGAGGACAAGCAAATCTCAAGTGTAAGGGTATATGATGAGGCGAAAAATGAACCACTTTTAGGGGGTCATTTAAGCCCGGAATTGAATTTATTTGATCAAATATTGCCCTAAATCGTTCCTTTTGTGATTTTAGGTACTTTGGGAGTGAAATCTGGAAAAGGAAGCAATTCAGACGTTTTTGGAGCATAAAAGTGAAGAAAACGCCAAAGTCTTAATTTTCCTTGCTGGGAACAGTAGGTGACGGCGTCAAGAGTAATTTCCATGACGACCCAGTACAGAATTGACGGCGTCACGAAGTAGGGCGTCAAGAGTAAAATGCATGACGGCCTAGAAATGCATAACACATGACGGCGTCAAAAGTAGATCAAGGCATTCCAAGAAATATTTTGGCGGCGAGGTGACGGCGTCACAAGATTTGTCTTGACGCCGTCAGACCCTATTTCCTATATATAGTTTTCTAATTTTCACATTAAAAAAGGGAGAAGTTTTGGAGAAACCCTAAGTACAAACTTGGTGCGAATTTTACAGGTTTTTCAAGGGTTCTAAGCCCTTGATACCTTTCATGTGTAATTGAGATAAGTATTCTTTTAATTCAATCAATATGTCTATGTGTTGGTTGTCTATATCTTGTTCTTGTCTTAATTCCATCATCCTAGGCTAGATCTATCTTGTGTTTGCTTGGATCTAATGAAACCTAGATGTTAAATATTTGTTGGTTACTTGTTTATATTTGTATTGGATGAATGAATTCGATGTTAGGCTTAAGAAAACTGGCAGATCTCTAATTGGTAACATGCTTGAACGTCTTAGGAAACATGAACTGATGTGCACTAGGTTTTATTGGTTGTATTTAATGCATGAGCCACTGTTTATAATCCCTGTGGTTGTGCTGGGCATGGCATAGGAGGAGATAAGAGCTCATAGGATTGGGGAGTTAAGTGCGCCACCCCATGAATGGTATTAAGGAATACAATCCGTCATCCACGCAACTATAACAAGTAATTAACGTGTAAAAGATGTCTAGGGAGTAGTGAAATCTAAGTAAACACATTTTCTCCACTTATTGCTCACAACCTTAGTATAATTTAGTTTATTTTCATTTCTAGTATTTTAATTTGATTGCATCTTTAGTATTGGGTTAGTTGACTAGCAACTAATTCCGCCCAAATCCTTCAAACCCGAGATTTTTATTTGCTTTCTAAAAAAATATAAAAATACAAAAAACAATCATTCCCTCACCTTTAGAACTAGTATTTAGGCTTTCTAATCCTAGCGACACTATTCCTAGCTGAACGATCAATCCCCCGGTACTTGTCACTATACTATACTACAACGATCAGGTACACTGCCTGGTGGGGGTTGTAAGCTTCTCAAGATCCCTTGAGAGGTAAAGCCTGGTGCGATTCCCACGTATCACTCGTACTCTACGTTAAGACATAGAAGTTCAGGAGCTTTCACAGTCCTAACGGATCTACGAATGGGAACCACTTCAACTTTAAGTGGGGGACCTAAACTTTCAGGTTCTACAGGATGTTGGCTAGTGTTTTCAGAAGGTAATGCATCTACTTGATCATCTTCCAGATCATAAACTCTCCAACTGAATTCTTGAGATATGAATTCCTTTTCCAAGAAATCTCCATACCTTGCAACAAATACTTTGTTTTTAGGCGGGTAATAAAAGTAGTAACCCATTGTTTCCTTTGGGTATCCTACAAAGATGCACTTTATAGATCTTTGTTAGAGTTAATCTGTTGAGTCATGTTTAACAAACTCCTCGCAACCCCAGACCTTCAGATAAGACAAGTTAGGCACTTTTCCGATCCATAACTCATATGGTGTCTTATCCACCTTCTTAGTTGGAACCATATATAGAATGCGAACTGCAGATTCTAAGGCATAATCCCAAAACAAAAAAGGAAGAGTTGTAAGATTAAACATATATCGTATCATATCTTGCAATGTACGATTTATTCTCTCAGATACACCATTTTGTTGTGGAGTATATGGAGAAGTGAGATGCTGGACAATTCCATTCTCAGCTAGAAAATCTTTAAACTCTTGACTCAGGTATTCACCACCTCTGTCGGATCAAAGTGCTTTAATCTTCTTTCCAAGTTGCAACCCTACTTCTGCTTTAAACACTTTAAATGTTTCATACACCTCATGTTTATGTTTAAGTAAATAAACATAACCATAACGGCTGAAATCATCCGTAAATGTTAATAAGTAGCTAGTACCCCCTCCTTGACACATGTCTAAGTGGTCCACAAGCATCTGTGTGAATAAGACCAAGTAGATCAAAAGCTCTTTCCATACGATTATTGAAAGGTTTCTTAGTCATCTTCCCAAATATACAAGATTCGCATTTATCAAATGATTCATCATTGATCCCTTGCAAAAGCCCATCGTGTTGCAGCTTTTCCATGCGAGCCTTTCCTATATAAGCAAGTCGACAATGCCAAAGCTAAGATGAATCCAGACCATTCTTGATTCTCTTATGATTGATGCTATACATTGAATTATTATAGTTATTGGATACATTCACATTCATATCAATTTCAAAAATACCATTCACAACAACAACATTAAAATAAAAAACATTATTAAACGAAATAGAAATTCCATTGCTATTAATAGTATGTTGAAAACCAAGACCCAATAAACAAGAAAAGGAAACAAAACCCCTAACAATTCAAGGTGCATAATGACAATTATTCAAAAACAGTACTAAGCCCGAAGGCAAAACTAATTCAAATACGCCTATAGCTTCAACAACTGCATTCGCTCCATTACCGACATGCAGATATTGTTATCCATAGGAAAGCCTCTTCTCAACTCTAAACCCCTGCATAGTATTGCAAATATGAATACCATAGCCCGTATCATATACCCATGAATTTTTATGAGTTAAAGTAAGTAATTCAATCATAAAGAACGCACCTGAAGTACTGGGGTTACAAGCCTCATTCTTCTGCTTCTTTTGTCGCAAGTCATGAATGTACAATGGACAGTTTCTCTTCCAATGCCCCTTCTCATGAAAATGGTGACAAGCCTGGTCCTTCTTGTTGGGAGGATTCACCTTGATCTGCTTGGGTTGATGCTGATTCATCTTTGGATTTGGTTGGTAGGCCATGACCTGCTTGCCTTTGTCAACCTTACCCTTACCCTTCTAATTCGCTTGCGATTTCTTCTGGATCCTACCTCCTTGAATTGCCAACACTTGAAGAGTAGGTGCGTTGCCTTGAGGTGGAAAACCTTTCTCATAATCTACAAGCATTACGAGTAATTCTGAGACTGTCTCCCTGAGCAATGCATGTTGAAGTTTTGAACAAAACCTTTAAAGTACTTGTTAAGGGACCTATTGATTAGGTTCACTTGCACATTCTCAGGGTAACCAAAGTCGAGTCTGTGGAGTTGATCAAAGTTGTCTTTCATCATCAACACATAATCACTTACACGTTTTCCATCACCATGTTTACAGCTGTGTAATTGATTGAGCAAGTCATACAATTCAACTGCTGGAGATTTCTCATAAGATTTCTTGAGTTCTTGAAGCATATTGTATGGATAATAGTACTCAAACTTTTTTTGCAACTTTGCATCCATACTTGTGAGCATTAAACAAGCAACCTCATTATACTTCTTGTACTCAATATACCAAGCTGCTTTTTCTGCTTCAGGTGCAGTTTCAGCAGGTCGGTCAGGGCAAGGAGTATTCAAATAATCGAGCTTATCTGTCGCCCTCAAGACAATTCTGAGCGATCTGTGCCAATCATTGAAATTTTTCCTAGTCAATTTTTTCCTTTCAAGATGACTCTTGAAAGCAGAAACAACAGTGGAGTTATCGGGTTAAGCCATTTATACAGAAAAAAATTCAAATATTAGTATTTTCGATAATACATATTTTCAAGAAAATATAATACCCAAGGATATATATTCATATAACCACATAATTTTCTTGTAAAACTAGGATCCAACTTTTCATAAATTTCACTACATCAGATCACAGTTGATCTACTAGTAATGAAAGTATAAAAGATTGTAATCTGTCGAACAATAATTGGCAAACCATTTCCAATTCCTAGATCATTATGGGAATTACATCAAATTGATTCATCAATTTGCAATGTAAGCATGTCTCATCCCATCTCATGCCTTAAGTTCTAGGTCTAACGCACAACTTAATTAAGTCATCTAACTTAGAAACAGTAAAATATCTATATCTGGTCTCACACAATTACATAATTTTACCTTGTCATTAAAATTTAGCCTAGGTCTCAAGTTTATCAAATAATAATTTCAAGTGTTTCTTATAGTTAGATGGCATGTAACTTAAATTTTATAGGGCATTTTGTTTGATGTGACAATTAAAACATGTACGAATATGCATGCACTCATCTTCGTAACATTAGTTTTCAAAACCTTTTTAGTAAATTGTTTTTAAGCTAAGATAAAACCAAAAAACTTTTAACTTGAGGTATCGGGTTCACTAATTAAAGAAGTACCAACAATTATCACCCACTATGTCCTACTCTTACATGTTATTCAGACAAATACCACAAAAGTAGCGCGTGGAATTGAGGTTAATCACCCTTAAGATGATATTGTACGTGTAATGGTTGTTCGGTAAGTCTAGTTAATGCACAAGCGAGCGTAGAGAACTGGTAGGAGCGAATCTCTTAAAGAACCCCTCTCTACTAGAACCCATCACAGAGTTTGTCAATTTCGGTCGAGCCTATTTAATCATTACGTACAAAAACATCAATCAAGCAAAAGTTTATGACTTTAATCTTAAAAACATTTAACAAAATTATAAAACTTGCTAGTCTCACCTGGGAGCAAGTTACCATGCGAAGCGAACCACTGCCGGCACATAAGACCTTGCAAGAATCATAATTTATCACTTAAAGTTTCACCATTAATAGTCCAATTAATTTTCTTTCAAAAAATTACCCTTTTATTGCTTACAACATGTCCAACAACAACAATAAAACAAGTAATTTAGACAAATTAATCAACTAATATACATAACAATTATAAAGATGAAACAATTAGCCACATACAAGCGTGATTATATAAACCCTAATCAAATCAATTCTAGGTTTCCAATATGCATATAATCAACTAAGGCCTTCCCTTCATAATGGAAGTGAGTCACATACATTGACGAATCAATTGCGTAGCTCATAGTTAATCACACACCACATAGCACATAAATTGATTTTAATTAATTGAGGTCTTCCACAATTTTAGATCTATCTAAAACATGTGACAAAGCAAAACAATTAATCAATAAATTAATCCATGACTAACATGCATGTTTCGTCATGGATTCATGCATAATAATTACCAATTAGGTTACAAGATACGTCCAATTAACACATAAACTTGATTATAACCTAGGGTTTCTAATCAAAATTAATATTTAACACAAACCTTAATAATTGGATAAAGAGGTAATCGACCCCCCCCCCCCCCCCCAACCCAAAAAAAAAAAAAAAAAAAAAAAAAAAAAAAAAAAAAAAAAAAAACTTTTAGGGTTTTGAATTACATAAACCCTAGATCAATAAAAACATCTTAACATGTATCTAAAACATTAAATATTCAATTTTTATGTGTTTTAGTAATCATTAACATGTTATAGCAAGCTCGTGATACCACTGTTAGAATTATTAAATCATGACAATCATATAAACAGGTAAACGTATATGCGAAAGCGTAGGAACATATATAACATATTAAAGATTAACATAAATTAAATATGAACGTACCGTGGGATTCTAGCTGAACAAGAATCAAACTTAATAAACTTGGTGTAACACCCCCAAAATTTGATACAGCGGAAGACTCAACAAGCTTTCGGGGTGCTACGGGGATTGGTATCCATTCAAAGTCATGAAAGAACGAGATAAAGTAAACATAAGAAAACACAACCAAAACGGGTTTTAAAGTTTACATTTATCCCAAGGATTATCCAAAGTAAGGCCCAAAAGAAATAAACATAGGTCCACAATAGTTTATCAGAGTTTTAGAAAAATAGATCCATAACCGGTGCCATTGCCAAGCCTCCAATCCCAAGCATCCATAGAGCATCACTTAAGTACCTGAGAAAACGTGCTAAAATTCAGCTTTCGCTGGTGAGATCATAGGTTTAAATTCATAATTCAATATAGTGGACATATACGCAAAACGCTTGCTAACTAGACTAGGCCTCAATCATCCAACCAAAATAATCCAACCAAATCAAATCAGTCAAATCAAATCAACCCTATAGCTGCACGCTATAGCTCAAATCAATCCAATCAATAGCTTACCTAGCTCAAGTCTAGGCCTCGCTCTATAATCAATCCAATAGCTTACCTAGTTCGGGACTAGGCCTCGCTCAACAACCTAATCAATAGCTTACCTAGTTCGGGACTAGGCCTCGCTTAATCCTACCTAGTTCTATAAGCATAGCAAGTTTTAAAATAAATAAAGCGATAATAGTCCACATAAAACATTTGCACGTTTCTCACCCCAAATATTGAAAACAAAGTTCAAGAGTAAAAGTGCGGCTATGACTCACCTCAAGTCCAAAAAATCCTCAAAAGAAATCGATTGAAGAAAGACGTAAGCAAACTCAGGCAAATCACGTAACGGCAACTACAGACTCGGCACTTCCTAACAATATCAAGCTCATTCAGAAATCATTTCCTCAAAAATCAAATATTCCCATTCCCGAACGTATTCCGTTTTACTTTCCAAAAATATCCATTTCTCGAATTAACTTCATATTAATTTGAAATTTGACGTTTGGTATCCATATGGGTGGAGGGTCGACACAACTCAAACCAAAAAGCCACAACAAACGAAATAATAACCAACTATAGGTCTAATATTAGCCCAATATATTATTTAAATAAATCATCGAAGTTTATCAAATCCGTCGATTTGGTAATCCCCCATATTTATTTACGTAATATATCGTTCCAAAATTATACCCAACCTAAAGCACATAGCACAAAGAATTCTATTTGGTATATATCGTAGTCCAATAAATTCCCTATATATATCGTCGAATCGGTCAAATTCCACGAGATACATAGTAATTTATTACCCTAAAACATATACCACAACCTATGGGCGTCGTGGGATACAATGCCCATTAATATACTCATTTTATATCATCAAATAACTCGATCTAATCCGTCGATTAAATAAGTCACTTGCTATAGAAAATGTTTATATTAATCGTCATATATCCGTGACAACACAAAAATCACAATATAAGCCCACTTGGACTTTAAATAACCACAACTCGTATAACTCGATAAGTTTCTAAATTTATAAAAATCGTTATGTTTTTATTTATTACTCACCCGACTTATTAGTTCTCGACATTATTTCGAGTTATTTATCTATAACAATATTCCGACATTTATTACACTATTTGCATAGTATAAGAATTATCGTTATATTATTATACGTTTACTCGTGATCGTTTTATTATTAATATACGCATATATATATATATATATATATATATATATATATATATATATATATATATATATATATATATATATATATATATATATATATATATATATATATATATAAACGATTATATTATCAATAATATTATTACGCGTATTATTTTTAATGTTTGACTTTTAAATATTTATCGAGTCATAGAATTTGGTCACATGTCCGAGTCATGACTCTCGGCTCATAGTCCAAGTCAAACATAAAAATCACGTCAAAATAAATAAATCAACTCCGTCCAAATCAATCCCATATCCACGTGCTACAACATGAGGGTCCGACTACGGCACCCAACTAACCTATCTCCGTCATCTAATGACCGCCTCACAATCGGTCCACAAGTCCACACTCGACAACACATCTCCAACATATCTCGTAAATCCAAATATACCACTACAAGTTCAAAATAAGAAATCCATGGTCAAAAATAATAACCACGACAACAACAATAATTCGGCAAGTATAAATAACAACCGAAAACATAATCACTTACGGGTTGATTTACCAAGTCAACCCGGGTCAATATTACACCCGAAACAAGGCACGTGGGTCCCACCCGAGACCATTAGGTCTTGGCTTGCTCTAGCTCGAGCCAAATCGACCCAAACAGCCCCTTTGGGGTGTCGGCCAAATACCAAACGACCACAAGGGTCAACCAAACACAACCAAGTATTACCAAACATCAAAAATAAAAACCAAACATCACAAATCGAGCACCAAGATCAAGAATCATCACAAATCCACAACCGAAACCGAAAATGATAAAAACCGAGAGCACAAGCTCTCGGGTTCACTTCGACCCATCAAAATAAACAACAACCCGGATACCAAACTCGATTTAGATCATGTTTTATCAAAAACTCACTTGAGTTTCATGTGTTTAACCATAGGTCCGAAAAATAATAATTAAATTCGTGACCCTTGGTCACATTTTCACCAAAATACGTGTCAAAACTCGTCCTACCTTTGATTCCCAAGACCAAATCGTGAAGCAACCTCAAAAACAATAAAGATGATGATGATTTTTGTGATAAAACGAGGTGAAAATATTAGTTTTAGGGCGCGTGTTTATGTAGATCAAGAAGGAAATGTGATGGGGAGTTGATTGGTGGTGGAGCGGCGGTGTGGTGGTGGCAGCCGATTGGAGGGGGCGGCTGGGGTTTGGAGGATGAAGGTGAAGTGTAGAGAGAGAGTGTGAAATTGGTGAGGGTGTTGTGTTGGTGTGTTGCTATAACCGGATCCACAAGGACGATTTTATGTAATTTACAAAAAAAAAATCTTTTTATTAATAATAATAATAATAGTGAGGGTGTAGTGGGTTAAGTAGCCCGGTGTAAATACACGGGCCAAACCCGAAACCTTAAATAACCAATCAACTTTCTCAAACCGAACTCGTTCCAAAAATAATCAAAGCCTCGCGATACGTTTCAAAAATAATAATATCCGAACCAATATTAAAAATAATTACAATTGTTAGGTTAACCTAGTGTCGGAGTCAATATAGTGCCAAAATAATGATCTCAAAATAAATCATCACGAACGAACCAAACCAAACCATAAATAAATAATCAAATTCTCATAATTAACGTACGATCAAAATCACATTCCAACGTTCATAAAACATCTCGTCACAATAAACTTTTCAAAAATTCCAAAATTATAATTTTTAATGTAATGCGGGTTTTAAAAACGGCTTCCTATTTTGCCAGTTGTCACTAGGGGTGTAAACGATCCGAGCCGAGTCGAGTTTTGGCCTAAACGAGCTAGGCTCGTTTATTAATTACTCGGCTCGAGCTCGGCTCGAGCTCGAATAAACTTTTAAGAATTGGCTCGAGCTCGAGCTCGAATATTTTTTTGTTGTTCGAGCTCGAGCTCGAAGCTCGTTTAATATTTTTAACTTTTTTTTTGTAATCCTATAATAAACTGACTTTCAAGTTTAAAATGCTCGTATAGAAGATCAAATTTGATATGCTCGTTTATTTACTCAAGCTCGAGCTCGAAAGCTCGTTTACGATTATAAAAAGTGTTCTAATGCTTAATATAAAGTAATACTTATAGGCTTAAAAAAAAAAAAAAAAAATCTATTTAACATCCCACATTGGATGAGTGAAACAAAAGGAAAACAAAGTGGGGTTTATAAAAAACAAAAGATCAAGTTTACTAGTTAAAATTTATATTTTATATATAAACTAAAGTGTAGATCTTTGATGTGATTGAAGGTTAACATATTACGTATTAGTTTTGGTTTTTAACCTATAATACTAATAGTAATTAAAAATTTATAATTAAAATATTTTTTTACATATTTAGCTCGATTAGCTTGTTCGGCTCGTTTAGCTCGAGTAACTCGTTCGGCTCGAATGACTAAACGAGCTTTCGAACAAGCCGAAATAAATACCAGTTTTAAAAGCTCGGCTCTTGAAATTATTCGAGCTCGACATTTTGTTTGAGCTCGACTCGAGCTCGAAAATTATCAAGCTCGACTCGAGTTAAACGAGCTCGAGCTCGAGTAGCTCGCTAAAAGCTCGACTCGTTTACACCCCTAGTTGTCACATCCTCCCAGCCTCAGAAGGAACCCGTCCCGGGTTTCTCTCGGAACAGCCCATCTACGAAGTAAAAAGCTTCGGATATCTCTTGCGAAACTCATCCTCACATTCCCACGTGAATTCCGGTCCATGCCGCGAATTCCAACGAACTTTGATGAGCGGAATACGACTTCTCTTAAGTCGTTTAATCTCTCTATCCAATATCTCAATCGGCTCTTCCACAAAATTTAAACTCTCATCCACACGAATATCCTTAATTGGTATAACTGGCGTTTCCTCCGAAAGACACTTCTTCAAATTGCTAACATGAAACACATCATGAACTTTATTCAATTCCGGTGGTAATTCCAATCGATATGCTACGGGCCCAATTCTTTCCAAAATAAGAAATGGTCCAATGTAGCGGGGATTTAGTTTCCCACGTTTCCCAAAATGTATCACACCCTTCCAAGGCGAGACTTTCAGCATCACTTTGTCTCCAACCTAGAATTCTAGGGGTTTACGCCTCTGATCGGCGTAACTTTTCTGCCTATCTCTAGCTGCTTGCAGTCGATCTCGAATTTGCGTTACTTTCTCAGTAGTTTCCAAAATAAGCTCAGGGCCTGTAAGTTGGCTATCTCCAACTACTGCCCAACCAATAGGTGAACGACATTTACGACCATACAAAGCTTCAAATGGTGCAGCCTTAAGACTTGTGTGGTAGCTATTGTTGTAGGAGAACTCCGCAAGGGGTAGATATTTCTCCCAGCCTTTACCAAAGTCTATTATGCATGCACGAAGCATATCCTCCAAAGTCTGAATAGTTCTCTCACTTTGACCATCGGTTTGGGGGTGATATGCAGTACTCATATCAAGTCTCATCCCCAAAGCGGTTTGAAGTGATCGCCACAATGCTGACGTGAAGCGGCTATCGCGATCAGAAATAATCGATATCGGAACTCCATGACGAGAAACAATCTCCTTCACATACAACCTCGCAAGTTTGTCAACACTATCATCTTCACTAATCGCCAGGAAATGAGCAGACCTAGTCAAACGACCCACAATTACCCATATAGCGTCGCAACCGCTAGCTGTCTTTGGAAATTTGGTAATAAAGTCCATCGTGATACGCTCCCACTTCCAAACTGGGAGTTCTAGCTGCATCAACAATCCTGACGGTCTTTGATGTTCGGCTTTAACCTTAGAACATGTCAAACACTTACTAACATACAACGCTATATATGCCTTCATATTTGGCCACCAATATAACTTTTTCAAATCCTGGTACATCTTGTCAGACCAAGGTGAATAGAGTATCTTGACTTATGCGACTCGTGCATAATCAACTCTCGAATTCCCCCATACAATGGTACCCAACTTCACTCTCCAAAACATAATACTCCATCAGAACGCTTAACAAATCCTTTCTCATTTTCTGCCATCCCAAATATGTTCTCAGCAGCTCGATTTTCTGCTTTCAACGCTTCCATTTGAGCTTCTAATATTTGAGACGGTAATGGCGATACGATAGTCATCCCTAATGACCTAACTCGTAACGGTGGAATTCTTCCCTTTCGACTAAGAGCATCAGCAACAACATTTGCTTTACTAGGATGGTAGCGAATTTCACAATCATAATCGCTTAGCAACTCAATCCAATGTCGCTGTCTCATGTTGAGCACTTTTTGATTCAAGATGTGTTGTAGACTTTTGTGATCAGTAAACACTACACACTGGGTTCCATACAAGTAGTGTCTCCATATCCTTAAAGCAAAAACCACAGCACCTAACTCCAAATCATGGGTGGTGTAGTTCTTCTCGTGCTTCTTGAGCTGTCGGGAAGCATAACCTATCACTTTCTCCCGTTCCATTAACACAGCTCCCAAACCTTTATGAGAAGCGTCACAATAGACGACAAAGTCCTCGTTACCTTAAGGTAACGCTAAGATAGGAGCACTACACAACATCTCCTTAAGTAACTAAAATGCTTCCTCTTCCTTATCTCCCCATTCGTACTTAACACTCTTCTGAGTCAATTTGGTCAACGGTTTTGCTATCTTCGAAAATCCCTCAATGAATCTTCGGTAATAACCGGCTAATCCCAAAAATTGACGAACTTCTGTTGGGGTCGTAGGTGCAGTCCAATCTTTAATCGCTTCAATCTTAGCAGGATCTACATGAACTCCTTGTCTATCAATCACATGACCTAGAAATTGTACCGTCGGAATCCAAAATTCACATTTTGAAAACTTGGCATACAGTTTCTCCTTCCTGAGCAATTCTAAGATAAGTCTTAGATGCTCCTCATGCTCCTTCTCACTCTTCGAATAAATTAGAATGTCATTGATGAACACAATCACAAACTTATCTAAGTAAGGCTTACACACCCGATTCATGAGATCCATGAATATCGCCGGTGTGTTAGTCAACCTAAACGGCATCACCTGAAACTCGTAATGCCCGTAACGGGTTCTGAAAGCCGTTTTCTGAATATCTTCCTCGCGAACTCGAAGCTGATGATATCCCGATCTCAAATCGATCTTTGAATACACAGTCGATCCTTGAAGCTGATCGAACAAATCGTCGATCCTCGGTAACGGGTATCTATTCTTCACCGTTAACTTGTTCAACTCTCGGTAATCAATACACATACGAAACGATCCATCCTTCTTCTTCACAAATAAGACTGGGGCTCCCCAAGGCGAAGAACTTGGTCTTATGAATCCCTTTTCGGATAACTCAACTAATTGTTTCGACAACTCTTCCAGTTCAGTAGGTGCAAGACGGTAAGGCGCTCGTGCTACAGGTGCAGCACCAGGTATCAACTCAATCTGAAATTCCACTTGTCTAGTAGGCGGGATTCCCGGCAAATCATCGGGAAACACATCCAAAAAATCACGAACTATAGGTACATCTCCAACGCACCTTTCCTTCATCTCCTTCCCTCCTTTCTCAGAAATTTGAGCTAAGAAAAGGTAACATCCTTTTTCCATTAGCTTCGGCAATTTAGTGCAAGATATGACCGCTAATCTAGATGGGCCTCTTAAATCCTTTCTATCTCCTGGTATGTTCAGAAACTCCTTGCCGTATGACACACGCACAATCTTCTCGTCGCAAAGTATATGGGCACGATACTTCGACAACCAATCCATACCGATAATGACATCAAAACTTCCTAACGTGACGGGTAGACGATCTATGTTGAAAGGACGATTCAGAAAGTTTAACGTGCAACCGCGAATGATAGTCCTAATCCTCTCTGTGTTCCCATTAGCTAACTCTACATCATAACCAATTCCTAAGGCCATCGGGGGTTTCTCTAGTAAGGGTGCAAACTTAGTGGACACAAAACTCTTATCGGCACCAGTATCAAATAGTATGGAAGCATAACGATTATTGAGAAGGAACGTACCAGTAACAACGTTCAGATCTTCTCCTCTCTCGTTCCCAAGTGCATACACTCTCCCATGAGCAGCTCCAGCTTCCACACGTTGGTCCCCATTATCTTGTCGTCCACGGTTTCCTCCAGCTCCATGGTTTCCATTATTGTACCCATTACCACCCGATCCTTGATTCCCTCGGTTCCATGATTCCCTACACTCATTCCTATAATGTCCCTTCTTTCCACATCCATAGCAAGTAACATTTGCCTTGCTCATAGTTTCAGGAGTAGCTTGAACCATAGCAAGTGGTCGAGCTCAACAATCCCTAGCTATGTGTCCCATCTTAGAGCAATTCTTGCACATCACAGTACATCGACCAGAATGATGCTTGTAACATCGGTTACACTTGGGTGCATCTCCATTGTAGTTCTTCTTGTCTCCATCTCCCATAGCATAAGCTCTGGTAGTTGTTTGTCGCTTGTTTTGACGATCATTACCCTTAGAGTGATCATCCCTCTTCCTCTTTCCACTCTTATCTTTCTCAGCTTCTTCCAATGCCAACGAGTCCATCAATTGTTGAGCAATAGTGATAGCCTCATGAATGTTTGCAGGCTTAGCAGAAATCACATCGTTCCTTGTAGCTACCGGCAACCCATCGGTATACCTCTCAATCCTTTGAGTCTCAGTCCTAACCATATCGGGACAAAGTAAGGCTAACTCTCGATAACGGCGATTGTAAGTTGCCATATCGGTACCTTTCACCTTATGGTTCCAGAACTCAATCTCCAGCTTCTTAATCTCATTCCTTGGGCAGTAAGTCTGAATCAGCAAAGACTTAAATTGCTCCCAAGTCATAGCATAAGCCACATCACTCCCAACCGAGTTACGGTAATTGCTCCACCAAGTTAAAGCTTCATCCTTGAAAGTAAAAGAATCAAACTTTACCTTCGTATTCTCCGCACAACCACAGACATTAAACACTGACTCTGTCTTTTCTATCCGCCTGACCAAGTAGACCACTCCTTCAGTTCCACCAAACTCAACGGGTCCACAGATCTTAAACTCCTTGTAGTTACATCCATTAGCACGAACAGGTGGAAATGTTCCAGCAGAATTGTTGGAATGATTTGACTCAGCTAGTAGCTCAGCAACTCGTTGCTCCACAAGTTGATTGATCATTACTTGATCCACAGCAGGTGCATTAAGTGGAACATGATCATTGTCTCCCTGAACATCAACATTTTGATTCCTGTTGTTGCGGTTAGTAGTGTCCAGGTTATCAGGAGTAGGGGTCTCAACATTTCGAGTAGGACGGCGTCCTCGACGACCAGGGGTAGTCGTTGCAGGACCAGTTCTGGTAGCTCTAATAGGGTTTTGTCGTGGGGCCATTGATTTTAAACATCATACAAGTTCGTGAGTCTCCGATAGAACTTATCATATGCTCAACAAGAATTAAATCAACGAAGCCAAGTCATGGAAAGAATATCAACAATACACCGTAAAAACATCAATAAGGCGAATATGAACTCAATTTCCACAATATCCAAAAACCACATAATACCATATAATAATAACCATCAACCATAAAATAAAGATCCAACATCATTCCAACTACCGAAAACACAAAAGATAATAGTCGTTCCAAACAAGACGAGTAATCAACGGAAGATACATCAAAATAGGATAACTAGCTTTTCCAACCGAACACTCCTCGGTTAAGAAAGCAACAAGATAACATAGCTCAAACATCTAGCCACGCTGCTGGCGGAGGCTCCTCAACTCCTGCCTCAAGCCATCAAGATCTTTCCATAATGATCCTAACTCCACACTATGGGTGTCGCTGTCTCTCTTGAGGTCAGCCACCTCCTTCTCCAGCTCGACATTCCTTTGCCATAACTTGCGGTCGGCCTCTCGAGCTGTAATAAAACCTCGCTGTAAACTCTCGATATGCTCGTGAACCTCCATCAAATCTCTCCTTATCTCAGTAACTCTCCTCTCAGCCGTAACCATGTCAATCCTCAACTCCCCAATGAACTCAACGGTCACCCTATCAATCCGCTCAGACATACGTGTAACTCTCTCACCAAGATCAGTAATCTGAACCCACATCCTACCAGTCTCACCTAACTCTGCATGCTCAGCAGAAACCTCAGAAGGTGCATCCGACTCAACGGGACTACCAGGTGGCAACTCAAACAAAAATGGATGATCAGGTGAAACAGGCTCAATCGGATGTATAGGTGAATCAGGCTCCTCAGCCTGAGCTAGCGGCACTAATAAATCATCATCATCAGGTATCTCCTCCTCCTGAGGATCATCCTCCTCCTCAGGGTCATCATCATCACCCTGCTCAGCCTCCTGAGGGTCATCAGCCTCATCCTCACCCTCGTACTCCTCCTCCTCCTCATCGGAAGAGTACATCATCAATCGTCGTCTCCTAACAGGTGAACCATGTGGTGAAGGAGTAGGTGATCTAGGACGACGACGCAATGACGCAGGTGGCGCCTCTGACAGAAGAGAGTGAGCATCTATCTGTAAAGGTGGTGAAGTAGGGCATACCGACATACGTGTCGTAGCTCGGTGGGCAAAACGTGGAGCCACACGAGCCAAAGCCTGATGAAGAGTAAGCTGCCTCGATGTACCAGGGAGCCCTAGAGAAAATGAGGGTCCCTGCATAGATGCAGTAGGTGGTGCTGAAGTAGAAGCTGTCGGTGACACAGTAGCCGAAAGCATGGCAACCAGGTAAGGGTCATCAGGAGCCATGGTAAACTGTGCTGGAAATACTGGTGCAGTAAGAATATCCTCAACAACATCGGGCATACGGGAGGCCATAGTCTGTGACAACGGCGTAGGGTAGGTGTAAGTGTTTCAAAACAACTAAACCGCGAACTCAAATACCATATCAAAAATCGCCGTATAATTCCAAATCATATATAACCAAGAAAGATTTAAAATACCACATTACTAAAACCATTCGTAAAACAATTAAGCCATATAATTCCTCAAAACGCCATCTTATCACGAAATCAATAAACCTCAAATCCTCAAATCATCTCAAGAATCCCAAATCTAATAATCATCTCAATAATCTCATAATACCTCAATAATAACAATGATGCTTCGGCTTGGCGGGCTGGCGGGCAATGGTCGAGGATCGTTTTCTATAAAAATCGGTTATAGTTTAGGTGTCTATTTACCTAGTTCTCTATAACCTTGGCTCTGATGCCAATCTGTAACACCCCCAAAATTTGATACAACGGAAGACTCAACAAGCTTTCGGGGTGCTACGGGGATTGGTATCCATTCAAAGTCATGAAAGAACGAGATAAAGTAAACATAAGAAAACACAACCAAAACGGGTTTTAAAGTTTACATTTATCCCAAGGATTATCCAAAGTAAGGCCCAAAAGAAATAAACATAGGTCCACAATAGTTTATCAGAGTTTTAGAAAAATAGATCCATAACCGGTGCCATTGCCAAGCCTCCAATCCCAAGCATCCATAGAGCATCACTTAATTACCTGAGAAAACGTGCTAAAAGTCAGCTTTCACTGGTGAGATCATAGGTTTAAATTCATAATTCAAGTGGACATATACGCAAAATGCTTGCTAGCTAGACTAGGCCTCAATCATCCAACCAAAATATCCAACCAAAATAATCCAACAAAATCAAATCAACCAAATCAAATAAACCCTATAGCTGCACGCTATAGCTCAAATCAATCCAATCAATAGCTTACCTAGCTCAAGTCTAGGCCTTGCTCTATAATCAATCCAATAGCTTACCTAGTTCGGGACTAGGCCTCACTCAACAACCTAATCAATAGCTTACCTAGTTCGGGACTAGGCCTCGCTTAATCCTACCTAGTTCTATAAGCATAGCAAGTTTTAAAATAAATAAAGCGATAATAGTCCACATAAAACATTTGCACGTTTCTCACCCCAAATATTGAAAACAAAGTTCAAGAGTAAAAGTGGGGCTATGACTCACCTCAAGTCTAGAAAATCCTCAAAAGAAATAGATAGAAGAAAGACGTAAGCAAACTTAGGCAACTCACGTAACGGCAACTACAGACTCGGCACTTCCTAACAATATCAAGCTCATTCAGAAATCATTTCCTCAAAAATCAAATATTCCCATTTCCCAATGTATTCCGTTTTACTTTCCAAAAATATCCATTTCTCGAATTAACTTCATATTAATTTGAAATTTGACGTTTGGTATCCATATGGGTGGAGGGTCGACACAACTCAAACCAAAAAGCCACAACAAACGAAATAATAACCAACTATAGGTCTAATATTAGCCCAATATATTATTTAAATAAATTATCGAAGTTTTTCAAATCCGTCGATTTGGTAATCCCCCATATTTATTTACGTAATATATCGTTCCAAAATTATACCCAACCTAAAGCACATAGCACAAAGAATTCTATTTGGTATATATCGTAGTCCAATAAATTCCCTATATATATCGTCAAATCGGCCAAATTCCACGAGATACATAGTAATTTATTACCCTAAAACATATACCATAACCTATGGGCGTCGTGGGATACAATGCCCATTAATATACTCATTTTATATCATCAAATTACTCGATCTAATCCGTCGATTAAATAAGTCACTTGCTATAGAAAATGTTTATATTAATCGTCATATATCCGTGACAACACAAAAGTCACAATATAAGCCCACTTGGACTTTAAATAACCACAACTCGTATAACTCGATAAGTTTCTAAATTTATAAAAATCGTTATGTTTTTATTTATTACTCACCCGACTTATTAGTTCTCGACATTATTTCGAGTTATTTATCTATAACAATATTCCGACATTTATTACACTTTTTACATAGTATAAGAATTATCGCTATATTATTATACGTTTACTCGTGATCGTTTTATTATTAATATACGCATTTATATATATATATATATATATATATATATATATATATATATATATATATATATATATATATATATATATATATATATATATATATATATATATATATATATATATATATATATATATATATATATAGGGGGGGCTTTATTTTCAGAACCCTGTTAAGTGCTGGAACTACGAGAACTCCAATTTTGCATTAGAAAACATGCATGTTCATATAAAACATGTATGTTTTCTTACATACACCTTAATACAAATACCTGCGTAACATACATGTTCATATAAAACCATTTGCATTGATATGTTGCACTTAACATGGTTTTATATGAACATGTATGTTACGCAGGTATGTGTATTAAGGTGTATGTAAGAAAACATACATGTTTTATATGAACATTCATGTTTTCTAATGCAAAATTGGAGTTCTCGCGGTTCCCGCACTTAACAGAGTTCTGAAAATAAAGATACACTATATATATATATATATATATATATATATATATATATATATATATATATATATATATATATATATATATATATATATATATATATATATCTATATATATATATATATATATATATATATATATATATATATATACGTTTATCACGTCTATATACGTATATAAACGATTATATTATCAATAAATTATTACGAGTATTATTTTTAATGTTTGACTTTTAAATATTTATCGAGTCATAGAATTTGGTCACATGTCCGAGTCATGACTCTCGGCTCATAGTCCAAGTCCAACATAAAAATCATGTCAAAATAAATAAATCAACTCCGTCCAAATCAATCCCATATCCACGTGCTACAACATGAGGGTCCGACTACGGCACCCAACTAACCTATCTCCGTCATCTAATGACCGTCTCACAAACGGTTCACAAGTCCACACTCGACACATCTCCAACATATCTCGTAAATCCAAATATACCACTTCAAGTTCAAAATAAGAAATCCATGGTCAAAAATAATAACCACGACAACAACAATAATTCGGCAAGTATAAATAACAACCAAAAACATAATCACTTACGGGTTGATTTACCAAGTCAACCCGGGTCAATATTACACCCGAAACAAGGCACGTGGGTCCCACCCGAGACCATTAGGTCTTGGCTTGCTTTAGCTCGAGCCAAATCGACCCAAACAGCCCCTTTGGGGTGTCGGCCAAATACCAAACGACCACAAGGGTCAACCAAACATAACCAAGTATTACCAAACATCAAAAATAAAAACCAAACATCACAAATCGAGCACCAAGATCAAGAATCATCACAAATCCACAACCGAAACCGAAAATGATACAAACTGAGAGCACAAGCTCTCAGGTTCACTTCGACCCATCAAAATAAACAACAACCCGGATACCAAACTCGATTTAGATCATGTTTTATCAAAAACCCACTTGAGTTTCATGTGTTTAACCATAGATCCGAAAAAAAATAATTAAATCCGTGACCCTTGGTCACATTTTCACCAAAATACGAGTCAAAACTCGTCCTACCTTTGATTCCCAAGACCAAATCGTGAAGCAACCTCAAAAACAATAAAGATGATGATGATTTTTGTGATAAAACGATGGGAAAATATTAGTTTTAGGGCGCGTGTTTATGTAGATCAAGAAGGAAATGTGACGGGGAGTTGATTGGTGGTGGTGTTGATGGTGGTGGAGCGGCGGTGTGGTGGTGGCAGCCGATTGGAGGGGGCGGCTAGGGTTTGGAGGATGAAGGTGAAGTGTAGAGAGAGAGTGTGTGAAATTTGTGAGGGTGTTGTGTTGGTGTGTTGCTATAACCGGATCCACAAGGACGATTTTATGTAATTTACAAAAAAAAATTCTTTTTATTAATAATAATAGTGAGGGTGTAGTGGGTTAAGTAGCCCGGTGTAAATACACGGGCCAAACCCGAAACCTTAAATAACCAATCAACTTTCTCAAACCGAACTCGTTCCAAAAATAATCAAAACCTCGCGATACGTTTCAAAAATAATAATATCCGAACCAATATTAAAAATAATTACAATTGTTAGGTTAACCTAGTGTCGGAGTCAATGTAGTGCCAAAATAATGATCTCAAAATATATCATCATGAACGAACCAAACCAAACCATAAATAAATAATCAAATTCTCATAATTAACGTACGATCAAAATCACATTCCAACGTTCATAAAACATCTCGTCACAATAAACTTTTCAAAAATTCCAAAAATATAATTTTTAATGTAATGCGGGTTTTAAAAGCGGCTCCCTATTTTGCCAGTTGTCAGTTGTCATATCCTCCCAGCCTCAGAAGGAACCCGTCCCGGGTTTCTCTCGGAACAGCCCATCTACGAAGTAAAAAGCTTCAGATATCTTTTGCGAAACTCATCCTCACGTTCCCACGTGAATTCCGGTCCATGCCGCGAATTCCAACGAACTTTGATGAGCGGAATGCGACTTCTCTTAAGTCGTTTAATCTCTCTATCCAATATCTCAATCGGCTCTTCCACAAAATTTAAACTCTCATCCACACGAATATCCTTAATTGGTATAACTGGCGTTTCCTCCGAAAGACACTTCTTCAAATTGCTAACATAAAATACATCATGAACTTTATTCAATTCCGGTGGTAATTCCAATCGATATGCTACGGGCCTAATTCTTTCCAAAATAAGAAATGGTCCAATGTAGCGGGGATTTAGTTTCCCACGTTTCCCAAAACGTATCGCACCCTTCCAAGGCGAGACTTTCAGCATCACTTTGTCTCCAACCTGGAATTCTAGGGGTTTACGCCTCTGATCGGCGTAACTTTTCTGCCTATCTCTAGCTGCTTGCAGTCGATCTCGAATTTGCGTTACTTTCTCAGTAGTTTCCAAAATAAGCTCAGGGCCTGTAAGTTGTCTATCTCCAACTTCTGCCCAACCAATAGGTGAATGACATTTACGACCATACAAAGCTTCAAACGGTGCAGCCTTAAGACTTGTGTGGTAGCTATTGTTGTAGGAGAACTCCGCAAGGGGTAGATATTTCTCCCAGCCTTTACCAAAGTCTATTATGCATGCACGAAGCATATCCTCCAAAGTCTGAATAGTTCTCTCACTTTGACCATCGGTTTGGGGGTGATATGCAGTACTCATATCAAGTCTCGTCCCCAAAGCGGTTTGAAGTGATCGCCACAATGCTGACGTGAAGCGGCTATCGCGATCAGAAATAATCAATATCGGAACTCCATGACGAGAAACAATCTCCTTCACATACAACCTCGCAAGTTTGTCAACACTATCATCTTCACTAATCGCCAGGAAATGAGCAGACTTAGTCAAACGATCCACAATTACCCATATAGCATCGCAACCGCTAGCTGTCTTTGGTAATTTGGTAATAAAGTCCATCGTGATACGCTCCCACTTCCAAACTGGGAGTTCTGGCTGCGTCAACAATCCTGACGGTCTTTGATGTTCGGCTTTAACCTTAGAACATGTCAAACACTTACTAACATACAACGCTATATTTGCCTTCATATTTGGCCACCAATATAACTTTTTCAAATCCTGGTACATCTTGTCAGACCCAGGATGAATAGAGTATCTTGACTTATGCGACTCGTGCATAATCAACTCTCGAATTCCCCCATACAATGGTACCCAACTTCGCTCTCCAAAACATAATACTCCATCAGAACGCTTAACAAATCCTTTCTCATTTTCTGCCATCCCAAATATGTTCTCAGCAGCTCGATTTTCTGCTTTCAACGCTTCCATTTGAGCTTCTAATATTTGAGACGGTAATGGCGATACGATAGTCATCCCTAATGACCTAACTCGTAACGGTGGAATTCTCTCCTTTCGACTAAGAGCATCAGCAACAACGTTTGCTTTACCAGGATGGTAGCGAATTTCACAATCGTAATCGCTTAGCAACTCAATCCAACGTCGCTGTCTCATGTTGAGCTCTTTTTGATTCAAGATGTGTTGTAGACTTTTGTGATCAGTAAACACTACACACTTGGTTCCATACAAGTAGTGTCTCCATATCCTTAAAGCAAAAACCACAGCACCTAACTCCAAATCATGGGTGGTGTAGTTCTTCTCGTGCTTCTTGAGCTGTCGGGAAGCATAACCTATCACTTTCTCCCGTTCCATTAACACAGCTCCCAAACCTTTATGAGAAGCATCACAATAGAGGACAAAGTCCTCGTTACCTTCAGGTAACGCTAAGATAGGAGCACAACACAATATCTCCTTAAGTAACTGAAATGCTTCCTCTTCCTTATCTCCCCATTCGTACTTAACACTCTTCTGAGTCAATTTGGTCAACGGTTTTGCTATCTTCGAAAATCCCTCAATGAATCTTCGATAATTACCGGCTAATCCCAAAAATTGACGAACTTCTGTTGGGGTCGTAGGTGCAGTCCAATCTTTAATCGCTTCAATCTTAGCAGGATCTACATGAACTCCTTGTCTATCAATCACATGACCCAGAAATTGTACCGTCGGAATCCAAAATTCACATTTTGAAAACTTGGCATACAGTTTCTCCTTCCTGAGCAATTCTAAGATAAGTCTTAGATGCTCCTCATGCTTCTTCTCACTCTTCGAATAAATTAGAATGTCATCGATGAACATAATCACAAACTTATCTAAGTAAGGCTTACACACCCAATTCATGAGATCCATGAATATCGCCGGTGTGTTAGTCAACCCAAACGGCATCACCTGAAACTCGTAATGCCCGTAACGGGTTCTGAAAGCCGTTTTCGGAATATCTTCCTCGCGAACTCGAAGCTGATGATATCCCGATCTCAAATCGATCTTTGAATACACAGTCGATCCTTGAATCTGATCGAACAAATCGTCGATCCTCGGTAACGGGTATCTATTCTTTACCGTTAACTTGTTCAACTCTCAGGAATCAATACACATACGAAACGATCCATCCTTCTTCTTCACAAATTAGACCGGGGCTCCCCAAGGCGAAGAACTTGGTCTTATGAATCCCTTTTCGGCTAACTCAGCTAATTGTTTCGATAACTCTTCCAGTTCAGTAGGTGCAAGACAGTAAGGCGCTCGTGCTACAGGTGCAGCACCAGGTATCAACTCAATCTGAAATTCCACTTGTCTAGTAGGCGGGATTCCTGGCAAATCATTGGGAAACACATCCGAAAAATCACGAACTATAGGTACATCTCCAATGCACCTTTCCTTCTTCTCCTTCCCTCCTTTCTCAAAAATTTGAGCTAAGAAAAGGTAACATCCTTTTTCCATTAGCTTCTGCAATTTAGTGCAAGATATGACCGCTAATCTAGATGGGCCTCTCAAATCCTCTCTATCTCCTGGTATGTTCAGAATCTCCTTGCCGTATGGCACAAGCACAATCTTCTCGTCGCAAAGTATATGGGCACGATACTTCGACAACCAATCCATACTGATAATGACATCAAAACTTCCTAACGCGACGGGTAGAAGATCTATGTTGAAAGGACGATTCAGAAAGTTTAACGCGCAACCGTGAATGATAGTCCTAATCCTCTCTATGTTCCCATTAGCTAACTCTACATCATAACCAATTCCTAAGGCCATCGGGGGTTTCTCTAGTAAGGGTGCAAACTTAGTGGACACAAAACTCTTATCGGCACCAGTATCAAATAGTATGGAAGCATAACGATTATTGAGAAGGAACGTACCAGTAACAACGTTTGGATCTTCTCCTCTCTCGTTCCCAAGTGCATACACTCTCCCATGAGCAGCTCCAGCTTCCACACGTTGGTCCCCATTATCTTGTCGTCCACGGTTTCCTCCAGCTCCACGGTTTCCATTATTGTACCCATTACCACCCGATCCTTGATTCCCTCGGTTCCACGATTCCCTACACTCATTCCTATAATGTCCCTTCTTTCCACATCCATAGCAAGTAACATTTGCCTTGCTCATAGTTTCAGGAGTAGCTTGAACCATAGCAAGTGGTCGAGCTCTACAATCCTTAGCTATGTGTCCCATCTTAGAGCAATTCTTGCACATCACAGTACATCGACCAGAATGATGCTTGTAACATCGGTTACACTTGGGTGCATCTCCATTGTAGTTCTTCTTGTCTCCATCTCCTATAGCATAAGCTCCAGTAGTTGTTTGTCGCTTGTTTCGACGATCATTACCCTTAGAGTGATCATCCCTCTTCCTCTTTCCACTCTTGTCTTTCTCAGCTTCTTCCAATGCCAACGAGTCCATCAATTGTTGAGCAATAGTGATAGCCTCATGAATGTTTGCAGGCTTAGCAGAAATCACATCGTTTCTTGTAGCTACCGGCAACCCATCGGTATACCTCTCAATCCTTTGAGTCTCAGTCCTAACCATATCGGGACAAAGTAAGGCTAACTCTCGATAACGGCGATTGTAAGTTGCCATATCGGTACCTTTCACCTTATGGTTCCAGAATTCAATCTCCAGCTTCTTAATCTCATTCCTTGGGCAGTAAGTCTGAATCAGCAAAGACTTATATTGCTCCCAAGTCATAGCATAAGCCACATCACTCCTAACCGAGGTACGGTAATTGTTCCACCAAGTTAAAGCTTCATCCTTGAAAGTAAAAGAAGCAAACTTTACCTTCGTATTCTCCGCACAACCACTGACATTAAACACTGACTCAGTCTTTTCTATCCACCTGACCAAGTAGACCACTCCTTCAGTTCCACCAAACTCAACGGGTCCACAGATCTTAAACTCCTTGTAGTTACATCCATTAGCACGAACAGGTGTAAATGTTCCAGCAGAATTGTTGGAATGATTTGACTCAGCTAGTAGCTCAGCAACTCGTTGCTCCACAAGTTGATTGATCATTGCTTGATCCACAGCAGGTGCATTAAGTGGAACATGATCATTGTCTCCCTGAACATCAACATTTTGATTCCTGTTGTTGCGGTTAGTAGTGTCCAGGTTATCAGGAGTAGGGGTCTCAACATTTCGAGTAGGACGGCGTCCTCGACGACCAGGGTTAGTCGTTGCAGGACCAGTTCTGGTAGCTCTAACAGGGTTTCGTCGTGGGGCCATTGATCTGAAACATCATACAAGTTCGTGAGTCTCCGATAGAACTTATCATATGCTCAACAAGAATTAAATCAACGAAGCCAAGTCATGGAAAGAATATCAACAATACACCGTAAAAACATCAATAAGGCGAATATGAACTCAATTTCCACAATATCCAAAAACCACATAATACCATATAATAATAACCATCAACCATACAATAAAGATCCAACATCGTTCCATCTACCGAAAACACAAAAGATAATAGTCGTTCCAAACAAGACGAGTAATCAACGGAAGATACATCAAAATAGGATAACTAGCTTTTCCAACCGAACACTCCTCGGTTAAGAAAGCAACAAGATAACATATCTCAAACATCTAGCCATGCTGTTGGCGGAGGCTCCTCAACTCCTGCCTCAAGCCATCAAGATCTCTCCATAATGATCCTAACTCCACACTATGGGTGTCGCTGTCTCTCTTGAGGTCAGCCACCTCCTTCTCCAGCTCGGCATTCCTTTGCCGGCCTCTCGAGCTGTAATAAAACCTCGCTGTAAACTCTCGATATGCTCGTGAACCTCCATAAAATCTCTCCTCATCTCAGTAACTCTCCTCTCAGCCGTAACCATGTCAATCCTCAACTCCCCAATGAACTCAACGGTCACCCTATCAATCCGCTCAGACATACGTGTAACTCTCTCACCAAGATCAGTAATCTGAGCCCACATCCTACCAGTCTCACCTAACTCTGCATGCTCAGCAGAAACCTCAGAAGGTGCATCCGACTCCTCAAACAAAAATGGATGATCAGGTGAAACAGGCTCAATCGGATGTATAGGTGAATCAGGCTCCTCAGCCTGAGCTGGCGGCACCAACAAATCATCATCATCAGGTATCTCCTCCTCCTGAGGATCATCCTCCTCCTCAGGGTCATCATCATCACCCTGCTCAGCCTCCTGAGGGTCATCAGCCTTATCATCACCCTCGTACTCCTCCTCCTCATCAGAAGAGTACATCATCAATCGTCGTCTCCTAACAGGTGAACCATATGGTGAAGGGGTAGGTGATCTAGGACGACGACGCAATGACGCAAGTGGCGCCTCTGACAGAAGAGAGTGAGCATCTATCTGTAAAGGTGGTGAAGTAGGGCGTACCGACATACGTGCCGTAGCTCGATGGGTAAAACGTGGAGCCACACGAGCCAAAGCCTGATGAAGAGTAAGCTGCCTCGATGTACCAGGGAGCCCTAGAGAAGATGAGGGTCCCTGCATAGATGCAGCAGGTGGTGCTGAAGTAGAAGCTGTCGGTGACACAGTAGCCGAAAGCATGGCAGCCTGGTAAGGGTCATCAGGAGCCATGGTAAACTGTGCTGGAAATACTGGTGCAGTAAGAATATCCTCAACAACATCGGGCGTACGGGAGGCCATAGTCTGTGACAACGGCGTAGGGTAGGTGTAAGTGTTTCAAAACAACAAAACCGCGAACTCAAATACCATATCAAAAATCGCCTGTATAATTCCAAATCATATATAACCAAGAAAGATTTAAAATACCACATTACTAAAACCATTCGTAAAACAATTAAGCCATATAATTCCTCAAAACGCATATAATTCCTCAAAACGCCATCTTATCACGAAATCAATAAACCTCAAATCCTTAAATCATCTCAAGAATCCCAAATCTAATAATCATCTCAATAATCTCATAATACCTCAATAATAACAATGATGCTTCGGCTTGGCGGGCTGGCGAGCAATGATCGAGGATCGTTTTCTATAAAAATCGGTTATAGTTTAGGTGTCTATTTACCTAGTTCTCTATAACCTTGGCTCTGATACCAATCTGTAACACCCCCAAAATTTGATACAGCGGAAGACTCAACAAGCTTTTGGGGTGCTACGAGGATTGGTATCCATTCAAAACGGGTTTTAAAGTTTACATTTATCCCAAGGATTATCCAAAGTAAGGCCCAAAAGAAATAAACATAGGTCCACAATAGTTTATCAGAGTTTTAGAAAAATTGATCCATAACCGGTGCCATTGCCAAGCCTACAATCCCAAACATCCATAGCGCATCACTTAATTACCTGAGAAAACATGCTAAAAGTCGGCTTTCGCTGGTGAGATCATAGGTTTAAATTCATAATTCAATATAGTGGACATATACGCAAAACGCTTGCTAGCTAGACTAGGCCTCAATCATCCAACCAAAATAATCCAACCAAATCAAATCAACCCTATAGTTGCACGCTATAGCTCAAATCAATCCAATCAATAGCTTACCTAGCTCAAGTCTAGGCCTCGCTCTATAATCAATCCAATAGCTTACCTACTTCGGAACTAGGCCTCACTCAACAACCTAATCAATAGCTTACCTAGTTCGGGACTAGGCCTCGCTTAATCCTACCTAGTTCTATAAGCATAGCAAGTTTTAAAATAAATAAAGCAATAATAGTCCACAAAAAACATTTGCACGTTTCTCACCCCAAATATTGAAAAGAAAGTTCAAGAGTAAAAGTGGGGCCATGACTCACCTCAAGTCCAGAAAATCCTCAAAAGAAATAGATAGAAGAAAGATGTAAGCAAACTCAGGCAACTCACGTAACGACAACTACAGACTCGGCACTTCCTAACAATATCAAGCTCATTCAGAAATCATTTCCTCAAAAATCAAATATTCCCATTCCCGAACGTATTCCGTTTTACTTTCTAAAAATATCCATTTCTCGAATTAACTTCATATTAATTTGAAATTTGACGTTTGGTATCCATATGGGTGGAGGGTCGACACAACTCAAACCAAAAAGCCACAACAAACGAAATAATAACCAACTATAGGTCTAATATTAGCTCAATATATTATTTAAATAAAGCTACGAAGTTTATCAAATCCGTCGATTTGGTAATCCCCCATATTTATTTACGTAATATATCGTTCCAAAATTATACCCAACCTAAAGCACATAGCACAAAGAATTCTATTTGGTATATATCGTAGTCCAATAAATTCCCTATATATATCGTCGAATCGGTCAAATTCCACGAGATACATAGTAATTTATTACCCTAAAACATATACCACAACCTATGGGCGTCGTGGGATACAATGCCCATTAATATACTCATTTTATATCATCAAATTACTCGATCTAATCCGTCGATTAAATAAGTCACTTGCTATAGAAAATGTTTATATTAATCGTCATATATCCGTGACAACACAAAAGTCACAATATAAGCCCACTTGGACTTTAAATAACCACAACTCGTATAACTCGATAAGTTTCTAAATTTATAAAAATCGTTATGTTTTTATTTATTACTCACCCGACTTATTAGTTCTCGACATTATTTCGAGTTATTTATCTATAACAATATTCCGCCATTTATTACACTATTTGCATAGTATAAGAATTATCGTTATATTATTATACGTTTACTCGTGATCGTTTTATTATTAATATACGCATTTATATATATATATATATATATATATATATATATATATATATATATATATATATATATATATATATATATATATATATATATATAGATATATATATATATATATATATATATATATATATATATATATATATATATATATATATATACACATTTATCACGTCTATATACGTATATAAACGATTATATTGTCAATAATATTATTACGGGTATTATTTTTAATGTTTGACTTTTAAATATTTATCGAGTCATAGAATTTGGTCACATGTCCGAGTCATGACTCTCGGCTCATAGTCCAAGTCCAACATAAAAATCACGTCAAAATAAATAAATCAACTCTGTCCAAATCAATCCCATATCCACGTGCTACAACATGAGGGTCCGACTACGGCACCCAACTAACCTATCTCCGTCATCTAATGACCGTCTCACAATCGGTCCCCAAGTCCACACTCGACAACACATCTCCAACATATCTCGTAAATCCAAATATACCACTTCAAGTTCAAAATAAGAAATCCATGGTCAAAAATAATAACCACGACAACAACAATAATTCGGCAAGTATAAATAACAACCGAAAACATAATCACTTACGGGCTGATTTACCAAGTCAACCCGTGTCAATATTACACCCGAAACAAGGCACGTGGGTCCCACCCGAGACCATTAGGTCTCGGCTTGCTCTAGCTCGAGCCAAATCGACCCAAACAGCCCCTTTGGGGTGTCGGCCAAATACCAAACGACCACAAGGGTCAACCAAACACAACCAAGTATTACCAAACATCAAAAATAAAAACCAAACATCACAAATCGAGCACCAAGATCAAGAATCATCACAAATCCACAACCGAAACCGAAAATGATACAAACCGAGAGCACAAGCTCTCGGGTTCACTTCAACCCATCAAAATAAACAACAACCCGGATACCAAACTCGATTTAGATCATGTTTTATCAAAAACCCACTTGAGTTTCATGTGTTTAACCATAGATCCGAAAAAAAATAATTAAATCCGTGACCCTTGGTCACATTTTCACCAAAATACGAGTCAAAACTCGTCCTACCTTTGATTCCCAAGACCAAATCGTGAAGCAACCTCAAAAACAATAAAGATGATGATGATTTTTGTGATAAAACGAGGTGAAAATATTAGTTTTAGGGCGCGTGTTTATGTAGATCAAGAAGGAAATGTGATGGGGAGTTGATTGGTGGTGGTGTTGATGGTGGTGGAGCGGCGGTGTGGTGGTGGCAGCCGATTGGAGGGGGTGGCTAGGGTTTAGAGGATGAAAGTGAAGTGTAGAGAGAGAGTGTGTGAAATTGGTGAGGGGTGTTATGTTGGTGTGTTGCTATAACCAGATCCACAAGGACGATTTTATGTAATTTACAAAAAAAACAAAAAAAAAAAAAAAAAAAAAAAATCTTTTTATTAATAATAATAATAATAGTGAGGGTGTAGTAGGTTAAGTTGCCCGGTGTAAATACACGGGCCAAACCCGAAACCTTAAATAACCAATCAACTTTCTCAAACCGAACTCGTTCCAAAAATAATCAAAACCTCGCGATACGTTTCAAAAATAATAATATCCGAACCAATATTAAAAATAATTACAATTGTTAGGTTAACCTTGTGCCGGAGTCAATGTAGTGCCAAAATAATGATCTCAAAATAAATCATCACGAACGAACCAAACCAAACCATAAATAAATAATCAAATTCTCATAATTAACGTACGATCAAAATCACATTCCAACGTTCATAAAACATCTCGTCACAATAAACTTTTCAAAAATTCCAAAATTATAATTTTTAATGTAATGCGGGAAACGGCTCCCTATTTTGCCAGTTGTCACACTTGGACAATAAGATGAACCCTAATTAGGGTTTATATAGATCAATAATTAACCCCTTACTGTTTTGTTAATCAATCTCTTGATAATAACTATAGTGAGTTATTACCTCGTTCTCGTACACACAAACTACTAACGAATTAAAGAGATTGCAAGATCTTAGTAAACACAAGATTTTGATAAAATCAAAATCGACTAACCCTAAGGAAGGGGTGTTGCTGATCGGATTTAAGCAAGGAAAAAGAGAAGAAAACTTTGGGTATTGTGTGTGCACAAAAGGTGAAAAACAATGGTCGTTTTGCATATATACTAGATGTAAACTTATGGAACAAGTTATGGCAAGTGGAATCCCCTTTGGGCTGGGTTTCGACCGACCATGCACACCACAAGGCTGTTCCAGAACCTTCTTGTCTCCTAAATAAAACCTAGTCCCTTTTCTTTTCATTTAACGATAGTTAGTCCATACCGTTAATAACTAACGATCATTAGTCCTTTCACTTGTGTTTAATTAATAGATATATGTAACATTTAATATTTATTAAACTTTAATTCTCATTTGTAACGTGTGCAATCACGAGTTCTCGGATTCGATACTAGACATGTACGTATTAATATTTATCCACAAACCAACAAAACTAGTCAACAGGGTTATGCCAAAAAGAATTGTTAGTATACAACCCTTCTAAAAGGCATTTGGTGGTCAACCCAACATGTTTCGAAATGCAGTTATACCTTACCCATTTTGTCATTACCAACTCGACGACGTGTTAGGGCCACCAGCAATGCAAGCTACCAATTCACTAAATTTACAATGAGTTTGAAATTAAAGAATACAATCCTAAGCAAATATTAGTTGTTTCTTTGTTACATTTGTGAGAAATGAGTATGAACCATATGAAAAAATATAACTGTACCATGTTACTCTTAACTAACCAAAGGGAAAAGTTAGGTTACATACATGTGTGGCTTCCGTTACATTATTAACAGAAGGGCATTTATCTATTTGTAGTACCGTAATAAATTGTATCGTATAGTGTTAGACGGGAGAAAATGTTTAGAAACTTCAAACTACATTATGAACTGTATCAATAAACTAGTGTTAGGCAAAAGAAATGTTTTACAACTATGAATTGTTCTTTCTTTTAATGGTCACACTCGCACAATATTAGTGTGTGGTTTGGTACTTTGGTTCAAAAAACCGTGTGATAAGTCGTTAAGTTATAGGCAGCGTGTGGAAGGAAAATAATACGAGTAGTATATTTACACAATATAGATATAGATATGAGTTTCACAATTCATATCAAATAAACAAAGATAGTCATGAATGAGGCACAAGAAGAATGTTAGGTGTCGCCAGAAGAATGAAAACCGCCATCGGACTAGATCTTTTTGAGATCATGGTGAAAGTTGTTACCTAATAAGGCGTATTGCCCTGACCCACTTGTTTAGACTCGTTTAAGAGTTAAGATTTCGTTTAGTCTTTTCTATTTAATGTCTTGTAATCTTTATAGTTAGTTGAATATGATAAATACAGTTTTCAGTGTTTCCTTGATTTTCACATGGTATCAAGAGCTAGGTTAAAGATAATAATAATAATAATAATAATAATAATAATAATAATAATAATAATAATAATAATAATAATAATAATAATAATAAGCTTGTTAACACTTCTTGCCGTCTATTAAAACAAAAAAGAAAAGAAAATAAGATCCGAAGGTTTGATATTTTCGGTTATCAATTACGGTATTTATTTAAAGGTTTGAAAATTTTGTTAGTTGATTTTGATTGGATCATTAGCTAAAAGATCATGCATACTAATGGTGAGTTTTGATTGGATGGTTATGAGTTATTGGGTCACTATGTACCTATTTGAATATGGGGCATATGGTTAACATAGAATTTATTGAATGTTGACCATTATTTTATATTGACATACATCGTTTTTTTTATTATATTTTTTTTGGAAGCAACTTTTAAGGTTTGACTGTTATGCTTTGTAAAACTTATGAATATTATAATTAGGGGTTTGGAAATTAGTATTCGAAACGCTTTGTTTGCTTGGGTTATAGATCTGTATTATTTGAGAATTGGTTTTGTTCAACACATTTCGGTTTGGTTTTGGATTGGTAATTGTATCGGGATGATCATGATTGGTATTGGTTATATATTATTCGTAATGGTATTGAATTTGGTATTGCTATTGGTACTGGTATAGGATTATTGTTGACTAATTTGGTTTTGTAATGGTGTTGGTGATTGTGATGTATGTACTTGTTTGCCTGAATATGCCTGTCTGATTTCATATGTGGTTCTACATTAGGTTCCACTTGGTTTTGCCTAAATCTGCCTGTCTAAATCTGCTTCTGTCTGTCTGCCAGTTCTGCTCTCGTTCATCTCCGTAATTATGTTGCTCTCTTCTGATTTTGCACCGCATTTGCACTCTAGGACCATCCGCTTTTCGTTTGCTTATTAGTTTTAATTTATTTTGTGTATGACAAACTCCCAATGTTCACCGCAGCGGCATTATGAGTTTGGGGGAGGTTGTTAGCTAATAAGGCCTATTGGCTTGGCCCACTTGTTTAGGCTCGTTTAATAGTTAGGGTTTCGTATTAGTCTTTTCTATTTAATGTCTTGTAATCTTTATAGTTAGTTAAATCTAATAATACAGTTTTCAGTGTTCCCTTGATTTTCACATAGTAGGAAGGTTAAAAAAAAAATAAAAAAATAAAAAAAAAAAAAAAAAAAAAAAAAGTTTTATTCGCTTGTTGACACTTCTTGCCGCCGATTAAAAGAAAAAAAATAAAAGAAAAGAAGATACGGATGCTTGATTTTTCGGTTATCATTTATGGTATTTATTTAAGGTTTGAAATTTTAGTTGCTTGATTTTGATTGGATCATTAGGTCAAAGATCATGCATACTCATGGTGAGTTTTGATTGGATGGTTATTATGTTTGGCGACAGGTAGCAGTAAGCAGTAGCAATAAGCATTAGTTGCTTGTTTAAAAAACGTGTTTGGTAATGTAGCTGTAATTGTAATTATAAAAGGTAAAATTACGAAAAAGGGCATATACTTATGAATGAATGTTATTTTTTAAGGGTAAATTGGTAATATTAAAAGTAAACGCTAGCGGTATATTAGAAAGCTTCTTTAAGAAGTATTAAGATTGCAAGCTTTTGAGGTGTTGCTAAATGCTAGCAGCAGTGTTGCCAAACAAGCATTAAGACTGGAACGCTTGTCGCTTGTCGCTTGTCGCTTACCGCTCTTAAACGCTTCCAAAAAGGTGTTGTCAAACATGACCTTTGTATCTATTTCAATATGGGGCATATGGTTAACATAGAATTTATTGAATTTTGAGCATTATTTTATATTGCCGTAAATTTTTTTGTTATTATAATTTTTTTGGAAGCAACTTTTAAGGTTAAACTGTTATGCTTGGTAAAACTTATGAATATTATAATTAGTGGTTTGGAAATTAGTATTCAGAAGGCTTTGTTTGCTTGGGTTATAGATCTGTATTATTTGAGAATTGGTTTTGTTCGGCACATTTCGGTTTGGTTTTGGATTGGTAATTGTATCGAGATGATCATGTTTGGTATTGGTTGTGGTATTAGTAATGATATTGAATTTGGTATTGCTATTGGTACTGGTATAGGCTTATTGTTGGCTAATTTGGTTTTGTAATGGTGCTGGTGACTGTGATGTCTGCACCTGTCTGCTTGAATCTGCATCTGCCTGTCTGATTTCACGCGTGGTTTTGCATTTGGTTCCGCCTGGTTTTGTCTAAATCTGCATCTGTCTGTGTGCCAGTTCTGCTCTCGTTCATCTCCGTAATTATGTTGCTCTGTTCTGAGTTTGCACCGCGTTTGCACTCTAGGACCATCCACTTTTCGTTTGCTTATCAGTTTTAGTTTATTTTGTGTATGACAAACTCCCAATGTTCACCGCACCGGCATTGTGGGTTTGGTGGAGGTTTTTAGCTAATAAGGCCTATTGGTCTGGCCTACTTGTTTAGGCTCGTTTAATAGTTAGGATTTCGTATTAGTCTTTTCTATTTAATGTCTTGTAATCTTTATAGTTAGTTGAATCTCATAATACAGTTTTCAGTTTTCCCTTGATTTTCACATGGTATCATGTGCTAGGTTAAAGATGATGAAAAAAAAAAAAAAAGTTCCTTCGCTTGTTTAAACTTCTTGTCGCCGATTAAAAGAAAAAGAGAAAAAAAAAAAAAAAAAAAAAAAAAAAAAAAAAAAAAAAAAAAAAAGATTCGTATGTTTGATATTTTCGGTTATCAATTATGGTATTTATTTAAAGGTTTGAAATTTTGGTTGCTTGATTTTGATTGGATCATTAGGTCAAAGATCATGCATACTCATGGTGAGTTTTGATTGGATGGTTATGAGTTATTGAGTCAGTTTGTATCTATTTGAATATGGGGCATATGGTTAACATAGAATTTAATGAATTTTGACCATTATTTTATATTGCCGTAAATTGTTTTTTTTTTTTTTTATTACATTTTTTTGGGAGCAACTTTTAAGGTTTAACTGTTATGCTTGGTAAAACTTATGAATATTATAATTTTTTTTTTGAACGGCATATGCATATTATAATTAGTGGTTTGCAAATTAGTATTCGGTAGGCTTTGTCTACTTGGGTTACAGATCTGTATTATTTGAGAACTGGTTTTGTTCGGCACATTTCAGTTTGGTTTTGGTTTTGGATTGGTAATTGTATCGGGATGATCGTGATTGGTATTGGTTATGGTATTAGTAATGATATTGAATTTGGTATTGCTATTGTTACTAGTATAGGATTATTGTTGGCTAATTTAGTTTTGTAATGGTGTTGGTGATTGTGACGTCTGCACTTGTCTGCCTGAATCTGCCTGTCTACATCTATCTGTCTGATTTCATACGTGGTTTTGCATCTGGTCCGCCTAGTTTTGTCTAAATCTGCATATGTCTGTCTGCCCGTTCTGCTCTCGTTTTTCTCCGTAGTTATGTTGCTCTATTCTGAGTTTGCACTGCGTTTGCACTCTAGGACCATCCGCTTTTCGTTTGCTTTTCAGTTTTAGTTTATTTTGTATATGACAAACTCCCAATGTTCACCGCAGTGGCATTGTGAGTTTGGGGGAGGATGTTAGCTAATAAGGCCTATTGGCCTTGCCCACTTGTTTAGGCTCGTTTAATAGTTACGGTTTCGTAATAGTATTTTCTATTTAATGTCTTGTAATCTTTATAGTTAGTTGAATCTGGTAATACAGTTTTCAGTATTCCCTTGATTTCCACAAAAGTTACCAATAGTAGTGATGAATGACTGAATTCACTTCTTCGGATATTGATTCACATCTTCCTACACGAAACCCTCAAACCATATTTATAACGAAAGGATACTCCGGTACCTTGCTAGCAAATACATTCTTACCTCTAAGATTGTCACTGATCAAAATGAAGACACTAAGAAGGTATATAGCATGGCACAGATATGCAAGTATTTTGTTAGTAATTAAGATGGTGTTTCTTTTGCTAACTTCTTTCTCTTCCAAAATGACAACGTTTTCACGGAATCTTGGTTAGTTACCTATCTTTTCGTTAGTTAAGTGTGTTTGTAGCTCTACGGGATGTTTGGGACTACGTTTTAAAATAGATTATCTATTTATCGTTTTTTCAAATAATATATAGATGACCCTTTGAGATGCGTTGATATCAAATAACACATTACTATTTTGTGGCACACGGTATCATATAAAGGATACAATACTTGAAGGAGGAATCCCTGGAGAGAATATATTTACACGAAGAGAGTTATTTTACATGTTAAACTTTTCTCACATACGAAGGGACTCATCCTCACCATCCATCTAAAAAGAAATCAATGTCTGAGATTAAAATCATTTTAATACCTCACATATTTTTTATAATTTAAATATCTCATGAAGCGTTAATTGTTAGACAAAACAAATTATATTGTCATGACCAACATTTAATTATCTTTCTATAGACGGGCACTTTAATATACTTTCGACAAACTTTTCTTTTTTTTTCATTTTTTTCACCTTTTTTTTTTACGTTTTTTCGTTGTTGAAATTTGCATAAGAAATCACATGTGATTAACACTAATTTGAATATTCTAATAAAATCACATGTAATATTAGTATTAAGTCACATATGATATGTAATAATATCATATGTGATTTAACACAAAAATCGCATGTGATTTTATTAGTGTTTAATCACATGTGATTTCTTCATGCAAGCTTCAGCAACAAAAAAAAAAAAAAAAACATAAAAACGTAAAAAAGTGAAACAAAATGAAAAAAAAAAAATGTTGAAATTATATCAAAGTGTTCATCTATAGAAAGATAATTAAATGCTCGTCGTGATAATATGGTTTTTTTTCGCTTAACGATTAACGGTTTAAGAGATATTAATATTTGAAAAAAAATGAAAGTGGATTTTTTTTTTTTTTTTAAATGTTCGGTTTAATCTCATTAATTGGATCAAATGAATGTGGAGGGTGAGGATTAGTCTCTTGATATCCAAATAAAGTTTGGTATGTAAATGATCTTAAATCATATTTACATACCTAGCGAAAGACGTATAATTATGGGAAGACTACTATATATACTCATGAAGATGGTTCTTGAAAAGTATAAGGAGTTTGAATGGGTGGAAGCAGTGGTGGATGTGGGGTGGTTTAGGTGCAACACTTGGGATAATTCTTTCTAAGTACCTTAAGGGCACGTTTGGTAGAGAGAATTTCAAAGATTAGAAATTAAGTAGAGAATAGAATTCAGAGAAATGAAATAGATAGAGAAATTTAAAGTCAATTCCAGTGTTTGGTAACATGAGAAATAAGCCCGAGAAATGGCAAAATAAAAATAAAAATAACACTTTTTATTGAAAAAAATAACACTTTTTATCGAAAGAAAATAACACTTTTTAAGGAGCGACGGAGGAAACCATTGGGGGGGGGGGGGGGGGGGGATGAAGCAATGTTTGCAAATAGTGGATTATGATTTATGAAATTGAGATGAAGGAGGCTAGGGTTATCAAAATTGAACAGAACAATGTGTAGTATGTGAGAATCACGTGCCCTAATTATTTATACCAATCTTTTAATTTTATTTATTTTTTAATAAAAGAAGAAAGCATATCGAGGGTTCCCATTTCCACTACTAACCAGATGGAAATGAAAATACAAAGGAACAAATTCTTGAGAATTCTAATTTCTCCGCTTTTTTAATTCCTGCTTAACCAAATACGAGAAATGATGCAATTTTCTTTTCTCTAATTTCAACTCTCTCTACCAAACATACCCTTAATATCAAAAGCATCAACATTGGTATGTCTCATGTCAGATGCACCTAATTGTCCAGATAATTAACATCTTGATTCATTACAGCAAATATGTAATTTCTATAGAAGTGCTGAAAACATATAAAACTTATGGTATTTAAAGTAATGGTGAAAACAAAAGATACACAACATATTTATTCAGAACAGATCAGATACATAACAAATTTTAGAAATTACCAGAATACGCAAAATACTTTCAAATTATGGACAAAATACGCAAGATGATCGGTTAGTAGCAAGTATACAGGTTACCAACTTTGAAATGTTATAGTAATGGTCCATGTGGTTTGCGTTGACTTTACCTTTAGTCTCTTTACTTTTTTTCACTTAGAAACTTACGTTAATGGTTCATGTGGTTTGCGTTGACTTTCACACCTTTAGTCCCATAATTTTCTTTTTCACTTATAACCTTTATTTTATGTTACTTTTTCTTTCATTTATTCATACACTACTTTTTTGTACATTTATTATACTTTTGTTTACTACTTATTCATACCCTATTTTTTTTACACTTTATTACACTATTTTTTTTACACTTATTCACACACTATTTTTTTTTTTACACTTATTACACTTTTTTTTAATACTATTTTCACTTTTTTTCACTTTTTTCATTTATTCATACACTAATTTTTTTACCACTTAAATAAATGATACTAATTTTTTTTGACACTTATTATACTTATACTTAACTCAACTTCAGATTTTTTTTTCCTTCCAAAACGAACACCCTCATGTGACTTAAATTTTGACCGATAAACATCCTTACGTGACTTATATTTCTTCAAAAAAATATAAACATTGCGCTAAAGTATATGTATAAAAAATTACTAGTTGTTATACATATAGTTTAACACAACGTCTAAAAAAAAATCTTTTTACATTTTTTTTTCACTTATTCATACAAGTTTTTGTGGTTTTTTTTTTTTTTTTTTTTTTTTTTCTTTTTTTTTCCTTAAACTGATAATTTTGCTTCTTCACTTTTACACTTTATACTTATACTTTAATGCAACATTTAGAAAACATGTAAGAATAAATGAATAAAATATATAAAAAGAAAATTTTCTAAACTGTAAACTATATGTATAATAACATTTTTTTCTTTTTTTTTTTTTTTTTTTTTTTTTGCAGTTAGTATACATATATTTTAACACAACGTTTAGAAAAAAATTCTTTTTAAGAAATATAAGTCACATGAGGGATGTTTAACGGTCAAAATTTAAGTCACATGAGGGCGTTAGTTTTGAGAGGAAAAAAATCTAAAGTTAAGTTAAAGTATAAGTATAATAAGTGTCAAACAAAAATTAGTGTCATTTTTCTGAGTGGTAAAAAGAAATAGTGTATGAATAAATGAAAAACGTAAAAAATAAAAATAAAAAATAAATAAGTTTAAAAAAAAATAGTGTGTGAATAAGTGTGAAAAAAATTAGTGTGTGAATAAGTGGTAAAAAAATATAATAAGTGCAAAAAAATTTAGTGTATGAAAAAAAAATGAGAAAGAAAGTTAAGGGACTAAAGGTGAAAGTCAACGCAAACCACATGGACCATTACTATAACTTTTCTAAGTGAAAAAAAAAAAAAAAAAAAAAAAAAAAAAAAAAAAAAAAAAAAAGTCAAAAGACTAAAGGTGGAAGTCAACGCAAACCACATGAACCAATACTGCAACTTTTCAAATTTGGTAACCGATATACCTGCTATTATTAACCGGTCATTTGTGTATTTTGTCCATACTAAGAAAGTATTTTGTGTATTCTAATAATTTCTAAAGTTTGTTACATATCTCATTTGTTTTAAATAAATATGCTGTGTATATTTAACTTTCACCCTAAATCAATATTTTATATGCAGAATTTTAATTTATACTCCAATACATCTTAATTAGAAGATTAGATAAAGTTGATGAGGATGAATTGTAAATGTGAAATGAATGGTAATTTTTTTTTATAATTATCTGATTTTAAAAGAGGCGAACAATATCTCAAAAGTCACATGCACATAGTATCCTTTTCTAAGAGCATAGGGAGCAATAACGCCCCAACGTCCTACATGGCCAAATTTTAACGCTGTTGTTGGGCGTTTCCCACTCCGAGCTCGAGCACGTTGGCTTCGCGTTGTAACGCACCCTAAAAAATAATATATATATATATATATATATATATATATATATATATATATATATATATATATATATATATATATATATATATATATATATAATAAAATAAAATAAAACCCTCTGTTTATATCCAACAGCTAGTAGCTGGTTAAGTGTGTGTGTGGGTTTGCGTTTGCGTGTGTGTTTAAGTGTGTCTAAGGTTTTGGTGTTGAAGATGATTTTTTTTTTTTTTTTTTTTTTTTTTGATACTTATATGTGGGTGATACTTTGAAGGAATGTCAGTTTTCGAATCTGTCGAATAATTGCATGATTCAAATCTAAAAGGATGTTGAAAGTGTAGTTTTTTGAATCGGTGGAACCATAAGCGATGTAGTTTTTTTAATCTAGTTTGAATTGGTATGCAATAGAACTAAAAATGAAATGATTTAGGGAGCGTGTAGAGGAAGATTCAATTGGAGGTGGAAACTAATTAATTGGTTTTGAATTTTTTTTGCTATTTAGTTAAGAGCATTGAAGATCATTGAATAAGAGGATTGAATATCAGACACGAAGCTAAAAGTAATGCATAGATGTGTTTTACGCATTAAATTACTGACCAATAGGAGCTAGGACACAACATCTCATTGAATGCAATAGGTGCTTCAAAGGCTTATAAATTATTCACGTATATTAGATAAAATAGAAAATTCATAGCAAAGATTCACCAATAGACATAATCTAGCTCAATCATGGACTCATCATCACAAGAAGATAACAAGATGTCTGGAGAAGAAGGATTGCTAAGAGTGAAGCAAATAGATAGTGGAATGCTTCTTCCTATGGTTATCAAAACTGCTCTAGAACTTGATCTTTTCGAGATCATGGCCAAGAGTCCTGGTCGCCAGTTTTCTGCTTTTGATCTAGCTTCTAGTCTTCCTAAGCAAAGCCCTGAAACCCCGGCTTTAATTGAACGGCTTCTTCTGTTTCTTGCTAGCCAATCTATTCTCACATCGAAAGTAGTCACAGATGAGCATGGAGACTCTAAGACGTTGTATGGCATGACACAAGTGTCAAATTATTATGTGCGAAAGGAAGATGGGACATCTTATGCTTCCCCGCTTCTCCTTATATATGATAAAGTGTTTGTCGATTGTTGGTTAGTTATCTTCTTTGCATCTTATATCTTGATTAGTTTATATAACTGCATGGATATATTAATAAACACTCATCCAAGTGATCAGAAACTACTCAAACACGAGCAAGAGATCTCAATAGAGGTAGGAAAATTAATGGGCGAATCACTGAATTAGGGAGAGTGGGTCAAAATGGGCTGTTTTTAGTGTGGACGCAGTATGGGTATGATTAGTCTTCGTTTGTTCATTTTAGTTAAATTTTGATGAGAATAGTTAATGTGTTAAATATAACTACAAAGACTACTTTGTCATAACCATAATCTAATCTTCTAAATTAAACGACTAATTAAAGCGCTAAATGAATGTGTGAACGACTTTCAACTAGTCCCGTCCATTTGACATATTTAAAATCCATTTGGGATAAATTTGTACTCAACTAGAAATTTCAACTCATTCATAAGTGTACTGTATAGTGGTCAAAGTGGCCATCTTTGGAAACTACTTTAGCCATATTGAGTCATCCGAAATAGAGCAATTTACAAGTGATTCTAAATGCTTCAAGTATCCTACTTTAGCCAACCTTTAAACCATAGCTAGTTTCATTTTCAGCTATTTGTTTGATAGTTTTATCTATATAACCTGTTATAACTATATTCGAACTTAACTCCACTTGGCTCATAATCACAAAAGTTAGTCAATTGCCATCCCTAATCACTATCTTATATGCATTAGCGCAGGTATCACCTGAAAGATGCTGTAGTTGAGGGAGGGGTCCCATTTGACAAGGCACATGGGGTGAACGCATTTGAGTACCCTGCAAAAGATAACAGGTTCAACAAGGTGTTTAACAAGGGCATGTATGATGAAACAAGAATAGTGATGAAGATGATTCTTAAAAAGTACAAGGGATTCGAAGGGGTGAAAGAGTTAACTGATGTTGGTGGTGGTTTAGGTGCTAATCTTGAGCTTATTGTTTCCATGTATCCTGATGTCAAAGGCATAAACTTTGACTTACCCCATGTCATCAAGGACGCACCTCCTTATCCAGGTATTCAAATTCGTATGCACACACAGTATAATGTGTTAATATATCTTAGCTTGTACACCACCTTTGCTTGCTCTAGGACCTATAGATTCACCACAGTAATGTTCATCCTGTGACCCGCTAGTGTGCATAGTATTAGATACTATTCATATTTAGTACCCATATATATGTTGAGCAACCATGATCAGTCTTATGGTATTGAAAGGATCTAGATCTCCAAGTCCATGTAATTGACAATGTTTGCACCACATTATTGACTAGGTGTGGAGCATGTTGGAGGAGATATGTTCGCTAGTGTTCCTAAAGGAGATGTTATTTTCATGAAGGTTGGTGGTTGTTGGTACACCAACTCTTAGGACAAACTTTTCTTAAACTTATTTCTGTTAAATAACCACTATGAATTTTCCTTTTAAATTAGTGGATACTTCATGACTGGGGCGACAACTATTGCATCACGCTTTTAAAGAACTGTTGGGCAGCATTGCCAGAGTGCGGTAAGGTGGTGGTGGTGGAAGCGATCATGCCAGACCCTGAACATATAAGTGCCACCGATGAAGTTTCTAAGACTGCCTTTTATGGTGATTTAATAATGTTGATTGCTAACCCTGGTGGAAAAGAGCGTACTGTAAAAGAATACAATGCCTTAGCTAAAGAGGCCGGGTTCTCTTCTTTGGACATTGTTTGCAGAGTTTCTACTTATTGTATCATGGAATTCTACAAAAATGTTTAACTATTGAATGTAAGAGTCGAGTAACGATGATCTTGATGGTGTAGAATTTCATACATAATTTCATGTTATATGATAATAAACAATATTTTCCCCAGTTAGAGGGATTTCTTATATATAGTTTTTACTGGCCTAGATTTACGTACGTTTGCAAGCAATTTAAGACCGTGATGATATTGTTTGAAGCTGAATAATCCAATTCATAAGATGACTATAAATCAATTAGAGTCTTAGTAAAGGTGATAGTGTGATCCTCATTCACTTAAAACCGGGCCATGTTGGCTATGTTTTATCTTTAATCATTTAGACGGTTATGAAAAATAAAGAAAGAAACATAGCTAAAGTGAAAAACGAATAAGTGGTTGAACTAGACATGCAGTAGGGTTGAAAATTGCCCAAAATGTATTGCTAGTATATAACCCTTCTAAAAGGCATTTGGTGGTCGACCCAACATGTTTTGATATGCAGTTAACTTACCCATTTTGTCATGTTACCAACTCGATGACCTGCTAGAGCCACAGCATTGCAAGCTACCAATTCACTGAATTTACAATGACTTTGAAATTAAAGAATACAATCCTCAGCAAATATTGGTTGTTTCTTTGTTAAATTTGTGAGAAATGAGTATAAACCATATGAAGAAATATAACTGTACCATGTTACTCTTAACTAACCAAAGGGAAAACCGCCATAGAACTAGATCTTTTTGAAATCATGGTGAAAGTTACTAATGGTGGCAGTGAATTCACTTCTTCGGATATTGTTTCACATCTTCCTACACGAAACCCTCAAACCATATTTGTAATCAAAAGGATACTCCAGTATCTTGCTAGCAAATACATTCTTACCGATAAGATCGTCACTGATCAAAACGAAGACACTAAGAAGTTATATAGCATGGCACCGATATGCAAGTATTTTGTTAGTAATGAAGATGGAGTTTTTGACTACGTTTTAAAGTAGATTATCTGATTATTGTTTTTTTCAAATAATATATGATTATATAGATGAACCTTTGAGATAAGTTGATATCAAATAACACAGTACTATTTTGTGGCACACAGGTATCACTTAAAGGACGCAATACTTGAAGGAGGAATCCCATTCGACAAAGCCTATGGAGAGAATATTCAACAAAGCAACACTATACTCATGATCAAGATGGTTCGTGAAAAGTATAAGGGGCTTGAGGGGTGGGTGGTGGTTTAGGTGCAACACTTGGGATTATTCTTTCTAAGTACCCTAATATCAAAGGCATCAAGTTTGATATGCCTCATGTCCTCAAAGATGCACCTCATTGTCAGGGTAATTAACATCTTGATTCATTACAACAAATATGTAATTTCTAAAGAAGTGATAAAAACATATAAAACTTATGGTATTTAAAGTAAAAAGCGCTACACTTAATGGGCAATAGAAACTTGAAAGAACTAATCATTTTCTTTACAAGTGTAGATATCAATTTAGACACATCTTTTAGTACAATTTGTCAAGAGACGTTTCTCTCTGCATGTTTACAGTTCTACACACTTTTAAGTGTGTGATCATGGCTAAAATGTGAGGTCTCAAGTTCAATTTCTACTAGGCGTAAACAACACTGAAGTGGTCATGCCAACTTTCCAATAAGAAGAGGACTTTATCCAGTTTGAGCCTGTGTGGCTCTGGGCTCAAACTGCATGGATTAGTCGGCCTAAAGGTCGGAAACCATGGTTACCCCAAAAAAACTGTCTAATCATGACTAGAAAGCGTGTGAACTAATTATTAATCGTCCTTTCAGTTGGGACTTTCAAGCAAGCCTTGCGAAGGCAGTGATTTAGTTTATGTATTGTACCAATGCATTAATTGGTTGTGATATATCGGGTGCCTAAACATGATAGATTTAACATTGTTTTCTAGATATTAATAGGAGTGAAGCATGTTGGAGGGGACATGTTTCAGAGTGTTCCAAAAGGAGATGTGATCTTTACGAAGGTTAGCACATACTATTTCTGGACACTAAGTACCAATACTAAACTTTAATCTTTCTCTTTCTTTGAATATTTATTTGGATAAATGACTAAGCACAATAAATACAGTGGGTACTACATGATTGGGGAGATGATTTCTGCATAAAGCTATTTAAAAACTGTTGGACTGCATTACCAGAGAACGGTAAGGTGGTGGTGCTAGAAACCATCATCCCATAGCAGCAGAAAATTATACTGGTACAACCACTAGTATACATAACCAGTGGCAGTGAATGTTATTGTTGATCAGCAAATTACTGCCAAAATGGTTACTGCAAGTATGAAAACGTTTAATATGCAGAGCTGAGGTTCAAGTTTATCTGCAAATCTTAAAGGTTTTGACCGGCTGTCTTCAATTCTAGCATCTGGAATTTGAAGATTATAAAACTTACTCCAAATGATGGCCTTGTAACTTGGTATCCTTTAGTTTGTTTCTCTATAAAGCTTCCTGAAAGACTCTCAATAGGCCTTTGTTAGGTAATTGTGAGCATGTTTGGAAGCTTTTTAGAAAACAGACTAATGTGATCCATAAAGTAGGTTCCCATTTGTGGAGGGTGAGTGAGTTTGGTGGCAGTGTATGTAGATAGGAATAGTGAGGAGTGAAAGACGAACATACTTGGTCCTATCTATACACTGCTATAGGAGGATAGGATGGATTCTCAGTCAAGGAGTGTGTTCCCAGATGTTGATGCCACTTAGCTTGCTAAGATGGAAATGTAGGTGTTCTGGTATATCCCTTGACTTGAGAGACTGAGTGGCTATAGCTTTCTTAATGATGCCTCTCCATTCTTCCTTCTTGGTCATTGTGGATGTGGGCTGAATGATCTTGGAGGAAATCGGAGTAGGAAATGTAGTTAAGGAGCTATGGTCTGGTGCAATATGGGTGAATCTATGATGATGGTCTGATGCTGCTCAAGAGAAATGCTACTGAGTAGAAGTATGATATGTTTTGGTTAGTTACTCTGTGTTGTATCCGATCTCTGGTATTGCTTATCAGAGTTATTGTCATATGTTATCTGATATCGGATAGGTATTAGTTTGGTTTGTTGTTTCTGGATGGGCATGTCCATTCCATTGGTTACTAAGTTGTTTGGGGTGTTTGGTATTAATATATTCTTCACCCTTTGCACCCCAAAAAAAATAAAAAAAATGGTAAGACCTATGTTATGTTTAATCTTGATGGTGACATGGTGATGTTGGCTATAAATTCTGGTGGCAAAGAGAGAACAGCTAGAGAATATGAGGCCTTAGCTATAGAATCTGGATTTGCTTCTTCAAAAATTGTTTGCCCGTTAGTTTTTATTCAATAATGGAATTCTACAAGTGATCTAACCTGAAATTGCTACAGGGTGCTTTGTTGAAATTCTGTTATGTACTATGAGTAATATCTCTATGGTCATTTTTTGTAATGCCCATTATGTTAGTAATGGTTGTAGCTAGCTAGAGATGCTATAGTTCCTTGCTACTTACCTGCAATACTACACATCATATCTCATACATAACGAAACTTAGCAAAGTTTCTTATCAGTAAAACCTTGTACACATATGTATTATATTATAGAAGAATAATCTAATTATTTGTCATAAATGAGCTTGGTCACAAGTAGTTGACTCGGGTTGTTTTCACCAACGTCTAGTTGGACAGTTGGTTCCACCAAGCAATTCCCGGCCCATATTATCAAAGAAACATTGGCCAAATGTGTTGCTGAATGGATATAACATTCTTAAATTTACTGGTATCACAAAGAGCCAAAGACCGCTAGTCCAATATCAATCGACTATTTATCATCATATCCCAAATTTAATTATATATTACACACTCAAAGTATTATCATACATATTTCAGACTAAACGTATCCCGCTTGATTAAAACGACAATAAACACCACCCTGCCGCCTTATAGAAAAAGAAAATATACCAAACTATACTCTTATTATGAGTTGACTCGGTAAACCACAATGGCTAATACATTTGACTCTCTAGATAAACAGTCTACTCCTATTATGTAACTTCGCAACCAAAACCATATATTTTGAAATGGTAAATATCAGTCAATGTCATGCAACATTATAACTATATATGTGGTTTAATATATTTGGTTATTTCCATAACTTAACAGAACTATCATGGCTTGAAGAGGCAACCATTCCAGTAACAGGTGACTGAGCCAAAGCAGCAATTATATCGTCATGAGCTGAAACCGTCATGCTCTTGTTTTCAGCCATATTCCATAGCTCCAAAGACTGGTCAGACATTCAAAGAACGGCAAGAAAAGAAAAGAAGACACTTGTCAATGCGCGGGATACTTTGTGTGTTGAAAGAAACGAAAAGGGAAGTGAAGGTCATTTCACAGATGATGAAAATAGCAAGTGGAATAATTATGAAAAAATAAAAATAAATAAATATATAAACTTTTAGGTCGGAAAATGGTATATAGTGTTTACTTTGTACCAATGTATGCAATGTATAATAAACATAAAATGCAACATAAATTTCGTTTCTAAACAAAGTATCGCATTTTTTGGTGAAATTTTCTACAAATATAGAAATAGCAAGTGAAATAACAACAATCTTTTCAGGTTGGATTAGGGGTATTTTAATCAATAAACTGAAAGAATATGTCATGTTCTATTCACTTTTACCTATATCTGCTATGCAACATGTTTAAACAGTAAATGCAACATACAGAGTATGCATTTGTTGCATCAAATAGTACTAAATGATTTTAGAAAGAGCATTGCATAAATTGTTAAAGGTAATCAATAACTTGGATGCTACAAAAGAACACTTACCCGCATCCCACCAATTACCAAAAGAGCAGAATAACTTGGATGGAAGACACAAGAATAGAACTGGTTTCCATTCGAGCTAAGCTCATTAATGCACTCTCCGGATGCTACTGACCATACTCTCACACTGTCCTCACTGACAGACGCCAAATATTCCCCGTTTATATCCCAGCACATGTAGTTTACAATTCCCATGTGTCCCTGAGAATCAGATGATGGTTTGAATATTAAAACCATGAAAGATTCATAAACTTGACGAGCAGTACTTGTGGGTTTTGTGATTACATACCTGTAAGGAAAAAGTTTGTCTATCGGTCTCAACATCAAAGATGGACACGATTTTAGCAGATGCAGCTGCAAGTAATTTTCCAGTTACAGGCTGGAATCGCACTTGTGCAGTACCTCCCTGCAATACCAAGAAATACCGGGCAGGTCAGGTGGTTTGGATACTTGCTCAAACGGATATGGGTAAAATAGGTAATTTTTGTTAAGGCCATGCTGGGTTGGCAAAAAATACTGTTTGTCTAAACTTTTATTAAACTAGAATTTCTAGTAAATTGGAAATTTTAGTACAATGATTTTGGAAGTTTTTTGCAAAAGAAATACACTTTGCCTGAGAATTTTAATCTGCTCAACCGATTTGACCTTTCCCATTTAAAAACTGCATATTTTTTTTAGTATTATTTATCCACTTGATCCGAATTTATAAACAATAGTTGTTACATAGAAAACTGCATATTTAAAAACTCATGGTACAAAAAACGTAAGAGCAAAGCCAGACTGAGCTCCTGACAAACCTTAGAAACACGAGTGCATCGGAACGGATTCATATTCCAATAGTGAATTTCGTTTTTACTATCACAGAAGCAAAAGAGATCAGTCTTCTTGGGATGAAAATCTAGGGACATAACATGTGAAGTATGCCCCGTTTGTGCATGCACACAGTAGCTTGGCTGCAAATAGAGAATGCAACTCATTAGTAAAACCAACCTTTCGAGCACTTCATATTTCAATATATAATATAAAAGTAAATGTGGCAATTTCAACCTAATTCTATGAATGGGTCGAATCAGGTTATGTTATATGTATAGCCGGTCAAACAGGTTGAACTGAAACTTAGTCCCAACAAATTCGGTCCACCTTTCCCTAGATGCATCCCATATTAGCTGCATCCCGTATTCCAGCAAATTGATTTAATATATGTTAAAGCAAATATACAAGAAAATAAATCTTACATTAGTTGCATCCCATATACGCACAGATTGATCAAGAGAAGCAGTTCCAAACTGAGTTGAATTTGCTCTAAACCGGACATCAGTAACTAACATCTGATGTTCTTCAGCAGTGCTCTCAGTTTTTAGGGTATCCATGTTCCACAAAACAGCCTGAATATAATAACCAAACATTTAAATGCACTACATATCTCAGTAAAGAAAAGCAAAACAAATAATATTGCGCTTTACCTTTTTGTCATGACCAGAACTGGCAAGCAGCTTTCCATCTGAAGAAAAATGACAGCACAAGACCTTGTTTCTTGTTCGTATACAACCAACTTCCCCAAAAGAAAAACCTGTTATAGAATATTAAGCAATCAGTCGAGTGGAACTACAGAGTAATAGTAATGAAACAAGCAAGATGATTTAATACCCTTAGAAGATTCTGTCTTGTGCTCGGTAAGGGTCTGCTTTACTGTACCATAAAGTTCTCTTCCATCTCCTTCTTCTTGTCGCAGAAAGGATTCCACATTATCATCCAGAGAAACATCCCCAAAATGCTCAATATCATCCTGCATTATTGAACAAAAGAATAACTGAAAGTGTCATCACCATAGACTCAACTTGAAATAATCTGGCCGAGTTGAAACTGGCCGGGTTGGATCGGGTTTACACGCATACACTGTTGACTATTTTTTATAAATAACTACAGTAATTGTTTGAATTATGATTACAAAAAATTTACAACATATGATTTTTTTTTTTTTTTTTTTTTTTCTTCCTACCAGAAAGAAATCTAAATATTTGAATAAAAGTGATTTATGAGGTTGAATGAGTTAAACTTTGGAAACATTCAACCTAATTTTTGATTTGGCCCATTCAGCGTACTTGAGATAAAGCACAACCCAAATTGACCCATTTATAAGTAAACTGGATATACATTGCAATAAATTCTAAAAAGCTAGCAAGTGATCTAAGAAAAGTCAAACTTTATACTTTGGTAAAAAAAAAAAAAAAAAAAAAAAAAAAAAAGGTTATCATGTGCTAAGATAAGCATACCAGCTGATTTGTTGACGAAGCAAGCCCACCCGTCCCATCAGAACCGTACATCATCATGCTTTTTGGTACATTGTTTACATGCTGCACGCTGCTAGCTGTGGTTATTCCATCACCAGGTGTATGGGTTGATGCAGGGGAGCTTGGTGAGTGGCCGACTGTATTCCCTGTACCCGTACTATTAGCTGGTCCAGAAGAAGAATGCTGTTTTCTTTTTCTGTTACTCTGCTAAACAGTTTAAAAACAACCTGTCAATGATAATTAACTCTATCCTTGAGGCTTTAACTTTAACAGCTAGAATGATAGTTTCATATCTAATTAAATGTGCAATTGATTGGGAATAGTCTAGAAGCACAACCTGTTGCTGCAACAGCTCCTGCTGTTGAGAGGTAGATTGTTGCATCTGAGGCATCTTCATCTGTTAATTGTCATTTAGAAAGTCAACGTCAAAATTAAGGCTATAATGCAACCAAAAGAGTAAATCAATAAGGAACATCATTTGAATACTTGTAAGGCCAGCATATGAGCAGTTGGATACTTACATTAAAGGTGTAACAAGGCTATTAGATTTTGTAGAAAATCGAAAGGATTGTCATTTGAAGAAAATAGCAAAAGATATTCACTACCAGGAATTGTTCATAATTAATATAGTTTAAACTGTCTACAGAAAACGGAATGACTGCAATAAGTTAATACAGATCAACATATTCCAGGCTTACAACAATCACTATTTACTAAATTGACTGCTACTTACTATCATCTGAAGCCAACAATATCAGTATTTGATAAATTTCTACCAATGGTTGTGCATATTTGGATCATAAAAAGGAAATCTTAACCTTCGGGGAATTCATTTGTCCCGGGGAGCCTATGGGTCCATCATTTCTTGTACTTTGACCATCTTTCATACTTAGATTGCCTCTGGCTAACCCCCCAAGCCCATAATTTGGCGAAGCTCCATGGTTACCTTGGGCCTGGGCATGTGCTAAAACCTGTTGCTGTTGTGATGCCAAATAAAACTGATTTTGGTTCTGCATATTGGGCTTTTGTACTTGCAACCCCATACCAGGGCGTAAATTGTCTATTCCCTGCAAAAACACGTTATTACCAATACCATCAAACTAAGTAATAACATAAGACACAAGAGAGAAAACCCATGATAACTTACAGTTAGAGGCCATCCCTTTAATGGAAGGCCAGTAACACCTTGATTCAATCCTGAATAGATGGAGACGAACGTTAAATGAGAATTCATATATAGCGTATAAGAGTTTTAATGCTGTTGATAGTTGTAAACTCAAAGAAGTAACATTTAAAGAAATTTTTCTTAAATGGGAACTAACAAAAGGTATTAGGCCATGAAAAATACATCTAAGCCAAATACCAAATCGTCTCTTGGGTAAACACATAGAAAAACACACGTTAAACCAATCAATACTTGTTATTAACTCACAAAGACTCAGTAAATATAAGATTCTCCAGAACCATAAATCCCGATGAATATGGATAATAAATTATAGTCCATCTCTAGCAAGTTAAAGTGCATGTCTAAAAATTACCTGCACCACTGAGTCCAGACTTTGACTGCAAAATTGCCTGTCCATATATTGATGAAGGATCTGTAGGCATGGATTTCTGTGTATTACCCAAATTTATTTCTTGTTTAATTTCCTACAATTAGTAGATACTCATGAGCCAAAACATGGGAAAAAGAGCAACCAAAATAATTTAAGGGGAATGCAAAAGGATTAGAAATATACCGTATTCAACTGAGGCCTCCCTTGAATTTGGTGCAAAGTTGAAGACATGTTTTGAGAATTTCCAGGTATTAGAAGGCTGAATCAACAACAAAAACCAGCGCATTATAAAGACCCGACCAACTTTATGCGAGAAAAAGAACCAAAGGGATAATTTTAATTGATGCGTAAGTATATACCCTTGATGATTAGCGGCTGACTTCAGAAGGGTCATCCTGTTGGCATCAAGTAGAGTTGGGGAGGTATCAGAAACCATAGAGTGAGATTGCTTCATGGGTTCCTCTATCTTCACACCGAGTGTACTCGCTGATGGCTTTCCCATCATTCCATCAGTATTTATAGAATTTACAGAGCCACCAAGTGGAGGATGATTAGGATCCCTTCTTTGTAAATGAGCATTTCTCTGCTGCATTAGATGCAGCTGCTGCATTTGCATCTGTTGTTGATGCTCTTTTGCTTTCATTTGTTGCGTCTGCCATTTGTTTCAAAGTGAAAACAAGATTACAAAAGCGAAAAAAGAAGAACAATAAGAATAAAAAAAATTCGTATCACTAGAAATACACACAAGACCAGTGAAAATCACACGGATAGGGGAAAAAAAACCTGTATATATGTTGCAGCCGCGTCAGAATGTTTCTCATTTGTCCTCGCAATAAATATATCCCAAAAGACAGACCACCATTCCAAGAGGAATCCACCAGGAGCATCAATAGCTGTGAAATTAATAAAATCGAAAACTCAATTATGTACTCAAAATCTATACGTATTGGGTGTGTCTTCAGGTATATTAATGACTTTCTAATTTCATTCTAAGTTCCAATCACCCTTTTAAAGAAAATGATTATGCCATGCCAACAAAGGAACTAAATACACGGTTTAGCCATCTAGCTACACAAATATACTGATAGTAATTCAATCTGCCTAAACAGATTATAGATGAAATTGGAACCAAATTGGCATGCCCCTTATAAAATCAAGTAACTCAAGACGATCAAATTCAGCCTTCAAAAAACCTCTTTTATTGAATAAATCTTTCCAAAAAACGAGGCTAGTGGAGCTCACCAAGGGCCTCAGGCTCATACTTGCATATCAAACTGCATTGAATTCTTATGAAAACATGAACATTGAAGTTGAAACTTATATAAACATGTATAAAGGATGCCCACATTTGGAATATGAAAACATACCTACAGGATCCGTAGCTACCTTCCCTTCCGTCATGAAAGCTTTTGCAGACGTGTGCATCTTTCGTTTTAGTAAATAGTCGTGGATGTAAACATCCAGCCTAGCAAAGAGGAATACGAAAGACGTTAATTCAACAAACGATTACTATATACGAACAAAAACGATACTTATGTATCCCAACGCTAATCCTTACAACAAAAATAGGAAATATTTACATACAGGTCAATTCTTAAATCACGTTTCACGAAACAGTTATTAAAGCCAATGTGCCAAATATTTAGATATATGCCAACTAGACAATGCTGCAATTACAGTAATAATAATAATACTCCCTGACTCATTATCCAAAAAATAATAGCCAATATTCGACGTCTGAAAATCAAAACGGATGATTGCTTTTCGACTTTATAATAAAACGACATCTTTGATTGTTCAGAAAAAATTCATAGCTACACTAATAAACCTAAAATATAATCTAACTAAAATAGTAAATTCCAAAACAACTTGAGTTAAGCTAGTGAAAATTATCAGTTACGAAGCGGCTAAACTAAATTCAGAAAATAAAATAATAAAAAATCCAACTATGAGATGTGCCCGAAATGAAAATAACAACACATCCATCAAATACAAACCATCTCCAACGTGGCCTAGAACTAAGGCGTCCCTAAAGTCTCAGAAGAGACCAGGGTGAAAAATCTTGGATGGCAAGAGAAAAGTCCGGAAAAAGCCACAGGAATACGGATTAGGCAGCGTCATGATCCTTCTCCTTTTATCCATCAAATACAAACAAAATAGACAAAATATTTGAGAAAGGGTTTTGGTCATTAAATAGCAATGAACTTTTTCAAATGTACGGATTTCGTACATAAACTCTTAAAAAGTTGTGTAAATGTAAGGAAATTTCATAAAGTGTTACAATCTGTAAATTTTGATGACGTGTCACCATTTATAACATGACACGTCATCAAAATGTGCAGATTGTAACATTTTATGAAAGTTCGTTACATTTACACAACTTTTTCAAAGTCCGCGTACTAAAACGAGACAACAAAGAAAGTTCGTTGCTATTGGATGGCCAAAGCCCACACTTATAACACAAAAGTTTGGACAAGATGCATTTTACAATAATCACTATTTTTTGACACTCCAAACATATTGATACTCATCAATATAATCATCCATCCATACATCCATATATATAAAGTAGAATTCAGTTAAGTTAAATAAAACTATCAATAACTAAATAGTAAAAAAAATAATTAAAAAAAAATAAATAAATAAATAAATAAAAATTTAATCACATACATCTTATCAGCTTCCCAATTCTGCGCCATTATTACCGATTCAAATTATCAAAAATACGAATCAATATTCTTCCTTCCAATAATCTCTACAACAAAATCATACAGTAAATATATATTTTTTTAAATAAAAAAATATTAAAAATAAAAGAATTATGATCAACAGCTCTATACCAGTACAGCTGAACAAATTCTGCATTGCTGACGTAATCAAATTCTAGTAGAATTCAACACAATTGAAGTAAAAAATAAAAATGTATATATTGTTTGATTATGAAATTATAATTTGATGATGAGAATTTAGATATTTTTTTTAGTGGGTGTGTGTGTTTAGTTAGTTATGGAATATGAAGAGATGACAGGGGACCTGAGAGTGGGTTTATGAAAGGAGGAGGAGAAGGAAATGGAATGCCGAAGCTACCTATAGAAAAAGGTAGACTTGGGGGGCCCGGACTTTGAGCTTAGGCTCGGAATTTAATTTAGAAGCTTCTTTTTATTTTAGTTAGTGTAGTTGTTTTGGAACACAATATTCTAATAAGATTATGCATATTTTTTATTTTTTTTAAATGTAAAAAAGTAAAGTAGAGTAACTTATGGCTCCTAATATCATCTTCTATTATGAGGTATTATGAGGGAGGTTGACATGTATATATATGGGGTAGGTTGAAATGTAAGTAGAGAGTTTGCTTCCTGTTTTATAAAATATAGAAAAGGATATTCATACTTGTAAGGGTGAGAATTGAACTCTTTATCTTTTGCAGAGACGAGTATGTTAAACACTTAAAAAAGTAATTTATTAAAATATAAGTTTTGTTATATAATTTATAAAAGATTTTAATAAAATAATTTTTTATAACCTTTTAAAATGAAATGTTATTTCTTTTATCTTTTAAAGATAATTTACATTTATAATATATTGTTTCATTTCCATCTGCAACTATATCTTCAGATCTACTAGCAATTATTTTTGTCAAACATAATTGTACTTGAAAAACAAATTCTTCGTGATGATTATTTATTCGGCTTATGGCTTTATTGACCTCGGAGCTTATATGGCTTATTTAAGTTTATAAAGTAAAATATATAGTTTTATAAGGACTTTGTTATTTTCACCTATAGAGGTCATGTTTAATAAATAGAACTACGTATTCAAGAGTAGTATTTTTAGTTGGTCGAGAAAAATTAAGTTCAGAATGTGGATGGTCATTTAAACGTAGTTCTAAATGGTACGTTTAGCATTATATGTTTTATAAACCTAGAAAAATAGCTTGCTAGCTTTTTTTAGAAGTTTAATAAGCTTATAAATGACTCTGATAAATCTAACATCCACTTAATTACAAATGAATTTTTTTCTCTACGTAGTTACTGAATACTGATGTTTATTTGTTTTCCACCAATCGTTATTTCTCACCAAAAACTACACGTTGGTTGGTGAATAATTGTCATATACCAAACTAAGAGTTTGCGGTTATTGTCTTGTTTGATACCTTATTTGTCCTCAAAAACATAACACGCAGCAACAATAATCTATTTTGCTCTAAACCTCTAAATTTCGTGAACTCAAAGCATGCAAAGGCGAAATAATACAATCTAAAGCGCTTTCATACGATTGAGATTTGATATCGTGATTGTTTACTGATTATTTCATTTCACACACATCCAAAACCTAACTTAAAAAGATTAATTAGTGGAATTTAAACCTTATGACAGACTTTACTCGATGTCATATGCATGTATTGGCATTACCTCTTTCATATAGATATTTAACCCCCCCCCCCCCCCCCCCCCCCCCCTCTGTAGTCAAGGTATTTATGGTGTTCGAAGATAACATTGTGTGCCATCATAGTCCAAATAAGCAATACTCATAAATGTTGTGCTAGCGCCGCAAGAAGAAAAATGTAACCTCCTAGTTTTTCTTTTCTTCTTCTTCCGTTGCTTGATGTGTCGTGTGATGGTGTGTATCATGCATATGTTTTGTTCCCATTCAATGCCTTTGTTTTTGTATTCCTCAATTTCCAGGTAGCTCTTTGGTGAATTTGTTTCACACTTCAATACATTTTAACCTTTTTCACACTAAAAGAATAGCCTTAATGAACTAAGATATGTATAATTAAGTTTATAGTTACATTTGTTATTAGTGCGGACATTGTGAAAGATAGAATGTAGTGTGAAAAGATTGGTTTCAAATAAACATTTGTTATTAGTGCGTGCATTAGACTGGTTCAAGATAAACATTTGTTATTAGTGCGTACATTTGTTGGTAGTGCGTGTACCTAGATTCGTTCGTGAGTATCTCATTTTCATCTACTTGACAATAAAATATAGATAAAACTTGTAAAAAGTTAGACTTTGCAATGACATAGTCATCAAGCCAATGAGGAGGTAACAAGTACATGTCCCTTTCACTTTAACTTTTAACACGAGCTTATGTATTCATACTTTGCGTTTGTTTAAACTAAATTTTCAAAAAGGTAAGAGTAGGTTCGGTATTTAGGCATGGAATAAGGTTCGGGTACTTATAGTGCAAAACATTCAGGCTTTTTACTAAAAAGTCGAACAAAACAATTTGATGTGGGCCCAGGGGTTGCTAGATTAAAGACGGTAAAGGTTGGCGTTTGTGGAGGGTGTGAGTGGGATCAAAGTGGGAAGACGTGTAAGATGTTTAACTAGTGTCGGGTTGTATTTGAGAATATAATTTATTCTCAAGTGGAAAATATAAGCTCATATATCTTTTTCTCAATTTATTTTGGAATTAATGCTTAGTACTTTTTGTTTGTGTGGTTACGTTGTTGGGTTGATGAAAATGTGATCATGTATAGAAATCTCATTTGTATTAGATTTTTATTGAGAAAAACTGCATTGGATGTCACACTCAAGTCAGTTCAAGTAGTCTTATTCGGGTTGAGTTGATACAACGTAAACTCGAACGTGACATTTTAATTCAAACCAAAAACTCACCTTAACTCAAAATAATTGGGAGTCATATACATCTCTTCTAAGTTTCATAATTATATATAAGGATTATGTATTGAGAGGATACAAAAGTATTAAGCTTTTATTATTTAGGCCATTTTTTTTATCAAAACTAATTTATAGGCCACAATTTATGGGTTTTCTTTTGTTTATGTCAATTTCGAATAATTTTTTTTTCTAAAATCTTTGAAACGATAAGAATAAAACTAAATGTAATATTTTAAAACAATACAAATAACTATTGAAATGATAAGTATGAGTTTTACTCATTATTTAAGTGTGAAAAACGATTTTTGATAAACAATACAAATAACTAATGCAAAGGCAGAGGCAGGTGAAAAAGGTAGTGGGCAGTGCTCCTACAGTGAACCCAATAACACAATTATCTAATGTTATATTTAGCATCTTGGGCTTTTTTTTGGGCTGCCCTTAACCAAATCCTCAATTCAGAAAGCTGAAGGAAAAGAAAATAAATTCACATGTTCTTGTTATAAACGAAATAAAAAAGCAAAGTAATCATAAATCATGTTTATAAGCTGAAGGAAAAGAAAATAAATTCAAATTACATATTTTAAAAGAGGCATATTAGTCTTTACACATGATATATATAAGTTTTTTTTTTTTTTTTTTTTTTTTTTTTTTCAAAAAAATAAGATGAAGATATCTTAAAAAAGATATTGTTATCTCCCTTTCCATTTCCTTTTCTTTAAAAAAAAAAAAAAAAAAATATATATATATATATATATATATATATATATATATATATATATATATATATATATATATATATATATATATATATAAACATTCTCTTTCTTTTCTTTCTCTTCAAATTTTAACTTATGAACACAATGTAAATAGATAGAAACAAAATAATATATATATATTATTTTGTTTCTATCTATTTACATTGTGTTCATAAGTTAAAATTTGAAGAGAAAGAAAAGAAAGAGAATGTTTGTATATATATATATATATATATATATATATATATATATATATATATATATATATATATATATATATATAATCTTTTATATAATAAAACAAAACCCCTATTAGGAATTTTCCATTTCAAAAAAATGCATTCATACCTTATTTAGTAATAATTGTATTTAAAAAAAATTATTTTCTTATTAGGTAACATTTTATATTTATCCGTAACACAAGTAGAAGATAAATACAAAAAATATAGATAAAATGTAATTAATAATAGGATTAAAATTTTTAAATAATTATCTTTAATAATAAAAAACTATAATTAAACATCATAAATAAAACAAAACAAAGATTAAATTATTTGTTTTTTAATAAATAAAAATATATGATTTAAAAAAAATTTAAAAAATGCGCGTGCAAGCATTATAACTAGTATAAATAAAAAAGAAAAACATGACAGACCTTGAGTTTTTTGTATTCTAAAGTTCTCTTTCTTCTTTAAATGTCCGATGTTTTTATTTTGAATTTCATATTGTAATTGTGTGTCTTTTTGTACAAGGGGTAAAATGAGATGAGATCAATATAAATCTTATATTTGCTATAAAACCAATGAACTAATCATAGCCACCCATTTTTATTTTTCACCTTTTTTTTAAAACAAAATATCTTGCAACCGGTAAATCGTCAAGCTACAAAAAAAATATCATCGCGACAAGAATTAAATCATCTTTCTACAGATATGCATTGTTATATACTTTCGATGAACTTTTTTTTTCGACGAACTTTTTTTTTTTTTTTTTTTTTTTTAAATCAGCCTAGAAAAATCATATATGATTTGTAAAAATCATATATGATTCGTTAAAATCAAATCATATATGATTCTTTATGATTTCATAAGAATCATATATGATTTGATTTAACAAATCATATATGATTTTTACAAATCATATATGATTTTTACAAATATATATGATTTTTCTAGGCAAAAAATTTGAAAAGTATATAACAATGCATGTCTATAGATGTGGTATATCACATGTGATATTAATGTAATATCACATGTGATATGTAAGATCACATGTGATTTTTTCGGTTAGGAAAAAAAAAGTGAAAAAAATGAAAAAAAAAAAATTATCGAAAATATATCAAAGTGTCTATTTATAGAAAGATAATTAAATGCTCGTCATAACGGTATTTTTTTTTTTTTTTTTCGTTTAACGATTAACGTTTGAAAGATATTAATATTTGAAAAAAAAATGATGAAAGTAGGTTTTTTAAATTGTTTGGATTAATCTCATCCATTAGATCAAATAAAAAAAAATGGAGGGTGGAGATTAGTCCTTTCGTATGTAAATAAAGTTATTTTTTCTCAAATCATCTTTACTCATTCTTTTGTACCTTTTTACGATAATTAATTAATTTATTTATTTTTTTAATATGAAGCCTTTCTTCTTATGGATGCACATTTATTTTTGCATTTTTCCATAAAATTAGCTTGTGTTTTTTAATTTCTGACTTGCTGTTGTTCTTTTGTTGCAAATTTAGGCAACGAAAGATGGTTTTGCACAATATTTATTTTATTTTATTTTTATTTATTTATTTATTTATTTATTTATTTATTTTTAGTTTTACCGAACGACTTTTGTGAAAGTATAATTTTTTTGCCCATATGTTGTAATTTTTTGACTCCGCCACTGCATATATGTCAAAAAATTGATGTTAATATTAAATAAAACTACAAAATGCCTATCAAATACTTACCAATTAATCATAATAGACTAATACACCCTTAATCAACCTTCAAGTACTGATGAGTGATGACAAATCTTTGAACGTCAGGTTGAAATAATTGACTAATTGGGATTTAGATCAAGGTTGTCAGGAATGGAATCCTACCTAGGATCGTTTTTGGCTTTGCAAGATCGTGATCGTAGGAGCGGATCGGGATCGTAAGATCCTATGAAAATGTATATATTTTTGTATAGGGGTTGCAGTTTTATATTTCTATATAATATTTCATATGATAAACGAATATAAATGGATGATAAAAGAAAAAGTTATATGTTCAAGTACCGTAGTAGTAGAATATTATATATATTGCAATGCATGCTTGCACAAAGTTACTACATACGTGCACCTACTTCTTGTTCAATGTTTTTTATTATAAGTTTTTTCACGATAACATTTAGATTAATGCAAAAGTATAGTATTAATTTATTAGTACGTGATTATGCGACTTTTTTTTATTACAAATTTACAATGTATAGATTAATGCAAAAATGTAAATGTATTGTATCTGAAAATGAAATGACATAATTTACAATATATATATATATATATATATATATATATATATATATATATATATATATATATATATATATATATATATATATATTGATAATCAATTAAATTAAATTAGGATATTCTGATAATATTATTGAAAACTTTTAAAATATAATTTACGCCTTTATATGAAACATAAAATAAATTATGAACAAAATGGGTCAACCATATAGATGGTTTACTTCAAAAACAAGTTTCTAACATGTTACAAAGTACGAAATTGTTTTTCATAATAAACCCAAAAAGACACATCTAAATTATTTCGAAATAATCCATAAAAAAATAATGATTTGAATCTCATTAATCTTACAAAAGACAATTAATTAACAACATCAAAATAATAGCTTTCATGAAGAATTTTTAGTCATTGGTCTTTAATAAGTTTCTGGAAAACTAGAAAGGGGGTTGAATAGTTTTATGTCTTTTTAATTTTATTATGAAAACTTAGTTTAGTTTTAAAACCTTGTTTACTTTTAAAACTTTGATTCGATCTTATGTGAACTCAAATCTTGAACAATATGTACAACTATATCTAAGTATGAACAATAATAATAATGTAAGCTAAGTATGTGTAATCAACACATGCATAATATAAACAATTGTAACTATATACGAGAGATAAGTAAGTAAACGTTTATTATGTAATCCTTAATTATATGTTGTATGAAAACTATACTTGATCGAAATGATCAATTATATGTATGTTATCATTTTTGTTTAATTGTAAAGACTTTGTTTTGTGAATGAAACTTTTGTTTGATCTTTAAGTGAAATCAACACTAGCACTATATGAGCAACTATATATATATATATATATATATATATATATATATATATATATATATATATATATATATATATATATATATATATATATATATATATATATATATATATATATATATATATATATATACTTCTACGTCTATGAAAGTAATAACGATATAAGCAAGATAATAAGTAAGAGATGGAAAGATCAAACCGCGAGACAAAACATTTATAGTGGTTCGGCTACAAGGACACCTTCCTTGCCCTACTCCACTCCCCGAGTCACCTACTCAAGAGTTTTCTTCATTATGTCAACAAGCTCCCTTATGGCGGAGAAAACCTTACACACCAATATACACACCACAACTTCGTCACAACTTATTCACACCTTCTACATAACTTCTTCACACCTAGTCACTACTTAATCACAACACTACTTCTTCACACCTATCTATCTTCACAACTATCTACTTCACAACAATCTTCTTCACAACTATCTACTTCCCAACTTCTCTACTTCACAACTATCTACTACACAATCTCTCTATCTACACACCTTGCTAATCTATCTTCTATCAAGTATTCACAACTAGTTACACAAAGAAATAGATATAATGGATGATGCTCTAACAACTTGGATGTGGAGGTCACAACAAGTTGTAATATTTCTTCTCTTGGTAGATTGAAGTATTATTCTCTTGCACTTGAAAGGTTGAGGCTTGGATCACTTTGAAACAAAGATTAATGTATATATGATCAAAGGATTTTAGATAATAGAAATGAGATCTAGAACAGAAAGTTTTGGGGTGCAAAAGGTGAGAAAAATCTGTGGAATGAACCAGTATTTATAGGGGGAAAATACTGTTTGGGAGCATGGGCGGTCCCCTTAATTAGGGGGTGGTCTCCTAAATAATTAAGGGAGCCGCCTAGTATAATTAAGGAGGCCGCCTAATAAAAAAATATTTTTTCTTCAGATTTTGTCTTTTTGTGGGGGAGGTTTTTCCTGAAGAATGTAGCCGTTTTTTGGGTAGAAATTTGAATTTAAAATATTTATTTTGAATAAAACATTTCTTATAAACACAAAAATATTTTGTATAAGTTTAAAAATGTTTGTCCCACTTTAATAAAATGTAAGATTTGTAAAAATAAAAATTCCTTTGATCATAAAATGCATTAGATACTTTGTTTATTCATACCTTAGGTGATTTGGATGCTAAAGTGAATATTTACGACTAAATACTTGTTTATGTCATAATTTGTAGTTCAATGAGTTTACATTTTGTGATTATCAAAACATAGAGATATCGATATATGTTAATAACGTTTTTAGGCATTATTTATATCAACAATCTCCCCCTTTTTGATGATTACAAAACCTAAACTCATTAAGTCTAAAAATTAATTTTTAGACAAGTACTTAGTGAGTTTATATTCACTTCTCCCCCTTTTTGTAGAATCAAAAAGGTTATGCCGGCTAGCTTCATAAATGAAGTTAGACGGGATGAAAGCTCCCCCTTGATGTGTGCTCCCCCTCGTTCGATGGCACCAAGGAATCGAGATAGGGAATGCTCGCAAGAAAAATAGTAGAAGCACAAGCATATATAGAAGAATATGCAATATACAAATAACATGCCTAGCAAACAAATATTAAGGATGCATAACAATTAATTCAAAGTGATTATGTTAAAGATCCTAATTTGCCAAAGAGAGCCATCGGACTTGCTTGTTATAAAAGGTTAGTTGATTCGTATTTAAAAGTGAAAATCATAAGCATATAGTATGCTTAGATGGTTGATGATGGAGTGTTTGGAATGAAGATGGTTGAGTTAGGGTAAGGTTGTTGGATTAATGGAGGTATATGTTTGGGTCATGAATGTTGGAGAGTTTGGTGGTGGAGAGTTTGTAGTGGAGGTTGATTAAGGTTTTGGATGTTGTTCAAGTAAGGGTATTGGCTGTGATCTAGTGAGAAGATATTCAATCCAAGTGAAGTGTTCATTGAATGCAATGGTTTTTAGGAGAAAGATGCAACAAGGTCAATTGTTGACATGTTTTTCAACTTAATTCAAGTTGTGGGGTGATGAAGAAGAGCTAGAGGAAAGTTGTTCCAAGTTGCATTAAGCAAGGTGTAAGGCAAGAAGAGCACAAAGCTCATGGGCTTCCTTGAGTTCTTCAATGAACTTCAAGTGTTCGGAGGAAGGTGATTGGACATGAAACATAGGGATAACATGTGTGTTGGTAGACGGTGGTGGTGATACTCTTGGTGGTAGAGATATTTGTGAGTTTGGGTAATCATGAATGGATGAGAATGAAGTTGTGGAGGATGTTTCATGAGTGGAGGATGTTTTGGATGGTGGATTGGTAGGTTGAACAAAATGTGAGGTGTTAGGAATGAGATTGGGATTGTTGTTTTGAGATTGAACATGCTCTTCATTTGGCTTAGTGGGTAAGATGAAGGTGTATTTTTGGGAACAAGGATGGATGTTTGGTTATTATGATGAGGTTTGTGAAAGGGTTCATTTGAGTGAACATGAGGTTTGTGTATCATGAAATATGGTTTGACCTTCATGGGTTAAGCTGTAGTGGTGATGACACACTTTGTAGAGTGTAAGGAATGGGTATATGGTTGAATCTTTTGTGAGGATGAATAGGTTGAGTTATTGGTGAAGATGGGAAATGAGTATCAAGTGATGTAATAGGTTAGAGTGAAAGAGCGATGTTCATGGAAGGGATTTCTTGGTAAAGGGTGTTATAGATGGTGCATTAGGTGCACTAGGAGATGAAATTTGAGGTTGAGGTGAGTAAAGGTTATGAGGTTTGAGCATGTAAAGGTTTTAAGGTTTGAGTGTAAGGGAGAAGGATATGAGGTTTGAGTGTGAAAAGATTATCAGGTTTGAGTGTAATGTAGAAGGATATGGGTGAGTAAAGGTTGTTGATATGTAATGTTGAAGACATAGGAGGATTTTGATGTTGGATGTTTGACAACATCATTTGGTTTGATGGGCTTTTAATGAAAGTTAGGCTTTCTTCTCCAAACGGGGTTTCTTGGTGGTTTTGGTTTGATGGGAGAGGACATGAAGAGATGAATGAAGATTATGATGAATGAGAGTGTTTATAGTGTAGGATAGGCGGGATTAAGGATAGATAAACTTTGATAGAAGGATTAGGATAAAATAGGTTTGTGAATTTTGCGAAGTGTAGGATGAAATGGGCTAAAAAGCATAAAAGATTCTGCAAACCCGACCATCAGATGGCCGGTCCCCTTAATCATTAAGGAGGCCGCCTAGTATAATTAAGGGGGCCGCCCATCTGGTGATTCCCAGATTGCCAAAAAAGGGTTTTTGGTAGTGAATTGCAGAAAGGTTGTGTTTTTGGTTTTAAACAAGTCCAACTCTTTGAGGCAATTAAGCATATACTAATTATGTAGGCAATTATGTAGCCAAAGCATGTTAACCAAAGAGATTAAGTAAACAGGCAATTTCATCTAGCATGTAAATATACTCATCAAGCAAGTAAAATATAAGTGCTAGGAAACAATAAGCAACATCAAGGTATTTCATAACTAAATAACTAGGAGGATTAATCCTAATGTGTATCAATGTGCAATAAGTGGGTAGTTATAATATCATGGATTTCTAGACTTGTTACAAACAAAGTTTTAATAGACAAACCATGGTCCTCTTGATTTGATTTAGTTCACTTATAAGTGTCATTTATATAAATATAGATGACAAATATGAGACCACCATGCATGATTTAAAAGAGACGTTTTTAGCATTATTCAACAATGTTTGAAAGTAGGTTTTCACTTAGATGTGAGAGATATTTGAATAAAATAGATTGGGTTTTACTTCAAAATGTGTGAATGAACGGTAAAGAATATTTTCCCAATCTTTAGTTTTGATCAAAACAAAATTGTGAATATTGATAAGTGAAAACATGTTATTTAAAAGTGGGATAGTTATTTGAAAATCTATTTTCCAGAATGTGAGGTTTTTGCATATTTTTAGAGATATTAGATTTTTGACAACAAATATCATTAATCATATATTTTAAAAGATATTTATTAAAGATCTCATGCTCAAGAGGATTGGTTAAGCCTATTATTATCTCATGCTATCGTTTCTACATATCCTATGATCCTAAAGGAAGTGATGACAATAATTTATATGTCAGATGCGAGAGTGTTGAATGGGGTATAACCTAACATCTATAGTTCCTTTGTTTTCGTACGCTTATCTAACTTAATGCCATAGTCTACGAGAGCTTGTTTCATCCATAGTTTTTTTACACAAGGTATCTAATCCTACTTCTATATTAACGATTGATCCACTTAACTCATTTCACTTCATCACCATGAGTTTGCTAATAGCGGATATAGAAGATTTTCATTTTCTATTTTGTTCGACAATGAACAATTTCATTTTATTCCTAGGAAAGTCAACTAAAGATGTTTCTAGGTTATAAGTATATAAGCTATTATGTACGTATACATGTTTAAGAGTTACAAACAATATATATGTATAGCTAAGCATGCAAATTATAGCAATGAACTTAAAAGAAACGTGTACCTTTTAGTCTTCAATGGATTTTCTTCAAGCACTTCAAGTGACTATGTTGACTTATAGAAGTCATTTGTAGATGAGATTCCAACTTCTTCGAAGAATGAAAACTTAGCCACTTGGTCCCCATTGTCTCATTGGTCCAAAGTTGTTTGGTCCAAACATATTCAACATTTGGCTAGGATGCATGCATGGTGGTAATATTTCCCAAGGATTGTAACTTGGTTGATAATTTCACATTTGATGACTAGTATTGTTGTAGTTTTGTCTATTCTGGTTTCTTCTAGGTTGAGGTGTTTTAGATCGAGTGTGAAGATTATTTGGTTTTCTTGGTGGTGGAGTTTTAGATCTTAATTTAGGTTTAGAGGATCCTACTTCGGTCTTTAAGGATGGTTTATACAAAGTTTTTACTTTTTCATCATTCGCAATGGGTATTTTTCTATCTTTTGTAAGTATATACTTAGGTTTTGATTCTAATGATTTTCGTTTACTAGATTCACATTCAAACTTTATACTTTTATTTTCACTAGTTGAAACATTAGTTGAGGTTAATCCTAGACCGGTTTTATCTCCCGAAGTTTCTTGAACACTTATTATTTTCTTAAGTGGGTTACTACTATTTTTAAACTTGTCAAGTTTGAAAATTTCATCTTTAAGTTTTTCGTTTTCATTTTTAACCTCTATGCATGTTTTACATCCTATAAAAACTTCTTTTCCTTTTTCCAAATGTTGTAGTTTAATTTTTAATTCGAGTACTTCATTTTCTAATAGATTATTAATATATTTTAGTGACTTATTTTTAGCTATAACCTTTTGACCTAATTTGCATAACCTATTATATTCACTATCTAGGTCTTTTTCGTCTAATGATAAATTTTCGTCACTAAAGTATTCGGTTTCGGAACGTACCTCGCTTGATGTCTTAGCCATAAGACACTTCTCCTCTTTCGTGATTTCTTTCTCATCGTCATCGCTATCACTCCAAGCTCCTCCAACAAACGCCTTTTGATTTTGATCTATTGACATCATTGGACATTTTTCGATGAGATGATTTGGATCACCACATTTGAAGCACTTCCTTTCACTTTTGCCATTTTTGTCATCTTTATTTCTTTGATATGCTTTCCTTTCATCATGCGGTTGTCTAACGAATCTTCCTCGCCTTTTGAAGAATTTCTTGAAGTCTCTTACGACCATCGCATATTCTTCGTCATCACTTTCGGAGGTTGAGTTATCCTCGTTACTAGATTCCTTCCTAGCTTTCAACGCAATTGACTTGCTTTGCTCTCTTTTTTCATTGACCATCTCGGAGTCTTTCTTTATTATTACTTCGTAGACTTTCAGGTTGCCGATCAACTCATCAACTTGAAGAGTTGACAAGTTCTTCGATTCTTCAATCGCCGTAACTTTAGCTCGCCATTTTGGATGAAGAGCCCTAAGAAATTTCCTAACAAAATTCTTACTAGAAAAATTCTCATCAAGTGCTTTTAAACTTGTGATGATAGTGTTAAACCTAGCAAAAGCATTATCTATGGATTCCTCATCCGGAATCGTAAATTGTTCATATTGTTGAACAAGAAGATCTATTTTGTTATCTTTAACTTGACTATTACCTTGGTGAGTGATTAGTAAAGAATCCCAAATTTCTTTCGCGGTTTTACACATAAAAATTCTTTCATATTCTTTGCATGGTAACGCATTATAAATAACCATTTTAGCCTCATTATTTTTTACTAGTTTCTTTTTCAAATCATCATTTTGTTTTTCAAAAGATACAATTTCATCCATTTTAGTTTCAAAATTATATTGAATAGGGGGAAAATCACCAAAGGTAATGACATGCCAACGATCAAGATCTTTTGATTTCACATAAGTTTCGAATCTATTTTTCCAATAAAGAAAACCATCACTTTCAATAGTGGTGGACTTTGCATAGATTGTCCTTCTAAATATTTTTCAGATTTCATAGATCATTTCAAGTTTTAAAATACAGTTTATTTTAAAAATCTTGTTTAACCTGGCTCTGATACCAATTGTGGAAAACTAGAAGGGGGGGTTGAATAGTTTTACGTCTTTTTAATTTTATTATGAAAACTTAGTTTAGTTTTAAAACCTTGTTTACTTTTAAAACTTTGATTCGATCTTATGTGAACTCAAATCTTGAACAATATGTACAACTATATCTAAGTATGAACAATAATAATAATGTAAGCTAAGTATGGGTAATCAACACATGCATAATATAAACAATTGTAACTATATACGAGAGATAAAGAAATAAACGGTTATCGAATATGAGAGAAAAAAAGTTTCAAAATGGTATGCAAGAACAAAGTACCAAAGCATAGGCCGCCGGATGGGCGAGGAAGCCTTATGAATATTGTTTAAAAACTTAAGTTAATGAAAAATAAGCTATAAACATACATTTTTTTTTAATTGAATGCATTAAGAACGAAAAGAAATAAATGGTTATGGAATATGAGAGGGGAAAAAGTTTCAAAGTGGTACGCAAAAACAAAGTATCAAAGAATAAAAACAAAATTAGTATTGCTACCTTAAAAAGTGAAGCTACCTTTGAGAGCAATGAAAAATGAATGAACCTTCACAATTATTGAAGAATTAAAAGGTACAAAGTTATTCATAACAATTAAAAGGTACAAAGTGATCATTTTACAAAAATAAGTGTTGCCTTACATCTTACATTGTAAAGAACAAAAAGAAACTACTAATTCTTCATATAGCTGAAACAAACGAATCCAATCATTCATCCAAAATAATATTTTTTTAATCCTTGGTGAACAACAATTGCCACCTAAAAAAATATGCTTTGAATCATAAATAATGTATTTTTAAAGATTTATCTCATAGAAAGTGAAATGAACTACTTTACAGAATTTAAGTTTTTCAAGAAAATAGATAGACGGGAGTTTAGATCTGTAACGCCATCAAACCTTTGATATCTGAAGTGATCGTGCCCGTTTTACGGATAAGAATGTGACTAAACAAATTGCAACACGTGTATTCAAATCAATTGACCGAGTACTGAATTAGACTATGTACATGTCATTTAACAAATCGAAAACCCTTAAACTAAGAAAGCAATTAATGAGGACTTAATGATCAAGAATTTCAATCTCCGAGTCCTCAAATCAAAAGCGCCAGGGAACTACTCTATATATTACATGAGAAGTGATTGGGAGACCTAAAACTTATGTCTAATTGTATGCCTAAATCTATGTGGCAATCATTTATTGGTTGTAGCAACCGGGTCCACTTTTTCACAACCCACTAAACTAATGACACATTTGTTAGGCACAAGATGAGTAATGTCTTTTAGGTTTATCCATCTTTTTCCACATTACATTTAGCTACTTTTGCTAAACTTGACGAATAATTTATTTGTCATTCTTATAATATTTCATTTTTTGAACAAAGTCATCATCAATACATGTTTTAAAAGTAGCACATGGTCTTTTGTCAATTTAGACATAGCTGCCAGTAAAGTTCATATATGAATTAGATAAAGGGAGGGAGAGGTCCACCGCTAAACCATTTTATAAAGGTTTCCATATGTGAAAGCTCCACCACACGAGTTTATATACAAAAAAAAGATCACACACGACACAATGTCATATGAAAGAATTGACCCAATATATGAATGTGGCTTTACATAAATGATCCAAAAAGATGGGATCACGATATATGTCCACATATTGATGTTTGCGAAGACAAAAAGGAAAACAAACCTGTATCACATAAATTTGACAATAAAACTTATAAAATGGAATGTCTAAAATTTTGCTCAAACTCTATAACAATGCACAATAAATATACATGAATGTGACACCATTCAAGCTTTAAACTACATATTACACTCTTAGAACAAAATGAATCCATGAAAACCAACAAATGAAAACGAACGCTAGTGTTCTGAGATTTTCAAAATGGACACCACTAATCTATGACAAGTTCCTTTCAAGCATAAAATGCGATCTTGGCGACATCTTCTAGAGTATCAACACCACGATTTACTTTTATTACCTGCAACCAAGCAAAAGATAAATATATCAACAATCTGATCAATTTTCATTTTCACATCAATATGTCAAGAAACCAGATTATAGAACCTTCATCTTGTAACCATTTTCAATAACTTTATGTTGTTCCAAATCTTCTTCTAGCTGCAATGGAGCTGGTGTCAATACAAACATCCCTCCTTGGTCTCGCCAAAACATCTGACAACAAAGATTAAGAGTGAGAAGGATGACAAAAGGTTTAAATTTTTTATATATTTTACAGCATTATTCATTTGTTCTTATGCTTGCCTACTATTCAACACAAACATCCCTCCTAGGTCTCACCACCACCACCACCCTGAACCCCTTAAAAACTATAACAATTGGTGAAAAGGGTTCTAAAATAACTGACTCACAGTCAAAGGTTACTACAACGAAGAGCCCATATTAAATAAAAATGCATTACAATTACCATTACCTTGTTGTAAGTAACATGAAAGATCACGGAATAACTTATTAAATGCATTAAAATTCAAGAGAGATTACCAATTGCAAGGAGCTAAACATCATTGAATGAGCCAAAGAAAGATCTAAATAGATAGAACAGATCTCACGATCCATGTTCCTCAAATATGGAGCTCCATCCATGCTAAACTTCACATAAACGCAACCCGGTACTTAGGATATGTTTATTCTTCGTTCTTTATTTGTATAACGGCCACGGTGTTCTTACGAAAAGATCGGATTGGAGGCCATCCTATAACTTGTTGCCTAAATCATAAACATAGAACCATCCAAAATGAAGTAAGAAAGAAAAAAAGATTAAACCAAAAAGTATTTTTCGATTAAAAAAAAAAGAAAGAATGCGATGGGTCTGAGAGTGGATTATCAGTAAAGTGTTATATTTATAACTGTATACAATATTATGCCATGTGAAAAGATTCTTGAAACGCGTATCCTACAACAGACAATAACACTAAACATGGCATACTGGGGAATATGAGTTAGCCTCAAGGTTAAGAAGGCCACTTTTAAGCATGGTGTGTTCCAACAACGGCCTTAGAGCTGAACTTGGTATGATTTGTTTTACCCCATGGTAAAATATATCTTGACTTGCCATTGAATATCAACAAATCTCTTAATTTTAACTAAACTTTATTGGACTTATGTACATTTTTTATGACCATATATAAATTGTGATCCCGGTCTCTAATCATTCTAGCAAATTTTTCTTGACCTAAACAAATTAAGGCTCACAAAAATAAATTGGCTATGGGGTTCAAAATATGCATATGACATATTGGGAGGTATGAAGAATTACTCTCGGTTCATACCAGAAAAGAGGGGGAGGGGGTCATCTCTTTGATACCTTATACCTTGTTGTAAATCAATTACAGACATTAAAAGACCTTGCCCGGCAGATGCATATTATATACATCTCGAGCAATTAGGTACAGACAAGATGGCTTACATGATGAAACAAATAACATAAGCACTCAGGAAGAAAACGAACATTTGCAGCTTCACCCCAAATTAAGAAGTACAGTAAAACCAAGAAAAGCTTCATGTCCTTATTAATGGCTTGTAAATTGTCAAAAAACAATTTTCTCATTGAAATTATTAATTATGAAAGGGTAAAAACAGATGAGTAAAAAATGATGAATATGAATACAACATATGGGAATGTAAGTCACCTATTCCAAACAACACGTTTACGCAAATATTTTCACCATTTTATGTAATTATCCAGAACCTTCAGAAAAACTTCCGTAACAGCTGTTTCATCTATTGCCTACAAAAAAATTATGAATGACACATCAGTGACCTTCCATTAAAGGAACTATAAAAATGTTTCAGTATAAACGGCATTACTCACTGGATCAGATTCAATAGGTATGCCAAGTCACGATTGTGCATTGGCTATAGAAAGAACAATGTTCTCATGCTAATTCCTGATGTTGTCTTTCTGCACACATAATGTCAAGACAAGTTAATAAATCAAATAAACAAAATCACCATTATAAATAGCCAGCTAGATAATGGACAATATTCTAAGTTTTAAGACATTGCTAAGTGCACAAAACGGCCACAAATAACAAAGATGCACATAATGAATGATTAGTTGATTTTAAACCAGTAATTCATGAACAGGTCGTTCTGACAAGCATACTAAAAGCTGGGATACACAAACACATATTGACATATAATATAAAAAAGAGTCCAAAGATGGAAACCAAACACAAACTCCAGAAGATCAAACATACAGTACTTCTTGTAAAATAATTATTAGTGTTTAAATAATTAACTGACATATGATATATTTAGTTGGAAAAAGATCTTACTTTGCTTCTCTACCATTCCTTTGATTTGAACCTGATGTGTTTCAAGTCCTTCAAGTGTTCTTCGCCACTTCTCACGTTCTTCGCCACTTCTCAAGGTGCTGATCAACTTCTTCTTTCAATTTCTCATATATGCCTTTCAGCTGCTCTAGTTGGTATGCATTGATTTCTTGGGTCAAAAACGATGAAAGAAACATATGGAATAGAATATACATTAACTTCTTATTAATCATTGCTTATGACATTGATGTAAAAACATCAAGATTATATATTAAATCTTTGGTTTTATATTAGTACCTCGTAATTGGTTCTCTGGATGCATTATTTTGGATTTACCAAGGTTTGTTAGCTTTCCACTGTAACAAAATAAGAACCACGTGCAACAATTTAAATATCATGAATGCAAAATATTGTAGAGATACTCACACTTCATTGTTGATGTTGGATTCATCATTTTACAACTGTGAGTGTATGTTCTCCGTGACAGACAATAATATGGCAGCATATTGCTTGCTTGTAGTTGAATGCATTTTCCTTTAAGCTCATTCTAGGGCCAAGGAGAATAGTTTTACATCACTCAAAACGTCTATAAAAATGATCAAAAGAATAGTATATTGTGATCGAATAAGAGAAAAAGAACCTATAACTATCAAAACTAAAATGGATTACCCCACTCTTGCGAGTCATCTTGAAAATTTTCACAATCTCCATCCCCTGCCCAATTACAACAACTAATACATATATGTCCAAGATAAGTCATTATCTAGGATACTGATTTTTCCTGAACAATATTACAACTACACCTTCTGGTTGATAATTGAAAAAAAGATAGAAGATAAGATGTTACCCAGTTGATAATTGAAAAAGAGAGAGAAGATAACTGTTACCACAAGCTGCAATGGATGAATCTACAGAATGGTTAAGATTTTGAGCAAAAGCTTCACTTCATCACAAACTGAAAGGTTTAAACCTGAATACTGTTTGGTAAATTCAGCTTGCAACTGAAAACTCATTTGAACATATAGTTGTAAAGCTGAATATATAACTCAATCACAAACTGTCCTAAACATATTTACTCAAAAATTGTAAAGAAGAGAATGGGATATTTGTATGTTTGGAGAATGATACAATATACGAATGAAAAGGGAATTTCTCATGGACGTATCATATATATGATACAACTTATTCACAAGGTATTATTCTTCATTCCACTATAGCAGCTATTATGTATAGATTTTTCCAATGTTATGTAATACCTTTTGTTGATATCGTAAAGCTCAATTCATCCACTATAGCAAACAAACAGTTTGCATTTCCCAAACTGAAACTTCTGCTCGAACCCACTGAACCCATCCACCCACTGAACCAATCCACTCTATGAACCCATCCACTAAACCAACCCACCTCATCAGCTTCTCTCATTGCAATCTCTGCCTGCAAGATTTTCCAAAATTATATCATTTAATGAGACTAAAGATGGAGAAATATGAACAGGTCATACGGGTTCGTAACGGGTAAAATCAAGTTAATTTTGTTTATAAATGCTCCTTAAACTATGTTGCTGACAATAATTGGTAAAAAGGCATCCTATCATAGTACATGTGTATCAACGATTGTCTCAATCTTTATATTTAGGATTCTTTTCGTACCGTTTATTTAGGTGGACATTCGCGAGGAGCTGAATTGGATCTCCTCTGACTGTGGCCTACGTCGTCTTGCATTATGAGCATAAAGGTGTTGAAGGCATCTATGCTTTCTGTCATCAAATTCTGACAAATCATGAAACCTGGAAATGACCCAGCGTAATGTTAACTTGTCAGATGTTAGAAAAAGGTGATGTATTTTTTTTTAATAAAGGTAACTTTCCAGTTACATTGTTGACAAAATCGACGTTCCATCCCAGCTACAACGACTTTAGGGCTTTCGGAATGATTTGCACAAATTCTATGTCGGCGGTGATAGTCTTTAGCAGATGCAAGGTCAAGGTTGCAAACAAACAACTTAATCAATAGATACAACCATAGGTAGAAGATAACCAAAACAACATAAAGCATATTATCACATACATAACCTAACTAAATCAATAAAATCATATTATGACTTACATAACCCAAACAACATAAAGCATGCTAAATAATCTATTATAACAACGACCCAATAATATTCTTAGTTATTAAATGGATATAGAACACAATAAGCTATTATTGGCTATACAAACTACTTGTCTGGGCACCTACTTATTTATCGGGCTTGAATGCTAATATGATTTTTTAGTCGTCGTCTGTTTTTTGGTATAGTATTGGGTCCCCTAACACCCTGACATTCAACATCATGTATACTAAAATCGATTTAAAAAATATCGTATGTAAAAGGTTAAGAATTTCCTACAATTATCTTGGGGAGCATGACCTCTAGTGGCTACTATTATACCTTATTCAAATTAGAGTCAATTTATATTTTCTGTTGAATTTATGAACTTCTTATATAGCCAGGCAAACATTAGGACATAAAACATAAGTATACATACTATCAAGCAAAGTCTAGCCTGTTACAGGCTCTCCATACAATATAACTAAAAAAATTTGATCCCAATGTCCTCGTATGAAGTACATTATTATTATAGTGAAAAAAAAGGTAATAGGCCACATACCTCTTACCAAAGTTGTACTGTGATATCAGCAAGACGACGAACTTCCTTTGCCTATAACAATTCCAAGTTATGGAAGTGAAATAAGTAATAGCATATTGACTTATAAAAAAATTACGCTATATCTCAAATCTCACAAACATGTCACATGCAAAAAACCTAAATATCTATTCCTTCATATATAATCACACTTAATTCCAATCTGTTGAACTTATGGGTTGACTTAAATTAAGTATACATGATGCAGACATCTGAGTTTAACAAACATATCTAACAAATCAAAGTTTTATTAGGTCCAGGAGTAAAATTTTATGTTAGACATGTCTAATCAATCCATTAAAAGTCTCTTATGATACACTTTTCGGACTTGAGTTTCCTGAAGCACAAACTTATCTTCACCTTCAACCAATTAATGGATAATCTAAAATTCTGAATGCTTCCAAACACGTGCCTGCCATTAGCTGAATGTCTTCCTACTACATTTAAATGCATGAGGATTCTACTATACCTGTTGACACATTAAAATTTACATCATGAACTGTACGAAACAAAAGCACGGATGTTGTAGGTGTCTTGTTATTAGGATTGCATTTTAAAGTAGCTTATCTAGTTAACGTGTTAGGGAAAAAGCAGATAATCAAGAAATAATGTTTGGCAAATCATTTTAAAAAGTGCTAACTGAAAACACAATAAGAAAAAAAAACCTTCTTCTTATAAAACTCTTCACTGCTTAATTTTAATCCGTACAACAATACATAAATTTAGGGGATGTCTGTTTAAGCTTATGAGCTTATTGAATTTTTAAAAAAATTCATAAGTTCAATTTTTGGGCTTATGAGCTTATCAACATGAGCTTATGAACTAAAATAAGCCATATGGTCAACTTGTTAAACTTATAAGCCGGCCAAATAAGGTTAAACAAACACCCACTTAAAAAAGGTCTTTATGTTTGGGAATGCTTGGAGTAGATTGATCAATTAATGCATTTGCTAAATGCATGCAATCACAAAATAATGTTTGGCAAACCATTTGAGAAGGAAAAAAAAATGATCATCTGCATTCCAATAGAGCCACAAAACACTGTTTTGCAATTAAAAAAAAAAGCATCCTGTACATCATGTATATATATACATATACATACTATTCTTAATTAAAAAAGCATCCTGTACATCATGTTTAGCGATTAATGGGTTTGCATCCCCCTTTATATGCCTTGACCTTTTCACCTATTTGCCCATCATAATCTCAGAAACTGATAAACAATTATAAGGAACCAAAGTGAACCATTAGCAAACCCAACACCTAACTGATGAAAGCTAAACTATTTTAACCAAATCTACTAAATATTTTAAATAACCAAATCTACTAATGTGAAACAAAAAAAATAAAGATTTTATGTACTTACTTGGTCGTAAGGTTAAAACCATATATTTAATGCTCTGAGCATCATATGACCATCTGTTGGGAAATTAATGGCTACACTACGCTACCAAGAAGATTAATACAATTGAAATTATATGAGGTATAACAGGGATACTGATCTTCATGTTGCTGTGCATATAAAGCCAGCATATGCCTTTGTTCAGTTATAGAGTTCTGGATATCACAAGTGGCATTCTTAAAAAACATGCATACAAAACATAAGTTATCTCCCACAATGGTACTGCAAAAAAAATATAGAATAAATCAAATTGAATACAATACATGAATATATTAGAGTTTTCAGAAAAAGAGAGAAAGTCGACATACATGATTATTAGGGTTTTGATAAAAAGGAAGAGTATTTTTTTCTTACGTGAATTAATATAAAACATAGTTTTTAGCATAAATAATTAATTACACAGGTTTATAGATTTGGTGTTGCAAAATATATTCCAAAAATCATGTTGGTCTAATAGTTAAGACATAAGTTAATGTTACAAACCACCCAGGTTCAATCCTTAGCAACTTCATTTTTAGTGGTCATTAATTCCGAATTTTAGTCACACGCCTAATATTAAAATTTTATGTAATATATAACTTATCGAAATTATTTAAAAAATTGCAAAAGAAATAAATTTAATAAAAAATTGATGACATGGCCTAAATGTGATGACATGGCTGATAATGAATTACTGGGCATTGACTGGGCAATGAGGTGGCATATTCTTCAAATGCCTCCTGTTATATATAATGTAGAGATATATACTTTTACGTCTACGAAAGTAATAACGATATAAGCAAGATAATAAGTAAGAGATGGAAAGACCAAATCGCGAGACAAAACATTTATAGTGGTTCGGCTACAAGGACACCTTCCTTGCCTTACTCCACTCCTCGAGTCACCTACTCGAGAGTTTTCTTCACTATGTCAACAAGCTCCCTTATGGCGGAGAAAACCTTACACACCAATATACACACCACAACTTCGTCACAACTTATTCACACCTTCTACATAACTTCTTCACACCTAGTCACTACTTAATCACAACACTACTTCTTCACACCTATCTATCTTCACAACTATCTACTTCGCAACAATCTTCTTCACAACTATCTACTTCTCAACTTCTCTACTTCACAACTATCTACTACACAATCTCTCTATCTACACACCTTGCTAATCTATCTTCTATCAAGTATTCACAACTAGTTACGCAAAGAAATAGATATAATGGATGATGCGCTAACAACTTGGATGTGGAGGTCACAACAAGTTGTAATACTTCTTCTCTTGGTAGATTGAAGTATTATTATCTTGCACTTGAAAGGTTGAGACTTGGATCACTTTGAAACAAAGATTAATGTATATATGATCAAAGGATTTTAGAGAATAGAAATGAGATCTAGAACAGAAAGTTTTGGGGTGCAAAAGGTGAGAAAAATCTGTGGAATAAACCAGTATTTATAGGGGAAAAATTACTGTTTGGGAGCGTGGGTGGTCCCCTTAATTAGGGGGCGGTACCCTTAATAATTAAGGGGGCCGCCTAATAAAAAAATATTTTTTCTTCAGATTTTTTGTCTTTTTGTGGGGGAGGTTTTTCCTGAAGAATGTAGCCGTTTTTTGGGTAGAAATTTGAATTCAAAATATTTATTTTGAATAAAACATTTCTTATAAGTACAAAAATATTTTGTATAAGTTTAAAAATGTTTGTCCCACTTTAATAAAATGTAAGATTTGTAAAAATAAAAGTTCCTTTGATCATAAAATGCATTAGACACTTTGTTTATTCATACCTTAAGTGATTTGGATGCTAAAGTGAATATTTACGACTAAATACTTGTTTACGTCATAATTTATAGTTCAATGAGTTTACGTTTTGTGATTATCAAAACATAGAGATATCGATATATGTTAATAACGTTTTTAGGCATTATTTATATCAACAAAGTTAATATAACAAAAAATTAACCAAAAAATAATAATAATAAAAAATAGGCGATCCTACGATACTACGTGCGATCCTACGATCTTGATACGATCATACTTGAATTACGATCTTGTTAAGATCCTGATTGTTTTTTGTGTAGAAGATCGTTGGATCGTATAGGATCGCGATTTTGACAACTATGATTCTTCATCTAAATTTTAGATGAACTTAATTGAAGGAAGACGAAAGTCACATTTACACGGTCATGATTTGTCTATACACCTCCTCGAATAGATTTAGGGTAAATTGACGTATGAAATGATGTATTTGTAGGGTTTTAAGTTAACAAGAATGTTAATTGAAAATTGCAAGATAATCAGTTGTTGGATTTAATTATGCTATTTGATATCGTAATAGTCATATAATCAGTATTTAACAAATCAGATTATTTATTGAGTTAATATGTAAAATAATCAAAGTGGATTTTTTTTTAATTGAATTATGTAAATTTAACATATGTTGTAAGAGTGATTACAATATAGAGTATTATGTTTGGACTTTTTCTAAAAAGTAGAAAACGAATATATAATTCAAATTGGACTTTTTCTAAAAAGTAGAAAACGAATATATAATTCAAATAGTTGTACTAGTAAATACTACTACTACGTATTACTTTTGTAAATCTTATAAAGATTAAATTAGTATTATGAGTAAATATGACAAATTGTTTTTTAAATTAGGTAAATATGACAATATAATGTTTAAATTGAGATTTATGAAATTATCCCAATTTTGAACATAAGAAATAGATGTTTTGAAATAACATTGCAGTGAGTAGAAACGAAAACTGGTTGATTACATTTAGCTTAGAAACTTCGGTAAGGGCCATTTTGTTTGTGATATATCTTGTTTCATCAGTATTCTCAAACGTGGATAGTATAGTCATTATAGCACAAGGTATCGTGGCTCAAGTAAAATAGCAATATTAGCGCAATCTCGGTATCTCATTTTTAATACGCACACACCAAATTACCTCTCTTTCATGGCTTGAGCCATTTTTACCTTTTGAGACCTACCATACCTCATTAAAACACAATATTCACGATTTTTATTTTTTATTATTTTTTTTTTTTAAGAGAATTGGTGTAAGCCAAATGAATGGCTTACAAATTGGCACGAGAGGGTATAGTGGCTTGAAGATTGGTGGCCCCGAAACAAGTCCCAAGTGGGATTTGGCTTGCGTTTAAGCCACGATACGTCGATACCGGATGCTCTTAGTGTGCGTTTCACTTTGTTGAAACCGCTCTTGTTCAATTTAGCATAATAAACTTTCGAAAAACTTTAACCGACAAGAGATAAACACTAGTGAAACAAAACTCAAACTTATCGTGGATAAAAGTACAACAAACAAAACATTGTTTAATTTTCAACGTGTTGAATAAGAAAAAAAACAAGTTATCATATATTGGTAGATTCTAGAAAGTAATAGACATAGAAAGATCCACCGCCCGAGTTGTTGGGCCTTAACTACCTTCTTTTATAAATAGACTTACAATCACAGATTCCGATTTGTTCTACGCTCATCTTATTTGACTCCCTCCCATATTTCAGGTATCAACATTCCCCTTTATGTTTAATTATATATAACGCTTCGATTTATATTTTGATTTATGTAACTTGTGGTTCAAGAATAACTGATCTATTATTTATTTAATTGTAAACTTTGACCCAATGCTTTGGATTTTAATTAAGTTTGTGTGATTTGTGGTTTATTGTAATTGTAACTGATTTATTTATATGTATAATGTTTGCTATTGTTTTCAGCATAGTTTGTATCATTGTATGATATATATTTATGTTCGATTGTTTAATTTAATAGTTAAAGGTTTGTGTGTCGATTAGTTTATGTAATTCATGCTTCAATTGCTACTGATGTGCGTAATTTGATGCAATTTGTTGAGGCTTTTATTTGTGCAACATTATGTATGATATGCATTCTGTCTGTTGTATGGTTTGGGGTAGAATTCACACAAACGATTCGGATTTTGATTAGTTGTTTGTTGTAAGTGGCACACTAAGCATAAGATCATTATATGCCGAAAGTTTGGAATTTATTCTTAAGAGTATCCAAAAATCTTCGGATTAAGATATAGTGTTCCTGCCATTTTACATGGGAGTTTCGTAAATAATTTATGTTATTAGCATTTTTATAACCCAATATTTCTATTGAGCCCGGAATAGATTATGATGTTCCATGATTTGTGTCTGTTAAAATACTAGATCTTCTTATATATCATCGCATTTTTGTGTCCTTATTGTGCTTTCTCTGGTTTGAACAGAGCTTACTATCAGTCAATTGTAGCGAAGGCATACAAGAAGTAGATTAATAGCATCAACGACATTCATTCATTTAGCTTTATAATCAAAAGATGGCTGAGGTACATGACTACATGTCTTTACCTGGTTTCGGATGTCAAGATCTATTGTTTTGGGATACTAAATAACCACTTGAAAATTGTATTCACAGGAGGGTTACAAGGTTCAATTGCATGTATATGATTTAAGCAATGGCCTGGCTCGCCAGCTCTCCATGTCATTCCTGGGGAAGGCTATCGAAGCTATATGGTAACGGCTCTATTTCTTTTCCTTTTTGTTATCATGACTTCTTTCTTGCGGATTATGATTAGTTTAGAGGTAATAGGCTGGTCAGCAAATGGGTTGGGTTCGGCCAAATATTTTTTCTGAGGTCTAATATGATTGAATATTTCTATTATAACAGGGGTAATCTAATCTTATATAAGTATTAGGAAGGTGACGTTTAAGTGTTTAACCCACTTGACCTGTTTAGCCCGTTCCAACTCAGTTAAAATTATTCAAACCATTTGGCTTGTAACTCATTCAAATTGCCACCTCGCTGTAACAATGCCAATTAACCATCTGTTCTGAAACATTAAACAGGCACACAGGTGTGGTTGTATATGGTACCGAATACTTCTATGGAGCTGGCATTCAGCAATGTCCAGCGGGAAAAGCACAATACGGGACTCCACTCCGAGTGATTGATCTTGGTGTCACCCATGTCCCAAAGGATGTGTTTGAGATGTATTTACAGGAGATTGGCCCACGCTACACAGCTGAAACTTACAGTTTAATGACACACAATTGTAATAATTTTAGCAACGAAGTTGCACAGTTTTTGGTGGGTGCCTCTGTCCCAGACTACATTCTTAACCTGCCTCAGGAAGTCATGAGTAGCCCTATGGGTGCCCTTATTAGTAAGTTAACTTTTCTAATCATGTTTTTTAATCGTCATAAATTTTATATGGATTCTCACAAATATTGTATCAAATTTCTATGATTTCCAGTGCCTATGATACAAAACTTGGAGATGACAATGAGGTCAGGTGCTGTCCCACAAGCTCCTCAATTTAGACCATCTCCAGCGAACACAATTCCTCCAACGACAAAGAAAGTAGACAACACATCAGCAAAAGGCAGTGATGCCAAGTCGAAAGAGGAAAACGTGGTCTCACCTGCAATTGTGCCAGCTGGAACATCAGAAGAGAAACCAGTAGCCGCCGATCCTCTTGGAGATGCAAGAAGCAAAGTGCAAGAAGAGATTGGGAAAGAGTTTGCTGCAATGATGGCGAGTGGGACCCTCCGTGCCAGCGAGGCTGCAGCACTTGCAACCAAGAAGGTGATGCAGAAATACGGGCATATGAATGCCGCACAAAGCTGATACAAGTTTTGTGCTAAAATCATTATTATTCAAGAATGTACTTGTTTGTGACAATGATTTAAGTATTAATTATTTCGGATATAAATTAATGAAGGCACGAGTTCTTGCGCAAAGATGTTAAACTTTATTTACTTGCGTTACATGTGAACATTCGAATATTGTATTATCTTTTTATCGGGAACAAACTTTGGTGTGTTTTTGGTACGCAAAGATTATCTCTGTTTTACATACTTAACCTAGTATGTTATCCTGCACCTGAATTGAGTCATATTGATGGTACTGGATCTTGCGTAATAGAAGACAATGCTGCAACTACATCACTTATTGATGGCCGGGCCGATGCACCCATACTGTGGCACATGGCTGCTATGGTTAGCACTTGGCTTAGATCAGTTTGTGGGTAATTTCCCTCAAGAAGCGGATCAACAAGTTCTGAGTTTATCCTTGGTTCCACCTGTTTAAAAATGTTGATTGTTAAAAGTTAATAGATGCAACCTAGTTAGGGTCGTAGCAAGACAACCTAAAGACTAAAAACTTCTTGGATAAAAGTTCACTAAATCCACACTTGTCAATTAACAGAATTTCACTTTTGGTGTCTTGTTTAGTCGATGTCTTTACTAAAACTTCTTGGTTGCTACGAAAATCAGTCATATACTTGAGAGGAACGAAGGTTAAATCACTTGTATATGACTTGAAAGCACTAGTACTGACGACCGACTTGAGCAAATTCTCTAAATGCCCAAGTTGTTCAAACTGTTCACCTTTTCAAAAAAAAAAAAAAAAAAAAAAAAAAAAAAAAAGACTTCTCAAAATAGATAAGACGACTTGGGCGACTAGTCGCTCAAATAAAATGTCACTCAAAAAGTCACCCAAAGTACAATGAGGAGACATTTGTCTAACATGTTTTATTTGTTTAGAAAAGGTGAACAATTTGGGTAACTTGGGCATTTAGAGAATTTGCTCTTTTTATAAAGTTCAGAAAGCCACAAGAATGATTATGTAATTTAGTCTGTCCTAATAAAGATATTAACCATGAACTTTACCCATTGAACAAGATGCAGCTCTTCGCTATTCCTTGTCAAATCAATAGCTCTTCTTCCCGTAACGAGCTCCAACAAAACAACACCGTAACTGTAAATATCCGACTTTACAGTCAACTTACCTGTCTTTTGATACTCAGGTGCACAATATCCAAGTGTTCCCATTACTCTTGATGTTACATGTGTTCTATCCCCAACTGGACCAAGCTTGGCTAGCCCAAAATCAGAGAGTTTAGCATTAAAATCCTGGTCAAGTAGTATGTTAGAGGACTTCAAGTCGCGATATATTACTGGTGGGTTGTTTGATTCGTGCAAATATTCTAAGCCTTTTGCAGCATGCAACGCTACTTTCATCCTTGTCAACCAATCAAGCGGCTGCTTCCCATGGGGAAGATCTGCATATTTGAACCAGCTACAGCACATCACAAAAACATTCAAACAATAATCTTACATAATGTATGCATAATACATGGTCTAAACAAGTATGTGAGGGTGATAACATATACTATACTATCAGAATATTAAACTAACGTTATATAAAAATGATTTAGGAGATTAAAAGACACACTTGGGCGAGTTTTAACTCACTTGGCCCGTTCCCTTGTAACGAAATTTCTTTTTGTTAAGGCTCAATTGATCCGTAACAGATAATATAACCCAAATGGAGTTATTAGCAAGTAATTTGTAAAAATTGTTACATACTCGTATCTATTACAAAGTTAAAGTCATATACTATACCGAGTAGATGGTTTTCCAAAGAACCCTTAGGCATATACTCGTATACAAGTAATCTTTGATCTCCCTCCGCACAATATCCAACTAAATTTACCAGCCGTGGATGACAGAGATGGCTTAACATCATAACCTCTACAAGAAACTCCGCATTTCCTTGCTTCCCATCACGATTTAGTTGCTTCACTGCTACAATCTGAGCCAAGAAAACCCAATACTATGTGATAATAGTTATACAAATACATATGTCATATGACACAATAGCCAAATTCTTTGCATGTACAGGTGGTTCTTGAGATTTATTGATTACCTGCCCGGTTTTCTCGAGGTCTCCTTTGTAAACTCGCCCGAATCCACCTTCCCCTAGAAGAGATTCTTCTTTGAAGTTCTTGGTCGCTATCTCTAACTCCTTGTAAGTGAAATTTTTCGCTGCCACATTGTTGTTGGTTTGATTTGTAATTCCCGTCTTATTCCTTTTAGCTTCGTTACCATCTTGGTTTTGGGTTTCAGATTGGACTCTTTTCTTATTCTCTGCACAATATATAACAACACGCACCCTTTATGTTTTTTAGAGTATGATGGTTTAAACTTTAAATAGCTGACTATTCAGAAAAATGTGATACAAATGGAACACTTACTAAATCGAATCAAAGGTACACAATGGAGTTTCTTTATTCTCTTTCTCAACTTCTTACATCGTTTCTTCCCTAGTGTTGGTATATGCGAAAACAGTTTTATGTTTCTTATCTTTTTTCGTTTCTTACCAATCTTCGCTTGTTTTGAATATAGTGCTTGAAAACACGAAAAACAATTCATGTTTCCTATCTTTCCTTTTGTTGAATCTTGTCCCTTGCAACACGAGAAACAATTCATCTTGCGTATCTTTTTGGGTGTAAAGTTGTGTGCTCGGAAGCATGGAAAACAATACATCCTTTGCTTGTTTTCTTGTGATAAATCGTTCTTCTCTTGTGTTGAATCTCGTGTTCGGAAACACAGGAAACAATTCATTTTTATCGTCTTTCCTTCTCGTTTTTTTAAACACGAAAAACAATTTATGTTTTGTTTTTTTCGTTCTCTTCTGAAACACGAAAAACAGTTCATGTTCCGTTTCTTTCCTTCCATCGAACCTTGTGACTGAAAACAAGAAAAACAATTCATGTTTACATTGTTTTCTTGTTTTGGAAAACACGAAAAACAACCCATGTTTCTTTAGGCGGATAACCCGAAAACACTTTAATATCTGATCAAAATCCTTTGTTTTATCTCCCCAAATGTTGAAACCCCACAATCAAGATATGCAAAAAGCTATTGAGGTTGTAATCTAAATATATTATCCAAGAAAATCATCAAGATGTAATTAGATTTTAACTCAATAGTTGATATATGGAGAAGCAATAATAAATAAAGAAAAAAAACAATGGGAAGATCGATGGGCTATAGTTTCAAAGAAAGAAACGATCCTTTTGTTTTGATCAACAAAATGTTATTTATCCCTCATTTCGGGAGACAAATCGAAGAGAAAGGGTGGGAAGGAAAAAGATTTGGTTCAAAATACATCAAAATAGCTGGATTGAGAAAAAAACTCGATATTTTGAAAAAAAATTAAAGGGAAAATTGTCTAAAAATACATAGAACTTGCTATTTTTTACTATTTTTTTTTTTTTTTTTTTTTTTTTTTTTTTTTTAATGCATAAACTTTCTTAATCATCTTATTGAATGCATAATATTTCTTAATCACCCTATTGTATGCATCGTTAGTCCTAACTGAGTTAAAATATTTGCATCGTTAGTCCTCATTGACTATAGAGTTAAAATATGTGCATCGTTAGTCCTCGTTAAGTTAAAATATTTGCATCGTTAGTCTTCATTGACTATAGAGTTAAAATATTTGCATCATTAGTCTTAATTGAATTAAAATATTTGCATTGTCAGTCCTCATTGACTATAGAGTTAAAATATTTGCATCATTAGTCCTCATTGACCATTCTTACATTTTTATCAGTTTCATCCGTTTTTATACGTTTTCATCTCTCATGTTTTTATCAAATCTTTTGCCACACTTTCTTTTATCAAATATTTTGCCACATTTTTTATTCATTTTCGTTTACGATTTAGGGTTTAGGGCCTAAACCCTAAACCCTATAGAGTTAAAATATTTGCATCGTTAGTGCTCAGTGAGTTAAAATATTTGCATCGTTAGTCCTCATTGACGATTCTTACGTTTTTTCCTTTTTCGACCGTTTTTCATACGTTTTCGTCTGTTTTCTCATGTTTTCATACGTTTTATCAGTTTTCGTCCGTTTTAATACGTTTATATCCCTAAACCCTAAACCCTTCTGATCCGAATTATTAAAAGTGTAAAACACAAACGTTATTCGGAATGATGTTTTACATCAAAACTCGTGAGACTTTAATCTAAACCCTAAACCCTTCTGATCTGAATTATTAGGGTTTAGATTTTAAACCCTAAACCCTAAATCCTAAACCCTAAACCCTAAACGAAAATGAATAAAAAATGTGGCAAAATATTTGATAAAAAAGTGTGGCAAAATATTTGATAAAAACATGATAGATGAAAACGTATAAAAATGGACAAAACTGATAAAAACGTAAGAATGGTCAATGAGGACTAAGGATGCAAATATTTTAACTCAGTGAGGACTAATGATAAAAATATTTTAACTCTACAGGGTTTAGGGTTTAGGCCCTAAACCCTAAACACTAAACCCTAAACAAAAATGAATACAAAATGTGGCAAAATATTTGATAAAAAAAAGTTTGGCAAAAGATTTGATTAAAAAAGTGTGGCAAAATATTTGATAAAAACATGATAGATGAAAACGTATAAAAACGGATGAAACTGATAAAAACGTAAGAATGGTCAATGAGGTCTAATGATGCAAATATTTTAATTCAATGAGGACTAACGATACAAATATTTTAACTGAATGATGACTAACGATGCAAATATTTTAACTCTATAGTCAATGAGGACTAACGATGCAATTATTTGAACTCAATTAGGACTAACGATGCATACAATAGTGTGATTAAGAAAGTTTATGCATACAATAGGATGATTAAGAAAGTTTATACATACAATAGGAAAAAAAGTTTATAACATACAATAGTAAAAAGTGGCAAGTTCGATGTATTTTAGACAATTTTCCCAAAATAAAAAACGCATTTAATAAACAATTAATGCACTCATAAATTTCCTTAGTTAATTGCGATTTTCACTTAATGAACATAAAATTTAATTTGAACATACACTATCATATGTGAGAATTTATCCTCTCTCTCTCTCTCTTCTTTTCTCCTACCTCTCTCTAGATTTTTTCCAGCCAAGCTCCGCTCTCTCAAATAAATTCCGGCGGTCGGTCTCGGCCGACCGTCCGGATATCCCTTTTACTTTTCCCTCATTTCAATAAAAATCCTTACCTACAGATCTGTCACCGCCCACTGCCGCCGTGCTCTCGCCGTTTGCTGCTGCTGCCGCTGTTTCCCGGACTCCTCTGCTCAGATCTGTTGCCGTCCGCCATCGATGGCTTGAAGCTGCCTTGGGTTTTGAATTTAGATCTGTTAGGTTTAGGTCTGGCTCATTTATGGATGCTTAGTTTTATCTTCTTTGTATGTTTTATGTACTTTATGTACTTTTGTCAAGCTACACCTTCATATGGTTGTGTCCACCAAAAGCTCACTCTGGTGATTCCCCCACCCTTGTCTGGTGTTGCTGTAGGATGTCACAACTATTTTGGTGTATGTCTTGTTTTGGCTTAACTTGTTATGTTAGATGTAACTTGTTATGTTCAAATTTCCTCCATTTGTGAGGTGTGAAATGAAATCTCTGTTAAAAAAAAAAACATAAAATTTATTTATTTAATCATATACAGTAGTGTCTTGAGGACACTGTATAGTCATAAAATCTATTTTTAAATTTGTGCAATGTGATGTATGAAGAATTCATGTATTTACAAATCGCATCTCATTGCTTCTTTTGCCCACAAATTTGGAGGCACTAGTTCGATGTCTTTAAATCCACTTTCGGATCTTATTGTTATAGTAATATGATATTTTTAGTATGGAAAAAAATTGATGGATATTTTCAATATTGCAACATTTTAGTTTATAAAGCAGAAGCGAAAAGCACATCTCTTGAATAAGAGAAGCTTGAAACACCAATGCACACCAGCTTTGGAGAGGTACCCTCATGACTGGTAGCCCGAATGGGTTATGTTATTGAGGGAAATGTTGGCACGTGAGGTGCATGTGCACAACTTTAAGCTGTTCATGTGAGGTGTGTGACATTCTCCAACAAACTTCCTAAAATAACTTTGGCACCCTTTTTGAGTTTAAATACTCAAGTGGTGTTGTCATAGGGGGATTCTGAATTTGTAACTCATTTCTCATTTCTATTATCCACTATAATCATTCAATCATTCAATTAACTCAAGAAGAACATTACATCTGGTATCAGAGCTATCTTTCCTGGTGGCTCAAAGTCTATTTCTATTCTTCACAACACCAATAATGGTAGATACAAAATGGATGATGCTATGAAACAGTTCATCACATAAACCATTAACATCACTGTACAGAGTGTTGGAAAATTTGGTGTAAACGTGTGTGAATGAGATATCCATTCTCAAAGTGAGATGTTTAGAACAAGAAGTTATGAATCTTATTTGCATGAGATAAACTTGCAACACCAAATTAATTGCATGGTTAATGGTGATTAGAACAATTAACTAGTCAATTATTTGGTTGATGGGTGTTTATGGTCATTAAATGGATTTAATGCGTGCCATTACACCATATGTTACTAGTTGGTAGTATTTATACTAACCTTCTTGTTTTTCTAGAGAAGACCTAGAATACACACGAAAGGAAACAACACACTAAGATAACCACACAGCAACGTGTACTTTCATTTTCATATGAGATACACTCTAGTCCGATGATAATTTCAAGCATAGGTCACATCCGGCATACAACGTATTGTTCCGATTGTTGTACCCTGGGAAATAGACACCTAATTGACGGCGAATCTGTTTTAAGGGAAGCGTGTCAAACATGTGTCTCGATCACGTTAAGCTTACTTTCTTATCATTTTCCTTCTTTATTTGCTAATTATGTTTCGTTATGATTTTTCTTGCTTTATGCTTCTTGGTTGTATTGTTTAGATTTTGATTAGAGAAGTGGTACTGTGATACAATATAGAGTACTACTGTTACAACAATTCAAGAAGCCATTACTTCAGCTATTGCAGCAATGCAACACGAGATTGATGGATTATGTGTTCGTCAAGAAAAATTAGTTTTGGAAATGCAAAATCAAGGAAACAATGGTGCATTGGTGGGTGGAAATGAGGCAACCATAGTTAATGGCTATAGAAGCCTCACCAAGTTAGAATTTCCAAGATTCAATGAGGAAGAGTTCAAAGGGTGGTTATACAGATGTAATCAGTTCTTTGATTTAGATAATGTGGCAAACTTCAAAAAGTCGAGATTGCTTCAATTCATCTCTTTGACAAGGCTCTCGATTGGCATAGACAATTTGAGAAAAGGAATGGATTGGAGGTACCATGGGAGAGGTATGAAGAAGAAGTTCTTAAGAGATTTGGAGCAGTTGTGGAAGGTCAAATGGCTAATTTGAAGAATCTCAGACAGGATGGTTCAATCAAGGTATATCATTATCAATTTGATGCTTTGCTCAGTAAAGTTGACATTACTGAGTCACATGCTATTAGCATGTTCTTAGATGGTATAAATAATGATATTGCAATGATGGTGAGGATGTTTAAGCCTAGGACATTAGCTGACACCTATTGTTTTGCAAGTCTGCAAGAAGCTACTAATGAGGATAGAGTCAAGTCCAAACCGGTGTATTCAGGCTATATAAGTAATGCTATTACTAGTTTTAGAAGCAATAGTGGTGGTAATGTGGGAATTGGCCTTACCACTACCTCACAACAGTGTTGTAAGAACAGTGGGTGGTGGTGTTAATCAGGGGAGAAACCAATTAAGTAAGAAAGAATATGAGGTGAAAAAGGCCAAGAATTAGTGCTTTTACTGTGACAAAGATATATTTTAGGCCATAAATGTAATGGAAAATTGTATGTATTGGAAGTTATGGTAGCATTAGATGGTGAGGAGGAAGAATGGAATGAAGAGAATTGTTTAGTAGAAGAAGGCAATTCAAGTGTGCAAGAGCAGACACCTCAAATTTCACTAAATGCTTTATCTAGAATCACAACTTTCTAGACTATGAGGGTTAGAGGTCAAGTGAATTGTGGTAGTACTCATAATTTCTTAGACCTTCAAAAGGCAAAGCAGTTGGGATGAAAATTGAAGACTACTTGCCCTTTGCAAGTGTCTGTAGCTGGTGGAACTCAATTGGTTAGCAAATATAAATGCAAGTCCTTTCAATGGAAGTTACAAGGAGAAATATTTTAAGCAAAATTTCATGATCTTGCCATTGGGAGGGTGTGAAATGGTGTTGGAAATATAGTTTTTATCCACTTTGGGGGACATCAAGTGTAACTTTTTGGAATTGAGAGTGAAGTTCAAGTTTAATGGGAAGAAAGTGGTTCTGAGGGGAACAAGACAACCTAAGTTGTAGTGTATGCAAGGTTAGCAATTACCAAAGCAAGTTGGGAGTCAAGAGGGTGAAAGGTATTCTGTTTGGCTTTCCATTTCTCTAAATTTGATGTAGGACAGTGGTAATAATGAGCAAATGCATATTGAGATTAAAGAGTTACTGTATGAGTTTGATGTTCCAAAATTCTTACCACCAAACATAAGTCTAGACCATAGATTCCACTTAAAGATGAGGTCACCACAGTTAACATAAGATGCTATAGGTATCCTCCTGCACATAAAGACAAAATTGAATCAATGGTAAAAGAGTCGTTGGACACTAGTGTTATAAGGCAAAGTAACTGTCCCTGCTCTTCTCCTTTAGTAATGGTTATGAAGAAGGATGTGTATAGAGGATGTGCATTGACTATAGATAAATCAATCCAAAAACTATCAAAGATCAGTTTCCTATTCCTATCATACAGGAGTTAATTGATGAATTGTATGGATCAAGGGTCTTTTCTAATTTGGATCTTAGGTCTAGTTACCATGAGAATAGGATGCATGAGTAAGACATCTATAAAACAACTTTTAAGACACATGATGGGCACTGTGAGTGATTGGTTATGCCCTTTGGCCTTACTAATGCTCCATCCACTTTTCAGCCTTAATGAACAATATATGCTGAACATTTTTAAGAAAGTTCACTCTAGTCTTCTTTGATTATATCCTAGTCTATAGTTCATCCATTTAAGATCATCTGAAACACTTAAGACAAGTACTGGAAATAACGAGGAAGCACACTCTTTATAAAAAAAAATGAGTAAGTGTATGTTTGGGACAACTCAAGTTGAGTATTTACGGAACATTATTTTTAGTGTAAGGGTATCCACATACCCTTATAAGATCAAAGCTATGTTAGATTGGCCAATTCCAACCAATGTAAAGCAATTAAAAGGATTTTTAGGCCTCACTAGTTACTACAGGAAATTTGTAAAAGGATATGCTGCAATTGCCCAGCCTTTGACCAGTTTGTTGAAAAAGAATGCATTCAAATGGTCTAAGCAAGCTACTATGTCCTTTAAAGAGTTACAACAGGCCATGGTTCAGTCTTTAGTCTTAGCCTTGCCAAACTTTAAAGAAGAGTTCATCATTAAGATAGATGCATCAAGATTTGGTTTTGGAGCAGTACTATAACAAAAGGGCCATCCTATTGCTTATCTAAGCAAGCCATTGGCTACTAAGAACCATGTAGAACCGTAGAGGGAGGGTGAATACAGTCTCTTCGACTAATTTAAAGTTTAACAACTTCTAGTCTCAAAGATCAATGAGTTGTTTTACAACAATTACAATCACAACCACAATATATAAAGCGAGTAAAGAGAAACCACGGTATATACTAGTTCGGGATGAGGGTTTTATACCATTTATTCACCCAGTTGCAAATCCATGACACCGATACTATTACTAAGTATAATCCTTATGGTGGATTACAAACCGTTACAACTTTACTCCACCAATATGCACAAAGGTCGGCGCTCACAAATAAGAGCTACTCTTGATGGTATTCCACCCTTGGAAACTACCCATAAGAATTTTGTGATTCGGCTTAATCACTAAGATCACAAAGACTACTAAGACCACAAAGACTTCCCTTCCGGAAGTATCAAACCGCAAAGTAGATCTTCCCCGATCTAGGCTTGATCACCTACAAGAGTTTACAACCATAGAACCAAATTGAATAAATGATAGTTGTTTACTCAAATCAAGCCCAAACCTAACCAAGAGACTCGATTATAATATAAAGGGTATAGATAAGAAGACCCTAGACACAATTTACAAGAGTGGATTAGGTTCTTGTGAATCTCTCTTGCACAAGAAGTGATCTTTCAATTAGATAGAAGAGAAGTTTAGATCACAATTATGAAGTATTAGACTTAGAGGGTTGAGAGAAAAGAAATTAGAGAGAAATAATGTATTGGTAAGAGGTGAGTATCAAATGACAAGAGGTGGGTATTTATAGGCAAAAACCTACCATTTCCAGAGGCACCTAGCGCGGTGGTCATGCGCTGGCACACCATCCAGTGCTGGTGTAATCCCGGAAATTTTTGAGTTCTAGTTTATTAATCCCCGACTCTTGTTAAACCTCCAATTGCAGTCCACCTTTGACAATTCCAATAACTTTCCAACACTTAAAGTGGGATACGGTCAACCAACTCATTTAGCTAATGTTTATGTATTTAAAACATTTGGTGAAGTAAAAACTAGATTGTTAGGGGTTTAGTCCAATTTCAAATAGAAGGAGAAGAATCATTGGGCATTGGATATTGGGTAATAACCTTTGAGTGTTCTCCAAGGGTTGGTTATTACATGATCAATAAAACTTTTTCTCCCATATTTGAAATTCAAATTTCAAATTAAAAAACTAGTCATTGGAGATGTGATGGGTTAGTAGATGTGATATCTTGACTATGTAAGAAAGTGTGTAAGGGAAATTAGTTGGTAAAGTGAAACTTGGAGAGGCAGGGTCAAGATGAGTGTGTGTGTGAGTGAGTTGTCATTTGAATTTCAAATTCAAATTTGTAAGAGGGAGATAAATGTGTATAACTTTGTGTGTGTGTCATAGATGTGTCATAGGGTGAGTTGGCAACACAAAGCTTGGAGAGGAAGGAGTTGAATAAGTGTATGTATGTGTTGTAATTTGAAATTCAAATTCAAAATAGAAGGTTGTATGTGTGTGTATTTAGGCGTGTATATGTGTTGGGAATAGACTTTATTATTTCAAGTGTCGGTCATTGAGTTTTGGTATAGGTTGCATTACTTACTTATAACATTAGTTATTTTATGTATTTTGTAAGTTTAATGCTTGGTTTATAGGTTTGGATAAAGTCTAAGGGCTAAGTATGTCATATTGTCTAAGTTTAGAGAAGCCCTAATCCTTACCTATAAATACCTATGTATAACCTCATTTTGAGGTTGGTTGGTTCACTAGTAAGGTTATTAGTCTCTTATTTTCATTAGGTGTTCCTTCCACTCTCTCTCTTTACTTACTTTCTCTCTCTAGAATTCTTAAGTGATTATGTTGTAGAAATGGTGACCTAACAAGTGGTATCATTCGCCAAGGGATAATATAGGTTGATTTAGGTTTGATTTGGTAGAAAAACTTGGTTCTTGTTGTGTATTTGTAGACATACGGGTACTGTTCATTGGCTAAGTTTTCGAGTTAGGATTGGTCAGTTCTTCGAGTTAGGGGTTAATTTTTAACTTATCGAGTTAGGTGTCATATTCTTAGCGAGTTAGGGGTTAACTTTTAACTTATCGAGTTTGGTTTCATAGTCCTATCGAGTTAGGTGTCATATTCTTAGCGAGTTAGGGGTTAATTTTTAACTTATCGAGTTTGGTTTCATAGTCCTATCGAGTTAGGAATCTAAAATCTATCGAGTTAAGAATTCTTAAAACCATCGAGTTAGGATTCTGAAAACCATCGAGTTAGGATTTTTAAAACTATCGAGTTAGATTAAAAAATTGTCGAGTTAGGAATCTAAAAAACTATCGAGTTAGGATTATCAAATATCGAGTTAGGAATCTAATTTTATCGAGTTTGGATTTTGGCGAGTTAGCCTTTCTTACCTAATCGTTTATCGAGTTAGGATCTGTGTGGCAACCTTCTAAGGGGATACTCTGCTCAAATTTCCTTAACATATCGAGTTAGGGGAACTACATAACTTATCGAGTTTGGACCATCATCTGGACTTATCGAGTTTGGACTATCATCTGGACTTATCGAGTTTGGACTAGTATCTGGACATTATCGAGTTTGAACACTTCTCTTTACTTACCGAGTTTGACAAGTTTTCAAGAACATACCGAGTTTGAATATTATCCAAACATACCGAGTTACAGAACATACCGAGTTTGATATCAAGTTTTTCAAATCTAATTAAAACCTTTATTTATCCTTTAAAGATCCATATTAACATAATCACATCATCTCTTCTTATCATAGTTTTTCTTTCTTATCTTTCTCTTCTTAGTTTTTTGGCGGGAAATTTTGAGTAAAATTTATTTTCTACAGCAGACTAAACGTTCAATTTTTACGCGAAATTTAAATTTTGGTATAACGTTGAAAATTTTGGCCAAAAATTCAAATTTTTAGGCCAAAATTCAAAATTTTTCGGTGAAATTTGGCGGCAAAATTTTTGAAACTCAAATTTTTCTTGCAACCTTATAATTGCATTTCATAGTGATTTTCAAATTTTGGGAGAGAAAATTTTTTTCAAATAACTTTTGGAGGGAAAATCTGAATTCACTATTTCGACCTTGCGTGTGACATTTTGCTTGATTTTTTCGATTACATCGCAACAATCAAGGGGGAGAGCAATGTCATCTACAACGTCTCAATCACCTTCTTCCAACTACCTTCCTCACCAATATTCTTATCAGCAACAGCATCATCAACAACAAAGTCATAGCTCCCTAATTGATCATGTTCTGCTCTTTGGCAATGAATCAAGGCCTCCAATGTTGCTACCAGGAACGTATACTGTTTGGAAACGGAGATTTCTACAATGGCTCACAGATCGTCCTGCTGCAGATCTCATGCTTAAATCCATTCAAGATGGTCCATACAAAATGATATTTCTTGCTGACTCAACAGGGATTATGAGGTTACAAACTACTGCAGATTTGAATGCTTCAGAACTTGCTCAGTGTGATGCTGACCAACAGGCTGTATGGTTCAGTGCTTATGAAATGTGGAAATATCTTGAAGCTATGCATCGTACATAAGAACTTCATCACATCAGAATGATGCAAATTCTTGAATCCTGTTTAAGCATGAATCCTCTAAAGACCATTCTCCCTGCTCCAGCTGTTGACCATGGATCCTTAATTTACACTCCAAATGGTCTCTTCTTCAATCCTCCGAATGCACCTGAGCCTTTCTTCATTCCACAGTACCATCCTGCAACACTACATAATAATGTGCAATCTCTTCTGCAAAATCTAGTGAAGCTTAGTCAAGTATATTCTAAGAAAGGCAATGGCGATATAACTTCAACTTCTGAATGCTTAAACACAATGAAAGATACTGATGATGAAGAAGATCTTATCGAACCAAGCATGGCATTCTTGGCATATACAGAAAATATTGCAGATGAGGAAGCTCAGGATTATGATTCAACTCCAGTCTTTGACGATAATGTTGAATACAATGCCACACTTAGTCAAATGGAAGTTGAAGGGGGTAATCTCAATACAGTTTTGCAAAGTGTCATGGCATCTGATGTTGAATATGCAGATTTGGAATCCAATACAGCAGATTTGGAAGCCGATACAGCAGATGTGATGTTAATGGCAAACATGCAGGAATTTCACATGGATAATACTGGCTCAGAGTATGAGTCTGATAATTCTGTAGATCCAGTTGTGAGATTAAACAGAGAGAAAATGTATCAATCAAGGTCTCAAATGCATGAACGAAGTCACAACTCCATCATCTCAGACTTCATACAATTTACGAGTCAGGCTTTATCAAATTCCCGAAATTCCCGAAATCGGGCTGTCAAGCAAGGTGAAAGAGTTGTGATACAAGGAGGTATTACTCAAAGGATGGTTGGGAATGGTGAGAATATTGCAAATGTAGTTAATGTAGGCAATGAGGTTAAAATATTGGAAGATAATTCGAGTGTCATGGATGATACTGAACCAGTATACGACATAAATGCTTCTGATGACTCTAAAGACCCATTTGAGAGAAAGATGACTGAAGATGAGAAAAAAGCCATCAATTCTACAGAAAATTGCTTAGCTCATTTTGAATTAGTTAAGACTCAATGCAAGATTCTCTCAGATGCATGGTTTCCTACGGGGGGTACCTTTAATGCATTCTTCGGAACTGGAATGGATCGTCTAACCTTCCAAAGGAAACTCCGAGAAAACATTGTTCAAATTGAAAAGCAAATTGAACAGGGAAGCGATTGCATGGCAGGATTTAGAGCGCTCAAGGCTCAGTTCAAAGTGTTCTTGGCATTGCATTTTAAAGCTCTCATACACTATAAATATGAAAGCACTGTATGGAGAGAGAACATCACAGGTATGGAGGTTGAAGATTTTAGAGATCAACTTGTTTCACGCCTAAGCCGCTTAGAATTTATGCTTAATGAAAGATCACTTCATCTGAGTGCTATCAAAGAACTGAAGTTACAGATTCAAGAAGAGCAAGTTCATAAAGATGATTCATTGAAAGCTAATGTGGTTGTCATGGAAAGCAAAGGGACAGAATCAGAAGTGCAGGATGACAACAGCAGATTGGGGAATGATAAAGATGCAGATTGTGCAGAGATCATACCCTTCTATGACTCAGAGCCCAACCTTGACAAAGGACAGATGGATGAGGAAGATTTCATACCCATCTATGACAAAGAACCGAACTTTGACAAAGAGCAAATGGTTGAGGTACAATCTACTGTTGATCATATTATGCCTGCATATGAGAAACAACAATCTGAGCAACCTAACTTCAGTAATGAAGGAGAGGTTGACCAGGATGTTGTTCAATGTCTAGTAATACATTCTGAGTCTGAGTCCTTACCTGATAATCCAATTACTGAAACATCATACCAAACTCTTGAGTCTGAAAACCTTCTTCTCAAAAAGACCATTGCCCAGTGTCATAAAGATTTTTCAAAACTAGAGGCACATTGCATCTCACTTAAACTTCAAATGCAAAACGAATCTATAAATTCGGGCAACAATGGTCAATTTTTGAATGAACAAAGAAAACGTGTGGACACATTAGTTAAAGAAAATGAGCTTTTAAAAGGTCAAATTCAAGAAAAGGTGTTTGCACATGCTGCATTACAAAACAAATTAAGAAGACTGACTGGCCAGAGTGTGGATACTAAGTTTGCAAAACCATCAATCTTGGGGAAACTGCCTTCTCAAACAAACAGAAAACAATCAGTGGTTAGACAACCAACTGCATTTAAATCTGAACGACCTAAATTTTCAAAACCTCGGTTTGCCTCCCAAGTTGTTGAGAAAAACATTTTGACAAAACCAGTTACTCCACATTCTTGGCCTAAGGAAAATGCATCTGTGTTTGCTAAATCTCAACACGTGATTATACCTGGCTCATCTAGGATCAGTTCGAAAACAGTGTCTAAAACGAGCATTAAAAGTAAAGAATTTCATGGCAAATATGACATGTACAAGAACTATGATCTAGAAAAGGCTAGAAAAAAGGCGCTACTTCAAAAGGATGGAATTCTAGGTTCAAAACCTCATGTGATGCCTTCCACTGTAGTACAAAACACTGCTTGTAGTAGCACTCCAAAACCTAAGAGTAAACAACAAACTAATAGGAATTGGCTAGCTTCTAAGAGTAGTTGCGTAACTAATCATGTTGTTGGTGCTTTTAAATATCTTCAAAAGGGAAATTCACTTGAAAAGGCTCAATCGACTAAGACAAACAAACCTGTTGAACCAAAAGTCATAAGTCAAAAACCTAAGAAGTGGATCAATATAGGACGTAGGTTTTCTCAACGAAGTGATGCTCCCACATTTCATTCAACTGCATCTAAAAGGAAAACTTCTCCTAGATCTAACACTAGGTGGGTACCCACGAGTAGAATTTTCAAATCAATTGGTCTTAGGTGGATTCCTACAGGAAAGATTTTAGACATTTGCACCAAAACTAATGTGCTCTCCACAACTTCTACCTCTGAGACTAGAATGAAAACCATCGGTATTGTGTGTTCGAGTGTCAAGAAGATAGTTGACACTACATCTTTATGCTTCTAACACCTGGAACCCAGTTTCACTTGGGGCTCCATGTTCTCTGTTTTGTCTCTTCTTTCTTTCTTTACAGATTCAACAGCAATGGCTTCGGAACAAATCAGTTTCAGACCCGAGCTTAATGTTATGGCTTCTGAGCAACACAGCTTTGGACCCGCATCCAACCGTCTAAACTTTCCGGAATCTTCGGCTGAACCATTGTCTCTCTACCGTAAAGAAGTGGAAACCTTGTTTGCTCCATTGTTTGAGGATACGATTGAAAACCGTCTTTCTGAGGTCTCACCAATTTCCGCTGCACATCTTGATCACAATCAAGTACCTGATTCACCTCACAAACAACAACAACTGTTGGGAGAGACGGTCCTCCAATTGCATCTCCAACAACCACAGAACAAACCGGGTCCAACTCACGACAATCAGCTGAAGACTCCATACCTAAATCAGTTCCACAAACCGCAGAGCATGACCCAGAGGCGTTCTTTAATCTGTTTGCACTGGCTCAACTCATTCCTGACATTACTGAGTCGTCTACACGCAATTTGGATCCTGCTCACATGCGAGATAATTACCTCCATCAAGGTTTGTTGATTTAGTTCACCATATTGGTATGCGGTGTTTGACTCCAGATGATTTGCAAAATTTTCTTTAAAACTAAGTGAGTCAAACAATTAACTTTTTTCTTTAAATATTAAAAAAAAAAAAAGAAAAAAAAAATCTTCTTTCTCTGTGTACAAACTTCGTAACTTCAAAACTATGTTCCTTCATTAAAACAAATTTTGCTTTACTCTGTCAAAATGGAACATGTTTTGAGGGGGAGAAAACTTTTCACATTATCATGAAGTTTGCACACCTCATCATAATTCTTCAAGGATAAAATGTTTCTTCATCATTCGTATTAAAATCTCATCTTCAAAAACTTCTATGATCTCTCGAATTAAAATGTACAAAAAGGTTTCACAAAATATATGCTAATTCGAGGGGGAGAAAGGAAATTCTTTCTGCAATGATTCCAAGTTAACCTTGTTTGGACTTCAAATGGAAAAATAATTAACCTTTAATGAGTAAAGATTCACAAAAAAAAAAAAAAAAAAAAAAAAAAAGGATCTTGCATGGAAAATAAAACGGGCTCTAATAAATGTTTCTTTAAATATTCTCAAAAGTATCACACATAATCGATAAACCTCATCGATTCAGACTAACGATTTTTTTTCCTCGAATGTTCCCGATTGTGAGTTTCTAATTTCTTCATGGTTGTTGTCTAATCATTCCCTAAATGTTTCAAGTGTTTTCAACGGTCGAAAAGGCATAATCAGAAACTAGGGTTATCAATCAGGGCTTTCATTTTTTATGTGTTTAGTCTAATTAACTAGTTTATATAGCTTTAGAGAACGCTAAAGAATGCTCGATTGGTGTACTTGCTCGATTAGGAACAACATAGGATTAGAATCACGTGATTTAGGGTTTAAGATGTCGATGTCTTTGCTGCTATTACTAGGACGTTTGTTTGTTTAATATTCCGGCATTATGATGCTAACAAGTGTGCTTAGACTCAAATCATAACCCCAAACCATAATCATAATTGGAAAATTTCGAGTGAAAGAATGAATTAATCTGTGATTTTGTGTGCTAATCTGAGAATTCTGAGCACTTAGGTTGATTTAGAATGAGATTTTTGATTCATCTTATACTTGTTTGTGCCTGATGCATTTTCTCTGTGTGCAAGTACATGTCATCCCATTGAAAGTCAAAATTTCAACATTTGACAAAATGTTTCTTATGGAACATATTTTGAGGTCAAAGGACAAAATGTGTTTAAAGGCTAAACTGGTAAATGGATTGAAAATGGTGAGAAACAAATTTTTCCAAACTCTACACTCTTGTCTTACACCGGTAAAGCAAGTGTGGAGACCAAAGCAAATTCATTCAAAACCTTTCATATTTTCAAAATCTGGAATGCTTTGGCTTCAATAAAAGAATGTCTCTGATCTGAACATCCCAAATACCGAAAGTTTTCCATTCATCACAAAAAAAACAAATCTTCAAAAAAAAAAAAAAAAAAAAAAAAAAACCATGAGGTTCAACTTTAAATGGAAATCTTTTTCAGATTTTAAAACTCAAAAGAGAGACTCTGAGTCTCAAACAACTTTCAACAGTAAAAGAGTTTTGAATTTCAAGCATTCTTTGTTGTATAATACTTGATTGTGTTTTCTAAAACCTTGAGCAGAATCATCTCACGAAGACTTTCTCTCGAATAACATTCATTATTTGAGGGGGAGTATTTTGTTTAAGAAAACTAATTTTGTATTAAAACAATGACTTGTGCACACATTTCAGTGCACAACTCGAGTTTCAAAGAAAGGAAAGTGCCTTGCTAAACCGTTCTTTAAAACCAAACGCGCACTTATCCTTAAAAACAAGAAGAAGTTTTTCATGCGAAGCTTATCTAAAACTTCTTAATCTTGAGCAAAATTTATTCAAAATTTTTCAAAAGGTTTTTCAAAACTTTTCAAAATTTTGCTCAAGATCTTTTCAAACCTTTACTCCCCAATTCGCTCCAAAGTTTAAAAATGTCAAAACACATGGTCGTTTTGAGGGGGAGTATTCAAAATCAAAATGCTTTGTCAAAATCATGTTTTGATGGTTTGTGCACACATAACAGTGTACAACCCGTGCTTGTATTGAAAGGACCCTGAGGTACGCTTCAGTGCCTCAATCCTCATATAAGGAGCGAAGGCTTCTTACTTTTGAGTAGAATTAATCAAACATTTTCTGATTTTCATAATTCTGCTCAAAAGACAAGTATTTCACCTCAATGAGTATTCACTTGTTAAAGGGGAGCACTTGAAAACTCATCGTTTTGGAAAACAAAAGTTCTTGTTGATATCTCCCCATAAGACTCAAAAAGCATATTTTAATCAAAATGTTTATCAAAAACAACATCTTATATGCTATTTTTGAGGGGGAGAAAAGGAAAGTGATTAAAATATGAAAGTTAAAAGTTGCAGAAATGTCAAATCTCATGCGAGCTAGACTCAGATTTACCCAGGAATTGACGAAACATAAAAGTTAGTAAATTCGAAAAGACTTTTCCTCGACGGGTAATAACATCAAGTTAGTTACTAGAGCTAGTTGTCACCTAAAAGCTGACAATGGAACTCTTTAACTAGCCACGTAAGCGTGTCTCGAAAAGGATTTGTCTGAGTAGAAATGTACCGTTTCGAGAAACTTTCTGTGGACTTGACCAGGCCGGGTAATAACTTCAAACTAGTCTAACTAGTGATGTAAGCGTGTCTCGAATCGGTCTTGTTCACTGAAAGTGGATCAATTCAAAAAGTGCTTGCTCCTCCCGCATGTGCAAATTTCTTAAATAATCATGAGCACATGTGAAGGGGGAGCCCTTTGTGGAAAACTAGAAGGGGGGGGGGGGGGTTGAATGGTTTTCCCCTCTTTTTTCGTTTTATGAAAAATCTTCAATTAGAGTTTATTATGAAAACAATATATAATCAATATGATTAATTATATATGTGTACTTTTGAGTTTGTTTTCAAAACTTAGTTTTATGAATAAAGCATTGGTTGATCTTTAAGTTAATATGTTTTCCTTTTGAAATCTTAAAACGTTTTATATCAAATCATCTATTAAGTTAAACTCAATATGAGGAGTGTGAATAATAATGTAGTCGATCATATTATATAATTATGCACATCTTCACAATATTAACTTGCAACTATAACACAATCAATCATCATAACAATATAAGCAACACCTAACACATATATGCAAGCATAGATATAAAGCGATAAATGCAAGAGTAAATGTAAAGAGATAAGATAAAGAAGATGCAAACCGGACACGATGATTTATAGTGGTTCGGCTACAAGGACACCTTCCTTGCATTACTCCACTCCCCGAGTACCACACTCGAGAGTTTTCTTCACTACACAACAAGCTCCCTTTTGGCGGAGAAAACCTTACACAACTTTTGCTTACACCATTTAACGACACTAAGCTAAATGTCGAGTTCTAATAGTAGCTAGAACCAATCTCACACCACAACACACCTTCTTCACAACACTACTACTACACAACTTATCACACCTTCACAACACACCTATTTCTTCACGGCTTCACGACTTCTTCATGGCTTCACAACTTCACGACTTCTTCACTACTTCACAACTTCTTCTATACTCCACTACATACTCACACATCTATTACTTCACACCTACATAACTTCTCCACACTACTACTTCTTCACACTACTTCTTACTCACTACTAAGTAAGATCATCTTGATCTACTTATTACATATACAAAGCTCACAACTTTACATAAGCACTAACTACATCTTTGGCTTTATGATGGGGAGGATTCTTCTCTTGCACTTTGAGATATGAGAGATTGGATCACTTGAAACAAAGATTAATAATCTTATGATCAAGGGGTTTTAGAAGGATGTTTAGAGAGAATTGGATCTGAAAATATTTGTGCAAAGAGGTGAGAAAAATTCCAGGTTTGAGGTGGTATTTATAGGGAAAAAATTCTGACAAAATCTGACAGGGAGCGTGGCCGGTCCCCTTAATTGTGTGCCGGTCCCCTTAATTATTAAGGGGACCGCCTAGTATAATTAAGGGGGCCGCCTAAGAAAAAAAATATTTTTTCTTCAGATTTTTTGTCTTTTTGTGGGGGAGGTTTTTCCTGAAGAATGTGGCCGTTTTTTGGGTAGAAATTTGAATTCAAAATGTGTATTTTGAATAAAACATTTCTTATAAATACAAAAATGTTTTGTATAAGTTTAGAAATGTTTGTCCCATTTTAATAAAATGTAAGGTTTGTAAAAATAAAAATTCCTTTGATCATAAAATGCATTAGACACTTTGTTTATTCATACCTTAAGTGATATGGATGCTAAAGCAAATATTTACGACTAAATACTTGTTTACATCATAATTTGTAGTTCAATGAGTTTACGTTTTGTGATTATCAAAACATAGAGATATCGATATATGTTAATAATGTTTTTAGACATTATTTATATCAACACCCTTCATAAGTAAAACATAAAACTCTCAAAGTGTTAAACAAAATGTTTGATAAACACAAACCCTTTGAGAGATTTTCAAAGGTTTCAATGGCAATTATAGGATAGTCATGTAGTTATAAGGAGACTAAGGTTAGGAAACCGTCCTATGATCCGCCTAAGCCGGAGGGATCTACCCAAGGACATCACCAATAGTTAGAACTAGAAGTCCTTAGGTATGATATGAAAAAAGGAGTAAAGAATGAAAAGGAGAAAGAAGGGGTTGAAAAATGAAAAAGAAAAGTAAAGAAAAGGGTGAAAAGAAATAGCCCTCCATATGTTCAACCTTAGGGCAGACACCGGGTTCAATTCATATGCTACTGGTTGTTGCAAAGACAACACCGGTATTGAAGATTAAGTCGTCATGGACCCAGTGACGCAATGCACTAAACCTTATTAACCACTCAAGTTCTCTTAAAAGAGCTTGTTTCATTCTCACGGGGAACCAGTGTAATCTATCGACTTATCTCTTAGAGATAGTTGATATTGAAGCAGGAGACCCCTCCCTAGTCTCCGTATAGGAAACCTAAGTGAGCACTTATCGTGTCTAGAGCCATGAGATACATCAAAGATCTCTTAGGAACACTTAGTATTTCTACAACTGGTGTTCTACATCAATGGGCACCAGCTGTAAATTATCGAGTCCTTCGCAGATCTTAGCAATCTGCCGAGAACGTTTATGAGAGAATTACATATGTATTTCTCAATGATTGAACGGAAATTCCTGCTAGGGTCAACATTAAACAGCCCTGACAGCAGGTCACTTCGGTAACCCCACAAGGGTTACGCGTAGTGTTCATGGTGGTTCTTTAGCGATCTACAGTCGTGGAGTGATCCCCAGCGACTCACCCAGTCATTGAGCTACCTAGTAGGTCTCGTAAGATCCTTCAGGAGTATCTGATATGGGAACGGCCTGGATAAGGATTAGAAGGAGTCTTCACAATATGCTGTTGACAAGCTCTAATTCCTTATCTGTAAGTACTGGTTGATTACTGCTAACTGTTTACTTGCAGGTACATCTCCTCCATGATGGTAGATTCCAGCATGCTTATACATACATCTTGAAGCAAATGAACGCTCCCCCAAAGATCTTAGCACCACAAAGTTCAAAGAAAGATTCTACGCCAAAAAGAAGAATCTGCAAAGTATAAAGACTAAAGATCTAAGTGTATGCAAAGGAACTTCGTGCTTTCACAAGTCAAAGTCCAAAGATGTATGAGCATGTTGGAATGGCGGACAACTGATGCGTGGGAATCGCACCTTGCTTTACCTCTCGAGGGATCTCGAGAAGCTTACAACCCCCACCAGGCAGTGTACCTGATCGTTGTAGTATAGTATAGTGACAAGTACCGGGGGATTGATCGTTCAGCTTAGGAATAGTGTCGCTAGGATTAGAAAACCTAATTAATAGTTCTAGAGGTGAAAGATTATTTTTGTATTTTTATATTTTTATGAAAGCAAGTAAAATCTCGGGTTTTGGAAGAGTGGGCGGAATTAGTTGCTATTCAACTAACCCAAAGCTAAGATATATTCAAAATAAAATAATAAAAATGAAAACAAACTAATTATACTAAGGTTGTGAGCAGTAATTGGAGAAATTGTGTTTACTTAGACTTCATTACTCCCTAGATATCTTTTACATGTTAATTACTTGTTACACTTGTATGAATGACGGATTGTATTCCTTAATACCATTCGTGGGGTGGCATACATAACTCCCCAACTCTATGAGCTCTTATCTCCTCCTACACCATGACCCAGAACAACTATAGGGATTGTAAACAGTGGCTCATGCATTAAATACAACCAATAAAGACCTAGTACGCCTCGGTTCATGTTTCTTAAGACGTTCAAGCATGTTACCATTTGGAGATCTGCCAGTTTTCTTAAGCCTAACATATAAATCATTCATTCAAAACAAGAATAGACAAGTAATCAACACATAATCAACATCTAGGTTTCATTAGATCTAAGCAAACACAAAAGAGATCTAGCCTAGCATAATGGAATTGAGACAAGAACAAGATATAAACAACCAACACATAGACATATTGATTGAATTGAAAGTACACTTATCTCAATTACAATGCAAGGTCTCAAGGGTTTGGAACCCTTGAAAAACCTGTAAAAGAGGCACCAAAATCGTCTTTAGGGTTTCACCAAAACTTCTCCTTTTTTAATGAAAAAACTAGAAAACTATATATAGGAAAAACAGTCTGACGGCGTCAAGAGTTACTTGTGACGCCGTCACCTCGCCGCCATATACTTCCTCGGACGGCCTTGATCCACTTATGACGGCCTATGTGACGCCGTCATCAACCACGGTATTTTATTCTTGCCACTTTGACGCCGTCATGAATCCTTCTGACGCCGTCACCACCTACGATGTTTAATTCCTCATGTCTGACGCCGTCAAGATGGTGGTCTTGACGCCGTCACCTTGTATCTTTAGCATGGAAATTTGGTACTTAGCCGTTTTCTTCACTTTTATGCTCCAAAAACGTCCAAAATGGCTTCTTTTCCAGAATTCACTCTCCAAACACCTAAAATCACAAAAGGAACGATTTAGGGAAATATTTGATCAAATAAAGTCGGATTCGGGCTTAAATGACCCCCTAAAAACGGATCATTTTTCGCCTCATCATATACCCTTACACTTGAGATTTGCTTGTCCTCAAGCAAATGAGCTTTTATTCTACTCAAAAGACAAGTTAGGGGTCATTTAACACTAATATAAAAGTAATTACAACAAATAATCGTTCCACTAAAGACCAATAGACAAGCACGGAGATCATACACAAGCACCTCACAAATAGTGTTTAGATACTCACATCTCTCGGGTGTAATAAAGTAATATAACATTATGGAAATGGAAGATATCTCTCACTACCTGTCATAGCAAAATAGATTACCATAGGCTTGGGAAAGGATCAAACCTCCACCACATGGCGTAAGCACCTAGGATAAACTATCAAAGAGGTCTTTTAAAGGGTTATAACGTTAGGTGTAGGGATATGAATTACACGGTTTTGTTGGATAAAAGAAGTTTTACTGGTGGCGAGTTAACAATCTCGGTTAATTACATGTACAAGATGGCGTTGCTAAGACAAGACTAGACTCGACTTAAGCTAATAAATGAAAAATAACAAAAACATAAAATAAACATAGAATAAAAACGGGATGGTAGTCCGTATGTTTTTTTTTCTCTTTTTCTAATTTTTTTTTTTTTTTTTTTTTTTTTTTTTTTTTTTTTTTTTTTTTTTGCATACACTCTTACCCTACCATCCAAAATAATACATCATAGGGGTTTGAGCAATCCCCTTACACTTGAATCTTTACATACTTTACATTAAACTAATCTAATGACTCGAATTAAGAAAATCAAAACACTTAGAGCACTTTTAAGATTAACGTACATATGGGGGTAATATATTATGTTCTTCCCCATTACTCCATAAAGTAAGTACTTACCCATGAGTCCCAATCGTCCCAAAACAATATGTACAATGATATGACTCGACTTAGCAACCATGTAATCAATTAGAAAGTTAACTTAGGGTTTAACAAATAACAATAATGCACTAAAAATGAGCGCATACACGGAAGGCTAAGGCGATTTGGTTGTACATTTAAGTGGGGTGTAACAAATTCTTCCTTTAAGTAGAATGCTTAAAGTTAGAAACGAAAAGATAGGCTCGGAGGGGTGTACTAGGGGTATCGTGTACTAAAAATGAGTACAACGCTAAGGGTGTGGGAAAAATTAGTTGACTTAACTAGCCAAGTAATATGACTTAAATGGTCAAGTAATTATAATACGGGTTTAACACAAGGGTGATCCTAATGCCTCTTATCATGTAGTAAATCCTACCACACGAATGTAGTCTCACTAGCGGTCTCGGGATGCATCACTAACGCAAGTTCTAGAATCTAAATGCTACCGATACACTCATAAGCACCAATAATGAATGCTTTTCCTATCAAATCTAAAGGCGAACCTCACATTTTTGGGTGGGAAATTTTTCTGAATATACGGTTATGTGCTAGTCATACAACCTCCTATCCATGAGACGCTTGCTATGGCTAAAGTTTCACTCCTAAATGTTGTAAAAAATTTTAAATTTGGCGCTAAAATTACACTAACAAGTATTTCTCATAGTTTTATTACACATCTACTATCAAACAAAACAAACTCAAGCGAAAGTGCATATGTAAGGTATCATCTTTTTACCCTCCCCTTACACTTAAGATGAACATTGTCCCCAATGTTCAAGTAAAGAATGTAAAAGTAAAATAAGTAAAAAGAATGAAATCAAATACTCCCCTGATTCGCTCGGTATGGATTATAGGTTGGCCAGGTTAAATCTTCCTCCAAGAAAACGAACAATCAAAGCTTCCCTTCCAGAATATAAATCATCTTCTTGTCATAAATAACATGTAAATCCTGACAAAAGTAGACAAGGCAACCTCGCGTAAAATCGGCGGCATCCTATATAAGTTACTAAATCCTAGAAAACAAAGTAAGATATAATGCTTGTGGAATGAAGTTTGCAGATTTCCTGGAGATTATAAAACTTAATAATTCACAAAAAACCATAAGACTCCGTTAGAAAAACAAAACCGGTAAAATTTCCAGATTTTAACTCCTGACGCCGTCAAGAGCAATACCCTGACGCCGTCAGAATGGACCTGCAGAAATTCTTATGTTAAGTTTCCGGAAAATTTCTGGAAAAACTTTGTCCTACTTCCTGGAAAATCCTGCAAAACTTCATTATGACTCAATACAAGCATTTGACTCTAACAAATACGAATATACATGTTCATTAAATATTGTGGAGAATCATGATCGGTTTGTTTCTTAAAAACATATTTGGGGTTTCCCCTTACACTTATCTTTTGCAAAAATACCTTTAGGTTGAAGTTAAGACTAGGCCAAACAACATAATAAAGTATTTTCACGTTTTATTTTAGAAGCATGATCAACCAACAATAAAAACAAAGCATGCATACAGAAGCAAATAACAATCAAACAAATAAAATCACACAAAACATGGGTTGCCTCCCAAGAAGCGCTTTTCTTTATTTACGAGTCTTGTAGCTAGACTCAAAGTCGTGGGTTACTACGTGATTCGGGTAAGTTCCTCATTGAGGACATCTTTGGGATCGAATTTAGGTTTCAACTTTCTATCGGTTTCCTTAGTGTGGTATGACCTTTCAAACTTTTCTCCATCCGGATCATACAAGGTCATTCTAATATGCCATGACCCGTCACCTTCTTTAGGTGGCTTGTCCCACCTCCATTTATACTTATCTCCATCTCTTTTCCATTTATTCAACTCTATATTAATAGGCATTACGCTCAAGAACTCAATCATCTTTCTAAAGACTAAGGGGTCCTCAAAGGGATCTAGCTCCTCATCCCTAGCTATGAGTTGTTCTACCGAATGTGTCTTCTCAACGAAATCCTGTTCTAGATAAAATGGGCATTGAGGTCCTATGAAGTTCCTTTCTATCCAAGGTCCATATCTAGATGGTCTCCTATTCATCTCTACCCAATGCGGTGTTGGTTCATCATCACAATCATAACTATGCTTCTTAACATCATACACCGACCAAGTATCGCCTTCTTCTACCGCTATCTTGGATTCCTTGCAATCTATCATGGCACTAGCGGTTGCTAAAAATCCTCTTCCTACCAATAATGGGCATGTAGTGTCACTAACCATGTATAGGACGTGAAAATCCGCTAATATAGTTAACCTTCCTACGTGAACAACTACATCCTTAATCATTCCAACCGGGTGGGCAATACTTCCATCCGCTAGCCCTATCAATACCTCCGTTTCCTCTAACTTTCCTAGCTTAAGAGCGGTGAATAAGGATAAGGGAATCAAGTTGAGGCTTGACCCTAAATCGGCTAGTGTGTCGAAAGCTTCGGATCTTCCTATCTTACAAGGCAAAACAAATATACCCGGATCATCAAGCTTTTTAGGCAACTTGTTTTGAACGAAGGCGGTCCCATTTTTACCTAGCTTATACTTCTCATATTTTTCTAGGAGGGCACTATAGTAAGGACCACGCGCTAAGACATCAATAACGGGGCGTTCAAGGTGAAGTTCTTTGAATTCATCGTCAAGGTCTTGCGTGAGAGGTGTTTCAACTATGCTTTTGACCGGCTCTATAGTGGGTGTTTTATTTGATTGGTCCTTTTGGGGAACTTGGTTTTGTTTGAAACACGTGCTCGTCGATTTAACCGAGTAGTATTGTGGACACGAAGTGGGTGACGAAACTGAAGATATGGCATTAACGTTTAGTTTTGGATTCTTGATTGTGTCGCTTGGGAGTGCTCCCATTTCTTGGTCATTGAGAACTTTAAACAATGCGTCAATTCTATTGGTCATCTCGCTTTGATTTTGTTTGAAATCGGCTTCAAACTTAGCTATGCGGGCTTCTTGAGATGCCATGAACTTTGACATCAATCCTTCAAGATTGTTGGTACTACCATAGTTGTTAGAAGGATTGTTGTTGAAGGTACGGTTGGATGGTGGACCGTTTGATTGGTAACGATTAGGCGGATTGGAAGAATTTGGTTGATTTTGTTTCCACCTAAGGTTTGGGTGATTTTTCCATGAGGGGTTGTATGAATCACCGTATGTGTTTGGCTCGGGCTTGAAAGTGTACCACTTATCTCCCGCTTCGTCGGTACGTGTGGATGCGTAGTCCGCAAAAGCTGTTCCGGGGAGTTCCATACAATCACGAGTGTCATGCGGACCACTACATAATTCGCATGAAGAAGTGATTTTGTTCACTTGGCTTGAATGATTCGGAGCTTCGTAAGATTTCATGAGAAACTTGACTTGGTCCTCAAGTTCCATGATCCTACGGTCGGGAGTGCTTGAATTGTTCAAAGGCAAAGATATTGCCTTGACCGTTTTGTTCAAATCACGGGGATCATTCCAACTTTCGTTGTCATAGAGAGCAAGATCTTCTATGAGTTCCCATGATTGTTCCGCACTAAGATCACGTAGCTTACCACCAGCCGATTGGTCAATGGTTCGCCTTGTGGAGATGTCGATATGGTCATAAAAGATTTGGACTTGGAGCCAAAGATCTATGCCATGATGAGGGACTTTTTGGAGTAAGTCCTTGAAACGAGTCCATGCTTCATAAAGAGATTCATTTTGACGTTGTTGGAACATCAAGATGTCATTCCTAAGCTTAGTAGTTCTCCCCGGTGGGAAAAATTGAGCAAGTAAACGAGTGGTGAGATCATCCCATGTGGTGATGGATCCCGCGGGTAAACGCTCAAGCCATTGACTAGCTTGATCCCGTAGAGAGAATGGGAATAGGCGTAATCGGGTAGTCTCTCTAGTTTCAACACCTAGGTCTATGGAATCTACGATTTTGAGAAAGTCCTTAAGATGTTGGTTTGGATCTTCGGAACGAAGTCCATGGAATGCACATCCGCTTTGCACCAACCGGATGGTGTCGGATCGCAAGGGGGTCACATTGGCTCCGGTGAGCTCAATGGTGTTTCGGTAGCCTTGGTGGCTAGGTCGGGAATACTCTCCTAAGGTTCGGGGCCTAAGGGGTTCTAATGGTGGGTTTTGTTGTGGTGAGATGATGGGTTCAAAGATGTTACCACCTTCCATGATGTCGGATGGTAAAGAGTTACGAACAAAGGCACGAAGAAATAAGATAGACTAAAGAAGACCTAAAAATAAAAATAAAAATCTTACTAGAAAGGATTCTAGCAAGTAGACCTAATAAAAAGAAATCCTAACCTAGACAATAACTATTCCCCGGCAGCGGCGCCAAAAACTTGATGCGTGGGAATCGCACCTTGCTTTACCTCTCGAGGGATCTCGAGAAGCTTACAACCCCCACCAGGCAGTGTACCTGATCGTTGTAGTATAGTATAGTGACAAGTACCGGGGGATTGATCGTTCAGCTTAGGAATAGTGTCGCTAGGATTAGAAAACCTAATTAATAGTTCTAGAGGTGAAAGATGATTATTTTTGTATTTTTATATTTTTATGAAAGCAAGTAAAATCTCGGGTTTTGGAAGAGTGGGCGGAATTAGTTGCTATTCAACTAACCCAAAGCTAAGATATATTCAAAATAAAATAATAAAAATGAAAACAAACTAATTATACTAAGGTTGTGAGCAGTAATTGGAGAAATTGTGTTTACTTAGACTTCATTACTCCCTAGATATCTTTTACATGTTAATTACTTGTTACACTTGTATGAATGACGGATTGTATTCCTTAATACCATTCGTGGGGTGGCATACATAACTCCCCAACTCTATGAGCTCTTATCTCCTCCTACACCATGACCCAGAACAACTATAGGGATTGTAAATAGTGGCTCATGCATTAAATACAACCAATAAAGACCTAGTACGCCTCGGTTCATGTTTCTTAAGACGTTCAAGCATGTTACCATTTGGAGATCTGCCAGTTTTCTTAAGCCTAACATATAAATCATTCATTCAAAACAAGAATAGACAAGTAATCAACACATAATCAACATCTAGGTTTCATTAGATCTAAGCAAACACAAAAGAGATCTAGCCTAGCATAATGGAATTGAGACAAGAACAAGATATAAACAACCAACACATAGACATATTGATTGAATTGAAAGTACACTTATCTCAATTACAATGCAAGGTCTCAAGGGTTTGGAACCCTTGAAAAACCTGTAAAAGAGGCACCAAAATCGTCTTTAGGGTTTCACCAAAACTTCTCCTTTTTTAATGAAAAAACTAGAAAACTATATATAGGAAAAACAGTCTGACGGCGTCAAGAGTTACTTGTGACGCCGTCACCTCGCCGCCATATACTTCCTCGGACGGCCTTGATCCACTTATGACGGCCTATGTGACGCCGTCATCAACCACGGTATTTTATTCTTGCCACTTTGACGCCGTCATGAATCCTTCTGACGCCGTCACCACCTACGATGTTTAATTCCTCATGTCTGACGCCGTCAAGATGGTGGTCTTGACGCCGTCACCTTGTATCTTTAGCATGGAAATTTGGTACTTAGCTGTTTTCTTCACTTTTATGCTCCAAAAACGTCCAAAATGGCTTCTTTTCCAGAATTCACTCTCCAAACACCTAAAATCACAAAAGGAACGATTTAGGGCAATATTTGATCAAATAAAGTCGGATTCGGGCTTAAATGACCCCCTAAAAATGGATCATTTTTCGCCTCATCAACAACCACCACAGACACCGAAGGGACGATCGGCAGACTACTTCATAACATGATCACCATCACATCAACAAAGAACGAAGTACAAAGAACGATGAAAGATTTTTCTAACTATTTTTGAGGACGTCGACTACAAAGTCAAAGTATAGAAGATGACGACGTCAAGCAACCTTTGATGACCGACCCTTAGGGTGAGATTGTTGGGAATAGACTTTATTATTTCAAGTGTCGGTCATTGAGTTTTGGTATAGGTTGCATTACTTACTTATAACATTAGTTATTTTATGTATTTTGTAAGTTTAATGCTTGGTTTATAGGTTTGGATAAAGTCTAAGGGCTAAGTATGTCATATTGTCTAAGTTTAGAGAAGCCCTAATCCTTACCTATAAATACCTATGTATAACCTCATTTTGAGGTTGGTTGGTTCACTAGTAAGGTTATTAGTCTCTTATTTTCATTAGGTGTTCCTTCCACACTCTCTCTCTACTTACTTTCTCTCTCTAGAATTTTTAAATGATTATGTTGTAGAAATGGTGACCTAACAATATGAGTGAGTGAGTGTGTGTGTGATTCAGATTCAAATTTAAATATGAGGAAGAAGAAGAGTGTGTTTTGGCAAAGAGAATGTTTGTGTATTCTGTGTAGGAATGTAAAGGCACAAGTACAATTGTGTAAGAAGGAATGCAAGAGAATATTTGTGTGAGATTAATGTTTATATCACTAGAACTTGAAAGCAAGTATTTAAACTTGATAATCCTTATTTAACCCACAATTAATCATTCACTAATCATCTTGTTACAAGTAAGAAGATTGCTTTGCGTCAAGGTAAATCAACATCTTATAAATGAGAGAATTTCGTTTACACAAAGTGAGCCCGACTTAAATGTATGATAAGGGAGTAAACCCGTTACGTGATTAGTAAAGATAAACGAAACGATTATGGTCACTCGAACATTTTCCTTTAAAGTTCTAGTGAAAGTATAAACCTCCTAGGTGTAAGGAAAAACAATTCTGCCTTGGCTCGATGCTTTCATAAAAATGTTTACGAGTTGGCGTTTTGTAAAATCGGGAGGACTTTGTTTTGGGCATCTCTTTAAGTCTAAATTGTAAAGTAAACTTCTCAAATATCATGTATGAACTTTAATTGAATGAAGCACCTTAATCGGGTAAGAGGAAAGCCGACTTGAAAAAACCGATAGGCGCCATATTGGTGGGCTGGGGAGGAGTGACTTGCGCCAGACCCAGACTATAGGTTTTTGGCTATCGCTTGTGATTTTAAGTGTCCAGAATGTATACTTGTTATCATTAAAACATTATAAGGGCCTTGGTCATTATTGCACCAACAATCTCTCCATTTTTGTTGATGACAAATGTATTTTCGAAAGCAAATAAAATTACTTAATATAGAAACCAGAATTGGGGGGGGGGGGGGGGGGGGGGGAGGGGTTGAATAGTTTTATCGTTTTTAATTACGTTTTAAAACAAATTCTTTTCAAAAGACTTTTTGATTCTAAGTTATGTGGTATCAACCAATAATATATGAACACAATAAATAAAAGAATAGTAAAGAGAAAGAACAATCAAACCAATACGCAGAGATTTATAGTGGTTCGGTTACGAAGATCTATCTTCTCCCTACTCCTCTCTCCGAGTATCATACTCGAGAGTTCACAATCACTATCCAAACTCCCTTCAGGCGGAAAAAACCGTAGAGCGTCGCTTACACCGATATCCGACACTAAGCTAAATATCTAGTTCTAGTCTTAGCTAGAATCAGTCTACACTCACACTACCAATATACACACAACACTTACGGACTTACACATAGTCCGGATCTACCAATTACAACAATGAAGACTAAGAGAGTTTAGATCGATAAGGGAATCGTAACAAAGGTTACGTATATAATGCCTATTCTATAACACTTCGTTTTTTGGCGAATATGAGCGATCTTATCTTAGCACTTTGAAGAGTGAGGGAGTGTGATCACTTATAAAAAAATAACAAGTTAATGTGATCAAAGAAGAGAGGAAAGAGAACATAATTTTTTTTTGCTCAAGAGGTGTGAAAATCAGTTAGAAATGGTCCAGTATTTCTAGGCAGCTGGAGGAGCGTGGACAGTCCTAAATACATGGATGATCCTACATATATCCGGGACCGTCCCCCCCCCCCCCCCCCCCCTCCATAAGGGACCGTCCAGTAGGACGCTCCTCTTTTTGTCATGTTTTTGTGATGAAATGTTTTTCTGGTGAAGGTAGGATCTTTATAGGCGGGAAAAACCATATTTTTGAAGTTGAGTTGCAACAAAGTTAAGAGAAAATCATTATTTTCATCCTTTGTTGCTTGACGTCTTAGGTGGTAGAGGAACATGGACTATTTCATTTATTGAATAATCCTTGATATACAATTTGTACATATCCCTAAGACGCATCCTCTGTCCCCTTCTTTGTCTTTGTATTCCCTTTTACCAATGGCCTCTAATGGCTCTCTTCCATTATTAGTTGTTACTTGGATCAACCATGTAACATTTATAAAGTGTTACCACTCTTATGGCTTATGAGATACTAAGTACTCATGAAGCTCTCACCATAGAAGGTACCTTTGAAGATTAACCCATTTACTAAGGACGCGTAAGTCCAGATAAACTGTCTCTGATCAAACATAGTTGAAATTCTAAGAGAATTTGTGGTGATAAGAGTGATGCGAATGAATGGTTTAAGAGTAGGTATCTAGAACTTATTTTCACATAAGAACAATTTGATGTAATCAACCTTGTTTGAGAAGAGGATGTTATGGAAAAGGAATAGTTTGGTGGAGTTTTGCTGAGGATCGGGTTTGAATAATATATGCCAATGTTCAGACCCATTTGGTATTATTAGTCATCATTCAAGAATGGATCTAGATCATGGGAGTGATCCACCCGCTCTGATACGACTTTTTGGTCTGATATATTTGTGCAACACCATGGATTGTATGAACAAAAGCTTGAGGAAATGGAAATAACTTATGTTCATTATAAATAAGGGCATGGTTACACAATCTTGACATTGATTAACTAACAATACCCATTTGTACATTACGACTATATAAGTCTCACTTTAGAGGTTGAAGGTGAAGGCTTTTACGAGGGATAGTGGCAGAATACTATTGCTGGTAATGACAAATGCTGCTCTTCAAGTTATGAAGAAGAAGATCCCACATAGAAGAGGAAGTGTATTCTAGAGGTGGAATATATTACCTATCACTACTACTAACCTCCCTTTTATAGACAAAAGGGAGATACACTGTTAGTAGTTACAAGAATAGTAATAACTAAACTAGACGCAAACTGGAAGTAAGGTACACGTGCACTTGTATGGGTAGGGTTGCTTTACTGTGCTGACAACTTTTGTACATGTAAGTTGTTTTCCTTGCTTTCGATGAATCCTTATCTTCCCAAGGGTTTTCCCGCTTTACTTTTCCTTAAATTACTCCCGCCTAAGCGTGTTCGAGTACTTCAGTCAGCTCTAAGGATACACTTTGCAAGTATGTTAAAAAAAAAAATACTCTTAGTGTATCTGATAAGTGCAGCTGGTTCTTCTGCAAGGCTTAAGATGATAAGCCATTTTTAGAAACTTAAAGACATTCGTCAGTTCTTTAGGTCTCAGGAGTTTGTCACTTCTCTGCCCTTCGTTAGCTAACTTCGATATTAGGTTACAAAGTTTTCATTCGGTTTTGGACTTTGTCTTTTGCAAAGCAAGACTGTTGTGGACAAGAAGATATACAATATATCAGTGGAGTTATCCTCAGATATGTGAACACTCAGTGAGTCCCTTAGAACGACCATTCTTCCATTCAATGGCTTTTGACTTTGACTTCTCTGAGGTTCACTCAAAGGTGTTTTACCTTTGAGTCACTTGGATACTCGATGATGATTAGCTGTGCTGATCATTCAGTCAAGGATAAACTTTGCTCTTTGGTTTACGTGTTGACTCTTTCAGAGAGAGAGAGTTGGATCTCTGATGAGATCAGCTATCCTTAACTTAGGTTTGATTTAATGTTTCAAATACTTGTGAGGGATAATTTGGTCAGAATTTGACTCAACAATATATAATACATATTTAAACCCAAAAATGATCTTATTAAATGCAAAATGTCGTTGACGGAATCTTTGCACTGTAAAGTGCAACACGTTCTTTATTTGCCAATATTGATACTCAATGTTACACGTCTGTTACATCCTAGTTCCTATTACAACCTAGCATGAATACAGATGGCTAATAATGTCAATGTTCCTATTATAATCTTCGCACTATAAAGTGCAACTTAGGTACACCACAAGGAATAATTTTAAAATCTATAATATCTTTGTTTGCATGTTCGTTAAATGAATTTGATGCCTAATAGTGTCACCGTTCATTAATTATTATCTAATAATTCTGTTTATGGGTAAGCTAACTAGAAAAAAATCTTTAACCGAGTGTTAATCATTTGCGTTAAACAAACCAAACTCAGCTATTGGCTATTAGTAAGATATTTCATTAAAGAAAAATGACATTTTGGTCATGCTACAAAAGTGTATATATATATATATATATATATATATATATATATATATATATATATATATATATATATATATATATATATATATATATATATATATATATATATATATATATATATATATATATTGAAATGGTGAGTTTGTTTTAAAAAAAAGGTAAAATGGTGGGTATTTATAAGTAAATAAAGGTAGATTTTATTTTTTATTTTTTTTTAAATTTATTTATGCATGCAACAGCTACATAGTACTCCCTCCATCCCATAATTATAGTCCACTCTTGACTTGATAAGTCTTCGTTTTGCAACTTTGACATTATATATTTTTATTTGTGTTATATAATACTTGATAAAAATTATACCAATGGAAAATACTTTTACAACTCAATCCATTCATATATTTTACATCAAGTAATATATAACACAAATAAAAATATTTGGTCAACACTGGAAACTAAAGACTTCAAAAGTGAATAATAGACTATAATTATGGGGCGGAGGGAGTAGTAAATAAGGTAGAGTGTAATTTTTTATGCATGCAACGGCTAAATAGTATAAATGGGGCCCAGGAAATTACAAACAAAAACTATAAGTGAACAGTTCACCTATTTGCTTCTTGGGACTCGTTATTCGAGCGTGAATGTATGTTGGACAAGGTGATGGCGCGTGAATTATGCATTCACCTTAAGGGACTCGCGCCCTTGGTATGCAGTCTTATAGCTTGATGAATAGTAATATTGACAAAAGTCACCCTACTTCATTTATTATTATTATTATTATTATTATTATTATTATTATTATTATTATTAATCATGCTCATGAACATCTTAAAAACAATTTTTTTGCAAGTATACTCTATTTTATTAGTAGTATAAATAGGCCCCACAAAATTACAAACAAAAACTAAGTGAACAATTCACCTATTTGCTTCTTGGGACTCATTATTCGCGCGTGAATGTATGTTGGACAAGGTGCTGGCGCGTGAGTTGATGGATCTAAACACACGCCTTGTGTTAGAGTGATACTTTGAGTTATACTAACAAGTACGCGGAATATACTTAGTACTACTTAGAAGATTGATTGTGATTTTTTTTGTAAGTGAGAACAATTGTATATAATGAACACAGAGTATAAACCAAACTTTAAGCTCCAATATTATTAATAATACGAGTGATCTTGCTTATCACAAGGATTACACCTTGAAGCTCTCTGATTGATACGTACATAAGCTTTAACCTAGGACCTCCTTTTATAGCACAAGGAGTCCTTTACAAGATAAGTATAAAGCTCTCTAAATAGAATATAAACAAGATCTATTCTATTCTTATCTATACACGAATACATAACAGTTATCATGTAAGCAGTGGTAATTATGTACTAGCAGTGGTAATGTATTTCCACTGCTAGTGCATTCTTCAGCAGTGGTTATCTTCATACTTAGCCGTGGTAACTGTTAATGTAATTCCCAACAATCCTCCCCTAAACTTATGATTTCTTTGCAAATCAATAAGTTTCTTCAAACAATCAGCATCTGTGAGGATATGAGGAATTCTTCCAAACACTTCATTTTCTTCTTAAAGCTTGCATAGCTCTTGAACACTGACCTTGTATCTTCTGTATCAAAGCCCTAACTTTCTCAGTGTCTTCATGAACTCTTATTCTGGTTGTCAACATTACAGTAAGAGTTGCAGCTCTAAGTGGATATCCTTTTCTGCAAACATGAATACATCCACTCCAGCTTTTGTAGAAACATGATGAACCTCACATGAATCATAGTATGTCTATGTAGTATCAAGACCTATAGCTTCAAACTTCCAGTAGTTATCACTAGGATCTGGTTCATAAAGTCTCCTTAAATCAACCCATAGCTGCATTTCCTTCACGTCTTTAAAGTTATCAGCCTTGAATCTTTCTTGAACCAACTTCCAAAGCATATTGAATGGCTCCAAATGGTCAACATAAATAAACCAAGTGAATGGTCAACAAGGTCAAACAGCTTAGAGTCAATGCTCCGTGGAATATAGTGTTTCCCCTGGTCGTTATGTCCCAACGAGGTGTGATGGTATCAAAAACGGGTTTGTGATCGGGTAAATTTGGACAGAAATGGGTTATGCTTGATTACACTACTGAAATATGAAAGGAAATAATTTAAATAAGCTATATTAACAAGATTGTGAAATTAGAAAATCCAGAAACGTTTAAAACTTAAAAACGCTTACATCTGATTTAAATTTACATAAACGTACGAAATAAAACGCGAGTTTTATTAAAAAAAATACCTACGGATATGAAAATTATATTTTTACAATCCTAATGATAAAAGAAAATTTTTAGAAAAAGAAAATTAATTTTTACACTATTTAATTATTTATTATTAATTAATTACTAAAATCCTATTTACTTTTAATTATTTAAATTACACTAAAACACAAATAATTAGGATTTTACTTAGAAAAATAAAATTTAAAATTGGAAAAATCTAAAATAAAATAAAACTAATTTTAAAACAGAAAATATATTTTTTAGACTTTTTAAATAATTATTATTAATTAAAAACTAATTATTAATTAATTTAAACTATTTAAAATTAAGAAAAATAGCAAATGAACAGTGAAAAATATGAAACTTTTTCTAAAATTATTTTATAACTACTAGAACCTAGGAAAATTATAAAAATGAGATTTGCTTATAGAAAATATTAAATAGAAACTATCACTTAATTTAATTTTGACTTTTCTGGGATTTTCTTTTTTAAAACTACTTGAATACTTAAAAGAACAAACTTTAATGAAGGGAGTTTGGTTAAAACTCAAAAATAAGCACAAATGGATCACAAGTGCTTAACAGATTATTGGAACAAAGCTTATTAGGATTTTTATGAACTTGAAATGGCTTATAATAAGCCACACAGACTGAACCAAGGGTGAGATAAGCTATAATGAGGATAAAGGAACTTGGAATAAGCCACTACAAAGAAATAAGCACAAGAAATAAGCTAAAATAAGCAATAAGCACATAAGCCAAAATCCAAATACAACACAGGCCAAAAGGGCCAACTGTCAGGCCTTGTGGGGCCCACAGGTGAGATTAGAAGCCCAAACTAAAAGTGGATCCAATAAGCTGAGCTTATTGGCTTTCCAATAAGCCAAAGGTTAAGCTCTGGGGCCTACTATTGAAGTCAGGGGAGGGCTTGGAAAATTGGCTCAAACACTGAGTGCTCAGTGCACACTCAGGAAATGGTCAACCTTAAAGGGTCTTGCAGCCCTATCAAATAAGCTGAAACTTGTAAATAAGCTATGAGCCTTGAAGTTTGGCTTATTGGCTTTCCAATAAGCCAAGAAACAGGAAGTGGGGCCCACTAATGAGTGCTAGAGAGGCTATGGAAAGTTGGTAAAAAACTGGATGCCCTGGTGCGGGGGAAGGCAGTGGCCTGCAGGTTACTTTGAACACCCAAATAAGCCACAAATAAAAATCACAAAAATAAGCAAATGGTGGGATTCCAAAGCTTAACTGGGGGACTTCAACATATAAAAATCTCAGGGTCTGAATCTAAACACAAAAATCATAACAATTCCCACAAAATTTGGGTTTCTGCCTAAACTTGCAATTTTGACTTTTTACATTAAACCTAAATTTGACTTATTTGAACTTTGAGCTTAATTTACTAACTGAATAAGGTGTATAAGCTTAAATGAAGCTAAAGTAATCTAAAAATACAACTTATGCATTAATATTAATGAGCTTGGATTCTAAAAGTCCAACGGTGGACTGTGAGGTTGAATCAAAGAGGTTTTTGACTTTTTGGTTAACAAGCACCTGGTTTTAAGTTATATCTAGCCTATATTTGCCTATTGTACCCAGCTCATGCCAAAACAACAACAAGGCAACAACAAGTACACAGGGAACAACTTAGATCCAAACACTCCCTTAAATCTATTTTATAAATGAAAATGGATGATACTTGAACTAAGATTTAATCTATCAATCAAAAACTATCTAATAAGCTATAATGAAGCAAAATAAGCAATAAAAAGCCACAAATAAACACTATGGACTACAAACACAGATTATGCAATGAAATGTGGAACAAAAAATCTTACAATTCTATCCAAGCAAAGAGCTCAAGTACACACGGACCAAATACCACAATCCTAATGCTCCCAAGAGCTCTAAACCATGGTCTTCTTCAACTGCTTCTCTTCTTTTTGATTTTTTTCTTATTTTTCACTAGTTTTGTGATTTTTGGTTATTTGAATTACAAATGATTCTAATACTTAATTAACTTGTAGAAACTTATAAATAAGCTAGAATAAGTCCACAGAGACAGGAACTAATAACTTCCAACAATATTTTAATGAAAAAGGAATTTTCACTAAAAAAAATGGTGCAAACTGATTTAAACCAACAATCCTTGAAATTATAATTAAATCAACTTGACAATCAACTGAAAATGTGGATTACACTGTTTTTAGCTAAAATTATGCAATTGGAAAAGGAATTACATGAAAATGATTTAACCTAAACTACTCTAATCTATTCTAAGTTAACTACTACAGTTTTCTTCTTTCTTCTTGACTTATATAAGCCCTGGGCATTCCTCTCTCTTTCCCACTTCATTTCAAGCCATTGGATGGCTTCAATTTGATCTCAGCCTTTTAAATCAATTTTGGCGGGAAATGGGGAAAGGGTAGTTTTAGTGGGGGTTGGTTTGGCAGTTAGGTGAATTTAATGAGGAGGGTTGGTGTATTAATGGAGGAGGGGCAATTGAGGTGGAAGGTGAGGGAAATGTGAAGGGAGCAGGGGAGCGTGAATTGGGGGAAGGAGATGGTGAATAGTGTTTGGTGTTGGGTTGACTGAGTTTGACCGAGGCATTTTTATTTAAAAATGGGAAATAGGACGTGGGTGTTGGGCTTGGGGGTAGTGGATCAGATTTTTGGGTGGATTGGGTTATGGGTAATAGAAATAAAAGGGTTTGGTTTGGTTTGGTTTGTAATTATCACCAGGACCTTTTGTGTAATTTTCTAAAAAATGGAGGGCTGGTCATGCAATATTACCAAAGTTAAGGGTTAAACATGCTAAGTTCCATAATCCAAGTACCCTTGTTGAATAATTTTCCAATTTCAAACACCCAGGGACTAAAACTGCTAAATTTGCAAAGTTAAGGGACCAAACTTGCAATTTCACCAAACTCTTCACTCAGGGACCAATCTTGCCAAGATGAGTAACCAACGGACCATAAATGATAATTTCCAAAATTTGACATCCCAGGGACTATTTTTACCAATTGTGAAACTTCAGGGACCAAAATTGTAAATTTTCAAAACTTTTTACCCAAGGACCATTTTTGATACTTTTTGACTTTTAAAGGACTTGGGTTGAATTTTCTTTCAAAACAAATGCTCAGGGACTGATTTTGTCAAGTTTTAAAAGTTAGGGGGACTGAAACTACCAATTATGCAAACTTTGTTCATTTTTCATCTATTTTTACTCCTTTTGCATCTGAAACATATAAAACACAATCATGGGATATTTTCTGTATTTTGATGCATTTTTGAGTGTTTTTAAATGTTTTGCAGTTTAGATTTGACCAAAAATGATGAGCATTTGCATACTCATCACATATCAAGATCACTTCTATCACATGCTTTAATAAGATCTTCAAATTGAATGAAGGATGAAGTTTCACCACCTAATCTTGTAATCTTCCATGTTGAAGCAAAATTCTTGGCTGTGTAAATTTCCCAATCAACAATAGGATGTCTGACTTGTAGTGGATCTGGATAAAAGTCTTCTTCTATCACTATCTTAGCATTCAGCTGATCTTCTGTATGCTTCTCAGATTGGAATTCTTGTTCTTGAACAAATCTTGTCTTCTTAGTGGTTTTCTGTTTAGAAGCTGTAGCTTTCCTTTTGAACTTAGGAAATCTTTTTTCTTCTTCTTCAAAATTTATTGGGATAAAATCACCATCTTGTCTTTTAACTCTGTAATAAATCCCTTCAATCTGATCATGTGACGTTCTTTTAAACTGAGACATTTTCCAACCTCCAACATGACAGCAATAAGTTTTCATCTCTGCATGACCTGTGCCTTGGTTGGTTGTCTTGACTTCTTTTGACCTTTTCTGACTTTACCAATTACATCTTGAAGTGCTTGTTGATTCTTCATTAGAATGAAATTAGTTAATTGAGCTGATCTTTGTTCTCCTGTTGAAGTCTTATCTGCAGTCAGTTCAATGGCCTTCTTCTTGACCATTGGATCATTAGCAATCATGAATTCAATTTCTTCTTCAGTTGGCACATATGTAAACTCTAGAGTTTTCTCTCTGAGTACTGTAGGTGGAAAAGTGGAAACTGGATTTACTTCCATTGGTGCAGTGGTTTCCAATTTATTCAACCTTTTAGCCTCCATGAAACTTGCAATCTCTAACTCATCTTGTCTTTTCTTGTTTGCAGTTTCATCTTTTGTCATTTTCCTTGCAACATCAGCATCATAGTCTATCTGAGCTTGTTCTCTTTTGGAAATCTTCCTTGGTGTGGTTTCTTTACTAGACATAACTGCTTTTCCTTTCTCCTTTCTAATTCTTTCAATTTCTTCCTCTGCAGTGGTAATATTTAGACCAGCAGTGGGAACCATATGATCATCAGTGGAAAGGTCAGCAGTGGAAGATACTTGCTCTGCAGGTGGATCATCATTATGAAGTCTTTCCTATGTTTGCTGATGAGGAATATCTTGAGTAGCAACTGCTTCAGTTTCATTGCTTGCTCCAACTGGTTTATCAAATTTCAAATCTGAAATGCCAAAATCAAAATCAGCATCATCTTCAAAGTCTATTCTCCTCCCCTTAGTCTCAGCATCTGTTTTCCTCCCCTGTTTGGGAGAATTACCAAAATCTTCACTGAAATCCTCTGAGTCACCATCATGAGGTGAGGATGGGGATGAGATCACAATCTTTGCAGATCGTTTCTTCTTGAACCCCTGCACTTCTTCCTTCAAGGACTGAATTTCTGCTTTCAAACTGTTAAGATCTTTGGCATGTTGCTCCTTTGTCTGTGCCAAATCCTTCTCCAGAGATTTAACCTGTTTTACTAACCTTGCCCTCAACACTTCCAACTGTGTTACTTGTTGGGAGAGGTGAATCATAGGGCATTGGTTCAGTCTCTTCTCTAGTTGGACTAGGTTGAAGCTTGGAACCACCACTGCTTGTTCCTAGACCAAAAGGATCAGAAACATGCAATGTTGTGATGGGAGGAGGTGGTTGTTTTTGCCTCCTCTCATATGTGTGAGTAACTGGTGGGGTGTAATGGAGAGGTGGAACTGTAATAGAAGGTGTGTGTTAGGGTACAACTGGGATTGCTGCACCTTCACCCTGTACCTGTACAATCTTTGCAAGCATTTCAGGAAAAAGTGGTTTAAATTCCCCATTCCATCCATCTGAAGCCTTATCCATATTTTGAAAAAATTTTGGCTTAAGACAGGGGGTTTATAAACTCTTTTGTGGGGTTGCAGTGGAAATTCATTTAGCACTGCTTGCACCAACCTTGGATACATCAAAAATTTATAAGGACTCTTTACATTGCCTTTCATACTGTTAAAAATTAACTTTGAAAAATTGAAAGTCCTATCTGTAGCTAAACAAACCAAAGGATAAGCCATTGTTGAACTGAATTGTTCATAAGAAGTTTTCTTAGGACTCAGGCAATGCAAAAGAGTATGAATGAAAAATCTCCAATGGGGGCAAAAACATCCCTTTTTGAAAGTGATACGTGAGAATCACACCAGGCTTTACCTCTCAAGGGATCTTGAGAAGCTTACAACCCCCACCAGGCAGTGTACCTGATCGTTGTAGTATAGTATAGTGACAAGTACCGGGGGATTGCTCGTTCAGCTAGGAATAGTGTCGCTAGGATTAGAAAACCTAAATACTAGTTCTAAAGATGAGTGATGATTATTTTTGTGTTTTTATATTTTTTGGAAAGCAAGTAAAAATCTCGGGTTTGAAGGATTTGGGCGGAATTAGTTGCGAGTCAACTAACCCAATACTAAAGATGCAATCAAAATAAAATACTAAAAATGAAAGTAAACTAAATTAACTAAGGCTGCGAGCAATAAGTGGAGAAAATGTGTTTACTTAGATTTCACTACTCCGTAGATATCTTTTATACGTTAATTACTTGTTATAGTTGCGTGGATGACGGATTGTATTCCTTAATACCATTCATGGGGTGGCGCACTTAATTCCCCAATCCTATGAGTGCCTACTTCACTCCTATGTTGAGCCGGCTAAGAAGCTCCTAACATGGGATCATTAGAATTTACTCATGCATTAAATACAACCAATAAAACCTAGTGCACGTCAGTTCATGTTTCCTAAGACGTTCAAGCATGTTACCATTTGGAAGTCTGCCAGTTTTCTTAAGCCTAACATCGAAATCATTCATCCAATACAACCATAAACAAGTAATCAACACATAATTAACATCTAGGTTTCATTATATCCAAGCAAACACAAGATAGATCTAGCCTAGCATGGTAGAATTAAGACAAGAACAAGATATAGACAACCAACACATAGACATATTGATTGAATTAAAAGAATACTTATCTCAATTACACATGAAAGGGATCAAGGGCTTAGAACCCTTGAAAAACCTGTAAAATTCGTACCAAGTTCGTACTTAGGGTTTCTCCAAAATTTCTCTCTTTTTTTTAATGTGAAAATTAGAAAACTATATATAGGAAATAGGGTCTGACGGCGTCAAGACAAATCTTGTGACGCCGTCATCTCGCCGCCAAAATACTTCTCGGACTGCCTTGATCTACTTTTGACGCCGTCATGTGTTATGCATTTCCAGGCCGTCATGCATTTTACTCTTTACGCCCTACTTTGTGACGCCGTCAATTCTGTACTGGGTCGTCATGGAAATTACTCTTGACGCCGTCAGAAATTCCTTCTTGACGCCGTCACCTACTGTTCCCAACAAGGAAAATTAAGACTTTGGCGTTTTCTTCACTTTTATGCTCCAAAAACGTCCGAATTGCTTCCTTTTCTAGATTTCACTCCCAAAGTACCTAAAATCACAAAAGGAACGATTTAGGGCAATATTTGATCAAATAAAGTCAATTCGGGGCTTAAATGACCCGCTAAAAGTGGTTCATTTTTCGCCTCATCATATACCCTTACACTTGAGATTTGCTTGTCCTCAAGCAAATGCGCTTTTATTCTAATCAAAATACAAGTTATGGGTCATTTAACACTAATATAAAAGTAATTACAACAAATAATCATTCCACTAAAGACCAAAGACAAGCACGGAGGTCATACACTAGCACCTCACAAATAGTGTTTAGATACTCACATCTCTCGGGTGTAATAAAGTATATATCACAATATGGAAATGGAAAACATCTCTCACTACCTGTCATAGCAAAATAGATTACCATAGGCTTGGGAAAGGATCAAACCTCCACCACATGGCGTAAGCACCTAGGATAAACTATCAAAGAGGTCTTTTAAAGGGTTGTAACATTAGGTGTAGGGATATGAAATACACGGTTTTGTTGGGTAAAGGAAGTTTTTACTGGTGGCGAGTTAACAATCTTGGTTAATTACATGTACAATATGGCGTTGCTAAGCCAAGACTAGACTCGACTTAAGCTAATAAATGAAAAATAACAAAAACATAAAATGAACATAGAATGAAAACGGATGGTAGTCCGTATGTTTTTTTTCTCTTTTTTCTTTTTCTATTTTTTTCTTTTCTTTTTCTTGTTTTTTCGATTTTTTTTTTTTTTTTTTCCGTATACACTCTTACGATACCATCCAAAATAATACATCATAGGGAATGAACATTCCCCTTACACTTGAATTTTTACATACTTTACAATAAACTAATCTAATGACTCAAATTAAGAAAATCAAAACACTTGGAGCACTTTTAAGATTAACGTACACATGGGGGTAATATATGATGTTCTTCCCCATTACTCCATAAAATAAGTACTTTACCCATGAGTCCCAATCGTCCCAAAATAATATGTACAAGGATATGACTCGACTTAGCAACCATGTAATCAATTAGATAGTTAACTTAGGGTTTAACAAATAACAATAATGCACTAAAAATGAGCGCATACACGGAAGGCTAAGGCGATTTGGGTGTACATTTAAGTGGGGTGTAACAAATTCTTCCTTTAAGTAAAATGCTTAAAGTTAGAAACGAAAAGATAGGCTCGAGGGGTGTACTAGGGGTTTCGTGTACTAAAAATGAGTACAACGCTAAGGTGTGGGAAAAATTAATTGACTTAACTAGCCAAGTAATATGACTTAAATGGTCAAGTAATTATGATACGGGTTTAACACAAGGGTGATCCTAATGCCTCTTATCATGTAGTAAATCCTACCACACGAATGTAGTCTCAGTAGCGGTCTCGGGATGCATCACTAACGCAATTTCTAGAATCTAAATGCTACCGGTACACTCATAAGCACTAATAGTAAATGCTTTTCCTATCAAATCTAAAGGCGAACCTCACATATTTGGGTGGAAAATTTTTCTAAATATACGGTTATGTGCTAGTCATACAATCTCCTATCCATGAGACGCTTGCTATGGCTAAAGTTTCACTCCTAAATGTTGTAAAAAATTTTAAATTTGGCGCTAAAATTGCACTAACAAGTATTTCTCATAGTTTTATTACACATCTACCATCAAACAAACAAACTCAAGCGAAAGTGCATATGTAAGGTATCATCATTTTACCCTCCCCTTACACTTAAGATGAACATTATCCCCAATGTTCAAGTAAAGAATGTAAAAGTGAAAAAGTAAAAAGAATGAAATCAAATACTCTCCTGATTCGCTCGGTATGGATAATAAGGTGGCCAGGTTAAATCTTCCTCCAAGAAAATGAACAATCTAAGCTTCCCTTCCAGAATATAAATCATCTTCTTGTCATACATAACCTGTGAATCCTGAAAAAATAGACAAGACAACCTCGCATAAAATCGGCGGCAACCTACATAAGTTACTAAATCCTAGAAAACAAAATAAGATATAATGCTTGTGGAATGAAGTTTGCAGATTTCCTGGAGATTATAAAAGTTAATAATTCACAAAAACCATAAGACTTCGTTAGAAAAACAAAACCGGTAAAATTTCCAGATTTTTACACGTGACGCCGTCAAGAATTAATTCCTGACGCCGTCAAGAATTAATTCCTGACGCCGTCAGAAGTGACCTGCAGAAATTCTTATGTTAAGTTTCCGGAAAATTTCTGGAAAAACCTGGTCTCACTTCCTGGAAAATCCTGCAAAACTTCATTATGACTCAATACAAGCATTTGACTCTAACAAATACGAATACACATGTTCATTTAATATTGTGGAGAATCATGATCGGTTTGTTTCTTAAAAATATATTTGGGGTTTCCCCTTACACTTATCTTTTGCAAAAATACTTTTAGGTGGAGTTAAGACTAGGCCAAAACAACAAAGTAAAGTATTTCCACTATTTAGTTGAGCAACATGATCAACCAATAATAAAAATAAAGCATGCATACGGAAGCAAATAACAAACAAACAAAATAAAATCACACAAAGCATGGGTTGCCTCCCAAGAAGCGCTTTTCTTTATTTACGAGTCTTGTAGCTAGACTCAAGGTCATGGGTTACTACGTGACCTCATCGTTGGTTTCACTCTCTAGGTCGTCTTCTAAACCAGTTTTGTATTCTGGACCTAGTTGTAAGCATTCTTTGTAGAAACCAAGCATCCTACTCTTCACATACTCAACTCCTCTACGTCTATCCTCCTCATTCCTATAATAAGCCGCTTGCTTGTGTTCTTTTTCTATATTAGAGAGGAGGCGGTATTGCTCAATCTTGTAGGGCATTTGATAGGCAACCTCATCATTTTCTTCCTTGAATCTAACTATCCCTAGAGTCAGGTCATAACTCATCCTAGTGGCTTCAACAAATGGTTTTCCAAATATTACTTGGCTTAGGCAATCATCTATCACCGGACGAGTGTCTTCTACTATCATAAAATCGATCTCATAAGTGAGATTCCCTATAATCACATGTAATCCCTTCACTCTTCCTGCAAAATTACTTATCAGATTCTTATTGGGCATCATCCTAAAATTAAGTTGCTCCTTCATTACCCAATTGTAATAAGTCCTAGTCATGATGTTTACGGGAGATCTAAGATCAATGTAAGCTTTCCATATATGCATGTGCCCGATATTGCATGGTATGTTAATGTTAGAGGGGTCCCCCATTTTGATAAGGGGTGTGCCAAGGATATATTGTCTCTCGGGACTATCGAATAAATCCTTATGGTATTCCCGTTCTTCCTTGGTGGGCAACTTATCAAAGTACTTCTCTTTAGGCTCTACTTCCTCTAATTCCTCTTCCTTTTTATCCTCAACTTCCCTACTTTCATCCCTAGTCTTGGTTTCTACTCCAACTTCATCTTTGTCACCCCCTTCTATCTCCTTATCTATTGGCTTAATTGTGACAACATTGACAAAGTGGACATGTTTGGATGATGAGGGGTCCTTAATTTGGATTCCGTTATTGGTGTCCCTAGTGTCCTTCCTAGGTGTGGCTAACGCTTGGTTGTTGAGGGCTTTCAACAAGTTGTCAATCTTGTTGGTCATCTTCGTTTGTTGTTGGTTGAATTCGGTTTCAAACCTAGCTATGCGAGCTTTTTGAGATGCAATGAACTTAGACATCAATCCTTCAAGATTGTTGGTACTACCATAGTTGTTAGAAGGATTGTTGTTGAAAGTACGGTTGGAGGGTGGACCGTTTGGTTGGTAACGATTAGGCGGATTGGAAGAATTGGGTTGATTTTGTTTCCACCTAAGGTTTGGGTGATTTTTCCAAGAGGGGTTGTATGAATCACCGTAAGGGTTTGGCTCGGGCTTGAAAGTGTACCACTTATCTCCCGCTTCATTGGTACGCGTGGATGTGTAGTCCGCAAAAGCTGTTCCGGGGAGTTCCACACAATCACGAGTGTCGTGGGGACCACTACATAACTCGCATGAAGAAGTGATTTTGTTCACTTGGCTTGAAGGCTTAGGAGCTTCGTAAGATTTCATGAGAAACTTGACTTGGTCCTCAAGTTCCATGATCCTACGGTCGGGAGTGCTAGAATTGTTCGAAGGCAAAGATATTGCCTTGACCGTTTTGTTCAAATCACGGGGATCATTCCAACTTTCGTTGTCATAGAGAGCAAGATCTTCTATGAGTTCCCATGATTGTTCCGCACTTTGATTACGTAGCTTACCACCGGCCGATTGGTCAATGGCTCGCCTCGTGGAGAGATCGATATGGTCATAAAAGATTTGGACTTGGAGCCAAAGATCTATGCCATGATGAGGGACTTTTTGGAGTAAGTCCTTGAAACGAGTCCATGCTTCATAAAGAGATTCATTTTGACGTTGTTGGAACATCAAGATGTCATTTCTAAGCTTAGTAGTTCTCCCTGGTGGGAAAAATTGAGCAAGGAAACGAGTGGTGAGATCATCCCATGTGGTGATGGATCCCGCGGGTAAACGCTCAAGCCATTGACTAACTTGATCCCGTAGAGAGAATTGGAATAGGCGTAATCGGGTTGTCTCTCTAGTTTCAACACCTAGGTCTATGGAATCTATGATTTTTAGGAAGTCCTTAAGGTGTTGGTTTGGATCTTCGGAACGAAGTCCATGAAATGCACATCCGCTTTGCACCAACCGGATGGTGTCGGATCGCAAGGGAGTCACATTGACTCCAGTGAGCTCAATGGTGTTTCGGTAGCCTTGGTGGCTAGGTCGGGAATACTCTCCTAAGGTTCGGGGCCTAAGGGGTTCTAGTGGTGGGTTTTGTTGTGGTTGGATGACGGGTTCAAGAATGTTCCCATCGTCCATGATGTCGGGTGGTGAAGAGTTACGAACAAAAACACAAAGAAATAAGATAGACTAAAGAATACCTACAAATAAAAATAAAATCTTACTAGAAAGGAATCTAGCAAGTAGACCTAATAAAAAGAGATTCTAACCTAGACAATAACTATTCCCCGGCAGCGGCGCCAAAAACTTGATATGTGGGAATCGCACCAGGCTTTACCTCTCAAGGGATCTTGAGAAGCTTACAACCCCCACCAGGCAGTGTACCTGATCGTTGTAGTATAGTATAGTGACAAGTACCGAGGGATTGATCGTTCAGCTAGGAATAGTGTTGCTAGGATTAGAAAACATAAATACTAGTTCTAAAGATGAGGGATGATTATTTTTGTGTTTTTATATTTTTTAGAAAGCAAGTAAAAATCTCGGGTTTGAAGGATTTGGGCGGAATTAGTTGCTAGTCAACTAACCCAATACTAAAGATGCAATCAAAATAAAACACTAAAAATGAAAATAAACTAAATTAACTAAGGTTGTGAGCAATAAGTGGAGAAAATGTGTTTACTTAGATTTCACTACTCCCTAGATATCTTTTATACGTTAATTACTTGTTATAGTTGCGTGGATGACGGATTGTATTCCTTAATACCATTCATGGGGTGGCGTACTTAATTCCCCAATCCTATGAGTGCCTACTTCACTCCTATGTCAAGCCGGCTAAGAAGCTCCTAACATGGGATCATTAGAATTTACTCATGCATTAAATACAACCAATAAAACCTAGTGCACGTCAGTTCATGTTTCCTAAGACGTTCAAGCATGTTACCATTTGGAAGTCTGCCAATTTTCTTAAGCCTAACATCGAAATCATTCATCCAATACAACCATAAACAAGTAATCAACACATAATTAACATCTAGGTTTCATTAGATCCAAGCAAACACAAGATAGATCTAGCCTAGCATGGTAGAATTAAGACAAGAACAAGATATAGACAACCAACACATAGACATATTGATTGAATTAAAAGAATACTTATCTCAATTACACATGAAAGGGATCAAGGGCTTAGAACCCTTGAAAAACCTGTAAAATTCATACCAAGTTTGTACTTAGGGTTTCTCCAAAACTTCTCTCTTTTTTTAATGTGAAAATTAGAAAATTATATATAGGAATAGGGTCTAACGGCGTCAAGACAAATCTTGTGACGCCGTCATCTCGCCGCCAAAATACTTCTCGGACTGCCTTGATCTACTTTTGACGCCGTCATGTGTTATGCATTTCCAGGCTGTCATGCATTTTACTCTTGACGCCCTACTTCGTGACGCCGTCAATTCTGTATTGGGTCGTCATGGAAATTACTCTTGACGCCGTCAGAAATTCCTTCTTGACGCCGTCACCTACTGTTCCCAGCAAGGAAAATTAAGACTTTGGCGTTTTCTTCACTTTTATGCTCCAAAAACGTCCGAATTGCTTCCTTTTCTAGATTTCACTCCCAAAGTACCTAAAATCACAAAAGGAACGATTTAGGGCAATATTTGATCAAATAAAGTCAATTCCAGGCTTAAATGACCCCCTAAAAGTGGTTCATTTTTCGCCTCATCAGAAAGTAACCTTTTTGTCAGATGTATCATACCCCATGGTTGAGAGATGTTTATGAATATCTGGATTGGGCAATGTGATGATACTATTAAGATCATCCAATTGGAGAATTCTCCTCAAGGATGATTCAGTAACATCAATAGTTACCCCATCCATTGTGGCTCTAAGAGTATCCATAGTTTCATGTGTGTCTCATTTTTCAATGGTGATGGACTCTACAGAGTTCCAAAACTGTTTGATTTGAGAGATATAGATTGTGGGGTTTAGAGTTAAAGCATACCTTATGTGAGTGGTATTGAGAAAATCCACAATCTGATGAAAAACAGGGCCACTCTTTTCATTGAACTTCTGCAAGTAGGCCATTGTGCTCATCTGCAAAGTTTAATCTTGCCAAAGTTGTTTTGAGAAAAGTAGAATTGTGTGTGTATGAATTGAATGTAGAACATGCCTATTAAGAGAAAAGGATTTATACTATTAGGGTTTGAGAATTATACGCAAAAGAGATTATCTTTAGAAAAGATTTATCTTTAAGATAAGAATAAATTAAAATAAGTAAGTAGATAATCCTCTAAAAATTCACCCTATAAATATGGACAAAACGGTTTACTCTCAACAGCTACTAAAAATATGTTACTGACACAACTGTTGTAACGGCTAGTTCAACAGTGGTAAAAATTACACTGGCAGTGGTAACTGTGAACTAGCAGTGGAACTTTTCAAAAAATTTTCCAAGAGAAGTGGTAAAAGTAAAACATATATAAAGTGAACTGCTCTTTTCATAGTTTTTAGCAAACTATCAGCTATCAACGGATTTGATATGTATTTACCATGAGCCGTTTGCTATGGACTAGCCAACTCTTCATCACATGGAATATGGTGAGTTGATGACCATATAGTTTTTGGTAAACTATCAACCATAAACGGATTTGTTAAGTCTTTACCAGTAGTCGTTTGCTCCGGACTAGTTGATTCTTATGTGGATTAGACATGGTGAATCAATAACCATTTGTTGTGTGTCTTAGTTACACACCTTTTATGATCAACCTCTAGCAAAAATTGGTTATGTACCTGCACATGTTAGTATAAAGAAAATAATGTGCATAACCAAAGTGTTTCATCCAAAGTTATTTTTTGACCAAACCACTACTAGCTGCTGCAGTTTGTATGGAAGGTGAGGCTTTGTCTTGGTATCGTTGGAGTGAGTGTCAAAATCCACCACAAGAGCAATTACTAGCTATTGTCAATATAAATGATGGTATTCAAAAAATTGTACCCATAGTACAAAAGTTGGTTTTGAAGCCATAGAACTTGAGCACAGCAACTTGCAGCAGCCACATACTCTGCCACAGTTGATGAAGTTGCCACCATTGTTTGTTTCTTGCACTGCCATGACACCAATCTACATCCAAGAAATTGGCATACACCTGTTGTAGATTTTCTATCCAAACTTGCTCCAGCATAGTCACTATCTGAATATGTAACCAAATCCATAGGAGATTCTCTAGGGTATCATAATCCCAGATGAGGATATGCTTTCAAATATTTGAAAATCTTTTTCACAGCAATCAAGTGTGTGATTCTTTGGGAGTGACCTGAAACCTTGCACAAGCACAGACTGCAAACATAATGTCTGGCCTTGTTGATGTAAGATACATCAAAGAGCCAATCATAGACCTATAAGTATGTAAATCAACTGCTTCACCACTGTTTTCCTTCAAAAGCAGATGTGTAGTCTTGTCTGCAGGTGTGCTAGAGGACTTAGTATCAGTGAACTTGAACTTCCTAAGTATCTCAGCCACATATTTGTCTTGATTTATGAAAATACCATCTGGCTTTTGTTGTACTTGAAGTCCCATAAAGAATGTGAGTTCACCCATAGAACTCATCTTGAACTCATCTTTCATAAGCTTCTCAAATTCTTTGCTCATCTCTGGCTTTGTAGAACCAAAAATGATTTCATCAACATATACTTGAACCAACAAGATATCATTCTTGTCTTTCTTGATGAACAAAGTCTGATCAATTCTTCCTCTATGAAACCCATTATCTAGTAGATAAGTAGCTAAGTTCTCATACCATTTCCTTGGTGCCTGATCCAAGCCATACAATGCTTTAACTACCCTGTACACTTTGTTAGGATGATCAGGGTCTTCAAAGCCTGGAGGTTGTGAAACATACACCTCCTCATCAATTTTCCCATATAGAAAAACACATTTTACATCAATTTGATAGACTGTGAAGCCCATAAAGGATGCATAGGCTAGAAAAAGCCTAATTGCTTCAATTCTTGCAACAGGGGCAAAAACTTCCTCATAATCAATACCTTCCTCCTGAGTGTATCCCTGTGCCACTAGCCTTGCCTTGTTTCTAATGACAATCCCTCTTTCATCTTTCTTATTTCTAAAAACCCACTTGGTACCAATCACCTTCATGCCCTTAGGTAAGTCACAAAGCACCCAAACTTTCTGAATCTTAAACTGAAGTAACTCTTCTTGCATTGCTTCTACCCAGCTTTCATCTTCAAGTGCCTTGAATATATATTCTTTGGTTCCGTTTGAGATAGGAAACACATAAACAGACATTCATTCTTGCCTTCATGGTTCTTTGAGTCATATATTTCACTGATAAACCCATGAATGTCAGTCATTTGTGTTTGTCTTCTAGTCTTGACACCAGATTGTACCTCTCCTATAACATTTTCAAGTGGATGTGATTTATGAATTTTGGTGTAGGGAGTTTGAGGAACTGCAATTTCAGTAGGCATATTAGTAATTTCAACATCACTTGCTTGAGCTTCCTGTGTAACTTGAGTTGAATTTTCCACATCTGGTGTAGCAGTGGAAACCTCTGGCCTAGCAGTGGAATGTGCATTCCCACTGCTTTCAGAATCTTCAGTGTTCACATTTGTTGCTTTGAACACATTCCCATCACCTTCTTTTCTAGCAGCATTAGAAGGTTTAACATCTCTAGTCTTTGGGACAAAATCATCATCTGCATGGTCCAAATTGGCAGGATAATATGATCTTGAGCATCTTCTTGATCCTTGCTAAGTTCATCATCAACAAACTCTTCTGAACCTGCAAAATTATTAGTATTTGTACCTGTAGAGATAGGCACATAATTCATGGTATGGGTTAGAGTATCAAGATCAAACAACCATTCTGGGCCAGTTCCTTCAACATTAGGTTTGTTTTCTAGAAACTCAACATGCAGATTCTCTTCAATCTTTTGGGTTCTTAAATTGTAAACTCTAAAGGCTTTACTAACCATGGGGTACCCAACAAAGTACCCTTCATCAGATTTTCCATCAAATTTACCCAGATGATCTATGGTATTGAGAATAGTGACATGACATCCAAATGGTCTCATGAAGTCTAAAGTAGGTGGTCTACCTCTAAATAGCTCGTATGGTGTCTTGTTCTTTGTACTAACCACTAAAACCCTGTTCTGTACATAACAAGCAGTGTTAACTGCTTCAGCCCAAAAAGTAATTGGCAATTTTGAATCAGCCAACATGGTTCTAGCAGCTTCTATAAGTGTTCTATTTCTCCTCTCTGCAACACCATTTTGTTGAGGAGTTCTAGCTACACTAAATTCTCTCTTAATACCCTTTTCTCTACAAAAATCATCCATAACCTTATTCTTAAACTCTGTCCCATTGTCACACCTGATAACTTTAACTTTCCTATCATTTTGGTTTTCTATCTCAGTTATAAAGGTCTTAAGGATGCCAGTTGTCTCATCCTTAGTTCTTAGAAAGAAAACCCATGTAAACCTACTAAAATCATCAGTCATAACAAGACAGTATTTCTTAAGGTTTATACTACTCACAGATGTAGGACCAAACAAGTCCATATGCAACATATAAAGAGGGTGAGCAATAGAGTTAACAACTTTAGATCTGCAAGAAGATCTGTGTTGTTTACCTTTGAGACAAGCAACACAGGTTTGGTCATTTTCAAATCTTTTCTGAGGCAAGCCTCTTACCAAACCATTTTTAACAATCTTATTTATGGTTTTAAAATTAATATGACCAAGCCTTCTATGCCATAGCATGGATTCATCTATTGTGGCCTTTGCAATCAAGCAGGCAAAATCATCTTTAGCAACAATGTTATTCATATCAAAGCTATGTAAGTTGCCTTTTCTAGGAATTTTAAGAAGGATCTGACTTTCATCAGGCAACTTAAAATCCTTAGAAAGAACAAAACACATATCTTCAGTAAAAAGAACATTGTTTTTCTTGTCACACATCTATGACACACTAAAGGGATTGTCCTTAAGCTCTTTCACATAGTACACAGGTTCAAAATCCAAGTTACCAGTTTTGATTACACCTTTACCAGTAACTCTTCCACCAACTCCACCTCCGAAGCTGACAACTTGTCCATCATAAGGTTCAAAATTTGATAGATAGACTTGTTACCAGTCATGTGCCTTGAACATCTAATGTCTGTATAGCCTTGATTTGATTTCTTTGTTTTTTGATGTTCCCGCACATAAAATAAAGGAGTTAGTTTCTTTTGAAGACCCAACCCATTATTGACTTGAATCTGCCTCGTGTATCAATATAGTTAAATCTATCAAAGGTCCTTGATACACCATTGGGATTGGTTGTTGAGGTATTTCCCTTTGGTTTCCATTCCCAATGTGCTGAGGCCTTCACAACATTTCCCATGTTGCTCCTGCTCTTGTTTACAACTCTAGCAGTGGGAATTTTTGACTTAGCAGTGGAAACTGCAGGTTTAACTTTTGGTACCCACTGTTGGTTATAACAAACCTTTTTATTATAAAAGGTCATTTTTCCTGTTTGTGCATATTTAACAAAAGTTGTTTTTGGTTTTGCACTTGAAACAGATGTTTTAGGCTGAGCAGTGTTAAAAGTTCTAGCAGTGGAAAAAGATTTAAGTCCACTTCTCAGTTGAACTGCTCTGGGAATCATGTTGCTATGTGAATTAGGGTGTGATTTATTTTGAAACTTGTTTGATTCCACCCTCAAATTCCCAAAAACTTACCTTGTCCCAACATGATAGTCACAATTAGAATGCAAATGATCAAAACTACCACAGATATAACATGCTTTATTGTTCATGACAAACTCACTACCTAGTTGTTGAGATTTTACATGATTCCAACTCCTCTGGTTGCCTCTAGGAGTTATACATCTCTGCATACCTTACAGTTGGTCTACGTTTATTAGCTTGTTTCCTAGGTTCCTCTGTATTGGTATTCACAACTTGTGGAACACTTGTTTTAACTTCAACCTTCACACTTTCATTCACAAGAGATGAATCACTAGCACTTTCAAATGCATCACTCTCAACCTTAACCTTTTCAGCACTAGCTTATTTCACAATTTTGGGACCATAAGACCTAATTGGGTCTTGGAACTCTTCTAACCCTTTATGTGCCAAGTCAATACCAGGAGGTGCTGGAACACCTCTTAAGGGTGGTGGTACAGACTTGTAACCTACACCTGATTTGGCCTTATTGACTACTTGTGCTTCCCAAATTTTATCAATTGACTTAGATTGATAAGCTAGAGTATCAACAATTATATTAACATTCTCATTTATCTTTCTAAGTTTCTCAAGCTCTTCTTTAAGTGCCTCATTCACAGCAATCTTATGGTCTAGTTATCTTCTTAAAACTACCATATCATCATTATACTTAGTCTCATTTTCTCTATAATGCTCTAGTTGTTTTTCTAACACAGATATGCCTCTTTTATGATTAGACAAATTATAGTTAGCAGCAAACAACTCTGTTCTTTGGTTTTCTAATAGATCATTCTGCCTTTCACATTCTCTAGAAGCCCTACATGTTTTAGAACAATATTCGTAGTTTTGTACCTCTGAGTCAGTGAAGGCCATGAGAGCATGTTCTGTTACAAGAAAAGCAACATCTGAGGATCCTTCCTTTTCACCGTCAGCTATGAAACTCCAATCATAGCTAACACCATCAATTTCCAGCGCTGCCTTTGGTTCTTCCACAGTTGATTATTTCTTTTGCTTGTACCAAGTAGATCTGTTATCTTGCTTCCTTGGTCTTTTACATTCTCTAGCAAAATGCCCTAACTTGTGACAGTTGTAACATTCAACTTTCTTTTTATCGAACCCTGCAGTTTCATTACCATTTATGGTAATTAGCTTTCCAGTTTTTTTTGAAGAATTTCTTAGCCCTCATGCTAAGAATTGCTATCTGCCACTTTATGTCCATCTCCTCCAAGTCATCATCATCAACTTGATCCAAGTCTTCATGAGTTAACATGGAGCCATTAACTTGAGTTGAGATGAAGGCATAAAAAGTAGGATCTCCAAGACCAGCAACCTTCTTTTCGGAACCTGCAGTGGTAACACTTGCATTACCAGTAGAAACTATAGAACCAGCAATGGCAATCTCTTCATCACTGTCATCTTCAGAATCATCATCAACAGAGGATGATAATAGTGCAAAGCTCCCAGAGCTTGAACCAAGCTTCCAAGCCTTCCTTAATCTTTGTTCAATGAGTTTGAAGTTATTGTAAAGATCATTGAGTTTCATCCTTTCAATCTCTGGTTTGTTTTCCCAGACAGTGACATTAGTATGATACTCAGAGGCAAGCTTCTTAAAAACTTTAAGTTGAGGTCTTCCTGATCTACCTCAATTCGAAACACAATCAGCTGTGTCACAATCTTCTGAAGTTTAGTAAAGATGCTATTATGAGATTCATTGCTTGATGCAGAGAAATTTTCATAACTTTGCTTCAACAATGTCTTTTGAGTTTTCTTGGTAGCATCATTACCACCAAATACTAAGCAGATCTCTTCAAATAGTTCTTTTGCTGTTTTGAACTTACTAAAAGCAATGATCTGATCTTTTGGAAGTGTCATTAGCAGCAAGCTTCTAGCCTTCAAGTCATCCTTCTTCTGAGTTCTTTCATCACTAGTAGAAGGCACAAAAACTGTTACTACATCTTTTCCACCAACTTTCTCAGTCTTTGTTTCAGGCTTGAAGGAATCACCAGTTAAGATGATCCCCCATAAAGCATAATCTTGAATGAGAAAGTATTGCTCAATCATTATCCTCCACATCTCAAACTCATTGAGTTTAAGCTTGGGAATCTTTGCAACAGTGTTGGACTGGTTATTTTCCATCTCCATAGATTTGAGTGAAGTGGTTAAGCTTTTTCTTAGGGTCTTCTAAATCAAAGTATCAGAACCTGTCTCTGATACCACTTGATGGATCTAAACACACGCCTTGTGTTAGAGTGATACTTTGAGTTCTACTAACGAGTACGCGGAATATACTTAGTAGTACTTAGAAGATTGATTGTGAATTGTTTTGTAAGTGAGAACAGTTGTATATAATGAACACATAGTATAAACCAAACTTTAAGCTCCAATATTATTAATGATAATAATACGAGTGATCTTGCTTATCACTAGGGTTACACCTTGAAGCTCTCTAATTGATACGCACATAAGCTTTAACCTAGGATCTCATTTTATAGCACAAGGAGTCCTTTACAAGATAAGTATAAAGCTATCTAAATAGAATATACACAAGATCTATTTTATACTTATCTATACATGAATACATAACAGTTATCATGTAAGCAGTGGTAATTATGTACTAGCAGTGGTAATGTATTTCCACTGCTAGTGCATTCTTCAGCAGTGGTTATCTTCATACTTAGCCGTGGTAACTGTTAATGTAATTCCCAACACGAGTTATGCATTCACCTTAATTAAGGGACTCGCGCCCTTTGTATGCAGTTTTATAGCTTGAAGAATAGTAATATTGACAAAAGTCACCCTACTTCATTGTCTATTTATTATTATTATTATTATTATTATTATTATTATTATTATTATTATTATTATTATTATTATTATTATTAATCATGCTCATGATCATCTTAAAACCATTTTTTTGCAAGTATACTCTATTTTATTCTATGTAACTTGATGCACAAATCAATGAACATAAGCGATAATAAACATGATACACATATACAAACTACGTAACAATAACACAAAACGTACGTATATTACTTAAGAAAGATGTATGTTATTCAATACCAACAAAAGTGTGTGAATTCTGTAAATGTTGTCCAAGAGCTGAATATTGAAGGTACGCACCACTATCATCTTCTGAACAAGGATTTTGCAACTACTTGATCTTGCTTCATACATGCATATCGCTCGTTACGAACCCCAGTATATAATTTTGTAGCAAATCAATTACCACGTGAGGATATTCATTCTTTCTCTAAGTGACTTTTATACATTATCCAGAATTCCTAAAACATGTTTGAAGCTACTTTTAAAAAAAGGTTACTGATAAATACTACTACTGTAGATTCTTTTTTTATTTTTTAATTTTCTTTTCTAAATGTACCAAATCTTTAGTGTCTAATAACAATTCTAGTTTTGTTCAAAAAGCTAATTAATATAATTGTCTGTCATGAAATAAAGAAGCAGGAAGAGAACATAGATTACTATAAGGGGTAATTGTGTATTTGCCCCATGAGCTTCACCATGCTTCAAGCCTAGCCCCATGCGAATTCAAGTATAGGGTTTTGCCCCAATTCAACTTATGTGGTTTATGCCATTATGTTCATATGGCCATTTTTGCCCCAAAATCAAGTACAGGTGTGTAAGTGTGTGTAAGACCCAAGTACACTTGTGTAAGTGTCCTTTTTTATGCAACATGTACCTATGTGTAAGTGCACTATTATGCAACATGCACACTTTTTTTTTAAAAAAAGTCAAACTTTTGAAAAATAAAATATAATTTATTTTTTTATGCAAATTGTACTTTTTAATGAGATTAGATGTTTCAAATAGTTATATGTACTTTGTTATGCGATTTGTACAAAATGTTATTTGATTTGATATGTTGAAAGTTTATGTACTTGGTTATGCGACTTGTACTCATCCCGAACCTAAGTTTTAAGATTCAACCTTCAAACCAAATACCTAACCAACATCCAAACCAAGTACAAAACCTTACAAACATGAATCTCCCACCACATTTCATCTCCTTTTCAAATCTATACATAACATCTCTCTCCCATCTCATAAACCAGCACCACCACCACGTTACAGCCACCGCCACACCACCATAAAACAGCACCACCACGTTAATATGTTCTTGCTTTATTTGTTATGTTGTTAAATTTTTACTAGTTCTAATAATTTTATAAAATGTAAAATATGTTAGTTTGATTTATATTAAATGCATTGACCATTGTTAAACATTGGGCACTCAACAGTCTTTCATGGGATACCCAATCGGTGGTTCATGTACCAAAGTGTATCAATTCCCCACGGTCCTCTACATATACCTCATACCACAATGACACACACATACAACTTTTTTCTAAAGCAAAACAACAATGGCTCCACTACCACTTTTCGATGAACTTGCTCATGCTTGTGGTTCCACCTTGTTGGAACGCCAGCTAGATTTGTATCTTGAGAGGTCTTCTGCCAAAGACAAGGATCTGGAGCCTGATATCACGAAAGCCTGCATGAAGTTATCTGACTCCATCAAAGAAGCCCAAGCTTTTCTGAAGGAAGTCGATGTCCCGAAGGGTAGGGTCGAGGCTGTGGAGACTGCAAAGTTCCTTAGGCAGCGTCAGCATAAGGATCTGCTTTGGCTGATGGCTCTGATGATTTCTATGAAGGAGACTGAGTTGAGCATGCGTGAGAAAGATATATTTGCTGAGAAGCTGAAGGGATGGTTGCCATTCTAAGTCTCTGGGTGATGCTCTTGGAAGTTTCTTGCTGGATTTCGTATTTGGTTTATGTTTAACATGTTTCTTGGTTTATGTTTATCATTATCATTATCATGTTTCTGGTTTATGTTGATTTGGACATTCGACTCTTAAATTTTTTTTTATCTAATGTTTATGGTTTATGTTTATCATTTTTTGCTCTATGGTTTATGTTTATCGTTTTTCTTTTTTGATTAAGTTTGGTTATGCTACTCTCCCTAAATTCCTTTTTAAAAACTGCATATGTTATTTGTATTAAATCTGCAGGTTTATGTTTAGGGATCATTCTTATTTTTTATGCGCTATGATAGTGTTACATGAATGGACTTTTGAATTTATCCCATATAATTAATGATGTTTTGTTTAATATTGTAATGTTGAATTTATCCCATATTCGTTTTTAAAAAAATGCATATGTTTTTTTTATTAAATCTGGTTTAGGTTTAGGGATCATTTTTCTTTTTTATGCTCTATGATGGTGTTACATGAATGGACTTTTAAATTTATAATATATAATTAACGATGTTGTTTAATATTGATTATGTTTGATTTACTCTCCCTAAATTCCTTTTTAAAAGCTGCATATGTTATTTGTATAAAAACTGGTTTATGTTTATCATTTATCTTTTTTATGCTCTATGATGGTGTTACATGAATGGACCTTTCAATTTATAATATATAATTAATGAGTTTTTGTTTAATATTGGTTATGTTTGGTTATGCTAATCTCTCTAAATTCCTTTTTAAAAACTGTATATGTTATTATGTGTATTAAATCAGATAATTTGCACATGAATAGTATCAAGTTTGATAATTATTGCGTTGTTATTCTTCAAATAATATTATTTTAGTTATTATTTTTATTATGTATTTATGTTTTTAGAAAAAAATTAATCTTAAATGGGATTTTTTTATAAGTATAAAAATATAAGTTATAAGTATTTTTTTGAATTTTAGGAAGTTAATGGTAGTGCATTGTGCCTGGAAGGGTTGATTTATATCCGTTGCATAAATGAGGGGTTTAAATTGTAATGTTGGACATCTTCCTAAATACTGCATTCCCCATTTATGCATGGGAGAAGATGGAAAGGCTGCATTAACAACTAAACTAAATGTTCCAATGCCTCGAGAGTGTCTTTGTGGTGTTATTTTTACACATTGCAATTTGCTATCATTAATTACAACAACCAAACCCCTATTTTCATTATATATACGCATACATTGATCACATACTTTTAACCCTATATTTTAAACATACATTTATCCACAGTTTAACCCTAACCTTAAGATGGCAGACACACCAAACCTTAATGAGATGAAAGAGGCAACAGAATCTGGTAAGCTAGTTGATGCGTTCAAGCTGTTGGTAACGCATGACAAAGCAGAGGAGATAAGTTTTATAGCTCGTATTGGGGAGGAGAGTAGCCAGTTGAGGGCGGTGATTGAAAAGAAAGAGAAAACAGTAACTGAGGTAGCTACCTCATTTACTCGTTTCAATGCTGTGGCTGAAACTGGCCGTCAATTCCTGCTTGAAGTTCAACAAAAAGACCGCATGAAGCTTGATCTGTTGGCTTAACTACTGGTGCTGTCTCGTCAAAGCTTGGAGGAGAAGGATGAGCTTTTGGAGAGGTTGGAAGAAGCTGAAGTGGATGACGAAGATTAGTATGTTTCGGTCAATATCTTTTGTGTTTTGCTGTATGTACTAGGGTTGTATCTATATGTTTATGATCAATGAATGGAACAACGGATCAAGGATGATCAGTTATGTTTATTAAAGTATTTATGGCTTATTACCTTTTAGAGTATATTTATTTTCTTTTTTTTTGGTATAAAGGGTAAAGTAGTGTGTGTGTTTGACTTTGTTATCTCACACATTTCTCTCTCACACACGGTGAAAACAAGCTGGTAGATCTCAATAGCAGATTTAGGGTTTTCAATCTAAGCCAAAATTAATCAAAATGTATATTAAACAATCAAATATTTATCAGGGCTATGATAAAGGATTCTAGTCTTTGATGATTCAGCCTAATATTTCAGGTATTCGATTTCAGTTTGCACAAATAGATATTGATGATGGTTTCAAGTTTAGTTAATTGATATGAATTTCCTGTGTTATGCATGGTTGTTGAACCCCACTTAGCTATTTATGGATGGACTTCAAATTCTTCACACTGTTTTGATTAGGATGATGATACTGGCAATCTTGATGATATAGTTGTTGAAGTTCGAACAATCAAAAGAAAGGTTAGTGGATACTTTATTTGAATCATTGAGTAGTTTATATCATCTTAGGCCGTTTACTTTATGTCGAAATTTGTTTGAAGGGAAAGTTCATGTTGTCATATTTCATTTGAAGTGTTTGGAAGTTCTTCATTTGTGTAGTAATGAGTTTGTTTGGAGTTTGTTTGTGGTTGGTTTGGGGTTTTCGTATATCGTTGATCTGTTTCAATGGTAAGCCATCTTTCCATTTTACTATATATTTAACCTGGTTTGGTTTAACTTCTATAAAATGAGGTATGGTATGATATATATCTTTACTAAATTGAGGTATGGTGTGTGAATATATGATTCATTCTATTCTTACATTTTCCTTGGAAGTGTATTTCGTTTAATCATTTAGTGTTTCTTGTAACAAGTCTAGTTTGATCTGGGTCTTACCCTCTCAAAACCAAACCTGATGCCCACTTAAGTTTCCTGTCATAGTACCAATTTTGATACGACCCAAATGTAGAGTATCATGAATATGAAGGTTTTTTGCGTATCACAAAAGTAGTAAAATTCCATAACAAGAAACAAGTCTAAAAACAAGGCAAACACAATGCACAAGTTTGAATGCTACTGCAGAGACATCATTGCAAAATATATATTGATAAGTTTAATTGTGATTTGACAAGGCTCTTACCCTCTCAAAGCCCAACCTCCCCTTATGCATATTTAAGTTCACTGTCCTATTAATAAGTTTGATATGACCCAACTGTAGAGTGTGTAGGTGTGTGTTTATATTAAGATTGTGTGTATGTGTGTTTAATATTTATTTTTTCTATGGTTATGATTGTTAATTTCTGTTTATATTTGACTTATAAGGGCAATTGATTAGATTGCTACCCTTGAGCCACACGCATGAATAGTTATTCATCATTAATTTCCCTTCCCCATGCATGAAAACACAATAACTACATCTCATTTTACATCCAATAGGAGTTTGACCAAAACTCATAACTATATTTATATAAAATATAACTTATCATATCATCCATGGCTTCTTCTTCTTCCTACAATTTGGCAACAGCAGTCAAGAGGCATTTCAAGAAAGAGTTGACTCAAGAGAGGGGTCATTTGAAGCGATTTGTGAAAGAACATAATCAAATACAAAAGCAAGTTGAAGACCGTCAAGTTGCACTCAATGAGACTTACAATCTGGTCCCATTGGACGAAAATACAGATGCTATTATACGTTCTCTAATTGAAACACAGGTAAGGGAGCGTAACAGGAGATGGAGGTCTAAGAAGAAGAAGCCTCTGCACCAAAAAAAAAAAATATAAAAAAAGTCTACTCTGATGAAGATTAGAGTATGATCATGATGATTGTCTTTTGAGGTTATATTATGGCAGTTATTTTCTATGTTTATGTTGTGTAACTATGAATGAAATGGCTTTAAGCCTCGTGTTGTAATGACTTTGATGAATGATTAATATTAAGTTGTAGCTACCTTTAATATTGAAACTGATGTCTACATATACTTTTACCTGTACGTGATGCGCAGTAGTATGTTAGAAGCAGGTTAAGAAAATTTTTGTAGATAACATGATACCGCAAAAAACATAGTAACTCATGACCAGGTTCAACATCAAACAAGAACAAAATTGATCTTTCAACAAGTAAACAAACTTACATTTCAAGATTAAAGACACATGCCCACACACTTAGTGAAACATTGTTAATAATTATGATAACATAGACACATACACACAAACTTAGCGAAACATTAAGAAGTAAACAAATTATCTTCAATCCCTTCGTAGACATCAACAATTTGTTTGCGTATTTCCGCTATTGTTGTATTGCGTTCTTCAATCATCTTCTAGCGTTCCTGTATGATCTCCTCATCCCTCTTGATTTGTTTTTTCATGAAATTTTATACGCTTGTTATAAAGATCAATCAGCGTTTTTTCAGTTCCATAAGCGCCAGAATGGCATTTATCCCATATATCTTGGGGTATGTCGAAAATCTTGTACTTCTCAGGAATAGGAGGAATAGAATCATCTCTTGGTCGTTTAATTTTCCTGGAATCAGCGTTTGATGATGAAGATGCCATTAGGGTGAATGATTGACAGAAATGGGTGAGATAGTTTGTTATTTATACTAAGAGAAAAAATCCAATCCAAATGAAAAGTCACTAACCACCAATCGGTGTGTTTAAAAGATAACTGCAAGGTCACTAACCGTCACTAATGAATCACTAAACCCTGTATCTATTCCAAAATTTAAAAACCGTTCAGTTGCCTTTGTCAATGGTTATAAATTGGAACATCCATTGACAACTAAATCATTCAAAAGAACTTAAACATTTACACAAACCAAAAATGGCATCAAATTTACATGTATACAAATAAAAGATTCTATACACATGTCTTACAACAACTATAAATAAATAACTAAGTTTCACACCTTCTTTGATTCCCTATTGACTAGCACTAGTAAGTAGTTAATACTCCTTTACCTACCTCACATAATGAAGTAAATTATCCTACCAACTAGGATAGTAAAGTCTCCTTCCAACTTTCTCAAGAACATAGATATGGCAGAATCTGTAACTAAAAAATTAAAGAGAAAGAAAATGAGTAGTAATGATAGACAGGTAGAGGAAGTAAGTGGTTGTATAATTGGTCTTGGTATCAGAAGTGGGAACAAAACAGGAGGGGGTGGTGCAAAGATAGAGGTGTTGGACGAAAGATGCTTTATCTGTTGTGGGGATGTTAAGTGTTGGAGGCATAGTCTTGTGATACTTGAACAGGCAGGTTGTGCAACGGCAGATGAAGTAAGTTGTGGTGTCATTGGTCTGGGTATTACAAGTAGAAACATAAGTGCGTGGGGTGGTGCAGATGCAACTCAATCAACTGAAGCAAAGAAGAAGAGTAAAAAGAAGCCAAGAAAGTTCATTAAAAACAACACCATAAACTAAATCGCTATGGTTTTGGGCATGTCCAAACCAAAAACTGAATCAGTATGTTTAGTCTGTGTTTTAATGTTTCATTAATGTGAGTTTCTTGTTTATGTTTGTGATACCTATTCAATTCACTAATGAAGTGTAAACATATGTGAAGACATTATTCATACAAAATCTGGATCATGAGATCCATTACATCACTAATCTCAAAACAACCAACCCCCTCATGGATATTTCTTCTTCACAACAACCTCAATCTTCTTAAACATCTTGTCTTTGACTTACCTGGCCATCATCAACAGTGCCTTCGCCCTACGCTTATCAATTGTTTGTAGTCTCATAAGCTTCTTTGTATTGCTCTTTGCAATTCTTCCACGTGAATAGTTTTGAATTCTAACAATCACATCCCCCCTACGTTCGACCCTTTCAGTAATATTTTTGGACTTGTTCTCCAAATCGCTTGCCTGCTGCAAGTCTTGAAGAATCTCTGTATGGTAAGGGCCAAGCATTAGTTCAGTTACCACATACGAGTTACAGAGAACCTTTAGATCAATATCACTTTGATAGTTGTTCATGGTTAAGGAACTAGGGAGGTGTGTTTTGCAAGTGGGTGTTTTGAGAGATGCATATTTAGTAGGGACGTGTTTGCCTATAAAAGGGCTTATAAGATTGCCACGTACTGTGTATACATGTGTTGGACCAAAAAAACACTTACATGATAGTTGACTTTATGTAATTCAACATTTGCAGTTTGACTTCTCAAAGTCTAAATGCAATGGGTGGAAATGCAATGGGCACAAGGTAGCGAGTGATTAGGTCACTCCTATTCAACATTTGCAAGTTTGACTTTTGAAAGTCAAAATGCAATGGGTACAAACATAGAATACAAGCATAGTTCAAAACATTGTTCTAAAGACAATAAATTTAAACAAATAGTACAAACATAGAATCCAACAGACAATAAAGTGAAACATATTGTTCAAGGATAGTGGGTAACAAATTAAAAACTAGGAACTGCAGACAATAAATTTAAACAAATAGTACAAACATAGAATCCAACAGACAATAAAGTGAAACAAAAGTATCATCATCACTTCACCCTCATATATGATAGTTCACGTAAATCCATTCGCATGTAATACACGTTTGAATCTATAAAATAGTTTGAGTAACAGGACTCGTCTTGACTGAGATAATGAAGGAGTGTGGCATGTCATGAACAATAATCACTATATCATTATCCCTATCAACACGTCTCAATTATTAAGGCTAAATCATGTCAACAAAGATAGATTCCAATGCTTAATTTGGACACCGTCTAGTATCACTTATGTGCTTGATCTAGGTTACATGTTTTGACTATTTCAAAAAGAGAATGAAGATCAAGCGAAAGAAAACTTTTTATCAACATTAAGCAGATGAGTTTTCATCACTTGTTTTTGTCCGATTGATCTTCAATCTGTTTTGAAACAGCCAATACTTCACATAAATGAAACTAGATAGTTACAAGATTATCAATGCAATCCATCTAAGTTGACAGATGATCCTGCCTTAATAATTGAACTTCTTCTTATAAAAGAAGATGGTCTTTCAATTTAAGGTCATTTCACCGATATGTGTACGAACACAATACTTTGATTAAGGCTGCTTTTAGAGCATACAAACAAATGCAGTGTCATGAAGTAATGTGGCCACATACTACATACAATGATAAAATGAGCTTCACATTCAAACTCTTATATAGACGCAGCAACTATATCACACACATAAAGTTGTAGATGTTAACTACCATGTAACACACTGGATCTAGGTTACCTGTTTTGGATATTTCAAAAAAAATAACAATGTAATACAAGAATTTAAAAAATACCACATCCTACTTGAGAAAAGTCTGAAAGTGGGTGTTTTTTTGTTAGTATTTTTTTATTTTTACTATATTTTTTCTTTTTATCCAATGCAACTTTTTTCAAAACAGATTTATTTATCTCATAGAAGACTTAAAGAACAACAGATTAAAGCTTGAAGTGTCAAAACATGTAAGTCAAAACAGAGTAAAGGTCACTATTAGACTTACTTTAGTGACACCTAAGAAACCCAGAAGAAAAAAAGTAAAACAGATCCAAAGAAACACTTATTGTAAGTTATCCAAAATGGTCAAAATCAAGCCATACGATTAAAGTTAACTGAATATGAACAAAATTAAACAATCAAACTAAGTTTGACTTTTTATAAAAAGAGTGGCAGTTTTTATTACTTAGATATCCTGTATGCATCTAATATGTATACACCTAAAGCAGCCTTGAATACAGACATGAAACAAAATATCTTAAATTTAGTATGTTTAGTGCAACTTATGACAGATTATCATAGGTTCTGTGATAGTTTCATGAGAAATGATGATTTTATTTTTTTTCATTTTTTTAGGGTAAAAAATCTCACATGAAAAATAAATGATTTCTTTTTTTGTCGTTCAATTTATTATAAATAAACTAGTCTCATCTAATAATTTAAAAAATAAAGTAAAATTTCACAAATTTTTAGAACAATTTACAAGACTCTGTGTACCGCCAATGTACTGAAATCTTGGCAATTATAATCTCAAGCTGTCAAAATAGTTGCCCAAACCGGTTCCCTCTGATCAAGACTACATACTATTTCTGCCGTGTCTTAATCACAAGTAGGATGTATATAGGCTGAGGCCCGATATCTGAGTGCAACTCCGTTGGGTTAAGTAAGCAGATCATCTATGGTTCTGACATGCCCGGGATCACCCCTAGACCCGTTTATGTCTTGTTTTTACCCATAGAATAGCTTCTTACCACCATTCCGATACAACCCTTATATCGATCGCTATCGCAAAGACAAGTACACAAGTTTCCACAAGTAGAACTTGAAAAATCATTTTTAAAAATTGTGTGAAGTCTCATTTTCTTCAAAAGCATTTTTATAATAAAATTCATTTATTGAATATATCATAAGTTGCATTATATAAACCAAAAAACTTTCCACAACTAGCACATAAACTGTCATAGAGTCAAACATAATATGTCCTAAATCTTAAACTGCCGAGACTGCCCAAATCAACTGCAAGACATTTAAAAATTTTGACAACTAGCATATATCACGTAAACCAGAAAAAAAGTATAACATATAACCCACAAACAATCCAATCAATCTCAACTTCCAAGACTACCCAAATCCTAAACTCCCTTGACCTAAACACAACAAACTGTAAACTTAACAGAATAGAGAGACTTATAGTGCTTTCCTTGGTATGCAGCGGAAGACGTAACTGATTATCCAACTTGGTAATTGTGGTAGCCTCTAACCTCTTCAAACTTAAATCAGTTGAAGAGGTTAGTGACTCCCACGATTTCTAAGCAGATAAATAAATTAAGAGCCTTGTAAATAGGATTTACTTCAGATATACACCTATTTCAAACTTACCCATATTAAACGTATCTAACTTAGGCATAAAACTGGTTTCTTGCTTGCTAGGATTTCCGACTTACCCATATTAAACGCTAACCATAATGTTTCTCTGAGTAAGGCATCGATAACTTAGGCATCTATCTGATTTTTCATGATATGTTTTACATGATGTGTTTCTCTAAAAACTTAGGCATCTAACTGTTTTTTTCAAAAATCATTAGCAGCTAACGGAAAAGCAAATATCCCTAAGCATAAAAAGCCCTAAATACAAAACAACCAAATATAAAACTCTCAAAAACAGCCATAAACCCTACCACTAAATAACCTGAAATACATAAAGCCCTAACCCTAAATTAAAGTAACCCTAAATCGATTTGAATAATCATCGAACAATTAAACCAAATAAACAAACCATAAACCTAAATTAGAGTAACCCTAAAGCCAATTGATAATTCGTTACCCTAACCCAAATCATTTTTTTAACGATTGGATCTCAGATCTGTGAGTGAAGAGAGTGCAAACGCTTTATGAGTGAGAGAGAGAGAGGAAGTAAGCGTGTTTCAAAAGAGGTGTACGCTTTTATAAGCGTGTTATTTTTTTAAAAAGAGGTGTGTTAGATATGCTAGTTCAAAAAATAATTAAATATTTTCGAAACAAAAAAAAATTTGGGTTTGGAGTTAGGTTCGGGTGTTTGGATCTTAAAACTTTGGGTGGGAATTAGGTTCGGTGCAATAATGCATAAATAAAAAAATTATTAAAATACAATTCGCATAATTTTGGGTAGGTTCGGATGTTTGGATCTTAAAACTTTGGATTGGAGTTAGGTTGGTTAGGAAAAGGGCAATAATGCATAAATAAAAAAAAATTATTACAAGTACAATTCGTATAATTTATGGTTGGAGTTAGGTTCGGGTGTCGGACATTAAAACTTTGGTTTGGAGTTAGGTTCGGTGTTAGGTTCGGTGCAATAATGCATAAATTAAAAAATTATTACAAGTACAATTCGCATAATTTTGGGTTTGGAGTTAGGTTCGGGTGTTGGATCTTAAAACTTTGGGTTGGAGTTAGGTTCGGTGCAATAATGCATAAATAAAAAAATTATTAAAAGTACAATTCGCATAAGTTAAAAGTACAATTCGCACTAGTAATAATTATATTTGTTACAAGTTTGACTTATTTTGCCAAAAAGTACAAGTTGCATAATAGTTCAGTTACGCATAGTACAAAAATGACACTTACACAACTACAAGTACAATCACTATTACAAACATCAAATCGAATAAAAATTGTACAAGTTGTATAAAAAAATGTATATTTTATTGGGAAAATGATAAAAAAAATGCATCGAACTTGACACTTTTTACCATTGTATGTAGCCAACTATTTTTTTTTTCATTGTATCACAAAACTTTTGATTTTTTCCCATTGTATGTATCCACGTCAGCAAAACATCATGATAAAAAAGGGAAAATGATAAAAAAATGCATCGAACTTGACACTTTTTACTATTGTATGTAACGCTTTGCTGACGTGGATACATACAATGGGAAAAAATCAAAAGTTTTGTGATACAATGAAAAAAAAAATAGTTGGCTACATACAATGGTAAAAAGTGTCAAGTTCGATGCATTTTTTTATCATTTTCCCTATTTTATTTCTTACAAGTTTGATTTTTTTTTTTTTTTTAAATAATACAAGTTGCATAATAATTCACTTACTCATAGTATAAAAAGGACACTTACACAAGGGGTATTTGTGTCTTACACACACTTGTAAAAGTGTACTTGGTACTAGGACATGTGGCAACATGGTATTGGTTTGTACGATTCGCTTAGGTTACATAAGTCGCAATAGGGCAAATGCGAAATGTAAAAAAAAAAGGGGCAAAGCTTGAAGCATGGTGTACCCTTACTATAATCTATGCATAATAAATTACGTAAGAATCTAAGAAAATGAAAAAAAGTTGAACCTTGTTAAAGTGTGTAGCTTTGTTAAGAAGCTTGTTCGAGGATGGTAAATGCACCTAACTCGAGGTGTTTGCACATTTTCAAGTAACAACAATCCATCTTCATTTTATATCATCTTTTCTGCAAATCAAAACATTAAAATCCAATATATTTAAGTTTGCTCTACTTTCCCATAAAAGAAGAACTAAAATACGTAGTAATACTATATGCAATAGATCAAATGATATAATAGACGTATAAAACTCATGGTAAAAGAAAAGATCAAGAAGAGATTTACTAACAGAGTGCCATTGTTATGGTTTTGAGCTATAAGCCATCAGTTTAATTTGCACCTTGTTGAACCTGAATCCCACGGTGACAGAATTAATGCTATCCAAGGTATATAAGTTTGTGTTAATTTGTCAATGAGGTTGAGTATGCCTTACAATGACATGATGCCTTTTTTTTTTTTTTTTTTTTTTTTTTTTTTTTTTTTGAAACAAAATGAAGGAACCTCATGCTATTACATCAAAAATGAAATATAACGATGTGAAAGTAAAAAACAACCTGAGATCTTTGAGGAACAAATAGTTGATAGGAGAAAATAGAGAACAAAGCAAGAAGATTAAATGGAAAACAAATGGGGATGGTGATGGGCTGATGACTATGTACCGAAGGTCAAAGAAGAGTGGGTGAGTGGTTGAATATGAGATGCTAAATCCACCAAACCTCGTTATGTCAATTTTTAAAGAGGTTGAAATACTTACAAACTGTTAGCAGCTGCCACGCGTAATTTTTCATAATTCAAACAACATGCAAAACACAATATCCTCTCATAATAGGTAGATTTCAATCTTCTATTTAAACTTCAATATCCTCTCATAATACTACATCTTTCATATTTTATAATTCAAGCAACATACAAAACACAAACATGTCTACTGTATCCAACCCAACCACCATTTGTGTCACCGGTGCTGGCGGTTTTATCGCCTCATGGATAGTTAAATTGCTGTTGGAAAAGGGCTACGTTGTTCGAGGAACCGTTAGAAATCCAGATGCTGCCAAGAATAACCATTTGAGGGAGCTAAAAGGTGCGAAAGAGAGGTTAACTCTATGCAAGGCTGATCTTCTTGATTTCGAGAGTTTACGTGAAGCCATAATTGGTTGTGATGGTGTTTTCCATACTGCTTCTCCTGTCACCGATGATCCTGAACAAATGGTGGAGCCAGCTGTGACTGGAACAAGGAATGTGATAGTTGCTTCTGCTGAAGCTAAAGTCAAGCGTGTGATATTCACATCGTCAATTGGTGCGGTTTATATGGACCCAAACCAGAGCCACGATGTTGTTATTGATGAAAGCTGTTGGAGTGATCTTGAATTTTGCATGAACACCAAGAATTGGTATTGCTACGGAAAAGTATTGGCAGAACAAGCTGCATGGGACGAGGCTAAGGCGAGATGGGTTGACCTAGTTGTGGTGAACCCAGCGTTGGTGATGGGACCATTGTTGCAACCCACGGTCAATGCTAGTATTATTCATATTCTGAAATACCTCACAGGGTCTGCAAAGACCTATGCCAATGCGGTCCAAGCATACGTTGATGTTAGAGATGTGGCACTAGCACACATTCTACTCTTTGAGACCCCTTCAGCTTCTGGTCGTTACCTATGTACCGAGAGTGTGCTTCATCGTGGAGAGGTGGTAGAAATTTTGGCCAAGTTTTTCCCCGAATACCCAATCCCAACCAAGTGTAAGGATGAGACAAAGCCAAGAGCAAAGCCATACAAATTCTCAAACCAAAAGCTAAAAGATTTGGGTCTAGAACTTAAAACCGTAAAGCAAAGTTTATATGAGACCGTTAAGAGCTTACAAGAGAAAGGTCACCTCCCGGTGCAACCAACTTGGACTGATGACATTCGTATCCAGTCCTAGTCACTTTAATACATATATTAGCTTGTTCTGCATGCATATCATTATTGTTTAGTGTTTTATGTTTATGTATTGTTTGTAACACATCAACAGTACCGTTAAACCATGTGGCATGTAATACGTTATGTACTTATGTAATGTGAGTGAGTGAGTCCAAATATGTAGCTAAGTGTGGGACGAGTTAAATGGGTTGAAAGTCACCCGCGTCAATTTTCAATACATATTCTAAATCGTTTATACAAAAAAGTTTCGGTTCGTATTATAACAATAACTGCAATACCTTTGCATTGCCCGAGCACACGTGTTTTTATGACAACGTTTGTATTAGTTTGATAGTGTGCAAACAATGCCATACATGACAAATTAAATGTAGAATAAGATTATGTTATCCCATTGTACACCTATGAAGATTCTCCGTCTACAAATAAACCATATTAATCATGAATCCGTTCCAAAAAAAAAGACTCCCAATAATTATCTATATCTATATAATTTTTGAGTTTCATTCATTAAATGAAAGTATTAATGATCAAATTTCATATACTTGAGTTAGTGTATACATAATACGTAGTAATTAAAGTTCATATAATCAAGTTTAATATATATAAATAAGAGTCATGTCATAAATAATGTTATTTATTATATCTTGATTTAATTATAAAACTAAAAAAATAAATGAATAATATGAATACTTGAATGTGTAAAACAAATAACTTAAAACATTATACACAAAACCAATTTAAGTGGAACAATTTATAATCAAACTCATATGTAAATATTTTGAGTTGAACCTAGGAAATAATTTTAAAAAAAAAAGAAAAAAAAAAAAAAAAAAAAAAAAAAAAAGTAGTCAACATAAAATAAATAGTTTTAGTATCAACTATTGTATATATTTTGTCATTTACCAAGAATTTCTATATAAAAACGTATTCTTAATTCTTAACGTAAATAAGATGTTTTCATTTTATAAAAAACAATACTCAACTTAACATAGGTGTACCGATATGCAACATATGTATTGCACCCAATAGCATGCAATGCCAAACACTTATGTACAATTGTATGATTCTACATGTCATTATACTTTTTTGACAAAATTACACGGATGGTCATTGTGGTTTACACGGATTGCAAGTTTAGTCTCTAAGTCAAAATAAGTACACCAGACATCCCTAATTTTAAAACCTGTCACCCTTTTAGTCCCTAATTTGGATGGGCCGTTAGTTTATCCGTTAAGTAATTTGCACCGTTAGTCCTTCGTTAATATTTTTTGCACCGTTAGTCCTCATAGTTTGAACCATTAGTCCCTCCATTAACATTTTGCACCGTTATCAATCTTTTTATGTTTTTGTCCATTTTTTTATAGTTTTCGCCCTTTTTTTTAACGTTTTCGTCCATTTTTTTTTTCGTTTTTGTCAATCATTTTACGTTTTCGTCTATTTTCTTACGTTTTCGTCCGTTTTTTTAACGTTTTCGTTCATTTTTTTTTACGTTTTTGTCAATCTTTTTACGTTCATGTCCATTTTTTTAACGTTTTCGTTCATTTTTTTACGTTTTTGTCAATCTGTTTACGTTTTCGTCCATTTTTTACATTCTCGTCCGTTTTTTTTAACATTCTCGTCTATTTTTTTACGTTTTTGTCCGCTTTTTTACGTATTAGTCTGTTTTCTTATATTTTAGCCGTTTTATTACGTTTTCGTCCGTTTTTTAATGTTTTTACCTGTTTTGTTATATTTTTATCTGTTTTCGCCTTTTTTTATGTTTTCGCTCATTTTTTTGTGATTAGGTAAGTACACTAAAAGAAAATTTGACATTTGAGAAAAATATTTTTGTGTCAATTTTAAATCACGATTTTGATCCTTTTCTGGTCTGAATATTCGAAAAATAATTTTTTTTTGGAATTTTTTAGTAAAAAATAAAAAATAAAAAAAATATTCTAAAATTAAAAAAAAAATGTGAATAAAAAATTTTTTCGAATAAAATTTTTTAAAAAAATATTTTTAGAAAAAATTTTTTTAAAAAAATATTATTTAGAAAAATTCAAATCTTAAAATATTCAAAAAATAAAAATATTTCTTTTTTTTTTTTTAATTTTCTGAAATGTTTTTATTCGATTTTTTTTTAATTTTTTTCTAAAATAATTCCAAAAAAAAATATTTTTCGAATATGTTAAGATTTTTTTTGGATAATTATTTTTTGATTTTTTTTTCAAAATTAAAAAAAAATAGAAAATAATATTTTGAAAAAAAAAATTATTCGAAATTTTTTTTTATTAGAAATTTAAAAAAAAATAGGATTTTTTTTTAATTTTTTTCTAAAAAATTCAAAAAAAATATATATATTTTTCGAATATTTTAAGATTTTTTTTCGATAATTATCTTTTGATTTTTTTTTCAAAATTTTTTTGAATAAAAATTTAGAAAATAAAATTTTGAAAAAAAAATTATTCGATTTTTTTTAATTATTAGACCAGAAAGGGATCAAAATCGTGATTTAAAATTGACACAGAAACATTTTTCTCAAATGTCAAATTTTCTTTTAGTGTACTTACCTAATCACAAAAAAAATTAGCGAAAACGTAAAAAATAGCGAAAACAGATAAAAATATAAGAAAACAGATAAAAGCGTAAAAAAAATGGACGAAAACGTATTAAAATGGATAAAATATAAGAAAACAGACTAATACGTAAAAAAGCGGACAAAAACGTAAAAAAAAGGACGAAAGTGTTAAAAAACGGACGAGAACGTAAAAAATGGACGAAAACGTAAAAAGATCGACAAAAACGTTAAATAAAATGAACGAAAACGTTAAAAAAAAGGATGGGAACGTAAGAAAATAGACGTAAACGTAAAAAGATTGACAAAAACGTAAAAAAATAGAGGAAAACGTTAAAAAAACGGACAAGAACGTTAAAAAATGGACAAAAACGTAAAAAGATTGATAACGGTGCAAAATATTAATGGAGGGACTAACGGTGCAAAAAATGGGGACTCTTTTAGAAAATGAGGACTAACGGTGCAAAAAATATTAACGAAGGACTAATGGTGCAAATAACTTAACGGATAAACTAACGCCCCATCCAAATTAGGGACTAAAAGGGTGACAGGTTTCAAAATTAGGGATGTCTGATGTACTTATTTTGACTTAGGGACTAAACTAGCAATCCGTGTAAACCATATGGATCATCCGTGTAATTTTGTCTACTTTTTTGCTATAGTAAAATGATACTGTGAATAGGCTCCAATAAGAGTTGAAAAAAATGAAAACTTAATGTAAACATTACTACATTAGAGGTAACCTCGTTTACATGAATACGTAAAGCTATAAAGCTATTCCTACGCGGGAATAACATATGGAAATACTAATCATAAAACATTCCATTAGTGTAATACCAGTGCGTGTGTTACTCAGGTAGACTTTATTCTATAGATGAAATACCTATGATAACAACAAAAATTGTATCCTTCTCCCTTTTAGACTCCTTCTCTCTCTAAAATCTTTCTCCAACCTCTCACTAAGCAAAGCTCCGCCTACCAAATAATTTTCGGCGGTCGGTCTTGACCGGCCGTCCGGATCTCCTTTTTACTTTCCCTCTTTTCAATAAAAATCCTTTCCTATAGATCTGTCGCTGCCCACTGCCGCCGCTCACTCGCCGTTTGCTGATGTTGTCTCTCTGGTCAGTCATCGACGGCTGCTGCTGCGTAGGGGTTTGGCTTTAGATCTGTTAGGCTTTTGTTCGGCTCCTTTAAGGATGCCTAGTTTTATCTTCTATGTATGTATTATGTACTTAGTGTACTTTTGTCAAGCTACACTTTATATGGTTGTATCAGTCAAAGCTCACTCGGGTGATTCCCCCCACCTTTGAATGGTGTTGCTGTAGGCTGTCTCAACTATTTGGTGTATGTCTTGTTTGGCTTAACTTGTTATGTTTCGATGTAACTTGTTATGTTGTATCTTCCTCCATTTGTGAGGTTTGAAATGAAATGAAATCTTTGTTAAAAAAAAAAAAAAAAAAAAAAAAAAAAAAAATTGTAACACACGTAGCGTACATTTTAATTATTACTCTTTTATTATTGAGATTTTGTTTTAGTTATCTTTCTTATGGTAAACATCATCGGATTCTACATTTTGGTTATTGCTCTTTTATTATTGAGTTAATTTCATAAATGGTCTATGTCGTTTGTCGGGTTTAAAGGAAATAGTTCCTAAACTTTTTTTAACGGGTTTGGTCCCTATGTCTGTGACCCGTAACGGGTTTGGTCCCTTGACCAATTTTTCTGTTAGTTTGACCATTAAGTTGGTCATGTGGCGTGCACATAGAAGGGTAATTATGTCTTTTCACCATCCCTCCATCACCTCCAGCCACACACAACTTATCTCTATATTTTTTTCTTCGTACACAAACAAAACCAAAACACACCCTCTTCACCGACCTCTTAATTCTCTCTATCAAACTCTCGCCACCACCACAACCGGCCACTACCACAGTTGGCGACCACCACCAAACCACCACGACATCACCACCAAACCATCAACACAAACACCCCCTTCCACAAAATCACCAAACCACCACCACCAACTGCCGGATGCCACCACCAACCCACCTTCGGCCTAACAACACCAAACACTCTCCACCATCTCCACCCATCATCAACCAACACCACCGTCGGCCTAATTAACAACACCAAACATTAACCCTTTTAACAAAATTTCTTTAATTTCAACAAAAATCTCAAAATCCCCAAATTTGATAAAAATAATTTAGAACCCAAACACAAAAATTTAAAGTCAAATCACGAAATTAACCTCATAAATAAGTAAGTCACACTCAAACAACACAAACCTTCAACTAATTCCTCTAATTTAATAGAAAAACAAAAGCCCTAATTTTTGAAAAAACTAAAAACGACCACCAACCACATATTCTTGAATTTGTTGTTGTTACACTGGTCACAGCGGTTCCGTGGTGGTAGCAGTCTAGGGGTGGGGGGGGGGGGGGAGTTGGGGATGGGTTTGATGAATATGGTGGGGGTGCTTGATGAAAATGTTTTATTTATTTATTTATTTTTGTTTTGAAGTGCCTAGGGGTGTGTGGGTGTGGGTGTGTGTGTGTGTGTGTTTTTTTTGGTTTTGATCTTGTTGTGTGTGTATTTATTACCCAGATGTTTTTGAAGATTAAAGTTTCAAATGAGTGTTGTGTCTTTGAAGATTAAAAGGATGGAATGTGTGGATCTAGAATTTGTGTTGTAGCGGAAACCTTGTCGTTTTCAGATATGATTTTTGATATGGTTTGATCTTTGTTTTTATAAATGTGGTTGGTTTATGTTTGAAAAATCTGTGTATGTATATCTTTATGAAAAGAAGATATGGTTTATCTTTGTAAATATGTGTTTATAATAATAATAATAATAATAATAATAATAATAATAATAATAATAATAATAATAATAATAATAAACCAAGGGAGGATCCTAGAAGCAGGCTTGCAGGCATTTTCTCGCCTAATATTGTCCGGCCTCTACACGGTGTTAAATTGTTTGGGGGGGGGGGGGGGGGCCTGCTAGTGTAGACCTTGTGTTTAGCAGTGAGCTTGTTATGAAGAAGGTTGCTAAAACCATTGAGCTCATGGATGCTGTTGCTAAGCTTAATGCCCCTCAATGTGAGTTGTTACTCCTTCGGGCATGTGCTGGAATCTCCAAGTTGTATTTTTCTATGCGCACGTGTCCCCCTCAGGTCTTCGAGAGGGCTCAGATTGCCTTTAATGCGGCGCTTCGTTCCTCTCTGGAGCGTATTGTCACTGCTTCTAGACCTGGTTTTGGTAATTGGCAATGGAGACTAGCCACGCTACCTTTTGAATTTGGTGGACTTGGTGTATACGCTGCAGGTGATGTATTGAACTATGCTTTCCTTGCATCTAGACTTCAATCTACTAGCTTACAGACTAGGCTCCTCCGACATTCTGGTATCGTTACTTCTGGTTCTTTCTTTGATGAGGCCTTGCACGCTTTTAATGCGAAAATGGAATATGACCTTTTAGGCAGCTCATGTGAGATCGCTGCCCCCAAACTCATGAAGAAACTGGCAGACGTATATTTCACACGTGTTGCCAAAATGGCCGAATCTACCTTTTGCTTATCTTCTAGACAAATGGCTTTATGGAGATCGCAAAATGAGGACCACTCTTCAGACTGGCTTAGGGTGATCCCGATTTCTGGGTTGGGACAGACCATGAATGCCAGAACCTACCATTGTGTGTTGTGTTATCGGATGGGTATTCCCCTATTTTCTACTCAAATGCCTTGCTCAGCCTGTTCCAGGGTATTTGCGGGGGACACCTATGGAGATCACGCGGTCTCATGTGCTGGTATCATCGGGATTAAACATCGACATAATATAGTCCGTGATACCCTTATTAATATATGTTCTCGGTCGGGGATCTCGGCCCGTAAAGAGGTTGACATTGGGCTGCGCAGAGACAAGGATAATGCATTATGCCTAGCTGATGTGTTACTCTATTCTTGGGATGATGGGCGGGACACATGTGTTGATTTGACAGGGGCTTCTCCCTTGACACAGACCAGCATGGCTGATTTCGTCCCTGGGCGTGCGGTTGTTGAAGCTGCGCAACGCAAACGGGCCAAGTATGAGACTAAATGTGCGGACAGTGGATATGGGTTTCTCCCCTTCTCATTCTCTTCCTTAGGAGAGCTTGAGAAGGATGCAGTGACTTTAAGAAAACGCATCCGTAGATTCTCGTTCACTCAGGACATTGGAGCACGTGCCGCTGATCATATTTTTAGTAGAATTAGCTTTGCCAAAGCCAGAGGAGTGGGGGCCCAGCTTGTTTCTCGGCTCCCCACTAATTTCTTGTAAATCATTTGATTTTCTAATAATGTGATGTTTTTATAATAATGATAATGATAATGATAATAATAATAATAATAATAACAATAATAATAATAATAATAATAATAATAATAATAATAATTGTGAAAAACTAGAAGGGGGGTTGAATAGTTTACTGCTTTTTAATTCCTTTATAACTTGAATATCTTTAAAAACATTTACGTTTGCTTAAAGATATAAACACAATGTTATATGTTTGATTCTTTGAAAAGCTTTTCATGTGAATAACAATTCTAACTTTACTAGTTTCATACTTTGAAAAGCTTTGCTTGTGATGATCCTAACTCTACTTGTTTAGTTCTTTGAAAAGCTTTACTTTTGTTTAAAGATATAAACACATCTTTACTTGTTTAGTTCTTTGAAAAGCTTTATATGTAACTAGCTATTTTAACAAAAGAACAACATGTAATGAGCAAAGATAAAGAAAGAAACGACCAAACCACAACACGATTGTTTATCGTGGTTCGGCTACAAGGACTCTTTTTCCTTGCCCTACATCCACGCCCCGAGTTTCCAACTCGAGAGTTATAAGCACTAATCAACAAGCTCCTTTCACCGGCAGAGAAAACCTTTACAACGTCGCTTACACTTTTACCGACACTAAGCTAGATGTCGAGTTCTTTTACACGGGTACAACCACTCCCATCGTCGCTTACACTTTTACCGACACTAAGCTAGATGTCGAGTTCTTTACCAAGGGTACAACCACTCCCGTTAGTTCTTTTACAAGGGTACAACAACTCCCGACACACTACGTATTTTGAGGCCTAAAATACTAACCACTTACTTCTATATACATGACACACATGAAGTATAAACTACCAAAGCTTATACATGACCAAGCTACCAAGACTTGTAACTTTAGATTTGAAGCTTGTAACTTCTTGAATGATCTTGTGAAGTCCCTTGCTACATAAGAGAATCACACAAATCAAAAGGTTACTGAGTTAGTTGAGAGAGTATGTGAAAATATGTCCTAAAGGGGTTACACAAAACTAACAAATGGTTTGGTATTTATAGCAAACCATTCTGCAGGTCTGGCGGATACGACGGACCGCTCAAAAAGGGTTCCGCCCATGTATCTCCAGGGTACCGCCGGGGCTGCAGTTGGTTTTTGCAATAAATCTTTCAAACCAAACAAGGTCACATCTCATTACTCTTGCAAACCAAACAATGTCACATCTCATAATATCAAGTCAAACACTAAACTTGCAAGCAACCACTTAGTAAGTCAAACACACTTCTTACCATAAATGTATATTGACAAAGCTTGCCCTAAATGTGATGTGACCTTACTATATTAAGAAATAAATGTGATGTGACAAGACACTTTCTAGTTTAAGAAATAAAAACAATGTTTTGTTTAAAAGAAAATGAAAGCCTTAGTTAAACAAGACTTAAACACTTAAAGTGATGATTTACTTATAGCTAAACTTCATACTTTGTCATTAACAAAACTTAGCAAAGATCGTAAAATATAAATAATGTTTTTAGGCGATATTTGTATTAATAATCTCCCCCTTTTTGTTGATGATAAAACATAAACTTTAATTATAAGTAAGTCACTAGTTTTAGTGTTAAGTCTTATAAAGTTAGGTATAAAAACTTGTTTTTACTAAGATGATGTGATATGCAAAAAAATTTTTTGAAACAATTTTATATCTAAATTCTCCCCCTTTTTGTCGAAACAAAAAGAAGAGTAGCAAAGCGGAAGTAAGCACTTGCTCCCCCTTGGACGATACTCCCCCTAAATGGAGTGCCAAGAGAGGAGACATGGATTTTGAACCTACAAGAAAAAGGTTAGTTGTTGCACAAGACAAGTCATGAAAGCATTTCATGTTTAAAACACAACTAAGAGTTGTGAAGTGAAATAGTACAACACTCATGCTCCCCCTTGAATATTACTCCCCTAAATGGAGTATCAAGGAAGGAAAACATGGAAAATGATCCTACAAAAAGAAAGGTTAGTTTCAAAAACACAAGATATATGTATGGTACCATACAAGGTATAGTTCACTTATTATACCTAAATGGTCAACAAACAATGAAAACCTTGTAGTAGAATGAAATTCATTTCATGTAAAATTTTGACTCTTAAAGAGTCAAGGACAAGAAATTTGGATTACACCATCCTACTTCTTAAAAATAAAGAAAAACTAAAAATAAACTAAGAACTTAAAAAGCTACAAGGAAATCATCATTTTCCTTAATGAGAAACATTTTCCAAAAACAAGGCTAAGGTTGTTTAAGGATGAAAATGTGGGTTGGAGGGTTGTAGCGAGCTTTATTTTGAAGGTTGAAAGGATGACATGGTTTTGGTTTGTTGGTTGAATTGGGAAACATTTTCAAAAGAAACGGCTTTGTTTCATTTTGGAGACTCTCAGGTTGAGGTGTGTGAGACGAGGATTGTAGAAGATCCAAAATTTGGTTTAGTATAAACCTCATTTCTTCGGATAGTTCACGAATTTTCCTTCAACACCCTTCACTAATGTGAGCGGTTCTTTCGCAATGATTGCAATCATGGCGGGGAAAGTTTGGTGGAAGAGTGGTTTGATATGTTGGTGGTGGATGGTTTGAACTTGAAGGAGCAAAGGTGGATGGTTGAGTAGTGTTTTTGCTTCCTTCATTTGTTGATTGAAGTGTTGTTTATAAAACCATGATATGGTTGATTTGAGAGTCAACCATACATTTGAAGGCATGAAGGTGGTTTAAGTGAGTGTCAATCTCATTATGAAGGTTTGGAGGTTTTTCCCATATGGATGCTTCTATTTTCTTATAAGAAGAAAGTAGAGATTCAAAATGTTGGGAAGGTTCTTGTGGTGATGGTTGTTGTTGTTGTGGTGGTTGTTGGTTTTGAACAAAATGGCAGAAGCTTGGTTCGCCGGAAGGATTGCCATGAAGGTCTTTGTAAATTGGGTGAAACACAAATGATTGTGAGTGAGTATGACCTTGATCATTTGGAAAAATGGATGGTCTTGCATAACGGTAAGCTAATCGTTCTACTAATGATGGTTGATGGGGTTCATCATCTAGTTGCTCACTAGGTTGTTGTTGGGTTTCCATTTGAGCAATTGTGTCAAAGAGTGACAAGGATGGTGGATTTGATGATTTGGGTGATAGGTCTTCTAATGTTTCCAAATAGGGTAGTGGTGATGTTGGAGGTGTATGGAAAAGTTCCATTGGTGTAGGTGTTGGTGATTGAGGTGATGAAGTTTTTATTGGTTGAGCTTGTAGAGAAGGTGATGATGAATCACTTGAAGGTTTAGTTGTTGGAGAACTTGTGGCCATGTTTGTGTAGCAATGTGTTGGAGAGGGTGTTGGAGTATCAAGATTAAGTAATTCTTGAAAGGTAATTACATTGGTATTACAATGTGTTGGGGATTGTGTTGAGGTAGTGAGGTTAAGGAAATCTTGGATAGGCGAAGAAATGTTAAGAGAAGCATCACTTGAAGAAGATGAGCTTGACTTGACGGTTTTGTTGAAGCAACAAGGTTTAACACTAATCCTAGTGGTTTTTGAGAAGGATTTTGATGACTCAGATGATGTGTTGGATTTAGTCATTTCAAAGGTGTGGTTTTGATGTTTTGAGAGAAGAAGTTTTAATGGTGATGGTGTGATTTGAATTGTTGCAAAACTTTCAAATTTATAGGATGAAGGAGATGTTGAAATGGGTGTTTGGATTTAATGTTTTACCATTCAAAGATTGAGGTTTCAAATGATTTACAAAATTTTCATGAATATGTCAAATCAATGCATGCCATTCCAATAGAATAAGGTGGAGTGAAAGACCAACATATGCACTCAATGATTTGTGATCATGGAATGTGATTTGGTTGAAAATGTTTCAATGGTTTTGAAGGATCATTTAAAAGGGTTCCTTGGGTTGGTTATCTTTGAATTTGAATTTTTGGAGGGAAGTGGCTTCCTAATTGTTTTAGTGAGTGAAAGTTGTTCTAATATGGTTATTGGAGTTAATGGAAGATGTTTCTCACTTAGGATAATGGTTTGACACTTTACAAGTATTGGTCTTAAGATAAATGGAAAAATTTTCTGCAGGTGTTTGGCGGAACCCTCAGAATACACTGGCGGAACCCATTTGAGGGTACCGCCTGGTCCGTTGGGCCATTTCTGGAATTCCCAGAAAATACACTGGCGGAACCCAATTTTGGGTACCATCAGATCCGCTAGAGCTCAAAAATTAGGCAGTCCGCGTTTTTGACCCGCGAGACGATTTTCAAAATTTTCGAAAACTCCTAAAATCAAAAATATAATACATATCTGGTTAGGAAGTGCAAAAAATGAACATGTAAATACTCATATCATATGACTTTGACCGGGGGCTAGCGATATTCACTAAACTTAGTGAAATTTACCATAAGCATAAAAATTGACAAACACCTCAAATATTGTTATTATGCATAAAAGTTCATACAAACATAATCCGAAAAACGTAATAAACCATGAAAGTGAAAAACAAATAATTCACGTAGTTTAACACATAAATGATTCTAAAGCATTCATAAGCCAAACACTCCTTAATCTCCTCATAACCGGTCTATCTTCTTGTTGAGCTTGTTTAGGTACCTTTCAAAGCATTTGAACATTCCTTTGGTTTGCTTGAACTCTTCGGATGCATTGTCAATGACGGGGAGTACTTGAAGGTATTCTAAAGGAGGTAACTTAGAGTTAAGAAGTTTATCGTCCTCGCTCATGCCGGATGATCATGATGATGGTGTAGGTGATCGAGTACGTTTGCCCTTACCTTTGTAAACTCGTTTATCACTTAAAGGAACGAAGATGTGAGGAACGAGAGAATAGTCAAGGCGCATTCCATTTTCGTTAGGAGAAATGGGTGAGATTGCTCTAAAGAGGCGGGTAAGAAGCATTCCTTAGGGAAGAGCAGTTGTTCCAACTAAGGGTATGTCGGCCATTCTTTTGGCTAGGTAGTAGGCTAAGTTGAAGGGTTGACTGGTGGAAATGCTATAGAGCATGTAGCAAAGGCATGTGTTGATGTGATCTCTATTTCCTATGGTACTTATGACGTTAGCTCTAAGAATTTCTTCCCACTTCTTAAATTGCGGTTTAAGCTCATTGAGCTCCATTGCGGTTTAAGCTCATTGAGCTCCATACCAAAAGGATCCTTATCTACAATATTCCCCAGATGATTCACCCTAGTGGTAGAGGTTCTAACAAAGAGGTGTTCCTTAATAGTTTCCTTACTAGCAAGAGGTATGTCGTATGGATAAAAGCGATCAATAGAATCAAGACTTGAAATGGGCCACTTATCCGTGTAGAGGCAAGTTCCCTCATTTGGGACACCAAGTATGATAGCTAAGTCTTTTAAATCTATGTCATGTGGTCTTTGATTGGTTGTGAAGTTTAATGATATCTTACCAACAACACTTGTGGAAAGGTTTACGGCTGCATAGAATTCCAAGATGAACCTAGGACAAATTGGCTCATCTATATCAAGGAGACAATCAAAGTTAATTGCGGCAAAGTTTTGGCGAATAGATGTTCCTTCTAGAAAGGATGGATCAATGGTTCTACCTTCGTGAACATAGCGTTTTTCTAATGCCTTAAAGGTTTCTACTTGAACCAGGTTGAGACCTTTGGTCATATGGTGTTTGGGCATGTACTTAAGGGTTTCCTTGTGATCGGATTTGTTTGCGGGAGGCATGTTGATTCCTAGAAAACATAAAGTTATATGTTAATGACTTTTAACAATGTGGATGTTCTAATGTGTTCCTATATGCAAAACAATGTGGACATTTTGATTCCCAAATTGTTTTGTTATGCAAAGTTTGTCTTAAAAACAAAAGATAACCAACACTCTCCTAATTGAATGTGTCTTCGATTGAATGTACCCGAAAATACATATTAGTTATGTATCCCCTTTAGCAATCAAGAGATAGTATGCAAGTGATGTTTAAATGATGTTTTTAATTTGTTTTAACAATGTGGTGATGAATCATGTACTAGTCTTGGATGTGATTTTTGAAAGACAATGCACTTGGTGTGTTTGGCAAATCAACAAAAAGATACAATTCTTAACTAATGAAATACATAATTGACTAGCCACCAAGTTTTTCATGAATCAAGAAGTTTTATGCAAAAACCCTAAGATTCTAGTTAATGATTGTAAGCAATAATGTTATAATTGAATCAAAAATGCAATTGTGATTAGAATACTTACAAAGTTAGTTGGATTTGAAGAGATTGGATTAAAAGCCCTAAAATTCGTGAGGATGTGTGTTTTTGAGAGGGTGATGGCTGTTTGAAAGTTTATGTTAAGGTTAAGAGGGTGTTTGGTTTTGAAACTACAAATAAAACAATCTGAGGTTTTTGGCGGACCAGGCGGAACCAAAAAATGGGTTCCGCCCGTATGGTCTGAGGGTGCCGTGGGATCTGCAGGGAAAAACTCAAGAGAAATTGTCTTGATTTTTTTGGTTTTATCCTATTGTTCAAAAATAAGGTTTTAAGTCTTATGAGTCTTTGACTAAGCCTAGGAATTATGAATGCTTCTCATTTAAGAGATTTTGTGAACGAGTTGATGGAATATTTAACGTGGAACACTTTCTTAGTTAAGATGTTCCTCAATGAACGATCTTATCAAGGCGATGATGAGAGATCACAATGTGTCTATTAAGAACATAATGGAATGAATTGTCGCCTAAGTCGATGCTTCCTTTGTTGAAGGGATAACAATGTTTATGAGATGAATTCCGTTGTCGATATGAGTTAGCTTACTCAAGTGGAGCTTGTTGATGTGCTTCTCCATTCAAAACTAATTTGAGAACCTTACGTGTTTTGGAGACTCATTGGGTAAGTAAGTATAAAAGTGCAAGTACCACTTGTGTTTTTCTTATCAACTTATTACTGTCATAATTCCATTTTGCATGTACTATGGTTTCTATTCCCGTTCTTTTGGGATACCATAATCCTAGTTGTGTAGTACCTTATGATGTATCCAAACAAGCTCAACTAAAGAGTTTTTCGAGGATCTTCTTTAACACGAGCACATAGTCAAATGCTAAACATAATGTTGGATCTAATTGTTGTGATAACAAGTAGTCTTCCAAACATTTCTCTACGTTTAGTTTTATCTACGGATTGACTAATCTCATTCTTGACAAGTCATTAATAACTTAACCATTGAAAACAAGAGAGTAACTAGGAATGTCTTTAAGTTAAAATCCCTTGCTTTTGGAGTTTGCTTTTATTATCAAAAAGGCTTTCAAATATTGACACATATAATCACATGATTACTCCGAAACGTATATTTTGTTTCATTAGTTGTTTTACTCTAAATTCCAAAAATTGTTTTTGTTGAATTTGTTTAGACACAACTATGATCTATAAGTCAAGTTTTATAACTATTGTCAATTTTGCTTGATTCAATGTTTGACTCAAGGTGAGAAGATATTATTTTGTACTTTTACTCCATGCTTGTCTTGTCATCATTGGACTTTCGACTAAGTCATCATCTACCAAAGATGATATCTTAGAAGGAGGAGATCACTCGTTAAATGTTATATTCAACGACTCCTCGACTCTTTGAGTTTTCTTACTTAAGACACTATGAACTCTATTTGTTTTGAAAAAGTCCAAGAGGTACAACATCATGAGACTATGTGTCACATTTGATGTGTAAATCCTAGATGTTGAAAACTCATTTTCATTCACACATCCTAATATATGCTAATGTGATTTATTTCACCTTGTGTGTTTTATGTGAGATTATCATAAAGGAGTGATTGAAGAAAAACACAATTAAAGACTCAAAGTATGGTGTTTGAGAAAGTTGTTTAACAAAGGTTTGTTTTGCAAACATCACAAAAGTGTTAGACATTTTAACACGTAGGAAATTCTTAGTTAGCTCACTTGTAAGCAAGAGTTGAGTGAGACTCACTCAAGAGTTTCTCATGTTTATCACTTGATGGTTAAAGAACCAAAACACCTTATCTCCTACTAGTACTAATGATGAAATTCCTTGTTACATAGAATCTAATTTTAGTCATTACTAATAGCAAGTAAACACTTTTAGAGTATTACTAACTACACATATTCCAACACATAATGCTAGAAACAAGAGACAATTAAAGACAAGTTGAAGTAATGCATACCTTTTAAATTGCATAGAGATGCTATCAAGAGGATAAACATTACGCTTAAAATCTTGGTTTGATGGCATGCTTTGAAACTCAATAACTCATGTATCCAAGAAGGTTAGATAATAATATAGAAGCATAGAGCATGATAATCTTAATCCTTTTATCATGAGTTTCCATTAGAGATTGAATTATCTCTAAAACTCTCTTCTAGGTTTGACAAACTTTACTTGTGTTACTTTACTAGTTGATGGTGCTTTTGAGTCAAATTCTAATCCGGTTTTATCTTTAAACAACCTTTGACTCCTCAACAATCTTTCAAGAAATTTTGAGCTTTCATCAAGTTTAACTAATGATTTTCCTTTCTCATTTTGCTTTTTAATCTTATGTTTGTAATCTAGACATAATTTGCATTCTAGATCAATATCAACATAACTCTCAATACTAGACATTTTATCTTCTAACAAGATTTCTTTTTCAAAGATATTCTTAAAAGATTTTGAAGACTCATTCTTGAAGATAGCTTTTAGGTCCATGTTGCATAAATGTTTAGACTCATTTTCTAGTTTAGAACACTCTAGGATAAATTTTTCAAAGCAAAAGTGTTTGGTTTCAAAATGTACCTTGCTTGATGTTTTATCTAGTTGAGAATCACAAACCGGATGGTTGGCTTCATCTTCATCCGTGTTATTCCATGAATAGTAGGCAAGTCCACTAAGAGCTTGACATGAGTAATCATCTTCACTTACACCTTCATTTAAAACATTTAAACTAGTAGTACATGTATTTATCTCAACTAAATGTCTATCAATTAATATTTCTAAGACTTCTAATTTATATGTGAGATCAAATTGATCATCTTTGACTTGACATATTTCTTGATGAAAGTTTAACATATATTTCCAAATATCATTAGCCGTTTGACACAAATACATTCTTTCATATATGGTACTAAAGCTTTAAAAAACATTTTTTTAGCTTTAGTAATTTTATCAAGTTCAAGATAGATATCTTGGTTTTCAAAACTTGTTTTCTTTGGTTTAATATCACCAAAAGAAATAATATGCCAAAGATCTTGATCAATTGATTTCACATAGTTTTCAAAATTACTTTTCCATTCAAGTAAGTTTTCTTTTTCAAATAGCGGTGGATTTTGAATAGGTTATCCTTCTTTGAGATTTTCAAAATCCATGGATCGATCCAAGTTTTAAAATACATTCAATTTTAAAGATCTTGAGTAACATAGCTCTTGATGCCAATTGTGGAAAACTAGAAGGGGGGTTGAATAGTTTACCGCTTTTTAATTCCTTTATAACTTGAATATCTTTAAAAACATTTACGTTTGCTTAAAGATATAAACACAATGTTATATGTTTGATTCTTTGAAAAGCTTTTCATGTGAATAACAATTCTAACTTTACTAGTTTCATACTTTGAAAAGCTTTGCTTGTGATGATCCTAACTCTACTTGTTTAGTTCTTTGAAAAGCTTTGCTTTTGTTTGAAGATATAAACACATCTTTACTTGTTTAGTTCTTTGAAAAGCTTTATATGTAACTAGCTATTTTAACAAAAGAACAACATGTAATGAGCAAAGATAAAGAAAGAAACGATCAAACCACAACACGATTGTTTATCGTGGTTCGGCTACAAGGACTCTTTTTCCTTGCCCTACATCCATGCCCCGAGTTTCCAACTCGAGAGTTATAAGCACTAATCAACAAGCTCCTTTCACCGGCAGAGAAAACCTTTACAACGTCGCTTACACTTTTACCGACACTAAGCTAGATGTCAAGTTCTTTTACACGGGTACAACCACTCCCATCGTCGCTTACACTTTTACCGACACTAAGCTAGATGTCGAGTTCTTTACCAAGGGTACAACCACTCCCGTTAGTTCTTTTACAAGGGTACAACAACTCTCGACACACTACGTATTTTGAGGCCTAAAATACTAACCACTTACTTCTATATACATGACACACATGAAGTATATGTCACACCCCCAAAATTGGGTCCAGCGGAAGCATACATATAACTGGGGTGTAACTCAATTGGTATTACAAAACAAGTGTAAAATGGTTTTCATTTCAAGCATTTAGAATAAAATCGTTTAACTAAAAGTATTGAATTTACATTGTATAAAATTTGTGCGGAAGTAGGCCCTTAACATAGTTTAAAGCGGTCCCCAAATGAATATCAGAGTCTTCTATGACCATGCCATGCCCTGCCAAAACCTCCAGTAGCGTGCCATTGCTTAATATCTGAAAATACATGCTAAAACGTCAACACGAGGTTGGTGAGTTCATAGAGTCTAGTGTAAAATGAAATACATTGTATTTAAATGAAGATTTCCCGGCAAAGGCATTGTAAATCCACTCAGTTGCAAGTCCCGCCATAAGAGACTTGTAACCTATGTGTTTACGACCCACTGCCAAATATGAATTGGTTTATGTAAACAAAAGTAATAAGTGTTTTGCGGAACACGAGATTTTCAGTAGGGTTAACCATTATAACAAATACGACGTTAACCCAAAAGTAAAATACAATGCCATAAGCTCATGACCCCGAAGCTCGACGTAATCGTATGCAATCAAGCATAAAATGCCCCAAGTAAGTGTTTGCCAGATACTCGAAAGTAATCCGAATGATATGCGTCCGTTTAACAGGTTGGCGCGACCAACTTGGACGGGGTGTCAACCAAAATAGATCTATCCACAGCATTCGCGCTCACACGCATGTAATTAACGGTTCATGATAAAGGGGACTTCAGTGGCAGTAATAGGTAACTCAGGCAATGTAACAGTTTTGTACTTATGTCCGCAATAAAGTAATATACTTGTGTCCATAAGAAAGTAATCAAGGATGGAATAGGTAATTCATAATGTATTCAAGTATTCAATCAAGTATTTCAACCATCCAGTAATGTTTGAGAAAATGAATCGCGTTCAAGTAAAACCAGCATTGAATTTAAATAGTATCGAGCATGTATCTTCCCCCAAAACAGTTGTAAAGCAAGTAAAAGTAGGGGTTATGAACTCACCTGGTGCGATAGCTACGATGACAAAAGTAGATATACTGAAATGAGGAACGATCTCTAACCGTAACCTAACATGAATGATATGATCTAATGTAAGAAATGAAATAATGCTACACATGCAAATACGTATGTTATCGATACCACTCGTTAGTTTTGAAAATAACGTTTATCATCGAAAAATACATTTTTGACGTCTCGTTAAGTTAATAACCACTTTTTATGTAAATATGTTGAAACGGTACTCCACGATCCTTGTTTGGTGTTCTATCGGCAAATATAGTGTTTTCGTCGCAAAAATAACATTTTCATTACTTGAAAATATGCCCAAAATAGCCTCGCAAAACAAGTCACGAAATGTTGTACGTTAATGGTTAGTGATGAAACTTGGCGTTTTTGAAATCCTTGTAACAATATCTTGAAGTCGTGTCATTTAACTTTTGGCTATACGGGTTTTGATCGATGAGAAAATTGACTCTCATTGTTGTTACTTGGAAGTATTATGTTCAACACTTAGAAAATTTCATTATAGTAAAAGCTGTCAAAATATATATAGTTTATCGGGTATATAGATGAGGTCGTAGTTTATTCGTTATAAGTCTATTCGACGAACGGCCAAATGACTTGTAAAGTAGGCTGGGAATACTTGATTTTACTTAACTACGGCTCGGACTCAAACTGATCCGATCATAAAGAAAAACAGCCGTGAGTATGGCACTTCGCGAAGACAGTTTTGCGGCAAAAATAATAATAGTGCTGAAGGAAATTTGTAAAAATCGTCTAAGTTCAAACGCTTGCATCTTTGTCGTTATAAGCCCGTTTTCTACGTTCTTTATATCCCCGGAATCGTGAGACAACATACTAATATATTTTTGATAAGTCGGGACGGCTAGATCAAGTTTTAGGCCTCAAAACAGTCCATGAAATCTGCTCAACAGCAAGGTATTTTTCAGAAAATCGTTTTTGTTGTTAAAATAGAAAATAGCATATCTTTTTCGTCGTAACTCGGATTTTAGTGATTCAAGCGGCCACGGTTTCGTTTTTGAGAGTATTTTCTGAATATTTAACCCAATATTACCCAGAAACCCCTGATGCTTCCACGTTTGGCAAAGATGGACAGCAACTATATTTGAAAGTATTTTTCGTCGTTAAATTTCGGAAAATCATATCTCCTTCGTTATTAACTCGTTTTTATCCCCGTTTTCGGCCATAGTTTTGTCTCGGAATGTATTTTCTAAATCTTTGGTCCAAAGTTACACCCTAGACCCTGAGTTTCCCACATTTTGCAAAAATGGACAGATCTATATATATAGTATTTAAAACTCATTTTTAAGAATCAAGACATGTTCAAGGCTTAACAAATCTACTTCAAATCAACTCCACAAGTAACCAATCCTACCATACACCTTCTTAGGGTGTCATGGGTTCCTAAACATCACCAGAAATGGTGGATCTCATGAGATTGCTAATAAAAATTGTAGATCTATGTTTATAAACAAAATAAACAATAAGTGGTATGGATCATAGTATATTTGCATGTTTTTGTTACTAGTTCATGAAAATATATAAAGTAGATGTTTAAAAGAGTAGGAAAGATTGTTAGTAACTTACTTGAAGATTTGATGATTTTTGAGCAAGAAAACTTAATAATCTTGAGGTTTTTATTTCAAAACCTTAACTAGATTAGCACTAGGACTTGTTAAACACTTTAATCTTGAAAAATTTATGATTTCTTCCTTCTTGATCTTGTTTGGCCGAACCTCAAAATGAATGGGGAAGAAGAGAGAATTTGCTAGTTTATTTCTCTTGTAAAGTGGATGTATGTGTAGAAAGATGAGATGTATATACATATATATTAATGTAATTATCTAGTTTAGGGAAGGCAAGATCCATGTTTTTAGGGGGGGGGGGGGGGGCGGCACAAAGGAGAAGAAAAAAATAAAGTGTGTGTGCTCATAAATGTTTTGGTCTCCTAGGTGCAAGTATTAGTTAGATATTTTGTACGTTGGGTGTTATCGGGTACCGAGTTAACTAAAAATAAATGTTAACGAGGTGAAATAAAATACGATGAAGTTGTAAAAGTTGTAAAATAATATTCCTGAAGATAATCGGGTGTTAAAATAATTATCGTGTTGAAATTTCGCAAACCAACAGAGTTATAAGTTCCGACCGTGAAATATAGTAATTGATTAGAAAACACCGGGTAAATTAATAATATAATTTTTATATTATTATAATGAGTAGGAAAATATGTTAGGATCGTAGTCGGGAGTATTGGGTATACGTTCGTAGTAAAAACTGAGTGGTAACGTTAATTACAAATTAAGCATACGTATATAGAAATAATGCATATCCGTGTAGATCTAATGTGCTGATGATATGTAGACTATTCCGGTCTATATGAAGTATCATTAATGAATGATGCATGAATTTGCCGCTAAACCACATTGGTTACGCGAATTTGAAGACCCGTAAACTCACTTTACGATGAAATGAACAGCAATCGTGAATAGTGATTTCCTTCCGGAATGAATAGTGTCATATGAATAGTAAAATTTTGAAACACTTCTCGGAATCACAAACTGACTCCGAAAATGATGAATAGTAAAATGATGAATAGTGACCGATGAATAGTAACTGATGAATAGTGAATAGGAGAAATGACCTGAAAATGCGGGTTTTTACAGTCTCACCCCCTTAAAAGGAACTTCGTCCCGAAGTTCAGTTTGTGTTGGTTTCTGAAGTTGTATTGGTGAAAAGATGATGATCTTTATTGTGTAAGCTATTGAGCTCTAACAAGGTTCAAGTCTGACGGCTACTAGGCCTACTCTGTCTGAAATATTGAATGGTCCAATGTGTATCGGATTTAACTTTCTGAAGTTTTCTGAATGGTATCATACCTTTCCTAGGCAGAACTTTCAACATGCTCGGCTACCAACTTGAAGTTGTAATGGTTTACACTTATTGAACTTGTAACTGATTCTTGATTTGTAGAAAATTCCAGGTTATTTCATGAATGCTTACTGGACTAGTGAATTGGGTTTTTCCAAATTTCGATCTATCAATGGATTTTTTTTGGCACTTCGACCATTGAGTGCTTCTAATGATGTAGTCTCTAAGCTCGCGTGGTAACTATGGTTATAAAGGAATCTGATTTATGGCAAATGGTTAATCCAACCATTTCTAGAGTCAATCACTCATGCTTTGAACATATCTTCCTATGTTTGAATCGACCTCAAATTCCGACCATTGGTCTGAAGATAATAGGTGGTGTGGTTCCAAAGGAATCTTAATGAAACAAGGTTAAGTCCGTCAAAGGGTGTTGTTGAAAATAATAGATTAGGATAAGGTTGTGATCCTCTGCAGGATGTCATGAATTGAGTCTTTCTCCACCTACGAAGCTTAGTCTCCATTACTAAGATTTTCCCCAAGTTATATGTCATCAAATCACAAACTCCTAAAGGTATGAGTGATGTATTATAGTGATTGATTTTTCAAAGTTTGTTTTGAGATCGTGTGTTTTGTTCATAAACCTTCCCTGAATAAATGAATTTACAAATTTTTAAGCAAACGGTTTTCTAAGTAACATTTTTCTTGATGTTTCAAAATTTAATAGTTATGCAAGATAGGACAATTTTCAACATAAGGTGGATAATATGGTTTACCAATGATTGACGTTTAAAATTTCCTAAGATTCAATAGTTTTGTGAAAGATTAACTAGAAGGAATTTCCTTATCAAAATAAGTGTCTCAGAAAAGTATTTCTTACAAGATATATGTTTTGTATAACAGTAGTTTGGAGAAAAATACATTTTAAAAGTGAAAGTATTAAGAGGATAAAATAGTCGGGTAGGTATGTCTGCACAAATGCATAGGTGTCTAACATGTTTGAATAATGTCTATTGGTGAGGACATGTTCAATTGAAGGTTCTATAGTCTTGGTTAGGAGGTTGGATGTTTCTCTATAGTGTTGCTCAGTGAGCATTCGCATCGAAACAAATCTTGTAATTCAATCAAGCCAATACTTTCCAGATGGTGGAAATTTTAGTGATCAGGCCAGTGATAGTGGTTCGCATGGTTTTGTGATATCTTGAGATTTCTATTGAGTTTTGAATGGTCTTAATGTACCGAGGGATCATCCTCATAGAAGGTATGGAAAGTCTTTCCTAGGGAGGTCATTGGTAATATTCACCTATCAATATTGGGAGTAGTGAGTGATGAGTGACATAGGAATCTATAAGGTGTCACCTAATTCTTTGTATATATGGGGGTGGGGAAAAGGAATGACAGTGATGGTGAGAAGGGAAGAGACTGTGACAACTGCAACAAAATGAGATTGTGATAAAAGAAAATTACTGTGATGTAAGTGTATTGTGCATAAATATGAAAGTTCATGAAATAAAATGACTAGTTGACGTGCTTCCAATCGGTGGTTAACGAAATGAGGAAAAGTATGAATGTTCTGACAACGAGTGTATACACACACATAAATGAAACATTTGGAAATTGAGTAGAGCATTCAATCCAGACAGAATTTTATTATAACCATTCTCAGTGTTGCAAAAATTCATTTCTGAGTCAGACATAGGTAGTTAGCCTATATCTCTCTATCCCGGGTTGAATATAGATGACCAGTCTACATTCCACCGAGGTTCCATGAATTTTGAAATACTCAGCTCAGCTATACTAATAGCATGTCCTTCACAAATACCAGGACGTTCTGAAAGACAAAAGCAAGTGACCAAACTCAAGGTCAAATTATGAAATTATGCAAAGAAAAACATAACGTGGTGACATATATGATATGTGAACATGCTTATATGAAAGACAATTATAGTAATCAACTATAATAAATGAATATAATATATCAGATAATGAGATACAAATCTCATCATCTATGTCAGCAACTAACCACAAATGAGGCTTCAGCTTGGCAGGCAGGCACGTGACGGTCATAGGGTTAAGTTTTCGTGAAAGTAGCTATAGTCTAGGTTTTAAAAGCACTTAGTTCGCTATAGCCAAAGCTCTGATACCAATCTGTCACACCCCCAGAATCGGGTCCAGTGGAAGCATACATGTAGCTGGGGTGTAACTCAATTGGTATTACAAAACAAGTGTAAAATGGTTTTCATTTCAAGCATTTAGAATAAAATCGTTTAACTAAAAGTATTGAATTTACATTGTATAAAATTTGTGCGGAAGTAGGCCCTTAACATAGTTTAAAACGGTCCCCAAATGAATATCAGAGTCTTCTATGACCATGCCATGCCCTGCAAAAACCTCTAGTAGCGTGCCATTGCTTAATACCTGAAAATACATGCTAAAACGTCAACACAAGGTTGGTGAGTTCATAGAGTCTAGTGTAAAATGAAATACATTGTATTTAAATGAAGATTTCCCGGCAAAGGCATCGTAAATCCACTCAGTTGCAAGTCCCGCCATAAGAGACTTGTAACCTATGTGTTTACGACCCACTGCCAAATATGAATTGGTTTATGTAAGCAAAAGTAATAAGTGTTTTGCGGAACACGAGATTTTCAGTAGGGTTAACCATTATAACAAATACAACATTAACCCAAAAGTAAAATACAATGCCATAAGCTCATGACCCCGAAGCTCGACGTAATCGTATGCAATCAAGCATAAAATGCCCCAAGTAAGTGTTTGCCAGATACTCGGAAGTAATCCGAATGATATGCGTCCGTTTAACAGGTTGGCGCGACCAACTCAGACGGGGTGTCAACCCAAATAGATCTATCCACAGTATTCGCGCTCACACGCATGTAATTAACGGTTCATGATAAAGGGGACTTCAGTGGCAGTAATAGGTAACTCAGGCAATGTAACAGTTTTGTACCTATGTCCGCAATAAAGTAATACACTTGTGTCCATAAGAAAGTAATCAAGGATGGAATAGGTAATTCATAATGTATTCAAGTATTCAATCAAGTATTTGAACCATCCAGTAATGTTTGAGAAAATGAATCGCGTTCAAGTAAAACCAGCATTGAATTTAAATAGTATCGAGCATGTATCTTCCCCCAAAACAGTTGTAAAGCAAGTAAAAGTAGGGGTTACGAACTCACCTGGTGCAATAGCTACGATGACAAAAGTAGATATACTGAAATGAGGCACGATCTCTAACCGTAACCTAACATGAATGATATGATCTAATGTAAGAAATGAAATAATGCTACACATGCAAATACGTATGTTATCGATACCACTCGTTAGTTTTGAAAATAAAGTTTATTGTCGAAAAATACATTTTTGACGTCTCGTTAAGTTAATAACCACTTTTTATGTAAATATGTTGAAACGGTACTCCACGATCATTGTTTAGTGTTCTATCGGCAAATATAGCGTTTTCGTCGCAAAAATAACATTTTCATTACTTGAAAATATGCCCAAAATGGCCTCGCAAAACAAGTCGCGAAATGTAGTACGTTAATGGTTAGTGATGAAACTCGGCGTTTTTGAAAACCTTGTAACAATATCTTGAAGTCGTGTCATTTAACTTTTGGCTATACGGGTTTTGATCGATGAGAAAATCGACTCTCATTGTTGTTACTTGGAAGTATTATGTTCAACACTTAGAAAATTTCATTATAGTAAAAGCTGTCAAAATATATATAGTTTATCGGGTATATAGATGAGGTCGTAGTTTATTCGTTATAAGTCTATTCGACGAACGGCCAAATGACTTGAAAAGTAGGCTGGGAATACTTGATTTTACTTAACTACGGCTCAGACTCAAACTGATCCGATCATAAAGAAAAACAGCCATGAGTATGGCACTTCGCGAAGACATTTTTGCGGCAAAAATAATAATAGTGCTGAAGGAAATTTGTAAAAATCGTCTAAGTTCAAACGCTTGCATCTTTGTCGTTATAAGCCCGTTTTCTACGTTCTTTATATCCCCGGAATCGTGGGACAACATACTAATATATTTTTGATAAGTCGGGACGGCTAGATCAAGTTTTAGGCCTCAAAACAGTCCATAAAATCTGCTCAACAGCAAGGTATTTTTCAGAAAATCTTTTTTGTTGTTAAAATTGAAAATAGCATATCTTTTTCGTCGTAACTCGGATTTTAGTGATTCAAGCGGCCACGGTTTCGTTTTTGAGAGTATTTTCTGAATATTTAACCCAATATTACCCAGAAACCCCTGATGTTTCCACGTTTGGCAAAGATGGACAGCAACTATATTTGAAAGTATTTTTCGTCGTTAAATTTCGGAAAATCATATCTCCTTCGTTATTAACTCGTTTTTATCCCCGTTTTCGGCCATAGTTTTGTCTCGGAATGTATTTTCTAAATCTTTGGTCCAAAGTTACACCCTAGACCCTGAGTTTCCCACATTTTGCAAAAATGGACAGATCTATATATATAGTGTTTAAAACTCATTTTTAAGAATCAAGACATGTTCAAGGCTTAACCAATCTACTTCAAATCAACTCCACAAGTAACCAATCCTACCATACACCTTCTTAGGGTGTCATGGGTTCCTAAACATCACCAAAAATGGTGGATCTCATGAGATTGCTAATAAAAATTGTAGATCTATGTTTATAAACAAAATAAACAATAAGTGGTATGGATCATAGTATATTTGCATGTTTTTGTTACTAGTTCATGAAAATATATAAAGTAGATGTTTAAAAGAGTAGGAAAGATTGTTAGTAACTTACTTGAAGATTTGATGATTTTTGAGCAAGAAAACTTAATAATCTTGAGGTTTTTATTTCAAAACCTTAACTAAATTAGCACTAGGACTTGTTAAACACTTTAATCTTGAAAAATTTATGATTTCTTCCTTCTTGATCTTGTTTGGCCGAACCTCAAAATGAATGGGGAAGAAGAGAGAATTTGCTAGTTTATTTTTCTTGTAAAGTGGATGTATGTTTAGAAAGATGAGATGTATATACATGCATATTAATGTAATTATCTAGTTTAGGGAAGGCAAGATCCATGTATTTAGGGGGGGGGGGGGGGGGGCGGCACAAAGGAGAAGAAAAAAATAAAGTGTGTGTGCTCATAAATGTTTTGGGCCTCTAGGTGCAAGTATTAGTTAGATATTTTGTACGTTGGGTGTTATCGGGTACCGAGTTAACTAAAAATAAATGTTAACGAGGTGAAATAAAATACGACGAAGTTGTAAAAGTTGTAAAATAATATTCCTGATGATAATCGGGTGTTAAAATAATTATCGTGTTGAAATTTCGCAAACCGACAGAGTTATAAGTTCCGACCGTGAAATATAGTAATTGATTAGAAAACACTGGGTAAATTAATAATATAATTTTTATATTATTATAATGAGTAGGAAAATATGTTAGGATCGTAGTCGGGAGTATTGGGTATACGTTCGTAGTAAAAACTGAGTGGTAACGTTAATTACAAATTAAGCATACGTATATAGAAATAATGCATATCCGTGTAGATCTAATGTGCTGATGATATGTAGACTATTCCGGTCTATATGAAGTGTCATTAATGAATGATGCATGAATTTGCAGCTAAACCACATTGGTTACGCAAATTTGAAGACCCGTAAACTCAGTTTACGATGAAATGAACAGCAATCGTGAATAATGATTTCCTTCCGGAATGAATAGTGTCATATGAATAGTAAAATTTTGAAACACTTCTCGGAATCACAAACTGACTCCGAAAATAATGAATAGTAAAATGATGAATAGTGACCGGTGAATAGTAAATGATGAATAGTAACTGGTGAATAGTGAATAGGAGAAATGTCCTGAAAATGCGGGTTGTTACAGTATAAACTACCAAAGCTTATACATGACCAAGCTACCAAGACTTGCAAATTTAGAGTTGAAGCTTGTAACTTCTTGAATGATCTTGTGAAGTCCCTTGCTACATAAGAGAATCACACAAATCAAAAGGAGTTGAGAGAGTATGTGAAAATATGTCCTAAAGGGGTTACACAAAACTAACAAATGGTTTGGTATTTATAGCAAACCATTCTGCAGGTCTGGCGGATACGGCGGACCCCTCAGAAGGGTTCCGCCCGTGTATCTCCAGGGTACCGCCAGGGCTGCAGTTGGTTTTTGCAATAAATCTTTCAAACCAAACAAGGTCACATCTCATTACTCTTGCAAACCAAACAATGTCACATCTCATAATATCAAGTCAAACACTAAACTTGCAAGCAACCACTTAGTAAGTCAAACACACTTCTTACCATAAATGTATATTGACAAAGCTTGCCCTAAATGTGATGTGACCTTACTATATTAAGAAATAAATGTGATGTGACAAGACACTTTCTAGTTTAAAAAATAAAAACAATGTTTTGTTTAAAAGGAAATGAAAGCCTTAGTTAAACAAGACTTAAACACTTAAAGTGATGATTTACTTATAGCTAAACTTCATACTTTGTCAGTAACAAAACTTAGCAAAGATCGTAAAATATAAATAACGTTTTTAGGCGATATTTGTATTAACAATAATAATAATAATAATAATAATAATAATAATAATAATAATAATAATAATAATAATAATAATAATAATAATAATACACTCAACTATAGGCGAATTTGGCGAAATTGGGGATCTAGGGTTTATACCGTAATCAACTGTTCATCACTGTTGATATATACGGTTTAATTTCATTTTATTTTCCTTAAACACAATCTTATACTTTCATACTATTATTGTTGTTTTTTTGTCCACTTCCATCTTAATAAAAACCAATCCGTTTTAGGTTTATTTCATAATTTAATTATCTTTCGTTATTTCACTGTATAAGATTCACTCTTATTCCCACTCTCATCTTCTAGGTTTGGTATGATTTCTCTTCCATAAACACTATGTCAAGTCCAGATCCTAATTATATTCATTATCCGTCCATAAGGACGGATCTATCTCTTAAACCCAGGAAAACAACAAGAACCATGAATCCGCTTAATAAGTCCACTATGAAACATGTGAATATGGTCAATAAAACACCTAAAGGTACATTTCAGAAGGTTGTTACTCGTTCAGCTTCAAATGGAAATGGTGAGGCTACGGATATGGAGGTTTTGGAGTATGGGGAAGGTGCTTCTGAGTCTGTTGAGGGTAGTGATGATTTGGGTGAGTCTTGTGTGGGTATGGATGATGTGGTTAATAATGGTGGTGGATCTTTTTTAGGTAAATCTTTAGTTATTAATGAGAATGATGTTAGTATGTCTAATGTTAGTCATAAGGATAGTATTGATGGAATTACTGATAGTTTAAGGAATGGGTCTGGTTTTGCTAATGTTAATTCTATTGATGTTTGTAGAACCGTAGAGGGGGGGGGGGTGAATACGGTTTCTTCGGCTTTTAGATTGTTTAAAAACTTAAAGCCAAGAAGATGAACCAAGTGATTGTACAATCAATACAACAACCACAAATACAATCCAAAGTATATAAAGCGAGTAAAGAGAGACACCACGATATATACTGGTTCGAGATGGGGGGTTTATACCATCCGTACGTCCAGTTACGAATCCACGATACTATACTATTCCACTATTATAATCCTTTCGGTGGACTACAAACCGTTACAATTCACTCCACTGATATTCACCAATATCGATGCTCACAAAAAGGGAGTTACTCCCACGGTATTCCGCCCTCGGAAACCACCCAAAAGAATCTCGCGATTCGACTTCACCTAAAGGTCAGCAAGACCACTACCAAGACTTCCCACCGGAAGTATCAAACCCCAACTAGATCCCCAATGATCCAGGATTGGTCACCAAGACACAAGACTTCCCTTACAAACAATTGAATGAATGAATATAGTTCCTTTGAACCAAGCCCTAACCTAACCTAGTGACTCGATTCTAGTAGAAAGGGTATAGATAAGAAGACCCTCGACACAATCACAAGAGTGGATTAGGTTCTTGTGATTCTTCCCTTGCAAGGAGTTGTGTTCTTTCAAAGATGTAAGTGTGTTTTACTAAGAACACAAGAGATAGAATTAGAGGATTAGAGAGAAAGAATGTAGAGAAAGAATAATGGCAAGGGGTGAGGAATACAAGAGGCAAGGGCGTATTTATAGTTCAAGACCCAAACTTGGGAAAAATTTACCGAGGCCGGCGCGTCACCCACTCGTCAATGCATGGGAAGCGCGCCAGGCGTCTGTTGTATTTTTCCCAAATGTTGGGTGTTGGATCTTATAAATACATATCCTTGCTAAACCCCCAATTTTACTTCACACTAAACCTTAACATTAATCAATCTAAGGTTTACCAACTCAAATAGCCAATTTAGAAAAATGTTTTTGTGAAGTGTTTATAAGAAATCAATTATCAAAGATAGAAAGAAAGAAGAGATAATTGGGAGGGTAGAATGGGTATTCCTCATATGGCATAGAAAAGAGAGAAAAAATATGCCATGGGATATTCCTCTAAAGGGAAGAGTATGAGAGGTTGAGTTAAGAAGTACCCATGGTTAGGTTTAGAAAGAAGTGGATAGAGATTAAACCATGGTTAGGTTTAAGGGTGTATCCAAGGGAATGTTCCATCCTTGGTGTGGTTAAGAGTTAACCATGGTTAGGTTAGAAGAAGCATATCCAAGGGAATAGTCCATCCTTGGTGTGGTTAAGAGTTAACAAATGTTAAGTGTAGAGAACTAACCATAGTTGGGTTAGAAGAACCATGGTTGGGTTAAGAGAAGTATATTCCAAGGAATATTTCATTTCTTGAGGAGGAAGGAGAAATGGATGGTTGAGATGTGTTGTAAGAGAATGAATGGTTGAGATGAAGTATGTGTAGAGTATGAATTGGATTATGTAAGAGTAAAGAGATGTGTGTAAGGGAATATGTAAGTGTTGGATGTGATGGGGAGCCTAGTGTGTGTAGAAGGTGAAATGGTTGTGAGTAGTGTGTGTAAATTTGAATGAAAAAGTATTGTGAGTGTAAGGGAATGAGTTGGTTGGATATGATGTGTGTAAGAATGAGTTGTATGTGTAAGGAGTGTGTAAGAGGTGTAAGGAAATATGTAAGAGATGTAAGAGGATGTTGGGATATTGGAGGCTTTGTCCCTTGTGTTTAAGGAGGTGATTAAGATGAGATTAAGAGATAATCTTGTAGGGATCTATACCTTGATAGATCATGAGCCAATAGATTGTTAGCCAACTAATGTAATCACTAGCAAGACTAAGTTAGATAATCTCTGTGAGCTTGTAATTATTGCGGAATATAAAAACAAACTTATACTAAACTTGATCCTCTATGGATCGATAAACTTTTACTAATAATGTATGAAAACTCGTACATATTACAATGACCTAGGGTTCCTTATATACTAGTGGAAACCCTAACCTTTCTTAAAAGAAACGAATAATGATAAACTAATAAAAGTTATTCTACACATCTTGTCCTAAATTACATTAGTTCTATCCACGGTTTTACTCTATCCGTACGATCTCTATACGTCCGCAGGAACCAGTCATCAGTAGAAAGTCACTAAGTCTTCCGCAGGAACCTGTCAGCAGTATCAATCAGTAGTATCTTCAATAATTCCTTACAATCCTCCCCTAATCTTGAATTTGACACAGTTAAGTTCAAGATTTTTTGATAGATCGCCAATAGCACAAACTAGAGGATTGAGGATGAACATCAGCAGCAAAGAATCTTCATAAATAGAATCTCTATGATCAGCAAACTTTTGAAAAGCACCATTCGTTGCAGCAACACAAGACTAAATGTACATCAAAACATATAAGTTTCATACTATTCTCATCACATCCAGGTGTGTGAACTCATGTGAGAGGTGAATCATTGAAAATAATGGATTTGATGTCCCTTTACCAATAGCCATCACTACTGAAGTAGCCAACTGTTCTCAGTTAAAAACTATGGTACACTGATGACCCAAAGAATATGATTTTTAGCAAATCATCAGCTATAAATGGATTTGAGAAGTCTTTACCTGTCGTCGTTTGCTCAGGACTAGTCAATTATTGATGAAATATCATCTTGGTCAATTGAATACCAAATATGGTTTTCCACTGCCTTTACCACAAGCCATACACATGTGGGCTAGCCAATTATTTTGAATCCAAAAAGGAAAAATCCATGGTCAATTGACAACCATTTCAACTACTCAGCAATAAAGCATGGGTGAGTTAAGAACCCTATGGTTTTTAGCAAACCATTACAGCTATCAACAGATTTGATGAGTCTTTACCAAAGCTGTACCCTTTGGACTAGCCAACTTTTTGATGGAATAGTCAACATCAGGCAAGTTGATGACTAGAAAGAGTGTGATAAGAATCAACACCAAACCTGCATACAACATACACAAAACTATATAAATATGTTAGTTGTTTTTTTTTTTTTTTTTTTTTTTTTTTTTTTTTTTTTTTTTTAAAAAAAAGAACTAAAAGAAAAGAAAAATATACAACAAAATACCATACCAAGACGAGCTCATTTCAGATATGAATCCATTTGAATGCCATGCTTGGTTGCCAGTTCCTTCTTAGTCAAGATACTTCTTCTGATGAACCTTACCAATTGTTCAGCAAGATGAAGATCATTCTCAGTCATATCCAAAGGAACAGAAAGCTTTGTCTCCAGCATAAGATTCATTGCTTCCTTTGTGATTGGGTAAAGAACATTAGCCCAGCAGTATAAGGTCTTACCAGTGGTTGTTACAATCATATGAACATTAGGAAGTGGAAAGAACTTCCAATAGTCAACCACCCATGTCTTTTGACCTTTCCATACTTGAAACTTTACACTAGAATCACCTTTATAAGAATCACACAGAATCTGCAAATCACCCATCAAATACATTCCAATTTCATCAGGGGAATGAGTTTGATAATACTTGGTAACCCAGTCATAAAGGGAGAGAAGATCTTGCTTGTCCACCATATGTAAGATTTGACTCAGAAACAAGAATGTCTTGGTAGTTCCATCTTGTCTAGTTATGATATTCACTTTACCTTGACCAAGCTCAGTATCAACAAGTTCCCACTTCACAATTTTCTCCCAAACAACAGGGTCTTGACCATCATCAGAAGCATAATCAAGGAAAGTAGTACTATCCTCTAAAGGAATATCTTTTGGAGCCTTCCTCTTGATAGCTTTAGTCTTCCTCCTGGTGCCAGTAGTAACAGGAATAGAAGGACCATCAGCAGGTTCTTCTTTAGGCACTTGTTTGGATGTATCAGCAAGAACATCTGCAAAATCATCATCATCAGGTACTTCTATTGGAGTATCTGCTGAAGCATCGTTGGTAGCATCATGTGGAGCTTCAGTAGTATCAGGATGAGATTCAGCAGTATCATAATGAGAAGCAGCATGAGTATCATGCATCTGAGCATCAGGAGTATCATCCATCTAAGGAAAGACTGAAGGAGTTTGCACTTTCTCTTGACCACCATGAAAGGATCCAATGGACTCAGCAGGTTGATCAGCAGTATCATGAAGCTTAGTTTTCTTAGCTTCAGGCCCATCCAAAAGTCTACCTCTAAACTCCAGAACATCTTGGACATGTATACCAGAGGAATGAAGATTTGAAATGATCTTGTCATAGTAGAAGGTGAGCTGTTTATCTGAAAATCCCCAAACCCTCTTTTGATTCCATCCTGACCTAAACATAGAACATCCCTGATTCTTCACAAAATTCCTCATGTATTTCTTTATTTCAGCCTTTGTCCAAGGTCTTTCCCTTTGATGTTTAGCTTTTATCTCTGCCTCTTGTTGTCTCTGCAACCTTCCTCTTTCAACCATCATCTGAACAAAAGCAGGATTATCAACTCCAAGCACAGATGCACCCAAATTAGGCTTAGAAGCAGCTTGTTCAGCCAAATTGTCCCATTGTGCTGCAGAAAGATTCTTGGCTATTTCATCTAATTCCTTTTGTCTTTCAGCAGGCAAGGTGCTAGTAAATTGAGTTCCCATCTTATCCAAATCATCTTGAATTTTCCTAGCAAGTGCTTCTGAGGCTTTCAAATCCAATTGAACTTTAGTAGCTGCAGCATCTTCTTCAGCTTGCAAACGTGCAGCAGCAATCTCACTAATTTTTTCATTAGCTAGTTCCACCTTGGATTTTACTCTGGAAGGAATGTCTTGATCAATCTATATGGACTTTCCTTTGTCTTTCTTCTCAGGAGGAACAACAATCTTATCAGGAGAATCATGAGGGAGATCAGCTTGGATATCGACTGATGGAGCATGAGTGCCCACTTTTGGTATAGTAGTAGGAAGAGATTCCTTTTTATGAACATCAGCATAAGTCTTCTTTCTAGGAGCATCAGTAGAATGCTTTCTCCTGACATAAATGACTCTGGAATCCTTTGACACTTGCATCAGCAGTATGAACAACATCAGCAGTTGGAGCACCCTCAACAGTTGGAGCAACATCATCAATAGAATGAATACATGGTGCAGGCCTGGCATCAGCAACATTCTTCTGAACACTCTCCAATGTAGTAGCAGCAAGAAGTTCAAGGCCTTCCAAGTCAATGTTGTCAGAAGCTTTAGTAGATTCCTCATCTGATTCATACACCACACCTTGTCTCTTCCTTTGCTTAAGCTTAGCCTCCAACTTCTTAACTCTTCCAATGAGAGTCAGAACAGCATTGCTAAGATTCTTTTTAGTGAAGTTCAAATCATTCTCCAACTTGTCCACCTTAGTTACATACCTGTTCAATAAAGCAGATACAGAAGTGAGAGTAACAGGACCTTCAGCTCCACCAACAGGGATATCTGTGGTATTGGAAGCATCATTGGTCCTGTGAGTAGAATAATCTAAATTTACATCTACATCTACATGATCCTCAAAGTGAGGTCTCAAAGGACTAGGTGTTGGAAGTCTTGTAAATTATGGTGAGTGTACAGGTTGGTCAAAGCCTAAATTCTCATTGAGCACATGCTCAGGAGAATTAATATCCATTGGTAAAGGTACAGGTGTGGGTGACCTAGGAGAGGGTGGTGGCTTAACATCAGGAGCAACTGATGCATTTGCATCAGGAGCATCTTCAGTTCTTTCAGGAGAATCTTCCAATGCTTGAGCATTAGAAGGATCCTGATCACGAGCAGCTGCATCAGCAGCCACTCCATCAGGGGGATTGCCCACCGGGGCATCAGCAGCTACTCCATCAGGAGCATTGCCAGCAGGCAACATAGCTGGAAGTAAGGGTCTGTGTTCACCAGTAAATTTAATTTTCATTTGGGTAACAACTTTTTAGATAAACCCTTAACAGGCAAATGAGTAGGGTCAGTGGTCTGAATGTCTAAAATGATTTGAAGAAACCTAGGATACATTAAATATTTAAGCTTAGTATCCTTAACATTTTCAAGCATAGCATTAAAGATATACCTAGAAAAGTTAAATGTTTTTCCCTGAGAGAGACACATAATGGCAAGAGCAATGTCTGTAGAGAATTGGTCCCATCCACCAGACTTAGAACCCATGCACTGAAGCAAAGTGTGTGTCAAAAACCTCCATTTTGGACAAAACAGATTCTTGTACCATACTTTCCCATCACCACTATAACCTGCAGCCTGAAGACATCTAAGTATCTCTTCCTTAGGTAAATCAGTCAGCCCTCATTCATCATCCAACTATAGTTGAGTCCTGACCAATGACTCAGTAACCACATATTCTTCCCCATCTATGACAGCAACAATCTCTGTTGGTCCATCTTCAACCGTCCTTGTTTGTGCGGTTTCCCAAAATTGTACAACAAGAGACTCATAAATAACACTTGGATATTGGAGCAGAGCATAATGAATCTTGGATCTTTGGAGAAATTCCATCATGCCCACATAATCTTCATCATTTTTACCACGACCAAGAAAGGCATGTTTGTTATGATCACCTTTGAAAAGTAATTCAGCCATTGATTAAGAATAAGAAATTAGGGTTGGGAGTTCTGAAGAATGTTGAAATGGTTTTTGAAATTTTATAGCGAGAAGGAATCAGTTAATTTAGGAGTGGGATATGCACGTCTTGGTTAATTATGGAAGTTACCAAACGTGGAATGAAACTGATATGAATTATTGGAAAGAAATCTTTGACCAATAATCAAGTAAAGCAATTCCCAATTAAACTGACTCATCCGAAGAAACCAAGTCAAACGGCTGAAACCAAATGGTCAATATGCAGAAAATAGTCAAACGTTGACTACGGTCAATCATTCATTCAACAGAACCTTCCACAGAAACAATCAACAGAATCTTCCCTTCAGTGGAAACCAAATATCTTTGAAAAAAGATCTCTTAATTCAAATTTCAAAGAACCCTAAATTATCTCCAAACTACCTCGCATTTATGGTAATAAAGACACGCGGTTGGGTGATCTTATAAATAAAGGCTAATTGTCCCCAAATCTCTCTACTCATATCAAATCCCTAATTGCAATACCACCAATCAACAATACAACCATGGCTTCCAATCAACGTATCATCAACCTTTCTTCTGACTCCTCTGATACGTCTGACTCACTAACATCTCCACCACCACTCAATATGCCAACACGTCCTCGTGGTCTCACAAAGGAAAAAGCCAAGAAGAAGAGACATGATGTGCTTGCTCCTAGTTCATCATCAGAAAATCTTCCACCATACCCTTCTGAAATCGATGATCCAGAGTACCAGAGAGAGATGGAAAGAAGGTGGAATGCATTGGAGAGGGCAAACAGAGTTCCCAATCCTGAGGAGTCTCCCTTCATCTTCAATTCTTCTGATGAAGAGGATGATGATAATGATGCAATTTACAACCCTACAACCCCTGAGAAGCCTCGGTCCTCTCATCCAAGAAAAAGAAAAGTAAATCCCCCATTACCAAAGACCGGAAAGGTTGTTTTAGGTTTGCCCTGTCCTCAGTGGCAAGGAATCTTCAACATCAACAACAAAGGCAAGGAGAAGACTGTGGAAGGCAAGGGCAAAGGCAAAGTAGAATAGGAACTTGTTGTTAATCTTTCAATTTCATTTTCTTGTATTGTACTTCAGAAGAATCAATAAAAATTTGCCTTGTTAATCTTTTACTTATTTTAATTCTTCTGATAAATTAGCATTCCCCTGAATAAATTGATCTTGAATAAGTCAGCAGGAACTCACTTAATCAACAAAATAGATAGTATCAGCAGCATGTGGTCAAACCCATTGACTTTCATCCGAAGAATCCCCTTAAGTGGACAACTTGCACAATTAGTAATTGCTACTGACTCAACTACCTCCCATTTACTTGCATTAACTCACATTAAACCCAAATCAACTCTTTATAAAAAGTCTTCAAGGCATAATCAACTCACAATTCCACCAGTACACAAATAACTTATCCCAAAGTCTTTCTCATACACAAATCATGAAGGCAGCCCCCAAAGTCAGTGAAATTTCTTTTGATTCCTCAGACTCCACCTTTGATATACCTCAAATCCAAAGATCCTACTACTACCTAGGTGAATGCCCTTCTAAATTATGTCCATCTCCTACCACTTCAGAAGAAACCACTGAAGCTGAGGAAACTCCAACTCCTCTAGCTATGGTTGTCCCTGATTTCACTCCTGTTACTGCATTCTTGACCAGTGAAATGGAAAGGGTGTGTGCAGATATGAGGAGGATCTCTGTCCCTGAAGAGCAACAGTCCTCAAGAAAGAAGAAGGGTCCATTGAAAGTGGTCCTTGGTCTTGCTGCTCCCAAGCTATGGAACAAGGATATGAAGTCCAGAGGGGTTCACAAAAGGATGCCTGAGCCAAAGGACTTGGGCAAAGGGAAGAGAAAGATGGAGTAGGGGGTTGATGCTTAGGGATGTGGTGGTTGTTGGTGGTTGTTTGTTGTTGTTTGATGTATTTTGTGTTTCTTCTGATGACTGATCTTGATGTACCAAGCTTTCCTTTGATGAATAAAATATCTTACTTTAATGTCTTTACATCTAATTCCACTAAATGTAGATCTTTGTATATCAGCAGGAACATGACCTGAAACCAAACATTCAAGCAAAACACAAAACACAAAAGAACAACCAAAATAATATACAAGATTAGTAATAACCTGCAAAAGAAAGTTAGTAAACATAATAATCTACATAAATACAACATGTACAATCCTCCCCTGAGGCATATGCCTCCCCTGAGGCTTATGCCTCCCCTCAAACATATAATTCAAGGGTTAACCATCCCAATGTTGACAACTAGGTGATTAAACCTAGGTCCATCAAAAGCTTTTGTTAATAAATCAGCCTCATTATCATCAGTATGGATTTTAAGCACTTGAATTAGATGCTTCTCATTTGCATCTCTTATAAAATGGTGCCTAATTTCTATATGTTTAGTTCTCTGATGAAAAACAGGATTTTTAACAATAAAAATAGTACTTTGATTATCAATGTAGATTTTAGTGTTCATGAAGTTAAACCCATAATCCAACATTTGATTCTGAATCCAAAGTACCTGACCACAGCAATTAGCAGCAGCAACATATTCTGCTTCAGTAGTAGAAGTAGCCACTATGGTTTGTTTCTTGCATTGCCAAGAGATGAGTCTTCTACCAAGAAATTGGCAACCTCCTGTTGTGGATTTCCTATCCAAATTAGCTCCAGCATAGTCACTATCACTGTAAGCCTCCAACACAAATGATGATTCCCTTGGGTACCAAAGGCCTAGTTTGGGTTGGCCCTTGATGTACTTGAAAATTTTCTTCACTGCATTGAGATGGGAAGTCAGTGGAGTGACTTGATGTCTTGAGCAAGCACTGACAGCAAAGGTAATGTCAGGCCTAGAAGCTGTGAGATACATGAGTGATCCAATCATGGACCTATAAAGATGAACATTCAGAACCTCATCTTGCTCATTTGGATTCTTAAGCTTGGGTGGTTCATAAGGAGTGGTAGCAGTCCTCAGAAGTTCAAAGTAAAAAAATTTCAAAATATCTTTAACATACTTCTCCTGATGAATAAAAATCCCTTCAGGTTGTTGTTTGACTTGCAGCCCTAGGAAAAAGGTTAACTCCCCCATTGCACTCATTTTAAATTCACCTTTCATCAATTCTTCAAATTCCCTGCACCATGCCTCCTTTGTGGATCCAAAGATAATGTCATCCACATATGCCTGTACTAGAATGATGTCCCTGGAGTTTTTCTTAATAAAGAGGGTCTTGTCAATAGCCCCTCTTCTGTAGCCATGCTCCAAAAGAAATGTAGACAGTCTAGCATACCATGCTCTTGGTGCTTGGTGAAGTCCATAAAGTGCCTTGACAACTTTGTACACCTTCTTAGGATGATGGGGGTCTTCAAAGCCCTGTGGTTGAGTAACATATACTTCCTCTTCAATTTTGCCATAGAGGAAGGCACTCTTGACATCAATCTGATAGACCTTAAACCCCATATATGAGGCAAAGGCTAAAAACCATCTAATTGCCTCAACTCTAGCAACTGGTGCAAAGACCTCAGTGTAGTCAATCCCTTCTTCTTGTCTGAATCCTTGAGCCACCAATCTTGCTTTATTTCTGACCACAATAACTCTGGCATCCCTCTTACATTTTAAGATCCACTTGGTCCCAATTGTAATTTTCCCTGCAGGCAGATCAACAAGTACCCAAACATCTTGATTCTTGAATTGTTGCATCTCTTCCTGCATAGCTTCAACCCAACTAGGCTCACTCAAAGCCTGTTTAATGCTTGTTGGTTCAACTTGGGACAAGAAACAAGCAAACAAACAATGCTTCTGATCTGTGTGATCGTCTCTCTTCTGAGTGGATACATAAGTTAAAAATGCACATAGCCCAAACTTGGTATTCTTAATGGCACTCCTGGTGAGTACCATAGCATTAGGATCACCAAGTATATTGTCTTGTGGATGAATGGTGTTGATCCTTTTAGTTGCAACAGGATTAACATCAATGGAGGTATCAAGATTGGTTAAAGTAGGAGCAAAGTCTTCATCATAAGAAGCTGATTGAAAAATGCCATCACTTTGCTCAACATTAGCAAGATCTGAGGGAGTTGGAAACCTGCCATAAGGTTCATCTAAACTTGTGGAAGCTTCAGTGGAAACAGGAACTGCAGCAGAAATGCCTTCAGTAGAGTCTCCATCAGCAGAATCAACAGCTGCATCAGCAGATGTGTCAGCAGAACTAGGTTTTCTGCTTTCTTCAACGGCAGCTTGTTTTAAGAGGGCTTCAGTGTCTTGAGCAAATTCAAGACCAAGTCTTTTAGCTTCCTCAGCAGCTGCATGTTCTTGCTTTTTGAGTATAGCAAGATCTTCTGCATAGGTTGAATTTTCCACATCATCAGCAGATTTGGCATCAGAGGCTTCTTTGTTAGGGGGATCTGCTATTTGAATTGGTAGAGTAGTTACAACAATAGTGGGTTCATCACATTCTGAATCAATGTCTAAATCATGTTGTAGGGTACCGCATTGTTAGAAGATGACACTTGTATACCTGTAGAGGGGTTAGTTTTGTGTCTAGCATACCCCAAATAATCTGTAAGATAATCAAGGTCAAAATACCATTCATGACCCTTTCCTTGAACATTTACATTCTCCTCCAGAAATTTTAGGTTAAGTGTCTCTTCTATCTTCTTTGCAGCCAAGTTATATACCCTGTAGGCCTTGCTATTAGCTGAGTAACCAACAATATACCCTTCAGCAGCTTTTGCTTCAAATTTGCCTAAGTGATCACTTGTATTAAGAATGGTCACCTGACAACCAAAAGGTTTCAAGTGTTCAATGGTGGGCTTCTTCCCTGTCAATAGCTCATAGGGTGTCTTATTGTGAGGTATAGTAATCAACACCCTATTCAATACATAACAGGTGGTGCCAACTGCCTCAGTCCAAAACATGGTGGGAAGTTTAGAGTCAGCAAGCATAGATCTTGCAGCCTCTATAAGGGTTCTATTCTTCCTTTCAGCAACTCTATTCTGTTGTGGAGTCCTAGGAGTGCTATAGTCTCTTTTAATACCCTTTAAACCACAGAGTTCAATGAGATTAGCATTTTTGAACTCTGTCCCATTGTCACACCTTATATCTTTAATCTTCTTGTTAAGTTGGTTTTCAACTAGAGCCATAAATTCTTTAAGTGCCTGAAAGGTTTGATCTTTAGTCACCAAGAAAAGTGTCCAGCTGAATCTGCTGAAAGCATCAGTGATCACCAAACAGAAGTACTTATGATCAATACTCCTGATGGATGTTGGACCAAAAAGATCCATGTGAAGCAGCTGCAATGGTTCTGAGATTGTGCTCACAACAGTAATGGCTTTATAAGAAGCCTTGTGTTGCTTACCCTTATTACAAGCCACACAATTATGCTCATTGGTGAAGATCTTGGAAGGAAGTCCATGAACAAGTCCATCTTTAGCAAGTTTATTGATGACTTTGAAATTAACATGTGCCATCCTCCTATGTCATTTTGTAGATTCATCCAAGGATGCTTTAGCCACCAAGCAGGTTAGATCACCTTCTGGCTTGACATCATTCAAGTCAAATGTATAAAGATTATGATTTCTTGGAGCCTTTAGCAATACATGATTGTCATCAGGTATTTGGAACTCAGGTGAAAGAATGAAACAACCTTCTTCAGTAAAAGGCACAGGAAGCTTTTTGTCACAAATTTGTGAGACTGAGAACAAATTGAATCCTTGAAGCTCCTTCACATAGTAGACATTCTCAAAATCCACCTTTGGAGTTCTAATGGTTTCTTTGCCAGTGATCCTTCCTACTCCACTTCCAAACCTCACTATGCCTCCATTAATTGGCACAAAGTCATGTAGCTTCTCTTGATTACCAGACATGTTTCTTGAACAGCCACTATCAACAATACCTAAGTCTTTATTAAGAAGAGGATGTTCCTACAACAAAGAAAGTTAATATACAACAACATAAATATGTTAAGAGACTTAAGTCATGAATGACTTGAGCCTGCCTTGTGGATTATGATGTACCCAAGAAGATGAGTTAGATCCACAATTGTTCCTGGATTCCCTGTAGTTATATGGTCTTTTATATGTCCAATAACAATCTGCTGAGGACTTTTCAGCAGAATCCCAATTAGCCCTTCCCATAAACATTTGGTCATTATATTCATACCAATGATTAACTCCATAAAATGGTTGTGACCCATATCTATTTCTATTGGTATTCATATATCTACTATTAAAAACAGACCTATCAAAAGGAACAGACCAATCAGCAGGAATGGAATACATTCTGCTGACATTATACTTTGCCTATGGAACTACTGAGGGTTTGGAACAATTGTTAGTCCACGTTTGTCTAGGTCTATTATTAACAACAGAAACACCCATTCTCTTCTCATGAAAATCACAATCCTTAATTAAATGCAACTTGCTACCACAAACAAAACACTTCTTCTTCTTAGAAGATTTATTAAATCCAAAAGATGTCTTATTAAACATAGAATTATTTAAAGAAACACCAGAAATAGAATTGTTTTGTAAACACCGAAAGAAATTGTTTTCAAAAGAAGTAAATAACAAGTCTTCAGAAGAGGCTGTCTTAGAAAGAACTTCATCAGCAGCAACTTCAGAGTCCACAGACTTGTAAGATGACTTGTCAGAATTCTTTATTGAGGACTTGGGTGAGTCTGACTTGGTCTTGAAATCACAGCTGGTATTACTAGAGGTCACTAAGGTCTTGTCCCGGGAAGAACAAGAGACATAAGTGTTAGAATCATTACTAGATATACTTCTAGTGTCAGGGGAGTCATTGATCCTAATGCCAGTGATTTCCTTTGATTCTGGTAAGTCAACCTTATGGGATGTGGGATTAGGGGTTCCTATGGTTGGAGGGTCTTTAGACTTATTTGGCAAGTCTTTAGACTTTTTGCCAAAAAGATGGTGTGAACCATCAAAGTCAGAGGTTTTGGTAGTAGGCATAAATACACCTCTGATAGGTCCTGGTACAGCATGCAAATTTCCTTCTTTAACATAATTTGCTAAGCCTGCTGGTGTAGATTTACCTACATCATTTCTTGCCTCTAAACCAACATATTTTTTAAACCCTAAACCTAATCCAGAGTTTACAGCTTGACTACCATAAAGACAGCTAGCTAAATTATCTCCTGAAATAAACCAATTTTTATGTAAAGCTACTTCTTTATCTAGTTTCTCTTGAAAAACACTTTTCTCAGACTCAATTCTAGCTTTTTCTTTTTCAGAAAACTTTAGTTCATTGCTAGCACATTCTAAATCTCTACTTAAAACTCTAATCTTTTCCTCATAAGCCAATTGATTCTATTGAAACCACACCTTTTGTTGTTCTAAAGTTTTAAAAGCTTCTTTATAAGTTGCAGCTTCAATAAAACAAGCATTATATTTTGGTTTCAGTTCATCATAAGCTTCTTTTAGAGTTGTATATTTAGAATCACAATCACAAACACAAGTAGATACCTGAGGAGAGATTCCCATGAGACCAAAGTTATCATCACAACTGGCCATGCAAGATATTTGAGGAGAGCTGCTTGCAGCATCTTCATGCTCATTCCAGTCAACACTAGTATCTATAGCAGTGATCAAGGCCTTTGATTCTACAGCCTCCACTTCTTTCTTCTTGTATGCTGAATATCTGGTACTGGCTTCACCCTTCTTAGCTGTGCACTCTCTTGCAAAATGGCCATTTTCTCCACAAGCATAGCACTTTACTTTCCTTCTGTCAAACCTAGCTGCATCTCTTCCTTCAACATTGAGCTTTTTACCAACCTTTTGCTCAAATCTTCTAACCTTGAGGGAGAGCATAGCCATTTGCCACTTTAAGTCCAACTCTTCTAAAGCAAGTTCATCAATCTGCTCAAAATCTTCATAAGCTATTTGTTGTTGTTTATCAACTTCAGCAACAAATGAATGAAGTACATCTTCCATCACATTACTAATCTTTGGATGAGTTATTGGATTAGCACTTGAAAAAGACAATGTGGTCATTGGAAGACTTTGGCTTGGGGTGGATGGACTTGAGTAAACCTGTGGTACTGGGGATGGACTTGTATAGGTATGTGGCATATAGTTTGAGTCAGAACTGACAAATACAGATTGTGAAGGAGTAGCTGCATATGGAGAGAATCCCTTTATGTCACCTTCCAAAGCTCTGAGTTTGTTGTATAAGTCATCAAAACTGAGGTAGTCCAAGCCACCTTTGGTTTTCAATGATATACTCACCTGAGACCATGAGAGAGGCAAGGCTCTTAAAAACCTGGAGTTCACCTCCTCATTGTCAGGTCTGGCTAGCAGCTGATTCAAGTGACTCAGAATCTTCTGAAACTTGTCATAACCTTTGTGGAGACCTTCCTCTTCAGTTATCTTGAATTCTTGGAATTCTTGCTTCAACATACTCTTTCTCATCCTCTTTGATTCTTCATTCCCACCAAATCTAGCTTTTATGGCCACCAGATTTCTCTTGGATCAGTCATGGAATGAAAATCTCCCATGTGGTCATCAGGGATAGCCTGCAGCAATATGGTTCTTGCTTTGTTCTCTCTTTGTATAGCAAGAATTTCTTCAGCAGAAACAGGTTCCAAAATCGTAATTTTACCATCAGCATCTACACTTTGCTTTTTAGGACGACAGCCATTGAGTATAACATTCCAGAGGTTATAGTCAACACTTGCAATCCAGTTCTGCATCTTCATGGCCCAGATCTCATACTCATCCTTCCTAAGAAAAGGAAGTTTGGCATTGCTGTTGGAGAAGGCCACCTATTTTAGTTGTTGAGTAAGAGAGCCTGCTTCTGAGAGAGCAACATCACTGCCTGGTTTGTCTCCCATTGGTACAGATTGAAAAGTTATGTGATTGTGTTGAGTTTACAGAGAGTATCTCGTGGCTCTGATACCACTTGTAGGGATCTATACCTTGATAGATCATGAACCAATAGATCGTTAGCCAACTAATGTAATCACTAGCAAGACTAAGTTAGATAATCTCTGTGAGCTTGTAATTATTGCAGAATATAAAAACAAACTTATACTAAACTTGATCCTCTAAGGATTGATAAACTTTTACTAATAATGTATGAAAACTCGTACATATTACAATGACCTAGGGTTCCTTATATACTAGTGGAAACCCTAACCTTTCTTACAAGAAACGAATAATGATAAACTAATAAAAGATATTCTACATATCTTGTCCTAAATTACATAAGTTCTATCCACGGTTTTACTCTATCCGTAGGATCTCTATACGTCCGCAGGAACCAGTCATCAGCAGAAAGTCACTAAGTCTTCCACAGGAACCTGTCAGCAGTATCAATCAGTAGTATCTTCAATAATTCCTTACAAATCTGATTGTCATTAAGAAGAAAAGGTTTAGACAATTAAGATTATAAGTTGAGAAAATCATAGGTTACTTATAAGTCCAAGTAACACAACGTCGAGAATCCATAGTTTCATAACTCGTGACTTTCCATGACTCGACGTACTCAACTAACACCTTGGTGTAAACAAGTCAAGTGCTTTGCCTTGATGTAAAGCATAACCCATGCGGGTAAGGATGCGTTTACGCAAAGAGACCTTGGACTTAGTTTGACCAATAAGGGAGTAAACCTGTTACGTGATTAGAGAAGACGTAAGCACGGGATATGAGCATATGGATACTTTCACGTGATGTCACGTGAACTATGTAAGCTCCCTAAGTTTAGAAAAGCCTTGGCTAGAGACGAGAGTTAGAAAACATGAGTTGGCATTTTCTCGTAAGTGGGTGCTTTAAAAGTTGGATCTCTCTAATCCCAAAACTCATTTTGAGTGTTCTCAATTAAGCACATAACATATTCATACCTGTATTGAAAGATCCACATTTGTCCGGTAAGGGGAAAGCCGACTTTCAAAATTCATCCCGAACCATACAGAAGCTTGGTGCGTCGCCCACGTGTCAACGCGCGGGCAGCGCGCCAGCACCAGATATGGATTCAGGGAATTTTGGCTACCGTTTGTTATTTTATGTGTTTCGAAGGTTTATTTGTCATCATTAAAACATTAGGAGATCTTGATCATGTTGCCTCAACAATCTCCCCTTTTTTGATGATGACAAATAAAAACCGAAAGCAAATAAAATTACAAAACATAGCGAAGACAAAGCGCGCCTTTGGTATAGCTTGCGGCTTGACCTTGCCTTGTAATTTGGTGAAGCCTTTGTTTGTTCTTTAAACTTGGTCTTCACGCTCTTGCTTTCTTTTGCTTTCTTTCTCCCCCTTTTGTCGAATCAAAAAGGCGGGACTTCCAATTGAATGGGTATGTAGCTTGTAAGTGCACCCGAACATGCTCCCCCTTGAACATTGCTCCCCCTAGATCATTGCTCCTCCTTGTTTCAAGGCGGGGATCCATGGGTCAAGATCCTCACCTTTGTGGTGGCCTAGCTACATAAAACAATACAACATGCAACAAGAAAGAAATCCTCACATGTAAATGTCCAAAATGGGTTAGGTGACCATTTGGATACTTTTAACGTGGGTTAGTCCACAAGAGTATATGTATAAGTTTTTCCAATATGACTCCAATAATCAATGTTGAGCAAACATGAATATATGTGTTTTAAATAAAACCAATCACCATAGGTCTATAAATACCAACATAAGAACTCATAGCATGGAAACACAATAAACTACACAAGCAATTTTATTAAAACAAACACCATGTAGGTCATGCAAGAAGACTAGAATATGATCCTAACACACATTATTCAAACAAGCTTGTGATGATTCCTAATAGAACATTACTAGGACAACTACATTTCTCCTCTTCACTCTTCATCATTCTCTTGAAAAGTCATCCTAGAGATGTCTTTGAGAATAGCGGTCATCACCAACATATCACTGTTGATGGATTTATGAAGTTGTCATTTCTTTACGAATAGAGTGAATATTCCACTCAATCACATCTTTGGTGGAGTAACATGCACACCTACGAGTGTGATTGTTTTCAAGAGGTTCACCAAGATCTCCTTCAATCTTGGTCCAAATGTCATCCTCCACCAAACAAACTTTGATAAAGTCCACTGGTACAAAAAGTTGTATTGTTCACGCCAAAAATGTGTGACGATATGCCTATAGTCACACACATTTTTTTCGTTGTATGTCACTGATCGCAGTAGAAAGTCAACTTTAACCAAGAGATGGTCAAAGTGGTCAAACCACGCGTTTTCCGGTGAGTATAGGGTTTTCCCGGGTCGTTATGTCCTAGCAGGTGTGCAATTGTATTAAAACGGATTTGTGATCGGGTGATTTGAATGAGGTTTAAAGAGAGATTTGGAATTTGTAAACTAAATAAGCAAATAACAATTCAAAATAACTCAAATTAGCAAACACGTAAATCACAATTATACTAAAACGTAATCTAAACTTAAAACGGGCCTAAAACTAAATGATTAAATTAAAGATAATAATAACACTAGTAGCAAGTAATTAATATAAAGCTAATGATAAAAAAAATAAATTAAATTATACTAAGCAAGCAACTAAGAAATATGTGATAAAAGGATACACTTGTTAAGTAAATCATCAAGATCCTTAAGTGTGATTTATTATTTCAATTAAGTCCTCTATTGATGAATAAATATATTTCACAAATAATTATTTCCTCATAACATTGGTCTATTTTGAAAACAATTTTTCATAAGAGATATCAATATCTAAATTAAAACTCAATTATTTTCACGGCTTTTGCCCGCTCAAACAACCAAAATTTCAATCTAAGTAACTAAAAATTACTAACCAATATATTTTCTAACTTTTATAAAACCACACTTAATTTACGGAATAATCTACTCAACAAGTATATAAAAAGCCTACCCACTACTCATGACTACTAAACTAACAATAACAATTAATCCAACAATAATAAAGATATTTCTTAACCAATATATATAAATTACTCGCACATAACAAAAACTACACTAATAACATAAATAAACATATTACGTCTAAACATAACAATAAACAATAGATAACAAAAAGAGATAATCGAAAAAGGATTAGAAGTCACCAAATATGAAGACTACGGATAAAATGAACGCGAAAAAATAAACTCCAACAACTCTCATCTACACACTCATATACCCGAATCTTTATCTTCGATTTCTCCATAGTTCCTCTTTAATCACCAACAATTATTTTATTAACAACTACTAATCTCCCAAATTAAATGCCGACTTTAATGTTTGATGAAAAACGCAGAAATAAAGTAAAACGTTATTTGTAAACTGTTGAGTAAATGAAGTATTGAATGCAAAACTTGAAATCATCAAGAAAAAAAAACTACTGTAACGAAAAGGTTAATCTTTATCTTCGATTTCTCCAGAGCAATATTTTTGTTATTTTGATTAATCTTTCAAAATTTTATCTTTTTCCTCGATGCTCCAAATAAAATTACTTTCGGACTCATAATTTCGTGCTCGGAAAATATTTTTGACTTCGTCTTAGCCTTGAAACACGTGAAAACGTCATCGAAACTCATCCGAAAATTACCGTTTTTGCTCCGTTTTCAATCTTTTTGCATATGAAGCATATAAAACACAATTTTGAGATATTTTCTGTATTTTGATGCATTTCTGAGTGTTTTAAATGTTTTTGCAGTTTAGATTGACCAAAAATGATGAGTATTTACACACTTATCAGTCACCATATGTCCCGCCACCTTAGGTGGCATATGGTCACATTGTTGAGTTCGTGGCCTTTTCCATCAAAAAAGAATATGTGTGACAAATTAGGCACAAGTTTTGTTGGACTAGTCATTATCAGTGACCGTAAACACTTTATAGTCACGCGAATATTTTTTTAGAGTAACTATTTTTCAACCTTTGGCCACATAAATATATAATATATGTGACATTTGAGATGATATATTCAAGTAAATGTGTATTTTGTGTGACTATTTCCCGTCCTGTGGCCACATGAATATACAATAAATGTGACGTTTGTGATGATTTAGTCACACAATGGGTGTTGTTTTTTTAGAGTTAGTCACATACAATTTAACACAAAGTGGCCAAAAGTGTTAATAAGTGTGGCCATATGTTGTTTAAAGTGAAGAAATGTGTATTTTGTGTGACTATTGATCATCCAATGGTCACATGAAGTTTACGTTTGCGTGGCCTTTTGTATTATTTAGTCACTCAAAGCATGTTTGTTTTGGGTATTTAGTCACATACCATTAAGCAAACAGTGGCCAAAAGTGTTAATAAGTGTGACCATATGCTGTTTTAAGTGAAGAAATGTGTATTTTGTGTGACTACTGATCATCCAATGGCCACGTGAATTTTATGTTTGTGGCCTTTTGTAATATTTAGTCACACAAAGCATGTTTGTTTTGGGTATTTAGTCACATACCATTTAGGAAACAGTGGACAAAAGTGTTAATAAGTGTGGCCGTATACTGTTTAAAGTGAAGAAATGTGTATTTTGTGTGACTATAGATCATCCAATGGCCACATGAATTTTATGTTTGTGTGGCCTTCTGTAATATTTGGTCACACAACGAATAAAGCATATAGTGACCAAAAGTGTTAATAAATGTGACTATATGCATCTTTTAGTCACATTTAAAAAATCAATATATATCAAAACAATTCAAATATATATCAAAACAAATTCAAATACAATAAAATTGGAATGTATATAACTGAACAAAATATAAAATTGGTAATCCTTTTATACACCAAGGAGTCCTAGTCGGCTTACAATAGTTTCTTAAGTATCTATAATCTTTTCCATAAACAAGTAGCAACTTCGAGCTGCCTTAATCTCTGAGCAGTACCAACTTTAACTAGCAGTATTAACTTTTGTACTAGCAGTAGTAAATACTTGGCACATTTTCTTTGAAGTTCATGAGCTGTACTAAATCCATCTAAGCAATATTAACACAAACATGATCAGCAATAATTCAAACAACATCATGAAGACTTTTAATCCAAAACAATGAACATAATAATAAAATTTGCAGTTAAACTTACAAGTTTTTCTCCCATTGATCTAATCTCATCATCTGGATATAAAAGCCTTGAAAATGTAGGCTGCTGCATATCAACACATTAGGATGAGAGCAGAACTAGAACATGTCAAAGCTCACAACATAACAGAACTAGATGAGCCACTGGTTCAACTATCTGCACAAACATGATAGGAGAGTTAATATTAGTACCACGTTAGTACTGCTAGAGCAGAGTTACTACTGCTAGTATATATATATATATATATATATATATATATATATATATAGAGTGAGGATCACGTGCGGATACAAGTTTTTAGTGCGGACGTGCGGATTGATCTGGACCGCCCATTTCAGATCTGATCTTGACTTTTTATAAAAAAATCAAGATCTCACGCTAATATCACGGTACCAATTGATCATGAAAACGATTTTTTTGATTTTTTTTCCTTCTCAGCGATCCTTACTCTAGTTGTGTTCTTTTATTTTTTTATTTTTTCAGATTTTTCTGAGCACTTTTTTCTTTTTTGATTATGAGTGCTAATGTGATATTAACGATATTATGAGTGGTACCGTGATATTAAGCTTTTTTACATGTAAAAATGAACCGTGATATTACGATATTAAGAAAAAGTTAAAGTGATATTAAAAAAAATTAACTTTGATATTAAGAAAGCATGATAGTTACGGCGATATTAACAATTTTTATTAAGAAAAAGTTTTTACGATATTAAAAAAGTTACTGTGATATTAAATTTTTTATTAAAAAAAAAGTTTTTTGAATCTGATTTTGACTTTTTTACAAAAGTCAAGTTCTGATCTTGACTTTACGGCGATATTAATAATTTTTATTAAGAAAAAGTTTTTACGATATTAAATAAGTTATTGTGATATTAAATTTTTTATTAAAAAAAAAAGTTTTCAGAATCTGATTTTGACTTTTTTACAAAAGTCAAGATCTATCTTGACTTTGTCAAGATCAGATCTTGACTTTTGTAAAAAAGTCAAAATCAGATTCTAATATTACAATACCTTTAACGATGAAAACGATTTTTTTTTTAAAATTTTTTTCAGCGATTCTTAATTATTTGTTGTCCTCTTTATTTTTTTAATTTTTTCAGATTTTTTTGAATTTTTTTCAGAAAAAAAGCTAATACGATAGTAACGATCTTAAAAAAAGACGGGATATTTACGATATTGCCACTCCGCTTTTTTCAGATGGTTGACTAGATGGAGGGCTGAGATTCGTCCGTACCATCCGCACTAAAAGATAAAAACGTACCTGATCCTCACCCTATATATATATATATATATATATATATATATATATATATATATATGTGTGTGTGTGTGTGTGTGTGTGTGTGTATGTGTGTGTGTGTGTGTGTGTGTGTGTTTTAATATGAGTGTATCCTTTTGGTTTGTTTATATAAAATTAATGTTGTGAATGGAACCTAGTTTGATCTTTATGTGAAATCAATATATGCACAACACAAGTAATTATAACTATATACAAAATGCTAACAAGTAAGTAAACAAAGAGTGAGAGATGGAAAGATCAAACCGAGAGACAAAGGATTTATAGTGGTTCGGCTACAAGGACACCTTCCTTGCCCTACTCCACTCCCCGAGCACCGAACTCGTGAGTTTTATTCACTAAGTCAATAAACTCCCTTATGGCGGAGAAAACCGTACACACCTTAGCTTACACCAATTTAACGACACAAAGCTAAATGTCGAGTTCTAATCGTAGCTAGAACCAATCTCACAATTATAATCACAACACAACTCCTTCAACACTCTTTCACACCTTCTACACTTCTTCACACCACTTGTTTCTTCACACCTTCACAACTTCAATCTATCCACTACTTCAAGACTAATACTTCTTCACAACTTCTAGGCTTCTATGTCTTCAAAACTTCAATACTTCTTTGTCACAACTTGAAGACCTTTTTCTATGTACTTCTCGAAGGGTTCTTCTATTTAACAAGCTTCTACGTCTTTCCCACTTCAAGGCTTTTACGTCTTCACACCTTCGGCTTCTACTTCTTTGTCTTCACTACTAATCTCTACTATAATATACTACCACTTCTTATATCTCCTACCACTAATCCTATGCACCTCTACTTCTTCACTTCTAGTACCACTTCACACCTTCAACAAATCTAGATCCTATATCTGAATCTAGCTAACCAATGTATACACTTTATACACCAAGGAATGAATGATTTACAAGATGAAATGATCAAACAACTTAGATAGCAAGATGATACTAAGTTGTAATACTTCTAGTCTTGATAGATAGAAGTATTCTTCTCTTTGCACTTGAATATTGAGGCTTGAATCACTTTGAAACAAAGGTTAACGTTTATGTGATCAAAGGATTTTAGAGAATAGAAATGGAGGTTTGAATAAGAAATTTTTTAGTGCAAAAAGGTGAGAAAAATATGTGGAATGATTCAGTATTTAAAGGGCCAGAAAACACTGTTCTGGAGCGTGCCGGTCCCCTTAATGATTAAGGAGGCCGCCTAGTATAATTAACGGGGCCGCCCTCCTGAATGTTGGAATTTTTTGTCCTTTTGTAAGGAAAATTTTTCTGGATTAGATTTGCCATTTTTGGTTGAAAATTTGAATTCATATATTTGTAATGAATTAAACATATTCTTTTGATTCCAAAAATATTTTATAAAAAATATAAAATGTTTTGTGACATTTTATAAAAAACTTGTGATTAATAAAAATTTTCTTTGATCTTATAATGCATTAGCCACTTTGTTTATTCATACCTTAAGTGATTAGATGGTGAAAGTGAGTATTTACTACTAAATACTTATTTATGTCATAATCTTTGGTTTAATGAGTTTTCGTTTTGTGATTATCAAAACATAGAGATATCGAAGGATATGAATAACGTTTTTAGTCAATTATTTATATCAACAGGTTTTAAAGTTGTTGGTTGAGCATAATTGGGTTCCACCACGATGTGAGGAGTGCAAAGTCTGTGGGCATTATCTAAGTGAATGTGCTAGAAAGGTTAATACGGTAAGTGTTGTTTATAAGGATGGCGAAAATGTGAAGGCTGCTAATGTGATGAATGGTAACTATGGTAATGGGGCTAGTAATGTTGATGGTGAAGACGGATGGCAAACTGCAGGCAACCGTAGAAATAGTAGGAGTGTTGTGAATAACAATCGTCAAGGATCATTTGGTGGTAATAATGTTAAGAGGGGTGTGAACAATAATTATTACAATAAAGGTGGTTTTCCAAATAAGGGAAACTCAAATGTTGGAAATATGGTTGCTAAAGAGGCTAGTAAAAAGCCTGTTCCAGTTAATAGTGGTAGTGTAGATAAAGTGGATGATACTGTTGTGGCAAATGATAATGGAGGGCCTGTTAATAAGGATAAGGATAAGATGAATGAGGGTATAAATAGTTTTGATGGAATTCGTGATGGGGGGAATGCTGAGTCTAAGAAGAATGTTGTGAAGAAGAATGTTGGTAATGGAAAGGGTACAGTGGCTAATGATGACAAGAAAAAGGTTAATAGTAGCAAAGAATAGGTAGGTGTTAAGAAGATTAGTACTAATAATAGGTTTGATATTCTAAGGGAGCAATATGAGAGTGATGATGCTGATGTGTGGAAGGAGGTGAGAAATCAAGTCGATATTGCTTGGATACTAATGTTCCAATTTCGGAAGAAGTAGTTAAGAGTTGGACTGATGTTATGGTAGGATATTACATGGAAAAGTACAGAAATATAGTTGCTAGTAAGGCCTCACCTGAACAGATGTTGAAGTCTAAACTTGAAATTCTTTCTAGCAAAATAATTCATTTGAACAGGAACCTTCACGTGAATTCTAAAATGAATGTGGAGAAGATGTTGAAGAATTATGTGGTTACTACCCGTGATGGAAGTGGTGTTTCTTATGACAAGTTTTATTCGAGAGCTTACAAAGATGAATTGGTCAAAGTGGATGTTTTACAAAAGGAGCGAAGTCTTATTGAAGTTGACCTTTTCCTGTTGTCTTAGAAACCGCTTGATGAAGACCGTAAAAATATGTGGACAGATATTATGATGGATTATTACTTGAGTAGATGTGAGGAGATAAGAAGTAACCATATCAATGGTCATTCAAATGATATGGACTAATCTAACCCCGTTGATGAAATGGAAGAGGATAAGAGTGGTTCTGCTCAATTCATGGTTCAAAATGAAGTTTCTAATGTGATTGATAGTAGTATGGTGCAAAATGGGGGTGTTGTTGCATCACTTTCTTCAACTATCCTATGATTCCTAAATTGGATCTTGGAACATTCGTGAAATGTCCAAAACGACCAGACAAGGATGAAGTGAAAATGTTAATTAGAGAAGAAGGTCTTAGTATGTGTGCTATTTTGAAAACCCGTCTTAGGAAGAAGTTTGTCAAATTAGTTGGTGATAATGTTTTTAGTAACTGGTCTTGGGTTTCCAACTTGAGGGATTGTAGAAGTGTGTGTAGAATTATGGTGGGGTGGGATAGCAATGTGATTGGTGCTAACTTGATTTCTTATTTTGATCAGGCTATGCAGTTTGAAGTTAATTTTGTTCATGATCACAGGAAGCAGTTTATTACCTTTGTTTATGCTAAGAATTTTGATGGTGAAAGAAGGCTTTATGGAGAAATCTAGTTGAACACACCAAGCTTGTTAATGGTGAGCCGAGGGTACTCTTGGGTGATTTTAACGTGGCAGTGAATATTGATAATTGTTCTGATATTTCTGTTGTCAAAGATAAACATGTTGAAGACTTCAGAAAGTGTCTCGAGCTTTTGGATTTAGAAGATATCAATAGCAAAGGTATGTTCTATGCATGGATTCAAAAACTTCATGATCCTGATTCTGGTATTCTTAAGAAGTTAGATAGAGTATTTGGTAACTTCATGTTCTTATCGTCTTTTGGAAGCTGTTTTGCTGATTTCCTCCCTTTTGTTACTTCGGATCATTGTCCCACTATTTTGACTTACCCTTCAGTCAAACCTTCTAAGCCTAGGTCTTTTCGGTTTGCTTATTTTCTTGCTAAAAAGGAGTCTTTCATCCCTACTGTTAGAGATAATTAGAATAAAGACGTTCAGGGGTTTCGTATGTTTATGCTAGCTAAGAGATTAAAAAATATGAAAAGATATTTAAGAAATATGAATAGGCTGAATGGGAATGTCTTTAATAAGGTGAAAGTGTTGAGAGTTGAGCTCAAGAGGGTTCAACAAAATCTTGACAAGGACCCTAACAATAGCAGCCTTAGGTATGAGGAGTCTATTTATCGTAAAGCATATAAAGAAGTGGTGATGGATGAGGAAAATCTACTTAGGCAAAAACAAAAATTCAGTGGTTAAAGGATGGGGATCAAAACACATCTTATTTTCACAATGTTCTCAAAAGTAGGATTAGTAAGAGAAGGATTCAGGTGGTTTATGATGAGTTTGGAAATAAGTTTTATGGTGATGAGGTGCCGGGATGTTTTGTGAACCATTTTCATAAGTTTTTGGGAAGTGAAGATGAAGTTATGGCTATTGATGATGGGGATGATCTTTTTATTAAGAAACTTGATCCTTTAGTTGCTGATAATATAGTTAGAAGTGTTACGGATATTGAAATCAAGGAAGCAATGTTTAGCATTGATGAAGATAAAACTGTTGGACCGGATGGTTTTACGTCCAAAATTTTCAAAACTGCTTGGAGTATTGTGGGCGGTGATGTGTGTGCAGCGGTTAGAGAATTTTTCTGCTTTGGTAAATTGCTTGGTGAATTTAATGCCAACCTTATTTCTCTCATTCCAAAGATCCAGGTTCCTTTGAAAGTGTCGGATTATAGGCCCATTGCTTGTGGAAATGTTGTTTATAAATGTATCAGCAAAGTTATATCCAACAGACTCAAGGAAGGTTTATGTAGTTTGATTAACAGCAACCAAAGCGCATTTATACTGGGAAGACAGATTAGCGATAACATTCTTCTTGCTCAAGAGTTCATGAAGGGTTATAGTTGGGATGGTAATATTTAAAAGTGTGCTTTCAAGGTGGATATTCAGAAGGCGTACGACACGGTTAACTGGGACTTTTTGAAGACTATTCTTACTCGGTTTGGGTTTCACAACTCTATGGTATATGTCTTACTTCTGCCTCGTTTTCTATTTGTGTTAATGGGGAACTTCACGGGTTTTTTAAAAGTAAAAGGGGGCTTAGACAGAGGGACCCGATTTCTCCATATCTTTTTACTATCGTTATGGAACTTTTTAACTTGATGGTGAAGAGAAAAATTAGGAGGGATAGTAGATTTCGATATCATTGGGGGTGTAAGAAGCTATCTTTGACACATTTATGTTTTGCGGATGACCGTTTTCTACTTTGCCATGGGGATGAAATCTCGGCTTGTATTTTAAGGAGGGCTTTAGATGAGTTTACTATGTGTTTTGGTTTATTTCCTAGTTCGCTAAGAGTGCTGCTTTTTTTGTTAATATGTCGGTTGAGGATAAATCTAGGATCCTCCTTGCTATGTCGTTTAGTGTAGGTGTGCTTCCTATGAAAGATTTAGGTATCCATTTGACCGGTAAGAGAATCTGTAACAATGATTGTAGGGTTTTGATCGAGAAGGTTAAAAATTGGATTCATGATTGGAGAAATAAGACTTTGTCTTTTGCGGGCAGGCTTCAACTTTTAGCTTCTATTCTTGCTTCTTGACATACTTATTGGGCATCGATGTTCATTCTTCCTGTCTACGTTTGTGATAATATTGATAAATTACTTAAGAATTTCTTGTGGTCGGGTGGAGGTGATGGGAGAGGTATAGCTAGTGTAGCATGGAAAGACATTTGCAAGCCCAAAAATGAAGGTGGTCTTGGCCTAAAACCTCTTGGAATCATGAATGAGGCGTTAATGACCAAACAACTTTGGAATGCTATTAGTAAGAAAGACTCGTTATGGCTAAAATGGGTTCATACTTATAGGGTTAAGGGTAGAAATATTTGGAATGGTGTTAGTTTTGTGAATGGTTCGTGGAGTTGGAATCAGATTATTGGCCTTAGGAATAAGATTCGTGATTTTGTTGTGTATAAATTGGGTGATGGTAGGGAATGTTCTGTATGGTTTGACAAATGGCACACTAATGGGTCACTTTGCAAACTCATTACTCATAGTTTTCTCAGTACTCATGTTTTTGATGTTAATTGTGGAAAACTAGAAGGGCGGGTTGAATAGTTTTACGTCTTTTTAATTTTATTTTGAAAACTTGGTTTAGTTTGAAAACCTTGTTTACTTTTAAAACTTTGATTCGATCTTATGTGAACTCAAATCTTGAACAATATTAACAACTATATCTAAGTATGAACAATAATAATAATGTAAGCTAAGTATGTGAAATCAATACATGCATAATATAAACAATTATAGCTATATACGAGAGATAAGTAAGTAAACGTTTATTATGTAATCCTTAATTATATTTTGTATGAAAACTATACTTGATCGAAATGATCAATTATATGTATTTTATCCGTTTAGTTTGATTGTAAAAACTTTGTTTTGTGAATGAAACTTTTGTTTGATCTTTAAGTGAAATCAAAACTAGCACTATATGAGCAACTATATATATACGTCTATGTCTACGAAAGTAATAACGATATAAGCAAGATAATAAGTAAAAGATGGAAAGATCAAACCGCGAGACAAAGCATTTACAGTGGTTCGGCTCCAAGGACACCTTCCTTGCCCTACTCCACTCCCCGAGTCACCTACTCGAGATTTTTCTTCACTATGTCAACAAGCTCCCTTATGGCGGAGAAAACCTTACACACCAATTATCACACCACAACTTCGTCACAACTTATACACACCTTCTACACAACTTCTTCACACCTAGTCACTACTAAATCACAAAACTATTTCTTCACTCCTATCTATCTTCACAACTATCCACCTCATAACAATCTTCTTCACAACTATCTACTTCCTACCTATCTACTTCAAAACAATCTACTTCACAATCTCTCTATCTACACACCTTGCTAATCTATCTTCTATCAAATATTCACAACTAGTTACACAAAGAAATAGATATAATGGATGATGCTCTAACAACTTGGATGTGGAGGTCACAACAAGTTGTAATACTTATTCTCTTGAAGGATTGAAGTATTCTTCTCTTGCACTTGAAAGGTTGAAGCTTGAATCACTTGGAAACAAAAGCTTATGATTATATGATCAAAGGGTTTAAGAGAATGGTATAGAAGATTTATATCAGAGAGTTTATAGTGCAAAAGGTGAGGAAAAATGCCAGATTTGAGCCAGTATTTATAGGGAAAAAAATACTGTTTGGGAGCGTGGCCGGTCCCCTTAATTAGGGGGCGATCCCCTTAATAATTATGGGGGCCGCCCTATTAAAAAAAAATTCTTCAGAATTTTTTGTCCTTTTGTGGGGAAGGTTTATCTGAAGAATCTAGTCGTTTTTTTGGTAGAAATTTGAATTCAAAATATTTATTTTGAATAAAACATTTCTTATAAATATAAAAACATTTTGTATAAGTTTAAAAATGTTTGTCCCATTTTATAAAAAATGTATGGTTTGTAAAAGTAAAAATTCCTTTAATCATAGAATACATTAGACATTTTGTTTATTCATACCTTAAGTGATTTGGATGTTAAAGTCAATATTTACGACTAAATACTTGTTTATATCATAATTTGTAGTTCAATGAATTTACGTTTTGTGATTATCAAAACATAGAGATATCGATAAATGTTAATAATGTTTTTAGACATTATTTATATCAACAATCTCCCCTTTTTTGTTGATTGCAAAACCTAAACTCATCAAGTCTAAAAATTAATTTTTAGACATGTATTTAGCGAGTTTATATTCACTTCTCCCCCTTTTTGTAGAATCAAAAAGGTTATGCCTGCTAGCTTCATAAATGAAGGTAGACGGGAAGAAAGCTCCCCCTTGATGTGTGCTCCCCCTCATTTGATGGCACCAAGGAATCGAGATATGGAATGCTCGCAAGAAAAATATTAGAAGCACAAGCATATATAGAAGAATATGCAATATATAAATAACAAGCATAGAAAACAACTATTAAGGATACATAACAATTAATTCAAAGTGATTATGTTAAAGACCCTAATTTGCCAAAGAGAGCCATCGGACTTGCTTGTAACAAAAGGTTGGTTGATTCTTATTTGAAAGTGAAAATCATAAGCATATATTATGCTTATATGGTTGATGATTGAGTGTTTGGAATGAAAATGGTTAAGTTAGGGTAGGATTGTTGGATTAATGGAGGTATATGTTTGGGTGCATGAGTGTTGGAGAGTTTAGAGGTGTAGAGTTAGGAGCGAAAGAGGTTAATTTAGAGTTTGGATGTTGTTCAAGCGAGGGTTTTGGATGAGAACTAGTGAGAAGATACTCAATCCAAGTGAAGTGTTCATTCAATGAAATGGTTTGTTTTTAGAGAAAGATGCAACAAGGAAAATTGTTGACATGTTTTGCAACTTGTTTCAAGTTGTGGGGTGATGAAGGAGAGCTAGAGGAAAGTTATTCCAAGTTGCATTGAGCAAGGTGTAAGGTAAGAAGAGCACTAAGCTCATAGGCTTCCTTGAGTTCTTCAATGAACTTCAAGTGTTTGGAGAAAGGTGATGATGGCGGAGTGTGGTTTTTATTAGGGATGGATGATTGGACATGCAACAAAGGAATAGCATGTGAGTTGGTAGGAGGTGGTGATGATACTTTTGGTGGTGGAGACATTTGTGAGTTTAAGTAATCATGAATGGATGAGGATAAAGGTATGGAAGAGGAGGATGTTCCTTGAGTGGAGAGTGTTTTGGATGTTGGATTGGTAGGTTGAACAAAAATGTGAGGTGTTAGGAATGAGATTGGGATTGTTGTTTTGAGATGGAACATGCTCTTCATATGGCTTATGTGGGTGAGATGAAGGTGTATTTTGGGGAACAAGGATAGATGTTTGGTTATTATGATGAGGTTTGTGAAAGGGTTCATTTGAGTGAACATGAGGTTTGTGTATCATGAAATATGGTTTGACCTTCATGGGTTAAGTTGTAGTGGTGATGACACACTTTGTAGAGTGTGTCAAGTGATGTGATTGGTGAGAGTGAAAGAGCGATGTTCATGGAAGGGATTTCTTGGTAGGAGAGTGTTATAGATGGTGCATTAGGTGCACTAGGAGATGAAATTTGAGGTTGGGGTGAGTAAAGATTATGAGGTTTGGGTGTGTAAAGATTATGAGGTTTGAGTGTAATGTAGAAGGATATGGATGAGTAAAGGTTGTTGATATGTAATGTTGGTGGGAAGGAAAGTGAGGTGTTAGGTAGGATTGGTGGAGATTGAGAGGAATGAGAGTGTTTATAATGTAGGATTGGTGGGATTAAGGATGTATAAACTTTGATAGAAGGTTTAGGATAAAATAGGTTTGTGAATTTTGGGAAGTGTAGGATGAAATGGGCTAAAAAGTAGAAAAAGGAAACAACACGTTCGACCATCAGATGGCCGGTCCCCTTAATTGGAGGCCGATCCCCTTAATTGGAGGCTGGTCCCCTTAATAAGTAAGGGGGCCGCCTTATGATTTAAGGGGGCCGCCCATTTGGTGATTCCCAGATTGCCAGAAAAGGGTTTTTGGTAGTGAATTACAGAAAGGTTGTGTTTTTGGTTTCAAACAAGCCCAACTCTTTGAGGCAATTAAACATATACTAATTATGTAGGCAATTATGTAGTCAAAGCATGTTAACCAAAGAGATTAAGTAAACAAGCAATTTCATCTAGCATGCAAACATACTCATCTAGCAAGTAAAATATAAGTGCTAGAAAACAATAAGCAACATCAAGTATTTCATAACTACATAACTAGGAGGATTAATCCTAATGTGTATCAATGTGCAATAAGTGGGTAGTTATGATAGCATGGGTTTCTAGACTTGTTACAAACAAAGTCTTAATAGACAAACCATGGTCCTCTTGATTTGATTTAGTTCAATTATAAGTGTCATTTATATAAATATAGATGACAAATATGAGATCACCATGCATGATTTAAAGAGACGTTTTTAGCATTATTCAACAATGTTTGAAAGTAGGTTTTCATGTAGATGTGAGAGTTATTTGAATAAAATAGATTGGGGTTTACTTCAAAATGTGTTAATGAAAAGTAAAGAAAATTTTCTCAATCTTTGGTTTTGATTAAAACAAAATTGTGGATATTGATAGTGAAAACATCTTATTTTAAAGTGGGATAGTTATTTGAAAAACTATTTTCCAAAATGTGAGGTTTTTGCATATTTTTAAAGATATTAGATTTTTGACAACAAATATCATTAATCATATATTTTAAAAGATGTTTATTAAAGATCTCATGCTCAAGAGGATTGGTTAAGCCTACTATTATCTCATGCTATCGTTTCTACATATCCTATGATCCTAAAGGAAGTGATGACGATCATTTATATTATAGATGCGAGAGTGTTGAATGGGGTATAACCTAACATCTATAGTTCCTTTGTTTTCCCACGCTTATCTAACTTAATGCCATAGTCTACGAGAGCTTGTTTCATCCACAGTTTTCTTACGTGAGGGATCTAATCCTACTTCTATATTAACGATTGATCCACTTAACTCATTTCACTTCATCACCATGAGTTTACTAATAGTGGATATAGAAGATTTCCATTTTCTATTATGTTCAACAATGAACAATTTCATCTTATTCCTAGGAAAGTCAACTAATGATGTTTATAGGTTATAAGTATATAAGCTATTATGTACGTATATATGTTTGAGAGTTACAAACAATATATATGTGTATAGCTAAGCATGTAAATTATAGCGATGAACTTAAAAGAAACGCGCACCTTTTAGTCTTCAATGGATTTTCTTCAAGCACTTCAAGTGACTATGTTGACTTATAGAAGTCATTTGTAGATGAGATTCCAACTTCTTCGAAGAATGACAACTTAGCCACTTGGTCCCCATTGTCTCATTGGTCCAAAGTTGTTTGGTCCAAACATATTCAACATTTGGCTAGGATACATGTATGGCAGTAGTATTCCCCAAGGATTGTAACTTGGTTGATAATTCCACATTTGATGACTAGTATTGTTGTAGTTTTGTCTATTTTGTTTCTTCTAGGTTGAGGTGTTTTAGATTGAGTATGAAATTTATTTGGTTTTCTTGGTGGTGAAGTTTTAGATCTTAATTTAGGTTTAGAGGATCCTACTTCGGTCTTTAAGGATGGTTTATAAAAAGTTTTTACTTTTTCATCATTCGTAATGGGTATTTTTCTATCTTTTGTAAGTATATACTTAGGTTTTGATTCTAATGATTTTTGTTTACTAGATTCACATTCAAACTTTATACTTTTATTTTCACTAGTTGAAACACTGGTTGAGGTTAATCCTAGACTGGTTTTATCTCCCGAAGTTTCTTGAACACTTATTATTTTCTTAAGTGGGTTACTACTGTTTTTAAACTTGTCAAGTTTGAAAATTTCATATTTAAGTTTTTCGTTTTCATTTTTAACCTCTATCCATGTTTTACATTCTATAAAAACTTCTTTTCCTTTTTCCAAATGTTGTAGTTTAATTTTTAATTCGAGTACTTCATTTTCTGATAGATTATTAATATGTTTTAGTGACTTATTTTTAGCTATAACCTTTTGACCTAATTTGCATAACCTATTATATTCACTATCTAGGTCTTTTTCGTCTAATGATAAATTTTCGTCACTAAAGTATTCGGTTTCGAAACGTACCTCGCTTGATGTCTTAGCCATAAGACACTTCTCCTCTTTTATGATTTCTTTCTCATAGTCATCGCTATCACTCCAAGCTCCTCCAATAAACGCCTTTTGATTTTGATCTCTTGACATCATTGGACATTTTCCAATGAGATGATTTGGATCACCACATTTGAAGCACTTCCTTTCACTTTTGCCATTTTTGTCATCTTTATTTCTTTGGTATGCTTTCCTTTCATCATGCGGTTGTCTAACGAATCTTCCTCGCCTTTTGAAGAATTTCTTGAAGTCTCTTACGACCATCGCATATTCTTCGTCATCACTTTCGGAGGTTGAGCTATCCTCGTTACTAGATTCCATCCTAGCTTTCAACGCAATTGACTTGCTTTGATATCTTTTTCCATTGACCATCTCAGAATCTTTCTTTATTATTGCTTCGTAGACTTTCAGGTTGCCGATCAACTCATCAAGTTGAAGAGTTGACAAGTTCTTAGATTCTTCAATCGCCGTAACTTTAGCTCGCCATTTTGGATGAAGAGCTCTAAGAAATTTCCTAACAAAATTCTTACTAGAAAAATTCTCATCAAGTGCTTTTAAACTTGTGATGGTAGTGTTAAACCTAGCAAAAGCATTATCTATTGATTCCTCCTCTGGAATCGTAAATTGTTCATATTGTTGAACAAGAAGATCTATTTTGTTATCTTTAACTTGACTATTACCTTGGTGAGTGATTAGTAAAGAATCCCAAATTTCTTTTGCGGTTTTACACATAAAAATTATTTCATATTCTTTGCGTGGTAACGCATTATAAATAACCATTTAGCCTCATTATTTTTTGCTAGTTTCTTTTTTACATCATCAATTTGTTTTTCAAAAGATACAATTTCATCCATTTTAGTTTCAAAATTATATTGAATAGGGGGAAAATCACCAAAGGTAATGACATGCCAAAGATCAAGGTCTTTTGATTTCACATAAGTTTCGAATCTATTTTTCCAAAAAAGAAAACCATCACTTTCAAATAGTGGTGGTCTTTGCATAGATTGCCCTTCTAAATATTTTTCAGATTCCATAGATCGTTCTAAGTTTTAAATTACAGTTTATTTTAAAAATCTTGTTTAACGTAGCTCTGATGCCAATTGTGCAAAACTAGAAGGGGGTTGAATAGTTTTACGTCTTTTTAATTTTATTATGAAAACTTGGTTTAGTTTGAAAACCTTTTTACTTTTAAAACTTTGATTCGTTATTATGTGAACTCAAATCTTGAACAATATTAACAACTATATCTAAGTATGAACAATAATAATAATGTAAGCTAAGTATGTGAAATCAATACATGCATAATATAAACAATTATAGCTATATACGAGAGATAAGTAAGTAAACGTTTATTATGTAATCCTTAATTATATTTTGTATAAAACTATACTTGATCAAAATGATCAATTATATGTATTTTATCCGTTTAGTTTGATTGAAAAAACTTTGTTTTGTGAATGAAACTTTTGTTTGATCTTTAAGTGAAATAAACACTAGCACTATATGAGCAACTATATATATACGTCTATGTCTACGAAAGTAATAACGATATAAGCAAGATAATAAGTAAAATATGGAAAGATCAAACCGCGAGACAAAGCATTTATAGTGGTTCGGCTACAATGACACCTTCCTTGCCCTACTCCACTTCCCGAGTTACCTACTCGAGAGTTTTCTTCACTATGTCAACAAGCTCCCTTATGGCGGTGAAAATCTTACACACCAATTATCACATCACAACTTATAGACACCTTCTACACAACTTCTTCACACCTAGTCACTACTAAATCACAACACTATTTCTTCACTCCTATCTATAACACCCCCAAAATTTTACAACGCAACGGAATACCAATTTGGGTGTCACTTCATAATTCATAAAAACAAGTTACATAAAACGACCTCTAAAGAGAAGTTTAATAAAATGTCACATTCGATTTGATAAATCAGAGTACAAAGGTCCCAACAATTTATATTTAAAACTTAAGTTACAAGAGTTCAAACATGACTCATTTGTATATTTAAAGAAAATAATTATCGAATGTGAAGAAAACAAGTCCTTCAATGTTTGATATCCACGCGACTCCGATTGCTCCCAATGCTCAGCTAGCCAAATAATACCTGAGAAAATACATGCTAAAAAGTCAACACAAAGGTTGAGTGAATCCATAGAGTTTAATAAGTAATCATTTGAATACAAGATAATCCAGTTTAAAAATACGATGGGCTACGTTGTTATACGCCCATAAATAAGTTGACATGTAACAAATACAAGTCGGGAAATAAGATTTATAGTATTGAGCTCATGAAACCGAACCTTAACCAAGATTTAATAATTGCCCCGGCAGGGTAATATTTGCCATTTACCTCATATTTCTCAATATTATGTGACCGTTAAAAGGTGAGCGCTACTCACTCGGCCAGGCTGGTCAATGCCCAATATGCATATTCATAATACTAGCGTTTCCAACGAAATTAACGGTTCATGATGGGGACTTAATTGGCAAGAAATATACTCAATGTCTATAATCTTGTAATCAGGTCAAGCATACCAAAAATTAATACTTGTATTCAGTTTATAAAACTAGCATGTATCCCCCTCGCGAGGTTTATAAAACAATTGAAGTAAGTAAAAGCGAGGCTATGAACTCACCGAGAGTAAAGTGAATAGCAATGAACAAGCAAGTGAAGGAATAGCCGCAAAAGCTCTACGATGAACCTAATTAATATACGTTGTCTTAGTTTATGAAAATAGATATCAATGTACTTTTGATTATACAATTTATGATCTTACTTAAGCTTGGTACAATACTCCTAGATACATAAAAAAGTTTTAGTTACTTACTTACAAATTATCCAAAGGTATACTCTTGCATTTATATAAGTATAAAACTTAAATTTACCCTAGGTTCAATTTTGATTTAAAGGTTCAATTTAACTCTAAGGTTCAAATTAGTCCATGGGTCAAGTTTTTGGTCAAAAAGGTCACATTAGACCTAAGGGTTCAAAATATACTAGGTGGTTCAAAATTGTTTTAAAAGGTCCAATCATTAAAGTGTATAACACTTATTTACTTTTTATAACTAGTGCTGATGGAATTTTTATTAACTTGCCTATGTTTAGAAAATCGCCATTCGCAAACCGTAAGTCCTCAAGTCTCGTTCTTTATATCCCCGGAAAGGTCTATTTCTGTACTAACGAGATTTATTGGTCCCACTTAGCTAAAAATTACATAACCTTAGTAAAACAGTCCATTTACCCAAACTATCAATCCATTCAGCTTTCAAATTTTCAATGGTCTCACGAAAAGTGCGATATCTAGAGTTTTACTAACCCGATTTATTCCCCGTTTTCGGCCACATTTAAGTTAAGATGTCCTCTACAACTTTTATTCTTTGAGTAACAGAGGGTTTAATACAAAAAAAATGACTTTTTCACGTTTCAAAACTGTTACTCAGATTAGTACATGTTTCACCAAAACATTTTTAGTTTAATCATCGTAAGGAGTTATTCGACGAAACACCCGTCAAAATGACCACAAGACATAGGGATACAACTAAATATTTTTAGTTTATGTCCATTGTCTACTGATTTGATCAGTTTAATACTTTTATACACGGATCAAAAATAAAACAGTTTTATGTTTAGCCTTTCTTTTGTTTTAAGGTTTTCTAACTTAAGTACCAAGCTTAACTAAGCATTATAACTTATATAATGTTCAAATACATCAAGATAGTGAATAAATAGAAGTATGAAAAGATGAAAAATAATACTTGAAGCTTACAAGTGAAATGATGAGGTTTAAGGTAACAAGGTTCCTAATACTTCCTAGTTTTTATTCCAAAACTAGAACAAGAAGTAAACTAGGTTTAATAAACTTGATAAAATCTTGATCTCCTCCTCCTCCTTGTTGTGGCTGCCGAAATTGAGAGAGAGAGCAAAAGGGATGAGAAGGTTTTATTATGTAACTAGTTGTGTGAGATACAATGAATGAGTGAAAAGAAAAAAAAATACATTTTAAACATGCATTATTGAGTGGGTAAGAAATTGTCAAATGTGTAAGAGTGGAACGTGGGCGGGGGGCGGCAAAATGAGATTTTTAGTGATTGAGTGGGTGAGTGTGTAATATAGTGTAAGACATTTGGTAGGATAGGTTAGATATTATTAGTTTTAGGGTATACCGGGTACCGAGTTTGCTAGAAATAAAATTTAACGGTACTAAATAAAGTGTAAAACTTGTGAAAATATAAAAACTAGTTTTCATGATGAATTTTTGAAATATAAATGAGTGATGAGATTATTGAAGGATTTATTTGAGGTTAAAACGTGAAATACGAAATTTAAACCGCGCTATAAAAATAAAATGAGTAAAAATGAAAAGTGGAAGTAAAAATGAAATATAATGGATAGTGACTTTAAAATATGATTGAAATAAAACAATGGTGCATAGAAAATGTAGACTGAGCATAGTCTAGTTGCGATAGAATTTATTTAAACGTACGCGGATATCTTCCGAATAAGTAATTAAATTAAAATAGATTATTTAAATAATAAACCATTAAAATAATCGGCACGAGAATTTTAGAAATGTCACATCACGTACCCCTTAAGAGAGCGACGTCCCGGCGCTCAATTCTTCTTAATCATTTTTTTTTTTTCGTTTTAAAGATTTTTTTTGGTATGGAAGCATGTATAAAAACCATGTTGAAACTCGGGTTTATGGTTGTGATTGTAGAATGTCTATTTTCAAATCTCTATGAATCATTAGTTGAAACGAGGTTTAAATCGGTCATATCCTTAAGACGTGATTAAAATGTGATGTATAAAATATGAATTTGAAAGATAGGGCATGGTGTCATTAAAAATTTAGTTATGGTTTTTACAAAAGAGGGTTGGTTAGAACCGACTCTTTAACTTAAGAAGGTCATTTTTGGTAATTTAAACACTTGTGAAGTATTTGTAAAATTTTCATAAAGACGCATAAAATTTTATAGAAGTCCATGGAGGTTCTTAAAGCATTTTGTGCTCGGGATTTTGACAAGGTAACAAGATAGCAACGAAGATAGAATAAGTGATAGAAATCACCTAATGTGTAAGCAGTGGTATGAGGGAACGATTTGAATGTCGTGAGGGTCCTGAAAGGAAAGGATAGAACAAAAGTGTTGGCAATAAGAAAATAGGAGACAAGGAATTTATCAAGTCGTCAATTCGTGAAAGTGAATAATAGTACATTACTATTAGCTTATCAAGCTCGCGGCGGTCGATACAAAATCGGAAAAATCAACGTAACAAATTACGAGTCGAGAGGAGTTCATAGCCAAAAGAATGATTCGTACACACGCTATGGTGGAATACACATAAGCCCACTCATTCATAACTCGTCAATTACATAAAGAGGCGTCCCAATCCATGTAAGTGAAGATTTATGAATTTATGGTTCGGCGGTTTATAATTTCCTTATTCAAATGAAGAAGCGTCCCAATTCATTTCAATAAGACGATTATAAATCATCCTACTTAAGTATGTCCATCAAAAAAAAAATACACAACAAGATCAAATGCTAAAATAAATAAAATGATGTCTAATTAACGACATGATTTATCAAAATCATGAGAAGAAGTAACGAGAATAATAATATGACATTAGTCAATCACATTATCAAAGGTGAGTGCTAAGGGATGGCACGATCCGAGATGAAAAGTTAAGGTCGTACTCCCATCAATTGGAAGATTTCAAAACAATGAATAACGAAAACAACATACACGATTCAAAGGCGTAAGAAGAATGTTCACACTCAAAGTTGAACAATAAAATAACTGGTGGAATTGACAAAGTACACCGAATGTCAATATCATCAAAAGGAAATGGAGTAAAGTAGCGAAAATATTTCAGAGATCACCGCATCGTTCATAAGGGGTTAAAGTAAACGAATTCATTAATACATATCATAGTACTACACATACGTGTAAAGATTTGAGAAGAGAGTAACACATACTAGTATCGACGTTCGAGGGAGAAAATAAGAAAACACGAAGTGCGCGATAATCGGAGTGGTCAGCGTAACTGGCCGATATAAAGCAAATAATATGACGTCATAAGATAGACGTGAAAGAGTGAATCATGACTAAGGGATATACTCATCATTCATATAATAGAAGTAAGGATGCAAAAGAGAGCATTTAAGTTACCTGGGAGCAAGCGTACGCGGATATCGAACAATGGTGAAAGACTTAATTTTTTTTTTTTTTTTTTTTTTTTTTTTTTTCTGAAAATCAGTTATAGTTTAGGTTTTGAAAACGACCTAATTCGCTATAACTAAAGCTCTGGTACCATTCTATAACACCCCCAAAATTTTACAACGCAACGGAATACCAATTTGGGTGTCACTTCATAATTCATAAAAACAAGTTACATAAAACGACCTCTAAAGAGAAGTTTAATAAAATGTCACATTCGATTTGATAAATCAGAGTACAAAGGTCCCAACAATTTATATTTAAAACTTAAGTTACAAGAGTTCAAACATGACTCATTTGTATATTTAAAGAAAATAATTATCGAATGTGAAGAAAACAAGTCCTTCAATGTTTGATATCCACGCGACTCCGATTGCTCCCAATGCTCAGCTAGCCAAATAATACCTGAGAAAATACATGCTAAAAAGTCAACACAAAGGTTGAGTGAATCCATAGAGTTTAATAAGTAATCATTTGAATACAAGATAATCCAGTTTAAAAATACGATGGGCTACGTTGTTATACGCCCATAAATAAGTTGACATGTAACAAATACAAGTCGGGAAATAAGATTTATAGTATTGAGCTCATGAAACCGAACCTTAACCAAGATTTAATAATTGCCCCGGCAGGGTAATATTTGCCATTTACCTCATATTTCTCAATATTATGTGACCGTTAAAAGGTGAGCGCTACTCACTCGGCCAGGCTGGTCAATGCCCAATATGCATATTCATAATACTAGCGTTTCCAACAAAATTAACGGTTCATGATGGGGACTTAATTGGCAAGAAATATACTCAATGTCTATAATCTTGTAATCAGGTCAAGCATACCAAAAATTAATACTTGTATTCAGTTTATAAAACTAGCATGTATCCCCCTCGCGAGGTTTATAAAACAATTGAAGTAAGTAAAAGCGAGGCTATGAACTCACCGAGAGTAAAGTGAATAGCAATGAACAAGCAAGTGAAGGAATAGCCGCAAAAGCTCTACGATGAACCTAATTAATATACGTTGTCTTAGTTTATGAAAATAGATATCAATGTACTTTTGATTATACAATTTATGATCTTACTTAAGCTTGGTACAATACTCCTAGATACATAAAAAAAGTTTTAGTTACTTACTTACAAATTATCCAAAGGTATACTCTTGCATTTATATAAGTATAAAACTTAAATTTACCCTAGGTTCAATTTTGATTTAAAGGTTCAATTTAACTCTAAGGTTCAAATTAGTCCATGGGTCAAGTTTTTGGTCAAAAAGGTCACATTAGACCTAAGGGTTCAAAATATACTAGGTGGTTCAAAATTGTTTTAAAAGGTCCAATCATTAAAGTGTATAACACTTATTTACTTTTTATAACTAGTGCTGATGGAATTTTTATTAACTTGCCTATGTTTAGAAAATCGCCATTCGCAAACCGTAAGTCCTCAAGTCTCGTTCTTTATATCCCCGGAAAGGTCTATTTCTGTACTAACGAGATTTATTGGTCCCACTTAGCTAAAAATTACATAACCTTAGTAAAACAGTCCATTTACCCAAACTATCAATCCATTCAGCTTTCAAATTTTCAATGGTCTCACGAAAAGTGCGATATCTAGAGTTTTACTAACCCGATTTATTCCCCGTTTTCGGCCACATTTAAGTTAAGATGTCCTCTACAACTTTTATTCTTTGAGTAACAGAGGGTTTAATACAAAAAAAATGACTTTTTCACGTTTCAAAACTGTTACTCAGATTAGTACATGTTTCACCAAAACATTTTTAGTTTAATCATCGTAAGGAGTTATTCGACGAAACACCCGTCAAAATGACCACAAGACATAGGGCTACAACTACATATTTTTAGTTTATGTCCATTGTCTACTGATTTGATCAGTTTAATACTTTTATACACGGATCAAAAATAAAACAGTTTTATGTTTAGCCTTTCTTTTGTTTTAAGGTTTTCTAACTTAAGTACCAAGCTTAACTAAGCATTATAACTTATATAATGTTCAAATACATCAAGATAGTGAATAAATAGAAGTATGAAAAGATGAAAAATAATACTTGAAGCTTACAAGTGAAATGATGAGGTTTAAGGTAACAAGGTTCCTAATACTTCCTAGTTTTTATTCCAAAACTAGAACAAGAAGTAAACTAGGTTTAATAAACTTGATAAAATCTTGATCTCCTCCTCCTCCTTGTTGTGGCTGCCGAAATTGAGAGAGAGAGCAAAAGGGATGAGAAGGTTTTATTATGTAACTAGTTGTGTGAGATACAATGAATGAGTGAAAAGAAAAAAAAATACATTTTAAACATGCATTATTGAGTGGGTAAGAAATTGTCAAATGTGTAAGAGTGGAACGTGGGGGGGGCGGCAAAATGAGATTTTTAGTGATTGAGTGGGTGAGTGTGTAATATAGTGTAAGACATTTGGTAGGATAGGTTAGATATTATTAGTTTTAGGGTATACCGGGTACCGAGTTTGCTAGAAATAAAATTTAACGGTACTAAATAAAGTGTAAAACTTGTGAAAATATAAAAACTAGTTTTCATGATGAATTTTTGAAATATAAATGAGTGATGAGATTATTGAAGGATTTATTTGAGGTTAAAACGTGAAATACGAAATTTAAACCGCGCTATAAAAATAAAATGAGTAAAAATGAAAAGTGGAAGTAAAAATGAAATATAATGGATAGTGACTTTAAAATATGATTGAAATAAAACAATGGTGCATAGAAAATGTAGACTGAGCATAGTCTAGTTGCGATAGAATTTATTTAAACGTACGCGGATATCTTCCGAATAAGTAATTAAATTAAAATAGATTATTTAAATAATAAACCATTAAAATAATCGGCACGAGAATTTTAGAAATGCCACACTATCTATCTTCACAACTATCTACCTCACAAAAATCTTCTTCACAACTATCTACTTCGCACCTATCTACTTCACAACAATCTACTTCACAATCTCTCTATCTACACACCTTGCTAATCTATCTTCAATCAAATATTCACAACTAGTTACACAAAGAAATAAATATAATGGATGATGCTCTAACAACTTGGATGTGGAGGTTACAACAAGTTGTAATACTTCTTCTATTGAAGGATTGAAGTATTCTTCTCTTGCTCTTGAAAGGTTGTAGCTTGAATCACTTGGAAACAAAAGCTGATAATTATATGATCAAAGGGTTTAAGAGAATGGTATAGAAGATTTATATCAGAGAGTTTATAGTGCAAAAGGTGAGGAAAAATGCCAGATTTGAGCCAGTATTTATAGGGAAAAAAATAATGTTCGGGAGCGTGGCCGGTCCCCTTAATTAGGGGTTGGTCCCCTTAATAATTAAGGGGGCCACCTAGTATAAGTAAGAGGGCCGCCCTATTAAAAAAAATTCTTCAGAATTTTTTGTCCTTTTGTGGGGAAGGTTTATCTGAAGAATCTAGCTGTTTTTTGGGTAGAAATTTGAATTCAAAATATTTATTTTGAATAAAACATTTCTTATAAATATAAAAACATTTTGTATAAGTTTAAAAATGTTTGTCCCATTTTATAAAAAATGTATGGTTTGTAAAAATAAAAATTCCTTTGATCATAGAATGCATTAGAAATTTTGTTTATTTATACCTTAAGTGATTTGGATGTTAAAGTGAATATTTATGACTAAATACTTGTTTACATCATAATTTGTAGTTCAATGAGTTTACGTTTTGTGATTATCAAAACATAGAGATATCGATAAATGTTAATAATGTTTTTAGATGTTAAAGTGGCTGATTGGGTTGGTGAGAATGGATGGAAATGGCCTTTGGAGTGGAATGACCTGTTTAGAGAGGTTTTGAGTGTCCCGGTTCCTGTTTTGATTAATGAATGTGCTGATAAGCTTATTTGGGTGAATAAGAAAAATAAGGAGTTGAACTTTAGCGTTAAGGAAGCATGGAAAGCCTTAAGAATTGACTGTCCTAAAGTCTTGTGGTATAAACACGTCTGGTTCTCGCAATGTATACCTAGGCACGCTTTTGTGCTCTGGATGGCCATGAGGGGTAGACTCAAGACCACGGATCGACTTTCTAAGTGGCTTAACATCTCTAGTACTCTGTGCCCTTTATGCAATAAGGTGTATGAAACTCACAGCCACTTTTTCTTTAAATGTGATTTTTCTAATATGGTGTAGGAAAACCTTAAACCCTTGTGTAAACTTGAGGACTTGTCGTGTGTTTGGGCTGAGAGTGTTTCACGTATATCCATTAAAACTGTAAACAATTCAGTATGGAGTGTTATTCAGCGCTTGGTATTTGGAGCTGCAGTTTATTTTGTTTGGCAAGAGAGGAATTTTAGAATTTTCCGAAATGATTTTAGGACCGAGGATACTGTTTTTAGTATTATTGTGGATACGGTTCGACATATGATTATGGGTTTGAAAATTAAGCATACCCGTGAGGTTGAAAAGGCAGCGGCTATTTGGAAGCTTTCTTTGAAAGATATTAATGGTAGTGGTAGGATGGGTTTTGAGGAAGAGAATGATGGTGTTAAATAGATCCTGGAGTTGGTTTATGCTACATGTTATCATTTTGAGTTATGTGCACAGATTGGGGTACTATCAGGGTGTTCGGGATTATACTCTGATTTCTGTTACTAACCGATTTTATGCAGATTCTGTTTCCTCTTTGTTGTTGTGTTTCATGATTCTTGGGTCTGTTGGTTATGTTTGGGTACAGGTTTTTGGAGTTGCAATCGTGTTTTTGATTGTGATGATGATACTTTTGATAGTCACTGGTTTTTTATGGATGATAATTATGGGCTATGCACTACAGGTGAAAGCGGGAGCCTTGGTATGTTTTTCTATTGTACCTTTGGTGTAGTTGAAGTACCAGGTATTTTAGTTAAGCATTTATGTTGGTCCTTTGCAATTAGCCTGTGCTGGCCTGTTTTTAAGGGTGTTTGGATTAGTACTAGTCTGCTATGCACTACAAGCGAAAGTGTAAGCAAGATTAAGGTTTTCTATTACTGTTTTGGTGTAGTTGAAGTGTCTTACAGTCTAGACAAAATTTTCTTCTTGTTTCACATGAATACCCTGCGCTGGCTCAATAGTATACAGGTTTGGTTTGTGAGGAGTATCAGACAGGTGGCTATGCACTACAGAGGTTGTTCAACTTCTGCGCTGGCATTCTATTTTGGTTGTGATAATGCCCAGGTTTTGTTTTTGTATTTAGATTCATGGTTTTCAAGCTGTTTAAGGTACTGATTGGGTTATGGGGCAGTTTGTGATATTTTCAGTTGGTGCTATTTTGATTGGGTTATTTGCTACTTTAACGCATATAAACTTTGTACTCTTTTTCCATGTTCAGAGGTTTCCCACAGGGTTTTTGGCATGATTTTTTAATGAGACAGAGTTCTTGGGTGATTGGTTACTTGATGTTCATCCTCCTGAGTTACTGCATCAGTTGTATTGAATTTGTATGTAATTCTATGGATTACTCATGCTCAAGTATCCTGAAGGTCTTCGGCTCCATTATGATTTTTGTTCTGTATAGTAACTCAGAATCAAGCAACATGAAGTTCTGTGGTACTATGGATTACTTAGAATCAAGATTGTTGAAGGATTTTGTTGCATTTTATCAGTTCAGTATGTGTCAAGATACTTGGAAGTTGATATGGATAGTTTGGGATGCTATTGGAAGGCTTCTGGCAGCATTAGTACAGGTGTCATGTATGGTAACTCCCTTTCCATCAGTTTTAGCAACTTGGCTTTCTATATGTTACTGTCATATGGTGATATTTGGAGGTGCATTGGTTGGTCCCTTTGCATCGGCCCATGTATTCAGAGTATGATGGTAATTATAGATCAAGCTTGTTTTCTTGCTATGACTAGTGGATTTGGGGTCTACCTTGATTATATTAACCTGGTTTGGTTATTAATAGCCTTAGTTATTTGCTGCTTTTGTGTATCAGAATGGGTATATTGTCCATTTCTGTTTGTTCTTTTTGTTTCCTAGGGGCTGTTTAGGGGTTGTCCTAGTAGTCTTTTTCTCATGTGCTATCTCTTGTAAATAACTTTTCATTTTATTTAATCTATTTTACCTTTGTAAAAAATAAATAAATAATAATAATAATAATAATAATAATAATAATAATAATAATAATAAAAGAAAAGGAAGAAGTATGCATCCAAGTGTGAAGACAATGGATACAAGTTCGTCCCTTTCGCCTTTTCTACGTTTGGGGAACTCGATGTGGAAGCTTTGAACACACTTTCGCGTATCGGGGCCATTGCCAGTAGTCACTCTAACAACGTTAAGAGTGGTGCTTTTATTTTTCATCGAGTTAGTTTCTGCATTCAAAAAGGGGTGGGAGCTTAGATTGTGTCTAGACTCCCCACCAATTTCATGTAACTTTTCATGGTTTCAATGATATATCCATTATTATTAAAAAAAATAAAAAATAATAAATAATAATAATAATAATAATAATAATAATAATAATAATAATAATAATAATAATAATAATAATAATAATAATAATAATAATAATAATAATAATAATAATAATAATAATAATAATAATAATAATAATAAGGTGCTCACATCTGCTGCTATTAAGGTGCTCACATCTTGTGGTGTCGCCCAATCAACTCCTGACACCTTGTAGGAGCTTGAGGCCAAACACCCTTATGCCCCCCCCCCCTCCGACTCTGTCATCTTCGTCATTTGACGAGGATGTCCTCTTTGTCCACAAAGACTTGGTGCTTAACAGGATCCGTAGTTTCCCCAAGGGGACGTCATGTGGTCGTGATGGGCTCCGGGCACAACATTTGATGGACATTCTGGGAGGGGCTGCGTCCGCTATCGCTGATGACTTGCTTGGGTCCATGACCGGGGTTGTTAATTTGTTTCTCAGCGGAAAGTGCCCTATTCAACTGGGGGAGTATATCGCTAGTGCCCCCTTGACTCCCTTAGTCAAGCCTGGTGGCGGTATACGTCCTATTGCTGTTAGTACTGTTTGGCGTAGGCTTGTGTCAAAGGTTGCCTCCTCTTCAGTCGGTGATTCCATGAACTCTTACTTGCAGGATTTTCAATTCAGGGTTGGAGTCCCTGGGGGATGCGAGGCTATCCTCCACTCTTTAAATAGGCTCATTGAGTCTAAGGGTCATGAAGTTGGACTCTCCATGCTTTTAGTGGACTTTAAGAATGCTTTCAACCTTGTTGACAGGAGTGTCTTGCTTCCGGAAGCTAGGGGCGATGCCCTTCTATTGCCCCGTGGGTTGAGTTCTGTTATGTGCGTCCTGCCAGGCTCTATTATGAGGACTCTATCATTTGGTCATGTCAGGGTGTCCAACAAGGTGATCCGTTGGGCCCTTTGTTGTTTGCCCTAGCTTTGCACCCTTTGATTCATGCTATCAATTAGTCGTGTGAGCTTACCCTTCAGGCGTGGTATCTCGATGATGGCACTATTGTTGAAGATACGCTCATGGTCGCCAAGGCACTTGACATCATTAGGACAGAGGGGCCCGCTCGTGGTTTGTTTTTAAATGTTGACAAGACTGAACTCTTCTGGCATGTCGAAAACCCTAGAAGCAGAGTGGATGGCGTGTTTCCTATATCGCTCGCCCGATCAATGGTGTCAAACTTCTTGGTGGTTCGGTTAGTTTGGATGAAGGTTTCTGTCGGGATTTGGCTTCCAAAAGGGTCTCCAAAACCATACATTTAATCGAGGCAATCAACAAACTCAATGATCCGCAATGTGAGCTTCTCCTTTTGTGTAACTGTGCAGGAGTTTCGAAATTATCTTATGCTTTGAGAACATGCTCCCCCTTGTACTTTTCAAGGGCCCAAGCTCAATTCGATCAGACGTTACGTGCCTCCTTGGAGAAGATTGTTACTGCTTCAGGGCCAGGGTTTGGAGATTGGCAGTGGAGGCTTGCCACTCTTCCAATAAAGCTCGGTGGTCTTGGCATCCTTTCAGTGGGGGATATCATCCAATATGCTTTTCTCGCTTCTCGAATGCAAACGAACGACTTACAGGATAAGATACTCACCAAAACGGGTATTGTTACACATGGCCCTTTATTCCAGCATGCTTTGGATATATTCAACGCTACTTGTAACACCGACTTCCTCACTGTCACCAGGGGCGCTTCTGCCCCCCAAATGATGAAAACCTTGGCAAAGTGTTATTTCGGTGTCATTGAGAAAGACCTTGTGTCCAAGTACTCACTAAGTCCAAGGCAGGTGGCTATACTTAGTAGTATCCGCGCCCCACATGCGCAGGACTTCCTATTCGCCATCCCTATCGACGGTCTAGGACAAAGGATGAATCCTCGCCAATTTCGATCGGTGTTATGCTACAGGCTTGCGGTTCCTATGTTCTCTGAAGGCAGCTTATGCCCGAGTTGCAATGTATACCGTATGGACCAGTGGGGGATCATGCGGTCCACTGCGCTAGCAAGGTGGGTGTTAAGTTCAGGCATAATTTGGTGCGTGATATCCTTGTTGATATATGTTCCAAAGCCGGGATTATAGTGCGTAAAGAGGCTCCAATGGGATTTCTTTCAGAGGAAGGGAGAGAATTACGTCCTGCAGATGTGCTATTGTTTAACTGGTTCCAAGGTAAGGACGCATGTCTAGATGTGACTAGGGTCTCTCCGTTTGCTGGGACTGGGGTGACGTCATGGGCCCCTGAGGCTGCTTTGAGTAATGCTGTGGAAAAGAAAAAGAAGAAGTATGCATCCAAGTGTGAAGACAATGGATACAAGTTCGTCCCTTTCGATTTTTCTACGTTTGGGGAACTTGATGTGGAAGCTTTGAATACACTTTCGCGTGTCGGGGCTATTGCCAGCAGCCACTCTAACAACGTTAAGAGCGGTGCTTTAATTTTTCATCGTGTTAGTTTATGTATTCAAAAAGGAGTGGGAGCACATATTGTGTCTAAACTCCCATCCAATTTCATGTAATTTCCTTGGTTTCAATGAAAAATCCTTAATAATAATAATAATAATAATAATAATAATAATAATAATAATAATAATAATAATAATAATAATAATAATAATAATAATAATAATAATAATAATAATAATAATAATAATTCACACGTGTTACCGAAACGGTTGAATCCACTTTTTCCCTATCTACTCGACAGATGGCGCTATGGAGATCACAAATGGAGGACCACACTTCTGATTGGCTTAGGGTGGTTCTGATATCTAGGTTGGGACAGACTATGAATGCTAGAACCTATCGATGTGTGTTATGTTATCGGCTAGGTGTTCCCTTATTCTCTGTTCAGATGTCGTGCTCAGCTTGTTCCACGGTCTTTGTAGGGGATATTTATGGGGACCATGCTGTATCATGCGCTGGTATTATTGGTATTAAACATCGGCATAACGTGGTGCGTGATACCCTTGTTGACGTCTGTTCTCGGTCAGGGATTTCAGCTCGTAAAGAAGTTGACATCGGGCTTTATTGGAGAAAGGGACCAACCCTTACGTCCAGCCGATATGTTGCTCTACTCATGGGATGGAGGGCTTGATGTATGTGTCGATTTGACAGGGTCATCACCCTTGACGCAAACTGGAATGGCTAATTTTGTACCTGGTCGTGCGGAGATTGAAGCCGCACAACGTAAACGTGTCAAGTATGAAGCTAAATGTGCGGATTTCGGATATCGGGTTCTTCCCTTCTCATTCTCTTCTTTTGAGGAACTTGAGAAGGATGCAGTGTCTTTACTAAAGCGGATCCGGAAGTTCTCGGTTACTCAAGACATTGGGGCGCGAGCTGCTACACATATTTTTAGTAAGATTTGCTTTGCTGTAGCTAAAGGAGTAGGGGCCCAGATAGTTTCTCGGCTTCCCACTAATTTTTTGTAAATCTTATGATTTTCTAATAAAGTGATAATAATAATAATAATAATAATAATAATAATAATAATAATAATAATAATAATAATAATAATAATAATAATAATAATAATAATAATAGTGATGGTTATGAGTTTCTCGGCTACACATATTTTAATAGGATTAGCTTCGCTATTGCTAGAGTTGTGGGGGCCCAGTTAGTCTCTCGGCTCCCCACTAATTTCTTGTAATTTTTTTTTTGTTTTTAATAAAGTGATGGTTATAATAATAATAATAATAATAATAATAATAATAATAATAATAATAATAATAATAATAATAATAATAGGGTATTTTTGTCATTTTATGCCACCAAACAAGCATTTAACGATCAAACTTAGAGAAAAATTGGTGAAGGAACCAAACCCAATACGGGTCACAACCAAAGGGACCAAACCTGTTAAAAAAGTTTAGGGACTATTTACGTTAAACTTGACAAACCATAGGGACCATTTATGAAATTAACTCTTTATTATTTATGAGTTAGCACCAACAGTAAAATTTTAATATGAATAATATTATAAATCATAAAATAGTTAAAGCACATATATGTTCCTCACACAGCAAACGGATAAATGATGGAAATATGGTTGTTAGGGGTTAAAAATACATAAGCGTTCCAAATTTAAATTAAGAAAGAAACGGGGTTGAAGAATTCGATTAGCAAACGAACATAGGACGACTAGGTAGCAAAAGAAGAACTTTGAAATCGGTTATTTTTTATTTTGTCCTCTACATATTTATCAAAAAAATAAAAATAAATAAATAAATAAATAAATAAATAATCATATCTTAAGCTTTTTACAAATAAACCATGTGCTAAAATTAAAAAAACATTTCAAAATTTTTGTAAAGAAGTTGACTTAGTCTTGATTTAATTTTATATGGCTTAGATTGAATATTAAGTTAATCCGATGACTTATAAGGGGCATTACCGTCCCGTAAAATTTGGAAGCCCTGTGCCATAATGAAATTTAGGCCCCTCCATCAACATAAAAAATCTATTTTTATATATATATAAAAAAAAATAGAAGTACCAAAAATATGAAATGCGCAAAACAACATAAAAATAATAATGTTTAACAAGTATGTATATATGTATCATACTTATAGTAATAGAACACCTTAAAAAGTTTTTCCTATCCGTATATAAAAATAATTTTTTTATATAATAAAAGATTACATAATTTCGGAGTTGCAAAACTCTTCTTACCGAAAAAATAAATTAGACTAATAGGAGAGCTCGATTGTGCCACGTAGGCAAAATCAAGCAACATGATTGGTTAATAAAAAGTCAAAATTGAATTGATTTTGGTCAAACTTTAATAAATTTGGTTAAGAAAAGTGTCAAATTTGTGAAAACAAAAATTTTTAAAAAGAGAAAGTAGTTAATAAAACTTTATGGCTGAATTTTACAAAAATTATATAGAACTAAGTGTAAAATTACAAGTTTCCATATTTTTTAATAACTTAAAAAAATAACAAATAACCCTTTACAGTTTATACCCCTATATTTTATAAGATGAACTTTGTTTGAAATTACATAAATATTAGTATTATTTTCAGACTTTCATCTATTAAAATTACAAAAATTTTGTAAATATACGAATTAGTTTTAATATACGTTAAATATTTCTTAAAACTAATATTCGTTTTAAACTTTCATCATCTATTAAAATATTTTTTTACTATATACGTTTAATAAGGACCCATGTTATTTTATTTAAAAAGTTTAATTTATGCGTATACGGGCTTGAATATTAAATACGGCTAAACTATTGTTAACGACAATATGAATATCAAATGTAAGCACGGATTACTGTGATATGAAAATAAATATACGCTATTTTACTTATAACAACGACCAATGAAATTTTTATTTATAGTTTATATATGGATATCCAGAAAAACATTTCTGAATAACTTTACGGATCATATTTTATCTTCATCAAAAGGACTTCGCTCATTACGAAAGGTGTCCATAGATGGCATACTGATATATCTCCTATTTGTGATGATTAGGTGCTACTAAACTCACACATTTTGTACAATACGATATGAAAATATCAATTTCAACCTTAACATCCATGTCAGTTAAATAAAGTTAAAACTTCAACCAACAAATTGTTTTACAAAATATTATTATAAAAGATATTAATACATATAAAAAATCCTGGACAAGGTATTACTTATGAGAGATGATTGGCACACTTCATTTTTTGATTGGGACACTCAAATTTACAGCCAGTTAAAGCAGTGTACATCTACAATACAACAGTTTAATGCATATGAAGGATTGTCCCAATAATAAAATGGAGTGTGCAAATCATTTCCCGTAATACATATATCACAATTTTCACAAGTAAATTCTTATATATATCTATATACTAAACTAAAATTTTAAAATACATTTGATTCATGTGTAAACCCCGTGTGTGCATGGGACTTATAGCTAGTTTTTGTATATGCACGGAACCAAATGGTCCATTTCTAAACTTTGCCTCAAACGAGGGATATGATTCATAAACTTTTTTGTACTAACTTGGAAATAACAATGAAATATTAGGCAAAAATGTAAAATCTAAACAACTTTAGTGGTGCAAGGTGGAAACTGTCCTAAGTCGTCATCTTCCTCAACTGTATAATAGTTTAACATCCATAACCCATTTCTTTTTATCATTTTCTTTGAAGTCGCTTAAAATCATTCGATGATAACTTAGGTTGGGTAAAAATCATTGGATCTTAAGTTTTAGAATACATTTTCATCACTTGTACTGAAAAGAATATTTCTAGATCCACTCATAGTTTACAAAAAAAACCCACTCGCTGACGTGTCAGCGAGCTGATTGGTTGGTTTTTTGTGGGCCACAAAAAACCAACCAATCAGCTCCCTGACACGTCAGCGAGTGAGTTTTTTTTTGTAAACTATGAGTGGGTGTAGCACACCTCTACTGAAAAACCCAAATTAAAACATCACTTTCGTATAAAATCTGAAAATTTGTAGGCCATGTGCGGTTGCTCACCCCGCAGATGCTAAATCCGGCCATGATAAGGGGTGCCATGTCACCATTCTTTTTCCCTGAATACCCAATATGTCGATGTTAGTTTGATATGGGCTTCAAGATTGTTATTTAATCCTCTAGTATTGACCTGTTTCAGAAAAGCTACAACTCATGTCGGCGCATTCATAATATATGGACCAAAATTGCCACCGTAGATATTGACAATAATACAATGCATGTTGGATATGAGTCGCTTAAACTTATGAATCCATCTTTAAAGGCTATAAAATCAAGATTTTCATCTATGTCTTCCTCGTTAGAGTCTTGACACTGCACAACCAATAAAATATTTTATTATGTCCAAATGATTATATAATACAAATGGGTTGCATTGAAATTGTCAAGCCCTCAAACAATCGTAAATAGCTATAATTGTCAAAACACCTAAAAACCAATGTTAATCACCAATTCACAACTGAGAGCATCCTAAGGACACCAAATATCACGTTCAAAATGTAAACTCAGACACCCCCTAATACTCCCAATCCTGGCTAAACTTGGCTTATTTATTTGATACAAACATGGATTTTGGAGCGTGGAAAGAGAATTGTTGAGCCTAGTGTAGCTTAGTTAATAACTCAAACTATGATACTAAGCTCCTCAAAAGAAATCATGAGTGGAATTGGCTGTGATTTCTAACCTCCACAGCGGGAATTTTAAGCCAACTTTTAACTATAAACTTTAACGTTCTATCTAAACCGTGTAAATTTTAAAAAATTACGAATAACCATTATGTTATCCCACGTATAACGAAAACCACATTTAAACATTTTATATCATACTGGACTAATATTTGGTCAACTCAAAATCATTTAAATGGTTATTTTTATTCAAATTCATTATTAAAAAAAAAAAAAAAAAAAAAAAAAAAAAAAAAAAAAAAAAAAATCACTTTCGTTTACGCTTTTTAACTTATATGCGTACAAACTAAATACCCGCGCCATCTTTACTAGTACCATAATACTGTTACACTTTCAAATTTACTATTTTTCCCCCTCCCAACTATGTATAAAAAATTAAAAATCAACTACTCGTTTAACTATACAAAATGGAAATTATTTGCACACTCAAGTTTTTTATTTGAACACTCTAACATATGCATTAAACAGTTGTACAATTTATACATTCTGCTTTAACTAGTTGTACCATAAATGTCCTAATAAAAAATTAAAGTGTGTCAATCAGTTCCCTGTACAAAATGTCACCAAAATGACTTGCCATTTATTTTAAAATAACAATTTATCACAAAAGTCTTCTAGACATACAAATCTAACAAACTTTTCAATCAAATCAACTTCTCTTGACTTTCTTATACAAACCAACGCCCCACCCTTTTTGTTCCGTTCAAGACATAACCAGTATGTCATATCAACTTGCAAAATTTTCAAGATATAGCTAACATTTAACGAAAGACCTTTTCTCCTTTGCTTCTTTCCCCATCCATGCGCCACCTACATGTCTTCCAAATGGTCTCACCTTAATTGTCTCACATCTGTCATACTTGGTTCCCTTGATATTTTCAAAACCCTGTTAAGTGCGAGCAGGGGCGGAGGTACTTGTATCTCAGGGGTAGCGACCAACTGAAACAAATTTTCGCTACCCCTAAATAAATTTGACAAGACCCATATCATTCTTTAAAAAAAAACTCCAAAAAAACTCCAAGGCCCAATCCCACTAAATATTTAAAAATAACTCCAAAGGCCCATTTTAATTAAATAAAAATAACTCCAATCCAAAGGCCCATTTTAATACTTGTGATTTCAGTGGGAAGAAAAAAAAACCTTAAAATACACACGACACAAGTTACAGCCGCCTTTAGCGATCCAGAAGAAAATAACTCCTCGGCCCTTCGTTTACAGCCTTAGCGATTCAGCCCTTAGGACTGATATACCAAGTTCTGGTTTGATTTATTTTGATGTTGGTTTGGTGTTGTTTCTAAGCAATTTTCTTGGTCTTCTTTTGAAACACCAAGGGACTGTTTGGCTGCTAGTACTAATCAAGTCATTGAGCAAATTGTATTTGAGGTAATTTTATGATTGTTTGACTTTTTGTCAAGTCAATTTTTGTTGGTTTGACTTTTTGATATTCTGTGTTTATGTTGTTGATATGAAATGAATTGTGATTGGATTGTTTGTTTTGGTGATTTAGGATATGGGTTTTGGTTTTTTAGCCTGTAGGTTATTGTATTTGTTTATGATTTTTTGACTATGAGTTGACTTATTTTAGCCTGTAGGTTATTGGATTTGATGCTATTTTAGCCTTCAAGTTCGATTCCTTCGGTTTCAACTCCTTCGGGTTCGATTCCTTCGGTTTCAACTCCTTCGGGTTCGATTCCTTCGGTTTCAATTCCTTCGGGTTCAATTCCTTCGGTTTCAATGCCTTCGGTTTCAATTCCTTCGGTTTCAATTCCTTTGTGAAAAAAATGGTATTATGGTGTTGGATATGATGGGAAGTTATGGTAACCCAAGGAGCCGGAAGAATGTCATTACTAATCGACATCATTTTGAGGTGGAGGTTTAATAATACGGTTTTGGATATGCAAATTCAAGAATTTAGGAACCGGTTCAATGAGGTATCAACTACATTGATAGAAAATATGTCGGGTTTTAATCCTTGTAATGGGTTTTCTAAGTTTGACATATCTAAGATAGTAGCCTTTTTTGAGATGTATCCGGTTGATTTTAATATGAATGACAGGGGGTGTATTTTGGGTGAGCTTAAAGTCTTTTATCACTCGGTAAAGGAAGATGATAGATTTTTGAATTTGGATGGGATTTGTCACCTAGCTCGGGTAATGGTGGATACGGGAAAAAATCTCTCATTTCCTTTATTTTATCGGATTTTGAAGCTTGCATTGGTTTTACCGGTTTCAACTGCAACTGTTGAAAGATGCTTTTCTAAAATGAAGCTTATTAAAACGGATTTGCGGAATCGAATGGGGGATGAATTTTTGAACAATGTTATGGTATGTGCTGTTGAAGGAGAGACATTTGACGAAGTAACGAATGAGGATGTAATGGTTCGTTTTCAAGCTATGAAAGACCGAAAAGGACTTTTTTGAGATCTATTAGGTATTTGTTTAACTTATTTTATTATTGTGTTTTTTTTAATTATTTAAATGTACGGTTAAAAAAAATTATGGTTAACTTTTTTTTTTTCTCGCTACCCCTGAAGTTTACTCCTGGCTCCGCCACTGAGTGCGATAACTGCCAGAACTCCAATTTTACATTAGAAAACATGAATGTTCATATAAAACATGTATGTTTTCTTACATACATCTTAATACACATACCTGCAAAACATACATGTTCATATAAAACCCTTTTAAGTGCAACATATCAATGCAAAATGGTTTTATATGAACATGTATGTTACGCAGGTATTTGTATTAAGGTGTATGTAATAAAACATACATGTTTTATGTGAACATGCATGTTTTCTAATGCAAAATTGGAGTTCTCGCAGTTCTCGCACTTAATAGCGTTCTGAAAATAAAGCCCCCATATATATAGGTCACCACACTCACCATCGCCTTTGTAGGTTTCCATGTGGTGCATTGTAAATACACCACAGTCAACAGAGTTGTTGGTTGTTCTACATCCCAATTGCAGCACCTTTCTTGGCCCAGCACTCATTGCTCCATAATGCGGAATATTCTTGTGCAATATATAATCTTCAAACGCAGAGATCTAATATATATAAAAAAAACAAACATAAATCATTTAATTTTAACACTATGTACCCGTAACATGATACATGCATCGAAGCTAATAAACAAACACTCTGTAGTATACTAATAACGTAGATGATTAAACATTATGTACCAGCAGTAGGAGATCAAAATCGAATCTTTCCTCCTCATTTTTATGTGATAGCTGTTATCTGAAATCTGTGTTCCATACTTCTTACATCTTTTTTTTTTATCTGATAGCTGTGGTATCACACAAAATAAATTTCCAGGCGGATTTCGTGAATGTACTCTATTCACATGTCTACCAATACTATAACCCACTCTATTTTTTTCTTTTTTATTTTCAGATCCTACTTTACGTTTCTGTTGAAACCGTCTTGTAGTAAAAAAATTTTCGAACTCACATGAACTTTAGGTATCTTTTTTTTTCTTCTGAGAAACAAAGTCATTGTCCGTAAAATGTCCATCTTCATCTGCCCCATCCTTATCTGATGCCACACCAAGTAAAACAATACAGTTAGATCACTATATACAAACACATACACACTTATCCGTTGCTGCATTCTATACAACTGGAATACAAAATCCAATTACCTTTACAATATCCATTCCCACCATTATCACAACTTATTTTACCTTTTCCACCTTCCGGTTCTATTTTCCTTTTACCCGCTACACATTTGCCTGTTGATAGACTAAGTATTCATAATTATACAACTCAATCATAAATAAAATATGTCACACATAAATAATATCCCTAACATATAAATTACCTTTTCCATTTCCCTCTCTTTCATTCTCTATTTTTTTCGTACCCGTATCCCTTTTAACCTCCATATTTTGCCCTATGCACTACATGAAACATAAATAACTGACGTAATTGATACACCAAACACTCGTCTATAAAAAGTTGTCACAAATAAGTTTACTAAAATTCACCCGTTACACATCAGTTACCTTTTCCATAGGCCGCTCTTCTATGTCCCAGCTTTTCCGTCCTCTTATCGGGATTCACCTCCATTTCTAGTTTAGCCACGCAATTCTCCACACCAGCATCTTGTTCTTTTTCTTTATCCAATACAATGTCATTATCCTCTTTTTCTCCTTCATGTTGCACGCCATTAACATTTTCGCTTGCTACACCAATAACATTATCTGATTGACCGCATAAACAAAATTTAAAAACGAAAAAAAATAAAAAAAACCACTATACAACATGAACCAGACAAACTAATACACATAAGTAGGGATGAGCTCGGTATCAGATTGGTACCGAACCCGTACCGAATTGGTGGTACCTTTTTTTCCCGAGCATGAAAAGGGGGTACTTGTACCGTACCGAACCCGTACATTACATGCTAGTTAATTGGCACTATGTAAGAAAACTATGGATAATGTGTATTAGTGAACTAAAGAAAACAAAAAGTATACTTAAGTTTCAGCCTAAACGAATTCAGCATTACATAGTAGTCAATTGAACTAAAGTACAAAACGAATACAGTAGCCAAAAGTGAGAAAAGTGGCAAACCATATACAAATAAATTCAGTAGCCAAAAGTGATAATGGGCATATTATGACTAATTCCCGTACTGTTTTTGAAAAGTGATAATGGGCATATACAAATGAATTCAGTAGCCAAAAGTGATTAGAAGAAAAGTAGCAAACCATATTTCCGTACGAAACGGGATTTCCCGCATAATTCCCGTACTGTTTTTGAAAGGTACCTTTTTTTTTCACCTTATTTCGTAGTCCCATTACCATACCGTATACCAAGATCGGCACCGTTTCGGTACGGTACCAGTACGGTTCCGGTCCAATTCCGGAATTCGGGTCCGAATACTCATCCCTACACATAAGTTATCAACTAATACACATCCATCAATTTCAACTAACACACATACTAAACTAGTACACATAAGTTTATTTCAACTAACACACCTACTAAACTAGTACAACACATATATGCCAACTGATGCACATGAATCATTAGCAACTAATACATATGAATGCAACTGATTCGCAGAGATAAAAAAACTACTACCCACTCATCATTAGCAGATAATACACAAAATTATCTAGTATACATACTCCCTTCACATCTAATTTCAAAACAGCTAAAAATTGATAATACACATAATCACCTTATAGATTATAATTAGCTAATACACATTTATATCTAAGTAGCAAAAAACCTATATTCACCGGGAAAAAAATAATTATACCAAAAAAAAAAAAAAAAAAAAAAAAGTATCAATTACCATTCCTTACATCTTCTTCATTACCGTTGTCGATCACTTGTGAATCAAAAATCACCATACTTGTTGTTTTTTGATTGCAAATGCACCTTTTCTATTTTGATTGAACGAAGATATGGTGATTTTTGATTTTTGAAAAAATGTAGAACAAAGATATGGTGATTTTTGATTGATTCCTCTATTTTGGGGATTATGATTTGTGGGCTACCTAATTTTTTTTTGTAACAGACACCTACCTTAATGACTATCAACACAAGTTACTGTATTTGATACTCCGTAGTATAATAAAATTGGTATACAAATGCCCTTTGTGCTTCATCTATTTACAATAGTGCCATCCATCTGTTTAATATTTAATCTAATCCATGATGTTCGATCCGACGGTCCACATGTGTACATATTTTATCTATTTTAAGCTCGTACACTACAATAACGCCCCCTATATATATATATATATATATATATATATATATATATATATATATATATATATATATATATATATATATAAGTAACACTTCTTTTTCTTTTCTTTTTTTTCCTCCTCATTTCGTAAACTAAAAACACACAAACACATTCTCTTTGTCTCTTTTGGTTCTAATAGCAGTAGCAAGAAAAGAGCTAGGGAAGAGAAGTTGGGTTCTTGATTTAAAATATGGCTTATTAAGTGCTTATTATACCTTGTATAATACTTACATCTTTTGATTTAATATAAGAAGGAACCAACAAGCTTGTCCTTTTTCGTTTTATCTAAAGCCCACGACCAAACACACATTCTTGCATTTTTTTTTATACAATCCTAGCTCACCTAGAGTCTTAAAATATTGTCTACACCATGCCTTGTGTCTTTATAAAAGAAAAGGGTGCAAGTATACTTCCATTTTGCAAACACAAAACACACAATTCACTTCTTTCCCCTCTAGTATGCACGGCAACAGCAACACACACCAAACCAATCTTTTTGTCTTTTATAATATTTAAATGTAAACACACTACCTGTTACACCTTAGTAGATGGCTCTATGAATCATGCATCTCTTTTCTACCATATAGCCACCTTCTCCTTTGGACCTTTAGGTTTTTGTTTTGACTAACTAACCAAACCATTCTACATACCATTCTCCCATGCATCTCTTTTCTACCATATAAGCCACCCTCTCCTTTGGACCTTTAGGTTCTTGTGTTGACTAACTAACCAAACCATTCTACATACCATTCTCCTTTTGGTTTCTTACTAAAGTACTAGACAAGCATGCCTTCCATTTTCCCCAAACTTACACAACATCAGACATGTACTTTCTTTTCTTCCTTTTCTCCACGACACAAGCTAACATCCCACACTTTACATGCCAATTTTAAAATGAACTAGTCCAATAGTATATAATATTACTAAACACCATACCTACCTGGTTCATAACAGGAAGACTTACTTTAACTTCATTTTCACTTCACCACAAAACACATACAATCCTCTTTATCCCTCCTTGGGTCTCGATAGCAGAAAACAAACAGGAAAGGAGTACAAAATCTTTGGTTACTGAATAATAAATATTTGAAAACACATTGGGTCTAAGAGTTGGGAAGCTAAGGGTTACAAGTTAGAACTTGGGCTTTTAGGTTTGTTTTGCAAGGTTTTCTTGATCATTTCTTCATTTCCATTGTAAGCATCTCCAAACCTATTTCATATATATATTTTCTACTTATCTATCATACATACTTGAACTTGTATCACCAATATATGCTCGCGGCTTCAAAAACGTGATTTTCAAACCCAAAATGTATGTAACCTGTTAATGGTCCTATTCTTTTTCGGCACCTAAAAATATAACATTTCTAAAACTCTCGAAACTACACTGAAATATAATGATATTATCATAACGTGTTCAAAATCTAGGACTTTCGTAGGTATAATATGGTTAAAAACTATGTTTTTTGAATATATGTACTCATATAGTTAATTCACCACTTAAAATTTTGTTTATTGCTAAAACACTCGATACCACACTTTATTATGATGATAAAATAGTAACATACGTGAAATATAGGTCGAACGGAAGAGAACCCGTAATTTTAATAAAGTCGGAAAAACCATGATTTTATGTGAAGACTTAGCAAAGTGACCCTCTTTGAGCCATTTTACGGGCACCCTAGACTTATTATATCGGACAGTGGTAGCTATGAAAAATATAGAGGACACGGCCCTCTAAACGTGACAACTTGAATCGACTAAAACCAAGGTCTAACGAATATGTTATGATCCTATAAAGATTGGGTAAAACCTAAACAAGTGCAGAAAAACTAGAAATTTTATTAAGTCTGAAAGACTGAAACTGTCTTTGTGAGGGACCATATTCAAAACTGGAAAATTTGACAAAATTAGTCTTTTGTAGTCCTCGCAGAGTAGTTTTCAAAAACTTTGGACCCACGTCAAATAGATTTATAATGAGGAATTTAAAGACCTTAGAAAACAGCCCTGACCCATGTTACAAACCAATGTTTTAAAACCCGGGTTCACCCGGCCGGTTCAACCGGGAACCAGCTCGGAGACCGGGCTGGATAAGACCGGGTTTTTGCTTATTTAAGAACCGGATTAAACTGCCGGTTTTTTATTGACCCGGGTTGGCTCATGTTTGATAAACCCGGTTGGGTCATGACTTTTTATCAAAAAAATTAATAAATGATTTTTTTTCATTAACTTTTTTAAGTTGAATAGAAAAGTTGAATTGATTATGACTAATGTTTGTTAAAATTTTATAAAACGAGACATCATGGCCCGTGCAATGCACGGGCTTTGTTTACCGTAAAATATATTCGGTTTCGCAAAGATTATGCGTATTTAGTTATTATGCCTAGTTTTGATTGGGGTACTCGACTGAATAAACGAAGTTTTTTTTTAAGTAAGTTTTTGTAAATATAATTGATTTGAAGAAATACGTATCAAATACATGAGTGACTTTATTCATCGTAATGTAAAACATGTTATTTCAAACACATGTTTATACTACCCAAACCTTAGGTCTTTTTTTCTTTCGTCTAGCTCTTACACCAAAACTGATACATCAGTTTATACTAATGGATCTATTGGAATCACAACGACATAAGATTACAAAACTCGGGTATTGGCTTTACAATTTCTGTTGAACAAAAATTAATGTCATTACTTTACAATTTGTTAATAAACAAAAACTAATATCACTACTCTTAAAACATTAATGTTATTATTATTATTATTCTCTTAACTCATCTAAGCAAACGCCATGTAATCTTCATTAACAATTCGAACCTCTAGATCAATATATCAAAAGATATTTAAATATTTCATTTTGGATCGAAAGTAAAAAGATTTAAAAGGTTTAACATATTTGAGATCTTGCATGTTCCTTTTTGTTTTCGAACATTGTTTGTGCTATTTCGTTTGTTCATATTTCTCTTCTTTTTTGTTTGACTTTTTTTGACCGATGAACATGTAACAGATCTGAGGTGGATATGATTGTGGGATACGTTATGGTCGGTGAAAGTGTGTTGGGTTATTTAAAGGTTTTAAGGAACTACTAATTGTGAACAAACTAAAAGTCATAAAATTGATTATGGCATAAAGTTAAAATGCATTAACTTATTACTGCTGTAACCACCACTTGGTTTGTATTCTTTGAGGGTTTTATGATTCGTGTGATCACATAACTACATCTTTTTGTTTACGGGAGTGAAATAAATTTTCATAACTGATATAGCGATGTACTACTAATTGATACAAAATTTGTAGTTATTTGGTGTGCAATGTCTTGGTTGTACCGTACTTTGTGCACAAATCCCCTTCAACATTAAATTAGTATCAAACCCGTGCGATGCATCGGCTGGATCATTGGTTGAATTTCTACATGTTTTGTATATAATGTTTGTGCAGATATTTATATACTTTCTATTTGAGTCAAACATATTTTATAGCTTTTTTCCGTCATATTTAAACACTATAGTACTTAGTACTGAGTCAAACATATTTTCATTAACATTTTTTCAAATAATCTCTAATAATACTTTACCATTTTTTTTAAATCGAACATCACTCATCTTATTTTCATAAACAATTATAATAATAAGAATGACCATTTTACTAAAATAAGAAATAAGAAAAAACAAAGTATTGTATTTGAGGCAGAAGCGGTTAACTGTTTGAAAGTGCAAAGGTTTAAGAAACTTAAGTATTCACCCACTATTGTTGTTGTAAAATTCGGCCCAATCAATGAGTAGTGTAGAAATAAAAATCGTTAATCACTACATCAAGCCCATCTTGTCTTGGAAATATGACCACACTACACTCTTGCTTGAACCCTAAACCTAAACACAATAACAGCAGCCACCACACTTTGTTTATTTCACCAAAACCAAACTCAGCCTCTTTTCTCCCTTTCTTTCTTCCTTTCTTCTTTAATCCAAACAACAATCACAAATATCTGATTCTTGTTCTTCAAACACACGAATCATAACCCTCTAATTCGTGTTCTTGTTTGGTTCTTCAAAGAAAAATAAATAAAAGGATGCGTGGAGCTAAGCTTCTAAATTAATGATGGGTTTTGTTTTAACTCGTTAGATCTTAGTTGTGCCTTCAAGATCTTGATATAAGGTCTCGGGTAGGTTTAGTTTTGTTTTTCGTTATTTATTTTGTTATTTTCGAATCAAAGAGAGATTATAACATAGTTGTTATAAATCTTATCTTTCTTGTTCGGATATAAAAAGAAGTTAAGCTTCAAAAGATGGATCGATGATGTTGTACTTCTCATCGTGTTTCAATGTTAAAAGGTCTAAGATGATGTTATACACAAAAGAGAAGAAAAAAATGAGATCTTTTATTATTACCACACGAAGAAGGGATTGTATATGTTCGAGTTTTCGAATAAATCTTGAAAGTGGATACGGTGAGAGTGGGCATTGGTTTCACGATTGTGAGGGATTGTATATGTTATTATTTAAAGATGTAAAGATGGTAACCTGGTTAGTACAATTAAGGAACACACGGCTTCAGTACTATGTTGTTCTTGGAGTGGTCTTGGAAAACCTTTAGCTACATCAGACAAGAATGGTGGGGGTGGTGGGGCCTGGATTTTACCCATTTCCGGATGCAATGAGAATATGTTATTTATAGACTTGTGTGGTTACATGAAAAAACTACGCGATTCTTTTATGATGCTAATTTAAGTCTAAATTGAATTTGTAAATGTTTTACATTCTCTATCATTTGGTATTCCAAAGCCTCGAAATTAATTATCATAAACCAATTTTTTTTAATAATTTTGGTATGCATAATCATGTTTGCACCGTACAATTGGTTGTGCACAACCCCTCTTACACATTAAATTAAGGGGATAAGCTTTAAGTATAATAGATTTATGTATCCTTAAAAGCTCTTAAAAGCTTCAAAATAAGCTCCACATGTACTAAATTCATTAGCTTAAACTACATATTTGAGTTTCTTAGCTTCTTGTGGCATTAATGCTCACATTCAATAGGGGGAACTCAATTTTTATGTATAGATAATAAATCATAGTTATACATGATCTTAGAATCACCAATTAATATAGTTTTACTATAGATCATTATAATTTAGAATCACTTGTTGAAAATTTTTTCTATATTATAATAGATATAGATTTAAAAAGCAAAACTTATCAGTATAGTCTCACTCTTCTTCATTGGTTTAATCGAATGTATGAATAAAAGCGGATAAATTATGAGATCGTGCAATACTAATTATTAAATTTAGAAAAAAATATACATATGTGTATGTAGAACCGGTTCGACCCGACGGTTCAACCGGTTGAACCGGTGACCCAGTGAACCGGCGACTAAACCGGGTCTAAACCGGGTCGATAAAAAAACCGGTTTTTAAAACATTGTTACAAACCCCGTCAGCACATGCTGATTTGATGTTATAAGCTGATCTAGGCACTTTGGACCCGTTTTTGAGCGCCTTACACTCCGTTTCTTTGAAAACATGAAACTTGTAGACGGGTCGGAATACTTTAAATAGGAATTTGAACCGAGTCCTGAGGACGTGTAACGAGTGAATTACGGCCTCTCTTAAACTGACAAAAATACATATTTGTAATGTATAAAAACTTTAATAATTGTGACGTAACGTTCATATAAATCGTTTTTAACCTATAAAATTTTGACGTAAGCATATGAAGGTGATATAAACTTAATAAAATTCACTTGCATCATTCATATCATGTTTATGACCAAAGACACGTTAATTTACATTATGTCGCGGTTATTTGCATCGTTTTGTGTGCCATCACTTGTTTACTGGCATTTACCATTCATATGAGGTAAGTTCATGGCCCATACTTTTTCTTGTTTTGAAATACTTTCTGGGGTGAGAATACATGCACACTTTACTCATTCGTTTTACTCGAACTGTTTAATTAAATTATTCTCATACATGATTTAATTACTCGGAAGCATTCTATGGTTTGCTTTAATACTAATTTGATTACTCTGATACAATACTATTTGCTCATTTCATATTTGATTCTTAATCATGGACACAAGTGCTTGAAACATATATGTGAGTTTATAACCACACTCTTTAACTTTACTTTGCTTTACAAAACTTGGGGGTAAGAAACATGCAAAACACTTTTATGGACCAACTGAAACTTATGCTTTAATTAAAACTATTATGTGGATTAGCCTAAGCCCTTGGATCCCACTATGCCCAAACTCATGAACCGTCAATTTTTGTTGGGAAGCGCAAATGTTATAAATAGATCTATTAGGTTATGTCAGCGATGTCACTAGTAATTTAACATAGTTTGATAAAGTTAACGCACATAAAACCTCCTATGTGTGATTTTGTGGTCCTTAAACAACTCGACCTAGATTCGATGGCCACATGTTTGCGTGTATATAATGTTTTAAAAAGTTCATGAATTTTAGCACACTTACAATAAAACGGTTTTTTCTAACTTGTACCCTAGGGGCACAAGTTAAGTACACCAAAAGTACATTAAAAGTACACAGGGACCCACATAAAAGTACATTTGTCTGTATTTTTATGTGAATCCCTGTGTACTTTTTCGTGGGCCCTTGTGTACCTTTGGTTTGCTTAACTTGTGCCCCTAGAGCACAAGTTAGAAAAACCCATAATAAAATGCATGGCATACGTACCGTATGTGACGTACGTCTTCAATGGTATTAACCAAAGCTTATAACCTTTAATCCCGAATGTAGTATTAGTAACTACTCTTGAATTCTTCATTCTAAGATACGAAAAGTTTTTAAAGCTAAGTAATTATTGTTGATACCTTGAATTCTAGTTTCCATAAATAATCAGTCTTATGAAACTATTTGAAAGCTAAAAGAGCAAGATTGGATCAAGTGGTTAACACTCTTGCCTCTGGAGACAAAGGTGTAGAGGATCTAAACACACACCTTGTGTTAAATAGATACTTTGAGTAATGTTAACTAGCAAGCGGAATTCACTAGTAAACACTTAGAAGATTTATATGTATGATGTGTATGAGAGTATATAAGTATAATGAACAATGAATGAACAAACTGCTTCAATATTATTATCAATAATATGAGTGATCAAGTATATCACTAGGGTTTATAACCTTGAAGCTATCGCAATACATATGCTTCGGATCACAAAAACCCTAATCTAGGATCTCCTTTTATAGACACAAGGAGTCCTTTACAAGTAAAACAATATACGTATCAAAGTATTACAATAAGATATACACCATATCTTTCTATTCTTGCATTACACATCATTCCTATTCTGCTAAAACATAAGCAGTACAAACTACGTATACCTAACAGTACTAACTAATTTTGTATTGTTAGTGTATTCTTCAGTAGTAGGAACTTTGTCTTCAATCTTGTTAATACTTATGAGGATAATTCCAAACAATTCTCCCCTAAACTTATGATTTCTCTCCAAATCACTAAGTTTGGTGAATTATCTCTCATCCTTGATGATGTATAGATTCTTCTAAACACCTTACTTCTTCCTTAATTCATTGTCAGCCTTCAACATTGATAATATATTCTTTGCAGCAGATCTTCAACAACTTGTGTCCTTTCCTAACATCTCAGTTACTGTGAGGATTCCAGACCACATTACTGTGAGGATTCCAGACCTGAGAGAGTATTATTTTTCTGCTAACATGAATACATCAACTCCATTATGAGTGGAAACATGATGAACATCACAAGAGTCATAGAACTTCCATAATGTATTCATGTTATGGGCTTCAAAGTTCCAATATCTGTCACTTGGATCAGGTTCATATAATCTTTGAAAGTGAACCCATAGCTTATTTGCTTTGATATCTTCAAGACCACCTGATTTGGACTTGTCTTTCACCATCTTCCATAATGTGTCTAAGTCCTCTCTATCACATGATCTGATGAGCTCTTCAAATTGAGTAAAAGAAGCTTCTTGTCCACCTACTCTTATGACTTTCCAACTTGATCCAAATTCATCATTATGAATTTCCCAATTAGTGATAGGATGTTTTGTTTGAAGAGGTTCTACATAAAAGTCTTCAGGCTCTGATTCAATAGCTATCATTTCTCCAAGTTTTTCTTTAGTTAATCCTTCATCCTCTTTGCTTTGATCTTTGGAGGTTTCTTCTGTAGCCTTTTGTTTCTTTGCAGATATGAGATATCTTGTATTTTCTTCTTGAGAATCCATAGGAATGAAATCTTTACTTCTTCTGAAAGCTCAATAGTATAAGACTTGTATTTCTTCATAGCTTTTGCCTTTAAGTTGAGTCATCTTCCAACCAGCTTGTATACATAAAAATTTCTTCATTCCTGCTATCACTTGAGCCTGAGATGGTTTTCTTGATCTCTTCTGTCCTTTCTTGATTGAACTTATCATTTCATCAATAGCTTGATCATTCTTCATTTGGATGAAATCAGCCAATTCAGCCGATCTTTCTTCAGATGTGAGACTCATGTCAGCAATGAGTTCAATTGCTTTGGCCTTTACTTCAGGATCTATGTTGATCATAAACTCTATTTCTTCTTCACTTGGTTGATAACCCAAAGTAGGATCAGAAGCCACCTTCTCATTCTGAATTCTTTGTGCCTCCATGAAGCTTGCAACAGACATCTCATCTTATTGAATTTTCCATGCTAATTCAACACCATAATCTATTTGTGCAGATTCCCTTTCTTTCATCTTCTTAGAAAGTTAAGTTTCTGCTTCTTTCACATGAACTTTACCTTTAGTTTTCTTCTTTCTTTGATATACTGCATCATCAGTTTCTTCTCTGTGAATGGAAGCAGTACCTTCTAAGGTTTGAACTGCTTGAGGTATTGAAGCAGCAGTACCTTCTTTCTATTGAATTTCCTCTTGTTGTTGTTGAAGCTCTTTATCAGCACCTTGATCACCTTCATTAATACCTTCTTCATTGAAATCCAATCTCCTCCCCTCAGTTTGTAAGTCAGTTTTCCTCCCCTGTTTGGGAGAATCTTCATCATCACCACCACTTGAGTCATTAGCATCTGAGGTTGAAGAGGATTCCACAATCTTTGTCTTTCTCTTGGCCTTAAGCAGCTTCACTTCATCTTCAAGCTTCTTGATTCTATCAACCAATTTGGAGTAGAAATTTTTGTGTTGTTCTTTTGACTTAGCCAATTCTGCTTCCAAATTAGCTACCTGTTTTGTTAACTTGGTACAAGTTTCCATCAATCCCACAAAGTTAGTTGTTTTGCCCTCAGTAGTTCCAACTGTGTTACCTGTTGAGAGAGGTGCATCATTGGGCATTGGTTCATTTTCTTCCCTAGTTGGACTAGAAAATACTCCTGCACCACTACTACTTGTACCTAAGCCAAATGGTTCAGGCACATTAAGTGTTATGGAAGGAGGAATTGGCTGTTTAGACCTCCTCTTATAAATCTGGGTGAGAGCTTGTGTATGGGATGTGGAAGGAACCACAATGGGTGTGATTTGAGGATCAGTTGGGTTTACTGACCCAACACCCTGTACCTGTGTTAGAAAAGAAAGCATAGCATCTGATAATGGTTTTTCTTCCCCATTCCACCCTTGTGTTTTCATAGTCATGTTTTGAAAAAAAAATTGTTGCAAACAAGGAGTAGCAATAGTCATTTGATGAGGAAGTAAAATACTTTGTCTTGCTTTTAAAATTAGTTAAACAAACCTTGGGTACATTAAAAACTTTGTTGGAGAATCTGCATTCTTCAACATATGATTAAAAATTAATTTTGAAAAATTATATTTTTCATGCTTAGAAAAACAAACAAGAGCAGTAGCAATATTATGACTGAACTGCTCCCTTGATGATCTTTAGGACTCAAACAGTGAAGAAGGGTGTGAATTAAAAATCTCCATTGGGGTGAAAAACATCCTTTATTAAAAATGAGTCTACCATTTGGTGTATCGTACCCCAAATTTGAAATACCATTTAAAATGTCTTTGGAGGCCATTGATATGGTACCATCAGAGTTATCCAAGTGAAGATGTCTTCTCAAGGTTTTCTCAGTAACATACAAAACCTGGCCATCCACAGTTGCACTAAGTGCATGTATGGGTGTATCCTCACCATCTTCCTCAAGTGTTATGGCTTTGGCAGCAAGCCAAAACTGATTGAGTTGAGAGGAATAGAGAGTAGGACTTACATTTAAGGCATACCTGATGTAAAAGTTGTTGAGATAGTCAATAATCTGCCAAAACTTTGGTCCATTCTTCTCATCTGTTTTCTCCAAAAACGCCACTTCGTTATGTTGGTCAGCAAATCTTAGTACAACCATTAATAGTAGGTTTAAGAAGAATATGAATGAATGGATGTATGTGAATTGAAGATTTATGATAACCAATTGGGATTTTATATAGTTACTGCTAGGATTTGAGAAACTTGCGTAAGAGAGAGATCTTATGGAAAGTAAATAATAAGAAATATTTAGAAAGAAGATAATTTCTCCTGTTAAATTAACCCTATAAGTATGGTAACAAAACGGTTTTACCCAATGGCTAGAATTAAAAAATCAGTTACTGACACAACAGCTGTAACGGCTATAACATCAGTACAAACTTTACACTACCAGTAGTCCAGTACTAACTTTGTGCTAGCAGTACAAACTTTTCCAAAAAAATTTCAAAGGGCAGTAGGAACATAAAATAAGTAAAATACCCTGCTCAAACATAGTTTTTAGCAAACTATCAGCTATCAACGGATTTGATATGTCTTTACCATTAGCCATTTGCTATGGACTAGCCAACTCTTTACAGTGAGATATGGTGAGTTGATAACCATATAGGTTTTGGTAAACTATCTGTCACACCTCGCCAAGGCGGAAACGCGAGGGTGTAACTTCATGGATATCATCACAACACCTGGTGTCTATATAGAGAACAACTACATGCACAAAAATAGAGCAAAGTACAAACACAAAGTGTTGTAACAATACCCCAAAATGAAATAACCAAAACAAAATCCAAAACAATACATAAGATCCAAACAAAATGATAAACCACTTCCAATGCAACTAGGGGCTCGTCTAATCACATCCTTCTATCTTATCCTTAGAAAGCTCACCTGAAAATGATGCTTAAAACGTCAACATAATGTTGGTGAGATTCATAGGTTTAAGACACACATACATGATGAGGCGAAAAATGATCCGTTTTTAGGGGGTCATTTAAGCCCGAATCCGACTTTATTTGATCAAATGTTGCCCTAAATCGTTCCTTTTGTGATTTTAGGTACTTGGAGAGTGAATTCTGGAAAAGAAGCCATTTCGGACGTTTTTGGAGCATAAAAGTGAAGAAAACGGCAAAGTCTCAAAATTTTATGCTGGGAACAGTACTTGAAGGCGTCAAGAGTTGTTCTTGACGGCGTTAGAACCCCAAGAATAAAATACCGTAGTTGATGACGGCGTCACATAGGCCGTCATAAGTAGATCAAGGCCGTCCGAGGAAGTATTTGGCGGCGAGATGACGGCGTCACACCATTGCTCTTGACGCCGTCACCCTTGTTTTCCTATATATAGTTTTCTAGTTTTTTTCATAAAAAAAAGAGAAGTTTTGGTGAAACCCTAAAGATGAATTTGGTGCAACTTTTGCAGGTTTTTCAAGGGTTCCAAACCCTTGATACCTTGCATTGTAATTGAGATAAGTGTTCTTCTAATTCAATCAATATGTCTATGTGTTGGTTGTCTATATCTTGTTCTTGTCTCAATTCCATTATGCTAGGCTAGATCTCCTTTGTGTTTGCTTAGATCTAATGAAACCTAGATGTTGATTATGTGTTGATTACTTGTTTATTCTTGTCTTGGATGAATGATTTTATATGTTAGGCTTAAGAAAACTGGCAGATCTCCAAATGGTAACATGCTTGAACGTCTTAAGAAACATGAACCGAGGCGTACTAGGTCTTTATTGGTTGTATTTAATGCATGAGCCACTGTTTACAATCCCTATAGTTGTGCTGGGTCATGGTGTAGGAGGAGATAAGAGCTCATAGAATTGGGGAGTTATGTATGCCACCCCATGAATGGTATTAAGGAATACAATCCGTCATCCATACAATTATAACAAGTAATTAACATGTAAAAGATATCTAGGGAGTAGTGAAATCTAAGTAAACACATTTTCTCCAATTACTGCTCACAACCTTAGTTTAATTAGTTTATTTTTATTTTTTAGTATTTTATTTTGATTGCATCTTAGTTTTGGGTTAGTTGAATAGCAACTAATTCCGCCCACTCTTTCAAAAACCGATATTTTAATTGCTTTCATAAAAATATAAAAATACAAAAATAATCATCCCTCATCTTTAGAACTAGTAATTAGGCTTTCTAATCCTAGCGACACTATTCCTAAGCTGAACGATCAATCCCCCGGTACTTGTCACTATACTATACTACAACGATCAGGTACACTGCCTGGTGGGGGTTGTAAGCTTCTCGAGATCCCTCGAGAGGTAAAGCCTGTTGCGATTCCCACGCATCAATACACTCTCAAGGCAACCAGTTTACTGTGATCATAAAATATAGCTGGATAAATAATTTAAAGTTATCATGTAAGCTACAATCCATTCGCAAAAGAATATCCACACACAAAGGCAACAACAGGACGACACGTGTCCCCCGATCCCAACATCAATTAGGTCGCATGCGCGAGCAACATGATAAGCATCCTCCTAACCGAAGCACACATAACATCAAATGGGTCGCATGCGCGAACAAAATGATAAGCATCCTCCTAACTGAAGCACACACAACATCAGATGGGTCCCCAAATGAAGCACACAATGATTACATCACACATAGCATACATACGATAACATTATAAGTCCAAGCTCTTTTGACACACACATAATCACAGTAACTTAAACAATTTAAGACAAGCATCATTCCCATCCCGAGTTTAAAACAAAGTAAAAATATGGGACTATGAACTCACCTCAAACCTTGCAGCTTCCACAACACAAATCACAAATCTAAACAACACAAATAAGTCCACGTTACACAAGATCAAGCTAAAAGCTACAACCCATGTAATACTCATATGATGGATGTCTAAGACTCATATAACCCACCATGGATCTGCTAGACACCATACTAACCATAACCATAACCTAACACTCACTAAATCCCTTGCACTTATAAAATCAGAAAACGCATAATTTTTGGGTACATTCACCCACATGAAATCATGACAAATAAAGCTAAAAAACTCACACCAAAAATTTACCATGGTATCTCATAAGCATACAAGCTAATCCCAGAAGGCCATGGACCAAAAACACACACAAGTACTCAAAAGAAAATCAAACTTGTCAATTATCCAAATTCGGATCTGAACGCACACCAAAAAGTTTTAGTAAACATAAAATACTTCTACAAGTTTTTATCGCGAATCCTTTTCGTGGTATTCTAAGATAACCTAATACTTAACTATTCCAGAAGGGCTAGTCTAAATAACACTTTTACAACCACAATTCACTATCAAATTTTTACCCAAATTATATCCCTGTTTTACAGCTTTGACACCTTAACAAAGAAAAATCAAAAGACCAACTTCCCGACCTTGAAATCAATCGTGGCTGGACTTTTTGGAAAGCATTTTCATTAAACTTCAATTTGGACCAAAAATTCGTGATCTAAATCATCACCATCTGTTAATTACACTCACATCTTTACAGCCATAGTTTTATGTCCAAACCCTAACTTAATGTTGAACATGTTTTATAACCAAATCTACTTCACTAATCATCATACTATTATTGACTATTGATCCTAACATGTTTAACATCATTAATTTACAGAAGTTTACAAACCCTAGATCCATCATATCAATTATTACATGAATTGAAGTAATAACTAAGTAATTATATGAAAACTAGTGTTAGAATTATACTTTGTACTTGATTTTAGCTTCAAAAGCAAAACCCCTAAAATTTTCTCCTGCTCCTCTCCCTTGATCGACTCAAAATATGCAGGAAAAGAGGGCATAGGGTCGTTGGTATTGGTATATAAGGGTAAGGATTGGGCTTGTTTGGGTTGGACTAGGATTCCTTAGCTTAAAATTGTATTTGGGCTCAAATTGGGTTTCCTTTTCCTTTTTTTTTTTCCTTCTAACCGATTTTTATATTACATATATATATTTTATATTTTTTTATTAAATTTACTTATTATACTTAAAACCTCATACTTTTCATATTTTATGTATTCCCATAATGAAACCTAACGTCTTTCGCGATAAACCTTAATTTTACGACAAACCGGAAAAATTATCATTTTCAAAACAAAGTTTCCAAAAATAGAATTTCACTCTTTTTAAAATATAACTCATAAAAACAAACTCCTCGTAACTCACTAACGTTCAAACACATGAACGAAGACTTGTTACGCAAAAACACCAAAACTACACAAGTCATTTCTACACTACAAAGGTGATCAAAATGAACTTATATCCAAATATCCACATTACTCACTCACAAATACAATGCCACGCAAAGGGATTTAGTGCTAAAACTCACCCATATCACACATATATCACTTAAATCACCTAGGACACACCAAACAAACGTCAACCGAGTCAAGACTATCAGTCAAACTGACCTGCTAAAACCACGGTTGTTACATCATCTCCCACTTAGGGAAATCGTGTCCTGAGATTTCAACTACTCGTCTCACCAAAAGCATCAGCAAAAGAAAATTTATGGTTATTTGAGCGGAATAATACCACAAAATATGAACCGACTAAATACCCTAATTCATACGAAAGAAAAAAACTCCGTCACTCCAACAATACACGCAAATAGGTACACATTCCCGATCAATAACATCAACAATCCAAACAACTTCTCATAGGTAGGTACGATACCCTCGAACCAAATGAAAATCCAAATGGTAACCACAGGAAACACCACATATAATGGGTACACACAAAACAAACATTAATTACATCTGATCCTCACGTTCCCAAGTAAACTCAGGACCACACTTAGAATCCCACCATACCTTTACCAACGCTATCTCACCACACTTCAACCTCCATATTCTCAACAGATTTCTCGACAAAACAAAGAGTTTGTCGACCTTACTTTCATCTAATGGCACATGCAGACTAGTATCCGCCAAACACTTCTTTCAATTAGATACGTGAAACGTATTATGTACACCACTGAATTCCTTAGCTAACTTCAATCGGTATGCCACAAATCAAATCCTTTCCGAAATCTCAAATTTTCCTACATATCTCGGTGCTAACTTGCCTTTCTTACCAAAACGCATAACACCTTTCCAAGGAGATACTTTCAACATCACAATATCACCAACACCAAACTCTAAGGGCTTATGGCAATAATCCGCATAACTCATTTGGCAATCTCTCCCTGCCTTAAGTCTTTCCTTGATCTGAAAGACCATATCCGTAGTCCCTTGTACCAGTTCAGGACCAATCAGTTGGCTCGTCCCAACATTTGACCATAGAACAGGTAATCTACATTTCCTTTCATACCACACTTCAAACGACACATTCTTAATACTAGAATGATAATTATTGTTATAGGAGAACTCAGCTAAGGGTAAATGCATACCTCAGCTTCCTCCAAAATCAAACACACCCATGCTTTCAACATACTGTCCAATGCCTGATATGTATAGTTACGTAGTTCATTCACTAGAGAATGATAAGTCGTACTCATCTACATACGCGTTCTCAAAACCATATAAAACGTTTACCACCATCGCAAAGTAAGTATTCCATCACTTTCTTTAATGATCACGCGACACTCCATGTCTCATTACCAACTCATCAAATGAAAAGTCTCACCAACTCCTCCTTAATAAAATCTCCAGGTACCTCTGGCTGTTGCAACACCCTAATAATCGTTGACAACAACCTTTACCTTCAAGCGTATCAACCACTTGCTAAGGTATAAATATTCTTTCTCACACCTACTTTTCCATACATCTCTTGCTAAGGTAATGATTGATGCTAAACCACCAACTTATATCGACCAAGGAATGGTCAACAAAGTCAAATAGCCTAGATCAATGCTCCGGGTAATATAAGGTATCACCAGGTCGTTAAATCCCGTTGAGGTGTGAATTGTAACTTTAGCGTACTTGTGATCGGGTGATTATTCACAGAAAAGGGTTGTGATAAGAGTTATTTGGAAATTATTGACAAATATAGCTTAGGAAAGCTACGTGATTGATTACGGGAATTTAGATTACAAGGATTTGAGCTAAAACCTAAAAACGTATGTTTTAATTAAAAACGTGCACAGACGAATGAAACAAAACGTACAACTGATGGACGGAAAGGGTTACAAGTGTGAAATTATTATTTTTACAATCCTAATGAATAAAGAAATTTTAAGAAAAAGAAAAACTATTTTTACACAATTTAATTATTAATTATTAATTAATTAATAATTATCTATTTATTACTGATTAAATTAATTAGATTTATTAAAAATACTAAAAAGACTTAGAAAATTAAGAAAAATTTTATAAATCTAATTAACCATCACTGGAATCCTAAAAAATTATAAAAAGTTTATTTTATGTATTTTTAAACTAATTCGCTAATTATTAATCTAATTACTAATTAATTACCAATTAAACTAATTAAATTATAAAAAATAGAAAATGAACAGTACAAATTCTAGAAAAATTTATAAAAATGTTTTAACTTAAATAAAAGCTAGAAAAATTATAAAAACTAGGTTGTACTTTATAAAATCTAATTATGCTATTTAATTACTTAGTATTAATTAAAATTTAATTAAACTAAAATTAATTATAAAAACCACTAAGAGACAAAATAAAATTCTGGAAAAATTTCTAGAATTACTTTAACCTAAAAGAGAATTTCTAAAAATATAAAAATGATATATTGCTTATAAATAATCTAAAAAGAAAATTAAAATGATAAATCCTATTAAATAGAAGCTATCACTATAATTAAAGTTGGTTTTTTTTTTTGGTTTTTCTCTCTTTTCAAACTGATTAACTACTAAAAACTATAACTTTTTGTGAAAACACTTTTATTATAACCCAATAATAAGCACTTGAGTGCTTATTGATCCACACAGTTGACTTTTGTTGACTGTGGAAGGATTTTAGCTCAAATAAAGGAAGGTGGGGCCCACAATGATGAATATTGGTCTCTTTGAGTTACATGAACATGAATAAGCAAAATTTAACCAATTAAGTAGCCTGAATAAGCCACAAATCACAAATAAGCTGATGGCTTATTGCATTCTAAGACAGCTTTGGGGACAAGGTTTGGGAGCCAATCCAGGTGGGGTCCACTGGTCTAGAGGTCAAAGAAATGGTCAACAGGTCAACTATGGTAGGAGGGGGTTGTAAGGACCTAATTATGGGGTGTGGGACCCACTGGGTTAACCACAAAACAATACCAAAGTTGGGTGCGTGGAACTGAGCTGCTGAGACAGGGCAAATGGTTGCCCTGCAGCCAACTTCCAAGTCTAATTTAGTCCAATTAAGAAAATCACAAAAATATGAAACTTGAATAAATCACAAGTTCAGGTGGTAGAGTAAACACTGAACAAGTTTCAGGTTCCAAATCTCAACACAAAAATCATGAAAATTCACTCAACTTTTGCAAAAATCTGAAATTGCAATTTTGACTTTTTATCCTTTTGAAGAACTTTGACTAGTGTGAGTTTTGCTTGGCCAAATCTAACTGAAAATGATGTATTATGTTAATTTGAGACTGCATCTACCAATTCTAACAAGTTTTAAAGCCACAGTGATGAATTTGAATCACAAAGTTCAAACAGTGAACTGTTTATATGAGTTAGAGGGTGATCTTGACTTTTGAACAAATAAGGACTGGGTCTGAAGCTTTGACTGTGTTATTATAACCTTAGATAACATGTTTTAACCAAAAATCTCAATTGAAACATAGGGGAACCCCTTGAGTAACACAGAATCAAACACCCCCTAAATACTTGACTGATTTGAGTTTTCAAGACATGAGACTAACTATGACCATAAAGTTGATTCATTTGATTATAATATGAAGAACTAAGCTTGTTTCAGCACATAAACACTGTTTATAACAACAAATAACCTAACAATCTAAGGGGTGCTAAAATGGCAGTTTAAGGATTAAACTTGTGTAAAATTTTACACGACTAAAAGGATTATGCTAACAACCTATCTAATAATGTAGCATGAACATAATTAAGCAAAGGAAAAGATTTAATAAGCATTAGAAAGTAACCAATAAGCTGATGCTACAGTATCCATGTGAATGAAAAATAAGGAATAAGCTTACAAATGTTCCTGTAAGCTCCACACCAAATACCAATGATAACAATAACAACCTATTACTCCCCTTGGAGTTCTAAACCCTGCTCCTCAGCATCTCCTTCTTTTCTTCTCTCTTTTTTTTTTATTTTTTATTTATTTAATTTTTTTGTGTATTTTCTTCTAATTAAATAAAAGTTGAAATTAAAGCTGAAAATGAATTGCAGAATTGAGAAACTTATATTAATAAAAAGGAAATGGATTACAACTTGGATTCTTAACTGAAAATTACAATGACTTGGAAATTGCTACTAAAATTAAAACTAAAAAACTAAACTGAGCTGCTCTCTGCTTCCTTCTCTTTATAATGCCCAATTAGGGTTTCTCCATCTTCATTTGTCTCTTTCCCAGCTGCAAAACCAACCCTAGGATCAAATAAATCAATCTCAGCCGTTTAAATATTTTGGCTCCCAATTGTATATTGACGTTTTCTTGAATTATTGAGGCCAGAGAGATATTTTGGACTGATGCATTTGGAATGTAATGCAGGGGGGGGGGGGGAAGATATGATGATGGAGTGTGGAGTGAGTGGTGGCAGAGTGAAGGTGATGATGGTGTTAGGGGGTTGCAGACCTAGGGGTGAGGTGGAGAGGGAGTCAAACGGGTCAAACCCTTGACTGGTTTATTATTAAAAAGGTGGGGATGGACTGGATCAAAAAAAATGAGCCACAGCTGGTTATGTTTGGATTTGGTTTTGTGTTTTGGTTTATATAATACAAGGCCCATTTTAGTTTTAACTTATACATAACAAGGACCAATCTTGTAAAATCTGAAAATGTAGGGACCTGAAATGCCAACTTTCAAAACTCATCCCATGGGTAAAACTTGCCACATTCCAATTACCAAGGATCCTTAATGATAATTTTCCACTTTTAAATGCCCAAGGACTAAAACTGCCAAATTTGAAAGTTCAGGGGCCAGTTTTGCCAAATATCCAAAATAATTGTCCAAGGGTCAATAGTGATAAGTTTTCATAAACCAAGGACTATTTTTGACTTTTTCATTCAAAAATATTTTACCAGGGACCAATTCTGCCAATTTTGAAACTTCAGGGACCAAACCTGTAATTTTCTCAAACTTTTTACCCAAGGATCGTTTTTGATAATATTTTACTTTTAAAAACCTTGGGTTGACTTTTCTTTCATTTTAAACCTCCAGGGACTAGTTTTGTCAATTTTTGAAACTTGAGGGACTGAAACTGCCAATTGTGCAAACTTTGTTCGTTTTTCGTTTGTTTTTAAACATTTTGCATCTACAACATATAAAACACACTTTTGGAATAATTTCTGTATTTTGATGCGTATTTGGGTGTTTTTGGATGTTTTGGCAGTTCAGATACGATAAAAATGATGAGTATTTACATACTCATCAATCCCCCACACTAAACTATTGCTAGTCCCTAGCAATCTTTTGAGAAAAACTTGATGGATTTTAAGCTCTTTACCAAAAGCCATCACTTCTGGAGTAGCCAGGTGTAAGAACTGTGGCACACCTGATAACCGTGTGATTTTAAGCAAACCACCAGTTGTCAACGAATTTGATTTGTCTTTACCAAGATTCGTTTGCTCCTGGACTAGCCAACTTTTGATGGAATAGTCAACATCTTGGTGAGCTGATTACCAATTATGGATTTTCCACGGCCTTTACCACAAGCCATAATCTTGTGGGCTAGCCAACTCATTTGTTTTTGGGGAGTTGAGGAACCATACAATTTTGGGCAAATTGCAAGCCATAAACGGATTTGAGATATCTTTACCAAGAGCCGTTTGCTCCTGGATTAGCCAATCCCTTTTGTCGGTTAGACATGGCAGACTGATTACCACAAAATTTTTGAAATAAAGTGAAAATTTTTTTAAAATTTTGGGCCAAAATGGGGGTACTTTAAAGTATTTTGCAATAAAATTCGCTAAAATTTTCCCCCCACACTTAGAAATGAATATTGTCCTCAATATTCAAAGTCCCGGCTATTATGCCGAATCTATGAACATAAAAAGATAATATTCGAAGCTAACTGTGGAAATATTGTTTTGTATTTTTCACTTTATTTATCTGTACATACAATCACACATTTTTTTTTGAACTTATATACATATATACATTTTCAAATTAGCGGGGGGTTGGCCATTCCCCCACACTAGGGTGGTAGAAAGTAGAAAGAAATAAGAGATACGGGTGAAAACCCGTATTGTGCTATTGTTTTTGTTCATCGAGTCGCTAGCTTGACTCGATCCCCGAATTTAATTGTCCTTGGGGAAAGTTTGGAGATCCGGGACAACCATGGATGGTATGTCCTCTCCAAAGTAGTGCTTTAAACGATGTCCATTCACTTTGAAATTAGGACCGTCATTTTGAGATAATTCGACGGTGCCATAAGGATAAACCTTAGCGATAGTGAATGGACCAGTCCATCGGGTCTTAAGCTTTCCCGAGAAGATCTTGAGTCTAGAGTTGAAAAGAAGGACTCGATCACCCACGTTGAAAATGCGGTTTTTGATTTTGGAGTCTTGAATCTTCTTTGTCTTTTCTTTATAGATCAAAGAGTTCTCGTAAGCTTGATCACGAAGTTCATTAAATTCATTCAGTTGAACTTTCCGATGATCACCCGCAGTTTTGAGGTCTAAATTTGCATGCTTGAGAGCCCAATAGGCTTTATGCTCAAGCTCGATCGGAAGATGGCACGCTTTCCCGTACACAAGTTTGTAAGGCGTACACCCAATGGGTGTTTTGTAAGCCATACGGAAAGCCCAAAGTGCATTATCTAATTTATCCGACCAAGATGCACGATTTTCCCCAACGGTTCTTTCCAATATTCTCTTGATGCCTCGATTGGAAACTTCTACTTGTCCACTTGTTTGAGGGTGGTACGCAGTAGAAAGACGGTGAGTTACACCATACTTTTGCATGACTTTATCGAATTTGTCATTGCAAAAATGCGTACCACGATCACTAATTATAGCACGTGGAATTCCAAATCGAGCAAAGAGAGCTTTCAAAAATTTCACGACTACTCTGGCATCATTAGTGGGTAAAGCTTTTGCTTCAACCCATTTTGACAAATAGTCCACTGCCACGAGTATATACTTGTTTCCATGAGATGATGGAAATGGCCCCATAAAGTCGATGCCCCATACGTCAAATATTTCACAAACTTGGATTGCATTTTGTGGCATTTCATTCTTTTGTGAAATATTCCTGTGACGTTGACAAGCGTCACAGGATTTGACTAATTCTTGGGCATCCTTATAAATCGTGGGCCAAAAGAAACCAGAATCAAACACCTTTTTGGTGGTGTAATTTGGATTGTGGTGGCCCCCCGTGGGACCAGCATGGCAAGCCTTAAGAATTTCAGTGGCTTCTTGACCATATACACACCGCCGGATGACTTGATCCGCACATATTTTGAACAAGTAGGGGTCGTCCCAGAAATAATGTTTTACATGTTTAAAGAATTTATGTTTCTGTTGGGATGACATCCCTTTCACAATGAAGTTACCCGCAAGGTAGTTTGCAAAATCGGCAAACCAAGGGGTAACAGAATCTCCACGAAAGGTAACCGCATTGAGTGTCTCAAGAGGGAACGTTTCATTGATTTCTTTCCTCTCGAAGACATCTTGATGGGGGTTTTCCAATCGGGAGAGATGATCAGCAGCTAGGTTCTCAGCTCCTTTTTTATCACGAATAATGATATCAAATTCTTGTAGGAGGAGAACCCAACGAAGAAGTCTCGGCTTTGCATCTTGTTTTGCAAAAAGGTACTTCAAAGCCGAGTGATCCGTATACACTATGCTTTTGGTCAGTATCAAGTATGGCCGGAATTTTTCAAAAGCATACACCATAGCTAATAATTCTTTTTCGGTGGTGGTGTAATGGCTTTGAGCCTCGGTCATAGTTTTGCTGGCATAGTGTATAGGCTGAAAATGTTTTGTTTTTCGTTGCCCCAAGACTGCCCCTATAGCATAATCACTAGCATAACACATGAGCTCGAAGGGCAAGTCCCAATCGGGGGCAACAAGAATCGGTGCCTCGGTAAGCTTTTTCTTAAGTGTTTCAAAAGCTTCGATGCACTCTGGGGAGAAGATAAAAGGAGCATCCTTTTCGAGGAGATGGGTCATAGGCCGGGCGATTTTAGAAAAATCTTGAATAAACCTACGATAGAAACCGGCGTGACCCAAAAAGCTCCTAACACCTTTCACAGCTGTGGGATGAGGTAATTTTGCAATGACATCCACTTTGACTTTGTCAACCTCAATCCCGTTCTTTGAAATTTTATGGCCGAGGACAATGCCCTCTTTGACCATAAAGTGACTCTTCTCCCAATTTAGACATAACTTTGTGTCTTCACAACATTTTAGCATGTTGTCTAAATGGGAGAGGCATGACTGAAACGAATCCCCAATGACCGAAAAATCGTCCATGAAGACCTCCATAGTTTTCCCGATCATGTCGGAAAATATGGACATCATACATCTTTGAAACGTGCCCGGAGCATTACATAAGCCGAATGACATACGTTTATAAGCACATGTTCCATAGGGGCACGTGAACGTGGTCTTTTCCTGATCTTGCGGATCAATGGGAATCTGAAAGTAACCCGAGAAACCATCGAGGAAGCAATAATACTCATTCCCCGCTAATCTCTCGAGCATCTGATCCATAAAGGGCAGAGGAAAATGATCCTTACGGGTGACGTCATTTAACTTACGATAGTCAATGCAGACGCGCCAACCCGTAACCAAACGAGTTGGAATTAACTCATTCTCCTCATTTGTGACAACAGTAATGCCACCCTTTTTTGGAACACAATGAATTGGGCTGACCCAAGGACTGTCCGAGATAGGGTAAATCAATCCGGCATCAAGAAGTTTTAAAACCTCTTGTTTGATAACCTCGTGAATTTTTGGATTCACCCTTCTTTCTTGTTGGACTGCAGGTTTGAAGTCGTCCTCAATTAAAATCTTATGAGTACAAAATTCAGGGTCAATGCCCTTGATGTCGGAGAGACGCCAAGCAATTGCTTGTTTATGAGACTTCAAAACCTTTATGAGAGCAGCCTTTTCCTTATCACTTAAGTCTTTGGCAATTATGACGGGTAATTTATCATCACCCTCCAGAAATGCATATTCAAGATGAGGCGGCAAGTCCTTAAGTCCAACCTCGGGGGAGTCATCAGTTTTCTCAACATTTTTGACATCCTCTTTATGAAGTTGTTGTGGTAGAACAGGAAGAGGAGAGGGATCTTCGTTTAAAAATTTTTCAATTATGAGAATATCCCTCTCGAGGTCGATCTCTTGGTTATCGACTCCATCGGGAATCGAGTCACTTTTGAGAAACGCCTCTATTTCTTCTAAGATGAAGTCACTTCCCTTAAACGGAGTGAGGGAAGGAGAAGAATTGGCAATGATGGGGTGAGAAGACTGAGTGAGGTTTTCACTCGAAGAATCATCAATGAAACCTAAAATCTCTTGAGCGTACTCCTCAGCAGCAACATCGATGACATCAATTTTGTTCACCGATTCACAGTCATAATTGGAGGAGTATCTCGAAGTTTGATTTAGGTTGAAGGTTATGGCTTCCGTTCCAACACGTAATGTGATCTCATGCTCAAATACATCGATAAGAGCTCGCCCAGTTCTAAGGAATCCCCGCCCAAGAATGAGAGGGACCCTAGAATCGGCATCAAAGTCAATAATCACAAAATCTGCCGGAAAATGGAACTTCCCCACTTTAACGAATACGTCCTCGGCAATGCCAATGGGACGAGAAATCGAACGATCGGCAAGCTCTAAAGTCATGCACGTGGGGGTAAGTTCGGGAAGAGAGAGTTTCTTCCACACATAATATGGCATTAGGTTAATGCTAGCACCTAGATCGGCCAAGGCGAAGCATTCAACCATACCCGGGAAAGTACAAGGAATTAGAAATTTCCCGGGGTCTCTAAGCTTTTCAGGAAGCTTTTTCAAAAGAACTGCTGAGCAGTTCTCATTTAGAGGAGTTCTTGCCATCTCAAATAATTTCTCTTTATTACTCAACAGATTTTTGATTGTCGATGCAAACTTGGGCATCAAGAGAATAGCATCCGCGAAGCTAATGTCAAAGTGCAAATCTTGGAAGATTTGGAAAAACTTATCCATTTGGTGATTAGCCTTTTCGCGGAGCTTTTGTTCACTGAGACGTGATGGATAGGGAATAGAAGTTTTGGATTTAGGGTTGTCCACTGGAGTTTCTGGTGGTTCAAAGACAACTCCAGGCTTACATCTGGTTTCAGGAATAAACTGAGGTTGGACGTGTGCTGTACTTCGTGGGCTAGGAGTTTGCACCTTGTCCTTTGTCACCTCAGGTTCACGATTCACTACCTTTGGTGGAGAGGAAGAAGAGGTAGTAGGAATCGCGGGTTCATCATATGAAGCACTACTTCGTGTTGTGATCGCCTTAGCATCGCCCCTCGGGTTAGCAATCGTGTTGCTCGGTAAAGTAGTACTTGAGCCCGAGGGTCGATCATTTAAAGACTTCTTGATGTCAGAAATCTGGCTGACCAGCAACTTGTTCAACTCATCTTGGGACTTCATGAATTGTTTCAACAACTCGTCAAATGAAGGCCCGGTTGGAACAATGGCTTGATTCGGATTTGGAATATTTGGAGCTAGATTGTTCGGATTGGGACCTTGATTTTGAAAATTACCCTGATTAGGGTTGTTGTTCCCATGAAAATATCCCGGATTACCCTGACCTTGGTTCTGATTAAAGTTTCCTTGATTTTGCTGTTGGAAACCTTGGTTTTGGAACCCTTGGTTTTGATTGTGAAAACCATGACCCTGATTGAAGTTACCTTGGTTTTGATAACCTTGGTTCGCTCTATTTTGATTTTGGCCACGGTTTTGGACATTTTGGTTTTGATTAAAACCAGGAGGTCCAGGATAATGATGTTGAGGATGATAGCTAGGGTCCATAGGAGGGCGATATTTATTGCCTCCTTGATTTTGGGACCCGGCTACAGCATGAGCTTCGTATGGAGTACCATCAGTAGCCGCGCAATTGTAGTAGGCATGCGGCCTACCACAAGTCACACAGACTTCCACTTTTTTAACCTCAGCAGGTGGAGGATGTTGTGGAAATGAAACTTTCTTTGTTTGGGCGAGAACCAAAGCTTGGATCACTTCAGTGAGCTTGTCAATCTTAGCATCCATGCTAGATTGACTCACAGAAGATGAAGTGGAAGGACCCGCATTAATTTGAGAAACAATCGGTTTGCTTCGTGTAGAGCGGACCTTAGACTTGTTTTCTATGATTTGCAAAGCTTCTTTTGTGGTTCTACTCAAAAATTTACCTCCCGCGGAGGCATTGAGAGAATCCTGATCAGCTTGGCTCACGCCATTGTAAAAAGTATTGAGTTGCATCAACTCAGAGAAACCATGATGTGGACACTTGCGAAGTAATTCTTTGAAACGATCCCACGCTTCACCAAAAGATTCATCGTATTTTTGAGTGAACTTGGTGATTTCGTTCTTAAGACTCGTGGTCTTGGAAGGTGGGAATAATTCATTCACAAACTTTTTGACAAGATCTTCCCAAGTCTCAATAGATCGTGGAGGTTGTTTTTCAAGCCAAATCCGGGCTTGTCCCTCCAAGGAGAATGGGAAGAGAAGAAGTTTTATTGCTTCACACGGGACATTTTTGTACTTGATGGTCGATGTGATTTTATTGAACCATCGAATATGAGCATGAGGATCGTCCCTCTCAAAACCGTAGAATTGACTTGAGGTTACAAGATTGAGTAACCCGGTTTTGAGCTCAAAACTATCAGCCACTATGGCTGGGACAATAATGGCATCTCCGTAACCCTCGATGGGTGCTTGGAGAAGCTCACACATGGGCCGGTCTTCCTCCATGGTTACAGTGGGTGTGGCAACAGTACGGATCTCAGATCCGACTGTTGGTGCTGAACGTCTACGAGGTATTCTAGGTTTTCGTACAAGCTCACGTAATGGGCTAGTAGACCTAGAAGAACGAGTGCGCATGCACTAGGAACAAAAACCAATCAAAACAAAATCGAGGCAAATCAACAATGAACTTAAACCAATAATCACGAGTGAATGGCTTCTTTAAGAAAGGTACACCACTCACAAGGATACAAAGGCAAGTTTTTATCTTTTGTTTGGGAACTTATTATGTTCACACCCCCAGTTGGTAGGTGTTCTGTCTTGGTTTACGACGGTTGGTTTTTATGTAGAATTATTATTCACAAGGAAAGACGGATGTTTTTGGGTTTTGTGTATGGGTTTAAAAACTTTTGGAAAATTATTTTTGGCATCGTCTCGTAATCTAAAATCGTTTCTCTTTAAGAATCACCTTAAAAGATAACCGATTCAGAAAACGTTACGATCTGTTTTGTTGTTTTTAATTTTTATGGTGTTTTAACACTTTAGGAAAAGTGTTAATGACTCTTTTTTTGTGTTTTGATTTAAAATTTACAAAAGTGGTGGTATTTGTACAGTGATTGAGGTGAAGTAACACTAATCTCAAATAACGCTATAGAAAGGCGCACACCTCCCCGGCAGCGGCGCCAAAAATTGATTGATGCTAAACCACAAACTTATATTGACCAAGGAATGGTCAAAAAAGTCAAATAGCCTAGATCAATGCTCCGGGTAATATAAGGTATCACCAGGTCGTTAAATCCCGTTGAGGTGTGAATTGTAACTTTAGCGTACTTGTGATCGGGTGATTATTCACAGAAAAGGGTTGTGATAAGAATTATTTGGAAATTATTGACAAATATAGCTTAGGAAAGCTACGTGATTGATTACGGGAATTTAGATTACAAGGATTTGAGCTAAAACCTAAAAACGTACGTTTTAATTAAAAACGTGCACAGACGAATGAAACAAAACGTACAACTGATGGACGGAAAGGGTTACAAGTGTGAAATTATTATTTTTACAATCCTAATGAATAAAGAAATTTTAAGAAAAAGAAAAACTATTTTTACACTATTTAATTATTAATTATTAATTAATTACTAATTATCTATTTATTACTAATTAAACTAATTAGATTTATTAAAAATACTAAAAAGACTTAGAAAATTAAGATAATTTTTATAAATCTAATTAACCATCACTGGAATCCTAAAAAATTATAAAAAGTTTATTTTATGTATTTTTAAACTAATTCACTAATTATTAATCTAATTACTAATTAATTACCAATTAAACTAATTAAATTATAAAAAATAGAAAATGAACAGTACAAATTCTAAAAAAATTTAAAAAAATGTTTTAACTTAAATAAAAGCTAGAAAAATTATAAAAACTAGGTTGTACTTTATAAAATCTAATTATGCTATTTAATTACTTAATATTAATTAAAACTTAATTAAACTAAAATTAATTATAAAAACCACTAAGAGACAAAATAAAATTCTGGAAAAATTTCTAGAATTACTTTAACCTAAAAGAGAATTTCTAAAAATATAAAAATGATATATTTCTTATAAATAATCTAAAAAGAAAATTAAAATGATAAATCCTATTAAATAGAAGCTATCACTATAATTAAAGTTGGTTTTTTTTGGTTTTTTTCTTTTTTCAAACTGATTAACTACTAAAAACTATAACTTTTTGTGAAAACACTATTAATATAACCCAATAATAAGCACTTGAGTGCTTATTGATCCACACAGTTGACTTTTGTTGATTGTGGAAGGATTTTAGCTCAAATGAAGGAAGGTGGGGTCCACAATGATGAATATTGGTCTCTCTGAGTTACATGAACATGAATAAGCAAAATTTAACCAATTAAGTGGCCTGAATAAGCCACAAATCACAAATAAGCTGATGGCTTATTGCATTCTGAGACAGCTTTGGGGACAAGGTTTGGGAGCCAATCCAGGTGGGGTCCACTGGTCTAGAGGTCAAAGAAATGGTCAACAGGTCAACTATGGTAGGAGGTGGGTTGTAAGGACCTAATTATGGGGTGTGGGACCCACTGGGTTAACCACAAAACAATACCAAAGTTGGGTGGGTGGACCTGAGCTGCTGAGACAGGGCAAATGGTTGCCCTGCAACCAACTTCCAAGGCTAATTTAGTCCAATTAAGAAAATCACAAAAATATGAAACTTGAATAAATCACAAGTTCAGGTGGTAGAGTAAATACTCAACAAGTTTCAGGTTCCAAATCTCAACACAAAAATCATGAAAATTCACTCAACTTTTGCAAAAATCTGAAATTGCAATTTTGACTTTTTATCCTTTTGAAGAACTTTGACTAATGTGAGTTTTGCTTGGCCAAATCTAACTGAAAATGATGTATTATGTTAATTTGAGACTGCATCTACCAATTCTAACAAGTTTTAAAGCCACAGTGATGAATTTGAATCACAAAGTTCAAACAGTGAACTGTTTATATGAGTTAGAGGGTGATCTTGACTTTTGAACAAATAAGGACTGGGTCTGAAGCTTTGACTGTGTTATTATAACCTAAGATAACATGTTGTTAGCCTTGCTATTTTATAAAAGATAACGTCACACATAAAGAAATGGACTAGATATCATACAAATAGTACTTTAGGGACTATTATTGTAATATAGGCAAACATGTGATGTAATGAGCCTATAAATACCCCTCAATACTCTCCATGGGGGGTGTGGGAAGGTGTGTGTAAGTTTTGTTTCATTTCATTTTAATATAAACCCTTTTCTCCACCTTTCTCTCTCTACTTTCTCTCTCTAAAACAATGATGTATTTCGATCAACCGCGACCTCCCGAACGTGTTTCTTGCGAATAACAAGTGGCATCAGAGCTAACCGGGGGCGAATCGTGGTGTTTTTGGGTGAAAATTTTCGGATCTGGTACTGTTCATCATAATTTTGTCGAGTTTGAAAAATTTTTCGAGTTAGAAAAATGTTATCGAGTTAGCATGTTTTCTTATCGAGTTTGGATACTTCTTATCGAGTTTGGATAAATGTTTACTGAGTTTGGAAGTATCCTTACCGAGTTTGGATACACGTTTACCGAGTTTGGATTTTCTATCGAGTTAGGTATTTTGACTTATCGAGTTTGGATCTTAAATCTTATCGAGTTAGGATCTAAAGTTGGCGAGTTAGCCTGTTCACCTAATCGTTTATCGAGTTAGGTTTTTTTGTGGCTTATACCTAGACGAAACTCTGCCAAAATTAATCAAGGTTTATCGAGTTAGGATCCAAGGTTATCGAGTTTGAGGTATTATCGAGTTAGGGGTAGTACCGAGTTTGGAGCTTATCGAGTTTGGGGCTTATCGAGTTTGAAGGTTACCGAGTTAGGAGATTATCGAGTTGGCGGGAAAATTTGAGTAAAATTTATTTTTTAGAGGAGACTAAACATTCAATTTTTACGCGAGATTTTAATTTTGGTATAACGTTGAAAATTTTGGCCCGAAATTCAAATTTTTAGGCCAAAATTCAAATTTTTTCGGTGAAATTTGGCGTAAAAATGTTCAAAACTCAAATTTTTCTGGTAACCTTAGAATTGCATTTCATAGTGATTTCCAAATTATGGGCGAGAAATTTTTCCAATTTTATTTTTGGAGGGAAAATACGAAATCACTACGAATCACCCGAAATAGAATTTCAAGCTTCACCAAAACACACCACGGATTGCTTAAACGATACTGATCAAGAATCACATTCAAATGACAACGGCTAGTATCAGATTTTTGTGGCTATGGAGTTTTGTATGATATGGCTTATTTGGGTTTAAAGTTCATTTCAAGGGCATGTGTACTTATTTATCTCAAAGTCTAGGGTTGGATGGATGCATGACTTTCGGAGATACTTGTTTGGGCAAACACTGGTAGAGATAGTGATTAAGACTTGGATTATCTAGTTATACCCGATGTAAGGAGTTACATTGTAGTACTCATGGGTTATAGCTATCACTTTAAGGAGTTACGTTGTAGTACTCAGTGTCACATGAAGTTGTGGAGATTCCAAGAGGTGGATATTTCATATACTGTTTGTTGGTTTGGGTATATGACACTACCTATGCTTAAAGGAGTTACATTGTAGTGCTCAGTATAGGTTCTTAGTCACACCTTCGTACAAGATTAAGTCACATATCTATGAGATGTTTACTTCATTCTGAAATTGGTTATATTGGGTTCTCTCTATACAGTGGTCATTTACTAGCTAGTTGGAATTTGAAGAGGTCACTTAAAGGCTGAAGAGAAGAGAAGAGATTGTAGAATAAAGAGAGTCATATCCTATCAGCATATTCTCACAAATTATGCTTTCATGGTCTATCTATACTGCATTAGAAGTGTAAAGTACGGGTAATTTTGGCATGTACACACAATAGTATGATGATTTCGATACATCGCAACCATCAGGAGGGAGAAGAACATGCCAAAAGAAGTAGTGTTTCATCTCTAGTACGTTGGTTGTTCGAGGGAATTGTGCTTACACTAGAACCGAAGAAGTACTAATGATGTGTACATCGGAGCGTATTACCAACCTTCTGTGCAATACTATGTGAGTTATGTTGTTATGTTGCTACCCGAACGACAACCATGGTACAAACACTTTACAATCTACTTTATCCGCTGCGAGATGAAAAGAGAGTTGTCGGTTCCGGAGGGAGCAGGAAAAAGAATAAAGGCTCACTAGTTAGGAGGGAGTAATAACCTAACTAGACCATTACAGTTGAAGTTCAGAGCTACAAAGACCTTTGCCGTCAGTGTCAAAGATCATACGCCGAGATTGTCGGAAGAGAGAACTTCAAGTCTGCCTCAGTATCTAGACTACAGAGACTCTGCGCTTCAACAACGTCAAGTACTATTGGTGTAATTTACATGTTTATGTGTTTATAGGTCTCATCGTATTCATTCATGTGTGACGATATCTTGGAGGGAGATTGTTAGCCTTGCTATTTTATAAAAGATAATGTCACACATAAAGAAATGGACTAGATCATACAAATAGTACTTTAGGGACTATTATTGTAATATAGGCAAACATGTGATGTAATGAGCCTATAAATACCCCTCATGACTCTCCATGAGGGGTGTGGGAAAGTGTGTGTAAGTTTTGTTTCATTTCATTTTAATATAAACCCTTTTCTCCACCTTTCTCTCTCTACTTTCTCTCTCTAAAACAATGATGTATTTCGATCAATCGCGACCTCCCGAACGTGTTTCTTGCGAATAACACATGTTTTAACCAGAAATCTCAATTGAAACATAGGGGAACCCCTTGAGTAACACAGAACCAAACACCCCCTAAATACTTGACTGATTTGAGTTTTCAAGACATGAGACTAACTATGACTATAAAGTTGATTCATTTGATTATAATATGAAGAACTAAGCTTGTTTCAACACATAAACACTGTTTATAACAACAAATAACCTAACAATCTAAGGGGTGCTAAAATGGCAGTTTAAGGATTAAACTTGTGTAAAATCTTACACGACTAAAAGGATTATGCTAACAACCTATCTAATAATGTAGCATGAACATAATTAAGCAAAGGAAAAGATTGAATAAGCATTAGAAAGTAACCAATAAGCTGATGCTACAGTATCCATGTGAATGAAAAATAAGGAATAAGCTTACAAATGTTCCTGTAAGCTCCACACTAAATACCAATGATAACAATCACAACCTATTACTCCCCTTGGAGTTCTAAACCCTGCTCCTCAGCATCTCCTTCTTTTCTTCTCTATTTTTTTTTATTTTTTATTTATTTAATTTTTTTGTGTATTTTCTTCTAATTAAATAAAAGTTGAAATTAAAGCTGAAAATGAATTGCAGAATTGAGAAACTTATATTAATAAAAAGGAAATGGATTACAACTTGGATTCTTAACTGAAAATTACAATGACTTGGAAATTGCTACTAAAATTAAAACTAAAAAACTAAACTGAGCTGCTCTCTGCTTCCTTCTCTTTATAATGCCTAATTAGGGTTTCTCCATCTTCATTTGTCTCTTTCCCAGCTGCAAAACCAACCCTAGGATCAAATAAAGCAAACTCAGCCGTTTAAATATTTTGGCGCCCAATTGTATTTTGACATTTTCTTCAATTATTGAGGCCAGAGAGATATTTTAGACTGATGCATTTGGAATGTGATGCAAGGGGGGGGGGGGGAGGGAAAGATATGATGATGGAGTATGTAGTGAGTGGTGGCAGAGTGAAGGTGATGATGGTGTTAGGGGGTTGCAGACCTAGGGGGTGAGGTGGATAGGGTGTCAAACGGGTCAAACCCTTGACTGGTTTTATTATTAAAAAGGTGGGGATGGACTGGATCAAATAAAATGGGCCACAGCTGGTTATGTTTAGATTTGGTTTTGTGTTTTGGTTTATATAATACAAGGCCCATTTTAGTTTTAACTTATACATAACAAGGACCAATCTTGTAAAATCTGAAAATGTAGGGACCTGAAATGCCAACTTTCAAAACTCATCCCATGGGTAAAACTTGCCACATTCCAATTACCAAGGATCCTTAATGATAATTTTCCACTTTTAAATGCCCAAGGACCAAAATTGCCAAATTTGAAAGTTCAAGGGCCAGTTTTGCCAAATATCCAAAATAATTGTCCAAGGGTCAATAGTGATAAGTTTTCATAAACCAAGGACTATTTTTGACTTTTTCATTCAAAAATATTTTACCAGGGACCAATTCTGCCAATTTTGAAACTTCAGGGACCAAACCTGTAATTTTCTCAAACTTTTTACCCAAGGATCGTTTTTGATAATATTTTACTTTTAAAAACCTTGGGTTGACTTTTCTTTCATTTTAAACCTCCAGGGACTAGTTTTGTCAGTTTTTGAAACTTGAGGGACTGAAACTGCCAATTGTGCAAACTTTGTTCGTTTTTCGTTTGTTTTTAAACATTTTGCATCTACAACATATAAAACACACTTTTGGAATAATTTCTGTATTTTGATGCGTATTTGGGTGTTTTTGGATATTTTGGCAGTTCAGATACGATAAAAATGATGAGTATTTACACACTCATCAGGTAATAATACGTCTTATCCATTCTAGGATGCATCAAATACCTTGCATGATTGATGTCCTTACGCTTCCTCTCAATGAAACCAATAGCTGGTCGGCAAAGTACATTCCTCCATCTTCTTTCCTTTCCATTTACTGGTCTAAACCAAGTAATCATTCTTCTTGCATGTTCTCATCCTTCAACCTCTCTCTCTCTCTGGGTTGTCAATATCATCCTCTCAAATCCGAACTGAATTATCATAATCATTGCTCACAAACATCTAAGTTTCACTCGTTCACTCCCGCTCAGCGCTCTTACCACGATGTCCGCTCTTCCTTAACGGTGGCGAATAAGACAATCGTACTCACTGAAAAATTCCACACCCAACTTCTTTTCGACATATATTAGCCTCTTGTCAAATATATGCTAAAGATTCTTATGATCCATGTAGATAACACTTTCTGCTCCATACAAATATCATCTCCAAGTTCTACTTCCCAACTTTAAATCATGTATCACACAGTTCCTCTTATGGATCTTCCACCTCCGCGATGCCTACGCAATCTATAGAAAGATAGAAATGAATCTTCAATAGTACCTGCCAAACCTAAGGACAATCGTCTCTCAGATGGCGTCTTAGGTACTTTCCACTCTTCACCACTTTTATCTTACTAATGTCCACGAACACTCGCTATCATTGACCACCTTCCTGAAGAACGTACATCTTAAAGCTACACCTCTCACTTGAACCACTTGGCAAACACCCTCTTCTTCTTCAACGAACAAATTGATAATCAAAACGACAATCTATCCTAAGTAAATGATGCGAACCATGAAACCGGTCGAACTAAAACGTATATCAACGAACTCAAAAGGGGTAAGAATTACCGACTAGCGAAGTAGCGAACATCAAAATCAAAGCTAGAAAAACATAAATGAGAAATTTTCCACCAATAAAAGTAGACACGGATAAAATGTTCATGAAAATCCATACAAAGAAAATAAAAAATACACGTACCCATAAAACATCCACAAGCGTACCTCAACGTAAGAAACACTTGATGAACAAAATACAATACAAGTTTGGTAACTGAGAACCATAGACAGTTCTTATTCTCGTACTCGACCTTCCCAAAAACAAATGAACACCGTTTTTTATAAGACGTATTTTAAACTTATGCATTTTTATAAAATATATATAAACCATTTTATGTAAGACATCAACATAACCATTTTTTTTCCACTTCATTTTCACCATAAAAATAATAGTTTCCAACAAATGACCTTGAAATACCCAAAATAAACTTTAAAATACCATAAGGACTTTAACACAACCCCTTTATTGGATGCAAAAAACACAGAAAAATCACATAATCAAAATAATCATCAAACGAATCTCATACCAGTGAACACTCACGCAAATACATTGCAAACAAAACGATGAACTTACAGACTCATTCGTACAATGATCAAACCAAAATCATAGAAAAACACCGATACTAACCGGTCACAAAACATGTCACGAAATTCGATTGGTGTGTGTAAATAAGGGATCAAATATCCACACCAACTTGTCACGAACCAACAATACTTGAAGAATAGTATAACATTCATTCGCGGAATAAATGCAAGGAATAACCAAAGAAACGAACCAGTATCCAACGAAACGAATTCGATTACCCAACACCTATCACGACGTCAAAGAGAAAGAATATGGCATATGTACCATCATGGTACGAATAGGAATGCCAACCCAAGAATTAGGTATACAAACGGAGCGTCTAGCAAACGAATCAACTTAAATACCACAACATAAGTACCCACCGATATTTGAGGTATCAACATATGATAGGTAGAATGGAATCTTACCACCTACACACCCTAACATATAATGACTGCCCAAACTGTTAAGAGAATACTTCTCTAACCATATAGCCATCACCAACATGATATCACATACCATTTACCACAACATATAACAACAAACATCAATCAATGCAATAATGGTCACAAGTCCATGTGTGTGATACCCTTATAATTATGTTCGCGACCATAGTTATAAGCCTATTCCACACGCAAACTTACTTCCAAAACCACACATCTCAATGATAACGCACATATACCACATAGCACCTAATACACCATGCAATCCATGCTATCATACTTGCAAGTCCACTTGTGTTGTGACGCATGTATAATTATGTTGGCCACCATAATTATCTATGCCCCCTTTCACAAGTGTACTCCCTCCTATGACAATACATCATGCAAACAAAAACAAAAGACGTCGTAAACAATCATCTCACGTGGAACAATTCCAATGATCATGTAAACTCTATAATCAAAATCACTTGGATAAGGTCGATCCAATATCATAGAGTAATCACACTCCAACATGGGTCCAGATGGCAAAAGATAATATAGGAATTCCAAAACATAACACAAAAAAAGACATCGCACAATGGCTCAAACTCCATTCTCGCACTTGCCTCCCCACTCAAATCGGTTAAACTTACTACTCGCTGTGGACTTCAGATCTGAATCCACATTATTCCATACTAAATCCCCTTTCATCTTTACTCAACCACTCATTCCTATTTCCTATACATTGAGGAAATCGACAACATACAAAACCATCTCTATTCTTTCTTCCAATTCCGTATGATTCACAAGTGCATACAAATCACGAGGTTTAGACTAAACCACCTCTCCTTCCTATGTGAAGTGAGGACAATACCAAAGGTATTTTGTAATGGCTCCATCTCTAGAAGTCTCCGTGGTTACCAACCTCTCCACTTATTTTCTACCAACGTATTCTATAAACATCCTCTCCTTGTTTGAACATGGATACATGCTAGCGGAACTCGGATTCTGCAGTTAATCCGTTTCATCCTACCACTTCTCTCGCATCCGATAGCGAAAACGGTAGTCCAATGAAGTATCTTACTTGCGGAAGACGATATAATAAAGTCGATATATACAATACTACGTATAGGGGATATAATAGACGTACGAAACTCAATAAAACATCTCATAAATATAGGAAAATAGACATATAAAATACTATACTTACACATAGATCCTAAATGCAACTATATGAGGGACTCCTAAGTTATAGTCTAGGTTCAACCACCTAATTCTCTATAACCAAGGCTCTGATAACAATCTGTCACACCTCGCCAAGGCACGCGAGGGTGTAACTTCATGGATATCATCACAACACCTGGTGTCTATATAGAGAACAATTACATGCACAAAAATAGAGCAAAGTACAAACACAAAGTGTTGTAACAATAACCCAAAATAAAATAACCAAAACAATACATAAGATCCAAACAAAATGATAAACCACTTCCAATGCAACTAGGGGCTCGTTTAATCACATCTTTCTATCTTATCCTTAGAAAGCTCACCTGAAAATGATGCTTAAAACGTCAACATAATGTTGGTGAGATTCATAGGTTTAAGACACACATACACTCTCAAGGCAACCAGTTTACTGTGATCAAAAAATATAGCTGGACAAATAATTTAAAGTTATCATGTAAGCTACAATCCATTCGCAAACGAATATCCACACACAAAGGCAACAACAGGACGGCACGTGTCCCCCGATCCCAACATCAATTAGGTCGCATGCGCGAGCAACGGATAAGCATCCTCCTAACCTAAGCACACATAACGTCAAATGGGTCGCATGCGCGAGTAACATGATAAGCATCCTCCCAATTGAAGCACACACAACATCAGATGGGTCCCCAAATGAAGCACACAATGATTACATCACACACAGCATACATACGATAACATTATAAGTCCAAGCTCTTTTGACACACATATAATCACAGTAACTTAAACAATTTAGGACAAGCATCATTCCCATCCCAAGTTTAAAACAACGTGAAAATATGGGACTATGAACTCACCTCAAACCTTGCAGCTTCCATAACACAAATCACAAATCTAAACAACACAAATAAGTCCACGTTACACAAGGTCAAGCTAAAAGCTACAACCCATGTAATACTCATATGATGGATGTCTAAGACTCATATGACCCACCATGGATCTCCTAGACACCATACTAACCATAACCATAACCTAACACTCACTAAATCCCTTGCACTTATAAAATCAGAAAACGCAAAATTTTTGGGTACATTAACGCACATGAAATCATGACAAATAAAACTCAACAACTCACACAAAAAATTTACCATGGTCTCTCATAAGCGTACAAGCTAATCCCAGAAGGCCATGGATCAATAGCACACACGAGTACTCAAAAGAAAATCAAACTTGTCAACTATCCAAATTCGGATCTAAACGCACACCAAAAAGTTTTAATTAACATAAAATACTTCTACAAGTTTTTATCGCGAATCCTTTTCTTGGTAGTTAAGATGACCTAAGACTTAACTATTCCAGAAAGGCTAGTCTAAATAACACTTTTACAACCAAAATTCACTATCAAACTTTTACGAAAATTCTATCCCGGTTTGAAAGCTTTGACAACTTAACAAAGAAAAATCAAAAGACCAACTTCCCGACCTTGAAATCAATCGTGGCTGGACTTTTTGGATAGCTCTTTCATTAAAATTCAATTTAGACCAAAAATTCATGATCTAACTCATCACCATATGTTAATTACACTCACATCTGTACAGCCATAGTTTTTTGTCCAAACCCTAACTCAATGTTTAACATGTTTTATAACCATATCTCCTTCACTAATCATCATACTATTATTAACTAATGATCCTAACATGTTTAACATCATTAATTTACAGAAGTTTACAAACCCTAGAGCCATCATATCAATTATTACATGAATTGAAGAAATAACTAAATAATTATATGAAAACTAGTGTTAAAATTATACCTTGAACTTGATTTAGCAAAACCCTAAATTTTTCTCCTTCTCCTCTCCCTTGATCGACTCAAAATATGCAGGAAAAGAGGGCATAGGGTCGTTGGTATTGGTATATAAGGGTAAGGGTTGGGCTTGTTTGGGTTGGACTAGGATTCCTTAGCTTAAAATTGTATTTGGGCTCAAATTGGGTTTCCTTTTCCCTTTTTTTTTCCTTCTAACTGATTTTTATATTATATATATATATATATATATATATATATATATATATATATATATATATATATATATATATATATATATATATATATATATTATATTTTTTTATTAAATTTACTTATTACACTTAAAACCTCATATTTTTCATATTTTATGTATTCCCGTAACGAAACCTAACGTCTTTCGCTATAAACCTTAATTTTACGACAAACCGAAAAAATTATCATTTTCAAAACAAAGTTTCCAAAAATAGAATTTAACACTCTTTTTGAAATATAACTCATAAAAACAAACTCCTCGTACCTCACTAACGCTCGGACACTTGAACGAAGACTTGTTACACAAAAACACAAAAACACCAAAACTACACAAGTCATTTCTACACCACAAAGGTGATCAAAATGAACTTATATCCAAATATACACATTACTCACTCACAAATGCAATGCCACGCAAAGGGATTTAGTGCTAAAACTCACCTATATCACACATATATCACTTAAATCACCTAGGACACACCAAACAAACGTCAACCGAGTCAAGACTATCAGTCAAACTGACCTGCTAAAACCACGGTTGTTACACTATCAACCATAAACAGATTTGTTAAGTATTTACCAAGGGTCGTTTGCTTTGGACTCGTTGGTTTTTATGTGGGTGAGACGTGGTGAACGAATAATCATTTGTTGTGTGTTCTACAACACATTTGTCAATCCAAAGCACATCATATCCTATGCAAGTAAAAACATCTTAGATTACCTGAAAATGTTAGTCAAAGCCAAGAAAAACATAAAACATGGTATTTTTCATTCAAAACAATTAAGTATAAGACTAACAACACATAATGACCAAAGCCTTTAAACTTTAGGAGCGCAAGCCATAACAGACTTGACTTTACCCTTTTCATCAACAAAAGTATGTTTCTTTAAGGTCATTGATGCTTTGTCACCTGTGATTGGTCTCCAAATCCATTGAGTTGTAGCTTTCATACCATTTCCCATATTTCCCTTAACAGCTTGTTTTTGCTTAACAGTTTCAACTTTTGACCTAATAGTTGGAACTGTTGGCTTAGCAGTTAGAACCTTAGGCACCCATTTTTGGTTTTGCCTTGCTGTATTCTTGAAAAAGAGCTTATTAACTGTTTGTGCTTTATTATTTGGACTTCTTGGTCTTGCACATGAAACAGTTAGATAGTTGTAAACAATCCTATTTGATCTAATAGTAGTAAGTGGTTTAATGCCAGACCTAAGCATAACTGCTTTGGGTATCATTTTAATATTAGAGTGAGTTTGATTGGTAAAATTATTGTTCACTCTAACTTGGTTATTCCCATATACCTTGTATCCCTTGAATTCACCTTTTTCAATAGGTTATTATTACAATAAGCAGCAAAATGATCAAAGCTACTACATACAAAACATGTTTTGTTTTGCATGATAAAATCACCACCTAGTTGTTGGGACTTCATATAATTCCAATTTCTTTTATTTCCCCTAGGTACTGATCTATACATCTCTGCATATCTAACATTATTCCTAATATTTCTTATATTTCTATTTAACCACCTTAGGAACATGTTTAACCTCTACCTTAACATCTGTCTTAACCTTAGGTTTAGTCTCAGACTGAATTTCAGGCACAAACTTGACAAAGTTTGTTTCATCTGTACCTTTAAGCAAATCATCAGCCTGGTTTTCACTAGTGTTCTCTTGTGCCTTAGGACCATAACCTGGAAAGCAGGTTCCTTAAACTCATCTAAGCCAGTATGAGCTAAGTCAATTCTTGGTGGCACAAACATGCCTCTATGGGGAGGTGCAACTGAATTATATCCTAGGCCTGATTTTGCTTTGTTCATTAGTTGAGACTCAATAATCTTTGGAACACCCTTAGAAGTATACTCAAGTGTATTAACACTTAATTGTATATTTTCCTTCAGTTTGCTAAGTTGTTCAATATCATATTTAAGCATACTTATAACAGCATCCCTATTTTCTAAGTCTCTTCTTAATCCAGCAATATCATCAGTAAAGACAATTTCATTTTGTCTATAAAAGATAAGTTGTTCTTCTAAGACAACTAAACCTCATTTATGATTTTGAAAATTATAATTAGTGTCATTAAGCTCTACTCTTTGACTATCAAATTTAGCCTTAAGTGTTTCTAATTCTTTTAAAGCTGAGCAAGATTTAGAACAACCATTAACATATACCTCAGTGTCAGAGAAGGCCATAAGTGCAATCGCAGCATTAGTTTCTTCTTCTTTCATGAAGCTCCAGTCAAAAGCAGCACCATTAGTGGCTAACATGGCCTTAGTTGAAGGCTCTTGCATAGTCACTTCCTTTAGATTGCTCTTCTTGTAGCCATCTCTGCCTTGTTGTCTTGGACTTCTACATACTCTAGCAAAATGTCCTCTCTTTCCACAGTTGTAGCATTCAACTTTGGATTTATCATAGCCTGCAACGTCTCCTGAGTTAAGGACAATCTTCTTACCCATTCTTTGATATTACTTCTTTGCTCTTATGCTTGTCAAAGCTAACTGCCACTTTATGTCCATTGCTTCAAGATCATCATCATGAATTTGAAGCAGATCTTCATTATAGATATTGGCATCATCAACTTTATTAGCTACAAAAGCATAGATGGTGTCATCACTTAAGCCAGCCTCACTAGTTTGTGAACCAGTTGCACTAGCTTTAGTGCTAACAGTACTAACTCTAGGGTTAGCAGTACAAACATAAGTGTGATCATCTTCTTCATCAGAAATGTCATCCTTGGCATATGACAAGAATGCCATTTTCCATGATCCTAGGCTTGTGCCTCCTGACTTTCTAACTTTAGGTTCTGCAATCTTTAGGTTGTTGTACAAGTCATTAAGAGTCATCTTCTCCAGTTCAGGCTTGTATAGGTAAACAACTACATAAGCTTGCCATTCAGCAGGCAAGCTATTTAAAAACTTCATGTTTAATTCTTCTTGAGGAATAGTAACCTTCAAGACAGCTAATTCGCTAACAATCTTCTGCAACCTGCTAAAAACACGATCTAGAGATTCATTGCTTGAAGCAGTGAAGTTCTCATAGTTCTGCTTCAATAAGGTCTTCTAAGTTTTCTTGGTGGCTTCATTCCCACCAGATCTTTCAACAATGGCTTCAAAGAGTTCCTTTGCAGTTGCATAGTTGCTGAAATTCAACACTTGATCATTAGGCATAGCCATAAGCAATAGATGCTTGGCTTTGAGATCATTCCTCCTTTTAGCCTTTTCATCATTTGTTACTAGTTCAGTATTCAACTTAGTAGACTTGGAGCCATCTACATTAGTAACTTCAGATGTATATGCTTTGAAAGTATCATCATTCTTGATAATATCCCATAATGCATAATTTTGCACCATGAAATAATGCTCAATTCTGAGCCTCCAGAGATCATACTCATTCTGCTTAATTGAGTATGGTTAGCTTGGCAGTAATGGAGGATGATTGAGTAGTTTCCATGTCCATTATCTTGAGAGTAAGAAGAACTTAATCTTCTGAATCTTCTAATTTAAAGTATCAGTAACCTGGCTCTGATACCACTTGTGGAGGATCTAAACACACAGCTTGTGTTACGTAGATACTTTGAGTAATGTTAACTAGCAAGCGGAATGTACTAGTAAACACTTAGAAGATTTGTATGTATAATGTGTATGAGAGTATATAAGTATAATGAACAATGAATGAACAAACTGCTTCAATATTATTATCAATAATATGAGTGATCAAGTATATCACTAGGGTTTACAACCTTGAAGCTATCACAATACGTATGCTAGAGTTTTTCTTCGGATCACAAAAACCCTAATCTAGGACCTCCTTTTATAGACACAAGGACTCCTTTACAAGTAAACAATTGATGTGCTCACGGTGTGTACAAGTTTTAAAATTTATAAACACGCTTATCCAATTAACTATTTAACACATACGAGCAAGTATACTCGTCCGTTTTAGTAAAGGTGAGTAAGTCGAGATCGTCCCAAGGGATTTGGTGATTAAAGTATTATAAACTAGTTTGTATTAAAAAGGGTTGTCAATCCTAATTATCGAAAATTCAAGTATTCAAGAAATAATATTAACTAAAACATATACTTGTGTGAAATTCCACAATCAATCAGTTGGAGTATTCATGTTAAGCTTGGTGTAAACTTGTTATGATGCAAAAGTTTTATATGAATGACTAACAAGCAATGGTGTTTATCATGTTAAACCATTACTAGAATTCAATCATCTAGTTACTTCCTTTCGGCCTAAGACAACTAGAATAATAATTCCATTAACGCAATGTTGTTTAAAAGCAATTCTTTACTTATGAATTCCTACGAATCCTTTCGGCCTAATTTTGTGATGAAATCTTCTCAAATCCATTTTAAAGAGTAAACATGATGCTTGTCACACACCATATCCCATACTAATTCGTGCACTAACTTTTTGGAATAAAAACATTAAGAAAACCCTTTCAGCCAATATTCCCAAAGATGTTTTTATCAACAAATTAAGCAAGATTAGATATTATCTCAATAAACTCATAAATTAAGAAGAGTTTTCATGCATCACCTTTATAAAGAAAAGAATACTCCATGACTAATTACATCATTCACACAAGTATATACCAAATTATTCCATATCAATTATATTAAAACACAAGTAGTAAAGAAAACATTCATTAAACTCAAAGTAACAATAATTCATTGTAAATAAACAAGATATACCTAGCTTGAGAATTACAAGAACTAGAATTGTGGAACTATAGCGACCACGCTCCTCCAAATGACTACTAAGACAAAATAAACCGCAACACCACACTCGAACCAAACTCTTGAGATTTTAACTCAGAGTTTCGTGGACGTTTACAATAGTATAGTAACCTTTTGGGCAAGTAGTAAGAACTTTAGTGCAAGCCTTACTTAGATTATAGCTTGGTATGTTGTATCTAGCCTTAGATATGATTATATAGCCACCAAGTCACTTAATCTCCAAGTAAAAACGTACTCCAGTAGTTATGAGTAAGAACTGATCAGCCACTAATGATAATGAGGAGTAAAACCTTCAATAAATGCTAATTTGTAACTGCAGGCTCATTCCAACCGATCGGTATTACATCCAACTGATCGGTTGGATCTTCTGGTCAATTCCAACCGATCCGGTTACGGGCTCCAACCGATCGGTTGGATTGGACCTGTAACCAATTCTTGACTTTTCTTTATTTTTCTTTGTCACGCTCTTTCTCCTACACTTTGGTGCTAATTCCTTCCATAGAACTTGATATTATCTCGACATATGAACGTAGAAATCTTGAATCTATCAAATCCTTGAGTCCTTGTGTGATTCTTCACTAGATTCCTTCTCGAAAATCTCCAATTGCGCATATTCACTTTATTTCTTCATCTTTTCATCACTTTTTCCTGTTTTTGGCTACATTTGCTTGTATAAACACTTTTCCATGATTAAGTAACGAATACGTACAAATATGATGCACAAAACTAACAATAATGCACCTAAAAACATGTATAATTTAAGCATTATCAAATCCCCCACACTTGAGTTTTGCTCGCCCTCGAGCAAGTCTAGAAGAAAAATAATCTCAATGGTACAATTTATTTATGTTTCCGAAAATCTAACAGTCATCCCAAAGGTCAATTGTTAATTTTTAATGCGAAAATTATATGGAGCATTAACAAGTGTAAAACATGATAACATAACTAAGCACCTCACAAAGAATAATTTGAATTCACTCATCACTCAAAGGTAATTTGATTGGTGAACACTCATTGCTCAGTCATGATTCATGTTTCTTACCATAAACTTGTACAAGTATCAAAACAACAAAACAAAACATCAAAGAGGACTTTTATTGGGTTGTAACATGAGGCTTAATGGGTTGTACCGGCTAATGTTCAAACATCTCATACAAGAATCAAATAGATCACTGGCGCGTATTTTTAGTAAGTAATAACGGATGGTCACTAGATTATACCTTGGATCGCTGGCGCGTCATTTGCATAACGGATGGTCACCAAAACATTCTCTAGATCGCTGGCGCGTCATTCCATTACCAAAAATACGGATGGCCACTAAAATTTTCATGCACTTGATATTTTCAAAAAGCCAAAAAAGATAGGGATAAGGCATGGGAAATATTTATTTAATTGGTTATAAAAGAAAAACAAAATCAAGTCTAAATCCCATTGTTGCTAGTTACCGAACAAACCTCGAACCCAAAAATGATTATAGTTACGATCATTCTCCTCCTTTATGAACTTTCACATATTGATACATCGATTCGCCATAATAATATTCTTCATTCTTAGCTCTTTGGCTAACAAAATATCACATAACTTTCTTTCTTCATCTCCATACATAATATAGCACATTGGCTATAATTGTCATCATACATTTTTTTTTTTTTTTTATTTTTTTTTTTTATAACATTTCTTTTTCATACATCACATCTCCCCCACACTTCGCATAAGCATCACCACAAAAATACAAAACTAAAGGTGATCAATCTTCATCTTTGTTGGAATGGCACACATGAATGGTAAAGTGTGTAAAACTAATAATCATCAAAAACAATCCATCACACTAAAAAACTAGCAACCAACCGATTAGACTTTGACAAGGGTTTAGGCTAAGGTGTAAAGTGTAAAATATTTTTTTATTTTTCTGGATGTAACAAAAGAAAAAGATTGGCTCGAAGGGTGTAACTAAGGGTATCTAGCATTAAAGATAAATGCTAACAAATGGGTTCCAAATACGAGAATAACTAACCGATGTGGTTGACAAAAATTATTTTGTAAATGGAAGGCTATTTGGTGTAAATCCTAAATTGCCTCTTATCATTTGAATATGTTTTACCACTCAAAAGTGATTTTAATCGTAATGCATAACAAGTACAAGTTCTAGAATCAACACAATCACCGGCACACTCATAGCAAAATATATAGCATAACCGGCACACTCATAACAAAAAATTCAAGCATAGTTTGTCTCTCTAAGTTTTTCAACACATTTTATCATGAATTCATCATTTAATTTTGATCCAACCCTTGGATCTTAATTTAGATTTTAGATTTGCATTCTCCTTTTAATTTTACACATTTCCATATCAAATTTCACTATATAATTTTCACTGTTCATCTCATTTAATACATTTTATAAATCCGTTATCTGTTTTTTCACATACTTTCACACACTAACAGTTTACCCCAGATCCCTAAATCTATACAACCTCAATCCTTCTTTCCTATTATGATTCTTGTTTAGATTCTTCCTATAATCATGTCTGAACAAGAACCTAAACCCCCAAACCCTGATGTATTAACACATCCACCTCCGGTGGTGAATCCACCTAGTTCTGGGTCGGATAAGAATCTGAAAACTAAGAAAACTACCCGTACTATGAATCCCAAACACACTAACACTATGAAACACCATGAAATGTTAAACAAATCTACTGATGTGAATTTCAAGAAGGTTATGACTCGTTCTAGCTCTAAAGGGAATGAATCAGGGCTGGGTGTTGAGGAAATGGGATGTGGGGATGAAGTTAGTGAGTTCGCTCATGGTAAGGATGGTTTAGAAGGTGTTAGTAGTAATGATGGTGTTATAAGTACTGGGGTAACTGAGGGAGTTGCTCCTAAGAATAGTGAAGTTGATAAGGGGAATGGTATTAATGGAGGATTATTTGGTAATGAAGCTAATGGTTGTGTAAATGCTATGTTCTCTGAACTTAGTAGTACTAATTTGAATAAGAAAACTATTGATAATAGTTATGTTATTGATAGTTTGTCTGAGATGCCTGTCCTTTTTAACCAAAACCCTGTGTTGAATCCTGATTTGCATAAGCCTAATGTCACTAGTGGTACTATAGGTGAGAACAATGGGGGTATTGGTTAAGGTTCTGTGGGTAAGAGTAGCTCTGATAGAGTTGGTGATGTTGTTATGAAGGAAAATGCAATACTACTAGGCCATTGTCATTTAGTAATGCTGTTAAGGGGATGAATTTTATTGTGAGTAATAGACTTAAATTGTTTCCATGTTTTAAGAATAATAAAGGTAAGATGGCTGTTGATTTGGATCTTATTATTGAGGAAGGAAGTAAGAAGTGGGATTTGACTGCTATGGGATATTTTGTTGGGTTCAAAATGAGTTATAGGGAGCTTATTGGACATCTTAAGAGAATGTGGAGAGAGTTTCAGTTTGAAGACATTATTGTTAATGAAAGTGGGCTATATTTCTTTAAGTTCAAATCTGAGGAAGGAATGCAGGGTGTGATTGAAAATGGCCCTTGGCTTGTTGCACAAAAACCATTATTTGTCCAAAAATGGGAAGCTGGGTTATGTTTATTGAAGCCAGAACCAGCAAGAGTTCCTATTTGGGTTAGAATCTACAATGTGCCTTTTGAAGCATGGTATGTAGAGGGTATTAGTAGAATTGCAAGTGGTGTGGGAACTCCTATTATTATGGATAGAGTAACAACATCAATGTGTGAAAAAGCCTAGGGTAGAGCTAGATTTGCAAGAGTTCTAGTGGAGGTGGATGCTACTAAAGGTTTGGTTGACTCAGTGGAGGTGTGTTATAGGGAAATAGGTAGATCTATGCCATTAAAGGTTGAGTATATTTGGAAGCCACCAATATGCTCTCATTGTTGTGTGCTTGGGCACAACTTTGAAATCTGTAATATTAGGGAATTAACTGAGGAAGAGAAAGTTAAGAGAGCTGGTATAAAGTTGCAGACTAATGTTAGTACTTGTAACACCCCCAAAATACCGCAGCGGAAGACTGTGTCATAGGGGTGCTACTTCATAATAAAAAGTACAAGTTATAGAAAACGAACTCTAAATGAGACGTTTTGAAAAGTTACCATTCGATTAAAGAATTCAAAGTTACAAACATGAGATTCCAAAGTATGATACATAAATGTATACAAAATGTTTTGAATGGTAAATGATAAAAGCGTAAGTCTTCAGAATATGCAGCTTGACTCTAAGTTCCACGCACTAGCTATCGCCTTACTAACCTGAGATAAACATGCTAAAGTGTCAACACAATGGTTGGTGAGTTCATAGAGTTTGTCTTAAAACAGTTGAAAAGCCTTAAAAGAATATTCGCACAGCAAAGGCATCGTGAATCCACTCAGTTGCAATTCCCGCCATAAGAGACTTGCAACCTATGTGTTCACAACCCACTGCTAACATATAGTATGATTTCGATATATGTGTATACGATATATGCACGCTTAATGTAAAGTATCACTGCCTACTGAACCTCTTGACAAGAATAAGCACAAATGCTTCATAAGAATAAGCATAAATGCTTCATAGTGGATTATATTCATCCAAGGCCAGGAATATATGGCAATGGTGGGGGCGTCAGCCCGATAGTACTATCAATACCTCTCCATCGGCTCCATCCAGGAGTTAAACAGTAGTTAAAGAATATAGCGCATAGAATAGGTTTAACACATTAAGGCACATATCGTAATAAAACTACACATCATGTTTAAGAGTGTAAAAGTATAGCATAACATATGAGTAAAATTGTCTTTAGTAAAAGAGAAAGCAATTAGTTTAAGCATGTATCTCCCCAAAAGAGTTTAAAACAAGTATGAAAAGAGTAGGGGCTATGACTCACCTTAAGCTAAAGTAATGAGAAATGAAAGTGGTAGTCGAATCGCGAAAGTCTCTAAGAGCAGCCTATAATAGAACGTTTCGACTTAGGTTTGGAGTAACGTCTAAGAATACGAAGAATTGCCTATATATGTCTTGCATAATGTTCATGATGTAGTACTTAGTATATAGTGTAAGTCGTTGAATATAAGTGCTTTATGAAACATGTATAGTTTGTATATCGCTTACTACCGTTCGGGCCGACATAATTCAGAAGTCAAGGAGTAAACGTTCGAGGATCCAGGACACTTTAATTCGTAAATCCACAACTCATCTCGACGGCTTACTTAATGAACTCCTCACATGAGGCTCCCTACTATTGTAGTATTTGATAACATATATATAAGTTTTTGATCTTTAAAAGTTATATGGTCTTTAGCCGTGGCTTTGCAGTGACCTTGGTCATTGTTACCATGGTCTTGAGACTTAACCTTGGCTTTAGCCATGGTTGTGGTCTCGGCTTTAGGTCATTAGACCTCTTGGTCTTAGTAAATCATAACTATTATATAGTGACTTTTGTCTAAAAATGGCTGTTAAGAATTTGAAGAAAATATCACTCGGAAAGCGTTTTCAGGGCTCGAGCTTCTATAATCCTGAACGAAAACATCGTTCCGGACAACTTTCGTGTTTTAACTTTTTGATGAATCAGAATAGAAGGGTGACTTTCAAAATGGCAGATTGCAAAACAGTAGGGTATTGGCAGTTTCGGCGTTTTGGTTTTGCTAACTTCTTTTGGCTGTATCTTTTGACTCGTATACTCGTTTTGGGTGATTCAAATTGCTATGTTTTCCTTGTTAAGTCCTCTTTAACTGTAAGTAAGTGCCAAATATCATAGTTGTACTATTTTGGTCGTGGTTCTCCATAAAAGTCACTAGTTTACTTGTTTAAATATCATAAGTTAACATATATATATCATTACTTGTTTTACTAGTTTTTATACATCATGAACATAATACAAAGACCATATATAGCATGAAAGAAACATAATAAGCATGAAAATGATATTGAGCAAGAAAGTGTAATAGGGTTTGCTTACAACTTTTGGCTTTCTAAAGAAAGGGAATCAAATATGGAACTAGGACACTAAACCTATGCTTGTAAACCCTTCACCACAACTCTTGTAACCCTTGCTAGCCTTGATCTAACCCTTGTGAAAACCATTTAACTTCAGCCCTAGTAACCTTGTGTAGCTCCTAATTCAACCATGGAATCACCAAACAAACTTAAGAACTAGGTAGAGAATACTAAGACCTTGAACTTTGTAGTGTAACTTGTATATTGAAGATCAAAGGATCATGGTGCTAGGATTTAATAGTGTGGCATTTTGGTGGTGAAGAAAGGAAGACATGAGCTTGCTATTTATACTATGAAGAGGAGGTTAGGAAATAACTAGGAAAGTTACCTAAACTTGGTGACCAAGTTGTAAATAAGTATGATCTAATGGCTAAAGTCATGAGATGAAGCCACAAGTGTGAATCCCCCCCCCCCCCCCTTAATGGCGGTTCATAAGGGATAAGGGTGACTAGATGATGACTCTTGGTGCTATCTTGCTTAGTTTGTGCATTTTGACTCCGTAAAATGCTAACCGTAAGTTATTAAGTCACGAAACATAAAACCGGGTATCCTAAAAATATGAAACTTGAAAGTATGGTTAAACATGTCAATATACTCCATATTAAAATATAAAATGAGCGGTAGGTTCTATTGGGTGCTAAAACCCTGCTAAAACTGGAAACACGGGTCTAAAACGCGTAATACGTAAAACGTACGAAAGTTGCGTAAAATTGATAAAAGTAAAATGTAAATTTTCTAATAGGATACTAATGACTTAAAATGGCTTATAATGTCTAAGCTGGGCTCTGTCTAGTGTTGGTTGGTATTTAATGTCTCTAAACTTAAAACCGTAAGCCTAAAAATCAAGGAATGATTTTTGGTCAAAGGAGGAGGGAAAAATATGTTGACTTATTCTAATAAGTTGAAAACTCAAATCATCTTAGAAACACGGTGCATGTATAGGCTAAGGTTACGGCTAAGTAAAAGTGCTTAAAAACTAAAAATTCCAGTTTTTCACGGCCGAGGCTTATTTTGGTCATGTTTTTCACAGTCATGATTAATTCTCAAATAAATCATGAGTGTGTCAAACATTTTTCTGATGTGGGGTCACTTAACGCGGTCGAGTTTCGTTGTGCGTAGAATTTTTGAATGACGTTTTACCCTAAAACGTGTAATTCCGTGTAATTCCTTAATAACTTTCACGAAAGTGATCTGACGAGTGTCAAACTTTTAATTTGCCCTAGAAATGATTTATCACTCGAGACCAAGAAACAAAAATCAAATTTTGGGAAAAATGAATAGTAAAAGTGAATAGTAAAAGTGAATAGTAAAAATGAATAGTGAAATTTTCAGGAATAGAAGTTAACCTGAAAATGTGAATTGTTATAGTACTAATGCTGGTGTTAGTTTGAATGATGGATGGAGGACTGCTTATAATAAGAAAACCAACAACAACACTTCTAAACCTGTCAAACCTCAAGTTCCACTTAATAAACCTGTTGGAGTGGATGGTAACTGGTGTGTATTAATTTACACACCTTTTCTTTACCAAATACCGGACCAAAACGACTAAAAGCCGACCTTAAAATGCCAAATACGTTGTGTTTTTGTGTTTATGTGAATGCATGTACGAATATTGTGAATATGGACAAAAGTGGCAAAAACAGCAAACACGAGCACGAGATAATGAAAAGGTTCAAGAGCCAAAGCCGGGGAGTAATTTTCGTTAAGGATCACTTTTATGCTCAGATTGTCAGAATTTACCCTTGAAGAATCAAAGTTTGTCAAGTTCAACCCTTGGAAGTATTTTTCAGAATGGCAGAACAAGTCCTTGAAGTTTCAGAGCTTTACACAGTTGGTCCTTGTTTTAATATAATAAACAATACTTAAATCATAATACCCAATGCCCTGGTCCAAATCCAATCCACAAATAATAACCAAAGCCCAACCAACTATGTCCTTAACCCAGCCCAGTCTTACCCCCGGTCAACCCCAAATTAATACAAGTCAAACCAATAATAAAATATTACCCCGTACACTTACCCGCCCCCCTTTTTACCCCGTACCCAGAAAAACAACTATTCACCATGAACCCTAATTCCCAATCCCACAAATTACCGTAATTAAGGGTAATTCAGTCCAATTACATACTTCTAGAAGAATGTCAGAGCGTATAAGAGCGTGTCAGAGCAAAGAAACACAGATATGGGCTACGTGGCAAGGGATGATTGGTTGAGACGCGTCACAATATCTAATCTAAGGGTGCAAATCGTTTAGGTATTGATTGATCATGATCAGAGGGCTCATATTTGATATAAAGAAGCACATCACACGGATTGCCAAGCTGGCAATCCGTGGCTATGCACTCTACTCCCTCTCCTCACTTCCACTATAAATAGAGGGTTAGATAGCTTGTTTTAGGTGTGGAGTTTCGAATAGCGAAGCTCTGCCATTTTTAGTTCTCAGCTTGTAGATTAAAGTTTACTTTCCAATTGTACTGTTTTAATGTTGAATGAAATCATTTACTTTTTACTCAATTCAATTCCTTATTGTTTTCAAGTAATTGTTTATGTGGAAAACTAGAAGGGGGGGGGGGGGGGTTGAATGGTTTTCCCCTCTTTTTCATTTTATGAAAAATCTTCAATTAGAGTTTATTATGAAAACAATATATAATCAATATGATTAATTATATATGTGTACTTTTGAGTTTGTTTTCAAAACTTAGTTTTATGAATAAAGCATTGGTTGATCTTTAAGCTAATATGTTTTTCTTTTGAAATCTTAAAACATTTTGTATCAAATCATCTATTAAGTTAAACTCAATATGAGGAGTGTGAATAATAATGTAGTCGATCATATTATATAATTATGCACATCTTCACAATATTAACTTACAACTATAACACAATCAATCATCATGACAATATAAGCAACACCTAACACATATATGCAAGCATAGATATAAAGCGATAAATGCAAGAGTAAATGTAAAGAGATAAGATAAAGAAGATGCAAACCGGACACGATGATTTATAGTGGTTCGGCTACAAGGACACCTTCCTTGCCCTACTCCACTCCCCGAGTACCACACTCGAGAGTTTTCTTCACTACACAACAAGCTCCCTTTTGGCGGAGAAAACCTTACACAACTTTTGCTTACACCATTTAACGACACTAAGCTAAATGTCGAGTTCTAATAGTAGCTAGAACCAATCTCACACCACAACACACCTTCTTCACAACACTACTACTACACAACTTATCACACCTTCACAACACACCTATTTCTTCACGGCTTCATGACTTCTTCATGGCTTCACAACTTCACAACTTCTTCTATACTCCACTACATACTCACACATCTATTACTTCACACCTACATAACTTCTCCACACTACTACTTCTTCACACTACTTCTTACTCACTCATAAACTCACTACTAAGTAAGATCATCTTGATCTACTTATTACATATACAAAGCTCACAACTTTACATAAGCACTAACTACATCTTTGGCTTTATGATGGGGAGGATTCTTCTCTTGCACTTTGAGATATGAGAGATTGGATCACTTGAAACAAAGATTAATAATCTTATGATCAAAGGGTTTTAGAAGGATGTTTAGAGAGAATTGGATCTGAAAATATTTGTGCAAAGAGGTGAGAAAAATTCCAGGTTTGAGGTGGTATTTATAGGGAAAAATTTCCGACAAAATCTGACAGGGAGCGTGGCCGGTCCCCTTAATTGTGTGCCGGTCCCCTTAATTATTAAGGGGACCGCCTAGTATAATTAAGGGGGCCGCCTAAGAAAAAAAAAATTCTTCAGATTTTTTGTCTTTTTGTGGGGGAGGTTTTTCCTGAAGAATGTGGCCGTTTTTTGGGTAGAAATTTGAATTCAAAATGTTTATTTTGAATAAAACATTTCTTATAAATACAAAAATGTTTTGTATAAGGTTAGAAATGTTTGTCCCATTTTAATAAAATGTAAGGTTTGTAAAAATAAAAATTCCTTTGATCATAAAATGCATTAGACACTTTGTTTATTCATACCTTAAGTGATATGGATGCTAAAGCAAATATTTATGACTAAATACTTGTTTACGTCATAATTTGTAGTTCAATGAGTTTACGTTTTGTGATTATCAAAACATAGAGATATCGATATATGTTAATAATGTTTTTAGACATTATTTATATCAACAGTTTAGCTTAAATTTCTATTTCAATAGTTTAATTCAATTCAAATCTCTTTGTTTTCAATCTAGTTTTAGTCCATCCAAATAGTTTTCATAAATTCAGAAAATTAGAAAAAATAGTTTTGTTGAAATTAGTTTCAAGTTAGCTCAACTATTGTTTAAAATTTGCTTATGAAAGTTTTATAGTTTCTGTAACTAAGAATTTAGTTTGAAAATCCTTTATAATCATTTGTTCTAATATAGTCAAACAAAGTCAACTATATTTGTTTGTTATTGTTCCTTGGTGAATTTGGCAGGCCATAGCATACTTGGAGAGGTTTGAGCCTGTCTAGAGACAGGCTAGCAAAGTGAATCCACCTCTATTCTGGCTGAGGTGGAAATACCTTGTAAGTTTTGTTCAAGTTTTTAGTTTCTAGCTCAATCTGTGGTGATTTGAATTTTACTTGATATTTACTGTTTTATATATTGTAGTTGATGTTGTGGTAGTAATAGAGGAGTAATTGAGTTTGATTAATCATCTTATCTTCTGTTTTAGTTTATACTTTGTGGTTGATCTCTATTAGTAATTGTTGGGATCATACTTTTGTATTTAAGTCAAGTCTCGGTCATTACCTTTTGTAATAGGTTGCTTAGTTATCAATTCTACTTAGTTTATGTTACTAGGCTTTAGAATGTAAGTCCATGGGCCTTAAAGCCCACGTCTAAATGAAGGGAGAGAGGAAGGGAGTGTTGCCCTACTTCTCCTCCTATAAATACTAAGCTTATGTAACATCTTTATTTGTTGGTTATTTGATTATCTTAAGGAAACTCTTGCTCTTTCACTTTTCATATTGTCTCATAATCAACCATCTCTCATTCTCATCTTATTTCTTACTACATCATACTTGTGTTTACATAAATGGTGACCTAACAAGTGGTATCATTCGCCAAATAGAGATTGAAGTGTGTTTCTTGGTCTTAACGTGGGTATTTGGTGCTTAATCTTCATCTTTTTGCATTTTTCTTGGTTTCTTTCACTCAAATCTTGAAGCTTGGATAAGTTTCAAGGTTGATATAGTGATTTGAAGCTTAGTGGTTGCATAAAGTTGTGATTTTTTAAGGTTTTTTAAGGTTTTATAGCTTCTTTAATATTGAAAAACTAGTTTTGGGTAGCAAAATCTTCAATAGTTAGTGTTTTCTAAGTATTGGTGAAGTTATTTGATCAACAGTACCTTATTTCAAAGCATCTTTCTTTAAAAATTTGAGATTTTTCAAGTTTCTGACCAGTTTACGCGTAACTTTGGTGAACAGTACGAGTATAAAGCTGTAAACAGTACTTTTGTCCTTTCTACGAGTAACTTTTGGCTAAAACCCTCTTTTTACGCGTAACTAAGGTCAAAACCCTGATCTTACGAGTAACTTGGTAGTCTACGACTAAAATCCTACGAGTTAATTCACTTTCTAAGCGTAAGTGTGAATTCCTACGCACAAGAAAGATTCTACGCCTAAAATTTACGCATAAGTCTATCTTACGCGTAAGTTTCAGAATCTACGCTTAACCTTCAACAAAGATCTTCTCCTTGAGTTCCGGTGACTCAGTACTTCCCTAGCTTGGATAAGTTAGTGGAATACTTCGACTTCGAATATCTTTCAAGCTTGGATAAGTTTGGAAGATTTGTTTGGTTGTTTAACCTTACGCATAAGTCTAAACTTACGCATAAGCAAAAGCTTACGCGTAAAGAGTAAACTTACGCCTAACCTTATTGTTTACGCATAACTAACTCTTTACGCATAAACTAAAAGGTTACGCGTAAGATTCTAGTTACGCGTAAGAATCCAACTTACTCCAAGGATTTTGGACTTGATCAAAGGAACGTGCATTTCAATCTTCTACAAAGATCCATTTCTACACAAGTGTTCTAAGATGTCTCAACCACCTAATCACTACTTCCCTCATACTCAGCAACATCAACATCAGCAGTATCAGCAACAACAATACCATCAGCAACAACTGTATCAACAACCTTCTCAATCACATGTTCCAAAACAAACGTATAATCCACTACATCATTACCTAATGATGCAACAACATCAGATCATTCCTCAACAACAACCATATCAAGTGCCACCACAAAATACTCAGTTTTCCTCCAAACAACCTCACTGGTTTGACAAAATGTGTGAAGTTATTACAACTCAACAATCCCGACATGAGGCAGGATCACTTGAAACACCTCCAATGCTAACACCTGGGAACTATGTTCAATGGTCAAGTCGATTCTTACGATTTCTTGAATTAAAGAAACCTCGTGGGAAATTCTTGAAGCAAGTGATACTTGAAGGACCATTTGAGTGGCCAACAAGATTTGAAATTGGTGATCCAACTGCTGATCCTCCACGTCCTCCTGGTGATCGACCTCTTCCAGAATCTCAACTCACAGAAGAACAGAAATTACATCGTGAAGCTGATGAGTATGCAATGGCTTATATACTTCAAGGAATACCAAATCCAATTTATCGAAGTGTCGATGCTTAGAAAACAGCCAAAGCTATGTGGGAACATGTTCATCTCCTTATGGAAGGCACTCAATTGAACAAAGATGATATGGAATCCAAACTCTACATGGAATACACTGACATCACAAATGAACCAGGAGAGTCCCTTGAATCCTACTATCATCGTTTCACAAATGTGGTGAATGATCTGGAATGTCACAAAATCACAGTACCAAGGATCGCTGTGAACTCCAAATTTGTTGGTAGTCTTGGCCCTGATTGGCATAAATATTTGACATTTGTCCGTCAAACAAAGAATCTACATGATGCTCCATATGGTTTGTTTTATGATTTTCTGAAACACCATGAACCTGAAGTGGAAAAAGATCGAGCTCTACGAGGAGGATACACACCAACTTCTACACCAAATTCTTTGGCTCTCGTAGCTCAATCTCCCTATGCTCCACCACCAATGTCAAACCATGCATATGTCCAAGAGCAAAACTACTTCAGTTATCCACAATCTTCTACCTCGAACCAAATGGTCCCTTATGATTCATCTCCACAGAATGCTTCTACTCAACTTGTTTCGTTAAACAACAATGATGCTGTGTACTACTCAAACTCCAATGACGATGACGATGATGACTTTAATACGTTGAATCAGGGACTTGCTCTTATTGCTCGTGATTTTACCAAATTCTCCAATAAAACAAACAACCGTCAACGCTCATCTTCTAACATAAGGAATCAAGCTGTTGTCAATGATGGAAGAGTGGAAATTCAGAATCGTAGCTATGGTCGATCTGGTTTAGGAAGTTCTTCAGGAAACTTTGGGAATGGTCAGCGGTTTAGTAACAATGCGGGGTTCAGGAACAACTCAGGGTCTTCTCAGCAAAGGTCCGAACCAGTTGCTACAAGGAACTCCAACTCAGGGAATGCAGTGTGGTGCTATAATTGTAATGAACAAGGTCATATAGCAACAGCCTGTCCCAAACCGAGAACTCGGGGCAGTAAGTTTCACAAGCAAGCATTACTTATGGCTCTTCAAGATGAAAAAGATGGACATTTCCCTGAACAAGACAACAACTTCATGGCAAATGTGTACAATGATGATGATATGGAAGATCTGGAAGCCAATGCAGCTGTGATGCTTATGGCCAATATGCAGGAACTTCAGGTTAATGATTCAGGTCCAGTGTATGACACTGACAGCTTGTCTCAGGTACATGACCAAAAAGCATGCCTAATACATGAAATAGCCTCACCTTCTGCTTCTGAATCAAATATGGCGCAAGTTGTTCCATCTAAATCATCTTCATCCTCTCAAACAGATGAACAAATAAGCACAGTTGTCATATTTGATGATGACACAGTTGTTTCATTTGATGATCTTATTGAGCATGATAAACATGATCAGTTAGAACAACATGAACCATCATTTGATCCAGACCCTGACCTCATATTGTTATCTAAACAACTGGCTGCTCAACAATTGCAAATCATAAAATGCAACGAGAAAAACAAAGTTTTAAAAGAAAAAAATGCGTCACTTGCAAGAGATATTGAATGCTATAAAATTCAACTTTCAAATCAGGAAGACAAGATTAAAAATGCAAAAAGTTTTGAAAAAGCTTTTCAAGATTCTTACAATAAAGAACAAGATCTTCAACGCAAAATGCAAGATTTAATTGAGTCAAACGGAAAGTTGATTTCGAAACTCGAAAGTGAAAAGTGTGAATTGAAAACGCAAGCTGAACGTCTTCAAACAGTTCTCTCTAAAACAGAAACAGAATTGTCAAATTGCAAAAAGGAGTTTTGTGAACATAAAAAACAAAAAAGGAAGTATATAGATGACTTACTCGGTGATATTGTTGATCTTGAAAAACAACTCAAAGAATTTCGTCACATTATTTACAAACACGGGAACTCTGTCACAACAATTCAGAAATTTGCTTTAAAACCGAGACCCGATAAAGGATTTGCACTTTGCGATTTTAAATCAATGTTTCTTCACAAAGCATTCAAAGAAAATCCTAAGATTTACAGTATGGACCACATGTTTGATAATACAATTGTGCGTGCTGTTGTTTTTGATACTGAAGAAGAAGAAGAACTTGAAGACGAGAGTCGATCTAAAATGAGTTATGTTCAATATTGGACACCATATGACTATTCAAAAGCTCCACCTCTGTCTAAATCTTTTGTTACTCAAAAAGAATTACCTGTAAAATCATGGTTTGTCGAAGAGTCATATGTTTCATCCTCTAATGCGGTCCCTGTCCAAACTGTAGCACAAATAAATGGTCCTTTACCATCATCCGGTGAACTTACACCTTTACCAAAAAATTGTCGTGTCTTAAATTATTTCAAAACTTTTATGGAAGATATCGAAATTTTGGAGGAAACAATTGCACGCAATTCTGAAATAAAAGTTGAAACTTTTCAATCCGCTAACGAGCGAGAAAAAAGAGATATTTTTCAAAAACATATGCTGCCAATTGTCAAACACCTCCGTCTCTGTGCTACACGTTGGGATCTGGAACTTCAAAACGAGGTCACAAACATGATAAACGTTTTCAACTCAACTGAAAATGAAATTTTGGCTCAAAAGCAAAGAAATCGAGTTTTACAAAAAGATGATGATCGACTCTTGGAACAAGTTCTCAATGCTGATATTTTGTCTGTTATCATGAATGATCTCTATAAATCTGGTACTTCTATGCTTATGGATGATCTTTGTGTTGATAATAACTTGTTGAATGAGGAAATTGAGACACTCAAACAGGAAAATGATAAGTTGAGAATTACAAATGATGATGTGACAAAACAATTTTCAAAAGAAATTTGTCTACTCAAACAGAGGATTGAATGGTGTCAAGCTCAATGTCTTGAACGGGAATTAAAACTTCAAAATCAAAATATTTCAAACTCTTGTCAGCTTTGCAAAAACAATGAGTCTTTTAAAAGTTTGTGTCTCAAATACGAGCAAGAAATTGCGGATTTAAAAATTGAAAATGACGCATTTCTACAAAATCACATAGACATTAAATATTGCAATGGCATACTTGAGTCAAATATTCAGGATAAGAATCACATCATCATTGATTTGAAAGAGAAAATTAAGATACTCCAAAAAGGAAAGTTTGTTGACACCACGGTAATAGCACCAGGAATGTATCAATTAGACAAAACTGATAAAGGAAATGTTGTTCAAAACACTAATGTTGGTAACTCCACTTCTACAGGACTAGTCTCCACTAGTAGCGTTAGCAGACCCAAGCGAAAAAGTAAAAAGAAGAATAGGCTCTGGCAACGTAAAAGAGGTTCACTAGAAGCTCAAGAAGTAGAAGACCAACTTAGGAATTTGGATAAAACTCATGTTGCATCAGATTTAGATTCTAATCTGGCAAATTGTAATCAAAATCTAAATGTAACGAATGATGAACCTTTGAATGTTTTGAATATTAATGCATCTTGTGTGTTTTGTCGTAAAAGTGTATCATCAGGTGATCATACAAAATGTGTTGCTAATTCTCTACTTAATCGTCATAAGAAACGTAGGACAAGCATTCCTCTTAGGCCCACTACTGCCTCTAAGTCTATCTTAGGAAAGCCGTCTCCTATGGTTTCTAATGATGTTGATGTCACCCCCATAAGAGCAGAGAACAAGTCTAGGAATCAACCGAACACTAGTGAATTCACAATTAAGAAAGCACGAACTAGTTGGAATTGGCAACGTTGGTTACAACACAAACCAGACTTTAAATGGATTCCTAAATTATTGAATAAATGTGCTTCTAACCAACAGGAACCCGCAGTTCCTTTGGGTTCCACCCTTACTTCTGTTCCATCCGTGTCCTCTTCTTGTGATGCAGGTGGTACAGATTGTTCTCTGGATTGTTGATAGCGGATGCACCCGACATATGACAGGCAATCTCAAACTGTTGAAAAACTTTGTCTCAAAGTTCATCGGTACTGTCAGATTCGGGAATGATCATTACGCTTTAATAATGGGATATGGTGACTATGTAAGTGGAAACATCGAAATTAGCCGTGTTTACTATGTGGAAGGCCTTGGACACAACCTTTTCTCTGTTGGTCAATTTTGTGATGGGGATCTAGAAGTTGCATTTCGTGAGAAAACTTGCTTTGTTCGTGACTTACAAGGAAACGATCTAATGTCTGGCTCACGTGGCTCCAATCTTTATACAATATCAATGTCAGATAGGATTGCAACATCTCCGATATGTCTTCTCTCCAAAGCAGAATCGACTAAATCTTGGTTATGGCACAAACGTATTTCGCACTTACATTTCAAAACCATGACTGACCTTGCTCGTTATAAACTTGTTGGTGGATTTCCAAGATTCCGCTTTACCAAAGATCACTTATGTCCAGCCTGTGAACAAGGAAAAAGTACTCGTGCTCATTTTCCTAATAAACCTGAGCATAGTACAAATCATGTTCTGCAATTGCTTCATATGGATTTGTGTGGACCGATGCGTGTTCAAAGTATCAAGGTAAACGCTACATTCTTGTAATTGTGGATGATTATTCCAGATGGACTTGGGTTTATTTTCTACGAAGTAAAGATCAGGCTCCTTCAATGATCATCATCTTTCTCACTAAAATTCAAGTTCAACTACGCAACATGGTACGAATCGTCAGAATTGACAATGGAACTGAATTTAAGAATCAGATACTTCGGTCATATTATGAGAAAGTGGGAATTGAACATCAAACATCTATTCCTAGAAGCCCAGAACTGAATGGAGTTGTTGAAAGACGCAACAGGACGTTAGTGGAAGCTGCTAGAACTATGTTGATTAATTCTTAATTACCAGATTACTTGTGGGCGGAAGCTGTTTCAACTGCATGTTATACCCAAAACCGTTGCATGATCACAAAACGTCATCGCAAAACACCTTATCAAATTGTTCACAAAAGGAAACCAAACATCGATTACTTTCATGTTTTTGGAGCACTTTGTTATCCGAAAAATGATCGTGATGATTTAGGTAAACTTAAAGCAAAGGCTGACATCGGAGTGTTCGTTGGATACTGTGAAAATTCCAAAGGTTTTCGGATATGGAATCGTCGTATAAGAGAAATTCAAGAAACCATTCACGCTAATTTTGATGAACTCACACAAATGGCTTCTGAGCAACACAGCTTAGGACCCGAATTCAACCGTCTTAACTCTCCGGAATCTTCGGCTGAACCATTACCACTTAACCGCAAAGAATTAGAAACCTTGTTTGCTCCACTATTTGATGACACAATTGAATACCGTCCTACTGAGGTCTCACCTAATTCCGCTGCTCAACCTGACAACATTCCAGTACCTGACTCACCTCAACAAACCACTACAAGTGTTGAGAGAGACGGTCCTCCTATTGTATCACCATCTACAGCAGAACAAACTGGTTCTAACTCCCGCCATCCAGCTGAAGATCCAACACCACAATCAGTTCCACGACCCGCAGAGCATGATCCTGATGCGTTCTTTAATCCGTTTGCACCAGCTCCTACAGTTTCTGATTTAGCTGAGTAGTCAACACGCAATTTGGATCCTGCTAACATGCGAGATACTTATCAACTACACCCTTCAACACACAAATGGACTCGAGACCATCCACTAGTTCATATTATTGGCCATCCAGATGCACCTGTTATGACAAGACAACGACTTCACACTGATGGAGAAACTTGTATATATGCACTCACAGTCTGTCACGAAGAACCTAAGAACATTAAAGAAGCAATGACTTATGACAACTGGATTGAATCTATGCAAGAGGAATTTCAGCAATTCATAAGATTAGAAGTCTGGGAATTAGTTGAAAGACCTGACGGAGTCTTTGTCATTGGGTTAAAATGGATCTGGAAGAATAAGCTTGATGCAGAAGGGACTGTCATACGTAACAAATCACGTCTGGTTGCGAAAGGATACTCCCAACTTGAAGGACTTGATTTTGCTGAATCCTTTGCTCCAGTGGCTAGACATGAAGCTGTTCGAATCTTTTTGGCCTATGCTGCACACAGGAATATGGTGGTTTACCAAATGGATGTGAAAACAGCATTTCTTAATGGAGAACTCCGTGAAGAAGTTTATGTTAGCCAACCTGAAGGCTTCGTTGATCCTGAGCGTCCTAATCACGTTTACCGACTCAAAAAGGCACTCTACGGACTTAAGCAAGCCCCACGGGCGTGGTATGACAAACTGTCCACTTTCTTGCTGGCCAATAAATTTTCTAAAGGATCGGTGGATCCAACACTATTTACAAAAACCTACGGGGAGGACTTACTTGTTGTTCAAATATATGTCGATGACATTATTTTTGCCTCAACAAAACGAAGTTACTCTAATGATTTTGCAAAATTAATGAAAGATAATTTTGAAATGTCCATGATGGGTGAACTTTCGTTCTTTCTAGGACTACAGGTTCATCAATCACCCCGTGGAATTTTTATAAATCAGTCCAAATATGCTCTTGAAATTTTAAAGAAACATGGAATGATGTCTTGTGATACTTATAATACACCAATGGGCTATACCACCAAACTAGATGCTGATTTACATGGGACTCCAGTTGACCCTACCAAATACAGAAGAATGATTGGGTCCCTCATGTATCTCACAGCTAGTAGACCTGATATAGTATTTGCTGTCTACATGTGCTCTCGCTATCAGTCCAAACCAACTGAAAAACACCTCAGTGAGGTCAAGAGAATCCTTCGATACATAAAGGGAACCATTAACTTGGGAATCTGGTATCCGAAGGATTCTGGTTTTGAACTAATTGCTTTTTCAGATGCTGACCATGCAGGATGTTTAGACACACGCAAAAGCACATCTGGTGGATTACAATTTCTCGGAGACAAACTTGTGTCATGGCAATCTAAGAAGCAGGACTGCACATCACTGTCGTCTACAGAATCTGAATACGTAGCCATGTCTGCTTGTTGTGCTCAAGTCATTTGGATGAGATCACAACTTAAGGATTATGGCTACCTATTCAACAAGATTCCTATCTACCGTGATTCAAAGAGTGCAATTGCTATCTCCTGCAATACAGTACATCATTGCAAATCCAAACACATCGATCTCCGATATCACTTCATCAAAGAGCATGTGGAAAAGGGTACCGTTGAACTTTATTTTGTTGGGACTGAGTACCAATTAGCGGACTTATTTACCAAATCCTTGACACCCTCAAGGTTTGCTAGTTTAGTTCACCAAATTGGTATGCGATGTTTGACTCCAGAGGATCTGGAAAAGTTTTTAAAATACAATTGATCGTCAAACATCAAAACTATCTTTGTATATATTTTTTCAAAAACAAAATACAAAAATAGAAAAACAATCAAAAACACAAAAAGATTTTTGGTTCTTATTTAAAAAAAAAAAAAAAATGCAAGTATAATAACCACCTCTTTCAACACTATTTTATAAAATGACAACAATCATTCAAAAACAAGTGTTGAGGGGGAGGAAAAGTAATGTTTTTCAAATTTCTCAAAAATATATTGACTTTTATACTTGCATTTTACCAAAAACAAATACGTTTTATCTAAAGTATTGATTCATAAAGTGTTTCGGGTTACTCTCCTTGACCAAGATGATAAATTTTTTTACTACCGTCTAAGGTCGAGGGGGAGTATCATAAGCTGTTCTTATCGTAACTTGGTGTTATTAACAAATGTTAATTAAATAAAGGTGTTTGGGTATTAGGTTTGCATGAAACTTGAGGTTAAGGGACCATTTGTGTCAAGTTACCAAACTAGTTTTAACCCAAGGTCAAAACTAGTTTGACCACACATTTACTACCTCTGCAAACACATTTACTCACTTCAACTACTCAATCTAACGATCCACAATCATTTGCTTGATCTAATCATCAATCTTCGAATCCGTAAGTGTTAACATGTTTTGATCATTATTTCAAACAAAGGTTTTTAATTTCATAACGATCCAACGATTCAATTTGTGTCAATCGTTTAATCTATTCTTAGGGTTGTGCGTAATAATTAAACCCAGAAATTGGTTATGTTATGATTAAAATTATTGTTGGGAAATGGTCTAAGGTTGATTATAAACATGTTTTCATACTCTAATTGCACCCAGAAACACCAAATTGTCTAGTTTGATTTTAGGGTTCATACGAAGGATTTGGGGGTTTTTGATTTTAGACGTTAGGATTGAAATTGGTGATGGGGATAATGTTCTTGTAGGCCTAGGATCAAGTTGTTATGGTTTAATTGTTTCAGAAACATCTCTTGATCATGTATGAGTGATTTAGGGTTCGAATGACACTAGCAGTTATGATCATTCGATTTTGTGGTTAATTCGTGTTATAAATTGGACCATATGATCCTTAGGATATTAGATACACTTGCCCCATGCTAATACCTACCCAGATTCATGTTTGATTGTGTTTGTGATTGAGTGTTTATACGGGTTTACGCATAACTCACATTTAAGCATGTTTACGCATAAAAAATGTGTATTTAAGTGTGTTAAAGTAGTTATTGATCAGTGGTTGTGTGTTACACTTTCAGGAATCAAACCAATCTTGTTACGAAAGGTGATTTTTCTGGAAAAAGGCAAAATTACGCACAACTTGTTCATCCTACGCGTAAGATTGAGTCTTACGCGTAAGATTCGACACGTGGACAAACTTTGTCTTGGATAAGACAAAGTTTACGCTTAAATGTAATTCTTACGCATAAGTTCTGACCTTACGCATAAGTCATTACCTACGCATAAGTTATACCTTACGCTTAAGGGTAATCCTATGCATAATTTCAATTCCTACGCCTAAGATTTATCTTACGCATAAAATTGACCTTACGCATAAGATTTATCTTACGCGTAATATTCTAACTTACGCGTAGCTTTTGCTCTTACGCATAATTTCTACTCTTATGCTTAAGTCAGGTTACGCGTAAAATTACCCACTTACGCGTAAACTTGTCAAAATCTAAATTTTTCTAAGTGTTGTGAAATTTTTCCAAAGTGTAACTTCTTGTAATGATAAACTTATGTTGTAACTGATTTGTTATAAGTTTCTACCATGTAATATAACTCAAGTTTGTCATATATCAAAAGTTTTCACACACACAAACCCCCACTGATCAATGTATAACATGCAAATCTAAAGGTGAACATCATTATTGAATGTCTTTGCTAACACAGTCAACAATTGCCATGTTTGTGTTTGTTTATGATCAATTCAGATGGCAGAACACAACGACATTCCATACGGACCTGAACCCGAACCTAAGCTTTCATGGGAAGAGACATTCCCAGATGATTACACCAGGAAGATTGGAAAGAACAACCTCCGTATCAACTTCAACAAAATGACTTGCAACGAGTCCTCTTGTATTGTTGCTGTAGATGCTCTTCTTTACCACCCGAATAATCTGTTGTTCACCAAGTCTGCCTCGGTTTCCTGTTTCTACATCCACCAGTTTTGGCTTACACTACAGCTAGATCTTGGGGAGGCTTCTTTCACCTGTACGCTTCATAACCGTCAGGTCACTGTGGACATTGATGTGCTCAGGAATGTACTTGGGTTACCAGAACTCGGCCCAGATGAAGAGTATGATCCAGTCCCCACTGAAGAAGAGTTGATAATGTGGTTAAGGGATATTGGGTATGACGAATCAGAAGAGGTTATTACCAGACATTCTAGGGTCAACATTAGATATCTTCCACAACCATGGAGAACCCTATACATTCTGATTGCCAAGTCCTTATCTGGCAGAGATACTGGCCACGAACACCCAAAGCTCCAACACCTCAAACTCTTCTGGGGTGTGGCTAATGTGAAGAAAGTTGATTATGCCAGCATCATTTGGGAAGACCTGGTGTAGCACATTCAACACAAGACAACCAACATTCCGTTTGTCCGCTTCACAAAACTACTCATCGAAAGCTTCCTTCGTGAGTACGATGATATCCCACAGAGACTCGATGACCAAGATAAGAACACGTTCAGAAATGAACATACTCTCAGAGTCATCAAGAGAATGGACACCAGCACACGCAAGCAGGGAAAGAAACTTCCCGATTGTCTCTTAAATGCCAAAGTCAAGGCTTGCAAGAACTACCAGTATTATGAACAAGCTCTTGCAGCTGAAAAAGTTGGATTCCTTGACGAAGTTGTTCTACCCTCCTTCATGCAAAAGAAGGGTAAGAAAGGCAGTAAGACTGGGAGCTCTGACAGTTCCACTCAGTCTAAGAAGAAGAAGGGTACCCTCAAGAGAAGGACTCCTACCGAGAAGCCTGCATCTATTCCAGAACCTGGGTGGTTTCCCTCACCACAAACCTCTCCAAAACCGTCTGACTCTGAACAAACCGAATCCGACAAAGGTCCAGTGTATAGACAAGCTTATTCTAACATTGATAAGGATGTGAATCTTGATGACATTGACGATAAGGATTTGATGTTCGACGATTAGAACAAAGACATTGATGAGTTTGCTGATAATGCCGTATATCCATCATACCTCAATCAAAGACCATTCACCGAAGCTCAGACAATTTTGGAAGAAGAAAGGATTAGGAGAGAGAAGATGAAAGAATCTATGACTGCTGAACAAGAGTCTGTAGGCCTTTCAGTCGAAGAAGAAAATGAAAGGGCTCTCAACCTGGGTCTCCTCTACAGCTGAATTGATGCATTCAATGCTGATCTACCTCCACCTCCAGTATTCTCTCAAACCACCAAAGCTGGCGGATCAAGCAGCATTCCTGAGCCTACCACAGGGATCAACACAGATGCTCCAAGGTTAATGACTATGGAAGAAATGGAGCTCAGAGAAAAGGCTCAAGAAGAGGAACTTAAGAGAAAACAGGAAGCTGAAGAGGCCAGGCTTGAAGAGCTCGCTCAAGCTAAACTGGAAGAAACTATCCGAATGGAAGAGAGCAGGAAAACTGAAGAGGCAGCCAAGCTGGCTGAAGAAAAGTTGAAAAAGGAAGAAGAAGCCAGGCTTGCTGAAGAACTAAGACTTAAGGCTAAAGCTGATAAACTGGCTGAAGAATTAAGGTTAAAAGAAGAAGCAGCCAAAGAAAAGAAAGTTGAACAACCCGAATCACAGAAAGGAGATGACAAAGACTCTACCACCATCATTGAATCCTCACAGTCATCACCTCCTGCATCCGAATCAACACAGGACAAATCAATCAAGAAACCAAGCACCAAAGCCTCTGCTGCATCAAAGTTACTCAAGTCAGCTTTCAAAAGAGTACATGAGAAGAAGAGAAGCAGATTGGAAGATCAGGTTGCAACACTTGCAACCCAAGTTGCTGAATTGACAAAGCTGAACTCGAACGTCCAAGAGCTACAAGATAAAGTTGATATTTTCTTAGCTAAAGACGTACAAGAGAAATTGGAAGCCACATTAGCAGCTCAAGCACAAGAATACATGGCACAACACTTAGTTGCTGAGTTGAAAGATCTGCTGGCACCCATGAGAGAAGAACTCACCAAGTTCGCAGAGCAAGCGGTCAAGAAAGTAATCCGATCAACAACATTTACTCTTTGAGCCGATAAGTCTACTGCTCCACTACCAGGACTATCTCTGGATGATTTGGAAGCTCAACTCTTGGACAAGCTGGCAAGCAAGTTCACCTTGACTCTTGAAGAAGCCAAAGTCCTGGAAGCACTGAAAGACAAGATGAACAAAGAATCTTGCAGCACAGAGGCTGATAAACTGAAGCGTCAAAGAGATGATGAAGACAGGGATCCTAATTCTCAGGCAAAGAAACAGAAACAAGCCGAAGGACCCTCATCTCAATATAAAACACCGGTCAACCCTCCAACAACAACAACTTCCTTACAACAACCGAAGGCATCAGGTTCTGCTCCCAAGGCACACGACCATTTTGAATACACCGGTGGTAACGAGATTCCTCAACCCGATGAAGTTCCAGAACCGTACCCTAAGAAGAATAAGAAAGATAGGAAAGGAAAGCACCATCAATCCAAACCGGACACCTCACCAAAAGGCACAGAACCAAAGAAACCGAAAACCGTCCTTAAATGGCTAGACCATGACGATAGTGCCGAATACTCCTGGTTTGAGAAGATGATCAATTCACAACCACCTCTTGAAGACAATCATGAACCTCAAGATGGTCGAACGGTGGAATACGCTCAACTGATTCAGCAAAAGTTTAAGATGAAAAAGATGAATAAGAAAGAGCTGCGAAGAATCAAGAATGATGCTTTCAATCTTCTAAAAGATCGGTCTGCTAACTCAATCGAACTTGAGTATCATCTGGAAAATATTGCTCGAGCTATGTCAAGCAATATTGACTGGATCAATCCTGAATCTTATGTCGATCCGGTCACAAGGAAAACCGCACCCTACATTACTGACTGGTCCAAACCACTACCGATGATTGGGAAGCCTAAGGAACCGAAGATCCCGTACAAGTTCTTCTTCAACACAGACTTGGAATTTCTGAAACTTGGCAGCAAGAATGAGAAGAAGTACGTTACATCACTCGCCTTTCTCCCTGCAGCTCGATATCTCAACAATGCCATCGAAGAAGAAGCTTCAGCATTATTCGTTGACAAAGTTGTTGAATATGACCGAAATGCTCTTTACGATATACATCATTGGCCAGACAACCGGGCACAGTACTATCGCAGCAGCAGACTCAATCAGACAATGGGCAATGTGACAAGTGATTTGAAGATAGTCTCGATTCAGTTCATCTCGACTGTCACTCACTTTGGGTACCCCTTCCTCAGCAAAATCACACTGAAAAGACTGGATGAAAAGGAGTACGATATTTCCGAGTCAGACTTTCCACGACTACTTCTCAATGACATCGAAGACATGTTCCTGCTCAAAGTTCAAGGAAAACTCTGTGGCTTACCTAAAGAGATGCAGTTGGCCTTTATCCAAGCTCTTCTCATCTTCATCAGGCAGATAGTCATCAGAGAAAGAGTAGAAGATCTTCAATTGGGAGTGGAAAGTTATCAGAAGAAGCTCAATCTCACCAAACCTAACATGTTTGACATCCCCGACCTTCAACATCTACCTCAATACACATTGATCAAGCAACCATTTGGGTTCACCTACCGCAGCATAAACGGTCGCAACTGCTTCATGGCTTACGACGAAATCCATAAGTTCTATGATGAAACTTTGAAGTTCGTAAGAGATGGAATCAAAAGCAGATTGGATGACATTGCTCTGGGTAAGTCTAAAAGGTGGAAAACTAATGAGACCAGGGATGCTTGCAGATTCATCTTAAGGATTGAGAACAGATTGAAGCGCAGGGATCAGTTCCGAAGGTTGAAAAGTTATGTGGGAGGCAGACAGAAATTTCCGGTGTTGACATTTCAGAGACCTGATTGGTAGATAATTGTAAGAGTTTGATTTGACTTGTCAATTATATACTTCATTATGGCTTGTGCACGCATTACAGTGCACAACCCGAACTTGTAAAGAAAGAACCCTGAGGTACGCATCAGTGCCTCAATCCTAAATATAAGGAGCGAAGGCTTCTTACTTTTGAGTAGAATTAATCAAACATTTATGATTTTCATAATTCTGCTCAAAAGGACAAGTATTTCACCTCAATAAGACCTTATCACTTGTTGAGGAGAAGCACTTGTAAAAAAAAAAAAAAAAAAAAAAAAAAAAAAAAAAAAATACTTTGCTCTAAAATCAAAAGTTCTTGGTGGATCTCCCCATAAGACTCAAAAATCATATTTTAATCAAAAGTTTATCAAAAACAACATCTCATATGCTATTTTTGAGGGGGAGAAAATGAAAAAGTGATTAAAATATACGAAGTCAAAGCTTAAAAGTTGTATCATGTGCGAGCTAGACTCAGAATTGACCCAGGAATTGACGAGATAATAAAAGTTAGTAATATCGAAAAGACTTATCCTCGACGGGTAATAACATCAAGTTAGTTACTAGAGCCAGTTGTCACCTAAAAGCTGACAATGTTTCTCTTTAACTAGCCACGTAAGCGTGTCTCGAAAAGGATATGTCTTAGTAGAAATGTACCGTCTCGAGAAACTTTCTGTGGACTTGATCAGGCCGGGTAATAACTTCAAGCTAGTCTAACTAGTGATGTAAGCGTGTCTCGAATCGGTCTTGTTCACGGAAAGTGGATCAATTCAAAAGTGCTTGCTCCTCCCGCATGTACAAATTTATTAAATACTTATGAGCACATGTGCAGGGGGAGCCCTTCAAAAGTTTACACAAAACTCTCAAAGTGTTAACCATAATTATTTATCACAAACACTTTGAGAGATTTTCAATCAAAGGTTTCTTGGCTACTGTCGGAGTTATAAGGTGATTAAGATAGGAATATCCGTCCTATGATCCGCCAAAGCCGGAGGGATCTACCCAAGGACATCTCCCATAGTTAGAATTGGAAGTCCTTAGGTATGATACGAAAAAGGAGAAAAGAATGAAAGGGAAAGAAGGAGTTGAAGAATTAAAAAGAAAAGTAAAGAAAAGGGTGAAAAGAAATAGCCCTCCATATGTTCAACCTTAGGGCAGACACCGGGTTCAATACGTATGCTACTGGTTGTTGCAAAACACAACACCGGTATTGAAGACAAAGTCGTCATGGACCCAGTGACGCAATGCACTAAACCTTCTTAAACCACTCATGTTCTCTTAAAAGGACTTGTTTCATTCTCACGGGGAACCCGCGTAACCTATCGACCTATCTCTTAGAGATGGTTGATATTGAAGTAGGAGACCCCTCCCTAGTCTCCGCATAGGAAACCTAGGTGTGCACTTATAGAGTCTAGAGCCTTGAGATACATCAAAGATCTCTTAGGAACACTTAGTATTTCTACAACTGGTGTTCTACATCAATGGGCATCAGTTGTAAACTATCGAGTCCTTCGCAGATCTTAGCAATCTGCCGAGAACGTTTATGAGAGGATTACGTTAGTATTTCTCAATGATTGAACGGAAATCCTGCCAGGGTCAACATCAAACAGCCCTGACAGCAGGTCACTTCGGTAACCTCACAAGGGTTACGCTTAGTGTTTGCGGTGGTTCCATAGCGGTCTACAATCGTGGAGTGATCCCCAGCGACTCACCCAGTCATTGAGCTGCTTAGTAGGTCTAGTAAGCTCCTTCGGGAGTATCTGATATGGGAACGGCCAGGATGAGGATTAGAGGGAGTCTTCACAATATGCTGTTGATGAACTCTAATTCCTTATCCGTAAGCACCGGTTGTTTTATTGCTAACTGTTTATTCGCAGGTACCTCACTTCCATGATGATAGATTCCAACATGCTCAAACATACATCTTGAAGTCAAAGTAAGCTCCTCCAAAGATCTTAACACCACAAAGTTCAAAGAATGATTCTACGTCAATAAAGAAGAATCTACAAAGTTTAAAGACTAAAGATCTCATAGTATGATAAGGAACTTCGTGCATGTCAAAGTTCGAAGATGTATGAGTATGTTGGAATGGCGGTCAACCACCACAGACGCAGGAGTGACGAATGGCAGACTACTTCGTGATACAATCACTACATCATCACCAAAGAACAAAGACAAAGGGCAAAGCACATTCATTATCAGTCAACCATTTTGAAGACGTCTAGAGTTTCACGTGTCACAAGTCAACGACAAAGATGAAGATGACAAGCAACCGTGATGACCGACCCTTAGGGGGAGATTGTTGGGATCATACTTTTGTATTTAAGTCAAGTCTCGGTCATTACCTTTTGTAATAGGTTGCTTAGTTATCAATTCTACTTAGTTTATGTTACTAGGCTTTAGAATGTAAGTCCATGGGCCTTAAAGCCCAAGTCTAAATGAAGGGAGAGAAGAAGGGAGTGTTGCCCTACTTCTCCTCCTATAAATACTAAGCTTATGTAACATCTTTATTTGTTGGTTATTTGATTATCTTAAGGAAACTCTTGCTCTTTCACTTTTCATATTGTCTCATAATCAACCATCTCTCATTCTCATCTTATTTCTTACTACATCATACTTGTGTTTACATAAATGGTGACCTAACAGTAATATATGTTATATATTTGGATCTTAGTTTTTGAATCTCTATTTGATCCAGTGGATAATTGTGATCAATTTTCTGGTTATTAGTGTTTAGAAGTTAGTGAGATTACATAGTTTGAGAATTAGTGGATGATTTTAGTTAGTTGTAGTGTAATGTAGCAGATAAAGGGGTGTTTGGATATGTTATCTGTTGAGTGTTGCAGTAGTTCAGTTGGAGTTTTATTATCACACATAAGTCATTCTAGTATAGTAATAGGAATTTAAAGCATAAAAATAGTTTGTAAAAACATAAAAAGTCAATTATAGGTTTCAATATTAGATGGCAGTTAGTTAAATTTGATAATTGTTAGTGTAGTGAGATAATTAGTTGCATTAGTTAGCTTATTGTAGCTTAATAGTAGCTTAATATCACATCTAGGAGAAGATTCAAGCAGTTGAAGTTAGGTTTGGTCAATGTAATAAGAGCTTAAATAGTCAACTGTTCATATTTTGAGTTTCTGTTGGCTGCTGAACTCTGGCTCATTTTGAGTAGCATTTGTAAGTGTTAGGAAGGGCTTTTACATCTTTTAGTATCTCAGTAGTGTAGTTGAGGTTTTGCCCCCATTAGTTTACATCTTAGAACTTATTTGAAGAGCTTTATATAGTCTGCAAGTTGGTAATGTAGAAATTGGTTAACTGAATTTTACAATAGGCCTGCTAGTGCTATTTAGAACTTGTACCTGTGTTCTTTTGGTTTCTCTGAGTTCATTAGTAGATACTAAGGTGTTGTGTATGATTGAATTGCTTCTGGACTTATCTGTTTCATATCTGCTTATTGGTTAGCTTATTATCAAACTGCTTATCACTAGATTCTTGTGCTTCTGTGCTTTTATCTGTGCATTTCTGAGCTTAACTGAGTTTATTATTGTATATTGCACTTGTGTATTCAGTTTGGATAAGATTTTTGGCAAGTGCTTATAAATAAGCAGTTGCCATAAGCTGTTTTATAAGCTAATAAGCACTTCTGCACATCTTTTTCTTTTCAAAATTTTTCTGCAAGCTCATTAGAATATTCTAGATTTTCTGTGAATTTTTCATAATTTTCTGAGTTGATTTGATATTTTTCTTAATTTTTCTTTATTTTTAATCATTTTTAATTCATTTTTAAATAACAAAAACCCATAAAAAATCAGGAAAAGCTTTAAAAAATACAAAAATAGTTTAGAAAATTCTTTTATAATATTTTAGATTTTTCAAATTAGTTTTTATAATTTTCCCACTATTTTTCACATTTTCTTTTATTTTTTAATTACTTTTTAATTCATTAAATAGAAAATAAATCATAGAAAATAAATAAAAACTAAAAAAATATTTTTCTTTTTCTCAAAATTCTTTTTATTAGTTTAAGATTTTTAGAAAATTGTTTTATATTTGTAGGATCATTTTTAGAATAAAAGTCGCGTTTTATTTCGTACGTTACGTTTAAAAATTACGTTTGCATTTCCGTTTTCATGTTTGTGACTTTTGTGCATATATAAGTTGTACCTTGTGCATATTTCATTATTTCACTTCATATTTTAATTTCACAATCACTTTTCACCATCCACTTACACTACATGATTCCCAAATCGATAATTCGGAAATTCCATTCGAACCGTCGTTGGGAGAACGACCCGGGATATACTTTCACGAGTATTTCTTCGGAATAATTATATACTATAATTTGTCACACATCAAATTTTTGGCGCCGCTGCCGGGGAAGGTCAAAGTGAGTTTTTGAATTTCGTTTTGAAGAATCGTGTTTTGTTAAGCCTTCCTCTACTTTGTATATATATTTCTATAAAAATTGAAAAATTCAAAACACTTTTCCTGAAGTGTTTACAAAATAGCAAAAAAAAATAATAAAAGTTACAGCCTCGACTCGACCGAAAGGAAGGGCGTTGTAAACCAAAAAAATCTCACAATATAACGAAAATGTAAAATTAGTTGTTTATCGGATTATTTCAATTACTACAACCGAATAAACGGGAAACACAGATAGCTAAGACATTAAATTGCTAGCTGAAGAGAGATCCATTCTTCTCTCACGTCCCGTCGTGCATGGTTTTGAAAGAAACGGTTTTCGATTAACGTTATGTTTTAAGAAAAGAAAAACAAAAGAAATAAAAAAGTTTTTGTGAAAAATAAAAAACAAAAAGATTTTCTTTTCTCTTTTCTTTTTCATTTTCTTTTTGATTTTGATTGTGGTGTATGCACACCCGTTCTTCTTTTGAGAGTCTTACGTCTCCATTCTCTAACCCCGAGCGGGTTTTACGACATACTAGTCGGGTTCATTTCCTTGACGACGAGGAGATGAAGCAAAATGAACACAACGGACCCCCGCCGATGGGTGGTCCGCAGCACAATGTTATCCCGCCGATGGGACAACAACCGACATTTGATCCACGTCCGATGGAAGAACAACTCCAATCACCATTCAATGGTGTGAGGAGAGCTATTGTGATTCCGGACATCAATGCCAACTTTGAGATCAATCACGGATTACTCAATTTGATCACGGGTATATCCTTTCACGGGTTCGATCACGAAGACCCCTATGCTCACATCAGAAATTTCACCGATATCGCTGAGACCATTAGAATGAACCAAGTTCCTCACGATGTGGTGAAATTGAAGTTATTTCCTTTCTCCTTAAAAGGAGCAGCCCGGACTTGGCTGGAAAAGGAACCGCCCAATTCAATTCACACTTGGAATGATCTCGCTTCCAAGTTTGTGAATTATTTCTATCCTCCCTCTAAAACTTCTAACCTACGTTCCCAAATCTTTCGGTTCCAACAAGCTTTTGATGAGTCGTTTAGTGAAGCTTAGGACCAATTCAAAGATTTGATGGAAAAATGTCCGAACCATGGGTTTACCGACCTTCAGCAGATTGACACTTTCTATAATGGGTTATGTCATGCTGACCAATATTCACTCAACTCTGCTGCAGGTGGTAACTTGTTGGCTAGGAACACGAATGATGCTTTCATGATAATTGAGAATAAAGCTCGTGTGAGAATGTCAAGGAATAAACCTCAAGTGTCGAATAATGGTAAAAATAATGATGAAGTGATAAGTATGATATTGGCTTTAACAAAGAAAGTTGATGCAATGTCTATTGAAAAACCAAACCATCAAGTCAATGTGGTTAGTCACGGTTGTGAGACTTGTGGTGGTCCACATTTGTATTATGAATGTCCGGCCACCGGTGCCTTTTCTTATAAGAACGTGTATGCTGCAAACGCGGGTAACAACGGTTACCCACAACCTCAAGGAGACCGTAATGTCCTCAGCTACCGTTCTCCTCATTATCTTGGACCACCCGTTCTCGAACAACAAAACCAAGTCAATAAAGTCAACCAGAATCACAATGTGCAGAATCGTAATAATCAAGGAATTCAAAATCAGAGTCGAGCTAATAACGGTTTTCAAAATCATAATCAAGGGTTTAATCAAAACCGGGGTTTTCAAGGTAATTACAATCAAGGCCCGCCTCAAGGGAATTTTCAAAACCAACAAAACTTTGGAAACCCTGGGAATTTTCAGAACGCTAATCATGGAAATCAAAATAATGGTAATTTCCAAAACCGTGGGCAGAATTTCAAAAATAATCAAAATCAAGGTGTTATTCAGAATCAGTCGCCTACGGAAGATTTGATTAAGCAATTGATTCAAAACCAACAATCTTTTATGGCAAAATATGAAGAGTCAACACGGTTGTTTGCTAATCAAATCAGTGATATTAACAAATGTTTAAATGATCGACCCTCGGGTTCAGGTACTACTTCTTTGCCAAGCAACCCGATCGCAAACCCGAGGGGCGAAGTTAAGGCGATCACGACTCGCAGTGGTGCTAAATATGATGGACCCACAGCTCCTACTACCTCTTCTTCTTCGTCTCCGCCTAAGGTAGTGGACTGTGAGACCGAGGTGACAAAGGACCCGGTTCCTCCTATTAATAATGGAGGAGCTGAAAACGTTCAAACTCCGGTTGTCCAAAAATCAAAGGAAAAAGAAAAAGTCGTTTTTGAGAATAATGTGAAATACAAGTCTAAATTGCCATATCCGTTACGATTTAACGATGAAGAGCTCCGTGCAAAGTCTAAAAAACAAATGGAAAAATTTCTGGATATTTTTTAAAAATTGCACTTTGATATAAGCTTTATGGATGCTCTCGTGTACATGCCAAAATTTGCTTCCACGTTCAAAAACCTCATAAGTAATAAAGAGAAATTGCTTGAATTAGCCGAAACGCCGATAAATGCTCAATGTTCCACGATTCTTCTCAAGAAGCTTCCGGAAAAGCTTGGTGACTCGGGAAAGTTTCTCATTCCTTGTTCATTGAAAGATCAAGAAGTTTGCAACGCCCTGGCCGATTCAGGTGCGAGTATTAACCTCATGCCATTACCGATCTATGAACAACTTGAAATGGGGGAGCTTAAACCGACAAGAATGACTTTAGAGCTTGTTAATCGATCGATAACTCATCCAGTTGGAATTGCTGAGGACGTTTTTGTTCATGTGAATTCGTGTACTTTTCCGGCAGATTTTGTTGTTGTCAATTTTGAAGCTGATCTGAGAGTTCCTCTAATACTAGGGCGACCGTTTTTACGAACCGCTAAAGCCCTAGTAGATCATTTTGAGGATACTCTAACTTTACGACACGATGACGATATAATGATTTTTAAAGCCGATGCTTCAAAATTGAAGAAGTACTCCGTCAAAAGTGTTGATGTTTGCAATTATTCCTTTGATGATTTTGTGAAAACTTTCGTTTCAGACTCTTCCCCATCATTTCCTCCGACTAAGGAATATGATTCTCTTTGGGAAGAGGTCGATGAATTTCTTGCAACTGAAACGATTTCGATTTCTGAGACTGGCGAATCTTACTTTGATTCGGAGGGGGATATTATTTTTCTTGACAAGTTGTTGAATGATGAACCGTCAATCCCTCCGGATAAAGTTAAGACGAAGATTGAGCTTATAATTGACGATCCTCTTGAGCCCGAGCTCAAGGAGTTTTTACCCGATTTTGAGAGTTTTACCTTTGATACGACTGAGGGAATAAGTGGCAATCCCACTTATCGTCATGATTTTTTTGATACGACTTATGAAGCTTTTCATTTTGATTTCGATCACTCGGAAGAGACGAGTCGTGGCAGTGCCACTTCTCATGCTTCTCTTCCGGAGTATGAGTCATTTCGTTTTGATGAATGTATATATGAAATTGAAAAGTTTTCTAAACCTGAATATGAAAGTTTCAGTTTTGATCTTGAAGTTGATCATGATCCGGGTGGTGTGTTTAAAAATGAAAATTTTAATGAAGATGTTATCCCATCCCTCTCACCCGGAAAAGATTTTAAAATGAGTTTAAATGATAAAATTCATAATTCTACGCTTATGAAGATTTCTTTTGATGATGATGAGTTTTTCAAGATTATTATCATGACCTTCATGCCGTTTGTAACATTTGGTGTGGTTTCTCTTATCCTTCACTCTGTGGGGAGTGAGGATGTTGTTTTTGATCCTGGTATCGTTTTTAAAAGTTTTTAACATTATAATACCATCGGTTATCTCTTTGGGGTGGAACTTTCAACTAATTCATAAGTTTTTCAAATATTTTGAATGAAAGCCCGAATTAGAATATTTTTTCCACAGATTTTTCCCCAAGGACAAATTAATTCGGGGATCGAGTCAAGCTACGTGACTCGGAAATAAAAAACAAAGCTCTTTGTTGGTGGCAACCCATGCTTATCCAATTTCATCTTCTTATTTTCTATTTTCTAACAATTAACGTGAGGAGGGGGTGCCTCTTCTACTCTTGTGTTCCGTGGTTGTTTGTGATGTTTGTTAGGATTGTCCACGATTTATGATGACTCTCGTGCTTGTTATCTTCTCTCCGCTCGAGTTTCATTCATCGGTGCTTATTGGAAATCCTATATCCATGAATCTTATCGACTAATGTTTTCTTTGGCATAATTAATAAACGGCCTAGAATTTTCTTAGGATTACCTTAACCTGTAAAAACATTGAGGACAATGTTTCATTCTAGTCTGGGGGAGGGTGAATCTTTGATTTGATTTTAACCTTGCATTTTTCACAATGTCGTGCACTCTTGCAACTCCGTTTTTCCTTAAAAAAAAAAAAAAAAAAAAAAAAAAAAAAAAAAAAAAAAAAAAAAAAAAATTGAAAATTTGAAAAATTTTGAAGAAAAATGAATGAAAATGTCATGAAAAAGCACAAAAAGAGGCACTACTATGGTATTCTAAAGAATCTTGATAGGATTATGGGTAATAGTGATTTTCTTGACCAATATGGCTCTAGTTTTGTTGAATTCTTACCATATGTTACTTCTGATCACTATCCAGCCCTTTTGGTTATTCCTGATATGATTGGTAAGAGGAAAAGATCTTTTGGATTTATGAACTTCTTAGCTGAGAAGAAGGAATTTCACTAGACTGTCAAGGAGAATTGGAGTGTTCCTATCAATGGTTATGCTATGTTTATTCTTGCTAAGAGGTTGAAGAATATGAAGAAGTACATTAGGTTAAAGTTCTTAGAGAGGAGTTGAAAAAGGTCCAAGCTGAGCTTGACAAAGATCCCAAGAATGAAAAACTTAGAGAAGAAGAAATGGTGTTTAATAATGCTTATAAGGATGCTGTTCTAGATGAAGAAAGATTGCTTAAACAGAAGGCTAAGGTGGAATGGTTGAGGGAAGGTAACCAAAATAATGCTTATTTTCATAATCTCTTGAAAGGAAGAATGAGTAAGACCAGAATTGTATGTGTTAAGGATGAAATGGGAAGAACTTACAATGATGACGAGGTTGCTGAAGTGTTTGTATCTCACTTTCAGGATTTTCTTGGTAATTGTGAAGAAGTTTTTCCTATTGATGAGACTGATGAACTTTTTAATAAAAGATTGGATTTTGATGTTGCTTTGCATTTTATTAGAGAAGTTTCTAATGATGAGATCAAGTGTGCTTTGTTTGATATTGATGATGGCAAGGCTCCTGGACCAGATAGTTTTACAAGTAAGTTCTTAAAGCCTCATGGGATATAGTTGGCTTTGATGTTTGTTCAGCTGTTAAAGAATTTTTAAATAGTGGGAGAGTGCTAGGGGAACTTAATACTACTCTTATTTCTCTTGTTCCTAAATGCAAAGTTCCTTCTAAAGTAACTGACTATAGACCCATTGCATGTTGCAATGTCGTTTATAAGTGTATAAGTAAAGTTATAACCAACAGGATTAAAGGAGTGCTTAATGAGTTAATTGATGCTAATCAGAGTGCTTTAATTGAAGGGAGGCATATCAGTGATAACATCATGCTTGCCCAAGAGCTTATGTGTGGTTATGTAAGTAGAAAGAAGGTTGGCAGGTGTACTTTTAAAGTGGACATACAGAAAGCTTATGACACTGTTTCATGGGAATTTTTGGAGTTTTGTCTTCTCAAATTTGGGTTTCATGAGGTTATGGTTAACTGGATTATGGTATGTTTGAAGACTGCATCCTTCTCAGTTTGTGTAAATGGTGAATCACATGGCTTTTTCAAAGGTAAAAGGGGCCTCAGGCAAGGAGATCCCATCTCCCCCTACCTTTTTACTGTTGTTATAGAGCTGTTCACTTTGATGGTCAAGAGACAAGTTAGAAAGGAGAAGAAATTTAAATATCATTGGGGATGTAAGAAATTGGAAATTGTTAGTTTATGTTTTGCTGATGACCTCATGATGTTTTGTCATGGTGATAAGATTTCAGCTTCAGTTCTTAGGAGAGCTTTGGATGAATTTTGTCTCTCTTTTGGTCTTAGGCCTAATATGACTAAAAGCACTGTTTATTTTGGTAATGTCACTGAAGAAGCTAAGCAGGAAATTAGGTTGGTTATGCCATTTAATGAAGGTACTTTACCTGTAAAGTATCTTGGGATTCCATTGGATTCTAATAGGATTGCTAGAAGTGATTGCACAGTTCTTTTGGAGAGTGTGAAAAGAAAAATAGATGGTTGGCAGAATAAGCACTTGTCTTTTGCTGGTAGGTTGCAGCTTATTGCTTCAGTCTTGAGTTCTTTAAATGTTTATTGGGCTTCCATTTTCATTCTTCCTCAGGGCATATATGATGATATTGATAAAATGATGAAAAGATTTCTGTGGCAAACTAATGAAGGCAAGAGTTTTAAATTCAGTGTTTCTTGGAAGGAGGTTTGTAGGCAGAAAAGTGAGGGGGGTTTAGGTCTAAATTCTTTGCATGTGTGGAATGAAGCCTTAATGGCAAAGCATCTGTGGAATGTTATTTCTGATAAGAAGTATATATGGGTTAATTGGGTTAAAAGCCAGTGGCTAAATGGTGATAGTATTTGGGTCACTAAGCCTAATCAAGATAACTCTTGGAGTTGGAGACAAATTCTTTCCCAAAGAGATAAAGTTAGGAATTTTGTACTTTATAAAATTGGTAATGGTAACAAGTGCTTTTTCTGGTTTGATAAATGGCATGAGAGAGGTCCCCTATGTAATTTGATAAATTACACATCTCTTGTGCATTGTAGCATGGATATGAGGATTAAAGTTGCTGAATTAGTTAACAATGGAAATTGGAACTGGCCTTATAGTTGGAATAATAGATTTGGGGAGATCTTGGATATACAGGTTCCTAAAATCATTCATGATGTAGATGATAAAGTTATATGGGTTAATCAGAAAGGTAAGGAGAAGTTATTTTGTGTTAAAGAAGTTTGGAAGGTCATGAAAGATAATTTCCCAAAAGTTATTTGGTACAATCATATCTGGTTCACACAATGTGTACCTAGACACTCTTTCATTTTGTGGATGGCTGTGAAGGGAAGATTGAAGACCCAAGATAGGATATCCACATGGCTAAACATTCAAGATATGAGCTGTCCATTTTGCAAAAGGTGTAAGGACTCTCACAGTCATTTATTCTTCAGCTGTAACTTCGCTAGGAGACCCTGGGAAAGGTCAAAGAGCATGGCTATGCTTGATAATGTCTCTAATTCATGGGCTCAAATTATTTCAAGCATTGTTAACAGACCTGCTAGGAACACTATATGGAGTGTCATCCAAAGGTTAGTTTTTGGTGCTTCTGTGTACTTCATATGGCAAGAAAGAAATATGAGGCTTTTTGGAGGGTTTAGTAGAACTGTGGATGAGCTATTTAAGACTATTGTAGAAGCTGTTAGACTAAGAATCATGGGTTTGAAGCTTAATATTACATCAAATGTCATCAAGGCTGCTGAGGTATGGAATTTCCCAATTGATAAATTATACAAGTATAAATGTATGTTAGATGATTTGATGGCTGATAATATCAATATTTCTGATGGGGTATGATTATTTGATTAAGATTACTAGCTTTAGGACTGTTTGGGTTGTTAACCTGAAGTTCTTCTGTACTAGTCTCAGAAACTGTATTAGTACTGGTTTTGGAGTTGCAACAGGGTTTTTAGGAATAGTTGGATTAGTACTGGATTTTCGTTATGTAACTGGGTGTTTATGGTGTCTGTTGAGTTAATTTTTACTAGAGATGGTTTGACTAGTGTAATGGGGAGGTTTAAGAGTTTCAGGGTTACTGTTAGTATTGAGTTTGTGGAGATGGCTTTGTTGAGGTTACATGAAGATGACAATCTCTTTAACTGGTATTTACATATTTGGTTCAGAGGGCATCATGATCAGTTTCTTTGCTGTTGCCTATATTTCTATTTTACTTGTACTACCAACTTCTGTACTCTTTTTCCTTGCTCAAAGTTTTTCCCTCAGGGTTTTATTTGGCAAGGTTTTTTAATGAGACAGAATTGATGGATGATTACTTACCTGGTTTTCATCCTACATCATGACTGCACTAGTAGTTCTGATGATATGTGGATCTGTTGGAAAGGCTTTTGGATTTGCTAAATATTTGGATTTTATGGCTTTGGATATGATTAGTTGAGAATTGTTATTTGCTTTCTAGGTGGGAGCTACATATGGTGATGTTTCAACCTGCTTTGATTGAGTTCTTAGTGGTGTTTGATGTATTCAGAGTATGTAGTTTTCCCTAGTAAAGTTAGCTTTGATAGGTTATTCTCTGAGCATGGGTATGTCCATTGCCATTAGTTTTTTGTTGCCAAAGTGAATCAGTTGGTATGTATTCCTTCTGTGGTTTTTTCACTTTGTGCTTTTTGATTCTTTCTCTTGTACTTGCCTTTTTTGGCTTCTTTTTTCTTAATAATATTTTATCTTTAAGAAGAAAAAGTATATATATATATATATATATATATATATATATATATATATATATATATATATATATATATATATATATATATATATAGCATAAGAAATGCTTTATACAAAAAAAAGGTTTAAATCCTCACAATTTAAGGTGAATACTATAACATGTACTAGTAAATATTATCAATTCCGAAATGAATTTGCTCTAATAACTTGATTAAGCTCCAAAATTTTTCAAATACCCTTATTTTTACCATTAAAACAATTTCATTTAAAATTAACTCAAGTGTTCAAACAACTAGATTTTCAAGGGCGAACGAATCCTAGTTACTTGAATTCACAACTAATCCTAAAAATTAAAAATAAACCAATTTTTCCTATTTTCTTCCCTCCCCCACACTTAAGTTTTGCATTGTCCTCAATGTAATAAAAATAACTTCAAAGTAAAGGAAATGCGAAAATTTTAGTAAAATAGAAACTACCGGGGTAAAAATATGCGATATGCATATTTGATCACAACTAATCAAATGAGTTCTTCGACTCCAAATATTGATCAACCATAAGCTTCCATAATGTCACCCCTGTAAAAACTGCAAAAATATACCAAACCAAGCAAACAAAAATACTAAAAACAAAACAAATGTTATCATAGTACGTTATTAATCCTAAAAGAAAGAGTTATAGAGAAAAAATATAAATTATTCAACACACATAATTGTTTTTGCTAATCAACCATATACCACATGACAATCACTCGTCGTCATCATAATCCATGTCGGGGTTGATGAACTCATCCTCGCTCCTCTTCATCATCCTCCTCTTCAACTCTACGCTTCTTCTTGCCACCACGAGATGATCCTCCAACATCGAAACTGTGACCTCCAATACTCGTACCTCCCACGTTAGGAACTCTACCATAAGCCGGATACGGTTCGGGAAACGGTGAATAACCAGGATAGGGGTATGGATACGGACCAGGATATGGCTCATAAGGAATTGGGTAGGGAGGAACATTAGGTGGTTCATAAAGTGGTACCTCATAGCTATTCTCACGTGCAATGTGTTGGAGCATCGGCATAGAATAATCGTAGTTATAGTTTTTTCTCATCAACATCGAATCTCTCCAAACATCCCTACACTCTATATCATTCAACTCACTATGCCAATCTCCCCACCCCGAATCAAAACTACCCGGAGCATGTCCATAGATACCTCCCATGTGTGGTGGTGGTGGTTGTTGGGATTCTTGTTCTGGCATCTCAATGTTAGGCTCAGTCCATTCTCCTAACGTCTTAGTTCTCTTATTCAACGCCTTACCGAAACCTTTATCATCCCAAGTGTCACTCTCCTTTGCCTCTGAACATTTAGCCAACTCTTCATCTACAAAATAACCCAAATTTCTTGCCAAAGTGGTCACATAATGACCTCCACAAATGTCACTCCGTTCCTTGATCCCCGGTGCTCTCCTATAAAGATAATCGACTATAATCCAAGCCGCATTGCCATTCTTGTCCTCCTCAAGAAATTTCATCACCCATAAATCTGGATTGTTACAATTATCATAACCACCCGTCCTATGCAAAACTCTCTAAGTAATTAACTTTTGCAAAATATTCATCAACGGGTTCCTAATTCTAGATGCATTCTTCCTAAAGCAACTTGGATCACCAACACGATTCCAATACTCCAAAATACCTTCATACCTATGATGAAACCTTGTTAACCTCAAGAAGCATGTTTCAAACAATCTATGATTAATCTCATCTTGCTCGTACAAACCCAAATGAACCGCAAACTGTAGCAAAGTATACGCATGCTCAACTCCACATAGTCTAAACCAAATGCAAACTTCCCTTATAAGATCATAAACTTTCCTTTCAAAATAGAACATAGAAAAGAATTCTAGACACCACTCACGATAAACATCTTCATATATGGTGAAAGCTCTTTCCCAAGAAAGATCCACAAATGTATCTCCATCCGCCGGATACACATAACTCATTCTCATCATTTCCCTCAATTGATCCTCACATTCATATTCAGTAAACAAACTCCAATCAATGAGACGTGGTGGAGCAATTTTCCTACTTTGAAGCTTAGAAAGTCGTTCACGAAAGGCATGTTTCTCCTCGTTCTTCAAATTTTTGACTTAAGATTGTCGTTCCTTTCCGCTTGAAGATTGTACGAAACCCTAGTCTTTGAATTCCTTAAAACACATTTTGTAGCAATCGGGTTAACCTTCACTCCTCTAGAACTCGAACTACCTGCACCTTGACTCTGAAAATTACGAATTAATGTTAGTATAAGAGTATAAGAGCCAATGCTACACAAAGTAGAAGTCAAAAAGTCGAAATGCAAAAATCTTAAAAACATTAACGAGCCACCCAACCGTTCGGTATCCCATCCAACCGATCGGTTGGATGCTCAGGTCTTATCTAACTGATCGGTTGCCCCGCGCAACTGGTCCGTTGGATTTTTGTCCAAAATTCCAAAACCTAATTTTACGTCTCCTTTCACTTCCAATCCATTCATATTTCATGCTAATCTGTTTTTTGATCATCCATGGTGGTTTCTAATCATCTAAATCATCCTAGTAACGATCCGTATCATCTCCAAACACTCCCTTAAACAAACGCAAGAACATGCAAGAACACTATTTAATCAATCCTTTCAATTAGTGTTCTAATCAACAATGCACTATCCTAACATCACTAATTAACAAGTATAGAACATCTAGAAATCATCAATTGCAAGCAAACATGTTCTAAAATAAAAACCCAATTCAATTCGAATTTTTAATTAATTAATTCTTCCTCAAGACTTAATCAATCAATCTAATTCTTTTTGCAATGACTTCCACTATCAATTACCCACTTATCCTCAAAAGATTACATCTTAATTCGTAATATATCCAAAATACCCAAATCTTGACCTAATTCAAATAATCCGAATTAAAACTTAATTAAAGTAAATTGATGATGTTACTTACTTGTTTTGGAGCCATGGATGATATCCTAACACTCCTGCAACCTCAAATATCCTCTATGTGATCGAATTTTTAGACCCACAATTTGGTGTGTGTGTAGGTGGTTTTCTTGTGATTTTTGAAATGTTGGGTTTATATATTCAATTCTATCCATTCAGTTTTTGATCCATCCGTTTTGGATTGAATTTTTGCAAAATTTGAATTTTTCAAAACCTCAACACTTAGTTTACTTGATACAAGCAACTAACGTGTTTACTTTTAATTAAAATCATTTTTTGTATGTAAATTTTCCACCACACTACCAAAATTGGTCTATAACTACTAACTCTTAACAAAACTAACTAACTCAACTAAAAAATTAAAACTCATACTCTTATTAAGACATAAACATAGCATAAAACATAAAACATAAAACCTAAATAGATAGATAGATAGTCTTAACCATAGAACTTAAAAATGAAAATGCATAAAAATAAAAATAAAATCAAACAAACTAGCACAAGAAGTGCTTTATTCTTGAAACTTGCTCCACTTGCTCATTTATCCTTGAAAATATTCATTCCTAAGAATATCTTCACTTTGGTACTTTCCGGATATCTTCCGATTTGACTTTTGTGTTTTGAACCTTCTAGCAAAGTTTCTCCCGCTTGGGCATACAATATCAAATTTGACATGCCATTCTCCATCTCTTTCTTTTTTCTTGTAATTTCTAGGTCCATCGGGCCCCCACTCCAGATTTTTAAGTTGAACCGGTAACGATCCAAGAAAATCGGTAAGTTTATTAAACACAAGAATATTTTTAAACGGGTTAAAGAAAGCCTCCATAGCAAGAGCTCTTTCTATTTCATCCTCTATATAAAAAAAACTAGGTGTCAATGGCCCATACTTTGGCCTTCCCTCTTCATCTCTTCCAACTTCAAAACAACCAAAGTAATCCTCTTCTTCCTCATCCATACTATCTCTCTTTCCTCTCCTAGGCTTAGGGTAATAAGTATGCTTAAGAATTCCATCATTAATGGTCATGGTTCCATGCCCCATATCTATTATTGCCCCACATGTTCTTAAGAAAGGTCTCTCCAACAAAATTGGTAACTCCTTATCAACCGGAATGTTTAGCACAAGAAAATCACACAAAAATGCTTGGTAGCCAATTTGAACACGTACATTCTTAACTTCTCCCATAGCCTTAGCTTTCGAATTATCCGCCATTATAAGATTTGATTGGTTAGGTTGTGGGTTACAAAGTCCTAAACTTTGGTACAACGGATAAGGCATCACACTAACACTTGACCCCGTGTCGGCCAATGCATACATTGGAGTAGTCCCGTTCACTTTAATTGGTAAGACAAAGTTTCCCGGGTCACTCATCTTCTTAGGAAGCCCATTTTCTACTATCCTCTCTCTCTCTCTCAACTTCATCAATTGTCGTATCTTACAAACTTGACCTTGCCATCATGACCGAATCCAACTTCTTCCTATAGGTCATGTAATTATTCAAAACCTCAATAACCGGTTTCTTTTCCATGAGTTCATGGATCTTAGCTTCTAAATTCTCCAATATCGCCTCTTTTTGTTCATTAGTTAACGATTGGGTAACTTTTGGTGAATTTGGTGGTGTACTAGGTAGTGATGATGATGATGATGTGGAATTAGTTACTTTTGGGTTGAAGGGTTGGGTAAGTTTGTTTAGTTGTGCTTTCTTCCTGTTTGCTTTTCTCATCTTACAAACCTCTTCCTTTCCTTCCTTTTTCACTTCCATACCTTCACATAACTCCGCTATCATAACATCCACTTCTTTTTCCTCCTCCAAATAAGTTATATTGATCCTTAACTCACTAAGTGCAAAATCCACTGTGCACTTGGTAGTCACATGAAATTCCCTACCAAAAACAACCTCTGGTTCATCAGAATTGCAATAATCAAGAACAACAAAGTCAACCTTGAAAATGTGTCCATGAATGTTCACTTTCACATCCTTAACCTTCTTTCTACCATAATCCTCATAGTCAAGACGAACAAAACCAAGCTTGTCTAAGACATCCTCCGTTATATAGTTGTCCCCATACTCCATATTAAGTTGTGCATCCCAAGCCTTGACCCCCTCCACAGCACAAGGTGTAGAATATCTCATATGTGGGGCATCAAACTTCTTAGGTGGAGCTCGTGTGAAAACAACCACCCTTTTCTTAGGTTCCTTAGGCAAACAAACATCGTTCTCCCCAACTATTTCTCCATTTTCCAAATCCGTTTCCGCTTTCTCCAACATGCTTTCCAATCTCTCCAAAGAATCGCCCGAATCTTTGAACATATCCTCCAAGTTCCTTAAGTATTCCGAAATTTGACTTAAACTCTCTATTTCACTAAAGCAAATTACTAACTATAACATAACCATCAACAAAACAACCAAATCATTAGTGTTGGGGTTAGTCATAATAAAAAATAAACTTAAAATGAAACAATACCTAATAAGTTAACAAACCAAAGCTATAAAAACACAAAAACAACTCAAAATAAAAATCACAAAAAAAAAAAAAAAAAAAAAAAAAAAAAGAAAAGAAAAAATCCGAGGCATCCAACCGTTCGGTATTACATCCAACCGATCGGTTGGATCCTGCACAAGTCTAACCGGATAGGTTACGGGTTGTAACCGATCGGTTAGATCGAACCTGTAATTTTATTTTTTTTATTAAAATTTAATTAAAAATAACTTTTATTCTAATGACTTAATTAAACACTAGCAGGGTCTCCGCGCGATGCAGCTGCAGGCACCCTGTAATTTAATTTTTTTGTTTAACAATTTATTTTATTTGTACATTTTTTGGCAATAGCTTTACTGATTAGTTTTTTATGGCAAAAGTTTGATGAAAATTTCCTTTGTTTGTATTATTTATTTTATGTTTTTGTTTAGTAGTTTGCTTGGTTTGTACAATATGTGAACATATTTTAGTTTATTATGTTCTTTTTGACAATAAATTTACGGATATCAAAAATTTCGTTTAGCTCGTGTCCGTTCGGGCTCGAGCCCGTTTGACCCATGCCCGTTCGGGCTCGAGCCCATTTGGCCCATTGCCCGTTCGAGCTTAAAAATTTGTATAATATGCTTGATTATTTGTATTAGTGACATTTAATGCAGAAATTGTGTTTAAGTTGGTTGTACAATATTCTTGATAATTTGTATTTCTTATGTAAGGGGTGTTTTAATAAGTGTATTAATTGTATTTATTGACTATTTAATTAATTGTATTTAATATACATAATGATTTATTTATTGTATTTAATATTAATATTAATTGTATGTCAGAATTAAATATGAGGGGAATTTCTATAAGTAGCATTTGTTGTTGTACTTATAGCTTTAGAAGTTGTAAGGCTTAATTTTAAGTATTCTATTAATAGTAGACACTCATGCTTTATAATATAGTATGATTAAACTATATTTATTATTATTAAATCTTAATTAAAAATATAAAAGAAAACTTAATTATTAAAAACATTAAAAACTTTTCATTACTCTAAACTTTAAATGACATAAACTAAATTAACTACTTAATAAAATTAATTAACCACTATTTAAAACATTTAATACTAATCATAAAAGAAAAACTTCTAATTAATTAAAATTAACTCAAACAATTAAAACTAATCATTAACCAACTTAATTAACATTAACTAATTATTAATTAAAACAATAAACATGAAACAAAAAAGAAAAAACTAAAAAAACTTAAAAATTTACAGAGCCAACCAACCGATCGGTATTACATCCAACCGATCGGTTGGCTGAAATTTTTTTTTTTTTTTTTTTTTTTTTTTTTTTTTTTTTTTTTACTTTTACTAACTCGAATTTTATGAAAAACAAACTAAAATACTAAGAAATCTAATTAAATCCCCGGCAGCGTCGCCAAAAACTTGATGTGCTCACGGTGTGTACAAGTTTTAAAATTTATAAGCACGCTTATCCGATTAACTATTTAACACATACGAGCAAGTATACTCGTCCGTTTTAGTAAAGGTGGGTAAGTCGAGATCGTCCCAAGGGATTTGGTGATTAAAGTATTATAAACTAGTTTGTATTATAAAGGGTTGTCAATCCTAATTATCGAAAATTCAAGTATTCAAGAAACAATATTAACTAAAACATATACTTGTGTGAAATGGCACAATCAATCATTTGGAGTATTAATGTTAAGCTTGGTGTAAACTTGTTATGATGCACAATTTTTATATGAATGACTAACAATCAATGGTGTTTATCATGTTAAACCATTACTAGTATTCAATCATCTAGTTACTTTCTTTCGGCCTAAGACAACTAGAATAATAATTCCATTAACGTAATGTTGTTTAAAAGCAATTATTTACTTATGAATTCCTACGAATTCTTTCGGCCTAATTTCGTGATGAAATCTTCTCAAATCCATTTTAAAGTGTAAACATGATGCTTGTCACACACCATATCCCATACTAATTCGTGCACTAACCTTTTGGACTCAGAGTTTCCTGGACGTTTAGAAAATAGTATAGTAACCTTTTGGGCAAGTTGTAAGAACTTTAGTGCAAGCCTTACTTAGATTATAGATTGGTATGTTTTATCTAGCCTTAGATATGATTATATGGCCACCAAGTCACTTAATCTCCAAGTAAAAACGTCCTCCAGTAGTTATGAGTAAGAAATGATTAGCCACTAATGATAATGAGGAGTAAAACCTTCAATAAATGCTAATTTGTAACTGCAGGCTCATTCCAACCGATCGGTTCGATCTTCTGGTCAATTCCAACCGATCCGGTTACAGGCTCCAACCGATCAGTTGGATTGGACCTGTAAACAATTCTTGACTTTCCTTTATTTTTCTTTGTCGTGTGCTTTCTCCTACACTTTGGTGCTAATTCCTTCCATAGAACTTGATATTATCTCGACATATGAACGTAGAAATCTTGAATCTATCAAATCCTTGAGTCTTTGTGTGATTCTTCACTCGATTAATTCTCAAAAATCTCCAATTGTGCATATTCACTTCATTTCTTCATCTTTTCATCACTTTTTCCTGTTTTTGGCTACATTTGCTTGTACAAACATTTTTCCATGATTAAGTAACAAATACGTACAAATATGACCAAATATGATGTACAAAACTAACAATAACGCACCTAAAATTATGTATAAGTTAAGCATTATCAACAATATACGTATCCAACTATTACAATAAGATATACACCATATCTTTTCTATTCTTGCATTAGACATCTTTCCTATTCTGCTAAAACATAAGCAGTACAAACTATGTATACCTAACAGTACTAACTAACTTTGTATTGTTAGTGTATTCTTTAGTAGTAAGAACTTTGTCTTCAATCTTGTTAATACTGATGAGGATAATTCCCACAAAAGGTCAAGGGTTCGATCTTCACCTTTTGTAAGGTCGGAGGTCCTTACTTTTGGTAGAACCGGAAGCAGCCTCTCTACCTTAGGAGGGTTAGGTTGTCTATGTCTCAACCTTCCCCATACACCATGGAAAATTAATTAGTCGAATCAAATTTATGGTGTCATGCTTGTGACTTCGAACGTGTATAAAGGTATCAAATATATTAAAATAAACTATGAACATGATATTTGCTCTAAAAAAAGAACAATAATTGTTTGTTTGTTATTTTTCTTTTTTTGTTACAAATAATGCAAAATGCAGTGGAAATTTATTTTATCTATTTTGGTGTAAATTTACCATCATGCCTTAGGATGTCACTTTCTTAATTTCATGTCATTGGGACCATATTTCCTTTATTGAACTCTAAGACCAAGAAATACTTACAACGATTTTCTATCAAAATAATATATGTTTCATACCCATTAACATTGTTTGATCATCTCTAACCCCATTTTAACTCGCACCTGAAATCTTGATGCAATCCGATCCGGTGAGATCAATCTTTCACTTTCTAAATGGCACGAATGAACAAATGTAAAGCTCTGTCTTCTTGTTTGAGTTGCACTATATATAGTCTAGTCCTGTTGATAGGTCTATCCGTACTCTCAGCAAGGTTGCAAAAATCGTGAATCGGTAGTCAAGCGGTCGACCCCCTGTAACTTGTAATGGGTGTAGGCAAGATTAATTGGTGATTAATCAGATTCGCATTTTCGACAAGTTTTCTGTATTTCCGGCAAGTTTTAGGTATTTTCGGGAAATTTTAGGTACTACTGGCAAGATTTTTCTTAAAAAAGCATCTTGAAATAGATGTAAACAACAAGTATAACTTATTAAACAATTTTACGGCAAGTTTTGGGTATTTCCAACAAAGTTTGAAGGTTACGGGCAAGCTTGACCACCATGACTATCATTAACCATTGTTGACCATGATTGACCGAGTTGTTCGACCGATTTACACATATCAGAAAGGTTGGTGACCTTGTAGCAGCTAATCGGTGATTAATTGGCCTTGTAGGCCTTGTTTTGCAACACTCCTTTACATCCATCAATCACAACCCTTTGATCAATTGTTGAGATGTCTTGGCCAATCAAACTGCACCAAATTGCCATGTAGCATTCTCTTTTGTCAGCCTTGTCATAATTTTCTAGAAGGGGTTTAAGTTGTACGGGTAATTCAGGGTAAAAGGGGGGTTAGGGGTGAATGAACAGTAATTGAGTAAGAAAAGGGCACTTTTGGTTTATCTTATTTTTGTTTGACATGGGATTTAATGGGAGGTTGACCGGGTTAAAATAAAAGGGATATGGGTCCGGGTTTTGGGTATTGGATAGTGGGTTGTTGGGCTTGTGGTTTTGGATTGGGTTTAAGGGCTGATTTTGACACTTTGGGCATAAATGTGATCCAAAAGTAGAAATTCTTCCCCGGCCCAGGCTTTTTATCGTCTTTCCATTCTCGTGCTCGTTTTTGTCAATTTTGACATGTTTTTTTGTCTATTTTCTCATATCTGTACCTGCATGCATGCACAAACACAAAAACACAATATATTTTGCATATTTGATTAGTTTTTGGTCATTTAAGTCCATTTAAATAGGCAAAATGTATGTTTAATTTAACATATACTAGAGATGTTAACACCTTCAAATACGGGTTCGGCAACTAGGGGACGAAAATTAATAGCAATTTTAGGATGGTCATCCCTGTTGGGAAGTAAACCATCAGTGGAAACTCATTACCACTGATAGGCTAAGCAAATACCACTGCTGAAGAATTGTACTAACAATGGAAACGTATTACCACTGCTAGCACAATATATTACCACTGCTTAGTTTATCTGTTAAGTGTACGAGTTATAGATAAGTATAGAAAAGATTTAGTGAATATCTTATTTGTTTAGTATAATACTTATCTTGTATAGGACTCCTTGTGTCCTACAAAAGGAGGTCCTAGGTTTAGGTTTATGTACGTAAGTCATTAGCCAAAGCTTCAAGGTTGTGTTAGGTCACAATTTATGTAAACACAAGTATAAGGATGATAGAAATAAGATGAGAAGGAGAGATGGTTGATTAAGACACTATGAGAAATAGAAATGAAAGAGTTTACTTAGAATAATGAAATAACCAACCAAGTTTACAAATGACCTAAGGCTTCTATATATAGGGAAGGAGCTAGGGCAACACTCCCTCTCCTTCCTTTCATCATTTCGTGGGCTTTGAGGCCCATGGGTTACATACCTTAAGCCTAGTAAACTTAATACATTTAGTAAATGAAAGTAAATAATAGTTAAGCAACCTAACATTATTACAAATGACCGAGACTTGATAAAATAGTGAAAACTATGATCCCAACAATCTCCCCCTAAGGGTCGGTCGTCAAGGTTGCTTGACATCTTCGTCTTGATCTTTGACATTCAAAGCTCCAGACGTCTTCTAAATCATTCATCGTTCTTTGTTCTTAGTTGATGTAGTTGTGATCATCTTATTACAAAATGTAATGACCGAGACTTGACTAAATATAAAAGTATGATCCCAACAATCTCCCCCTAAGGGTCGGTCATCACGGTTGCTTGACGTCTTCATCTTAATCTTTGACTTTCAAGGCTTTAGACATCTTCAAAATCGTTCATTGTTCTTTGATCATTGTTTGATGAGGTAGTGATCAACTTATGAAGTTATCTGCCATGCGTCATTTCTGCGTCTGTGGTGGTCGTCGGCCATTCCAACATGCTCATACATCTTTGAACTTAGACATTCACATGCATGGAGTTCCCTTTCTTTCACATAGATCTTTAGTCTTTAAACTTTGTAGATTCTTCTTTTTGGCGTAGAATCTAACTTTGAACATTTTGTTGCTTCGATCTCAGAGGGAGCTTTTATTGACTTCAAGATGTATGTATGAGCATGCGGAATCAGTCTCCATGGAGATGATATGTCCCTGCAGTTAAACAGTTAGCAATAAAATATCCGGTACTTACAGATAAGGAATTAGAGTTCGTCAACAGCATAGTGTGAAGACTCCTTCTAATCCTTATCAAGGCCGTTCCCATGTCAGATACTCCCGAAGGAGCTTACGAGACCTACTAAGTAGCTCAATGACTGGGTGAGTCGCTGGGGATCACTCCACGACTGTAGACCGCTAAGAAACCACATCAAACACTAAGCGTAACCCTTGTGAGGTTACCGAAGTGACCTGCTGTCAGGGCTGTTTGATGTTGTGATGCATGAAAACATCCGGTATTTGGGATGTTCAGATCAGAGACATTCTTTTATTGTGTTAAAGCATTCCAGATTGTGAAAATTTGAAAGGTTTTGAATGACTTTGCTTTGGTCTCCACACTTGCTTTACCGGTGTAAAATGAGAGTGTAGAGTTTGGAAAAATTTGTTTCTCACCATTTTGAATCCTTTTACCAGTTTAACCTTTAAACACATTTTGCCCTTTGACCTCAAAATATGTTCCATAAGAAACATTTTGTCGAATGTTGAAATTTTGACTTTCAATGGGATGACATGTACTTGCACACAGAGAAAATGCATAAGGCACAAACAAGTATGCGGATGAATCAAAAACTCATTCCAAATCTTTGAAGAATGCTCAGAATTCTCAAATTTACGCATAAGATCACAGATTAATTCATTCTTTCACTCGAAATTTCCCAATTATTATCATGGTTTAGAGTTATGATTTGAGACTTTGCACGCATGTTAGCATCAAAATGCAAGAATATTGTACAAACAAACGCCCTAGTAGTAGCAGCAAAGACATCGACATCTTAAACCCTAAATAACTTGATTTCAAACCTATGTTGTATCTAATCGTGCAAACACACCAATCGAGCATTCTTTAGTGTTCTCTAAGGTTATATGACATGATTAATTAGACTAAACACATAAAAGAAAATGCCCCGATCGATAATTACTTGAACCCTAGTTTCTGATTATGCCTGTTTCACTGTTGAAAACATTTGAAAAATTTAGGGAACGATTAGATAACAACAATGAAGAAATTAGAAACTCACAATCGAAAAGAAATCGAGGATAAAAAGTTGTTAGTCTGATTATGTGTGAAACTTTTGAGAACATTTGTGAAAACATTGATGCGAGCCTTTTTTTTTTTTTTTTTTTTTTTTTTTTTTTTTTTTTTTTTTTTTTTTCATGCAATGTCCTTTTACCTAAGTTTAAGACTTTTGTGAACTTTACTCATTAAAGGTTAACTACTTTTCCATTTGAAGTCTAAACATGGTTAAATTGGAATACTTGCCGAAAAATTTCTTTTCTCCCCCTCGAATTAGCATTTATTTTGTGAAACATTTTTGCACATTTTAATTCGAGAGATCATAGAACCTTTTGAAAATGAGTTTTTAATCCGAATGATGAAGAAACAGTTAATCCTTGAAGAATAATGATTAAGTGTGCAAACTTCATGATTTTGTGAAAAATTTTCTCCCCCTCAAAACATGTTCCATTTTGACAATGTAAAGCAAAATATGTTTTAATGTAGGAACATAGTTTTGAAGATTAGAAGTTTGTACACAGAGAAAGAAGATTCTTTTTGCAGTTTTTTGTATTTTCTTTATGATAGAATATCTACAAAAAGAGTTTGATGTTTGACTCTCTTAGTTTTTAAGAAAGTTTTGCAAATCATATGGAGTCAAACACCGCATACCAATATGGTGAACTAAATCAACAAACCTTGATGGAGGTAATGCCTTTGTAAACAAGTCCGCCAATTGGTACCCTAATTCAATTGTACCCTTCTCAACATGCTCCTTTATGAAATGGTAGCGGAGAGCAATTTGTATGGCCTTGGAATGATGAATGGTGTTGCACGAGATTGCAAAAGCATACTTTGAGTCGCAGTACATTGAGATCTAGTCAAATACATAGCCGTAGTCCGTGAGATAAGTTCTCATCCAAATGACTTGAGCACAGAAAGCAGACATGGCTACATAGTAAGCTTTTGTTGATGACAATGATGTACAATCCTGCTTCATTGACTGTATCCCTTTGTAACTAAACAAGATTTGTTGCGAATCACTGTGCCTTCTACGTCCATATTGTTTTTCCAAATCCATTTAATTCCAATGATGTGTCGAAGGATGATGTTGGTAGAGCGTATGCATATTAGACAGATCCAAATTGCGAGAAGACGACTCTAGTATATCAGGAACGGTTAGAGTCGTTGCAAATGGATTGGAGAAAGCATTTCTGTCATAATCTGCAAGTTGTGGTACTGATTGTTGTTATGGATCTTCAGATGATTGTCTGGAGTTGGAATTGGTTTTTCTTGCTGTTGTTGGAGATTCACTTGGAGGACCGTCTTTCTCAACAGTGGTTGTTGAATATTCTCAGGGTGTGCAGCGGAAATTGGTGAGACTTCTTGAGGATGGTTTTCAATTGAATCATCAAACAGTTGAGCAAACAGGGTTTCCAATTCCTTGCGAGAGAGTGACAATGGTTTAGCCGAAGATTCCGAAAAGTTTAGACGGTTGGATGCGGGTCCTAAGCTGTTGTGCTTAGAAGCCATTGCTGAAGTGCTTTTAAAACGGTTGATTACGGGTCCTAAGCTGTTGTGCTCAGAAGCCATTGCTGAAGTGCTTTTAAAACGGTTGATTACGGGTCCTAAGCTGTTGTGCTCAGAAGCCATAGCTGAAGTGCTTTAAACGGTTGATTACGGGTCCTAAGCTGTTGTGCTTAGAAGCCATTCCATTAAGCTCGGGTCCGAAACTGAGTTGTTCCAAAGCCATTCCTGTTGAATCTGCACAGAAAGAAAGAAGAGACAAGAAAACAGAGAACAAGGATCCCCAAGAGTAACTGGGTTCCAGATGTTAGAAGCATAAAGATGTAGTGTCAATTATCTTCTTGACACTCGAACACACAATACCGATGGTTTTCATTCTAGTCTCAGAGGTAGAAGTTATGGAGATCACATTAGTTTTGGTGCAAATGTCTAAAATCTTTCCTATAGGAATCCACCTAAGACCAATTGATTTGAAAATTCTACCCGTGGGTACCCACCTAGTGTTAGATCTAGGAGATGTTTTCCTTTAGATGCAGTTGAATGAAATGTGGGAGCATCACTTCTTAGAGAAAACCTACGTCCTATGTTGATCCACTTCTTAGGTTTCTGACTTATGACTTTTGGTTCAACGGGTTTGTTTGTCTTAGTCGATTGAGCCTTTTCAAGTGAATTTCCTTTTTGAAGATATTTTAAAGCACAAACAACATGATTATTTACGCAACTACTCTTAGATGCTAGCCAATTCCTATTAGTTTGTTGAGAACTCCTAGGTTTTGGTGTGCTACTACTAGCAGTATTTTGCACTACAGTGGAAGGCATCACACGAGGTTTTGAACCTAGAATTCCATTCTTTTGAAGTAGCGCCTTTTTCCTAGCCTTTTCTAGATCATAGTTCTTGCACATGTCATATTTTCCATAAGAATCTTTACTTTTAATGCTTGTTTTAGACACTGTTTTCGAACTAATCCTAGATGAGCCAGGCATAATCACGTGTTGAGATTTAGCAGACGCAGATGCTTTTCCCTTAGGCCAAGAATGTGGAGTGACTGGTTTTGTCAAATTGTTTTTCTCAACAACTTGGGAGGCAAACCGAGGTTTTGAAAATTTAGGTCATTCAGATTTAAATGCAGTTGGTTGTCTAACCACTGATTGTTTTCTGTTTGTTTGAGAAGGCGGTTTCCCCAAGATTGACGGTTTTGCAAACTTAGTATCCACACTATTGCCAGTCAGTCTTCTTAATTTGTTTTGCAATGCAGCATGTGCAAACACCTTTTCTTGAATTTTACCTTTTAAAAGCTCATTTTCTTTAACTAACGTATCCACACGTTTACTAAGTTCATTTGAAACTTGACCATTGTTGCCCGAATTTAGAGATTCGTTTTGCATTTGGAGTTCAAGTGAGATGCAATGTGCCTCTAGTTTTGAAAAATCTTTATGACACTGGGCAATGGTCTTTTTGAGAAGAAGGTTTTCAGACTCAAGAGTTTGATTTGATGTTTCAGTCATTAGATTATCATGTAAAGACTCAGACTCAGAACGTTTGTCAAGACATTGTTCAACATCCTGGTCAACCTCTCCTTCATTACTGAAGTTAGGTTGCTCAGATTGTTGTTTCTCATTTGCAGGCATAATATGATCAACAGTAGATTGTACCTCAACCATTTGCTCTTTGTCAAAGTTCGGTTCTGTGTCATAGATGGGTATGAAATCTTCCTCATCCATCTGTCCTTTGTCAAGGTTGGGCTCTGAGTCATAGATGGGTATGATCTCTGCACAATCTGCATCTTTATCATTCCCCAATCTGCTGTTGTCATCCTGCACTTCTGTTTCTGTCCCTTTGACAACCTCATTAGCTTTCAATGAATCATCTTTATGAACTTGCTCTTCTTGAATCTGCTTTATACTCCCATTCTCCTGTACATTCGATTCTCTTCCTCGTTTTTGCATCTCCAGTTCTTTGACAACACTCAAATGAAGTGATCTTTCATTGAGCACATATTCTAAGCAGCTCAGTCGTGAAACAAGTTGATCTCTAAAATCTTCAACCTCCACACTAGTGATGTTCTCTCTCCATACATTGCTTTCATATTCATAGTGTATAAGAGCTTTAAAATCCATGGTCACGAACCATCTGAACTGTGTCCTGAGTGCTCTAAATTCTATCATGCAATCACTTCCCTGTTCAATTAGCTTTTCTAGTTGAACGATGTTTTCTTGGAGTTTCTTATGGAAGGTCATTTGGTTCATTTCAGTTCCGAAGAATGCAGAAAAGGTACTCGAGGAAGGAAACCAATGATCTGAGAGAATCTTGCATTGAATCTTAACCGATTCAAAATGTGCTAAACATTTTTCAGTAGAATTGATGGCTCTTTTCTCAGCTTCAGTCATCTTTCTCTCAAATGGGTCTTTAGAGTCATCAGATGCATTTGTGTCGTATACTGGGTCAGGATCATCCATGACACCCAAATTATCTTCCAATATTTTAACCTCATTGCCTGCATTAACGACATCTGCAGTATTCCCAATAGTCCTTTCAGCATTCCTTCCTTGTCTATCAACTCTTTCACCTTGCACAACAGCTTGATTCTTTATGTTAGAAGAAGAATGAAGACGGTTGTTTGTCTTGTTGGAGATTTTGCTGAGGGCACGAGCAATAAGTGCGAGTTCTTGATTCAGAATTTTGAAATCCTCATTGTCATCTTCATTGGTTTTTGAATAGTACACTGCATCACTGTTGTCATATGGAACAAGTTGAGTTGAAGTCTGCTGCGGAGATGAATCATATTGGATCATGATATTTGAAGTAGCAGGTTCTTGAACATAATCATGATGTGACATTAACATGACATCTGCTGTATTGGATTCCAAATCTGCATATTCATCATCAGATGGAATATCTCCCATGACACTTTGCAAAACAGCATTGAGATTACCCCCTTCAACTTCCATTTGACTAAGTGTGGCATTGTATTCAACATGATCGTCAAAGAGTGGAGTTGAATCATAATCTTGATCTTCCATATCTGCAATATTTTCTGTGTATGCCAAAAATGCCATGCTCGGTTCGATAAGATCTTCTTCATCATCAGAATCTTTCATTGTGTTTAAGCATTCAGAAGTTGAAGTCATAGCGCCATTGCCTTTCTTAGAAGATACTTGACTAAGCTTCACTAGATTTTGCAGAAGAGATTGCACATTATTATGTAGTGTAGCAGGATGGTACTGTGGAATGAAGAAAGGCTCAGGTGCATTCGGAGGATTGAAGAAGAGACCATTTGGAGTGTGAATTAAGGATCCATGGTCAACAGCTGGAGTTGGTGGAGCAGGGAGAATGGTCTTCAGTGGATTCATGCTTAAGCAAGATTTAAGAATTTGCTTCATTCTGAAGTGATGAAGTTCTTCTGTACGAGGCATAGCTTCAAGATATTTCCACATTTCATACGCACTAGCTTGAAAGTCCATATACATGTAAATTGAGTTGGGAAGTGCCACTGTTATGAACCATACAGCCTGTTGGTCAGCATCGTACTGAGCAAGTTCAGTTGCATTCAAATCTTCATCAGTTTGTATTTTGATAATCCCTGTTGAGTCAACAAGAAATATCATTTTGTATGGACCATCTTGAATGGATTTAAGCATGAGATCTGCAGTAGGACGATCTGTGAGCCATTGTAAAAATCTCCGTTTCCAAACAGTATACATTCCTGGTAGCAACATCGGAGGCCTTGATTCATTGCCAAAGAGCAGAACATGACGAATGAGGGAGCTGTGACTTCGTTGTTGAAGATGCTGTTGCTGATGAGAATATTGGTGAGGAAGGTAGTTGGAAGATGGTACTTGAGACATTGTGAATGACATTTCTCTCCCCCTTGATTGTTGCAACGTAATTGAAATAATCAAACCAAAATGTCACACTCAAGGTCGGAATAGTGATTTCAGATTTTCCCTCCAAAAATAATTTGAAAAATTCTCTGTTCCAAAATTTTGAAAATCACTGTAAAATGCTATTCAAATGTCACAGGAAAAATTTGAGTTTAAAAAAATTTTGCCGCCAAATTTCACCGAAAAAATTTGAATTTTGGCCTAAAAATTTGAATTTTGGGCCAAAATTTTCACTGTTAAACCAAAATTTGAATTTCGCGTAAAAATTGAACGTTTAATCTCCTGTAAAAATTAAATTTTACTCAATTTTTTTTTTTTTTTTTTTTTTTTAAATTTAAGAAGATAGTAAGGAGAGATTTAGAAAGAAAATTTTAGAAAGATACTTGTGTAATTATGGATCTTGTAGAAGGTATAGGTGTAATGCCAATTCTCGAAAATTTTGAGTTCTCGAAAAAAATAGTAATTGCGAGACTTATGCTGATTGCGAAAAATAAGTTCTCGAAAAAAAATCAGTGATTTCGAAACTTTTGCTGATTGCGAAAAATTAGTTCTCGAAAAATCAGTGATTTCGAAAAAACTTGAGGATCTCGAAAAAAACTTGAAGATCTCGAAACTTGCTGACTGATTGCGAAACTTGGTGACTGATTGCGAAAAAACTTGAGGATCTCGAAACTTTTTAGTAGCAAACTTTGTGTTTCAAGTTTTCGCGAAACTTAGTGAATATTTGTTATTTTCGAAACTCTGAAAGTTTTGCGAAAAAGAGTGATTTCTAAAAACACAAATTCACTATACCAAATTTCGAAATTGTCCAATTTCGAAATTTATCCAAAAGTCGAAGTACTTTTCTTTCTTATACAAGAGAGAAAAGACTGAGTACACGATCCGTAAGTCGATATGAAGCCAATACACGAGTTTGCGAAACTAATGCAGTTTGGTGATTTCGAAACTTGGGCAATTTTTGTTTTCAAAGAAAGCTAACCAAAAACTCGTTTTTATTTCAAGATTCTTGTACTTTTAAGTTTAAAATGATGAGATCTTTAAGAAAGTTGAAAACTTTATAAACTTTTTCAAAACTACAAAAGATTTCGAAAAATAGTACAACAATCCTAAATCGATTTTTGTGACAAAAGTTTGGAACTTTTTGTTTGTTTTGATTTGTAGAACAAGTTTGTAAGCAAAGATGTGCTAAAAACCAAGAAACAAACAAGAAAGTGCAAAAATTTTAACAAAAATCGATTTTTAAAAAACAAGTTTAAGATGGAATTCAATGAAAACAACAAAACTACACCTTCTTCCGGCGAATGATACCACCTGTTAGGTCACAATTTATGTAAACACAAGTATAAGGATGATAGAAATAAGATGAGAAGGAGAGATGGTTGATTAAGACAATATGAGAAATAGAAATGAAAGAGTTTACTTAGAATAATGAAATAACCAACCAAGTTTACAAATGACCTAAGGCTTCTATATATAGGGAAGGAGCTAGGGCAACACTCCCTCTCCTTCCTTTCATCATTTCGTGGGCTTTGAGGCCCATGGGTTACATACCTTAAGCCTAGTAAACTTAATACATTTAGTAAATGAAAGTAAATAATAGTTAAGCAACCTAACATTATTACAAATGACCGAGACTTGATAAAATAGTGAAAACTATGATCCCAACAGGTTGTAACCCTAGTGATAAACAAAGAACACTCGTATTATCATCTTGAATAATATTGAAGCTAACCGTTTGTTTAACTCTTTGTTCATTCTGTCATACATACATACAAACCATATACATCACTTAAAACATATCTTCTAAAGTACTTGGTAGTAAATTCCGCGTGCTATTAGGTATACACTCAAAGTATCAATCTAACACAAGGTGTGTGTTTAGATCCATCAAGTGGTATCAGAGACAGGCTTTCATACTTTGATTTAGAAGATCCGAAGTTTACTTACTTTTGCAAGATCCAATGGAGATGGAGAACAGTCAGTCCAACATAGCTGCTAAGCTTTCTAAGCTTAAACTAAATGACTATGAGATGTGGAGGATAATGATTAAACAGTTCTTCTTGGTGCAAGATTATGCACTCTGGGAAATCATCGTGTATGGTGATTCCTTCAAACCAGGCACTTCTTCAGAGACTATTGATGGCAAGATTGTCCAAACCTTAAATACTGGACCAGTTACTAATGAAGAACGACTCCAAAAGAAGAATGACCTGAAGGCAAGAAGTTTGTTGCTAATGACCCTTCCTAGGGATCAAATAATAGCCTTCAGCAAATACGAGACTGCTAAGACCTTGTTTGAAGAGATTTGTTCTGTTTTTGGTGGCAATGATGCTACCAAGAAGACACAGAAGACTTTGTTGAAGCAAACCTATGAAAACTTCTCTTCAACAAGTAATGAATCAATTGATAGCATCTTCACTAGACTTCAGAAGATTGTAACACAACTCATTGTGTTTAGAATTGAGGTAGAAAGGGAAGACCTCAACTTGAAGTTCTTAAGAAGTCTACCTTCTGAGTTTCATACTAATGTTGCTGTTTGGGAAGACAAGCCTGACCTTGAAACAATGAAACTATATGATCTTTACAATAACTTTAAAGTTATTGAGCAAAGATTGAAGAAGGCTGGAAAGCTAAGTACAAGCTCAGGGAACTTAGCTCTTATATCATCATCTGTAGATGATAGTTCTGAGGATGGAAGTTATGATGAAGAAGATGCTGCTCATATTGTTGTTTCCACTGGTAGTGCAAGTGTTTCCATTGCTAGTTCTAAAAAGCAGATTGCTGGTCTTGGAGATCCTACTTTTTATGCCTATCTCTCAAGTCAAGTCAATGGTTCAATTCTAACACATGAAGATTTGGATTAAGTGGATGATGATGATATGGAAGAGATGGTTATTAAGTGGCAGATTGCATTGCTAAGTATGAAGGCAAAGAAATTCTGGCAAAGGACTGGGAGGAAGATCATTATTAATGGTAATGAGACTGCAGGTTTCGACAAGAAAAAGGTGGAGTGTTACAACTGTCACAAGATGGGACATGATGAGTGCTCAAACACTCATCATTTTTTGTCAAATCTGAACTGCAAAACATACAAAAACACTCAGAAATGCATCTAAATACTGAAAATATTCCAAAATTGTGTTTTATATGTTTTAGATGCAAAATGAGCAAAAACAGATGAAAAACGTATAAAGTTTGCAAAATTGGCAGTTTCAGTCCCTCAACTTCTAAAAATTGACAAAACTAGTCCCTGAGTATTTATTTTGCAAGAAAAATCAACCCAAGTCCTTTAAAAGTCAAAATTTATCGAAAATAGTCCTTGGGTAAAAAGTTTTAAGAATTTACACTTTTGGTCCCTAAAGTTTGAAAATTGACATAATTGGTCCCCGGGTGTTTTATTTTGAAAAGTATTAATTTTGGTCCTTGTAATATTCAAACTTGTCAATTAAGGTCCTTATGGTTACTTTGGTAAAATTACAAAGCAGGTCCCTACGGTTTCAAAATTTATAAAATTGGTCCTTGTGGTGTTTTACTAATAAACCAAACGGACCTTGTTTATTATTTAACCCCAAACAAAACCAAAACAAATCCAGCCCACCCAAATAAACCCCAAAGCCCACCAAACAAAAGCCCACTCCCACCCAGGGTCAACGAGTCAACAAGCAGGGTCAAAATAAGTCAAACCCACATCCCTCTATTTTACTATTCACCCATCCCTAACCTCCCTTAATCCCAGGTGCTTTGTCTACCCCCTCCTCCCAATCTCCTCACCAACTCACCAACCATCATCAATATTATCACCAACCCACACCAACTCCCCCCTCCTCATTTAATATCTCACCCAATCTACTACATCCTGCCAATTACCATTTCCCGCCAAAATTCAATTCAAGGGTGGAGATTGATTGGAGCCATCCTAGGGCTGAAAAGGAAGTGGGATTCAATCCTGGGACCCACAGGAACTCAAAATTGCTATAAAAGAAACAAGAGAGAAGCATGGAAAAATTATTAGAGTAGTATTAGTTAGTTTTAGTTTAGTAGTGTAATTTTAATTATGTAATCACCTTCTGCTTTGTATTTTCTGTTTTTCCACTTAGTATACAAGTGTATTTTCACATTTCAAGTTTTGATTGGAGTTCTATTTTAGTTTATGCAAATTTGAATTTTTACTTAAATTTTCAAGTCACTTGTTACTTCATTTAAATACCATGCATTTTATCTCAGAATGTTTGTTGGTTATTGTTAAGTTTATTTGAAATCAAAGAAAAAGCAAAATTCAGAAATGAAAAGAGAAAAGAAAAATATAAAAGAAAAAAAATATAATAAATAAATAAAAATTATTGAAGAAGATGTAGTAGCAGTTGCAGACAAAGAGGAAATCATTGGTTTAGAACTCATGGGAGTATTAGGAATGTAAATTTGGTCCTTGATTTATGGTTCTTGGTTTTGAAAGCTCACTGTATGCAAATTGTAAGATTTTCCATTTTCTTTTGCATAATCTGTGAACTTATTCCTTTGTGCTTATTTATCACTAAGCTGTGCTTACTTAGCTTTATTCTTGCTTATTAGATACAAATCAGTTCATGTATTAAGTTTTGGTTTGAGTTTGTTCTAGTTTCATTTGAAAATCAGGTTTTATAGGGGTGTTTGGCTTTGCTAGCTTCTGTGGGAATTTGGCTGTTTCAGTTGTTGTTCTTAGTTTATTTAACATACATTAGATCTCATTAGGTTATATAGGTCTTAAAATTCAGGCCATTGGTGACCAAAAGTCAAAATCACCATCACCACCCCAAAACAGTCCACTATTGGATTTTTGCATCAAAATACCTTGCATAATAGCTCATAAGTGGTCTATGTAGCTCATTTCATCTTTACATTAGCTTATCATAACATTTTTAGCTTATTAGAAGCTTTCAAATTTCAAAAAGGTCAAAGTTCAAGTTTATTTCAAAAAGTCAAATTTGAACATTTCATATTTTTCCAAATGTTGCATGAATTTTATGGAATTTTGTGGTGAGTTCTAGGGTCTGAAACTTCTTGAGATCATAGCCTCCCACCTCATCTTCAAGTTCCCACCTTCCTTTGATTTTTTCCATTTTTTCTGTGGGGTCCACCTTCACCCAAAGTCAGCTGCAGGGTTGGCCTCTGCCCTGCTGCAGCAGACCTCAGTCTACCACCACCACTTTGGTGGTGGTTTCTGACCTCCACAGTAGTCCACAAGCCACCCACTTGGTTCCTCCCAACCCCCCTCCTAGTACTTTTCTAGGATTGACCACTAGTTTGACCTCAACCCTTGTGGACCCCACCTGAATTAACCACAAAGGTCTGTCCCATTTTCAGTTAAGTACCAAGTTTCAAAGTGCTTAAGTTTTACTTATTTGCTTATTCTGTGAGAGTCTTTGCTTGAATTTCACTTAATCATGTCCAAATAAGTATATTGAACCAGAATCACCCATAGTGGGTCCCACTTAAGCTCATTTGAGCTAATTTCCTCTTTTAGTCAACAAAAGTCAACTGTGGTGCTAATAAGCATCCATAGTGCTTATTTTTAAGATATATAAAAGTTGTTTTTACAAAATTTTAATGTTTTTATGTATAAAATAGATTTTTAAAAGAAAAATCAAGAAAAAACAATTTAATTTTAAGTGATAGTTTCTATTTAATGTAATTTAAATTTTAATTTTCATTTTTAAATTTCTGTTAAGCACTTAGCTTTTTTATATTTTAATTAATTACCTTTTATATTAAAGTAATTTTAGTAAATTTCTCAGATTTTTATTTTATCATTTAGTATTAATTAGAATTAATATTAGTTTTATCAATAAATAATTAATAATTAAGTTTTAAATAGCATAATTAATTTTTAAAAAGTAAGACCTAGTTTTTATATGTTTCCTAACTTTTATATAATATAATATAATTTTTTTAATTTTTCTAGATTTTTTACTGTTCATTTTCTATTTTTAATAATTTAAAATAGTTTAATTAGGTAATTAATATTTAATTAGTAATTAATTAATATAAAAATCACAAAAAGACAAAGTACATGTTTTTAATTTTAAAATTTGTTTTTAGTTATTTTATAATTTTAGAAATTTAATTTTCATTTTTCTTGTATTAAATTAATATTATATTGTATTTAAGTATTTTAAATATTAATAATAAGTATTAAATAGTTTTTAATTAATAATAAATAATTGATTAGTGTAAAAATTTATTTTATTTTTCTAAAAATTTTCTTTTATCTTTTAGTTTGTAAAAAAGTCATTTTTACCCCCTGGGGCTTTTCAGATTTCAGTTTTCACGTTTTATTTTGTACGTTTACGCTATTTAAAATGTAAACGTACGCGGTTTAGGTTTTAAACGTTTTTGTTTCTTCCTAACTTCCAGTCTTGTTCATATAGCTTATTTAAGCTATTTCATTGTACAAATCAGTAGTGTAATCACTCACAAACCCCTTTCTGTCCAAATTCACCCGATCACAAACCCGTTTGATAACAATTCACACCTCGTCGGGACATAACGACCCGGGGAAACCCTATACTTCCGCGGAGATTGATTCTAGGCTGTTTGACTTGGTTGACCACATCCGTGGTTGACTTTAATTGACTGTTTAGCATCAATCAAAATTTGGCGCCGCTACCGGGGAGGTGTGCGCGCTATTCTAAACGGTTTTGCGTATTAGTGAATCGGGATATACATCCATTGTATATTTACCCACCCTTGTTCATATTATCTTCTTATTTTCATATAAAAACAAAACCATTCCCGAAAACATTTTAAACTCAGTTTCCAACGAACACAAAAAGATTTTCTTTATCATTTGTACAAAATGTTTATCTAAAAATCCAAAAATATTCACTTTAACCCTCTCACATCTTTGATTCTTCATCCCTACCCCTCCCTAACCTTTTGATTCTTTCTATGTCTCATCCACACCTTCTTATTTGCCATTGGTGTGGTAATCCTTATAATGGTGGCAATTGCCCCAGCTGTGGCATGGTAGAGTTAGGAAACGGGTCTGTCTATAACCAGAATCCCTATTCCTACCATGACACGACTGATTCATTCCATTAGTTACCACACCATGAGACTCAGCAGTTTTACTGTTGTGAGTACTGTGGTGGTTCACATTACAGTTCTGATTGTCAATCGGGAAACACGCTTGTCTATGAGCAGTTTCCTGATAACAACTATAACTCAAGCACATACAACTGATTGAGCCTGAACCACCTAACTTAAATTGACCAAGGAATGGTCAACAAAGTCAAATAGCCTAGATCAATGCTCCGCGGAAGTATAGTGGTTTCCCCGGGTCGTTATGTCCCGACGAGGTGTGGATGGTTATTAAACGGTTTCGTGATCGGGTGAATCTGGATGGAAAAAGGTTTTGAGTGATTAGAATGATTACGCTAAGGAAATACGAATGAGAACAATGTAAACAAACTATACTAACAATGACGTGAAACCTAATTAACCTAAAACGTAAACTGAAAACTTAAAATCAGAAATTGCTTATACGTAAGCAGAAAAATAAGCCAAACGGCTTAAATAGAAGCTATCACTTTATTTATATTTTTGGTTTTTCTTATTTTAACAAACTACTTTTAATAACGTAACCTAAATTAAAAAAAACATGAAAGCTATTTAACTAAAACGCGAGTTAAAATTAAAATAAACGCGAGTGCGCGAAATAAAAAGTGAATTTTTAGCTACGCTAACCCTACGGATGTAAAAATTATATTTTTACGGACCTGATGATAAGAGAAAATTTTAGAAAAAAGAAAATTATTTTTTAGACTTTTTAATTATTTATGATTAATTAAATACTAAATAAACTAAAATTAATTATTAAAAATATTAAACTAGTTATGAAAATTACCAAATTTTTCCTAAAATTACTTTATAATAATATTAAGCTAAGAAAAATTAAAAAAAATGGGGAAAAGCTTATAAATAAGCTGGGAAATAAGCTGAAAAAGCTTATTAAGCTTAAAGAAACTAGGGATACTATAAAAAGAAGGGTGGGAATTATAAACACTAAATACAACTAAGCCCAGATGGTGCTTGCCTTTGGCCTGGCGTTGACCAGGTCAACCACCAGGTCCAGGGTTCAAATCCCACCAATGGCAGATTTCTCTAACCATTTTCTTTTTGAATTTTTCTTTTTGCAAAATATTTATACAACAAACTTAAGCAACTTTTGTGGAAAGAGTTTCACTAAAAAGCTTTAGAATAGCTTATGCCAACAAAAAAAAAAAAAAAAAAAATGCAACAGATTCTAGTTTTGAACCAAGGTGAGTTTTTTAGTAATCTTGAGCTAGCCAAATTGTGTACAAACTAGAACCAACTCAAACACAAACTTTCAGCAGTCCAAACTAACCTAAGTAAGCTTAAAACAACAAGCAGACAAGCAAGACATAAGCTGGAACATGCATCAAACAAGCTCAGTGATCACTGAGCTATATCAAAAGGGGAAGTTGGGGGCTGCTGAAGCAGAAACAGAAATGGGTAAAGGTGGGTGAAATATGGAATGTTGAACTTGTGAAGTCAACCATGAGTGAAAGAAAACATGCACTAACCTATGGTGAATTAAACTAAAGCTAAAACTATACATAAATGAGCACTCAGCCTAACTGATCTAAACAGTAATGGTGTAGGCAGATTACACAAAAAAAACGGATAGGGGGGAACTTAGATTGAGCTGGTCAAATCAGCTATCAAATCCAAATCAAACTCAAGAAAATGACTCTATACTACAAACAACTAGTACCACAAATCTCAAAGGTTAAATCTAACTTGATCTAATCTAAAATTTAGTCCAAAGATGGCTGATAAGCACCTCATACCGATGAGCAGACCTAGAAACAGCAGGCCTAGTTTCACGTTAGCAAATAAGCCGTGAGTAATAAAATGAGCTCAAAGACTTAGAGTCTACACTACAACCTGCTTGGGAAATCAAATTCAGACACTACATCTTACACTTGCTAACCTAAACTTGAGATTGCAAAAGGAGGGGGCTGAGACAGAATTGCAACTATTTTTATTTAATTTTCCTTTTGTGAAACTTTTATGAAACTTGAAAATACCAAACTTTAAAATTGTGAACCTTCTCAAAACTCAAAAACAAGCTGAGATAACAGAGCTGATGCTCATCAGATAACAAAAGCAAAGGTTTCCTGATTCAGACTAGAACACACCCTGAGTATGCAAATAAACTAAACCAAACAGCCCCTAATGGTCAACTTAAAGCAAATGCATAAGCTCAAATACTAAAAGCTAGGAATTAAAAGCTGAAAATAGAAAAAGCTTATACTAAGGACTTCCTAAAAACCAAAAATCAGACACTAAAAAGCATAATTAGATCCTAAATCTTAAGCTAAGAAAGTGGGCTGTTGGGACAGCAGCAGTTATGCAGGGCTGCAAATGGGTCAAACTAGTGAATTTGACCTGTGAAAGTAGACTAACAGGTAACAAACATGAAATCTAAACCATCTTTTTAAGAAATGCTCAAAAGCTTTTAAGAGCTGTTAGGCTACTCTAATGGACAGATGAAACAGTTTTGACTGTGAAATTGGGTAAGTTTAGATTTTGGCCAACAAATTCCTTATACTAACTATGTACTGAGATTACTAAAACTTAATGGAGCTAAAATTACAACTAAATGAAGCCTTATCTAGAATCTAGCCTAACAAATGAGTATAACAGTTTTAAAAATAGACTTTTTAGTAAACAACCAAAAAGCTTTGAAACTATTTAAAATTGATAGAATCTACGATAAGGGTACTGGGAATACTAGACTAAATCTGATTCAAAATAGATTTTTGGATCAAAGCCATTTTGTGTACTAGAAAGTGCTTGTCCAAAATTTCTTGAACATAGGTTTTGCATTAGGCTAAAAATTACTAAATAAGCAGATACAAGCATAGAATAAGCAGTTTCAATAAGCAGAAATAAATAAGCAGTTTGAAAATTAAATGTAAAACTTACATTGCATTGATATCACATAAAAGAGTACATGAGAGGGAATTTTAAAAACTAAACATAAAAACTACTAGAACCTAAATTAATTACTAAATCCTCTAAAATCTAACTGCCAAAAATTGGCTACATTATCTTCTATTTATACTAAAAAAAAGAGCTAGGGTTTCCATCTTTTTCTTCTTGTCTCTTTCCCATCTATCTTTATGGACCATTGGATGAATGGATTAAATCTTGGCCCTTCAATCTTGTTTTGGCGGGAGAAGGTATAAGAGCAACTTGGGGGTAGTTTACTTGTAACAGAGGGTGGGTTTGTATTTTTGTGATGGAAAGGTAGTGGGTTGAGTGTTGGCAGAGGAGGGGAGTGGTTTTGTGATGATGAAGGAGTAGCAGAGATAGCAGGGTAGGGTTGCAGGCTATTGGAGGGGAGCAGAGTATCAGGTGAAGGGGGTGAGGGTGAGTCAACGCTGGGGTTGACTTGGGGTAATAATAAAAACGGGGTAAGATTTATTTGGGGGAGTGGGCTTTGGTTGATGGGCTGGTGGATTTGAGTGGAATGGGCTTTGGGAGGGTAATGGATTAGGGTAATGTTTTATTATTTGGATTGTAGGGATATAGTAACATTGGGTCCGGTTGGTTTGTATTTGGAATTTCACAAGGACCAATTTTGAAGTTTCCTAAAATCCCAAGGGTTGCAAATGTAAAGTCCCCAAAGTACCATAAAGGATCATTCATGCAAAGTTCAAATATCCAAAAGCCCTTTTTGCAATTTTTGTACTTTTCAAAATTCCCAGGGACTAAAGTTGTCATTTTTCAAACTGCAGGGACCAAACATGTATTTTTTCCAAACTTTTCACCCAAAGTCCGTTTTTGATCATTTTTGAATTTTTAAGGACTTGGGTTGACTTTTCTTTCAAAATGAATACGTAGGGACTATTTTTGACAAATTTAGAAACTTGGGGGACTGAAACTGCCAATATTGCAAACTTTGATCGTTTTTCATTTGTTTTTGCTCGTTTTGCATTTAAAACACATAAAACACAATCCCTGGGATAATTTAAGTATTTTGATTACTTTTCAATTGTTTTTGTATGTTTTGGCAGTTTAAACACGATAAAAATGATGAGTGTTTGCGCACTCATCAACAACCCACAGCCACATCAGTTTCACTGTTGTGATTACTGTGGAGGTCCACACTCTAGCTCGAATTGTCAAACAAGGAATCCATTTCCTTGTAACAATTACGACTATTCATTTTCAGACCCACCTCCACAGTACCAAATGATCCAATCAACTCCTCATGATACTGAGCAAGACCTTTTACTAAAGGCTCTTGATATATTGAAAGAACTTAAGGAGGAGTTGGTTACTACATTGTTTCAAGACTCTCGCGAAAAATCTATGGCAGAATTACTTGCTGAAGAACGAGATGCTAGAAACGAATTGAGCATGGAAGAATTGCTAGTCTTAGAATAAGCAGCTATAACACGTGCCAAATTTCGTAAAGCTGCTCTTCTAGACTGTGATGATGATAGTGATAATGAAGACACCCTTGATATCCTTCAATTTTATAAGGGTTCGTCAGATTCATCATTTGTGATTCCTCCCATTGAAAATCAGGGAGAAAATAATGTGATGGAGAAATTACTAGCAGAAGATCAAATGGAATTTGTACAATCCATGAATGCTAGCTCCTTTCATCTCCCTCAGTCTATTGTTATCACTCCCGAAGTTCACATTCACTCTCTAAACATGGGGGATGAGCATCTTAGCACTGTTCCTAATAAGGAATCAGACGAATTAATAAAGTCTAGTGTTGAGATCCTTGTCCCAATCCCGAGTAAGTCGCAGGGAACATTTGATCAAGTGTGTGATATTCCTTCACCCCCTGATAATCCAAATGATCAAATTGAGATTGTCTCTGATTCCAGTGATGATTGTTTATCTTATGGAGACATTGAGTATGTTGATGCATCCCTTCCCCACTCTAATGTTGACTTTCTTCTTGAAAAGTTCACCGATGAACTCACTCACGCCAATCCACTTCCATCGGGATGTGATGATGATCTCTTTGATTTCAAAGATGATATGGAAGAAGTCGAAGCATTCCTTGCTCTAGATAGTTCAACTTCATATGAAATTGATGATAACTATCTTGATTTGGAGGGGGATATTCTTTTCCTTGAAAGCTTATTGAATGATGATCCATCACTCGATTCATATCTCAACACCGGGCTTAGTGATTCACACACTGATGAAAAGTCTTTATCTTATGGAGACATCAGTGACGTTGATGAAATACCTTCTGAGCCCATCATTGATCATCTTATCATGACTCCTCCGGAGTATGATAGCCCGGGGGGAGATACACTCAATCATGAGGATTTGCAAATTCCCACCCACCCTCCCAGGATATTTATGAGCTTAACCCTTAAAATCCAAACTCAGGCTAATGAGCCTGCTCTTGAGGTGACTTATCCTCTTCTTCACTCCTTCGGGAATGAAGACACTATATTTGACCCCGACATTTTTATTTACCATTATCTTGAGCCAGGATTATATCTCATCGGTGTGGAACTTTCACGTGCTTCAAATGTTTGTCCAAACATCTTGAATGAAAGTCCGATGGAGATTACTTCTTCCACATCATGCTTCCCCAAGGACAAATGAATTCAGGGTCGAGTCAAGCTAGCGACTCAGTAAACAAAAACAATAGCATGCTTATAGGGTTTTCACCCTAAGTGTGGGGGAATTACCCCTACTGTGGTTACAAATAAAGTGAAAAAAATGGTGTTTTCCACATTTAGCTTGTAATGTTGCCCTTTTACGTTCAAAATGTCAGCATAATAGCTGGGACTTTGAATATTGAGGACAATATTCATTCTAAGTGTGGGGGGGGGGGGGGGTATTCTAGCGAATTTTATCACATTTTACTATCTAGTACCCCCGTTTTGGCCAAAATTTCAAAAAATTTTCACTGGTGCTTCAAAATTTTTGTGGTTGATACGTAGGAATCGCACAAGGCTTTACCTCTCAATGGATCTTGAGAAGCTTACAACCCCCACCAGGCAGTGTACCTGATCGTTGTAGTATAGTATAGTGACAAGTACCGGGGGATTGATCGTTCAGCTAGGAATAGTGTCGCTAGGATTAGAAAACCTAAATACTAGTTCTAAAGGTGAGAGATGATTCTTTTTGTATTTTTATATTTTTTAGAAAGCAAGTAAAATCTCGGGTTTGAAGGATTTGGGCGGAATTAGTTGCTAGTCAACTAACCCAATACTAAAGATGCAATCAAAATAAAATACTAGAAATGAAAGTAAACTAAATTATACTAATGTTGTGAGCAATAAGTGGAGAAAATGTGTTTACTTAGATTTCACTACTCCCTATACATCTTTTACATGTTAATTACTTGTTATAGTTGCATGAATGACGGATTGTATTCCTTAATACCATTCATGGGGTATCGCACATAACTCCCCAATTCTATGAGCTCTTATCTCCTCCTATGCCATGCCCAGCACAACCATAGGGATTATAAACAGTGGCTCATGCATTAAATACAACCAATAAAGACCTAGTGCAATTGGTTCATGTTTCCTAAGACGTTCAAGCATGTTACCATTTGGAGATCTGCCAGTTTTCTTAAGCCTAACATATATAAATCATTCATCCAAGACAATTATAAACAAGTAATCAACACATAATTAACATCTAGGTTTCATTAGATCCAAGCAAACACAAGATAGATCTAGCGTAGCATGATGGAATTAAGACAAGAACAAGATATAGACAACCAACACATAGACATATTGATTGAATTAAAAGAACACTTATCTCAATTACACATGAAATGTATCAAGGGCTTAGAACCCTTGAAAAACCTGTAAAATTCGCACCAAGTTCGTACTTAGGGTTTCTCCAAAACTTCTCCTTTTTTTTAATGTAAAAATTAGAAAACTATATATAGGAAAAGGGGTCTGACGGCGTCAAGACCAATCTTGTGACGCCGTCACCTCGCCGCCAAAACTCTTCTCGGACTGCCTTGATCTACTTCTGACGCCGTCATGTATTAGCATTTCCAGGCCGTCATGATCTTTACTCTTGACGCCCTACTTCGTGACGCCGTCTAATATGTACTGGGTCGTCATGGAATTAACTCTTGACGCCGTCAGGATGTTACTCTTGACGCCGTCACCTACTGTTCCCAGCAAGGAAAATTAAGACTTTGGCGTTTTCTTCACTTTTATGCTCCGAAAACGTCCGAATTGCCTCCTTTTCCGGATTTCACTCCCAAAGTACCTAAAATCACAAAAGTAACGATTTAGGGCAATATTTGATCAAATAAATTCAATTCCAGGCTTAAATGACCCCCTAAAAGTGGTTCATTTTTCGCCTCATCATATACCCTTACACTTGAGATTTACTTGTCCTCAAGCAAATGCGCTTTTATTCTACTCAAAAGATAAGTTAGGGGTCATTTAACACTTATATAAAAGTAATTACAACAAATAATCGTTCCACTAAAGACCAATAGACAAGCACGGAGGTCATACACTAGCACCTCACAAATAGTGTTTAGATACTCACATCTCTCGGGTGTAATAAAGTATAAATTACAATATGGAAACGGAAGATATCTCTCACTACCTGTCATAGCAAAATAGATTACCATAGGCTTGGGAAAGGATCAAACCTCCACCACATGGCGTAAGCACCTAGAATAAACTATCAAAGAGGTCTTTTAAAGGGTTGTAACGTTAGGTGTAGGGATATGAAATAAATGGTTTTGTTGGATAAAGGAAGTTTTACTGGTGGCGAGTTAACAATCTTAGTCAATTACATGTACAATGTGGCGTTGCTAAGCCAAGACTAGACTCGACTTAAGCTAATAAATGAAAAATAACAAAAACATAAAATAAACATAGAATGAAACGGGATGGTAGCCCGTATGTTTTTTTTTTCTTTTTCCTTTTTCTATTTTTTTTTCTTTTCTTGATTTTTCGAATTTTTTTTTTTTTTTTTTTTTTTTTTTTTGCATACACTCTTACCCTACCATCCAAAATAATACATCATAGGGGTTGAAAATTCCCCTTACACTTGAATCTTTACATACTTTACATTAAACTAATCTAATGACTCGAATTAAGAAAATCAAAACACTTGGAGCACTTTTAAGATTAACGTACATATGGGGGTAATAAATGATGTTCTTCCCCATTACTCCATAAAATAAGTACTTACCCATGAGTCCCAATCGTCCCAAAACAATATGTACAAGGATATGACTCGACTTAGCAACCATGTAATCAATTAGATAGTTAACTTCGGGTTTAACAAATAACAATAATGCACTAAAAATAAGCGCATACACGGAAGGCTAAGGCGATTTGGTTGTACATTTAAGTGGGGTGTAACAAATTCTTCCTTTAAGTAAGATGCTTAAAGTTAGAAACGAAAAGATAGGCTCGGAGGGGTGTACTAGGGGTTTCGTGTACTAAAAATGAGTACAACGCTAAGGTGTGGGAAAAATTAGTTGACTTAACTAGCCAAGTAATATGACTTAAATGGTCAAGTAATTGTAATACGGGTTTAACACAAGGGTAATCCTAATGCCTCTTATCATGTAGTAAATCCTACTACACGAATGTAGTCTCACTAGCGGTCTCGGGATGCATCACTAACGCAAGTTCTAGAATCTAAATGCTACCGGTACACTCATAAGCACTAATAATGAATGTTTTTCCTATCAAATCTAAAGGCGAACCTCACATATTTGGGTGGAAAATTTTTCTGAATATACGGTTATGTGCTAGTCATACAATCTCCTATCCATGAGACGCTTGCTATGGCCAAAGTTTCACTCATAAATGTTGTAAAAAAATTTAAATTTGGCGCTAAAATTGCACTAACAAGTATTTCTCATAGTTTTATTACACATCTACCATTAAACAAAACAAACTCAAGCGAAAGTGCATATGTAAGGTATCATCATTTATCCTCCCCATACACTTAAGATGAACATTGTCCCCAATGTTCAAGTAAAGAATGTAAAAGTGAAAAAAGTAAAAAGAATGAAATCAAATACTCCCCTGATTCGCTCGGTATGGATAATAAGGTGGCCAGGTTAAATCTTCCTCCAATAAAATGAACAATCAAAGCTTCCCTTCCAGAATATAAATCATCTTCTTGTCAAACATAACCTGTAAATCCTGAAAAAATAGACAAAACAACCTCGCGTAAAATCGGCGGCATCCTATATAAGTTTCTAAATCCTAGAAAACAAGATAAGATATAATGCTTGTGGAATGAAGTTTGCAGATCTCCTGGAGATTATAAAACTTAATAATTCACAAAAACCATAAGACTCCGTTAGAAAAACAAAACTGGTAAAATTTCCAGATTTTTACACGTGACGCCGTCAAGAGTTAACTCTTGACGCCGTCAGAAGTGACCTGCAGAAATTCTTATGTTAAGTTTCCGGAAAATTTCTGGAAAAACTTGGTCTTACTTCCTGGAAAATCCTGCAAAACTTCATTATGACTCAATACAAGCATTTGACTCTAACAAATACGAATACACATGTTCATTTAATATTGTGGAGAATCATGATCGGTTTGTTTCTTAAAAACATATTTGGGGTTTCCCCTTACACTTATCTTTTGCAAAAATACTTTTAGGTGGAGTTAAGACTAGGCCAAAACAACAAAGTAAAGTATTTCCACTATTTAATTGAGAAACATGATCAACCAACAATAAAAATAAAGCTTGCATACGGAAGCAAATAACAAACAAACAAAAAAAATATAATCACACAAAGCATGGGTTGCCTCCCAAGAAGCGCTTTTCTTTATTTACGAGTCTTATAGCTAGACTCAAGGTCATGGGTTACTACGTGATCTCATCATTGGTTCCACTCTCTAGGTCGTCTTTTAAACCAGTTTTGTATTTCGGACCTAGTTGCAAGCATTCTTTGTAGAAACCAAGCATCCTATTCTTTACATACTCTACTCCTCTACGTCTATCCTCCTCATTCCTATAATAAGCCGCTTGCTTGTGTTCCTTTTCGAAATTAGAGATAAGGCGGTATTGCTCAATCTTGTAGGGCATTTGATAAGCAACCTCATCATTCTCTTCCTTGAATCTAACTATCCCTAAAGTCGGATCATAACTCATCCTAGTGGCCTCAACAAATGGCTTTCCAAATATTATTTGGCTTAGGCAAGCATCTATCACCGGACGAGTGTCTTCAACTATCATAAAATCGATCTCATAGGTGAGATTCCCTATAATGACATGCAATCCCTTCACTCTTCCTGCAAAATTACTTATCAGATTCTTATTAGGCATCATCCTAAAATTAAATTGCTTCTTCATCACCCAATTGTAATAAGTCCTAGTCATGATGTTCACGGGGGATCTAGGGTCGATGTAAGCTTTCCATATATGCATGTGCCCGATATTGCATGGTATGTTAATGTTAGAGGGGTCTCCCATTTTAATAAGGGGGGTGCCAAGGATATATGGTCTCTCGGGACTATCGAATAAATCCTTATGGTATTCCCGTTCTTCCTTGGTGGGCAACTTATCAAAGTATTTTTCTATAGGCTCTACCTCCTCTAATTCCTCTCTCCTATTAACCTCAACTTCCCTACTCTCATCCTTAGTCTCGGCTACTACTCTAACTTCATCCTTGTCACTATCTTCTATCTCCTTATCTATTGGCTTAATGGTGACAACATTGACAAAGTGGACATGTTTAGATGATGAGGGATCCTTAATTTGGATTCCGTTATTGGTGTCCCTAGTGTCCTTCCTAGGTGTGACTAACGCTTGGTTGTTGAGGGCTTTCAACAAGTTGTCAATCTTGTTGGTCATCTCCGTTTGTTGTTGGTTGAATTCAGTTTCAAACTTAGCTATGAGCCTCTTGAGATGCCATAAACTTTGACATCAATCCTTTAAGGTTGTTGGTACTACCATAGTTGTTAGAAGGATTGTTGTTGAAAGTACGGTTGGATGGTGGACTGTTTGGTTGGTAACGATTAGGCGGATTGGAAGAATTAGGTTGATTTTGTTTCCACCTAAGGTTTGGGTGATTTTTCCAAGAGGGGTTGTATGAATCACCGTAAGGGTTCGGATCGGGCTTGAAAGTGTACCACTTATCTCCCGCTTCGTCGGTACGCGTGGATGCGTAATCCGCAAAAGCTGTTCCGGGGAGTTCTACACAATCATGAGTGTCATGGGGACCACTACATAATTCGCATGAAGAAGTGATTTTGTTCACTTGGCTTGAAGGTTTAGGAGCTTCGTAAGATTTCATGAGAAACTTGACTTGGTCCTCAAGTTCCATGATCCTACGGTCGGGAGTGCTAGAATTGTTCGAAGGCAAACATATTGCCTTGACCGTTTTGTTCAAATCACGGGGATCATTCCAACTTTCGTTGTCATAGAGAGCAAGATCTTCTATGAGTTCCCATGATTGTTCCGCACTTAGATCACGTAGCTTACCACCGGCCGATTGGTCAATGGCTCGCCTCGTGGAGAGATCGATATGGTCATAAAAAATTTGGACTTGGAGCCAAAGATCTATGCCATGATGAGGGACTTTTTGGAGTAAGTCCTTGAAACGAGTCCATGCTTCATAAAGAGATTCATTTTGACGTTGCTGGAACATCAAGATATCATTTCTAAGCTTAGTAGTTCTCCCCGATGGGAAAAATTGAGCAAGGAAACGAGTGGTGAGATCATCCCGTGTGGTGATGGATCCTGCGGGTAAACGCTCAAGCCATTGACTAGCTTGATCCCGTAGAGAGAATTGGAATACGCGTAATCGGGTTGTCTCTCTAGTTGCAACATCTAGGTCTATGGAATCTACGATTTTGAGGAAGTCCTTAAGATGTTGGTTTGGATCTTTGGAACGAAGTCCATGGAATGCACATCCGCTTTGCACCAACCGGATGGTGTCGGATCGCAAGGGGGTCACATTGGCTCCGGTGAGCTCAATGGTGTTTTGGTAGCCTTGGTGGCTAGGTCGGGAATACTCTCCTAAGGTTCGGGGCCTAAGAGGTTCTAGTGGTGGGTTTTGTTATGGTGGGATGACGGGTTCAAAGATGTTCCCGTTGTCCATGATGTCGGGTGGTGAAAAGTTACGAACAAAGACACAAAGAAATAAGATAGACTAAAGAAAACCTAAAAATAAAAATAAAATCTTACTAGAAAGGAATCTAGCAAGTAGACCTAATAAAAAGAGATTCTAACCTATACAATAACTATTCCCCGGCAACGGCGCCAAAAACTTGATACGTGGGAATCGCACCAGGCTTTACCTCTCAAGGGATCTTGAGAAGCTTACAACCCCCACGAGGCAGTATACCTGATCGTTGTAGTATAGTATAGTGACAAGTACCGAGGGATTGATCCTTCAGCTAGGAATAGTGTTGCTAGGATTAGAAAACCTAAATACTAGTTCTAAAGGTGAGAGATGATTCTTTTTGTATTTTTATATTTTTTAGAAAGCAAGTAAAATCTCGGGTTTGAAGGATTTGGGCGGAATTAGTTGCTAGTCAACTAACCCAATACTAAAGATGCAATCAAAATAAAATACTAGAAATGAAAGTAAACTAAATTATACTAATGTTGTGAGCAATAAGTGGAGAAAATGTGTTTACTTAGATTTCACTACTCCCTAGACATCTTTTACATGTTAATTACTTGTTATAGTTGCATGGATAACGGATTGTATTCCTTAATACCATTCATGGGGTATCGCACATAACTCCCCAATTCTATGAGCTCTTATCTCCTCCTATGCCATGCCCAGCACAACCATAGGGATTATAAACAGTGGCTCATGCATTAAATACAACCAATAAAGACCTAGTGCAATTGGTTCATGTTTCCTAAGACGTTCAAGCATGTTACCATTTGGAGATCTGCCAGTTTTCTTAAGCCTAACATATATAAATCATTCATCCAAGACAATTATAAACAAGTAATTGTTGGAGTATGCTCGTGTCATAATAAATAATTATATGGCTAGACATATGTGAGCCTATGGGGTCACACACTTATACACAGAGACACCATTTTATAGATTGTATTTATCGTATTTACAATATATAAACGACTACGTAACTCGGGATCAATAACGGGCTACTAATAACTAAGCTAGTACTTAGTTTATTGGATTGGACCAACAAATGGGCAAGCCCATTTAAGGCCCCCATATGGCCAGACATGGTGGGAAACAAGAGGAAAAAAAGCAAGGGGTTAAGTGTAACATTTTTGTTATAACCTCCTATTGAATTGGTCAATTAAGGTTATCAATTATAATAACCACTTACCAAAAGTCTCTCCTCCTTCCCCTCCTCAAAAGCCACGAAATTAAACTCAACCATATGAGTTTTTGGTGTTTTTGATCTCATCTAACCTTATTCTAGTGTAGTTCAAGGCTAGATCGTGTGTTACGGGGTCAAGACTAGCATCGGGTGTTGATCTATGACGTATAGTGTGTTTCCATCATAGAGGTGATCTATTTTGGTCACTTGGTTTCATAGATGGTTCATGGTGTTGGTGATGGTCTCCATATGATTCTACCGATCACGCTACAAAGGTATAACATGTTGTTGTTTATTATTTGATTGATCATATGGCTATATGAGATCCGTGTGGGTGATGTTGTTCCGCTGCGTTTATTTGATTCTTATATATTTTATATTCATACATCACCTATAGTAATCAACACATAATTAATATCTAGGTTTCATTAGATCCAAGCAAACACAAGATAGATCTAGCGTAGCATGATGGAATTAAGACAAGAACAAGATATAGACAACCAACACATAGACATATTGATTGAATTAAAAGAACACTTATCTCAATTACACATGAAAGGTATCAAGGGCTTAGAACCCTTGAAAAACCTGTAAAATTCGCACCAAGTTCGTACTTAGGGTTTCTCCAAAATTTCTCCTTTTTTTTTAATGTAAAAATTAGAAAACTATAGATAGGAAAAGGGGTCTGACGGCGTCAAGACCAATCTTGTGACGCCGTCACCTCGCCGCTAAAACTCTTCTCGGACTGCCTTGATCTACTTTTGACGCTGTCATGTATTAGCATTTCCAGGCCGTCATGATCTTTACTCTTGACGCCCTACTTCGTGACGCCGTCTAATATGTACTGGGTCGTCATGGAATTAACTCTTGACGCCGTCAGGATGTTACTCTTGATGCCGTCACCTACTGTTCCCAGCAAGGAAAATTAAGACTTTGGCGTTTTCTTCACTTTTATGCTCCAAAAATGTCCGAATTGCTTTCTTTTCCAGATTTCACTCCCAAAGTACCTAAAATCACAAAAGGAACGATTTAGGGCAATATTTGATCAAATAAATTCAATTCCGGGCTTAGATGACCCCCTAAAAGTGGTTCATTTTTCGCCTCATCAGTGGTTATCAGTCCGCCATGTCTAAACGACAAAATGATTGGCTAATTCAGGAGCAAACGGCTCTTGGTAAAGATATATCAAATCCGTTTATGGCTTGCAATTTGCCCAAAATTGTATAGTACCTCAACTCGCCATATCCTAAAAAGCGAATGAGTTGGCTAGCCCGCAAGATTATGGCTTGTGGTAAAGGCAGTGGAAAAACCATAATTGGTAATCAACTCACCAAGATGTTGACTATTCCATCAAGAGTTGGCTAGTCCAGAAGCAAACGGCTTTTGGTAAAGACAAATCAAATCCGTTGACAGCCGGTGGTTTGCTTAAAATCACATGGTTATCAGGTGGACCATAGTTCTTACTTGAATCGATACATCTGGCTACTCCAGAAGTGATGGCTTTTGGTAAAGAGTTTAAAATCCATTAAATTTTCAAAACAGATTATTGCTAGGGACTAGCAATATTTTAGTGTGGGGGATTGATGAGTGCTCAAACACTCATCATTTTTGGTCAAATCTGAACTGCAAAACATACAAAAACACTCAGAAATGCATCAAAATACTAAAAATATTCCAAAATTGTGTTTTATATGTTTTAGATGCAAAATGAGCAAAAACAGATGAAAAACGTATAAAGTTTGCAAAATTGGCAGTTTCAGTCCCTCAACTTTCAAAAATTGACAAAACTAGTCCTTGAGTATTTATTTTGCAAGAAAAATCAACCCAAGTCCTTTAAAAGTCAAAATTTATCAAAAATAGTCCTTGGGTAAAAAGTTTTGAGAATTTACACTTTTGGTCCCTGAAGTTTAAAAATTGACATAATTGGTCTCCGGGTGTTTTATTTTGAAAAATATTAATTTTGGTCCTTGTAATATTGAAACTTGTCAATTAAGGTCCTTATGGTTACTTTGGTAAAATTACAAAGCAGGTCCCTACGGTTTCAAAATTTACAAAATTGGTCCTTGTGGTGTTATACTGATAAACCAAACGGACCTTGTTTATTATTTAACCCCAAACAAAACCAAAACAGATCCAGCCCACCCAAATAAACCCCAAAGCCCACCAAACAAAAGCCCACTCCCACCCAGGGTCAACGAGTCAACAAGCAGGGTCAAAATAAGTCAAACCCACATCCCCCCATTTTACTATTCACCCGTCCCTAACCGCCCTTAATCCCAGGTGCTTTGTCTCCCCCCTCCTCCCAATCTCCTCACCAACTTACCAACCATCATCAATATTATCACTAACCCACACCAACTCCCCCCTCCTCATTTAATATCTCACCCAATCCACTACAACCTACCAATTACCATTTTCCGCTAAAAATCAATTCAAGGGTGGTTGTCAAATTCCCTACCATGGTCCGTCCTAATGGCTACTATTGTGCATCCTAATTTATTTTGAATCATTTTACTAAATATTTCGAATTTTTCAAAGGCTTGGGTCTTGTCACTTAAAAACCTAGTCCACGTGTATCGTGAATAGTCATCTACTATTACTATGGTATATTTGTTTCCTCCATAGCTCCGCACAGCGGATGGACCAAAAAGATCCATATGTAATAATTCTAGGCACCTAGTAGTGGATACTATATTCTTAGCTTAGTGACTAACATGAACTTGTTTTCAAATTTTACATGCATCACAAAAATGGTTGTCATATATTAGGTTAGGCAAGTTTCTAACTAGTTCTTTAGAGGCCAAAGATTGTATTTGTTGCATGTTTGCATTTCCTAATCTCCTATGCCACAATGTGGAGTTTTCGTCTAGGGTCGTTAGGCATATCCTATTTTCAGGTTTGTTTCTTAGTTTCATAACATATATGCCTCCTTTCCTAATTCCTCTACCTATAATCTTTCCATACTCAACTATTTCACTATCCTCTTCGGTAAAGGTAACTAAACATTTATTATCGCATATTTGTCCTATACTAAGCAAGTTATATGTTAAATTATCTACATGCTCTACATTTTCAATAGTAAGTGAGTCTTGAGAAATCGTACCTTTGCCAATGATTTTTCCACGCAAGTCACTACTGAAAATAACGTTACCTCCATTGTATGCCTTGTACGTAGAAAATAGCTTGCGGTTCCCCATCATGTGCCCTGAACATCTGCTATCCTTGATCCATTCGTCAGGCTCCAAGTCAATTACTAAACATATTTCGTCGGTTGCTTTTGCTACAAAACACTTTTCGTCTCTTGGTTTTTCTACTTCTTCTTTGTCACTATCACTCCATGTTCCACTAACAAAGGCGCCTTGATTTTCATAACCCGGAGGCTTTAGACATTCACCAATGAGATGACTTGGACTTCCACATGTAAAGCACTTTCCCGTAGTTATCACTTCTATTTCTTTGGAACGGTTTTCTTTCATCTCGTGATGATCTAGTGAATCTTCCTCGTCTCTTGAAGAATTTCTTGAATTCTATTACGGCCATTGCATATTCTTCGTCTTCACTCTCGTCACACGAATCATCATCATCACTAGATTCCTTTTTGGCTTTTAGAGCAATGGATTTGGTTTGTTCTTTCTTGACTTTGACCGTTTCTGAATCTCTTCTTATAATTTCTTCATGGACCTTCAAGTTGCCAATAAGTTCATCAAGTGATAACGTCATCAAATTCTTTGATTCTTCAATTGCCATGACCTTAGCTCGCCATTTTGGATGCAATGCCCTAAAAAATTTCCTAACACAATTTTTACTAGAAAATGTCTCATCATGTGCTTTTAAACTTGTGATAATAGTGTTAAATTTAGCAAAAGCATTATCAATTGATTCCTCTTCCGGAATCGTAAATTGTTCATATTGTTGTACAAGAAGATCTATTTTATTATCTTTGACTTGACTATTACGTTGGTGAGTAATAAGTAGTGATTCCCAAATTTCTTTGGCGGTTTTACACATAAAAATTCTTTCATATTCTTTACGTGGTAATGCATTATAAATTACCATTTTAGCTTCATTATTTTTAGCTAGTTTCTTTTTCAAATCGTCATTTTGTTTTTCAAAAGGTACAATTTCATCCTCTTTAGTTTCCGGATTTTGTTGAGTGGGAGGAAAATCACTAAAGATGATAACATGCCAAAGATCAAGATCTTTTGATTTCACATAAGTTTCGAATCTACTTTTCCAATATAAAAATCCATCAATTTCAAATAGTGGTGGTCTTTGCATAGATTGCTCTTCTAAATATTTTTCAGATTCCATAGATCGTTACAAGTTTTAAAATACAATATATTTTAAAAGTCTTGCTAGACGTGGCTCTGATACCAATTGTGGAAAACTAGAAGGGGGGTTGAATAGTTTTACGTCTTTTTTTAATTTGTTATAAAAGATTGTTAGAGTGTTTTTGTTATTTTCAAAAATTTAGATTCGATAATATATGATCTCAAGTCTTGCACAATATAAACAACAATAAATATGTACGATATAGCAATAATAATGTAAGTAAAGAAATAAATGAGAGATGGAAAGATCGAACCGCGAGACAAGAGATTTATAGTGGTTCGGCTACAAGGACACCTTCCTTGCCCTACTCCACTCCCCGAGCACCTAACTCGAGAGTTTTCTTCATTATGTCAACAAGCTCCCTTATGGCGGAAAAAACCTTACACACCAATGTACACACCACAACTTCGTCACAACTTAATCACAACTTCTACACAACCTCTTCATACCAATCTACTTCACCACTTACTACTTCACACCTATCTACTTCACACTAATCTTCTTCACACCAATCTTCTTCACTACAATCTACTTCCTAATTCTTCTCCTTCACAACAAGCTACTAACCAATCACACTATTTATATACCTAGCTAAACTATCTTCTATCAAATATTCACAACTAATTACACAAAGAGATAGATACAATGGATGACGCTCTAATCAACTTGGATGTGGAGATCACAACAAGTTGTAATACTTCTTGTCCTGAGGGATAGAAGTATTCTTCTCTTGCACTTGAGAGGATGATGTTTGGATCACTTTGAAACAAAGATTTGTGAATCTATGATCAAAGGATTAAGAGAATAGAAATGGAGATCTAGAACAGAAAGTTTAGGAGTGCAAAAGGTGAGGAAAATCTGTGAAATGAACTAGTATTTATAGGGACAAAAAATAATGTTCTGGAGCGTGGCCGGTCCCCTTAATTCATGGTCGGTCCCCTTAATTTTAAGGGGACCGCCCCTTATAATTAAGGGGGCCGCCCAGCTGTAACGGCCAGAAAATATGTCTTTTAGTGGGGAAAGTTTATTTGGTGAAAAACTAACTGATTTTGGTTAAAAATTTGAATTCATATATTTAGTATGATTAAAACATTTTCTTTATTATCAAAAGTGTTTTTCAAAAATATATAATATGTTTATATAATTAAATAAACTTTGTAATAATTAATTAAATACCCCTTTGATCATAGATTGCAATAAACACTTTGTTTATTCATACCTTAAGTGATTTGGATGTAAAGAGAATGTTAATCACTAAATACTTGTTTATGTCATAAATTTTAGTTCAATGGGTTTATGTTTTGTAATAATTAAAACATAGACATATTGATAATATGTTAATAATGTTTTTAGGCATTATTTATGTCAACAAATTTAGTGACTAATTTTTACTAGGTGGCTAACCCGCGCGTTGCCGCGGAGTGCTTGCATATGTTAGTTAGTCCAAAAAAAGAGGCTTGGAGTTGAAGGAATCTATTTTTTGTGTCTGCATTCGTTTACAAAATAAGCTAAGTAAACCAAATGACTTTACATTGATGTTTAGTTCATATCTACACGTAATCAATTAGAAACTATTTAGATCCCTATTTTTCTTTACTTCTTTCTGCAAATAGCAGGTTGTTCTTATGTTTTTCTAACCACCAAATCTTTCCTATCTACCAAAACGGCCATAACTCGAGTGCCAACAGACATTGACCCTATGTATCGTAATAAATATGTTCGCCTGAATCATGTGTGATGGCAGAGCATCTTCAAAATGTGGCGTTTTCTCAGCTTCAGTCTTATCCTTATCAAGCTCTTCGGCTTTCAGTTTACCTAGAGGCAGATTTGTGGCTCCTGAACATTTGAAGTAGCAAGAGCATATGTGTTTTCCTCCACGTGTGCAGCAAGCTTCATGGGCTGCATTCTCCCACGACTTGCATGGATCGCTACAATGGGTTGTTTTTCCATAAATTCCAGACCATGCCTTGCTTGCTTTCTTGCACAACTCTCTTTCAAGGTCACAATATCTGTATACATTATACAAAATGAAATATTTTAAAAGGAAGCTAATTAAATGCGATACTCTTAGGGACTTTTTGTTAGCAACAGTTTAAGCATTTGCAGCAAAAAGAAGAAAGTAAAGGAATATCGTTTTTTTTGTTGGTGCAAGCAACTAATTGCCTATTAATATTGAGGTTCAGGGGTCTAATTACAAAATTTTAAAAGACGTTTCACGTTACATATATTACATATTGCAAATGAATCGAATACATTAAAATATGAAAAAGCAAAATAGCGGCAAGCTTTACCTTGATTTCAGAGCGGAGTGATACAACGCCTCCATTAACTTCATCTTTTACTTTTTCTCACCGCTTTAACTGCGGCCTGTCATGATAGAAGTGAAGATCTCGAAAAACGCAGTGGGTGGTCAATTCATTAGTGGCCATAGAAATAGACTCCCAATGAGGCACCAAAAGCAGCTGAGAAAGCTACCTGTAATGAAAAAGGAAAACTTATTAAGTTCTAATGTGGCATTTAAACACCAATGGTGTGCATTATACAAAGGGGTGTTTGGAGATTGGTTTTAAAACTGTATATGTGCAGCAGACCAGGACGAAACCGGTTATCTGTTCCTCTATTATGATTGGTCTCATGTAACTTCTTTTCTTAAACACTTGGCTAAACCCTGAACACCATTAATAAGCGCATACAACTGCCCGAACCCCAATATACAGATTTTTAAGGGAGCGTTTTGATAAAGAAGCAGTTTATAAGGTAGCTCAAAAAAGAATGGGTACTAAAGCTTCTGGTGTACACCACATACAGATACAATCTTGAAACAAATAAATTGCATAACATGTCATGTAAATGGTAAACTAAAATTATAATTGACAAAAGCAACAGAATGATATATACTAACTTCAAATCCAGAAATACTAAATATCCATACATAAGGTTTATAAGTAAAAGTCTTGCCATTTAGCAGCTTGTCTCGAAAGCTGATAAGTAAACAGAAATGCACTCAAACAGAGTACATATTCTGTTACAATTGTAGGAAAGAAAATCCGTTGACATATTCTGAGACCTATGACAGTGGCATGCAAGCAAAATCTAGGTGTCCATTCTTGCTCCGAAGCTCTTCAACGCTTGTCCTCATACCCATCATGAGCCATGTTCTATGTTACATTTTTTTCTGTAACGGGTAGAAAACTGGCAAAACGGGTAAAAATTTTGCTGACCCATAGGAATTTTTAGCCTAATCAATGCATAAAGTTATCGTATGAAGTCAAGTATAAGTATTTTAATGAACTAATAATTCCACAAAGTGTTAGAATTAGGCATAAGGTTGAAGCAAACAAAGCATATTTCATCCTTACTACTTGTTTTTAGATGGAGTCTCATATGCCCCTCTAAAGCTTCTTCCGACCTGAATTTCCTGAATCAAATTAACCGATAATGATTCTGATGGTTTGTTATCCCAACCGAAATTCACTAAAGAAATTCGAGCATTTATAACCTGTACTATTTTTTTTCACAAAAAGTCAGCTCTCTTGCGGTCTTCGAGGCTCTAATATGTCCTCTAAAGCATTTCCTGGCTCGAACTCCTTAAATCAAACCCTGTACTTAAAAGTCTTTGTTTTACTTATATTCATTGACTCACTGTTCCCTAACTCCATACTACTTTTACCCAACCCTCATAACAGAACTTCATGTAATTCAAGGGCTATTACACAATATAGGAACGCATATTATTATCGTCTACCAATCACAGCTACCTACTTCCAAAAAATGCAGTGATGGGTATCAAACTGAAAGCAACATAAGTTCATTAAAGGCCGAAACTAATAAGATCATAATCTGGAAAAAGTGAGCTTCTTGATTTTCCAAATCTCAATAAGCTGATAAATCTTTAAGTGCTCTTTTTGACATGGCTGGAGCTTTATTAGTCAGATTGAGTTCTTTATTTGTAAGTGAACAACCGATTATTATTACTTATAAAAAATTCTGAACAGATGTTTACTTATATCTATAAACTGCATAACACGCGATAAACTCAGATAATTGCAGTTCCAAGCTGTAAACTTACCAGCCAGTCGGGTAAGAAATAGTAATAGCTGCAAAACATGGATGCCTTGTCAGTCATCATACTCCGATTTATATTGTATTTGGTTGACTCATTCGTCCATTCAAATGCGCTTTTATCTGTATTTGAGAAATGCAAATGAATAACAGTTTTAAAACTAATTCAGACACAAAGGATCATAAGTGAACTAATTTTAGACTGGTCAAATTTTCAACAATTTGCATAACTTAAATCTTTGTTTTTCATTTTTGTTGCACACACATGCCTCGTTTAATTGTGTGATAATCTGATCCGAACACATGCCATTCTAATTTTCTACTGTAGCCTAATCCAAACACACCTTATCTCTAAGTGACTTCTAATTTGAAATATTCATTTTTTGTCACGAAAAATCACTTCTTGCAGCATTGAAAATACATTGTGTCACCAAAAAAAGTGCAGTTGCAAGACTTGTTGCAAAATAGGTTAGTTTGGTTTAAATTCATGAAAGTCAATCAGATCAATATAGGTCCACAACAACAGGGTTCGTTTGAAGATTTTCCAAAATCCGTACTGCTATTATAAAAAACACACTGAAAATGAGGAATTGAGCTAACCTGAAATGGTACCTGTTGTAGAAGTTCACGGTGTGTCGTTGCCTCTTGGAGCGCTTGCTTATACTTCTGTTTGAGTTCCCAAAACAAACCTGAAAAGCATAAACTGGGGGTTACCACATAAGCAATAAACTAACAGCAGCATCCAACAATAATTGCCAACAACAAATTCAAAATTCAATAAGCAAATGACTCACCCTTGGTAGCCAGCTGATGGTGTTGTTGTTGCCTGCCCATCTGCTATTTCAGGGGTTGAAGCCGAATCAGCTGCAGCTAAAACAACAATAGTGTCACATATTTAATAAATATGCCATAAAGAACATATTACAGTCGTTAAACAGATGCACAACAAAATTACTCACCAACTACACACGTTGATCAACTTCTGTAGACATACGTAAGCTACTCTTGTTACTCAAACCCAAGGTATTAAAAAAAAAAAAAAAAAAAAAAAAAAAAAAAAAGCTATGCATATCTCACAACCAAATTATTTATAGCTAAAAATAAAACAATACGATAGTCGAATTATTTCCAGCTTCAGCCGGCATGCATCCAAGGCGAACCCAATGTAACTAATTATGACTATTGCTAACCATCAAACCTAATTTTTTTTTAATACAAAAGTGGTTGCGGGCCAGCCAAAGCTTGCTTGTTACACAACTCCGACTCCCTAAATCTGTTCATATTGCCAAACCTCTAATACACGTGCACAAATTTGAAAATGGAACTTTCAATTTGTTAAAATTTAACTGAAACACGGTTAGCTGGTACAACGGTTGCAAATATAGTCACAACCACCTCCCCCGGCTTCTTATAGTATTATTTTTTGCAGCAATGCACTGGCTCAGATACACAAATTCACCACAGCACAAAACTCCCGCCATGGCTACAGCCACATCTGCAGCGTGACTGCCAAGCCAAGATACGGGGTTAAGTAAAATGTGATAATCATCATTGCCTTAACGGTCATATTTAAAAAACCTTCTGGCTAACCGGACCCGTTCCGAACCCAAAAGATCCATAGTGATATTTGTGAGTTTAGAATTGTTCATGAGCTGAGACCCAACAACTAAATGAGGATCATAACTGCAATGAATAAGGCTCAGAGGTGCCATGGCTGCAACCACAATTCATGAGTGGTTACCTTGGCAAGATATAATGCGGATCATGCTCATCATCACGTTAATAGATAAATAAAGTGGTCAGGTGACTGAAGTATCCGAATTCCGTCAATGGCTGCAAAGAAACCCGGTTGCACGACAACCATATATGCCATGCCATCCGGTCATTGCCCCGCCAAATGACAGTTGGATTTTCAAAAACACACTTCATTCAGCTCAGTTCACAGCAGTGGTCAAAGATTATCCGGAAAACATTATTAGGAATTAGTTCACAACAACTTATTACAGCTGATGCAAACCTTACGACCATTGCTTAACTTGGTATTCTTATGGCCTATTTTGCAGTTTATGAGCGTATCGCCATCGTCACGCACCCATCCCATTGTCACACGCCTTGGATAACGGCAACAAAATGATTGATGGCATCGAAGAAGCATAAGCAGAAAGCTTGATAACATCATCAAAGGGTCACACACCCATCCCAAGTAATACATCTAATATCTATTTAAAACATTTGGAGGAATTAGGCTTGCCTCAGATTAGCTGACGCCCTGATCGCGCATGTGGAGGTTGCTGACGCGACCGTTTGTCGCACTCTACCATCCTTCCACTATCCGCAGCCATACGACATAATTAAAGGATCAACACAGCCAAGTTAAACAGGCAACCAACAATCAAATCATCTATATCTATTATAACCAATGGTAACTGCGAGCACAGCCTATACTGGGCCTGTGATAACAGTTTATAATCATAGTTGTGACCATGGTTTATAGCGGCATATAAAATTATTCTCCGAAACCAAACAATCGCCATGGATGCAACGACATTCTTTTTATGGTTGCCCTGGCAAGATACGTGTTGTGGTAAACAATGCATAAGCACAATCTATAAGTCATCCCAAATCACAAATATGCAAGTAAATTTTTTCCACAAAAACCGACAGCGACAATCTCAGTAACAACGCTTCATCTTGCTTAACAAACACTACAACACTCCTTTATCCCTGTAAGCGCAAACCAAAAACAAATGTAAATTAAATTTCTTAAACAAACAAATTTACAACTGTAAGTTTTGTTTTATAAAACCCTTTGTTAAACCAAAGTCTTATAAATGCAACCTTTTTGTGAATAGCAGCAAACCCACAACCCCATCTACCTATAATTTCATAAGAACCCTAAAATTTAAACGAAACCTTAATTCATACTAACCATTTTAGAAAAATCCCTCAATTAAGACGAAACCCTAATTCTAATGAACCACATTAATCTTCTTTGCTGATTAATTTTTCCATCTATGATCTGGGACAATTATACTGTATAATTAAACAACATAAGCTAAACCTAAACGATTACGAATTTGTGGTGAGGAAAAAAAAAAGCAAAAAATAAAGATTCAGAAAATCATAAATACCTTTAAGCATACGTAGGTAGGTTTTCGATTTGTAGGATGAATCCGTCTTTCTCTATGTGTGTTTTTTTGGCCTGTGATAGGATGAGAAAGATAACAACTGTAGCGTGGAAAATTTTGTGGCTGTGGTATCTGATTTGTGGTTGTGTGGTTGTGGTTTTTTTTTGTGTACTGTTCATAAGCACTGTTCATAAGAGTACTGTTCATAAGATCCTAATGAATGTTATATATACTAATGGCTAAACTTAGTGAGATGTATATGCATTATGTAGTAGTTTAAGGGGGGTGTTTATGCAAGTTTACTGTTTAGGAAGAGTAAACAACATTTTGTAAATGATTTTTTATTTTTTTAGACAAAATTACATGGATGGTCCTTGTGGTTTACATGGATTGCAAGTTTAGTCTCTAAGTCAAAATAAGTACACCAGACATCCCTAATTTTGAAACATGTCACTCTATTAGTCCCTAATTTGGATGGGCCGTTAGTTTATCCGTTAAGTTATTTGCACCGTTAGTCATTCATTAATATTTTTTGCACCGTTAGTCCTCATTTTCTAAAAAAGTCCTCATTTTTTGCACCGTTAGTCCCTCCATTAATATTTTGCACCTTTATCAATCTTTTTACGTTTTTGTCTATTTTTTAACATTCTCGTCCTTTTTTTAACGTTTTCGTCCATTTTTTTACGTTTTTGTCAATCTTTTTACGTTTTCGTCCATTTTCTTACGTTCTCATCCGGTATTTTAACGTTGTCGTTCACTTTTTTTACGTTTTTGTCAATCTTTTTACGTTTTCGTCTATTTTTTACGTTCTCGTCTGTTTTTTAAACATTTTCGTCCATTTTTTTACGTTTTTGTCCGCTTTTTTACGTATTAGTCTGTTTCCTTATATTTAATCTGTTTTATTACGTTTTCGTCCAGTTTTTTACGTTTCTATCTGTTTTCTTATATTTTTATCTATTTCCTTCTTTTTTTACGTTTTCGCTCATTTTTTGTGATTAGGTAAGTACACTAAAGAAATTTGACATTTGAGAAAAATGTTGCTGTATCAATTTTAAATCACGATTTTGACCCCTTTCTGGTCTGAATCATCAAAAGCATAAAACACGAAAGTTGTCCGGAATGATGTTTTACATCAAGTCTCGCGAGATTTTAACCAGAAAATAAAAAACAAGTGCTGTCTACTGCAAAAACTTAAGCCATTTTTTACCAAATTCATAACTTATAAACTTATAAACTCATGTAAATTTTTGTACTTGTGTAAATCATCAAACTTATTTGAAAAAAATAGACAAGATAAAAACGGATTAAAATGTATAAAAATGTGAAAAAAAACTGACGAAACACGTAAAAATGGACAAAAACATATAAAAACGTGAGAAAAACGGACGAAAACGTAAAGATATTCATATAGTTTTCTCATCTAAGACATATCAAATGTCAAGTTTTCTTTTAGTATATTAACCTAATCACAAAAAAACGAGCGAAAACGTAAAAAAATTGACGAAAATGTTTAAAAACATAAGAAAACAGAGGATAACGTAAAAAAGTGGACGAAAACGTAAAAAATGAATGAAAACGTTAAAAAACGGACGAGAACGTAAAAAATGGAGGAAAATGTAAAAACATTGACAAAAAACGTAAAAAAAATGGACAAAAACGTAAAATGATTGACAAAAACGTAAAAAAAATTTGACAAAAACGTTAAAAAAAATGTACGAGATTGTAAAAAATAGACGAAAGCGTAAAAAGATTGACAACAGTGCAAAATATTAACGGAGGGACTAACGGTGCAAAAAATGAGGACTTTTTTAGAAAATAAGGACTAACGGTGCAAAAAATATTAATGAAAGACTAATGGTGCAAATAACTTAATGGATAAACTAACGGCCCATCCAAATTAGGGACTAAAAGGGTGACATGTATCAAAATTATGGATGTCTGGTGTACTTATTTTGACTTAGGGACTAAACTTGCAATCCGTGTAAACCACATGGACCATCCGTGTAATTTTGTCATTTTTTTATTTTATTTTTATGAATATCAACTAACTATTTCACGAAATACACATCAGAGACTATCTTCAATGTCATAAACAGGAGTTGAACCTACAATCATTTGGTTAAAGAGCTTCTCACACAACAAGATGTACCATTAGAATACAAGCCCTTTGGCATTCGGTAAATGTTTATATGAGAATATTTTTTTGCCTCATCCATTTCAATTGAAATGTGACAACGAATTAACACATTTTGATCCAGTCACTAGAAAAATTAGAGGATGAAGGACCAGGTACGGGTAAAAGTAATTAATCTCCCCCGTTTTCAGCACCTATCTTTTATATAATAAAAGAATTACATCATTTCGGAGTGTTTTTGCAAATCCCTTCTCATTGAAAAAAAATTGGACCAATAAGAGAGCTCGATTTTGCCACGTAAACGAAATCGAGCAACGTGATTGGTCAATAAAAAATCAAAATTAAATTGATTTTGATCAAACTTAATAAATTTGGTGGAGAAATTTGGTTAAGAAAAAAAAAATGCATAAAAATATAGATGTCAAATTTATGAAAACAAAACTTAAAAAAAGGGGAAGTAATTAATAAAACTTTAGTGATTGAATTTTAAATAATGTAGAGTAAAGTGTAAAATTACAAGTTTCCATATTTTTTTAATAACTTTATAAAAAAACACAAATAACCCCTTATAATTTATACCCATATACTTTATAATATTAACTTTGTTTAAAATTACATGAGTATTAGTATTAATTTTTAGACTTTCATCTATTAAAACTACAAAATTTGGTAAATATGCAAATTAGTTTTAATATATGTTAAATATTTTTTTTTAAACTAATGTTAGTTTTAAACTTTCATCTATTAGAATATATTTTTTTTAAATAAAGACTCATGTTACTATTTAAAAGTTTAATTTATGCGTACACGGGTTTGAAATACGGCTAAATTATTAGTAAAGGGAATATAAATTTCAAATGGTAAGCACGATATTGTGATATGAAAATAAATATACCGCGATTCTATTTATAACGACTCATGAAATTGTTATTTAGGATTTGTATATGGATATCCATAAAAATATTTTAAAAACTTTACGGAACATATTTTAACTTCATCAACGTTCATTATGTGCTACTAAATTAACACATTTTGTACAACAGGATATCAATAATTAAAGTTAAACAACAAAATCAACATCAACCTCAACATGATTGTCAGTTAAAAACGTTATACAAAGCTAATTATTAAAAAAAATAAAAAATGAACAAACAAATGGGTTAAATAGCCATTGTTTAATATAGAAGGTGTTTTTCTTAAATTATATTAAAAAAAATACACGCATCACAACCCTTATTTTATAACAATCACCTCCAAAAAATATTAGGTAGGTGATAACCTAACTTTATTCATTAACGTGATGTTTTATCAAAAAATAATAATAATAATAATAATAATAATAATAATAATAATAATAATAAAACACGTAATAGTTGGCCATTGTAAACGAATTAAAAGTATGTACTTGAGAATTATTCAGCAAGAATATGTAGTTTTAATCAGGTTATTACGTTACTATACTGCGATAATGTTATTAAGTTGGTAATCACGGATGTGAGATACAACCATTATTCTATACTTATGATTTATGTGTAAACCTCTTTTTGCTTCTAAATAGAATCCGAAAGAGACCTCAACCGCACTTTGGCTTATGCCTTATCTAGCTGATAGTATTTATTAACATTTTTTTATGGTTTAACTTTTTTGTTATACACACCAACTTTTAGTAACTCTTTTTTATGTTTTATTGAAAACTTCTACACTTAATATTTGTGTTTTTACTATACACACACTAAGCTATAATAGAATTAGTTGTGAGTTTAGGGGTTTTCCACACTAAGCTTCTAAAAAAAGCTTATAGCTTTATCATACACATATTGTATTATTGTAATTGAATAAGCCAATAAGCACATTTAATAAGCATAACCAAACACTCCTTTAGTTCTAGTATGAAGTTTTCTTATTTGATGTTATGACTAACTTTGTTGTTATTCTCACTATAATGCAACATGTTAGTGGTTTTTGCAGTTTTATTTTCTTATCTCACACACTAAAGTGTAATGCAATTTGTTGTGTGCATTTTTAGAGGGGGATTAAGTATCAATACATAATTGTCGTGGAAGGATTTTCTACGCCGGCTCAAGGTATGAATGTATAATTTAATTGAGTTCCTGATTTAGATAATACATGGATGCATTTAATGTACCAAAGATGTGTTTTAGTGCCTATATGAGGAATTTTATAGTACGAATTCTTTTTGGATTGTAATTTGTCTTTGAATGAGTTAATAAAAATTAAAAGGTGTTTGCTGTCATTGATAACACTTTGGGTGTCAACCAACGGTCTAAAATATGGGTGTCTTTTACATTGATGATTTAGGCCAATTGTGAAGAAAGTTGCATTAAGGTGAAAGGTCGGTAAGGATTCAAACAATCCTAAAAGAATTGTGAATATACTCTTTGTCATTTTTTTCATACATTTATAATTTACTTATACAAGTAATAATAATTTCCTTATATAGTTCGGGCTTAGACAAAAATTATTCTTATACATTATATATAAACATAAGATTAAATTTGAGTTTTACCCATTACATCTTTTTTTGTTTCTCTTTATGTAATAAAAAAGCTATAGTGTAAGCATCTATGTTACTTTGGTAATTTTATGATCAAACATGAGAAGTAAATAACACAAACTTATGAAAATATAACTTCTCAAACAAAAAGGTACATTAGTAAAAATGATATGATGGTTATTCATAAATGCTATCTAAATATGATACATATTTTAACGAAAATATAACTAAAAGAAATACCATAATTACAAAATACATCGTAAATTGATAGCACGGATTTGCAAAACTAAAAGCATATATCACTAACATCTCATGCAAGTCAAGTATTATCATGTAATTTTGCTTGAATAATAAAATATAATTTTTAATCCAAAAGTATTTTCCTAAAATAATAGGTAGGTTATAACATATACATATGATTTTTTATTTTTAGTCCACCAAACCATTTGAAACATATTAAGTGGTTCATTTTTTAATCGATAATAATACATAACTAAAACGAAATTTTAAAAACACTGTGCGTGCACAGGTATTATAACTAGTTCTATTTAGCTTTCATAGCACAAAAGTTCTTCCTTCACTCCATACTTTTTTTGCAAAGTCGTAATTAATAACGATCACTAAATTGGATTATTAATTTGTAAAATATTTAACACCGAGTACATCGTTAGACTGTTTAGAGATAGTAAATGAGTAAGTCGACCGGTTAGACAAGCAGTTAAAATAAACTTGACTAGTAAATGTGTGTTTTTAAATGGCTTGCAATGAGTTGGATACTTGGGTTTGCTTGTCAACCTTTAAAAAGTATATCGTCTTGTTTGATGAAGGAATAATATATGCGACTCCTTTAGTAATCAGCCATTTATTGGATCGGCCGTTTTGGTGGGCGGAAATAGCGCGTGAAGGCCTTAATTGACGCGTGAAGGCCATGACGAGTGAGGAGATGATGCGTGAAGGTGGTGTAGTGAAGGTACATCTTCATCTAACGAAAAAAAAAGGAAAGAGTGGCGTTTTAACTATTATTATTATTATTATTATTATTATTATTATTATTATTATTATTATTATTATTATTTATTTTTTTATTTATTTTTTTTGTAAGTGTGTTGAGGTATGTTGTATGTTATGTTTGATAAAGTGAGTTATTTTATGTGTTGGGTTCGGAGGTTACCACTATGGCTGTTAGGTGGTTGGTTAGATGGTGTGATGAAAAACTGATATGGCGCTGAGGTGAAAGTAGTGAGAATGTGACCATTACACACAACTTTAGGTAAATCCGTTAACAAATCAATCTTTTCGCACTATTTACTTTTTTCGCATTTAAATGTAATTCTAGCTGTATCGCCGGTTTAAGGTCTTGGTTAAGCACCTACAATTTATTCGAATAATACGAAAAAGCAAACACTGTGTCTTAATTCCTTATGACTTTGGGGCTTAAAATGGGTAGAAATTATGATGCCAACATTTGACGTTCATGAGAAGATAGCATTAATTTTGGAATGGGTGGATTTTTACGTTTAACTGCTTTTTGAAGCTATTACTTAAAATAGTTATTTTGATTGGAATACACGTCTTTTTTTGTATAATTATGGCCTATTACAACATTTAGGGTCCGCTTGGTTCAAAGTGGGGAAAGGGAAAAGGAAAGGGAATGCAAAAGAATGAGTGAGGTGGGTAATCAATACCTTACCCCCCAATTTACTATATAATGGTTGATTACCCACTTTGGGGTAATCAATCCCTTTGCACCCCTTTACCAAGCACCATATATTAAGAAATGTGGGCCCTTTCGAATACCTTATTCATTCCCCACCCCCTTTAACCTCCCACCAAGCACCCCCTTAATGCCTAAAACATATGCACTTCATCTGTTTTACAATTATAGTATTTATTTTCATTTTGAGATGTTTTAAAATAATGGTCTACTTTTTAATCAAAAGAGAATTTAGTGGGGGCAAGATGATACTTGATTACGTGTAGTAGTCTCAAATGATATTTTTGAAATAGAAGTATTAACTTTTTTAGCAGAAAATATGCATTAACTAAGTAACTATAATTTCACGTAATGTGTCTTAAATTTCTTATGAGTTAGAACATAAGTTGTCCATATTTTTATCACGAGTAGTTGTCTTAATTTGTTAAGTTTCGACACTAAGTTGGCACACCTAGTTGAAATTTTATTAGAAACTATTATAATCATTCTAAAGTTTATACACCATTTGGGTTGCTGATGACTTATTACATGTGAAGAAAGTTATCTATATTTCCAGAAAAAGAAAAATCATTGAGGCATGATTAGGGGCTGCTTTGTGTTTGGAAGAGTTTCAGGCATAGAAAGGTTATTTAAAAAGGTCACTCCGTACATGTATTTAATAGACAATAAAACATACTATCTCCAAGTAAAAGCATTTTTGTTAAAGAAAGACATAAAATAAAAACTTATTCACACATGTACTTTTTAAGAAAATCGTAATGCTCAGGTCGTTCAACCAAGATAATAATATATATCATTATTATTTACGCTCAGTTCTCGAGTTAAAATTTGAGAGGAAAGGAAAGAAAATGGAATGTGTTTTGTGTTCTTGAGTTTTTTTTAAGAGGGGAAAGTGAAGCTGAGAAGAAGGAGGGAGGATGATTTTTAATAAAAATCTTCCGCCCATTTTTGGCCGGAAAGGGAAAGGAAGGGGAAAGGGACTCAAGAACACAGCGTTAATGTGACATCATTTAATATTTCATTACTTATCATTTTCTATCAAATTATGCAATTTATTGCATAAACAGTAAAATAAAATGAGCATGTTACGCTGTATAAGGAGAAAAAAAAAGTTGCATATGCGAATTATTAATTAATTATTTATTTATTAATTTATTATTATTATTATTATTTTTGTATTATTTTTTTCCTAATAGAATTCGGTTAGCATACTAGTAGCAATAAGATAGAAAAACAATTACATGACTTGAATTCTGTATGGATGTTATAAGGATTTGTTTGATAAACTATGTTAACATCACAATGAATTAAAGGCGAAGAAAATAATCAAACACAAAAGCACTAAAAATTATATCATTCAAACATATAAGTTTTATAACATTTAACACGGTTATAAAAGTTATTGTATTACATATACTTCAATACAACCAACACCAACAACTTAAAAGATCATATACCATCAATAATTTAATTTTGTCGATTCACTTAAATAACCCCAAGATTTTGAGACTTCTTCACGAGTCTTTCTCGCGTTCATCCAACCACTTTGTTAGATATGGGATTTGGTCCCATTGGATCTTCATGAGCATTTGCTTCAACTTTCACCACGTTGTTTGATATGGGATTTGGTCCCATTGGAACTTCATGAGCATCGGCTTCAAATTCCACCACATTGTTTGATATGGGATTTGGTCCCATTGGAACTTCGTGAGCACTGGCTTCAAATTCCGCCCGATTTCCTAAATGTGCCAATGATGTCGAATTTGTGTCATGAGCTCCTTTGAGATGATCAATAACCATTGAAGAATAAGAAGAAGTTAGGGGTCTTGGAAGTGCTGGAAGTGGCATGGAAGCCATGATCAAGAAGATTGCAAATGAGAAAAAGAATAAGTTTTGTGAAGAAATGTTGAATTTAGCCATGAGATCAACCAATAAGAAACTTTGAAAGACCTATGCTTTTTAACCAATGGGAAAATGTTGAAATAAAAGTAGACGAAATGGAGGTTCTCAAATTTAAGACAAAGTATGTTTATGAAATACTACACATTAGCCAAGACATATTTATAGGAGAAGGAAAACACTAGACTTTGACTTTTAGACCATTGTATTTAATTTTCTCAAGTTAATTTATTGTCCACGTTACAATGTAGTGTCTCTAGGTATCAATGAAATTTTACTTGGTAACATTAATTTGAAAAAAAAATGACAACAATTTTAAATGGGGCATTTACATACATCCAAAAAGAAAAAAAAAAAATTACATATTTTCCTAAGCGTTACTTTAATAGCATTTTATATTAAGTATTAAAAACTTGTGTTTGGAGAAATATGTAAATATTGATGTATATATTGTGATATATGTAAATCCGATTAACACGAAGTGTTTTTTTTTTTTTTTTTTTTTTTTTATTATTATTATTATTATTATTATTATTTTTAATATTTCTAATACTTTTTGAGTTAACATGAAGTTTTTTTAACATGTATCGTACATGCTAAAGAAAATTTGTTAAATTTATCTTTAAAACATATAAAGATAAAATAGTTCAACTTTTTCTTCCTTAAAACTTACAAAATGAGTAATGTTCAATTAAAATACTGTTACTTATAAAATATTAATTATTTAAATTATAAATTACAATTTAATTCACGCTTTCTCCACTTTAATTTACACCCGTATATATACAAAAAAAGTAAACATCAATGAACACATAAACAAATTAATGCAACTATATATTGTTGTCATTATGCGCGGGTAATCGTTTAGTATTATTTTATGAGTGTTATATGACATTAATACTTTCTCTTCAGAATACTTCATTCTTTAAATGTGAATGTTTTATTACTAAAAATAATTAGTTATTCTTTTAAAAATAATCAATTGCTTGAAAGTTGAAACATAATATCCTATCTATACTACATATGATGCATGAATCACTCTCTCTCCAAAATTTTTAGATTTACAAGAAATAATGCATGGTTTACAACACTTTAATGCACCCAATTTTTAGAATTACAACAAAGTAAGCATATTGTACAACAAAAAACAGCTTGGTGTCATTTTAAGACCAAAATTCTACTAAACAACATTAATGCTATTAAAAACACCCCTTCACAAAAAATTACAATCATTTAAGCACAATGTATAATACCTTTTAAGTAAATACAAGTCATAAAACACAAAGCACAAGCATGTAAAGCACAATGATTTTAAGGTCAACAATCTATTCAGCACCTATAATTAATACACTAATTAATTCACCCCTTCATCAAAATATACAATCATTTAACCATAATGTACAAGCTAATCAAGCTACTAAGCCAAGTGCTTAAAAGTAAAGCCATTAGGCTGGGCATAGTGGTCGGTCGACCGGACCGGTCGCCCCTGCGCTGACCGAGTCGCTGCCACTGCAACCACAAGGACGGACAGCTTCAAAATTCACAAACCAGTCACCCCCTGACCGATTAATGCATTCCACAAAAGAAGAAAAAAAATGTACCATTAAATATCAAAACAAAATCGAAGATGAAACGAAACTAAAAAAGAAAAGAACAATCATCAATGAAGCTAAAACAAACATCAAACTTATTACATCTATGATCCACGAACCAAAAGTATACAACAACAATAAAACTCAACATCTACATCTACCTCAGTTCTAACCCCATCCCAAAACCACCATCACGGTCAACACAACATAAAACCTTAGAGAGAGTTTTCGTCTGATATTTAAGAAAAGGGAATGATTTTCTTACAAACATAGATTGTTGGTTATGTTCGGTTATCAAGATAAGAAAGAAAATAAGAGTATGTGATGTTTGTGTGGCTGCAAATCATGGCTGCGTATTTTTGTGAGGGAAATTAGGGCAAGAATGAGGTAATTTAGGTTTTGTAAACGTATTTATAAGTCCTAACATTTGGGTTATATACCAGTTTTGTTGTTAATTGGGTTGGCCAGATGATATCACAAATTGTTGGTAATTTTATCATGGGCCTTAATAGATATTGTTGATTAAAGTTTGTCTAGGCTGAAAATGGTTTTAGACTAATTACCTTGGTAATTGAGCTGTATATTATTTGTATGGTATAATTGATTTTGGGCTAATTTTGATATTTGGTTCATGTGAATAGTGTATATTAAAACTGAAAATGTAGGGGATATATATAGTGTAAAAAGATGATTTTTTTTTAAATAAAAATAAAAATATAATTGTCGGTCGCATTACTATGCCTAAAAGGTCGCATGTAGGTCAGAAAATTTAAAGGCGATTGTGCTGAAGGAAATAATCAAGATTTCTGTTTGGGGTAGCTTCGGTTAACAGTAAATGAAATTATACTACTGCTTTTTTATTTTTTATGGGTCCCAATACCGTCTTTCACGATGTATGGGGAGGTTGAGATGTAGACAATCTTACCCCTACCTAAGGTAGAGAGGCTACTTCTAGTTCTATCTAAGATAGGAAAGGACCTCCGGAAGGGGGTGAGGATCGAACCATTGACCTCTAGGTTAAGATGCAAGGGGTTTTCCAGCAGATCTAACCATAAAATTATTGTTATTTGTAAATTAATCGTTAAAAAAAATATGGTCGCATAACATCACATGATTACCAGAAAATATAGTCACAGGGTACCCGCTACCGCATCGCGCGGGTATCCTGCTAGTATTACATAATTTATTGATTCTTTTTCATTTTTTTTCTCCGAATGACATATTATGTTAGATTTTAATTCAAATTCAAAACCACTGATCTTTTAATTGGTTAATGTATCATGTACGTACAATTCATTATGAAATATCATCGTATGAAAATATTTTGTAAAAATTATGCAATTCTAATATTTCATTTGTATTTAAATATTGGTCCATACCAAGTCTTTTTGAATAGCTATATTCAAACCGAGTTCACAACACTACAAGTCATTATGACATATCATTGTGTGATATGTCACTGCAGCGTGCTCTCTAAAAAAAGTAAATTCTCAACAAAATATATTTAGTATTAATGCATTTAATACTAAAGTATATGATTGAAGCCTAAAAGGCTAAAACAGTTACAAGTATAATTCAGAAGATATGTTTACACACAAATAAGAGTTTACTCGTATTGTAATAATTGAATAGTTGATTTGAATGTTAAAGTTTTAATTGAATGGTCATTTAAAATTAAATTTTTTAATCGTATGAATATTTAGAGTTAAGGATTTTATTTAAACAAAATTTTTGGAGTTAAGGATAAAATTATTGTCTACACAAAGTTAAGGAGTTAAACTAAATGGTCAAACAAAGCATTGCTAACAAAAAGTTAAGTGGTTAAACCGGACTTAAAGTTAGAAGATTAAACTATTATTTACCCTATTGACAATAATTTCATAGTCTAAAACTCCAAATAATTTCACTGGATGTGTGTATGTTTACATCGACCGGTTATAAAAAGTGTTTTACTCTTATATAAATGAAATAGTCCATGTATGCGAACTTCAAATAATTAATGTTATAGATGACTACAAGTCCAACAACGAAAGGTCTAAGCGATACATGTTATATATTTCGTATAAGTGAAATTGTTTCTTATCAAGAGAAATATTATCGCAACAATGGCGCAAAAACTGCAGTATAGTTGTTTGGTTTGTATTTTAGTATGATTAGTCAGTCAAGTCAATAGTTGTCTATATTTATTACTTCGCATAAGAAAAAATTATATCGTACTACTATGTAGCTGATTTCAGTATCCAACTCGTCAAAGTCTACAACTATTTTTAGTTACCATGGCCGTTTTTTCAACGAAGTATTTTGCATTTATATTTACTCCATATGGTTAAAACAATTTAGAGAGAATTTATGCAAATATATCAATATCAAGCATTACTAGTTTTCACATCGTGTTGTTCACAAGTCCCCATAACATGGTACAGAGTATATTTAATGTATTAAACACTAATCAAATTGTGTTCTTATTGAGCTTAGTTTGAAGTTAAGTAAAAAAGATTAATAGTTCCAAAAATAGATATGTAAAACGTGATAAATTGAATAACGTATTAGCGTATATACATTCGTCTACATCTTTTCACATGTCGTAAAGTTATTGATATTGACTTCTATGGTGGTATTTAAGTTTTTAGGGCTTAGCTCATCATTAGTTATAAAAATTGTAATCTGCAAAGTTTAATTAAAATAACTTTAAAAGCCCTAGATTAATATCTTATTCAAGTTAATTATAGGTTGTTTAGAAGTTTTATCATCCATTTAGAGTTCTACAGGTGTTCTATCTTTCATCACTTTGGCTTGTAACCTTTTTGATTATAAAAGTTTTTCATTACATTTTTCAAAAGTAATTCACAGTTCGCCTATAATGCAATTATTACAATTTTCTCCCGACTTGTATTGTAAGTTTACATACGATCTTCTACAAAACTACTGAAAATAGATTTACGTCCACAGAGAGTTTTCACACGGCTTCAATAAATTAAAGTGTGCATTATGTTTCCATCATATCACTATCCACTACCATAATAAATTTACGTTACCAGTCATTTATGGAACAACGAACTATTTATAGTATGTCTTGAAAATCCAAAATTGTTTAGAAAACCATTCAAAAACGTGTATACAAGGTCATCACGAAATAGACCATGAGTTTTCTATTCTTTTTAATTTCTTTTTTCTTTTTGGTAACTATGGTAATTATTGTTTCCGATCCTTTAGTCGATTAATTTACGAGATTTGTGCTTACCCAGGGACGGACTCAAAACACTATGTCTTCAGTTGAACAAAAAAATATTTTACGTGTATGAATTAAACAAAAATAAACAAAAATTTATGATTTCATTAGAGTAAAGAAATTAATAACACGTCTCCGAATTAGGTCCTCTATGATCTTTCATGCCGAAAAATCGCTTACATACAACCTCATTAATAACATTTAGAAGTTCTTCTTTCTCTATAGCACAAATTAATGCACCATTAAATATTCTTCACCCGTCTTATTACACAAATCTGTCTTCACAAGCTTCATTTCAGAGAAGCATCCTTCAACTGTAGTAGTTGCAACAAGCAAAATCAAATACAACTTCAACAAGCGATAGACAAAAGGATGAGGGGTGTGTTAATTCCTCCCTACCACAAAACTAGAAAGTTTGTAAATACTAGAAAACTCATCAAAATTCGTATCGTTACTCATAATCTGTTAATAACCAGAAAGATCAGTAGGAAGACTTGACATCCCCATATAAGTAAAATCATGTGGATACATCTCATTAAGTTTAACCGACTTTGATACGTTGAAATCTAAAAATGAATTGTGTGGACTCAACACCGCTGTATTTTCTAGTAAGGTGCTTAACTCACTAAAACGATCACCAGACTCTTAAATTTGCATATCCAAAACTGTATTCAAAATATCAAGCTCAAAATGATGTTGATTGGTAATTTTATTCCTTCAGTTTTTTGAATGACATTCAGCCATGTTCACCATTTGAATACCATGTAATTCGCAAAACGAAGTTACATTCTTCAAGAGTGAAGGAAAACCTGATGTCCTCGTCTACTTCAATGCTCTTATGGTTCCTTTCACCAATGAAACAACTTCCAAAATAGTTTGATATTTCTTTTGAAAATGACTTGACAGTACATCAGTAATTCGTAAGCTATGCAACAATAAGTACATGTAAACACAAAATCTAGTGTTTTGAAATATGTTAGAAGGCCGGATATTGTTATGTATCGCCATTGTATTTAACAGAGTAAAGGATCTTAAAACTTCTTGAAACAACTTTATCAAACTCATTATGGTTCTATAATGAGAACCCCATCGTGTATCTCCAGCTCGTATAGGGGTAACCTCTTGGTTTTTCCCTTTCCTTGTTTCAATTTCACCTATAGCAATTTCTTTTTCTAGTCTTTCTTTGTGACTTTCTCACATTATATCTTTCCATTTACAAGAACCACAAACCACATTTGTAACAGTAGATAAAATATCAAAATAGTCATTGACACCGTCCTGGTTTTTTGCCACAACCACAACCACTAACTAAAGTTGGTGAGCAAAACAATGTGTATAATAGGCCGACTCATTTTCTTTTAGAATCAACGCTTTCAAGCCATTAAACTCACAATGTATAAATGCTCTTCTTATTCTGCATCAACTCAGCTAGGTAGGAAGGACAATTCCTCCTCCAATAACCTACCTCATCACAATGATGGCAGGTTCCATCTTTAGCAAGGTGCTCCTTTTTTTGTGGAGGGGGAACCTTTCGCTTAGGAGCATAAGCGAGCTTGCTTTGCCAATACCACGATTCTTGCCCTGAGCAGCTGCTTGCTATTTCTTGTTCTTGTTATTTTTCTTGATCCTCCCTGCATTGATCGCAAGTACAACAGGGTAGCAACCTTCTTAGGAAGCCCTTTCTCATGTAGCTTAAGCATGGCATGCAGCTCAGGTATAGTCTTCCCCATGCCATGCATATTGTAGTTCTGCACAAATCATTTATACTCCTTGGACAGAGAGGTAAGTATCAAGCTCACTGCAAGGAGTAAGGACATGGGGTAACCAAGGCGTTCCAAGTTATCTATATAGCCCTTCATCTTAAGGACATAAGAGCTAATAGAGTGACCATCTTCTTGTTTGCAAGCATGAAAAGCTTTTACGGTGTTAAGAAGTTTGTTCTCTGCTTGTTGAGAAAACATGGTTTTCAACTCCTAAAGCATGTCATATGCAAAGAACTGGGCCAGATCCTTTTGAAGATCCGAAGACATGCTCACAAGCATAAGACAAGCAATTTTGGTGTTGTGCATCAACCCATCGGGTGTGAGCAGCAAGAACATCAGGAGCAACGATTTGAGTAGGAGGTACATGCACAGGTTCAACGGGCATGGGATGCTCCAAATAGGGTAACTTTTTCTCAGGTATGAGGACAATCCTCAGGTTGCGATACCAGTCGAGAAAGTTAGGTCCAAAAAGTTTTTCCTGTTCAAGAAAAGACCTGAAAGTTGAATTGTTGATAGTTTGACCTTCTAATGTCAAAGTTCAAAATTTTAGTATTTCGATAATTAATTCTTTAAAATAAATAAGTACTCATGTTTTGTAAGAAAAACAATTAATTTACTAAAAGACTAAGATCCTACTTGAACACCCACTCATCACGATAGTCTCACTACTCTAGTAAGTCTTGTAGGTGCAAGAGGTAAGTAGCGGGCAATAATTGCATTACGAGTGCAAATCTTAGAGTTATGAGACTCATGGAACTAGAGTACGAGCTACTAGTGTCAAGTGGCATGTTTCATCTCATCTTATGCCTCGGGTAAAAGGTTTGACCAACCATACTCAATTAAGTCATCCAATACAAGAACGTCTAAAAATTAACATAGGACTGTCCTATAGAGAAAATTCACCTTGGGTTGCAGTTCACCTGCGACTGTCACTGAGTGAAAAAAATTTGCAAGTGTCCTTGCTTAATTGGACAACAAAGAGTTAAATTTCAAATTGGGTATCACATAATTTTTGATAAAACGTGTATCAAAAAGTGTACGAAGAAGCATGCATACTTGTTCGTATCACAGGTTTGCAAAAAATAAATTTTCAACTTGTAGGCACACTTTTATTACGAGAAAACATTAAAGAAGGACCAAACCCTATATTGTACTCTTCACGATTCATAAAGATCCAAGTTCTTCAAATAATTACCTCATATGACTAAGCATGTAGTGATCAAGAAAAGATTAAAGATATGTCAAACCCTAGACCAATTGATTATAACGAATGCACTTGTTTGTTCGTCGCAGCAACAAATTACAGTATATAAGTTTTATATCATTCAAACATGTAAGTTTTATAACATTTAACACCGTTATAAAATTTATTGTATTACATACTTCAATACAGCCAAGACCAACAACTAAAAAGATTTAATACCATCAATAGTTTAATTTTGTCGATTCACTTAAATAACCCCAAGATTTCGAGACTTCTTAACGACTCTTTTTAGCGTTCATCCAACCACACTGTTTGATATGGGATTTGGTCCCCTTGGACCTTCATGAGCACTGGCTTCAAATTCAGCCCAATTTCCTGAATGTGCCAGTGATGTTGAATTTGTGTCATGGGCTCCTTTGAGATGATCAATAACCATTGAAGAATAAGAACTTAGGGGTCTTGAAAGTGATGGAAATGGCATTGAAGCCATGATCAAGAAAATTGCAAATGAGAAAAAGAACAAGTTTTGTGAAGAAATGTTGAATTTAGCCATGAGATCAACCAATAAGAAACTTTAATTAAAAGAACTATGCTTTTTAACCAATGGGAAAATGTTGATATAAAATTAGATGAAAAGGAGGTTCTCAAATTTAAGATATGCAAGTATTTTTATGAATACTACAAATTGCAACCAAGACATTTATAGGAGAAGGTGATTCGCCTCAAACAGTCAGATAATATCAACCAAGTAATGGTCAACAAGTCAAACAGCTGAGGCAAATGCTTCCGAGGAATACAGTGTTTTCCCGGGTCGTAAGTCCCAACGAGGTGTGCGATGTGATATTATAAACGAGTCTGTGATTAGTGAACGTGAACAGGTAAGGGTATAAAAGTGTGTGTGTGTTTAAACTAGGGTTTTATAACTTAAAATAACTATTAAAACGATTACGTAAAACCTAGATATCTAAAACGTTAAAACGTATACCAATTTAAAATCAGACGCGACTGCGTACTGAGAAAAAGGTGAGTTTTAAGAAAAATAAACTATAGGGGTTAAAAATGAAAATTCTATAAACTTATACTTAAAATAAAATTTAATTAAAAAGAAAACTATTTTTTAGATTATTATATTATTTATTATTAATTATTTAAATAAAAACTATTTAACTATTTAATTAGAAAATTATAAATACTACAAACTAAACTAAAAACTTATAAAAATATTTTCTAAACCTAAAATAGAACTTGAAGAAAGTATAAAAAATAAAAATAAATATTTTTGTCTTTTTATGAATTTCTTATTAATTAAAAACTATTTATATTATTTATACTAATTAAACTATTTTAAATTACAAATAATATTAAACTAACTTAGAAAATTATGAAAATTTTTATATAACTAATTAACCATCATAGGAATCCTAAAAAATTATAAAAACTTTATTTTATGTATTTTAAACTAGTTTACTATTTATTATTCTATTTATTATTTAATTACTATTTAAACTATTTAAATTATAAAAACTATTAAATGAACAGTATAAATCACAAGAAAATTTATAAATTTATCTTATGACTTATAGAAGCTAGGAAAAATATAAAATATAGGTGTTACTATGTAAAAATTAATTATGCTATTTATAACTTACTTATTAATTAATTATTAATAAAACTATTTTTAAATCTAATAAATATCAAATGACAATATAAAAATCTAATAAAATTATTTAAAATACTTTAATATATAAGGAAATTAATAAAAATATAAAAATACAGATTACTTAATAAAAATATAAAAATGAAAATTAAAATTAAATTGTATTAAATAGAAACTATCACTTAATTTTATATTGTTTTTTCTGGATTTTTATTTTACAAAACTTTATTATACATAAAAATAAGTAACTTTAATAAAAACAATAATTTTAGAACTTAAAAATAAGCTAGTTATAAGCTATAATCCTAGACAGTTGACTTATGTTGACTTTGATGAGAAATAAGCTCAAATGAGCTTATGTGGGACCCACCTTGGACTTTTCTGGTTCTAATAGGTCTTATGGATTTGTCAAAGCTTAACTTAACTCAATAAGCTCAGTAGATAAGCTAAAAAGCCAAAATAAGCTAATCCAAAAACCTAAAATCTACACAGACTGGGGACAAGATTCAAGGGCTTATTTAGGTGGGGTCCACAGTGATTCAAGTCAAACCAAAAGTCAAACCTAATAGTCTGGTAGGAGGGGGGTTGGGAAAAGCTAATTAGGACAGGTGGGGTCCACTATGGTAGCCACAAACCACCACCAAAGTGGTGGTGATGGTACTGTGTATCTGGTGTGCAGGGTACAAACAAGGTCTCAATAAGCTATGCACTAATAAGCTAGAACCCAAGGTAAGCCTAGGTTATTGAAATAGGACTACTTGGCTTATCAAAAAGCCCAAGGATAAGGTGTAGGGTCCACTGGAGAGCTTGTTATGAGCTTATGAAAAAGACTAAATACACTGAGTGATCAGTGTACTTAGCAAGGTGGGTCAAGGTTTAAGCTGTGAGCAGGCCTAATAAATAAGCTTGAAAATAGAAAATGAGACTTAAAACCTTGAGTTTGGTTGCTTAGCTTTATAAAAATATAAAAATCACAAGCTTAAGCTCAGTTATGAGCTTTTGATTGCTTATGAAATTCACTCACTTACACTGATTGCTCAGTGTAAGTAGTGGTTTTGTTAAACATGATAAGCATATATAAGCAATACAATAAGCAGATAATGGAACAATAAGCACATACAAAGATAACTAGCCAGAAGGGCTTCTAAGATCAACAAATTACACAAGTTAAAGTCCACTAGTGAACAATATATAAGCTTATGAAAAAGCTTACAATCCTGTGCACAGGGGAGGTTTTCAGAAAATGGCTTAAAAGAGAGTTGCAAATAAGCAGTTAAACTAAGCTAACAAAAATAAATAAAAATACTCTAATGAAGATTAGCAACAAAATTTTAATAACCTAAAATCTTAAAAGCTAAAACCTAACAATAAGATCACAACAAAATTCACAAGTTTATTAAAAAAATAGTTACTAAGAAATTTGACTTATTACTAATATGATCCAAGTTGACTTTAATGAACTTCTACTGAATCCTAATTACTAAGTATGTTGTATTATGCTATATTTAGACTAAATTAAGCTAGATAATACACTTATGCATTAATAACTAGGATTATTATCTCATAAACTCTAACAGTGAACAAGTATATGATATGAAACTTAGGTTTTGACTTTTTATCAAACAAGACATACGTTTTATGGTTCATATGATCTAAGTAAGACTAGAAAAGCATGTTTGAACCAGAGATAACAAAATAAACTTCCCTGAGCATAGGGAAACAGGTTCATCCAAACACCCCTCTAATTGACTGTTTACACTACAACCTTTGATTTCAAAACTAAGTTTACTGAATTTATACTTGCTACAGTTTATTAATCACTAATAAAGTTATTTAAACTAAAGAGACCACTAATAACAACAATAACAAGAGTATGCAAAAATCAAGTTAATTGCTTACAGTTGATGCAGGGTAGAACCAAGGGAACAAGGATCCAATTTCACTTCCTAAAGCCTCCCATAAGGCAATTAAACCATGAGAATCCAAAATCCACAGGCCCCCTTGCTTTCTTCTTCACTAAAAACTGATTTTTGGATTTCCATAATTTTTTCTAGTATTTTTATGAATTTTATGGATTTTACTCTAAACTGAATTTTAAGCTTAGTGACTTATTAAAAACTTGAAAGTGAGCTTACAGGAACTTAATAAAGCAAATTTAACAATATCTAACACGTTTTAAGAGAATTTGTCAAGTTATCTCAAAACTGCCAACACTGAATTCACTGAGTAACACTTGAGATTAAGAGTAGAAAAGGTTCAATTTTACACTATTAAAACAAATTACAACAAGTTCTAACTGAAAATTACAACTGAAAGTAAAGTTACACTACCTATGATTATATTACCCTAAAGCTACACTACGTACTCTCCTCTGCTGCTTCATTCTTTATATATAGATGATCTATTGAGGTCCTTGCAGTCAATTGTGACTTTCCCATCTCATCTGAACCCTTGAAATGGTCAAAGTGATATCCACCGTTCAAAACACCTTTTTCGCGCCAAAATATCCTAGGGGTCAGTAAGGGTAACGTGTGAGGGTTTTAGGGGTTTAATGAGGTGTTGGAGTGTTGTGGAGGTGGAAAGAGATGATGGTGAAAGGTGTAAGCCAGCTGTGGGTTGAGGTGGAGGTGATACCAGCTAGGTGTTATGTTGGTTTTGGTTCTGTGAGTGATGAGAGGAAAGGGGTGAAGAAAAGGGTGGGTTTGACCAAACAGTTGACCCCGGTTTTATTATAAGTGGGGTGTGGGCTGGATTCACTTGGGCCAGAAATGGGTGGTGGCTGTTTGTAGTTTGGATTTGGTTTGGACTTAAATAAAACCAAGGGTCCGTTTGTAATATTTCACACAAGGACCAATCATGTAATTTGGCAAAGTTTAGGGGCCTGATTTGGCAAGTCTCCAAATATACTTATAAGGACTAAACTTGCCATAAATAAATAGTACTAGGGTATTTTTTATATTTTTAATTTTTTAAATACCCGGGGACTAAAACTGACAATTTACCAAACTTGAGGGACTAGATGTGTAATTTATTCAAAACTTTCTCCCAGGGACTAAAAGTGAAAATTATGAATTCCCTAGGACCCTTAATGGTAATTTTCCCATTTTGAACACCCAGGGACTGAAACTGTCAAGTTTAAAACTTTGAGGGACCTGTTTTGCCAAACTGTGAAACTTCAGGGACCAATCATGTAAATTCACCAAACTTCATACCAAGGACCATTCCTGCAAAAGATTATTAGTATAAGGACCAAAATTGCTTTTCTCAAAGTTTTTACATCCCAGGGACCATTTCTGTCAATTTCCAAAGTACAGGGACTAAACTTGTAATTTTATGAAACTTTGCACCAAAGGACTAAATATGTAACTTTATGATTAAAAAGGACCTTTGATGACTTTTTCATGTTTTTAGAATTACCAGGGACTAGTTTTGCCAATTTATGAAACTTGAGGGACTGAAACTGCCAATTATGCAAACTTTATACGTTTTTCATCTGTTTTTGCATATTTTGCATTTGAAACATATAAAACACACCTTTAAGATATTTTAAGTATTTTGATACATATTAGAGTGTTTTTGGATGTTTTGGCAGTTCAGATTAGTATAAAATGATGAGTATTTAGACACTCATCAATCCCCCACACTAAACTATTGCTAGTCCCTAGCAATCTTTTGAGAAAAACTTAATGGATTTGAAAAACTCTTTACCAAAAGCCATCACTTCTGGAGTAGCCAGGTGTAAGAACTGTGGCACACCTGATAACCGTGTGATTTTGAGCAAATCACCAGCTGTCAACGGATTTGATTAGTCTTTACCAAAAGCCGTTTGCTTCTGGACTAGCCAACTCTTGATGGAATAGTCAACATCTTGGTGAGCTGATTACCAATTATGGATTTTCCACGGCCTTTACCACAAGCCATAATCTTGCGGGCTAGCCAACTCATTAGCTTTTGAGGATAATGGGGAGTTGAGGAACCATACAATTTTTGGCAAATTGCAAGCCATAAACGGGTTTGAGTTATCTTTACCAAGAACCGTTTGCTCCTGGATTAGCCAATCCTGTTGTGGGTTAGACATGGAGGATTGATACCATTTATTGCGTTCTAAGTGAGAAAAAATTTTAAAATTTTGGCTAAAATGGGGGTTTTTGATGGAACATGTGTTTAAATTCGTTAGAATAACGAATCTCCCCCCACACTTAGAACTGAATATTGTCCTCAATATTCAAAGTACCGGATGTTAAACCGAACTTAGAACGTAAGAAGAAAATATTCCATAGCCTTTATTTATTTAAGATGTATATACATACAATTATTTTTTTAGATAAAACTTCTTAAATAGAAGCTATCACTATATGTACATTTTTTTTTTTTTTTTTTTTTTTTTTTTTTTTTTTTTGAGGATATATATATATACAACATGTGGGGCATCTCCCCCACACTAGGGTGTTACACACGGGTGAAAACCCATGTTTTTGCTAATGTTTTTGATTCCCGAGTCACTAGCTTGACTCGACCCCGTATTTGATTTGTCCATGGGGAAGCAAGTGGAAGAGACAATCTCAATCGGACTTTCATTCAAAACGTTTGGATAAACATTTGAAGCACGTGAAAGTTCCACACCGATGAGACAAGTAACCGGCTCATAATTTATAAATGAGAATGCCGGGGTCAAAGATTATATCCTCACTCCCGAAAGAGTGAAGAACAGGATAAGGAACAGAATATATGAAGAAAAGAAAGAAGGTCATGATGAAAATCATGATTAACTCCTCATCTTCAATAGGAGAATTCATTGTTTCATGAATCTCCTCTTTTAAGCTCGTTTGATCAAGACATATTATGGGTATGTCTAGATCAAAATAGAAAGTATCATACTCCGGTGGAGATATGATATGAGTGAGTTCAAAGGAGAACTCCTCGTAAAGAGAATCATTCACAAGATGTAAATCTGTGAACTCATGTTCCGTTGTGAACTCAACACAATCCTCATTCTGAATATCAAAGAGTGGATTATCAGAAATCAAAGTGAATTCGGATTCGAATTCAAATAGAGGATTGGTGATAGTAGTTTTGAATGCTTCAGGAACAATGTGATTAACATTCTCTACTGGACTGTTGGGATAAGCACTGAGTGAAGGATCATTATGTAAGAGACTTTCTATCTCTTCCTGATCGGCTTCAAAGTCAAAGAGATCATCATTACTTACAGATAGAAGTGGAATGATGTGAGTGAGTTCCTCTGTGACATCCTCAAGAGGATGTTCAACATCAGAATGAGGCAGTGATGCCTCAACATACTCAATGTCTCCATAAGATATACAATCATCACTGGAATTAGAGACATTCTCAATTTGATAATTTGGATTATCGGGAGGGGTAGGGATATCACACATATGATCAAGAATTCCCTGTGACTCACTTGGGATTGAGACAAGGTTCTCAACACTAGACTTTATGAATTCGTCCGATTCCTTTGCAGGAATAGTGTCAAGATGCTCGTCCCCCATGCTCAGAGAGTGAGTGGGAACCTCGGGTATGATAACAGTAGACTCAGGGAGTTGAGAAGGACTAGCATACATGGATTTTATAATTTTCGTTTGTTCAGCTGCTAGTAATTCTCCCATACTCTTTTCTCCCTGAATATCCATGGAAGGAGTCTCAACTGATGAACTTGATGAGGTATCATCACTTTCATCATCCTCATCGAGAAAAGCAGCATTTTGAAATTTGGTACGTGTTATAGCTGCTTGTTCTAAGACTAGTAATTCTTCCATGCTTCTTTCGTCTCTAGCAGCATGTTCTTCAGCAAGTAATTCCGCGATAGATTTATCACGAGAATATTGAGTGAGTGGAGACTGTGGGGGTGTGAATGTGTCAAAACCGGATATATCAGAACTAGAACAATGTTCAGGTTTATAATACGGTTGACATTTGAAATCATCATGAGGACCCCCACAATATACACAAGAAGAACTTGGTGCATTGTGAAACGACATATTAGCCAACTCCTCCTTAAGGTCTTTAAGTTTCTCAAGAACCTCTAGACAAAGGTCTTGCTGGTTTTGAGGAGTTGCTTGGTTCATTTGGTACTGTGGAGGTGGGTCTTGAAACGAATAGTCGTAATTGTTACAAGGAAATGAATTCCTTGTTTGACAATCAGAGCTAAAGTGAGGACCTCCACAGTACTCACAACAGTTGAACTGATGTGTCTGTGAGTCGTATGTGTTTGAGTCATAATTGTTATCAGGAACCTGCTCATAGACAAACTGATTCCTAATTTGACAATCAGAACTGTAGTGTGAACCACCACAGTACTCACAATAGTAAAACTGCTGAGTCTCATGGTGTGGAAGCTGGTGGAATGAATCAGTCATGTCAGGGTAGGAATAGGGATTCTGGTTATAGACAGACCCGTTTCCTGACTCTACCATGCCACAATTGGGGCAATTACCACCATTATAAGGACTACCACACCCTTGACAGACAAGAAGGTGAGAATAAGACATAGAAAGAATCAAAGGGTTTAGGGGTGAGAAATGAAGAATCAAATAGGTAGGAATGTAAAGGTGAATATTTTTGGTGTTTTTGAAAAAATTTTGTAATATTTAATAAGAAGGAAAATATTTTTGGTTTTTTTTTTTTGTGTTCGTTGAAAACTGATTTTAAAAAGTTTTCGGGAACTGTTTTTAGTTTTATAGGATAATAATATGAACAAAGGTGGATAAATGTACAATGAACGTGTATTCAGGTTCACAAATACGCAAAATCGTTTAGAATAAGCGCACAACCTCCCCGGCAGCGGCGCCAAATTTTGATTCGCCTCAAACAGTCAGATAATATCAACCAAGTAATGGTCAACAAGTCAAACAGCTGAGGCAAATGCTTCCGAGGAATACAGTGTTTTCCCGGGTCGTAAGTCCCAACGAGGTGTGCGATGTGATATTATAAACGAGTCTGTGATTAGTGAACGTGAACAGGTAAGGGTATAAAAGTGTGTGTGTGTTTAAACTAGGGTTTTATAACTTAAAATAACTATTAAAACGATTACGTAAAACCTAGATATCTAAAACGTTAAAACGTATACCAATTTAAAATCAGACGCGACTGCGTACTGAGAAAAAGGTGAGTTTTAAGAAAAATAAACTATAGGGGTTAAAAATGAAAATTCTATAAACTTATACTTAAAATAAAATTTAATTAAAAAGAAAACTATTTTTTAGATTATTATATTATTTATTATTAATTATTTAAATAAAAACTATTTAACTATTTAATTAGAAAATTATAAATACTACAAACTAAACTAAAAACTTATAAAAATATTTTCTAAACCTAAAATAGAACTTGAAGAAAGTATAAAAAATAAAAATAAATATTTTTGTCTTTTTATGAATTTCTTATTAATTAAAAACTATTTATATTATTTATACTAATTAAACTATTTTAAATTACAAATAATATTAAACTAACTTAGAAAATTATGAAAATTTTTATATAACTAATTAACCATCATAGGAATCCTAAAAAATTATAAAAACTTTATTTTATGTATTTTAAACTAGTTTACTATTTATTATTCTATTTATTATTTAATTACTATTTAAACTATTTAAATTATAAAAACTATTAAATGAACAGTATAAATCACAAGAAAATTTATAAATTTATCTTATGACTTATAGAAGCTAGGAAAAATATAAAATATAGGTGTTACTATGTAAAAATTAATTATGCTATTTATAACTTACTTATTAATTAATTATTAATAAAACTATTTTTAAATCTAATAAATATCAAATGACAATATAAAAATCTAATAAAATTATTTAAAATACTTTAATATATAAGGAAATTAATAAAAATATAAAAATACAGATTACTTAATAAAAATATAAAAATGAAAATTAAAATTAAATTGTATTAAATAGAAACTATCACTTAATTTTATATTGTTTTTTCTGGATTTTTATTTTACAAAACTTTATTATACATAAAAATAAGTAACTTTAATAAAAACAATAATTTTAGAACTTAAAAATAAGCTAGTTATAAGCTATAATCCTAGACAGTTGACTTATGTTGACTTTGATGAGAAATAAGCTCAAATGAGCTTATGTGGGACCCACCTTGGACTTTTCTGGTTCTAATAGGTCTTATGGATTTGTCAAAGCTTAACTTAACTCAATAAGCTCAGTAGATAAGCTAAAAAGCCAAAATAAGCTAATCCAAAAACCTAAAATCTACACAGACTGGGGACAAGATTCAAGGGCTTATTTAGGTGGGGTCCACAGTGATTCAAGTCAAACCAAAAGTCAAACCTAATAGTCTGGTAGGAGGGGGGTTGGGAAAAGCTAATTAGGACAGGTGGGGTCCACTATGGTAGCCACAAACCACCACCAAAGTGGTGGTGATGGTACTGTGTATCTGGTGTGCAGGGTACAAACAAGGTCTCAATAAGCTATGCACTAATAAGCTAGAACCCAAGGTAAGCCTAGGTTATTGAAATAGGACTACTTGGCTTATCAAAAAGCCCAAGGATAAGGTGTAGGGTCCACTGGAGAGCTTGTTATGAGCTTATGAAAAAGACTAAATACACTGAGTGATCAGTGTACTTAGCAAGGTGGGTCAAGGTTTAAGCTGTGAGCAGGCCTAATAAATAAGCTTGAAAATAGAAAATGAGACTTAAAACCTTGAGTTTGGTTGCTTAGCTTTATAAAAATATAAAAATCACAAGCTTAAGCTCAGTTATGAGCTTTTGATTGCTTATGAAATTCACTCACTTACACTGATTGCTCAGTGTAAGTAGTGGTTTTGTTAAACATGATAAGCATATATAAGCAATACAATAAGCAGATAATGGAACAATAAGCACATACAAAGATAACTAGCCAGAAGGGCTTCTAAGATCAACAAATTACACAAGTTAAAGTCCACTAGTGAACAATATATAAGCTTATGAAAAAGCTTACAATCCTGTGCACAGGGGAGGTTTTCAGAAAATGGCTTAAAAGAGAGTTGCAAATAAGCAGTTAAACTAAGCTAACAAAAATAAATAAAAATACTCTAATGAAGATTAGCAACAAAATTTTAATAACCTAAAATCTTAAAAGCTAAAACCTAACAATAAGATCACAACAAAATTCACAAGTTTATTAAAAAAATAGTTACTAAGAAATTTGACTTATTACTAATATGATCCAAGTTGACTTTAATGAACTTCTACTGAATCCTAATTACTAAGTATGTTGTATTATGCTATATTTAGACTAAATTAAGCTAGATAATACACTTATGCATTAATAACTAGGATTATTATCTCATAAACTCTAACAGTGAACAAGTATATGATATGAAACTTAGGTTTTGACTTTTTATCAAACAAGACATAAGTTTTATGGTTCATATGATCTAAGTAAGACTAGAAAAGCATGTTTGAACCAGAGATAACAAAATAAACTTCCCTGAGCATAGGGAAACAGGTTCATCCAAACACCCCTCTAATTGACTGTTTACACTACAACCTTTGATTTCAAAACTAAGTTTACTGAATTTATACTTGCTACAGTTTATTAATCACTAATAAAGTTATTTAAACTAAAGAGACCACTAATAACAACAATAACAAGAGTATGCAAAAATCAAGTTAATTGCTTACAGTTGATGCAGGGTAGAACCAAGGGAACAAGGATCCAATTTCACTTCCTAAAGCCTCCCATAAGGCAATTAAACCATGAGAATCCAAAATCCACAGGCCCCCTTGCTTTCTTCTTCACTAAAAACTGATTTTTGGATTTCCATAATTTTTTCTAGTATTTTTATGAATTTTATGGATTTTACTCTAAACTGAATTTTAAGCTTAGTGACTTATTAAAAACTTGAAAGTGAGCTTACAGGAACTTAATAAAGCAAATTTAACAATATCTAACAAGTTTTAAGAGAATTTGTCAAGTTATCTCAAAACTGCCAACACTGAATTCACTGAGTAACACTTGAGATTAAGAGTAGAAAAGGTTCAATTTTACACTATTAAAACAAATTACAACAAGTTCTAACTGAAAATTACAACTGAAAGTAAAGTTACACTACCTATGATTATATTACCCTAAAGCTACACTACGTACTCTCCTCTGCTGCTTCATTCTTTATATATAGATGATCTATTGAGGTCCTTGCAGTCAATTGTGACTTTCCCATCTCATCTGAACCCTTGAAATGGTCAAAGTGATATCCACCGTTCAAAACACCTTTTTCGCGCCAAAATATCCTAGGGGTCAGTAAGGGTAACGTGTGAGGGTTTTAGGGGTTTAATGAGGTGTTGGAGTGTTGTGGAGGTGGAAAGAGATGATGGTGAAAGGTGTAAGCCAGCTGTGGGTTGAGGTGGAGGTGATACCAGCTAGGTGTTATGTTGGTTTAGGTTCTGTGAGTGATGAGAGGAAAGGGGTGAAGAAAAGGGTGGGTTTGACCAAACAGTTGACCCCGGTTTTATTATAAGTGGGGTGTGGGCTGGATTCACTTGGGCCAGAAATGGGTGGTGGCTGTTTGTAGTTTGGATTTGGTTTGGACTTAAATAAAACCAAGGGTCCGTTTGTAATATTTCACACAAGGACCAATCATGTAATTTGGCAAAGTTTAGGGGCCTGATTTGGCAAGTCTCCAAATATACTTATAAGGACTAAACTTGCCATAAATAAATAGTACTAGGGTATTTTTGATATTTTTAATTTTTTAAATACCCGGGGACTAAAACTGACAATTTACCAAACTTGAGGGACTAGATGTGTAATTTATTCAAAACTTTCTCCCAGGGACTAAAAGTGAAAATTATGAATTCCCTAGGACCCTTAATGGTAATTTTCCCATTTTGAACACCCAGGGACTGAAACTGTCAAGTTTAAAACTTTGAGGGACCTGTTTTGCCAAACTGTGAAACTTCAGGGACCAATCATGTAAATTCACCAAACTTCATACCAAGGACCATTCCTGCAAAAGATTATTAGTATAAGGACCAAAATTGCTTTTCTCAAAGTTTTTACATCCCAGGGACCATTTCTGTCAATTTCCAAAGTACAGGGACTAAACTTGTAATTTTATGAAACTTTGCACCAAAGGACTAAATATGTAACTTTATGATTAAAAAGGACCTTTGATGACTTTTTCATGTTTTTAGAATTACCAGGGACTAGTTTTGCCAATTTATGAAACTTGAGGGACTGAAACTGCCAATTATGCAAACTTTATACGTTTTTCATCTGTTTTTGCATATTTTGCATTTGAAACATATAAAACACACCTTTAAGATATTTTAAGTATTTTGATACATATTAGAGTGTTTTTGGATGTTTTGGCAGTTCAGATTAGTATAAAATGATGAGTATTTAGACACTCATCAGAAGGAAAACACCAGACTTTGACTTTTAGATCATTGTATTTAATTTTCTTGAGTTAATTTATTGTCCACGTTCCAATGTATTGTCTGCGGAAATAAGTGTCTCTAGGTACAATGAAATTTTACTTGGTAACATTAATTTGAAAAAAGAAATGACAACTATTTTAGATGGGGCATTTACGTACATACATTAAAAAATAAGTATTTACATATTTTCCTAAACTTTACTTCAATAGCATTTTACACTATTCACTAAAAACTTGTTGTGGAAAACTAGAAGGGGGGTTGAATAGTTTTACGTCTTTTTAATTTGTTATAAAAGATTGTTTGAAAGTTTTCTTTGTTTTCAAAAATATAGATTCGATGCTATATGAAATCAAGTCATGCACAATATGAACAACACTAAATATGTACGATAAAGCAATAATAATGTAAGTAAAGAAATAGATGAGAGTTGGAAAGATTGAACCGCGAGACAAGAGATTTATAGTGGTTCAACTACAATGTCACCTTCCTTGCCCTACTCCACTCCCCGAGCACCTAACTCGAGAGTTTTCTTCACTATGTCAACAAGCTCCCATATGGCGGAGAAAACCTTACACACCAATTTACACACCACAACTTATTCACACCTTCTACACAACTATTTCACACCTATTCACTACTTAATCACGCCACTTCTTCACACCTATCTCCTACACACCAATTTTCTTCACACTTATCTTCTATACACCAATCTTCTTCACAACTATCTTCTACACACCAATCTTCTTCCTAACTTTTCTTCTTCACAACTAACTACTAACCAATCACACTATATATATATATATATATATATATATATATATATATATATATATATATATATATATATATATATATACATATATATATATATATATATATATATATATATATATATATATATATACACACACACATATATATATATATATATATATATATATATATATATATATATATATATATATATATATATATATATATATATATACACACACATATACATATGTATATGCATATGTGTATATATATATATATCTAACTAAACTATCTTCTAATAAATATTCACAACTAATCACACAATGAGATGATTTATAATGATGATGCTCTAACAACTTAGATGTGGAGATCACAACAAGTTGTAATACTTCTTGTCCTGAGGGACAGAAGTATTCTTCTCTTGCACTTGATAGGATGATCTTTGAATCACTTTGAAACAAAGATTTAAGAATGTATGATCAAAGGATTTAGAGATTGGAAATGGAGATCTAGAACAGAAAGTTTAGGAGTGCAAAAGGTAAGCAAAATTCCAGATTTGAGGTGGTATTTATAGGCTACAAATTCTGATAAAGGAGCGTGGCCAGTCCCCTTAAATCAAGGCCGGACCCCTTAAAATTAAGGGGACCGCCCTTATAATTAAGGGGGCCGCCCAGCTGTAACGGCCAAATTTTTTGTTTTTTAGTGGGGAAAGTTTATTTGGTGAAAAACTAACTGATTTTGGTTAAAATTTTGAATTCATATATTTAGTATGAATAAAACATTTTTCTTTATTACCAAAAGTGTTTTTCAAAAATATATAATATGCTTATATAATTAAATAAACTTTGTAATACTTAATTAAATTTTCCTTTGATCATAAATTGCACTAAACACTTTGTTTATTCATACCTTAAGTGATTTGGATGTAAAGAGAATGTTAATCACTAAATACTTGTTTATGTCCCAAGTTTTAGTTCTATGAGTTTTTATTTTGTAATAATCAAAACATAGAGATATTGATAATGTTTTTAGGCATTATTTTTGTCAACAATCTCCCCCTTTTTTATTATTACAAAACCTTAAACTCAATAAATCTAAAATTTATTTTTAGACAAGTATTATAGAGTTTACATTTCTCTTCTCCTCCTTTTTGTAAAATCAAAAAGGTTAAGCCGAGTAAGCTTCGTGAAAGAAGATTAAACGGGTAGAATGCTCCCCCTTGATGTATGCTCCCCCTCATTTGAGAGCACCAAGGGAACGAGCTATGGAAGTCTTGGCTATAAAAATATTGGAAGAGAACAAGACACATATACATGCACAACAACAATTATGCAAATAGATTCATTCAAGAATCATAGAAATAATTAGCATTACAACATTCAATATGTTTGAAGCATATTGATTACAATAAACAAAAGAAGAGACATGGTCCTATATTGCCTAAGAGAGCACTTGGACTTGCTTGCAACCCATGGTTGATTTGTTTTATTTTGCTTGAAGGGGAACATAAGCATAAAGCTTAGTTGTTAGATGGAGAGGGATATGGAGTGGGGTATGGAGCGGAAGAGGTGGATCTTACGATGTTGTATCGTGTTAAGGGTGGTATGGGATGAGGACGAGTGAGGAGATATTCAATCCAAGAAATATCTTCGCTCAAGTATAGAATTTGTTTTTGAAGGAAGATGCAACAAGGACAATAGTGAGTGTGGTTTGTAACTTGATCCAAGTTGAGAGAGTGAGGTAGGCAATTGTTGTAGGGTGATGATGGAGGTTGCCCTTTGTTGCGTTGTGCAAGATGCATGGCATTGATATCACTAAGATCATGGATTTGGGATATTTCATCACGGAACTTTTGCTTTTCCGTGGCAATGCGGAGAGAGTCATTGTGTTGATATGGATGAATTGGGTTTGTGTAGCTGGAATTGTAGTTGGATGGTTGATCAAACTTGTATGGATCATTATAAATGGTTGGAGGATGAGATGAGTGGCTTGGCATGAAGGAAGATGTTTGGCCAATGTTGTATGGTTTGTAAAGAGGATCAAATGAATATCCTTGTGAATTTGGTGTAAAGTTTGGGAAGTAAGTGGTCGGAGGTGTTGAGTGGTTTCCAACTTCATTGGTTATGACAGATTTGTTTCGAGGGCTTTTTCTTCGCCAAACGGGTTTTTCCGTCATCCTTGCAAGCCTTGAGGCTTTTGGTTTTGGTTTGTTTGGAGAAGTCATGAAGGGATGAATGGAGAGTGTGGAAGATTGGGGATATTTATAGTGTAGGATTTGTGTGTTTATGGATGGATGAAGTTTGTTTGGGAGATTAGGACAAAATATGTTGGTGAAAAATGGGAAATGTAGGGTGAAATGGGCTAAAAAGCAGAAAGGATTCTGTAAATCCGTCCAGCATGGCCGGTCCCCTTAATTAGGGGGCGGTCCCCTTAAAATTAAAGGGGCCGCCTGGTATAATTAAGGGGGCCGCCCATCTGATGGTTCTCAGATTTCTAGAAATGGGTTTTTGGCAGAAAATTTGCAGAAAGGTTGTGTTTTTGGATTTGAATTCAAGCAAGTTCAATTCCTTTAGGCAATATAGCATCTAATCTAATCAAGATATAGCATGCATGCAAAAACACTTAAGCAAAAGAGCAAATAAGCAACACATAATAAGTTAAAAGAGACAAATTAAGGCAAAAGCACTTAAGCTTCCTAAGGCAACTATCTTAGATCAAGGCAAAGGCAACTAGTAAGTCAAAAATCTAGTGATGAAACAAGATGACAATGTTATGAGTGATTTTGTCCTAGTGTGTGCCTATATGCAACAAATGTGGAGTTGTGATTGTTTCGACTTCTAAATGAAAAAAAAAAATAAAAAAAAATAAAAAATAAAAATCTTAAAAAACAATCCAAAATCTCCTTGATTCGATTTTTGCTCGATCACGAATGTCAAAGATATATATTAGATTATATACCTTGACGATTTATGTGAGATTTTATGCATGATTTTGGAATAAAAATGTTTTTAGCATTAGTCAACAATGCAAGGAAAATGATGTTCATGTAATTTCTAGATGTGAGAATAAATTAAAAAAAAATTGATTGGGTTTTACAAGAGAGTATATGCAAAGAAAATAATATTTCCCAATCTTTAATTTTGTGCGAAATAAATTCCTAGACTCAAAAATGGAGAAGTGGAAGAAAAGTAAATCTTATGCGAAACCCAAAAAAATAAAAATTTAATGCAATAGAATTTAGTCAACTTGTTCCATCATTCCTAATCCTAGACGCAAGTGATTGAATAATTCGCGCTTAAGGGGTTTAGTGAATATATCCGCAATGTTATCTTCCGATGCAACTTTTTCTATAGATATGTTCCCTTTTTGTACATTATCCCTAAGAAAGTGGTGGCGTATTTCTATATGTTTAGTCCTAGAGTGTTGCACCGGATTTTTACTTAAATCTATCGCACCTTTGTTATCGCACATAATGGGAACGTTTTCTAACCTAATGCCATAGTCTATAAGAGCTTGTTTCATCCATAGTGCTTGTTGACATGCCTTTCCAGCGCTTACATATTCGGCTTCGGTGGTAGAAATACCAAGATCGGTTTGCTTTTTCGAAAACCAAGATGTTAGACAACATCCCATAAACGTGCAAATACCGCTAGTGCTTTTTCTATCTACGTAGTCTCCCGCATGATCCGAATCCGCATAGACGATGGTTTCTATGCTGGATCCCTTAGGATACCATAATCCTAAGTGTATAGTGCCTTTAATGTATCGGAAGATACGCTTAACTGCTTCTAGGTGAGAGGTTTTGGGATCCTCTTGAAAACGGGCACAAAGGCAGACACTAAACATGATATCGGGTCTACTTGCCGTCAAGTATAGTAAACTACCTATCATTCCTCTATACTTGGTGTTATCTACGGACTTACCTTCATCATCCTTTGTGAGTTTTACTTCCGTAGACATGGGAGTTTTCATGGGTTTTGAGTCTTCTAGGCCAAATTTCTTAAGCATTTCCTTAATGAACTTAGATTGGTTAAAGAATATTCCATCTTCTAATTGTTTTATTTGTAATCCTAGGAAGAAGTTAAGTTCACCCATCATACTCATCTCAAACTCATCATGCATGATTTTGGCAAATTCATCACACATGTCTTGACAAGTCGATCCAAATATAATGTCATCAACATATATTTGAACACTGATGAGATTTGGGTCTTTCCTTTTAGTGAAAAGAGTGTTATCTACCATTCCCATGGAATAGTCATGTTTAATAAGGAAAGCTTTTAATCGATCATACCAAGCTTTGGGAGCTTGTTTGAGTCCATATAAAGCTTTCTTTAACTTATAAACATAATCAGGTTTTGCGAAGTCAATGAATCCTGGAGGTTGTGCCACATATACCTCCTCATTGATAAAACCATTAAGGAATGCACTTTTCAAGTCCATTTGGAATAACTTAAAATCTAGGGTGCATGCATAGGCAAGTAGTATCCTAATAGATTCTAGTCTAGCTACGGGGGCATAAGTTTCGTTATAATCAATTCCTTCTTGTTGATTATAACCTTGGGCAACTAACCTAGCTTTATTCCTAGTAACTACTCCATTTACATCTAATTTATTCCTATATACCCATTTAGTTCCTATGATGGTCATATTCATTGGATTTGGGACTAATTCCCAAACATCATTTGCCTTAAATTGATTTAATTCTTCTTGCATAGCTATAACCCAATTTTCATCTTTTAAAGCCTCATTAATATTCTTAAGTTCTATTGCTGAGAGGAAACAAAAGAAATTATTTTTATCTTGAGCTTGTGACCTAAGGGTTCTTTGGTTAAGATGTCCTATTATATTATCTAGTGGATGTGATCTAGATTCTTTAACATTTACAATTTCGTTATTTCCTAAGTTAATGTCTTCATTATCATTTGCTATGGCTTTTGTTCTACTAACCTCAATAGCTTCTTCTTCGACTAAATCATCATCTTCTAAAGGTAAAGTTTTAGGAGGTGGTGGTGTTTCATCAAATGTTACATTTAGTGATTCTTCTACTTTCATGGAGTGTTTGTTAAGTATTATATATGCTTTACTATTTTGTGAGTATCCTAAAAATATTCCTTCATACGATTTTGGATCAAACTTAGTGAGGTAATCCTTAGTGTTTAGAATGTAGCATTTACTTCCAAATACCCTAAAGTAGCTTAAGTTTGGTTTTCTACCTCTTAGTAACTCATAAGGAGTTTTTCCTAGAATTCTCCTAATTGATACCCTATTAATAATATATGTTGAAGTATCTACGGCGTGACACCAAAATTTTTATGGGATGGATTGTTCATTTAACATTGTTCTACTCATTTATTGTAGTGACCTATTTTTTCTTTCTACTACGCCATTTGATTGAGGAGTACGCGGAGCGGAGAAATTGTGAGATATTCCATTTAAATCACAATATTTTCCGAATTGTACTTCATTGTCAAATTCCCTACCATGGTCCGTCCTAATGGCTACTATTGTGCAACCTAATTTGTTTTGAATTATTTTACTAAATATTTTGAATTTTTCAAAGGCTTGGTTCTTGTCACTTAAAAACCTAGTCCACGTGTATTGTGAGTAGTCATCTACTATTACTAAGGTATATTTGTTTCCTCCATAGCTCCGCACAGCGGATGGACCAAAAAGATCCATATGTAATAGTTCTAGGCACCTAGTAGTGGATACTATATTCTTAGCTTTGTGACTAGCATGAACTTGTTTTCCAATTTTACATGCATCACAAAAATGCTTGTCATATTTTAGATTAGGCAAGTTTCTAACTAGTTCCTTAGAGGCCAAAGATTGTATTTGTTGCATGTTAGCATGTCCTAATCTCCTATGCCACAATGTGGAGTTTTCGTCTAGGGTCGTTAGGCATATCCTATCCTCAGGTTTGTTTCCTAGTTTCATAACATATATGCCTCCTTTCCTAATTCCTCTACCTATAATTTTTCCATTCTTAACTATTTCGCTATCCTCTTCGGTAAAGGTAACTCTACATTTATTATCGCATATTTGTCCTATAGTAAGCAAGTTATATGTTAAATTATCTACATGCTCTACATTTTCAATAGTAAGTGAGTCTTGAGAAATCGTACCTTTGCCAATGATTTTTCCACATAAGTCACTACCGAAAATAACGTTACGTCCATTGTATGCCTTGTATGTAGAAAATAGCTTGCAGTTCCCTGTCATGTGCCTCGAGCATCCGCTATCCTTGATCCATTCATCAGGCTCCAAGTCAATTCCTAAACATATTTCGTCAGTTCCTTTTGCCATAAAACACTTTTCGTCTCTTGGTTTTTCCACTTCTTCTTTGTCACTATCACTCCATGTTCCACTAAAAAAAGTGCCTTGATTTTCATAACCCGACGGCTTTAGACATTCGCCAATGAGATGATTTGGACTTCCACATCTAAAGCACTTTCTTTTCCTGTAGTTATCACTTCTATTTCTTTGAAACGGTTTTCTTTCGTCTCGTGATGACCTAGTGAATCTTCCTCGTCTCTTGAAGAATTTCTTGAATTCTCTTACAGCCATTGCATATTCTTCGTCTTCACTTTCGTCACTTGAATCATCATCATCACTAGGTTCCTTTTTGGCTTTTAGAGCAATGGATTTGGTTTGTTCCTTCTTTACTTTGACCGTTTCCGAATCTCTTCTTATATTTTCTTAATGGACCTTCAAGTTGCCAATAAGTTCATCTAGTGATAACGTCATCAATTTCTTTGATTCTTCAATTGCCGTGACCTTAGCTCGCCATTTCGGATGCAATGCCCTAAGAAATTTCCTAACACAATTTTTACTAGAAAATGTCTCATCAAGTGCTTTTAAACTTGTGATAATAGTGTTAAATTTAGCAAAAGTATTATCAATTGATTCCTCTTCCGGAATCGTAAATTGTTCATATTGTTGTACAAGAAGATCTATTTTGTTATCTTTAACTTGACTATTACCTTGGTGAGTAATTAGTAAAGAATCCCAAATTTCTTTTGCGGTTTTACACATAAAAATTCTTTCATATTCTTTGCGTGGTAACGCATTATAAATGACCATTTTAGCCTCATTATTTTTTGCTAGTTTCTTTTTCAAATCATCATTTTGTTTTTCAAAAGTTACAATTTCATCCATTTTAGTTTCAACATTATATTGAATAGGGGAAAATCACCAAAGGTAATAATATGCCAAAGATCAAGATCTTTTGATTTCACATAAGTTTCGAATCTATTTTTCCAATATAAAAATCCACCATTTTCAAATAGTGGTGGTCTTTGCATAGATTGCCCTTCTAAATATTTTAAAGATTTCATAGATCGTTACAAGTTTTAAAATACAATATATTTTAAAAAATCTTGCTAGACGTGGCTCTGATACCAATTGTGGAAAACTAGAAGGGGGGGGGGTTGAATAGTTTTACGACTTTTTAATTTGTTACAAAAGATTGTTTGAAAGTTTTCTTTGTTTTCAAAAATATAGATTCGATGCTATATGAAATCAAGTCATGCACAATATAAACAACATTAAATATGTACGATAAAGCAATAATAATGTAAGTAAATAAATAGATGAGAGTTGGAAAGATCGAACCGCAAGACAAGAGATTTATAGTGGTTCGGCTACAAGGTCACCTTTCTTGCCCTACTCCACTCCCCGAGCACCTAACTCGAGAGTTTTCTTCACTATGTCAACAAGCTCCCTTATGGCGGAGAAAACCTTACACACCAATTTACAAACCACAACTACGTCACAACTTATTCACACCTTCTACACAACTATTTCACACCTATTCACTACTTAATCACACCACTTCTTCACACCTATCTCCTACACACCAATTTTCTTCACAACTATCTTCTACACACCAATCTTCTTCCTAACTTTTCTTCTTCACAACTAACTACTAACCAATCACACTATATATATATATATCTAACTAAACTATCTTCTAACAAATATTCACAACTAATCACACAATGAGATGATTTATAATGATGATGCTCTAACAACTTAGATGTGGAGATCACAACAAGTTGTAATACTTCTTATCGTGAGGGATAGAAGTATTCTTCTCTTGCACTTGATAGGATGATCTTTGAATCACTTTGAAACAAAGATTTAAGAATGTATGATCAAAGGATTTAGAGATTGGAAATGGAGATCTAGAATAGAAAGTTTATGAGTGCAAAAGGTAAGCAAAATTCCAGATTTGAGGTGGTATTTATAGGATACAAATTCTGATAGAGGAGCGTGGCCGGTCCCCTTAAATCAAGGCCGGCCCCCTTAAAATTAAGGGGACCGCCCTGATAATTAAGGGGGCTGCCCAGCTGTAACGGCCATATTTTTTGTTTTTTAGTGGGGAAAGTTTATTTGGTGAAAAACTAGCTGATTTTGGTTAAAAATTTGAATTCATATATTTAGTATGAATAAAATATTTTTCTTTATTACCAAAAGTATTTTTCAAAAATATATAATATGTTTATATAATTAAACAAACTTTGTAATACTTAATTAAATTTTTCTTTGAAAAATACTTTTTGAACCATACAATTTTGGGCAAATTGCCAGCCGTCAACGGATTTGATATGTCTTTACCAAGAGCCGTTTGCTCCTGGACTAGCCAATCCCTTTTGTCGGTTAGACAAGGCGGACTGATTACCACAAAAATTTTGAAGCACCAGTGAAAAAATTTTAAATTTTTTGAAATTTTGGCTAAAACGGGGGTATTATATAGTAAAATGTGATAAAATTCGCTAGAATAGCGAATACCCCCCCACACTAAGCATGAATATTGTCCTCAATATTCAAAATCCCGGCTATTATGCCGACATTTTGAACGTAAAAGGGCAACATTACAAACTAAGCGTGGAAAACACCATTTTGTATTTTCACTCATTTGTAACCATAGCATGGGGGACTCCCCCACACTTAGGGTGAAAACCCTATAAACATGCTATTGTTTTTGTTTACCGAGTCGCTAGTTTGACTCGACCCCGAATTCATTTGTCCTTGGGGAAGCATGATGTGGAAGAAACGATCTCAATCGGACTTTCATTCAAAATGTTTGGACAAACATATGAAGCACGTGAAAGTTCCACACCGATGAGATATAATCCCGGCTCAAGATAATGGTATATGAAAATGCCGGGATCAAAGATAGTGTCCTCACTCCCGAAGGAGTGAAGAAGAGAAGAAGTCACCCTGTAGGTGAAGAAAAGGAAGAAAATTATGATAAAAAGCATGATTTGATCTTCTTCCTCAAGAGGAGGCTCAATAGCCTGAGTTTGGATTTCAAAAGGTAAGCTCGTAAACAACCCGGGAGGGTGGGTGGGAATTTGAAAATTCTCATAATTGAGAGCATCTCCCCCCGGGATATCAAACTCCGGAGGAGTCATGACATGATGAGCGAGTTCACCGGAGAACTCCTCATGAAGAGAATCATTCACTAGATGTGAATTTGTGAACTCGTGTTCCGGAATAGACTCACAATCCTCGTTCTGAATATCAAATAGTGGATTATCAGAAATCAAAGTGAATTCAGATTCGAATTCAAATAGAGGATTGGTGAGAGTGGTATTGAACGTTTCGGGAACAAAGTGAATATTATTCTCTGTTGGACTGCTGGGATAAGAAGTGAGTGACGGATCATGAGATAGGAGACTTTCAATTTCTCCCAGATCGGCTTCGAAGTCAAGGAGACCATCATCACTTTCCAATGAAAGTGGATTGATGTGAGCAAGTTCATTAGCGAACTCCTCAAGAAGATGATCAGCATCAGTTTGTGGAACTGAAGCTTCAACATACTCGATGTCTCCATAAGATGTGCAATCATCGCTAAAATCTGAGAAAGTCTCAAATTGATCTTTAGGACACTCAATAGGGGAAGGAATATCACACATATCATCCAAAGTTCCCTGTGACTCTCCTGGGATTGGGACAAGGATCTCAACACTAGACTTTATTAATTCGTCCGATTCCTTATCAGGAACAGTGCTAAGATGCTCATCCCCCATGTTCAGAGAGTGAGTGTGAACTTCGGGTGTGATAACAGCAGACTGAGGGAGATACAAAAGACTAGCACACATAGATTCTATGTTTTTCATGTGTTCTTCTGCTAGCAATTCTTGCATACTCTTATCTCCCTGTGCTTTCACGGAAGGAATCTCAACTGATGAACTGGATGAAGCTTTGTAATATTCTTTCATTTGAATAGAATCCTCATCATCATCATCAAGAAGAGCAGCACAGCGAAGATTGGCACGTATTTTAGCCGCTCTTTGCTCAGCAAGTAATTCTTCCATGCTCTTTTCGTTTCTGGCCTCTCGTTCTTCAGCAAGTAATTCTGCCATAGATTTCTCACGAGAGTTTTGAAACGATGAAGTAGCCAACTCCTCCTTAAGATCTTTCAAAATATCAAGAACCTTAAGTAAAATGTCTTGCTCAGTAACAAGAGGAGTTGCTTGGGTTATTTGGTACTGTGGAGGTGGGTCTGAAAACGAATAGTTGTAATTGTTACAAGGAAACGGATTCCCTGTTTGACAATCAGAGCTAGTGTGTGGACCTCCACAATACTCACAACAGTAAAACTGATGTGGCTGTGAGTCGTATGTGCTTGTGTCATAATTGTTATCAGGAAACTGCTCATAGACAAGCGTGCTTCCTGATTGACAATCAGAACTGTAGTGCGAACCACCACAGTACTCACAACAGTAAAACTGCTGAGACTGATGGTGTGGTAGCTGGTGGAATAAATCAGTCGTGCCATGGTAGGAATAGGGATCCTGGTTATAGACAGACCCGTTTCCCGACTCTACCATGCCACAACTGGGGCAATCGCCACCATTATAAGGATTACCACACCAATGGCAAACCAGAAGGTGTGGATGAGACATAGAAAGAATCAAATGGTTTGGGAGGGGTAGGGATGAAGAATCAAATGTGCGAGAGGGTAAAGGTGAATATTTTTGGGTTTTTGGAAATACATTTTGTACAAATGAGAAGGAAAATCTTTTTGGGTTTTGTTTTTATGAAAATATGAACAAAGATGGATAAATGTACAATGGAACGAATTCCAAAGACACTAATCAGAAAAACCGTTTAGAATAACGCGCACACCTCCCCGGCAGCGGCGCCAAATTTTGATTGAGGCAAAAGCAGTCAACTTAATTCAACCACAGATGTGGTCAAACAAGTCAAACTCCTAAGGCTCAATGCTCCGAGGAATACAGTGTTTTCCCGGGTCGTTTAAGTCCCGACGAGGTGTGAATTGTAAACAAAACGGTTATTTGATCGGGTGAATTTGGATGAAAAGGGGTTTGTGTGTGATTAAGCTAAGGAATATACGAAGAAAATAGCTTAAACAAGCTATTTGAATAAGACAAGAAAGTGGGAAAAACCAGAAACGTTAAAAACCTAAAAACGTGTACGTTACGTTTAAATAAAACGTAGACGTACGAGATAAAACGTAAAAACGGAAATCTGAAAACACCCAGGGGGTGAAAATGAACTTTTTACAAACTTAAAAGATAAAAGAAAATTTAAAATGAAAATAAAGTTATTAAAATGATTATTCTAATATTTAAATTCTATTTAATTACTTAAAACTATTTTAAATCTAATTTAAAATAAACTAAAATTAATAAAGGTTACAAAATAAACTAAGAATTTATAAAAATATTTTCTAAACCTTAAAAAGAACTTGAAGAAAGTATAAAAAATAAAAATAAATATTTTTGTCTTTTTATGATTTTTATATTAATTAATTACTAATTAATTACTAATTACTAATTAAACTATTTTAAATTAAGAAAATTACTAAATGAACAGTAAAAATTCTAAGAAAATTTCTAAAATTACTTTATAACATATAAAAGCTATAAAAAAATATAAAAACTTGATTTTACTTACTAAAAACTAATTATGCTATTTTAAACTTAATATTAATTAATTATTAATAAAACTAATATTAAATCTAATAAATACTAAATGACCAAATAAAAATCTGAAAAATTTATTATAAATACTTTAATATACTAGGTAATTAATAAAAATATAAAAATGACAACTACTTAATTAAAATTTAAAAATGAAAATTAAAATTAAATTACATTAAATAGAAACTATCACTTAATTTTAAATTGGTTTTTCTTGATTTTTATTTTACAAACCTATTAAATACTTAAAAACAACAAACTTTAATAAAAACAAACTTTTTGAAAACTTAAAAATAAGCTGGAATAAGCCAAAATGGTCAACAGTTGACCACAGTTGACCAATGGGTAAAATTAGCTTAAATGGCAATGAGTGGGACCCACAATGGTTAAAACAGATCCAACTAAGCTTATGGAACTTGTATAAGCAGGAATAAGCCAAGGATGTCCCACAGAATAAGCAATAAGCAATCAAAAAGCACTTGGAAATTTGTTTTAAGGACTGGAAGTGGGACAGCTTTCTAAGCTCAAACTAGGTGAGACCCAGGGGTATTGAGGTCAAACCCCTGGTCAAATGATGAACCCTACTAGGAGGGGGGTTGCTAGGAACCAAGGTGGTGGCCTGAGAACCACCTAGGTGATCAGAAAACCACCACCAAGTGGTGGTGGTGGCCTGATGTGCAGCTGCACAGGGCAGATTTGTGCCCTGCAAGTCACTTTGGTGACTTGTGGGGCCCAATGGAAAATTTGCAAAAATGAAACAAGGGGGGAACTCAGTAGTTGAGCTGGTAGGGAACAATCACAAACAAGTTTTAGGCTCAGAGAGCAAACACAAAAATAATTAAAATTACTTGAAGTTTTGGAAAAACCTGATAATGCACAAATTGACTTTTATGAAAAACTTAATAAGCTGACTTTTTTGAGATTTGATTGCTTCTATTACATTGTAAACATGAAAATAAGCTTCAATAAAGTTTTAACAAGCTGAATAAACACCTTATGCAATGATATGGGATGATTTGGATTCCAAAATACCCCACAGTGGACTGATATGATCCATGAATGATGATTTTGACTTTTCTGTTGCAAAAGGCCAAAACAAAACTAGGAATGAACTAATTAGAACCTAGGAATGATAAACTTAACAAAGCTAAACCATAAACAACAACAAAAGATCAGCAGAGGTGCTGATCCAAACACCCCCTATGGGACTGTTTTGAGAAGTTTATGCAGCAAAATCACAATCTAAACCATGGAACTGAATATAGAACCCTACACTAACCTATATGAACATCAATAAGTAAAAATTAACAACAAGAACACATAACAAACTTCAATCATAGATTATACAAGAGAAAATGAGAAAGTGCCTTACGATTAATCCAAGATCAAGCAATGAGAACCAAGAGCCTTACACCACCATCCTAATGCTCCCACTGAGCTATCTAAACCAGGTTCATCACAAATTAATACTGCTTCCTTCCTTCCATCAAATCCTACAGTGACTTTTTTTTTTATTTTGCAAACCAATTTATTTGGTATTTTTGGAATTAATTGTGAACCTGAATTAAACACTTGGGTAACTTGAGTAAGTTTATAAATAAGCTAAAGTGAGCTCATGAGAACACTGATTACAAACTTTTATCAATTACACATGAAATTTAAATTCACACTTGTAAATTTTTGCATAATCTGAAACATGGAATTAGAACTTGAAATTGATGTTAACAAAGGTTTAACTTACACTAATAATACTTAATACAACAATTGACAATTAAAAATTACATTTGAAGATGGAAAAATTATAAAAACGACACTAATTTATTTAACTAAAACTACTCTACACTAGATAACTCCTTCTTTCTTCTCTTTTCTTTACTTTTATAACCCTTGGAGACTTCCTTGGACTTTCCCACCATCATCTGAGCCGTAGGATAGCTTCTTTTGATCATGGCCGTTTAAATTCTCTTTGGCGGGAAAATTAGATTGGGCAGTTTTAGTGGGTTTGGTGGGCATTAAATGAGGAGGGGGGAAGGTATGGGTGTAGTTGAGTGTTTGGTGGGTGATTGGAGAGGATGGGGGGGCATAAGCCTGGGAATTAGGGGTGTTTAGGGTGGTGAACAGTGGTCGGGTAATGGAGGTTAGGGGTGAGTTGACTGGGTCAACGCCCAGGTTTAGTTATCAGATTTGATGGTGGGTGGGCTTGTTTTTCTTTGGGCCTGGGGTACTGGATCAGATAAGGGATAGGGTAAAAGGGTTAATGGATTGGACTATTTAGTTTAGGGTCCATTTGGTTGTAACTAAAATTCACAAGGACTATTTTTGTAATATATGAAAAGTAAAGGGACTGAAAATGTAAAATCCCCAAAGTGCTCATAAGGACTTACTTTGCCAATATTCCAAAGTTTCAAAAACCATTTTCATGCCTTTTTCATTTTTCAAAATTTTCCGAGGACTAAAAATGAAATTTTTCAAAGTCCGGGGACCAAAAGTGAAAATTCTCAAAACTTTTACCCAAGGACTAAAAATAACTTTTGTGAATTCCCAAGGACCAAAATTAAGTTTTCATTCAAAATTATCCCACCAGGGACTGAATCTGCCAATTATTGAAACTCCAGGGACTTAAACGGTAAATTTCCAAAACTTTCCAATTTTTCACCAAAGGACTAAATATGACATTTTATGATTTCAAAATGACCTTTGGTGATAATTTTCTATATTTTGAATATCCAGGGACTAGATTTGTAATTTTATGAAAGTTGAGGGACTGAAACTGCCAATTTTGCAAACTTTGTGCGTTTTTCGTCTGTTTTTGCTCATTTTGCATCTAAAACATATAAAACACAATTATGAAATATTTTCAGTATTTTGATGCATTACTGAGTGTTTTTGTATGTTTTGCAGTTCATATTAGACCAAAAATGATGAGTGTTTGAGCACTCATCAATCCCCCACACTAAACTATTGCTAGTCCCTAGCAATACTGTTTTGAAAACTTGATGGATTTGAAAAACTCTTTACCAAAAGCCATCACTTCTGGAGTAGCCAGGTGTAAGAACTGTGGCACACCTGATAACCGTGTGATTTTGAGCAAACCACCAGCTTTCAACGGATTTGAGTAGTCTTTACCAAAAGCCGTTTGCTTCTGGACTAGCCAGCTCTTGATGGAATAGTCAACATCTTGGTGAGCTGATTACCAATTATGGTTTTTCCACGGCCTTTACCACAAGCCATAATCTTGCGGGCTAGCCAACTCATTTGTTTTCGGGGAGTTGATGAACCATACAATTTTGGGCAAATTGCCAGCCGTCAACGGATTTGATATGTCTTTACCAAGAGCCGTTTGCTCCTGGACTAGCCAATCCCTTTTGTCGGTTAGACAAGGCGGACTGATTACCACAAAAATTTTGAAGCACCAGTGAAAAAATTTTAAATTTTTTGAAATTTTGGCTAAAACGGGGGTATTATATAGTAAAATGTGATAAAATTCGCTAGAATAGCGAATACCCCCCCACACTAAGCATGAATATTGTCCTCAATATTCAAAATCCCGGCTATTATGCCGACATTTTGAACGTAAAAGGGCAACATTACAAACTAAGCGTGGAAAACACCATTTTGTATTTTCACTCATTTGTAACCATAGCATGGGGGACTCCCCCACACTTAGGGTGAAAACCCTATAAACATGCTATTGTTTTTGTTTACCGAGTCGCTAGTTTGACTCGACCCCGAATTCATTTGTCCTTGGGGAAGCATGATGTGGAAGAAACGATCTCAATCGGACTTTCATTCAAAATGTTTGGACAAACATATGAAGCACGTGAAAGTTCCACACCGATGAGATATAATCCCGGCTCAAGATAATGGTATATGAAAATGCCGGGATCAAAGATAGTGTCCTCACTCCCGAAGGAGTGAAGAAGAGAAGAAGTCACCCTGTAGGTGAAGAAAAGGAAGAAAATTATGATAAAAAGCATGATTTGATCTTCTTCCTCAAGAGGAGGCTCAATAGCCTGAGTTTGGATTTCAAAAGGTAAGCTCGTAAACAACCCGGGAGGGTGGGTGGGAATTTGAAAATTCTCATAATTGAGAGCATCTCCCCCCGGGATATCAAACTCCGGAGGAGTCATGACATGATGAGCGAGTTCACCGGAGAACTCCTCATGAAGAGAATCATTCACTAGATGTGAATTTGTGAACTCGTGTTCCGGAATAGACTCACAATCCTCGTTCTGAATATCAAATAGTGGATTATCAGAAATCAAAGTGAATTCAGATTCGAATTCAAATAGAGGATTGGTGAGAGTGGTATTGAACGTTTCGGGAACAAAGTGAATATTATTCTCTGTTGGACTGCTGGGATAAGAAGTGAGTGACGGATCATGAGATAGGAGACTTTCAATTTCTCCCAGATCGGCTTCGAAGTCAAGGAGACCATCATCACTTTCCAATGAAAGTGGATTGATGTGAGCAAGTTCATTAGCGAACTCCTCAAGAAGATGATCAGCATCAGTTTGTGGAACTGAAGCTTCAACATACTCGATGTCTCCATAAGATGTGCAATCATCGCTAAAATCTGAGAAAGTCTCAAATTGATCTTTAGGACACTCAATAGGGGAAGGAATATCACACATATCATCCAAAGTTCCCTGTGACTCTCCTGGGATTGGGACAAGGATCTCAACACTAGACTTTATTAATTCGTCCGATTCCTTATCAGGAACAGTGCTAAGATGCTCATCCCCCATGTTCAGAGAGTGAGTGTGAACTTCGGGTGTGATAACAGCAGACTGAGGGAGATACAAAAGACTAGCACACATAGATTCTATGTTTTTCATGTGTTCTTCTGCTAGCAATTCTTGCATACTCTTATCTCCCTGTGCTTTCACGGAAGGAATCTCAACTGATGAACTGGATGAAGCTTTGTAATATTCTTTCATTTGAATAGAATCCTCATCATCATCATCAAGAAGAGCAGCACAGCGAAGATTGGCACGTATTTTAGCCGCTCTTTGCTCAGCAAGTAATTCTTCCATGCTCTTTTCGTTTCTGGCCTCTCGTTCTTCAGCAAGTAATTCTGCCATAGATTTCTCACGAGAGTTTTGAAACGATGAAGTAGCCAACTCCTCCTTAAGATCTTTCAAAATATCAAGAACCTTAAGTAAAATGTCTTGCTCAGTAACAAGAGGAGTTGCTTGGGTTATTTGGTACTGTGGAGGTGGGTCTGAAAACGAATAGTTGTAATTGTTACAAGGAAACGGATTCCCTGTTTGACAATCAGAGCTAGTGTGTGGACCTCCACAATACTCACAACAGTAAAACTGATGTGGCTGTGAGTCGTATGTGCTTGTGTCATAATTGTTATCAGGAAACTGCTCATAGACAAGCGTGCTTCCTGATTGACAATCAGAACTGTAGTGCGAACCACCACAGTACTCACAACAGTAAAACTGCTGAGACTGATGGTGTGGTAGCTGGTGGAATAAATCAGTCGTGCCATGGTAGGAATAGGGATCCTGGTTATAGACAGACCCGTTTCCCGACTCTACCATGCCACAACTGGGGCAATCGCCACCATTATAAGGATTACCACACCAATGGCAAACCAGAAGGTGTGGATGAGACATAGAAAGAATCAAATGGTTTGGGAGGGGTAGGGATGAAGAATCAAATGTGCGAGAGGGTAAAGGTGAATATTTTTGGGTTTTTGGAAATACATTTTGTACAAATGAGAAGGAAAATCTTTTTGGGTTTTGTTTTTATGAAAATATGAACAAAGATGGATAAATGTACAATGGAACGAATTCCAAAGACACTAATCAGAAAAACCGTTTAGAATAACGCGCACACCTCCCCGGCAGCGGCGCCAAATTTTGATTGAGGCAAAAGCAGTCAACTTAATTCAACCACGGATGTGGTCAAACAAGTCAAACTCCTAAGGCTCAATGCTCCGAGGAATACAGTGTTTTCCCGGGTCGTTTAAGTCCCGACGAGGTGTGAATTGTAAACAAAACGGTTATTTGATCGGGTGAATTTGGATGAAAAGGGGTTTGTGTGTGATTAAGCTAAGGAATATACGAAGAAAATAGCTTAAACAAGCTATTTGAATAAGACAAGAAAGTGGGAAAAACCAGAAACGTTAAAAACCTAAAAACGTGTACGTTACGTTTAAATAAAACGTAGACGTACGAGATAAAACGTAAAAACGGAAATCTGAAAACACCCAGGGGGTGAAAATGAACTTTTTACAAACTTAAAAGATAAAAGAAAATTTAAAATGAAAATAAAGTTATTAAAATGATTATTCTAATATTTAAATTCTATTTAATTACTTAAAACTATTTTAAATCTAATTTAAAATAAACTAAAATTAATAAAGGTTACAAAATAAACTAAGAATTTATAAAAATATTTTCTAAACCTTAAAAAGAACTTGAAGAAAGTATAAAAAATAAAAATAAATATTTTTGTCTTTTTATGATTTTTATATTAATTAATTACTAATTAATTACTAATTACTAATTAAACTATTTTAAATTAAGAAAATTACTAAATGAACAGTAAAAATTCTAAGAAAATTTCTAAAATTACTTTATAACATATAAAAGCTATAAAAAATATAAAAACTTGATTTTACTTACTAAAAACTAATTATGCTATTTTAAACTTAATATTAATTAATTATTAATAAAACTAATATTAAATCTAATAAATACTAAATGACCAAATAAAAATCTGAAAAATTTATTATAAATACTTTAATATACTAGGTAATTAATAAAAATATAAAAATGACAACTACTTAATTAAAATTTAAAAATGAAAATTAAAATTAAATTACATTAAATAGAAACTATCACTTAATTTTAAATTGGTTTTTCTTGATTTTTATTTTACAAACCTATTAAATACTTAAAAACAACAAACTTTAATAAAAACAAACTTTTTGAAAACTTAAAAATAAGCTGGAATAAGCCAAAATGGTCAACAGTTGACCACAGTTGACCAATGGGTAAAATTAGCTTAAATGGCAATGAGTGGGACCCACAATGGTTAAAACAGATCCAACTAAGCTTATGGAACTTGTATAAGCAGGAATAAGCCAAGGATGTCCCACAGAATAAGCAATAAGCAATCAAAAAGCACTTGGAAATTTGTTTTAAGGACTGGAAGTGGGACAGCTTTCTAAGCTCAAACTAGGTGAGACCCAGGGGTATTGAGGTCAAACCCCTGGTCAAATGATGAACCCTACTAGGAGGGGGGTTGCTAGGAACCAAGGTGGTGGCCTGAGAACCACCTAGGTGATCAGAAAACCACCACCAAGTGGTGGTGGTGGCCTGATGTGCAGCTGCACAGGGCAGATTTGTGCCCTGCAAGTCACTTTGGTGACTTGTGGGGCCCAATGGAAAATTTGCAAAAATGAAACAAGGGGGGAACTCAGTAGTTGAGCTGGTAGGGAACAATCACAAACAAGTTTTAGGCTCAGAGAGCAAACACAAAAATAATTAAAATTACTTGAAGTTTTGGAAAAACCTGATAATGCACAAATTGACTTTTATGAAAAACTTAATAAGCTGACTTTTTTGAGATTTGATTGCTTCTATTACATTGTAAACATGAAAATAAGCTTCAATAAAGTTTTAACAAGCTGAATAAACACCTTATGCAATGATATGGGATGATTTGGATTCCAAAATACCCCACAGTGGACTGATATGATCCATGAATGATGATTTTGACTTTTCTGTTGCAAAAGGCCAAAACAAAACTAGGAATGAACTAATTAGAACCTAGGAATGATAAACTTAACAAAGCTAAACCATAAACAACAACAAAAGATCAGCAGAGGTGCTGATCCAAACACCCCCTATGGGACTGTTTTGAGAAGTTTATGCAGCAAAATCACAATCTAAACCATGGAACTGAATATAGAACCCTACACTAACCTATATGAACATCAATAAGTAAAAATTAACAACAAGAACACATAACAAACTTCAATCATAGATTATACAAGAGAAAATGAGAAAGTGCCTTACGATTAATCCAAGATCAAGCAATGAGAACCAAGAGCCTTACACCACCATCCTAATGCTCCCACTGAGCTATCTAAACCAGGTTCATCACAAATTAATACTGCTTCCTTCCTTCCATCAAATCCTACAGTGACTTTTTTTTTTATTTTGCAAACCAATTTATTTGGTATTTTTGGAATTAATTGTGAACCTGAATTAAACACTTGGGTAACTTGAGTAAGTTTATAAATAAGCTAAAGTGAGCTCATGAGAACACTGATTACAAACTTTTATCAATTACACATGAAATTTAAATTCACACTTGTAAATTTTTGCATAATCTGAAACATGGAATTAGAACTTGAAATTGATGTTAACAAAGGTTTAACTTACACTAATAATACTTAATACAACAATTGACAATTAAAAATTACATTTGAAGATGGAAAAATTATAAAAACGACACTAATTTATTTAACTAAAACTACTCTACACTAGATAACTCCTTCTTTCTTCTCTTTTCTTTACTTTTATAACCCTTGGAGACTTCCTTGGACTTTCCCACCATCATCTGAGCCGTAGGATAGCTTCTTTTGATCATGGCCGTTTAAATTCTCTTTGGCGGGAAAATTAGATTGGGCAGTTTTAGTGGGTTTGGTGGGCATTAAATGAGGAGGGGGGAAGGTATGGGTGTAGTTGAGTGTTTGGTGGGTGATTGGAGAGGATGGGGGGGCATAAGCCTGGGAATTAGGGGTGTTTAGGGTGGTGAACAGTGGTCGGGTAATGGAGGTTAGGGGTGAGTTGACTGGGTCAACGCCCAGGTTTAGTTATCAGATTTGATGGTGGGTGGGCTTGTTTTTCTTTGGGCCTGGGGTACTGGATCAGATAAGGGATAGGGTAAAAGGGTTAATGGATTGGACTATTTAGTTTAGGGTCCATTTGGTTGTAACTAAAATTCACAAGGACTATTTTTGTAATATATGAAAAGTAAAGGGACTGAAAATGTAAAATCCCCAAAGTGCTCATAAGGACTTACTTTGCCAATATTCCAAAGTTTCAAAAACCATTTTCATGCCTTTTTCATTTTTCAAAATTTTCCGAGGACTAAAAATGAAATTTTTCAAAGTCCGGGGACCAAAAGTGAAAATTCTCAAAACTTTTACCCAAGGACTAAAAATAACTTTTGTGAATTCCCAAGGACCAAAATTAAGTTTTCATTCAAAATTATCCCACCAGGGACTGAATCTGCCAATTATTGAAACTCCAGGGACTTAAACGGTAAATTTCCAAAACTTTCCAATTTTTCACCAAAGGACTAAATATGACATTTTATGATTTCAAAATGACCTTTGGTGATAATTTTCTATATTTTGAATATCCAGGGACTAGATTTGTAATTTTATGAAAGTTGAGGGACTGAAACTGCCAATTTTGCAAACTTTGTGCGTTTTTCGTCTGTTTTTGCTCATTTTGCATCTAAAACATATAAAACACAATTATGAAATATTTTCAGTATTTTGATGCATTACTGAGTGTTTTTGTATGTTTTGCAGTTCATATTAGACCAAAAATGATGAGTGTTTGAGCACTCATCAATCGTACATGCTAAGGAAAATTTGTTAAACTTACGTTTACAACATATAAAGAGAAAATAGTTAAACATGATCTTCCTTAAAACTTACAAATTTACAAAATGAGTAATGTTGTTAGATTAAAATACCCTTACTTATAAATTATTAATTATTTAAATTGTTAATTACAATTTAATTCAGGCTTTCTCCACTCTAATTTACACTCGTATATATACAAAAAAATAAACATCAATCAGTACATAAACAAATTAACGCTACTATATATTGTTGCCATTATGCGCGGCGTAATTGTTTAGTATTATTTTATTAGTGTTAGATGAGATTAATACATTCTCTTCAATATACTCCATTCTTTAAATATGAATGCTTTATTACTTAGAATAATTAGTTATTTTTTCAAGAATAATCAATTGCTTGAAAGTTGAAACATAATATCCTATATTACATAATTTATTGATTCTGAGAGCAACGATATGGTATAAATTTTTCATTTTTTTTCACCGAATGACATGTCATGTTAGATTTTAATTCAAATTCAATACCGCTCATCTTTTAATTGGTTAATGTATCATGTATGTACAATTCATTATGAAATATCATCGTGTGAAAATATTTTGTAAAAATTATGCAATTCTAATATTTCTCTTGTTTTTAAATATTGGTTCGTACCAAGTCTTTTTGAATAGTTATATTCAAACCGAGTTATGAACAACAGTACAAGTCATTATGACATATCATTGTGTGATATATCAATGCAGCATGCTTTCTAAAAAAAAGTAAATTCTCAACAAAATATATTTATTATTAACACATTAAATACTAAAGTATATGATTGAAGCCTAAAATAGTTACAAGTATAATTCAGAAGATATGTTTACACGCAAATAGGATTTTACTCGTATTGTAATAGTTGAATAATTGATTTGAATGTTATAGTTTTAATTGAATGGTCATTTAAAATTAAATTTTTTAATCGTATGAATATTTAGAGTTAAGGATTTTATTTAAACAAAAGTTTTGGAGTTAAGGATAAAATTATTGTCTACACAAAGTTAAGGAGTTAAACTAAATGGCCAAACAAAGTTAAGGATCAAACATTGCTAAGAAAAGTTAAGTGGTTAAACCAAACTTAAAGTTAGAAGATTAAACCGTTATTTTCCCTATTTGCAACAATTTCATGGTCTAAAACTCCAAATAATTTCACTGGATATTAACTCTTTGAGGTTCTTTCAATTGAGGTTAACTCTCTGAATGACAAGGTATCCAAACTTCAAAGGAGTCTCTAAGTTTTTCAAGATATAAAAAGAGTACTAATGATCTAGAAGACACAATAAGTCGTCAAAAAATGTCCCACGATAAGAAAGGTCTTGGATTTTCAAAACATGAGAAAAACACCTCTGAATGTTTAAAAAAACCAACAGTATTTGTAAAATCAAGTCAAAACAAAAATCCACAAACTTCTGAGCCTGACGCGCTGGATGACGCACCGACGCGCCAGGACTCTGAGGGATGTTGGATCTTCATCAAATAATTTTCCTAAACCAATTACTCCTCAAGCTCCTTTTGCAAACACTCGACACTAGTACAGATTTGGCCTTTCGTCACATATAGCGTATTTCGAATGGTCACACATCAACATATTTACGTGACTAAATGTACCAGCCTTAAATAAACAGCCACACTTGATCCGACTTGTGTGGCTATTTCGTAAAATATATGTCACACATTGGTGTATATATGTGACTAGAGGGTAACTGGTAAATATTTTTCGACATTTTAGTCACTTTTAATTCGGGACGTGTGACTGATACAAATCAGCTCGAAACATTAGTCACACTATAGATATACATATGTGACAAATATATGTCACACAATTGAACAGTGTAACTAAAAAAGATATATGGTCACATGAAGTACGTGCGTATGTGGCTAAATTATATAGTCAAGTTTGTCACACATTATATAAACGTGACTGCTATTCTTTGCTGAATAGTTAGCCACATATGAATTTGAAATGTGTGACAACTAAAAATTCAATTTGAAACGTTAGTCACGATATGCATTTAAGAGTGACAAATATATGTCACACACTTGAAGAGTGTGACCAAATGTCATATATGGTCACACTAAACCATACAAACATGATTAAGCATAACGAAAATTTGATACATATGGTCACGTAAGTTAATATGTGTGTCTAAAGTTTAGTGTGTGTTTGCTTTCCAAATCCTAATGTGTATAGTCACATATATTTGTAGCACGATCATGTGACTATAGGCTTTACAATAGTCACACCATATCACAAATGTGTATTTAAATCATGATTATGGCCATGTTATAAGGGTATTATATGTGACCATTAACCATGTACACATTTATCCTTGTAACATAAATGAAGTTGTTGTAGTCTACTTAAATTATGTTAATCGTTACCTAAAAATAGATTTAGTTAGTAGTAAAATGAATTTAGATAGGATTGTTTTATTTTTTTAAAATTTACAAAGATTTGTTGTTTTAATATTGGAGTTTTAAATGTTTGTAACAATCATTTAAAACTATAATGTAAAAGTTATAATCTAATTAAAATTCTTGTATTTACAAATGAAATAAAGTTAAAACATCAAGTTAAACGAAATGAAGTAGTTGTAATTTACTTTAATTATGTTAATGCTGCTTGGCATAACTTAATGCTGTTATGCATAAATTAATGTTGCTAGGAAATTTTGGGATGTGTATGTTGGTAACCCAAACGTTTAGCAATTATTACCCAAACACGCCTAAAACACATTTTCACATGTAATTACCCCGCCTATTTATATGCTATAACCCAAGTAACTACCTCATTCATCCAGTAAACAAAAACAGTAAAACATAAATTGTATCAAAGGGTGCAAGAATGTCTCAATTTGTGCTTCTTCAGGAACTTGAAGCGGCTGCTAACTCAACTGAGTTACCACATCAAATGACGGTGTATTTTTGATAGGGAGACACAGCGTGATGTGAAGTATGCGAAAGATCTGTTTAAGGCATATCAAGAGTTGCTTGATATTGTTATTCAAAGGAACAAGTACATGGCTGAAATGGAACTTGTGCGTCCTTCGGTGTAGATGTTCAAGTGCTTGGAGTATTTTAAGAAGCTTCAAAAGTCCGACGTTATCGAGCTTTTGGAATTGAAGAAGAAGATTGCCGAAGCGAAGCTCAAGCTTTTCAACAAGCACGCATTTGTCAAGGGACTTTAGAGTTTCTTTCAATGTTTTTTATCAACCATGTTATGTTCCTTTGAATTTTAATGTTATGTTTTTATCATGTCATGTTTTTATTTTTTATTTATTTATTTTTTATTTTTTTAATCAATTTTAATGTTATGTTATTAATTATGTTGCCTGCAAGTAGATATACTAGTGAAAACTGCAAATTTGTTCATTGCCATAGAAAAGCTTGACTTTTTGGAGTCTAAATCCATTACAATAGGCTAAATTACACAAACAACTATTGTAATAGCAGTAGTAACTTAATAATAGCATTAGTAACTTTTGTACAAACAACAGAGAAGATACAATTCTCTATTTAATGAAAACAGAGAAGCTACACCCCTGCTACCTCCAAACACCTTATCTTCTTTTATTTCGTTCTTGCATTTGTCTCTCATACTGAGCACGAATTCTTTCAATGAGATCTTTAACTACCTCTGTAATTTTTTCACATATGATCTTTTTAGATATCATCACAGCATGTAAATTAGCACTCAAAGGATACTCTTTTTCTGCAAGCATAAAAACATCAACTCCACCTTGTGTTGATAACTGATGTACATGGCAACTATCATAAAACTTCCATGAAGTTGAGAGATCATAAATTGGGAAGTTCCAATAGTTATCAGCTGGATCAGGTTCATATAACCTGTGTAACTCAACCCACAGCTCTTGCTCTTTCACATCTGGCTTCTTGATTGTTTTGAGTTTTTTTTAACCAACTCCCATAATCTGTCTAAGTCTTCTCTGTCACTTCTTCTTATCAATTCCTAAAAACTTTTGCACACTTCTGAACCTCCACCAAACCTGATTATCTTCCAAGCCTTTCCAAATTTATCTTTGTAAATCTCCCAGTCTATGATTGGATGTCTAGATTGAATAGGATCAGCATATACTGTTTCAAGAACAATCTCCATCATCTGATCAAAAGAAGAGTTGTCTTCATTTCTTTGTGAATCTTTCTTCTTCTCAGCATGCTTGTCTTCAATGATCTTTTGTTTCTTTGATGCTGTTTCTTCTGTACCCATGGGAATAAACTTTTCTTCAATATATCTCTTGCAGTGGTAGTATAGATGTGCAATTTCGTCATATGACTTTCCCCTGAGTTAATGAGGTTTATAAAAACCTTGATTCTTTAAGTATGTTTTCATTACACTCATGAGCGGAGACTTTGTGGTATTTATTTTCCTCTTCTGACTTTGACCTTGCTTCATTGGCTTACTTCGCTGACTCAAAGCTAATTCTACCCCTCTTTCATTTATCAAATCAGCAAGTCTTTGTAATCTGTTATCATCAGTTAAAGTCTTATCTTTGTAAAGTTCTGCAATTCTAGCCTGTAGAACTTCATCCTCATCAATAAAAGCTTGCATTTTTTCTACATGAGCTCTTTTTTTCTACTTTTCTTGAAGAATGAATGCTACTTGCTCTTCTGTTTCAAATTCAGACACTTTATATCTCCTTTTCTCATCCATAAATTTAGCTATTTCAGCTTCATCAACTCTCTTTGCAACCTCTTCAGCAGTAGAAACATCTTGTACCACCTTGGCCAGTTGTTCAACATTACTAGTAGCAGCAGTTTCTCCCAAACTAGTATTAGTCTCTTCCATGATCTTTGAAGCTTCTACAATATTTTCACCTAGAAATTCCACTACCTGCTGTTTATTTACATCTTCCAAAACCCCCTCATTACCCTCATTGTCAGCAACTACATAGTCATCATCTATATTATCACCACTATCAATCCCAATATCCATATCCACATGCATACCAGCACAAGCACCTTCAGCATTTGTTGTTTCCTCCCCTGAGACTCTGCCTTCATTCCTCCCCTGTTTGGGAGGATCCTCCAAACTAGCAGCCTTAGAAGAACTCATCCTGTGTGCTGTGCCCACCTTCTTCAAACGTCTGAACTAAGTTTTTCTTGAGCTCTGTTAACTTTCCAAATATCGAAGTCTCTTTTTCAACTTTTTGATTTTTTCACCTTGTTTTGTTGTGCACTTTTGGAGGCCAAGAACATCCTTTTCTAACTGGGTACAATTGTCCTTCAAATCCTGTATAAGTTTCATTCTAGCCTCATGACTTCAGCTTGTGTTACCTAGACCGAGAGATGGATCATTGGAATTGACATTTTGTACATCAGTATCCGTCAATTCATGTGTTTCAGATCTACCCTCATCACTTCGGGATGTGTTACCTTCACTGAGAGGTGAATCAACGGCTGTATACTCAGTCTTATGTATGTTACCACTGGCCTGCTCTGTTTCTAAGCTAGCAGCAGAAGTGGCAGCCCCTTCCATGACATCCTCACCTTTTTTTTTTTGTGGAAGGTTCACCATATATGGAAAAAGTGGTGTAACCCTTCCTGAAAAATCCTTGCCATTATTTTTCAGATTTGAAAATACTTTCTTTTGTAGTGAGGTGGCATAAAAAGTTTCTCTATGTGTCTTAATATTAGTCAATTGATTTGGAATAATAAGCTGCAAAAACCTTGGATATAATAAAGAGTTACCATCATCATCCAAGGTCTTGATCATGCCATCCAAAATCATTTTTGAAAAATTAAAAGGTTTTCCTTTACTAAGGCATATCACTGCTGATGCCATGGTGGCACCAAACTCATTCCAACCTGTTGTTTTAGGACTCAAACAATGTAAGAGAGTATGAATCAAGAATTTCCACTGAGATGAGAAGAGACCTTTGTAAAATTTTAATCTATCATTCTTCCTCTCATACCCCATTTTTTTCACACCTTTGAAAATGGCGGCATTTTCAAGACACACAATCACTTCATTATCTGGTAGGTTAAGAGATTCCCTAATAGATGACTCAGTTATGAGTATATCTTGGCCATCTACCTTAGCCTTAATCTGTTTTTCTTCATTAAAAGTTATGACCTTAGCAGTAGCCCAAAACTGCTTAATAAAAGAAATGCATATAGGAGGATTCATAGTTAATGCATACCTAATAGGGGTAGCATTCAAGAAATCGATTATATGTGTGAATCCTTCAGAACCATCTGGTTTCTTCAAAAAAGCGACCATGTTGTGTCTGTCAACAAATGTGCGTTTTGATTCAATTGGCAACTCCATCTTGAATTAGGGTTTTGTGATTTGGGGATTTTGAAAATGATTGATAAAAGATGTTAATGTTTGTGATTATAGAGAAATTATGTGTGCGTGAAACAGAATTATCGATTTGATTGGGGATTTAAACCGTTAAGTGTAAATGTTACAAATCCACCCCTGCACTCTTAGTTCTAGTACAAACCCAGCAGAAGTAACGTTTTCTTAGCATCAGTTTTTTTTTTTTTTTTTTTTTTTTTTTTTTTTTTTTTTTTTTTTTTAGTGCAAAGGGTGAATCATTATGTTAATATCAACCAGTAATGAGAAAATTGAGCAATGACAAAAGTACTGGAATTAAGATTAAACATTTTCCATTAAAACTTGAAATGAAAAATTACAAAATAATGTACAAAACCAGTAACATTTACTTAGCAGTAGAATCTGTTTTAGTGCAAAGGGTGAATCACTATATTAATATCAACAAGTAATGAGAAAATTGAGCAATGACAAAAGTACTGGAATTAAGATTAAACATTTTTCATTAAAACTTGAAATGAAAAATTACAAAATACTGGAAATAAAAGTTACACATTTTAGAAATCTACTAATCTAATTTGGGAGATTTCTCCGGGTCAAATGCTACATGTGCATCTTCGTAATCTAACCCATCAAACTCCACATCAGACAAATCATCATCATCCAATGTCTTGTACACCTTGGGATGTTGTTTGAGAGATGGTTTTTTGTTGCTTTGTATTCCTTTTCATCCTCAGCATGTTGTTTGATAGATTGTGTTTTTCCTGCTTTCTTTCTTTCAGCAGCATATCAATTGTACCATGCATTTCCATCCAATTTAAATTTTTTTACACTTTTTGCCGCTTTATTTTTTGAAGCAGACCTGCTTGAACCTTCTCCCTCAACCCATTGTGCTGATCTCTTGTTGTTTGCAGACATTGTTTATGAATACTTCCTGCAGGTTTTTGTTTAGAGATTTGATAAACTAGGATTTGTGATTTGAGATACACATGGAAACGAGTATAAAAAAGGGATATGGGAAAACCAAACTACCTTTGTTTAATGCAGGAAAGGATTGATGTTTCCCACAGGTGGCTTGAACCTTTTCAAGATCTTCGGGCCAACCATGATCCATTGGGACGAGCGTTTGCTAGGGATCAATGCTTATATATAACTCTTGACAGAACTATATACATATTAGTCGCCAACAAAGACTAGTCACAATGGAACATGATTGACCTGAAGAAATCTGCAAAATTTCATGATTGACCTGATCCAAATATCCCTTTGGAAAGTAGTCTGACCATGGATTTGCTGCAAAAAAATTAAAAAATATATTAAAATTTTAAAAAATATAGTGTAAATGAAATAAAAGATAATGTTGCAATTCAGGATGTGTTTGAAACAACCTTTGTTCTTGGAACTAATACTTGATAATTGTTTCTGTATTTTGGCAAAGAGCAAAGATGAATCAGTAATGGATGAAACACCAGAACAAGTTTAAGTTCATACTTGAAAGTGGTGGCTTTTCATCCATCGCTGATACTTCTTCCATCTTTGATACTTGGCTGTTTTAGCCTAAATATTCGCACACACATATGATAACTTTTTTTTCCTTTTCTCTCAATACAAATGCAACATGATTCTTATATCAAAAATATATCATACATATATATAAAGCAAACAGAGTGATACAAACAATCTACAAATGTTGAGTAAAGAATAGAGTCTAAGTAACATGACTCATGTTGAATGCGAGTATGAAGGAGTGTGGCCTGTCATGAACAATACACACTATATCATTATCGCATTGAAGACGTCTCAATGATCAGGCCAGATCTATCTAACGATGTAGATGGGTTCCATCGTTTTAATTGGACCCCGTTTTCTAACGATGTTTAATCTTGATTATTGAAAGAACCATTAAACATCGTTAGAAAATGGGGTCCAATAAAAGCGATGGAACCCATCTACATCGTTAGATAGATGGGCACTGATTATTGAGCTTTAAGTTCTTAGCAACCAAATTCTTACTATCATTTATATTGCTCACTTAAATGTGATGAACATACATATTAGTTATGTAGGTCCTACGACATTAGAGAGCTAATCATGAATCAATGAAATCATATTAAATTTATATCAACAATGCAATGAAAATATTTTCAATGCAACTAAATACATGAAAAAACTCTTTAAGTTCTTGATATGTTTATTGTACTTCAACCTAATCCTAAGATAAAATAAGCTAATCCAAGCTAACCTTAATATCTCTTTTGCTCTAATTATTCACAAAAACAACACAACATGTTCTTCCTTATTCTATCAATACAAATTATACTCGATAATTATTTATGTATTTTGACAAAGAGCAAAGATGAATCAATAATGGATGGACAACACCAGAACAAGTTTATATTCATACTTGAAAGTGGTGTCAGTCCACCCATCATTGATACTTCTTCCATCTTTGATACTTGGATGTTTTAGCCTAAATATTCGCACACACATCCGCCACTTTTCTTCCTTATTCTCTCAATACAAATGCAACATAATTCTTATAACAGATAGTCAACCTAATCCTAAGATAAAATAAGCTAAACCAAGCAAACCTTAATATCTCTTTTGCTCTAATTATTCGCAAAAACAAGACAACATGTTCTTCCTTATTCTATCAACACAAATGCAACGCAATTCTTATAACAGATAATCAACCAAAGCCTAAGAATAAATAGCTCTAAGGGGGTATTTGGATTATATTCATTTGTGATCTTATCAGCTTTTTGAGATTTGAGAACAAAACCTAGATCCGAGTGAGTTGTAACTGTGAGTGTGAGAGAGAAAGAGAGGATTATGGAAATGTGTGAAGTGTGTTTGATAAGTTTGTATATTGATGCGTGGGAATCGCAACAGGCTTTACCTCTCGAGGGATCTCGAGAAGCTTACAACCCCCACCAGGCAGTGTACCTGATCGTTGTAGTATAGTATAGTGACAAGTACCGGGGGATTGATCGTTCAGCTTAGGAATAGTGTCGCTAGGATTAGAAAGCCTAAATACTAGTTCTAAAGGTGAGGGGTGATTATTTTTGTGTTTTTACATTTTTATGAAAGCAAGTAAAATCTCGGGTTTTGGAAGAGTGGGCGGAATTAGTTGCTATTCAACTAACCCAATACTAAGATGCAATCAAAATAAAATACTAAAAATGAAAATAAGCTAAATTATATTAAAGTTGTGAGCAGTAATTGGAGAAAATGTGTTTACTTAGATTTCACTACTCCCTAGATATCTTTTACACGTTAATTACTTGTTATAATTGCATGGATGACGGATCGTATTCCTTAATACCATTCATGGGGTGGCACACATAACTCCCCAATTCTATGAGCTCTTATCTCCTCCTACACCATGCCCAGCACAACTATAGGGATTGTAAACAGTGGCTCATGCATTAAATACAACCAATAAAGACCTAGTGCGCCTCGGTTCATGTTTCTTAAGACGTTCAAGCATGTTACCATTTGGAGATCTGCCAGTTTTCTTAAGCCTAACATATAAATCATTCATCCAAAACAAAGATAAACAAGTAATCAACACATAATCAATATCTAGGTTTCATTAGATCTAAGCAAACACAAGATAGATCTAGCCTAGCATGATAGAATTAAGACAAGAACATGATATAGACAACCAACACATAGACATATTGATTGAATTAGAAGAACACTTATCTTGATTAATCATGCAAGGTATCAAGGGGTTGGAACCCTTGAAAAACCTGTAAAGTTACACCAAAATCGTACTTAGGGTTTCTCCCAAAACTTCTCTTCTAATGTGTGAAAAATAGAAAACTATATATAGAAAAATAATTCTGACGGCGTCAAGACAAACAATGTGACGTCGTCACCTCGCCGCCAAAACTCTCCTCGGACTGCCTAGATCCACTTCTGACGCCGTCAAGACATATATACTTTCAGGCCGTCACGACTCTTTTACTCTTGACGCCCTTCCTACGTGACGCTATCAAATCCGTTCTGGGTCGTCATGGAAATTCATGAGATTTGCTCTTGACGCCGTCAGGGTGTTGCTCTTGACGCCGTCACCTACTGTTCCCAGCATGGAAAATTAAGACTTTGGCGTTTTCTTCACTTTTATGCTCCAAAAACGTCCGAATTGCTTCCTTTTCCAAATTTCTCTCCCAAAGTACCTAAAATCACAAAAGGAATGATTTAGGGCAATATTTGATCAAATAAATTTGGATTCGGGCTTAAATGACCCCCTAAAAGTGGTTCATTTTTCGCCTCATCATATACCCTTACACTTGAGATTTGCTTGTCCTCAAGCAAATGCGCTTTTATTCTAGTCAAAAGACAAGTTAGGGGTCATTTAACACTAATATAAAAGTAATTACAACAAATAATCGTTCCACTAAAGACCAATAGACAAGCACGGAGGTCATACACTAGCACCTCACAAATAGTGTTTAGATACTCACATCTCTCGGGTGTAATAAAGTGTAAATTACAATATGGAAACGGAAGATATCTCTCACTACCTGTCATAGCAAAATAGATTACCATAGGCCTGGGAAAGGATCAAACCTCCACCACATGGCGTAAGCACCTAGGATAAACTATCAAAGAGGTCTTTTAAAGGGTTGTAACGTTAGGTGTAGGGATATGAAATACACGGTTTTGTTGGATAAAGGAAGTTTTATTGGTGGCGAGTTAACAATCTTGGTCAATTACATGTACAATGTGGCGTTGCTAAGCCAAGACTAGACTCGACTTAAGCTAATAAATGAAAAATAACAAAAACATAAAATGAACATAGAATAAAAAGGGATGGTAGTCCGTATGTTTTTTCTCTATTTCCTTTTCTCTATTTTTTTTTTTTTTTTTTTTTTTTTTTTTTTTTTTTTTTGAATTACACTCTTACCCTACCATCCAAAATAATACATCATAGGGGATGAGAATTCCCCTTACACTTGAATCTTTACATACTTTACATTTAAACTAATCTAATGACTCAAATTAAGAAAATCAAAACACTTGGAGCACTTTTAAGATTAACGTACATATGGGGGTAATAATATTATGTTCTTCCCCATTACTCCATAAAATAAGTACTTACCCATGAGTCCCAATCGTCCCAAAACAATATGTACAAGGATATGACTCGACTTAGCAACCATGTAATCAATTAGAAAGTTAACTTAGGGTTTAACAAATAACAATAATGCACTAAAAATGAGCGCATACACGGAAGGCTAAGGCAATTTGGGTGTACATTTACGCGAGGTTGCTCTTGACGCCGTCACCTACTGTTCCCAGCATGGAAAATTAAGACTTTAGCGTTTTCTTCACTTTTATGCTCCAAAAATGTCCGAATTGCTTCCTTTTCCAGATTTCTCTCCCAAAGTACCTAAAATCACAAAAGGAACGATTTAGGGTAATATTTGATCAAATAAATTCGGATTCAGGCTTAAATGACTCCCTAAAAGTGGTTCATTTTTCGCCTCATCATATATACATATATATATATATATATATATATATATATATATATATATATATATATATATATATATATATATATATATATATATATATATTACTGTAGAAGTTTAAAAATCAAGTGTGTTTGATACTCTTGGTAGGGGTGTTCACAGGGCGGTTCGGTTCGGTTAGTTGGAAGATTTTAACTATCCATCGCGGGCCGGGTAATTTATTTATATTATATATGGTTTAGTTCGGTTAACCACGGATATCTAAAAGTAAAAACCGAAACCGAATGCTTGGTTTGTCACTTTCTCGGGTTTTTTGAACACCCCTAATGCTTGGTAGGGGGTTATAGGGGGTGAAGAATGGGAAAGGTAGCGAAAAAATATGTTTGGCAAAGCATAATGCAATAACCCATTACCCAATAGTGGGTAATGGATCATTACCCAATAAATTGGGGGGATTGATCTTCTTTACATTTCCGTTTCCCGACCATTAGCTTACACTTTCCCTTTCCCAAGTTTGAACCAAGCGCACCTGGCCTTTATTGTATTTTGTATTTAAAAAGTCGCCCATGTGAATTAGCCATTATCACCGGTCATGCATGGTTTCCATTACACTATAAGCGACTACAACCCAATGCACATGACCCACGACCCATGTTAATTACCCATTATATTATCGATCACCATGAATGTATTGGTTGATAACATGACACTATAAGCCACTACAACCCAATACAGATGACCCATTACCCATGTTAATTACCAATTGTCAACAGTCATGGATGTGTCATAACATGACACTCTAAGCAACTATCCACCCAATGCATATGACCCATATGATCGATGTCAAATACCCATTAATTAATGAATGTGACCAGTGATAACCTAATGCACATGACCCATGACCCATGTGAATTAGCCATTATCACCGGTAATGCATGGTTTCCATTACACTAAAAGCCACTATAACTCAATGCACATGACCCATGACCCATGTTAATTACCAATTGTCAACAGTCATGGATGTGTCATAACATGACACTCTAAGCAACTATTCACCTAATGCATATGTCCCATATGATCGATGTCAAATACCCATTAATTAATGAATGTGACCAGTGATAACCTAATGCACATGACCCATGACCCATGTGAATTAGCCATTATCACCGGTAATGCATGGTTTCCATTACACTAAAAGCCACTCTAACCCAATGCACATGACCCATGACCCATGCATGTTAATTACCAATTGTCAACAGTCATGGATGTGTCGTAACATGACACTTTAAGCAACTATCCACCCAATGCATATGACCTATATGATCAATATCAAATACCCATTAATTAATGAATGTGACCAGTGATAACCTAATCAATGCACATGACCTATGACCCATGTGAATTAGCCATCATCACTGGTCATGCATGGGTTTGCACCGGCTTGGTAGGTGTATACCATTTGTCATAGACACTAAGAAGCAAGTATCCAGGGACCTTCCCGATCATATGTTATCCAGTATCGAGAAAGTTTGAAGATCAAAGTACTATTGTGTCAAGGTGCTGCTTGAAGATCAAAGTCAAAGTACTGCTGCTTGAAGATCAAAGTTAAAGTACTGCTGTATATTGAAGATTATTCAAAGTACTTCGAAGAGAATAAGGACTTAAGTGCAATATTGATTAAAGGATTAATATGTAATATTGTATGAATATTCTAGAATTAATTAGGAATAATTACTTGTCGTTCAAGTAGATGATGTAAAACGACTTAAGGTTATCTATATAAGGAGCCTTATGATGGTATTAGGGATATAAGTTTTAGTCGAAGTTCTAAGAGTCTTAGAGCTTTAGAAGTCGATAATAGTCAGGGATTGTTAGTGAATCTGTGTAATCAAGCAGGTTCAAGTTTGGTTTAATATAAAAGTTCTTCTTAAGCTTTGTATTAGTAGATTCCGCATACTTTACATGGTCAAAACAGTGTTTCAATATTAATAGTGTTGAGTTTACTCAATATTGTTAAACCCTTACAAGCTACAAAGTAGTTTGGTCAGAGTATATCGATCCAACAACAACAACAATAATAATAATAATAATAATAATAATAATAATAATAATAATAATAATAATAATAATCAAAGGTCATCTCATTAACAATACAATAACTACCAAAGGAAAGACAACTCCTACTCAAACCAAAGATTTTTTAGACGACAAAATCATCAAAGCTATAGACCAAGTTATAATTTTCAAAACAACCGTTGGTCCGCTTTCTCTAAATTCAGTATTGAGAAATTATGTGTCTTGCTTCAAGACCCAAGAATGTTTAACTTTGGCATTTTAAATGCTAACCAAAATATACCCACGAAACAATGGGTACCAAAAGCATGAGTTGTAGCTTTGTTGTAGGTTTATCTCAAAAGTGATCTACAACCGGATGAGTGGATAGTGGATAGCGGTTGCACTAAACATATAACCGGGAATAGGAGATTGTTCACTTCATACATGGCGTATGACGGCAATAAAGTCATTTTTTTGAAGCAAAGTTAACGGAAAAATTGTCGGCAAAGGTAACGTCCTTCATGACTCCATAGAAATTACCAATGTTGAGCATGTTAGTGGTTTAAATTTTAACTTGATTCGTGTCAGTCAATTAAGTGATGATGATTGTGAGGTTAAATTTGCTAAAGTAGATTGTAGTATTAGTAAAAATGGTGTTGTGTTAGCTAGAGGTCATAGGAGGAACAACTTGTATACATGCAAGTTAGGAGATAACTCCAAACAACACATATGTCTTAGATCCAAGGTGGATAACTCAACGCTTTGGCATAGAAGGTTAGGTCACGCTAATATGAGGTTAGTTCAAAATCTAGCTTCAAATGAACTAGTGAGGAATTTACCAAAGTTGAGCTTTGAAAGACATTATTGTGATACATGTCTAGAGAGTCAAGGACAACCAAACAATAAAAATAGAAATGAAGTGGCAACTAATAGGGTTCTAAAGTTGTTGCACTTGGATTTGTATGGTCCATTGATGTTCTCGTTTTAGTATAGTGTTTGTTTTACCGAAGAAATGCTTAGGAAAGTATTTCCCCGGGTCGTGTCCCAGCGAAGGTGTGAATGGAATTCTTAATTCCCGAATCGTGAAACGTGTCGTGAAAATGGTAAAAAGTGATTTGATGAGATTATACTAAGGAATATAAAAATGTAACACAAATAACTAACTAAGCACGTAATTCAAGTAAACAAACTTAAAATGTAACGTAGAATCGAAAAACGTAAGCTAAAACGTAAACGTACGAAATAAAACGCGACTTTTAAGCTACGCTACTCCTACGGACTTGTAAATAATTTTGAAAAGTAAAAATTGATAAAAGAAAATTTTGAGAAAAAGAAAAATATTTTTTTGACTTTTTAATTATTTTTTATGAATTAAAAACTAATTAACTAATTAAAAATTAAAAGAAAATGAAAATAAGGTGAGAAAAATGAAAAAATAAATTTTGAAAATTATAAAATAACTAAAAACTAATTTTTTTGGCTTTTTGTGTAATTTTTGGGAATTAAAAATTATTAAATTTATTTAAAAATTCAAATTAAATCCAAAATAAATGAGAAAAATGCAAAATAAATTTCTAAAATTCTAAAATAAATGAAAATAATTTTCTAAAATATTCTTGGATTTTTCAGATTTTTTTGGATTTTTAGTAAATAAAATGTATTTAAAAATGATCAAAAATGAAAATAAAATAAGAAAAATAGTAAATTAACTCAGAAAAATTTGAAAAAATTACAGAAAATCTAAAATAATAAAATAAACTTGAGAAAAAATTTTGAAAAGAAAATAAGCAAGAAAAATGCTGATAAGCTAAAAACTGCTTATTTGGAGTGTGTTTATTTATAAGCAAACTTGACCAAATGTTGACCAAATGATATTTTGACTCAAAGAAGCTTAAAGGAACAGAATTTGAACCAAATGAAACTCAGAAACACAGATATGGATCAAACAGTTGAATATAAGCTCTTTTTGAATAAGCAGTTTGTTAAAAGAATAAGCCAGAAGCATAAACTCAATAAATCAAACAACTACTATTTCTGAGAGACTAAAATGAACCACAAATCACAAGTTCCAAGCAATAAATCACATTAGCAGGCCTATTCTATGAAATCAGAAATCAACTTAACTACCTAACTTGCAGGCTAAATAAGCAATCCTAATAAGCTTCAAAATGCAAAATTAAGGGGGCAAAAGCTTCACTACAATACTGAGAGTCTAAATTTCCAAAAAGCCCTATCACAACTATCCAATTACTTACCTAAATGGAACCTAGATCAACAGCTCATGACCCAATTCTGCTGCAAATTTTGACTTTCAATTTGTACAAACAGTTTGACCAAATCCAATTTCATATGATCAAAGCTATCCCTAGGTGTTGTCTTAAGCTAACTTGTGAACTAGTTAAACTAAATGAACCTAGATCTTACTCAGATTCAACAAGATGCAGTAGCAGAAACAGTAAAGGTAAAACAAAAGTGGAAATTCAAGCTACGTTTGACCTTAAGCAAATTGAACTACCAATATAATGCTAAATCTGATCTATATAAGCCTAATGCAAGCAAAGGAACTCAAAATTTCAGCAAAACATGAACAATATCCACCAACAATAATCAAATCCGTATCACATTAATTCAAAACTTAAAAGCAGAGCCAAACATGATCCAATCAAGCTTAATTCAATACAGCAACTCAGATTCACTACCAAAATCTCACAGCAACTTTCATCAAAATAGAAGACAGATAGTAAAACATGAAAGCAACAATAAACCAAAAACAGATAATAAACTAGGCAATTACTAACTAATAATAATACCACAACAGAAATAAGCAACTATTTAATACTAAACTCAATGAAACAGTAACAATAAACACTGATCTATACTAGAAATATTTAGCTTGAAAGAATGAAAATGAGACTTACTATCCACCTCTCAGCCAAACAGAGAGGTCTTCCCTCACAGCCTGTCTCTAGACAGGCCAATGGCTCCTCTTTGGCTGCCTTTATTCCAAATAAGCAGTGCTTATTAAATAAGCACTCAATATTTGACTTGTGTTGACTTTTATAGAATTTGAGAATAAGGACTGAATAAGCTCACACAAGGCTATCAATAAGCTTATATGAGCTTATATGAACAGGTAATAAGCTTCAAACAATTTTTTTTTCTGATTATCTTATTATTATTATTATTATTATTATTATTATTATTATTATTATTATTATTATTATTATTATTATTATTATTATTATTATTATTATTATTTTTTTTTTTTTGACTTTCTGAATAAGTGAAAATTAGAAATGTAAAACAGGAATTTAAAAACAACAACTACTATCAATTTAAACTAATAATAAGTAAACAACAATTATAAAGACAATGAAATTTAAAGCAATAGACTGAAATTATATTAATATGAAAATGAGTACAAAGTTTTTGGAAATTACAATAGAAACTGAACTTAGATACTGAAATTTAAATGACAAGAAAATAAAATTGATCAAAATCTTTCTAAAACATGAAAAATTGGACAACTATTTTGAGTGAGGAGGTGAGCCTTATATAGCTGAGCTGAGGTGGTTTCCAGGTTACCAATCCGTGTGATGTTGTGTTTCCTCTGAGTCCTATCAACCCTTGGATTCACTTCCAGATCCTTCCCATCACTTGTGACCCTTGGATTGAATGATATGATGTGATTGATCCTCGGTGTGTCCGGTGATTTGACCACGTGTCATTCCCTCTGCCATTCTCTGACTCTGCTGACCCTTCTAGAACACCTTATCATATGGTAATTATTACGGGGTTGGGGTAATTTTGTGAAAAGGTATTAGGGTTCATCCAAACTGTAACTTTTCTCGGTATTTAGTGAATTTGGGAGGCGGGTGATTTTGGGTGTGTTTTATTTGTTTTCGTTGACTAGATGTAAGGGTTGACTTGGGTATAAGTGGTGGAATGGACCGGGTATTATGGAATGTTGGGCTTTTATTATATTTTGGGCTTAGGAGGTACCCGTTTGGTTTGTTATGGATTTAAGGATTAGGAGTAGTAAATTTCAACCAAGGATCATTTTTGTAAAATTTTGAAATTAGAGGGACCATTTCTGTACTTTATCAAAAATATCTTCCAAGGGTTCTTGTTGACATTCTTTGACTCATGAGGGACCATATTTGACTTTCCTTTGAAATTTACTTCAAGGGACCATTTTTGCCAAAATCTGAAAGATGAGGGACTAATGTTGCCAATTCTTCAAACTTTTTCCAAGGACTAATTATGCAACATGATGAATCTCTGAGGACTTTTCTGAACATTGTGAGCTTTCTATGATCATTTTGCTTCCCCGGCTCCGGCTTTTGACACTTTCCATTCTCGTGCTCGTTTTTGTCGGTTTTGGCATCGTTTTTGTTTATTTTTCACATATCAGTACCTGCACATACACAAATACAAAAACATACGTTCTCTTGGCATTTTTGGTTAGTATTTGGTATTTTTGGTCTGAATTAAGGCCTAAAAAGGATGTGTGATTCATCACTCATCATCCATCTCCAATCCAAAGCTACGAAGGAAACTTCTACACTTTGACGATTGTCGATGACTATACAAATTATACGTGGGTACTATTTTTAGAATCTAAGGATGGTATTTTAGGTAAATTTGATACGTTAAGAAAGAAGCTTGAAAACCTACTTGATTGTTCTATTAATTCAATAAAAACAAATCATAGTAGTGATTTTGATGAAATGAAATTTGGGAGCTTTTGTGAACAACATGGAATATCTTTTAACTTATCGGGCCCGTTCATTTCTCAATCATTTGAGATTGTTGAAAGAACACATTGTAAGTTAAGAAAGATGAGTCGAGCAATGCTTGATGAGTAATCCATTTCACAAAAGTTTTGGTGTCATGCCTTAGATACCGCATGCTATATCTTTAATAGAGTCTACATTAGGAAGGTCATAAATAAAACACCGTACGAGATACTTAAAAATAGGAAGCCTTCCCTAGAGTACTTTAAGGTGTTTGGTTGCAACGTATTTATACTTAACACCAAAGAATATCTCACCAAATTCGACCCAAAGTCGTATGAAGGTGTGCTCTTAGGATACTCTCAAACTACCAAAGCATACATAGTGCTTAATAAGGAAACAATGAGGATTGAAGAATATCTCAATGTGACCTTTGATGAGAGCATGCCCGAACCTAAATCATCTCCTTCGGTAGAAGATGATGTGATCAATGAACACATAGTTCAAGATCAAGAAAGGTCTCTGTTATTACAAGTTAATGTTTCGGATGAAGGCAATCCTAAGGAAGTGAGAGAAGCGAGGGGTCATCCTATAAAACAAGTCATTGGTGACTTGAATAAAAGGACACTTAGGTCACAAAATAAACAAGTTCAAGTTTTGGCATGACATTTTTCAAAAATCCAAATTGTTTTGGGATAGGTCTAGATGATCATGGTTGACATGCATGTTAGGAAAAAAATCTTTTAAGATAAAGTTAGATGTCTAGATAGTGTTTGCTTTGTCCTACTTAGGTGCTCTTAGAGCTTATGTGCTTATGTGACTAGGACTTATGTGAAGGCATGGAAGGAAATACAAATAAATATTTTCTGAGAGGAAAGATATGTATCAATTCATTATTCGAACGATGGTTGATAATATTCAAGATTCTACATGTCTATACTATGTGTGATGAACAAGAAGATTTAACTCAAAGTATCTGATTAAAACTTAATAAGATTGAAAGTCATTTGTGTCAAAATTACCAAGATGAGATAAAACTTCTGATCACGACTCACAATTGTATTGAAGAATCTATATCTATATCTACTTGTTCAATTTATGTGAAAATTGCATGCTTTGTGTTTTAGGGTAGAGAAGAAAAGAAAATGAACTTTATGCAAGCATACAAACTACTTACGTAGTTGATGAGAATTTTAGTGGTTCAAATTCGGTATGGTATTGCATAACAAACTAAAATACCCATTTAATAGACTTAATGAGCTAAGTACCTCATCCGAGATCTTAGAAACTTATGTTGTTAATGCAAGTAACACATAAGGATTATTAAAGTCGACACACTACACAACAAACTATGAACCAGAGATATCATGGATTGTGTATCGACTTTCTATACAATATATGATGGTTCATAGGACCTAGCTTGTGTACCTAAATTAAAAATACACTTGATACCTATACATATACAACTACACTCTTGCGATGTATTACACGAAATACTTGCACTTAGTTCATGTATGATGAGTTGTAGGTTCTACATTATGTTGAATAGAATCATCTTTACTCCAAAATGATGATCTAGAAAGTTTTCTCATCCAACCACAATTGGAAGTACCATGCATTGCTTAAAAAATTATGGTGCATGCATGATACATTATGGGAACTAGCACATGAGAAACTAGATCATCCAATTTTAAACAAAAGCAAACTAAAATCACTCATGTCACCCCTTGAATAATCATGCTCATCACATGTGATATGGTATCAAAGTATATGTATTAGATGTCTTGACCATCCTTTCAAGCATCTAAGTACTTGGATTGCATCATTTCCATGTTGAATTCTTCAATCTTCACACCTAACACTTCTCTTCTTCTCTATATAAGTGACTAAGAAACTAGGATCAATGCACACTCTCTACTCCTTCTTTAGTCTTATATCTTAGAAAATCTCTCCACCTAAATTGAGCAACTCTTCCAAAAGTGATTAAAAAGGAAAATCTATCGTTGTGGATGAAGAACTAAACGATGAATGGGAAAACCCATCATGTGATGACAATCAAGTTCTAAGAAACTATGTGATTAAGGGTTTGTGGAATGATCCCATATGGTACAAGATTGGGTACACTCTCCCTCCTAAGCTTGATGTCTCAAACCATGACCATGCACAAAAGTGTAAATGTTGTGTGAAGACTATCAAGATTGAGAATGATATTAAGGATCTTCAAGAGGAGTTAAGGGAGTTGCACCTTACCTACAAGAACAATTTTGTGATGTTAGCAAATGTTGTGAAAGATCTTACAAAGGTTGCCGCTCAAAAGCACAAGAAGTAATTGCGTAAGGGCAACCATTTTTGATAAGGTGAAAAGTGTACCGCTTTTGGGGGGTCATTTAAGCCTGAATTCGTAATTATTTGATCAATTATTGCCCTAAATCGTTCCTTTTGTCATTTTAGGTACTTTTGAGAGGAAATTTACAAAAGGAAGCATTTTGGACGTTTTTGGAACGAAAAAGTGAAGAAAACGACAAAGTCTCAAAATCCTTGCTGGGAACACTACCTAACGGCGTCAAAGCAATGCAAGTGACGACGTCAAGAGTGGCAAAAGAGGTGGATGTGGAAAATACACGTGACAGCCCAGAGCATTTTCAAGGCTATTTGGCATACGACGTCACCAAGGCCGTCAGGGTCAAAACACATGTGACGGCCCATAGTATATTTACACATGACGGCGTCAGAAGTGGATCTAGGCAATACGAATTTTATCTTGGCGGCGAGTTGACGGCGTCACAAGCTAAAACGTGACGCCGTCAAGGTGTAAAATCTATATATAGTTTTCTAATTTTCATTCATTAAGTGTGGAACTTTTTGGAGAGCTTCTTTGTAAAACCCTAGACGAATTTTCTATGATAATAAGGGTTTCAACCCTTGTTCCATCCACGTTCAATTAAAGATAAGTTTTCCAATAATCATACGATATGTCTATGTGTTGTGTGATTCTATCTTATGTTTTTCTTCTTTTTAACATGCTAGGCTAGATTTTTGTTGTGTTTGCTTAGATGTAATGAAACCTAGATGTTGATTATTGGTTGATGGTGTTGTTTATAATTGTTGTGGATGATTGTATTCGATGTTAGGCTTAAGAAAACTGGCAGACTTCCAATTGGTAACTTGCTTGAACGTCTTAAGAAACATGATCGGAGGTGTACAACGATTTATGGTTGTATTTAATGAATGAGCGAATTCTAGTGATCCCATGTTAGGAGCTTTTAGTCGGCTCGACATAGGAGTGAAGTAGGAGCTTATAGAGTTAGGGAATTTCGTACACAGCCCTACGACTAGTATTAAGGAATATAACCCGTCATCCATGCAATTATAACAAGCTAATCAACCGGTAAAATATATATAGGGAGTAATGAAATCTAAGTAAACATTATTAGTGTTCACACCACAAATTAGTTTTAGTTTATTTTATTTTATTTTGGTTGCATCTTTAGTTAATTGGGTTAGTTGACTAGCAACTAATTCCGCCCACTCCTTAAACACCCGAGATTTTACTTGCTTTCATAAAAATATAAAAATACAAAAAGAATCATCCCTCACCTTTAGACCTAGTTTAGTAGACGTTTTAATCCTAGCGAACACTATTCCTGAGTTGAACGATCAATCCTCCGGTACTTGTCACTATACTATACTACAACGAACAGGTACACTGCCTGGTGGGGATTGCAAGCTTCTCAAGATCCCTTAAGAGGTAAAACCTTTTGCGAGGGTGCAATTCCACACATCAAGTTTTTGGCGCCGTTGCCGGGGAACACTTCGATAGGTTACCCACCAAGGAAGAACGGGAATACCATAAGGATCTATTCGATGACCCCGAGACACCATACATCCTTGGTTCACCACTCATCAAGGCGGGTGATCCCTCTAACATCAACATACCATGCAATATTGGGCATATGCATGTGTGGAAAGCCTACATCGATTTTAGATCTCCCATAAACATTATGACTAGGACCTATTATAATTGGGTAATGAAGAAGCAACTTGGATATAGGATGATGCCCAACACGAGTTGGATGAGTAACTTTGTGGGAAGAGTGAAAGGATTACATGTGAAAATGCTTTATTTTGTTTTTAACTTCTTCTTAATTACATATAAAGGTATTTTGCAAAGGCTAAGTGTAAGGGAAACCCAAATTTGTTTATAAAACGAAATTGACATGAACCACAACAATATTAAATGAACATGTGTATTAGTAATTGTTTGAGTCAAATGCTTGTATCGAGTCATAATGATGTTTTGCAGGATTTTCCATGAAGTAAGGCATAAGTTTTTTCAGAAATTTTCCGGAAACTTAACATGAGATTTTTGCATGAACATTCTGACGACGTTAGGAGTTAAAATCTGACGGCGTCAGGTGCTAAAATTCTGAAAAATTTTGCGAGTTTTGTTTATACCGGAGTCTTAAAGTTTTTATTGCTTATTTAGTTTTATAAAATCCAGGAAATCTGCAAACATTCATTCCACAAGCATTATATCTTAATTTGTTTTCTAGGATTATTTTTAGTATATATAGATTGTCGCCGATTTTATGTGAGGTTTGCCTTGATTGTATTCTCAGGTTTAACAGGTTACATTAGACAAGAGGATGATTTATATTTCTGGAGGGAAGCTTTCAAAGTCCATTTTCTTGGAAGAAGATCTTACCTTGTTGACACACTATCCACACTGAACGAATCAGGGGAGTATTTGTTTTAATTCTCTTACCGTATTTTCTTTTACATCTTTTTATTGAACATTGGGGACAATTTTGAGCCTAAGTGTAAGGGGAGGGTAAATGATGATACTTTTAAGAATACAATTACGCTTGAGTTTGTTTGTTCGATAGTAGGTGTGTAATAAAACTAAGAGAAATTGTTGTTAGGGCAATTTTAGCGCCAAATTTAAATTTTTTTACAACATTTAGGAGTGAAGCTTTAGCCTAAATGAGCGTCTCATGGATAGGAGTTGTATAACTAGCACAAAAACCATACCACTCAGAAAAATTTTCCACCCAAATATGTGAGGTTCGCCTTTAGATTTGTTAGGAAAAGCATTCATTATTAGTGCTTATGAGTGTACCGGTAGTATTTAGATTCTAGAACTTGCATTAGTGATGCATCCCGAGACCGCTAGTGAGACTACATTCGTGTAGTAGAATTTACTACATGATAAGAGGCATTAGGATCACCCTTGTGTTAAACCCATATCATAATTACTTGACCATTTAAGTCAATTACATTGACTAGTAAAGTCAATTAATTTTCCCACACCTTTGCGTTGTACTCATTTTTAGTACACGATACCCCTAGTACACCCCTCCGAGCCTATCTTTTCGTTTCTAAGTTTAAGCATCTTACTTAAAGGAAGAATTTGTTAACAATCCACCTCAAATGTGCAACCAAATCGCCTTACCTTCCGTGTATGCACTCATCTTTAGTGCATTATTGTTATTTTTTTAAACCCTTAGTTAATTATCTAATTGGTTACATGGTTGCTAAGTCGAGTCATCTCTTGTACATATTATTTTTGGACGATTGGGACTCATGGGTAAAGTACTTGTGTTATGGAGTAATGGGGAAGAACATCATATATTACCCCCATATGTGCATTAATCTTAAAAAGTACTCCAAATGTTTTGATTATCTTAATTCGAGTCATTAGAATAGTTATTAGTAAAGTATGTAAAAGTTCAAGTGTAAGGGGGACGTAACTCCCCTATGATGTATTATTTTGGATGGTAGGGTAAAAGTGTATGCAAAAAATAATTAAATAAAAAAAATAAAAAAAAATAAAAAATAAAAAAAAAATCAAAAAAATCAAGAAAAAGTAAAAGAGAAAAACATACGGACTACCATCCGGTTTCATTCTATGTTTGTTTTATGCTTTTGCTATTTTTGATCTATTAGCTTAAGTCGAGTCGAGTCTTGGCTTAGCAACGCCATGCTATACATGTAATTAACCACGATGATTAACTCGCCACCAGTAAATATTGCCTTTATCCAACAAAACCGTGTTTACCATATCCCTACACCTCACGTTATAACCCTTTAAAAGACCTCTTTGATAGTTTTTGTCCTAGGTGCTTACGCCAAGTTGTGGAGTTTTGTTCCTTTCCCAAGCCTATGGTAATCTATATGCTATGACAGGTAGTGAGAGATGTTTTTCATTTCCTTATTGTGATATATACTTTATTACACCCGAGAGATGTGAGTATCTAAACACTATTTGTGAGGTGCTAGTGTATAACCTCCGTGCTTGTTTTTGGTTTTAAGTGGAATGATTATTTGTTGTAATTACTATTATCTTAGTGTTAAATGACCCCTAACTTGTATTTTGATTAGAATAAAAGCGCATTTGCTTGAGGACAAGCAAATCTCAAGTGTAAGGGTATTTGATAAGGCGAAAAGTGTTCGCATTTGGGGGGGGGGGGCATTTAAGCCCGAATTCGTAATTATTTGATCAATTATTGCCCTAAATCGTTCCTTTTGTCATTTTAGATACTTTTGAGAGGAAATTTACAAAAGGAAGCATTTTGTACGTTTTTGGAGCGAAAAATTGAAGAAAACGACAAAGTCTCAAATTCCTTTCTGGGAACAATACCTGACGGCGTCAAAGCAATGCAATTGACGGCGTCAAGAGTGGCAAAAGAGGTGGATGTGAAAAATACACGTGACGGCCCAGAGCATTTTCAAGGCTATTTGGCCGGACGGCGTCACCAAGGCCGTCAGGGTCAAAACACATGTGACGGCCCAGAGCATATTTACACATGACGGCGTCAGAAGTGGATCTAGGCAATACGAATTTTATCTTGGCGGCGAGTTGACGGCGTCACAAGCTAAAACGTGACGCCGTCAAGGTGTAAAATCTATATATAATTTTCTAATTTTCATTCATTAAGTGTGGAACTTTTTGGAGTGCTTCTTTGTAAAACCCTAGATGAATTTTCTGTGATAATAAGTTTCAACCATTGTTCCATCCATGTTCAATTGAAGATAAGTTTTCCAATAATCATACGATATTTCTGTGTTGTGTGATTCTATCTTATGCTTTTCTTCTTTTTAACATGCTAGGCTAGGTTTTTGTTGTGTTTGCTTAGATGTAATGAAACCTAGATGTTGATTATTTGTTGATGGTTTGTTTATAATTATTGTGGATGATTGTATTCGATGTTAGGCTTAAGAAAACTGGCAGACTTCCAATTGGTAACTTGCTTGAACGTCTTAAGAAACATGATCGGAGGTGTACTATGATTTATGATTGTATTTAATGCATGAGCGAATTCTAGTGATCCCATGTTAGGAGCTTTTAGTCGGCTCGACATAGGAGTGAAGTAGGAGCTTATAGAGTTAGGGAATTTCGTACACGGCCCTATGACTAGTATTAAGGAATATAATCCGTCATCCATGCAATTGTAACAAGCTAATCAACCGGTAAAAGATATCTAGGGAGTAATGAAATCTAGGTAAACACATTTTCTCTTATTAGTGTTCACACCACAAATTAGTTTTAGTTTATTTTATTTTATTTTGATTGCATCTTTAGTTAATTGGGTTAGTTGACTAGCAACTAATTCCGCCCAGTCCTTCAACACCCGAGATTTTACTTGCTTTCATAAAAATATAAAAATACAAAAAGAATCATCCCTCATCTTTAGACCTAGTTTAGTAGACGTTTTAATCCTAGCGAACACTATTCCTGAGTTGAACGATCAATCCCCCGGTACTTGTCACTATACTATACTACAACGAACAGGTACACTGCCTGGTGGGGATTTCAAGCTTCTCAAGATCCCTTGAGAGGTAAAACCTTTTGCGAGGGTGCAATTCCACGCATCAGTTATGCTAGGGCATAGGTGATATGGTTGATCATCATGAGGATGAATAATGGCTTTTAGTAGTGTGTTATCCAGCTTGTATTGGTAGTAAATCTTGTTGTTTGCCCTATGTTTCTCATGAAATGAAATTATTTGCATTCTATATGATCGTGTGAATTCATGTTTATTTAATTACTAGTTCCGTGCTCAACAAATGGTTATTGGAGTCATATTGGACAAATAATATATTGTTTAGGATAAGGCTGTAAACGAACCGGACGAACACGAACGAAGCCTTGTTCATATTCGTTCGTTTAACTTTAACCGAACAAATAAACAGACACGAACACTTAAACAGACAAATTTTCTTGTTCATGTTCATTTAATAAGAAAATGAGTTGTTCATGTTCGTTTATGTTCGTTCATTAAGACACTAAATGAACGCTAAAAGAACATAAATGATCGATCGAACATAAAGGAATATAGACAAATAAATATAAACTTCATTAAATTATGCAAAATATATTGTTTTATAAGTGTTGTTTTGTTTAAGCAAACTAATTTTAAAATTATACAAATAAAGGATATGATATACAAACATAAATAAATAAATGATTATAAACGAATGTTAACGAACGCATAATCGGACGTTCACGAACATAAATAAATGAACGGGACTTTTGTTCATGTTCGTTCATTTAACTAAACGAACGTAAAATATTTTTCATGTTCATTCATTTAATAAACAAACGAACATAAACGAACTTTTTACCGAACGGTTCATGAAATGTTCACTGAACGTTCAGTTCATTTACGGCCCTAGTTGAGGACTAACCCATGTTTCAAGTATCCAAATGGTAATCTAACCCATTTTTGTCTTTCACATGTGAATATTGCTTGGTTGTTATGTGTTGTATTTTATGTAGCTAGGCCACCGCAAAGGTGAGGCTCTTGACCCATGGATCCCCGGCTTCGAAGAAAGGGGAGCAATGATCTAGGGGGAGATATGATCAAGGGGAGCATGTTCGAGCACATGTACGAGTTCCATTTAGTCCCACCTTTTTTATTCGATAAAAGGGGGAGAAAGAAAGCAAGAGCATGAAGACCAATTCAAGGTAATGACAATGGCATCACCAAATTACAAGGCAAGGTCAAGACACAAGCTACATCAAAGGCGCTTCTTGTCTTCGCTACGGTTTGTAATTTTATTTGCTTTCGGAATTTATTTGTCATCATCAAAAATAGGGAGATTGTTGGGACAATATTGACCAGGTCTCCTTATGTTTTAATGATGAAAAATAAACTTTCGCAACACATAAAATCAAAAAACGTTAGCCAAAACCAATCAACCCAATACTGGGTCTGGCGCGCCGCTGGCGCTCCGACGCGCAGGCAGCGCACCAGACTTCTGTAAAGGTCATAATGGTTTTTGAAATTCGGCTTTCCCCTTATCCGACAAATGTGGATCTTTCAATACAGGTATGTATATGTTATGTGCTTAATTGAGAACACTCGAAACGAGTTTTAGAATTAGAGAGATCCAACTTTTGAAACACCCGTTTTCGGGAAAATGCCTACTCAAGTTTTCTAACTCTTGCTTCTAGCCAAGGCTTTTCTAAACCTAGGGAGCTTATATATTTCACGTAACATCAAGTGAAAGCATTCATATGCTCATATCCCGTGCTTAGGTCTTTGATGAGTGGAGTTTTACTCATCATTTTAGGTCCGAAAAACCCACCAAAACGACCAAAAACACCCAAAATGACCATATTATATTACAAATATCCTTGGAATGTGTTTTTGTGTGTTTCATGTACAAAAGGATTGAAAGCAAGGCAAAAGTGAGCAAAACGACGCGTGGATGGGATTACGGAGCAAAATGAAGCATTACCAGATCGACTCGACAGTCTTCTCTAATCACGTAACGGGTTTACTCCCTTATTGCTCAAACAAAGTCAAAGGTCAATTTGCGTAAACGCATCCTTTCCCGCTTGGGATATGCTTTACATCAAGGCAAAGCACTTAGCTTGTTTGCACCAAGGTGTTGTTGAGTACGTCAAGTCGTGGAAAGTCGCGAGTTATGATATTATGGATTCTCGACGTTGAGTTACTTGAGATTATAAGTAACCTTTGATTTTCTTAACTTATAATCATTATTGTCAAATCTTTTCTTCCTTAATGACAATATGATTATTTCTTAATCAACTCTTTAATTTCTCTTCACATAAAAGAAATCCTCCAACCCTTCCAAAATCCTTCCAAATCTTATCCCCAACATTCCCTTATTATTCTCTTACACCCTTTGTACTTCATGTACTTCTTGTCTCCCACATTCCCACACAATATCTCCAAAACATTCTCTTTCAACATTCCCATCCAACCACTAAGAATCCACCACCACTTCATCTTCTTTATCTCAACCATCCATTTCAAACCCCACTATACCTTCTTTACATACACTCACATACACACTCTCTTGGATTCAAAATATACACACTTCACTCACATACCCTCTCCAACACACACTAGCCAAAGGCTCCCCATCACATCTAACTCTTACACAATCCAACCCATATATTACACACTTTAATATTCATATTTCAAAATACACACACTTCCTCTCACAACCTCTCTACTCTCTCACACACAAGGCTCCCCATCACATCTCAATTCTTACACACATCATATCCATCCAACTCACCGCTCACATCTCTAACAAATAGTTTTTCAAACTACACACACTTCACTCACATCCTCTCTTCCCACACACACTAGCCAACTCACCCTTTAGGCTCCCCATCCCATCAAATCTTTTATTCTCTTACACATCCAACTCATCACCTCTTCACTCTCTAATTCAACAAATGGGAATTAATTTGAATCCTAAGCATAGGTTCCCATTCATCTCAGCCATCTGTTCCTCTCAAACACATCTCAACCCTCCATTCACCCTTTTTCTCCAAGGATGGAATATTCCCTAGGATATTCCTCTCAACCCAACCATGGTTTGTTCTCAACACACCTTTTTCTTAGCCAACCATGGTTATTCTTCTAACTCAACCATGGTTCACTCTAACTCAACCTCATTCTCTCTTTTCCCTCTCACAACATTTGAATTTCAAATTCAAATTTCTTCCCTCTCATGGAATATCCCATGGCCTATTCTCTTCTCTCTTTTATACAATGTGAGGAATACATATTCTACCCCTACTCAATTATCCTTTCTACTCTTTTTATCCTTGGTACTTGGTTTCTCATAATCACTTCACAAAACATTTTACAAATTGGCTATTTGAGTTGGTAAACCTTAGAAGGATTAATGTTAAGGTTTAAATGTGTGAAGTACAATCGGGGGTTTAGCAAGGTTAGGTTTTTATAAGTCTAATATCCAAGTTTGGGAAAAATGTTACAGTGGTCCTGGTGCCCTGCCCAAGCTCTAACGCGTGGGCGACGCGCCAGCTTCGGTAAAATTTTCCTAAGATTGGGTCTTAGCCTATAAATACCCACCTTGCCTCTTGTATTCCTCACCCATTGCCATTATTCTTTCTCTCTAATCCTCTAATTCTATCTTGTGTTCTTAATCTTTCACACTAACATATATTGAAAGAACACATCTCCTTGCAAGGGAAGAATCACAAGAGTCTATTCCACTCTTGTGATTGTGTCGAGGGTCTTCTTATCTCTAACCTTTCTACTACAATCAAGTTTCTAGGTTAGGTTAGGGCCTGGTTGATGAAACAAACACTTATTCTTTGTATTTATTTGTAAGGGAAGTCTTGTGTCTTGGTGACCAAGCCTAGATCATTGGAGATCTAGTTAGGGTTTGATACTTTCGGTGGAAAGTCTTGGTAGTGGTCTTGGTAACCATAGATTAAGTCAAATCACGAGATTCTTTTGGGTGGTTTCTGAGGTCGGAATACCGTGGGAGTAACTCCTTCTTTGTGAGCATCGATATTGGCGCATATCGGTGGAGTGAATTGTAACGGTTTGTAGTCAACCGAAAGGACTAGAGAGTAATTTAGAAGTCAAGAAGGTTCCGGATCTCCCCATTGGGGTTGGATCGACCGGATTTAAGATTAGGATTCCTAATCCCAATCAAACTTAGACTCTAAGTTACATACACTATATAAGGAGGGCTAGGGTCATTGTGTTTTACACCTCTCTACACACAATATACCTAATTCTTTTCTCTCCTCTCCCCTTGCACGTATACTAGGCTGAACACCCCTAATCCCTTAGGGTTTTCGACTTTTGGTTTTTGAAAAAGTGTTTTGTGTGTTTTACTTGCATAAACCTTTACTTAGTAGTAGTACGTGTGTACAAGAACGTGATACTAACACATCATTGTTAGTATTCTTGGATCGATTAACAAAAAGATAAGGGGTTAATCAATAGATTCTTATTCAAACCCTAATTAGGGTTTATATCAATTCAAGGTAGAAGTTTATTCTTGTTTGTGCTAGAATCACAAAGGTATGTTACTTGTTTAAATTATGTTAATCTATTATATGTTATTGATCCTACGCTTCCTCATATGTGATTACTTGATTGTTTGTTTATTTATATGATTGTCATGGTAAATAAATTCTAAGAGTTTGCGCACTTTGAATTTCCAAGACTCGGTGCATATTTAGAAGGTCTCGGATAATAACTCGGTGCATTTCCAAGACTCATGCATGTACAACTCACATCTCATTGCTTCTTTTGCCCACAAAGTTGGAGACACTAGTTCGAGTCTTTAAATCCACTTTCGGATCTTATTGCTATAGGAATATGATATTTTTAGTATGGAAACAAATTCAACAATTGCAACATTTTAGTTTATCAAGCAGAAGAGAAAAGCACATCTCTTGAATAAGAAAAGCTTGAAACACGAATACACGCGTGCTTTGGAAAGGTATCCTAATGATTCGAGGGATAAAGTGTTAGAATAGGACGTTTTCCCTTCCATTCAAAGTTTAGCAAAGTCATGGTTTTTGACCTGATGCAAGTCCCTTCCGTGCAACTGGAATCATTGAATCACAAATCCCATTTCTCTATTAAATTTGGTCTCGTCTGTTTGTGTTCGGTTTGGATTTTGTTGGCCACCTGTTTTGGCCTTTTCTTGGTTTCTTGTTAGCTTTGCTCCTCTTTGTATCTCTTTCTTCATTATCCATCTCAGAGTCGTTTTAATTAAATCCTAGCTTTAAAAAAAAAAATAAAAATGAAATGTATATGCATTATGTAGCAGTGGCGGTGAGTAGCGTGTGCAAGTGAGGCAGCCGCACAGGGCCACCATTTGTGAGGGGCCTCCGATTTAGTATATATCCATTAATATTTATACATTTCTGACTTGAATTTTTATAGCACTTTTTTAAATATTATGTGAGGTAACATCGGATTTAGTATATGTCCATTAGTATATTTTTTGGGTAAAGGGTATTCCACCCGGTAAAATATATTACTCCAAAAAAACGTTTAAGTACAATGGAATGTGGCCGAAGTACCACATTAACCGTAAGCAATCGCTTGACACAACCACTAAATCATTTATGACAGACCATAAATGACAACTAGCTACAACAAACAATACCACCAAACCAAAACCAGCATAAAATAAGATACATCAGAAATTTTATGCAAAAAACATAAAACAACCTAGTTAAAACAAAAATCTTGAATTTCAGCAGCCTTTAATTGTGCAAGAGAGATGCCAAAATCATCTTCATTATAATTGTTTCCGTCACTCGTATCCGTTTTCCATTGCTTATAAAGACTCTGCTCTTTGCCTCCACTTCCAGAATACAACGTCCCAATGTGATAGTCAAAAACTTCATCATCATCGGTGTCAGAAACTACCACATTGCCCACCTTAGAGAATGGGTTACCCCTCATAGTTGATGAATCAACCTTTTTACGAGGTTTACCATCATTATCTACAAGAGTAACTTTCCCTTCAATAATTAACTTTTCAATCTTCCCAATTTTCTCAACAATAGGGTAGTACATGTTTAAGTATATTATGTTTTGAACTTTTCATAATAGTTAAGATTTTCGTGATTTACGGGGTCTCATTCATAGTTTCGCACCGGGCCACTCAAATTAATGGGACGGCTCTGTTATGTAGTAACTTAAGGGGGGTTGTTTATGCAAGTTTACTGTTTACGAAGAGTAAACAACATTCAGTAAATGTTTATATGAGAATGTTTTTTATACCTCATCCATTTCAGTTGAAACGTGACAACAAATTAACACATTTTGATCTAGTCACTAGAAATTAGAGGACGAAGGACCAGGTTACATGTATGGGTAAAAGTAAATAATCTTCCACGTTTTCAGCACCAAGTTCTCCCTTCACTCCATACTGTTTTTGCAAAGTCGTAATTCATAACGAGCACTATATCTGATTATTACTTTGTAAAATATTTAACACCGACTACATTGACTAGAGATAGTAAACGAGTAAGTCGACCGGTTAGACAAGCAGTTAAAATAAACTTGACTAGTAAATGTGTGTTTTTATACGGGTTGCAATGAGTTGGGCACTTGGGTTTGCTTGTCAACCTTAAGTATATCGTCTTTTTTTATGAAAGTATAAGATCTATGCCTCCTTTAGTAATTAGCCATTTATTAGATCGGGCATTATGGTGGATGGAAATGGCGCGCAAAGGCATCAGTTGACGCGTGAAGGCCATGACGGGTGACGAGATGACGCTCGAAGGTGGTGTTTTGAGGTTGGTGTGGTGAAGGTCTTCATCTCATGAAAAAAAGGAAAGGGTGGCATTTTTTTGTATTATTATTATTTTTTGTTTGTAAGTGTGTGTAGAGGTATGTTGTGTGGTATGTCTGATAAAGTGAGTTATTTTTATGTATTGAGTTCGGAGGTTATTGTGGAAAACTAGAAGGGGGTTGAATAGTTTTACGTCTTTTTACTTAGTTATAAAAATTAGTTTTAGAGTTTTGCTTAGCCTTTTTAAAACTTAGATTCGAAAATATGTGATCTCAAGTCTTATACAATATAAACAATTAATGCTACACAAAGTATAATAATGATAAATAATGAAATAAGTAGGAGATGGAAAGATCGAACCGCGAGACAAGAGATTTATAGTGGTTCGGCTACAAGGACACCTTCCTTGCCCTACTCCACTCCCCGAGCACCCAACTCGAGAGTTTTCTTCACTATATCAACAAGCTCCCTTATGGCGGAGAAAACCGTACACACCAATATACACACCAATCTACACACCGCTTCTCACACCACAACTTCGTCACACCTAAGTCACACCTTCTACACAACTTCTACAAATCTATCTACTTCACGACTAACTACTCCACACCTATCTTCTTCACACCAATCTAATACCTATCTTATCTTCTTCACACCAATCTACTAACTAATCACACAATCAATATCTAACACAACTATCTACAATCAAATATTCACAACAATCTTCACAAAGAATAATGTAAATGATCTTTGATGATACACCAACAACTTGGATGTGGAGATCACAACAAGTTGTAATACTTCTTGTCTTGAGGGATAGAAGTATTCTTCTCTTGCACTTGAGAGGATGAAGGTTGGATCACTTTGAAACAAAGAATTTATATACTTATGATCAAAGGATAAAAGAATGGAGAATTGGATCTAGATCAGAAAGTTTAGTAGTGCAAAAGGTGAGAAAAAAATCCAGGTTTAAGGTGGTATTTATAGGCAACAGAATCTGACAGAGGAGCGTGGCCGGTCCCCTTAAACCTTGGCCGCCCCCCTTAAAATTAAAGGGACCGCCCTTTATAATTAAGGGGGCCGCCCAGCTGAAACGGCCAGATTCTTTGTCTTTTAGTGGGGAAAGTTTATTTGGTGAAAAACTAACTGATTTTGGTTAAAAATTTGAATTCATATATTTAGTATGAATAAAACATTTTTCTTTATTACCAAAAGTGTTTTTCAAAAATATATAATATGTTTATATAATTAAATAAACTTTGTAATTGCTTAATTAAACTTTTCTTTGATCATAAGATACACTAAACACTTTGTTTATTCATACCTTAAGTGATTTGGATGTAAAGAGAAATATTAATCACTAAATACTTGTTTATGTCATAGGTTTTAGTTCTATGAGTTTATATTTTGTGATAATCAAAACATAGAGATATTGATAACATGTTAATAATGTTTTTAAGCATTATTTATGTCAACAGTTACCACTATGGCTTTTAGGTGGTTGGTTAGGTGGTGTGATGAAAAACTAATGTGGCGTTGTGGTGGAGGTAGCGAGAATTTGACCATTACATGCAACCTTAGGTGTCAATTCATAAACAAATCTATCTTTTCGCACTATTGACTTTTTTTGCATTTCCTTTTGTACTTAATTTTTCGGTTTTAATATTATTTAACGGGGTAATCCTTAAAAAAAAATAAAAAAATAAAAAAAATTATAATAACTTTTTTGGCATTTAAATGTAATTCTGTATCACCGGTTTAAGGTCTTGGTTAAGCACCTACAATTTATTCAAATTATACGAAAAAACAAACACTGTGTCTTAATTCCTTATGACTTTGCGGCTTAAAATGGGTAGAAATTTTGATGCCAACATTTGATGTTCATGAGAAGATAGTATTAACTTTGGAATGGGTGGCTTTTGTTATATGAGTTGTTTGTTTGTCACTTTGTATATACATAACACATGCATACTTACGTTTAACTGCTTTTTGAAGCTATTACTTAAAATAGTTATTTTGATTGCAATACACGTCTTTTTTGTATAATTATGGCCTATTACAACATTAATGCCTAAAACATATGCACTTCATCTGTTTTAAAATTATGGTGTTTATTTTTATTTTGAGATGTTTTAAAATAATGGTCTCTTTTTTGTATCAACTAATCAAAAGAGATTTTAGTGGCGGTAAGATGATATTTGATTGCTTGAAGCATGTAGTAGTCTCAAATGATATTTTTGAGATAGAAGGAGTATCAACTTTTTTAGCAGAAAATATGCATTAAATAAGTAACTATAATTTCACGTAATATGTCTTAAATTTCTTATGAGTTAGAAGATATGTTGTCAATGTTTCTATCACGAGTAGTTGTCTTAATTTGTTAAGTTTTGGATGCTAAGTTGGCACACCTAGTTGACATTTATTAGAAACTATTATAAACATTCTAAAGTTTATACACCAATATTTCCAGAAAAAGAAAAATCATTGAGGCATGATTAGGGGCTGCTTTGTGTTTGGAAGAGTTTAAGACATAAAAAGGTTATCTCCAAGTAAATTTAATAGACAAAAAAAAGTTATTTAAAAAGGTTACTCCGTACTATGTATTTAATAGACAAAAAAACATACTATCTCCAAGTAAAAACATTTTTGTTAAAGAAAGACATCACTGTAAAAATAAAAACTTATTCACACATGTAATTTTTAAGAAAATCACAATGCTAAGGTCGTTCAACCAAGATATATAATATATATCATTATTATTTAATGTAACATCATTTAATATTTCATTACTTATCATTTTCTATCAAATTATGCAATATAATGCATAAACAGTAAATTAGAATGAGCATGTTACGCTGTATAAGGAGGAACAAAAAAAATAATAAATAAAAAATAAATAAAAAGTTGCATATGCGAATTATTATTATTATTTATTTATTTATTTTTTTCCTAATAGAATTCGGTTAGCATGCTAGTAGCAATAAGATAGAAAAACAATTACATGACTTGAATTCTGTATGGATGTTATAAGGATTTGTTTGATAAACTATGTGAATATGAATGACACAATGAATTAAAGGCGAAGAAAATAATCAAACACAAAAGCACTAAAAATTATATCATTCAAACATATAAGTTTTATAACATTTAAATTATATCATTCAAACATATAAGTTTTATAACATTTAACACGGTTATAAAAGTTATTGTATTACATATACTTCAATACAACCAACACCAACAACTTAAAAGATCATATACCATCAATAATTTAATTTTGTCGATTCATTTAAATAAGCCCAAGATTTCGAGACTTCTTCACGACTCTTTCTCGCGTTCATCCAACCACTTTGTTTGATATGGGATTTGGTCCCATTGGAACTTCATGAGCAATGGCTTCAAATTCCACCACATTGTCTGGTGTGGGATTTGGTCCCATTGGAACTTCATGAGCATCGGCTTCAAATTCCACCACATTGTCTGGTGTGGGATTTGGTTCCATTGGAACTTCATGAGCATCGGCTTCAAATTCCACCACATTGTTTGATATGGGATTTGGTCCCATTGGAACTTCATGAGCATCGGCTTCAAATTCCACCACATTGTTCATTGGAACTTCATGAGGATCGGCTTCAAATTCCACCACATTGTTTGATATGGGATTTGGTCCCATTGGAACTTCATGAGCATCGACTTCAAATTCCGCCCGATTTCCTAAATGTGCCAATGATGTCAAATTTATGTCATGAGCTCCTTTGAGATGATCAATAACCATTGAAGAATAAGAAAAAGTTAAGGGTCTTGGAAGTGATGGAAGTGGCATGGAAGCCATGATCAAGAAGATTGCAAATGAGAAAAAGAACAAGTTTTGTGAAGAAAATGTGAATTTGGCCATGATATCAACCAATAAGAAACTTTAAAAGAACTATGTTTTTTAACCAATGGGAAAATGTTGATATAAAAGTAGATGAAAAGGAGGTTCTCAAATTTAAGACATACAAAGTATGTTTATAAAATACTACTAGCAGGGTACCCGCGCGTTGCAGCGGCAGGTACTCTGAAATAAAAAATTTTGATGAATAATGTATTTTAGTTTATTATGTCTTTTTAACAATAAATTTACGGATATCAAGAATTTCGTATAGCCCGTGCCCTTTCGGGCTCGAACCCGTTGGCTCATGCCTGTTCGGGCTCGAGCCTGTTTGTTCCACGCCTGTTCAGGCTCAAGCCCATTTGGTCTGTTGCCCGTTCGGGCTTGAATATTTGCATATTGTGTTTTTATTATTTGTATTAGTGAAATTTAATGCAGGAATTCTGTTTAATTTGGTTGTACAATATGCTTTGATAATTTGTATTTCTTATGTAAAAAGTGTTTTAATAACTGTATTAATTATATTTATTGACCAACTAAATAATTGACTACATTAAATAGCATTAATGTGGTGTTTTGTTGTACATTAAGCTTCTTGTCTTGTACGTCTGAAAATTATGTGCATTAAAGTGTTGCACAATATGTTTCTTCTCTTGTAAGCAGTAGTCATTATAGTAAAAAAAAAATGGTATTTGGCGGAACCATCTCAAGTCCGTGTACCTTTTTGGTACCGAGCCCCCCACCCAACAAGGAAGGCATATTCCAGTAAATTACCTAGGCAACACTGGCTGACCAAGTTGGAGTCCGGATTCGAACCCCTGCCTTTAAGCTTTGACTTGGTCAACTGCGCGCTTTTGCGGTAGTTGGTGGCCAACTGCCCTAAGACAGCTGGTTAGACAGTAGTCATTATAGTCATTAATAACATTGACCACTTTAATAGCATTAATATTGTAAGTCTGAAAATTACATCATGCTTATTTTGTTGTACACTATGCTTATTTTGTTGTAAATCTAAAAATTGGTTGCAGCTATTGTACATTGTGCTTAAATGATTGTAATTTTTGGTGAAGGGGTGTTTTTAATAGCATTAATGTTATTTGATAGAATTTTGGTCTTAAAATGACACCACGCTTTATTTTGTTGTATAATATGCTTACTTTGTTGTAATTCTGAAAAGTGAGTGCATTAAAGTGTTGTAAACCATGCTTAATTTCTTGTAAGTCTTAAAATTTTGGAGAGAGAGTCATTCATGCTTTATATGTAGTATAGATAAATTACAACCAAGACATATTTATAGGAGAAGGAAAACACTAGACTTTGACTTTTAGACCATTGTATTTAATTTTCTCAAGTTAATTTATTGTCCACGTTACAATGTAGTGTATGTAGGTATCAATGAAATTTTACTTGGTAACATTAATTTGAAAATAGCATTTTATATTATGCATTAAAAACTTGTGTTTGAAAAAATATGTAAATATTGATGTATATATTGTGATATATGTAAATCCGATTAACACGAAGTTTTTTTTATATCTCTAATACTTTTGAGTTAACACGAAGTTTTTTTTAACATGTATCGTACATGCTAAAGAAAATTTGTTAACTTTACCTTAACAACAAATAAAGAGAAAATAGTTAAACTTGATCTTCCTTAAACCTTACAAAATGAGTAATGTTGTTCAATTAAAATACCCTTACTTATAAAATATTAATTATTTAAATTGTTAATTACAATTTAATTCATGCTTTCCCCACTCTAATTTACACCCGTATATATACAAAAAAAAAAAAAAAAAAAAAAAAAAAAAAAAAAAAAAAATGAACACATAAACAAATTAATGCAACTATATATTGTTGTCATTATGCGCGTGTAATAGTTTAGTATTATATTATTAGTGTTAGATGACATTAATACTTTCTCTTCAATATACTTCATTCTTTAAATGTGAATGCTTTATTACTAAAAATAATTAGTTATTTTTTCAAGAATAATCAATTGCTTGAAAGTTGAAATATAATATCCTATAATACATAATTGATTGATTCTGATAGCAACGATATGGTATAAAATTTTCAATTTTTTTCACCGAATGACATGTTATGTTAGATTTTAATTCAACACCGCTCATCTTTTAATTGATTAATGTATCATGTATGTACAATTCATTATGAAATATCATCGTGTGAAAATATTTTGTAAAAATTATGCAATTCTAATATTTCGTTTGTTTTTAAATATTGGTCCATACCAAGTCTTTTTGAATAGTTATATACAAACCGAGTTCACAACAATACAAGTCATTATGACATATCATTGTGTGATATGTCACTGCAGTGTGCTCTCTAAAAAAAGTAAATTCTCAACAAAATATATTTAGTATTAATGCATTAAATACTAAAGTATATGATTGAAGCCTAAAAGGCTAAAACAGTTACAAGTATAATTCAGAAGATATGTTTACACACAAATAGGATTTTACTCGCATTGTAATAATTGAATCGTTGATTTGAATGTTAAAGTTTTAATTTAATGGTCATTTAAAATTAAAATTTTTAATCGTATGAATATTTAGAGTTAAGGATTTTATTTAAACAAAAGTTTTGGAGTTAAGGATAAAATTATTGTCTACACAAAGTTAAGGAGTTAAACTAAATGGTCGAACAAAGTTACAGATCAAAACATTGCTAACAAAAAGTTATGTGGTTAAACCGGACTTAAAGTTAGAAGATTGAACCATTATTTACCCTATTGACAATAATTTGATAGTCTAAAATTCCAAATAATTTCACTGGATGTGTGTATGTTTACATCGACCGATATAGAAAGTGTTTTGATCTTATATAAATGAAACAGTCCATGTATGCGAACTTCAAATAATTAATGTTATAGATGACTACAAGTTCAACAACGAAAGGTCTAAGCGATACATGTTATATATGTCGTATCAGTGAAATTGTTTCTTATCTAGAGAAATATTATCACAACAATGGCGCAAAAACTGCACTATAGTTGTTTGGTTTTTATTGAGTATGATCAATCAGTCAATAGTTGTCTGTATTTATAACATCGCATAAGAAAAAATTATATCGTACTACTATGTAGCTGATTTCAGTATCCAACTCGTCAAAGTCTACAACTATTTTTATTTACCATGGCCGTTTTTTCAACAACGTATTTTGCATTTATATTTACTCCATATGGTCAAAACAATTTAGAGAGAATTTACGCAAATATAGCAGGATCAAGCATTACTAGTTTTCACATTATGTTGTTCACAAGTCTCCATAACTCGGTACAGAGTATATTTAACGTATTAAACACTAATCTAATCGTGTTCTTATCGAGCTTAGTTTGAAGTTAAGTAAAAAGATTAATAGTTCAAAAAATAGATATGTAAAACGTGATAAATTCAATAACGTATTAGCATATATACATTTGTCTACATCTTTTCACACGTCGTCAAATTATTGATATTGACTTCTATGGTGGTACTTAAGTTTTTAGGGCTTAGCTCATCATTAGTTATAAAAATTGTATTCTGCAAAGTTTAATTAAAATAACTTTTTAAAGCCCTAGATTAATATCTAATTGAAGTTAATTATAGGTTGTTTACAAGTTTATCATCTATTTAGAGTTATATAGTTGTTCTATTTTTCATCACTTTGGCTTGTAACCTTTTTGATTATAAAGGTTTTTCATTACATTTTTCAAAAGTAATTCACAGTTCGCCTAAAATGCAATTATTACAATTTTCTCATGACTTGTATTGTAAGTTTACATACATATCTTTTACAAAACTACTGAAAATAGATTTTCGTCCACAGAGAGTTTTCACACGGCTTTAATTAATAAAATTTTGCATCCATATGTTTGTTTGCAACATATCATTGATAAGGCGAAAAGTGTACCGCTTTTAGGGGGTCATTTAAGCCCGAATTCGTGATTATTTGATCGATTATTGCCCTAAATCGTTCCTTTTGTCATTTTAGGTAATTTTGAGGAGAAATCTAGAAAAAGAAGCATTTTGGACATTTTTGGAGCATAAAAGTGAAGAAAACAGCAAAGTCTCAAAATCCTTGCTGGGAACATTACCTGACGACGTCAAGACCTCACACATGATGGCGTCAAGCTTGGCAAAAGAAGTGGAAGTGGAAAATACACGTAATGGCCCAGAACATTTTTAGTGTAATTGACCTGACGGCGTCACCAAGGCCGTCAGGGTCATTTTGCAAGTGACGACCCAGAGCTCAATTTCTACATGACAACGTCATGACTGGGTCTAGGCAATACGACCCTTAATTTGGTGGCGAGTTGACGGCGTCAGAAGCTACAACGTAACGCCGTCAGGATGTATTATCTATATATATTTTTCCAATTTTTCATTCAATGGGGGTGGAACATTAGAAGAACTTTGGAGAGCTTAAACCCTAGACGAATTTTCTGTAAAAATAAGGGTTTCAACCCTTGTTCTGTCCATGCTTAATTGAAGATAAGTTTTCCAATAATCATACGATATGTCTATGTTTTGTGTGATTCTATCTTATGCTTGTCTTTCTTTTAACATGTTAGGCTAGGTTTTTATTGTGTTTGCTTAGATATAGTGAAACCTAGATGTTGATTATTGGTTGATGATTTGTTTATAATTGTTGTGGATGATTGTATTCGATGTTAGGCTTAAGAAAACTGGCAAACTTCCATTGGTAACTTGCTTGAACGTCTTAAGAAACATGATCGAAGGTGTACTATGATTTTTGGTTGTATTTAATGCATAAGTGAATTCTAGTGATCCCATGTTAGGAGCTTTTAGTCGGCTCGACATAGGAGTGAAGTAGGAGCTTATAGAGTTAGGGAATATTGTACATGGACCTACGACTAGTATTAAGGAATATAACCCGTCATCCATGCAATTGTAACAATCTAATGAACCGGTAAAAGATATCTAGGGAGTAATGAAATCTAAATAAACACATCTTTTCTCATTATTGTTTACACCACATAATCACATTAGTTTATTTTCATTTCTTTTTATTTTATTTTGATTGCATCTGTAGTTAATTGGGTAAGTTGACTAGCAACTAATTCCGCTCACTCCTTCAAAACCTGAGATTTTATTTGCTTTCATAAAATATAAAAATACAAAAAGAATCATCCCTCACCCCTAGACCAAGTTTAGTAGGCTTTCTAATCATAGTGACACTATTCCTGAGTTGAAAGATCAATCCCCTGGTACTTGTCACAATACTATACTACAACGATCAGGTACACGGCATGGCGGGGATTGCAAGCTTCTCAAGATCCCTTGAGAGGTAAAACCCATTGCTAGGGCGCAATCCCGCGTATCAAGTTTTTGGCGCCGCAGCCCGGGGAATAGTTATTGTCTAGGTTAGAATTTCTTTTTATTATGTCTACTTGCTAGATTCCTTTCTAGTAAGATTTTTTTTTTTTTTTTTTTTTTTTTTTTTTTTTTTTTTTTTTTAGGTTTTCTTTAGTCTATCTCATTTCTTTGTTCCTTTGTTCATAACCATTACCATCCGACATCATGGAAGGTGGTAATATCCTTGAACCCATCAACCCACCACAACAAAACCAGCCACAAAACCTACGACAACCAAACCAACCTCCTAGACCCCGAACTTTAGGAGAGTATTCCCGTCCTAGCCACCAAGGCTATCGAAACACCATTGAGCTCACTCAAGGAGCCAATGTGTGTCCCTTGTGATCCGAAACCATCCGGTTGGTGCAAAGCGGATGTGCATTCCATGGACTTCGTTCCGAAGATCCTAATCAACAACTCAAGGATTTCCTAAAAATCGTAGATTCCATAGACCTTGATGTTGCAACTAGAGAGACGACCTGATTACGTCTATTCTAATTCTCTCTATGTGACCAAGCTAGTCAATGGCTTGAACGTTTACCCGCGGGATCCATCACCTCTTGGGATGATCTCATTTCTCGTTTCCTTGCTCAATTTTTCCCACCAGGGAGAACTACCAAGCTTAGAAATGACATCTTGATGCTCTAACAACGTCAAGGTGAAACTCTCTATGAAGCATGGACTCGTTTCAAGGACTTACTCTAAAAAGTCCTTCATCATGGCATAGATCTTTGGCTCCAAGTCCAAATCTTCTATGACCATATCGATCTCTCCACAAGGCGAACCATTGACCAATTGGCCGGTGGCAAGCTACGTGATCTAAGTGCGGAAGAATCATGGGAACTCATAGAAGATCTTGCTCTCTATGACAACGAAAGTTGGAATGATCCCCGTGATTTGAACAAAATGGTCAAGGCAATATCTTTGCCTTCGAATAATTCTAGCACTCCCGACTGTAGGATCATGGAACTTGAGGACCAAGTCAAGTTTCTCATGAAATCCTACGAAGCTCCTAAGCCTTCAAGCCAAGTGAACATAATCACTTCTTCGTGCAAATTGTGTAATGGTCCTCATGAAACTCATAATTGTATGGAACTTCCAAAATAGGCTTTTAAGGAATTCACATCCTCACGTGCTGGTAAAGTAGAGGATAAAGGGCACGCCACTAATCGAGGTCCTCGAAACTTTGGCGAGGCCTATGATGCATGGAAGGATAAGCCAAATTTCAGAGGATACCAAACTCGGAGCGTATCATTTGATGATTCTCCTCCACTCACATGGTCCGAGCATTTTCCACCGCAGAACACTCCTAGGAAAAGCTATGATGATGAATTGAGAAAGTTCATTCTCTCTCAAGAATTACAGCTTTCCACGCTCGAGACCCGATTTAGACAACAGCAAGTCGATATGAATAACAAGATTAGTAATCTGTTAACCGCTATTAAAGAGCACGCTGCTAGTAAATCGACTCAAGATGAAGAAGTCAAATCTGTCACCATCATGAATCAGCCAACCTCCAATGTGAAACTAAAAAGCCCTAGTAAACTCTTTAAACATCTGTCACCAAAGTTGAAGGAAGCTAGGGACCATGTTAACCCCTCGGGACCGATCTACTTTGTAAATGCCATCACCACAATACTTGCTCCTACACCTGACCAGAGCTAACAACCAACTGTGAATTAGGGTCATAGAGTTGAAGATGAGACCCCAGAGAAAGATCACGAAGTGGCCAAGAGCCTTGCCGACTTATTCGAGGACTCCATCACACAAGAGTCAAGCGAATGGGATGAGTCGGAAGAAAAATCAAAAGGGCACACGGAAAATCCAGTGATTTTTGGTGAATCTATTATAGAGAAACTCGAGGTAAACGTGGTAGATATTACTACAGGGTGTAGTGATAGGATTAAGGAAAGGGACTCTGAAGTTTTTAAGATTTCTTGCACCACTAGGAAGAAGCTCATAACTGATACTTACATAGATCCTAACCTCCCTATAAACGTAATCCCCCTCTCCCTTTACCACGAAGCCTTCCCTGAACAAATCACGTGTAAAGGACTCAATAACGTCAGGATAATGAAAAGGTTATCAGTTATGATTAGAGGATTCATCTATAACATTGATCTAACCGTGATCGATGACATAGACTCGGTCACTAATCCAACATTAACTAACCTCGTCCTCGGGAAACCATTTGTAATAGAAACAGGAGTGATCCTAGATAAGAGCGATAGTAGTGCACTATTTACCAATGGCGTCAGAAAAGTAATTTTTCGTAAGGGTAATGAGGAAGTGTATGAATACCGACCATCATTAGATTGTGATACAAATGGATTACGGGGTGGAAGGTCGGAAAAGATAAAGCGACGTGATCTGAATAACCTCAAAATACCTTGTATGATAGGTCACAAGTATTTTTATAATGTCTATATTGATATATGCCTACCCAAGAATGTTATGTCCTTATTCCACTACAACAATATTTGTAGATGGGGAATGATTTATAAAGGCGAAAATGTTGTCGGTAGAAATCATGAAGTTCAAGTATTCGTAGGAAATATGACATTCACAATGGACTTTACGATCGTTGACAATACTGAGGATTATATCGACCTGAGGTTATCACAAGTTGTTTTCGGGGCACCCTTTTGTGAAATCACTAGCTTAATGGTTGATAACCGGAACAGAATCATGACTTTCACAGATGGAATTAGGAGAATCTCGTACCAAACGCCGTATAAGATGAAAGATTTCGAACGGGTGGATTGTGACGGATTTGATAAGCTAGGGTCTCAACTTGTTTTATGTGATAATGATGTTCGGAGAGGATGTAAAAACACCTTTGATTCATCATGTGGGTTCTTTAAGGATGTCAGTAAGCTTGGTTCCAAGTATCGGGAAGATGTCTTTGAGTTTGAAGACCCAAAATACCTGCATTATGACCTAGGAACAGGAACCGATGACGAGATCACGTAATTGCATGTGACCTTGAGTCTAGCTACAAGACTCGTAAATAAAGAAAAGCGCTTCTTGGGAGGCAACCCATGTTTTGTGTGTTTTTATTTGTTATATTTTTATTTGTTTGATTTTATTTGTTTCCGTATGCGTGTCTTATTTCTATTGTTGGTAGATCATGTTTCAAAGTAAATTGTGAAAATGCTTTGTTTTGTTTTTAACTTCGTCTTAATTACATATAAAGGTATTTTGCAAAAGCTAAGAGTAAGGAAATTCAAATTTGTTTATAAGAACGAAAATGAGCATGATTCACTACAATATTAAATGAGCATGCATATTAATATTTGTTAGAGTCAAATGCTTGTATCGAGTCATAATTATGTTTGCAGGATTTTCGAGGAAATAAGGCATAAGTTTTTCTAGAAATTTTCCGGAAACTTAACATAAGATTTTTCCATGAACATTCTGACGGCGTCAGGAGTTACAACCTAACGGCGTCAGGTACTAAAATTCTGAAAAATTTTGCGAATTTTGTTTAATCCGGAGTCTTAAAATTTTTGTTGATTCTTTAGTTTTATAAACTCCAGGAAATCTGCAAACATTCATTCCACCAGCATTATATCTTAAATTGTTTTCTATGATTTTTTTAGTATGTATAGATTGCCGCCGATTTTACACGAGGTTTGCCTTGATTGTTTTCTCAGTTTTAACAGTTTATATATGACAAGAAGATGATTTATATTTCTGGAGGGAAGCTTTCAAAGTTCATTTTCTTGGAGGAAGATCTAACCATGTTGACACACTATCCACACCGAACGAATCAGGGGAGTATTTGTTTTCATTCTTTTACCTGCTTTACTTTTACATCCTTTAATTGAATATTGGGGACAATGTTCATCCTAAGTGTAAGGGGAGGGTAAATGATGATACCTTATAGGATACAATTGCACTTGAGTTTGTTGTTCGATAGTAGGTGTGTAATAAAACTAAGAGAAATACTTGCTAGGGCAATTTTAGCGCCAAATTTAAAATTTTTTTACAACATTTAGGAGTGAAACCTTAGCCTTAACAAGCGTCTCATGGATAGGAGTTGTATGACTAGCACAAAAACTGTACCACTTAAAAAAAATTTCACCCAAATATGTGAGGTTCGCCTTTAGATTTGATAGGAAAAGCATTCATTATTAGTGCTTATGAGTGTACCGGTAGTATTTAGATTCTAGAACTTGCGTTAGTGATACATCCCGAGACCGCTAGTGAGACTACATTCGTGTAGTTAGGATTTACTACATGATAAGAGGCATTAGGATCACCCTTGTGTTAAACCCGTATCATAATTACTTGACCATTTAAGTCATATTACTTGACTAGAAAAGTCAATTAATTTTCCCACACCTTTGGGTTGTACTCATTTTTAGTACACGAAACCCCTAGTATACCCCTCCGAGCCTATCTTTGTGTTTCTAACTTTAAGCATTTTACTTAAAGGAAGAGTTTGTTTACAATCCACCCAAATGTGCAACCAAATCGCCTTAGCCTTCCTTATATGCGCTCATCTTTAGTGCATTATTGTTGTATGTTCAAACCCTTAGTTAATTATCTAATTGATTACATGGTTGCTAAGTCGAGTCATAATTTGTACATATTGTTTTGGGACGATTGGGACTCATGGGTAAAGTACTAGTATTATTGAGTAATGGGGAATAACATCATATATCACCCCCCATATGTGCGTTAATTTTAAAAGTACTCCAAGTCTTTTGATTATCTTTATTCGAATCATTAAAGTAGTTTATTGTAAAGTATGTAAAAATTCAAGTGTAAGGGGAATGCAAATTCCCTATGATGTATTATTTTGGATGGTAGGGCAAGAGTGTATTAAAATAAATCGAAAAATAAAGAAAAAAAATAGAAAAAGAAAAAAAAAAGAAAAACAAATACGGACTACCATCCCGTTTCATTCTATGTTTGTTTTATGTTTAAGATATTTTTGATTTACTAGCTTAAGTGGAGTCGAGTCTTGGCTTAGCAACGTCATATTGTACATATAATTAACCAAGATGATTAACTTGCCACCAGTAAATATTGCCTTTACCAAACAAAACCGTGTTTTCCATATCCCTACGCCTAACGTTATAACCCTTTAAAAGACCTCTTTGATAGCTTATCCTAGGTGCTTACGCCAAGTGGTGGAGGTTTGATCATTTCCCAAGCCTATGGTAATCTATTTGCTATGACAGATAGTGAGAGATATTTTCCATTTCCATATTCTGATATATACCTTATTACACCCGAGAGATGTGAGTATCTAAACACTATTTGTGAGGTGCTAGTGTATGACCTCCGTGCTTGTTTTTGGTTTTTAGTGGAATGATTATTTGTTGTAATTACTTTTATATTAGTGTTAAATGACCCCTAACTTGTATTTTGATTAGAATAAAAGCGCATTTGCTTGAGGACAAGCAAATCTTAAGTGTAAGGGTATTTGATAAGGCGAAAAGTGTACCGCTTTTAGGGGGTCATTTAAGCCCGAATTCGTGATTATTTGATCGATTACTACCCTAAATCGTTCCTTTTGTCATTTTAGGTACTTTTGAGGAGAAATCTGGAAAAGGAAGCATTTTCGACGTTTTTGGAGCATAAAAGTGAAGAAAACGGAAAAGTCTCAAAATCCTTGCTGGGAACAGTACCTGATGACGTCAAGACCTCACACATGACAGCGTCAAGCTTGGCAAAAGAGGTGGAAGTGAAAAATACACGTGACAGCCCAGAACATTTTTAGTGTAATTGACCTTGTTAATACAAATATCGCCTAAAAACGTTATTTATATTTTACGATCTTTGCTAAGTTTTGTTAATGACAAAGTATGAACTTTAGCTTATAGTAAAACATCATTTTAGTTGCTTAAGTCTTGTATAACTACATTTACATGTTAAACATAACCTTGTTATATTTCTTAATAAAGAAAGTATAACATTACATCAATGTGCATTTATGGATAGCTTGTGTGTTTGACTATCCATAAAGCTCTTACACATTTTGGAAGCTTTCCATGTTTATGTGATCTCTTGAATGTTTGTGTGTTTGACTAGAAATAACTTGATGTGATTTCTTGTAAGTTTGACTGTCAGATCTGGCGGAACCCTGGGGGTATATGGGCGGAACCCATTCTAAGGTTCCGCCGTATCCGCCAGAAGCCTAGTTTGTTTGGGTATAAATACCAAACCACTTGCAAGAAATCACTCATCACTTTAGGACATATATTTCATATATTCTCTCATCTAACTCAGTAGCAACTCACTTGTGTGATTTCTTATGTAGCAAAGGAGTTAACAATTTCATCCAAGAAGTTACAAGTTTCAACTCAAAAGTTGCAAGACTTGTTAGCTTTGTTATGTATAAACTTTAGTAGTTTATACTTCATTTGTATCTTGTGTAGAAGTGATCGGTTAGTATTTTAGGCCTCAAAATACATAGTGTGACGGGAGTTGTTGTACCCTTTTAAAAGAACTATCGGGAGTGGTTGTACCCTTGTAAAAGAACTCGACATCTAGCTTAGTGTCGGAAATAGTGGATAGGCGACGTTAGGTTGGTTCTACCTTGAACTAGGACCCGGTATCTAGCTTTGTACCGGATAAAGTGTAAGCGACGATTGTAAAGGTTTCTCCACCCGTGAAAGGAGCTTGTTGACTAGTGCTTGAAACTCTCGAGTTGGAAACTCGGGGCGTGGATGTAGGGCAAGGAAAAAGAGTCCTTGTAGCCGAACCACGATAAACAATCGTGTTGTGGTTTGATCATTTCTTTCTTTGTCTTTGCATATTACATATTGTCTTTAGTTAGAATCGTTAATTACACATAAAGCTTTTCAAAGATTAACAGGTAATTTGAGTTTATATCTTTAATTAAGCGTAGAGTTTTTAAAAGATAATTAACTTAAAAAGCGGTAAACTATTCAACCCCCCTTCTTATTTTCCACAATTGGCATCAGGGCTACGTTACTCAAGATCTTTAAAATATATTGTATTTTAAAACTTGGATCGATCCATGGATTTTGAAAATCTCAAAGAAGGGCAACATATTCAAAAGCCACCGCTATTTGAAAAAGAAAACTTCCTTGAATGGAAAAGTAAATTTGAAAACCATGTGAAATCAATTGATCAAGATCTTTGGCACATTATTTCTATTGGTGATTTCAAACCAACAAAAACAAGTTTTGAAAATCAAAATGATTATCTCAAGATTGATAAAAACACTAAAGCCAAGATAATGATTTATAAAGCTTTACCGAGAATTGAATATGAAAGAATGTATTTTTGTCAAAAGGCTAATGATATTTGGAAAAATATAATCAACTTTCATCAAGAAATATGTCAAGTCAAAGATGATCAATTCGATCTCACACATGAGTTAGAAGTCTTATAAAACCTAATAGATAGACACTTAGTTGAAGTAAATACATGTGCTATTAGTGTAAATGTTTTAAATGAAGGTGTAAGTGAAGATGATTACTTATGTCGAGCTCAAAGTGGCCTTGCTTACAATTCATGGAATGACAAGGATGAAGATGAAGCCAACTATCCGGTTTGTGATTCTCAACTAGATAAAACATCAAGCAAGGTACAATTTGAAACCAAACATTTTTGCTTTGACACATTTATCCTAGAGTTTTCTAAACTAGAAAATGAGTCTAAACTTTTATGCAACATAGACATAAAAACTATCTTTAACAATGAACATTCAAAATCTCTTGTGAACAATCTTGTAAAAGAGATAATGTTAGAAGATAAAATGTCTAGACTTGCAGCAATATTGAAATTGATCTAGGATGCAAAATATGTCTAGAATACAAACATGAAATTAAAAGGCAAAATGAAAAAGGAAAAATGTTGGCTAAGTTTGAAGAAAGTTCAAAAGTCATTCAGAGATAAAACCGGTTTAGGATTTAACTCAAATGCGCCATCAACATGTAAAGAGCAAGTAAAGTTTGTTGAGCCTAGAAGAGATATTTAGAAATATCTCAATCTCTAATAGAAGCTTATGATCTAAGAATATAATATTTTATGTTTATCTAACCTCTTTGGATTTATGTTTATCTTCCTTCATGACAAGATTAAAAGCTTAATGATTATCTTCTTTATAATCTATTCATGGAACTCAAAAGGTACACATTTCTTCAATTTACCTTTTATTGTCTCTTCTTGTTATCTTTAAGGTTTATCGTGTGTAGGATTTGTTGTGCATACTCTTTGTTGTTCTTTCTTTAGTTAGTTATAACGTAGATTAGCTTCTCCTTGTTTAAAGGATTTCTAAGTTACAATGAATAGGAGATATAAGGTGCTTCAGTCCTTTTAACTTTTGGGAATCGACACGAGATACTCTTGAGTGAGTCTCACTTAATATTTGTCTACAAGTGAGCTAACTAAGAATCTCCAAAGTGATTAAACAACCAACACTTTTGTGATGCTTGCAAATCTAGTAAATCAAAATATTTCACAAGCATTTGTAACACAAACATCTTTTAACAATATATGTTCAATCGTGTCTTAATTTAACCACTATTTTAATAAAATCTCATATAAGACACACAAAGGAAAATAAACCACATTAAGATACAATGGGATGATTGGGAGAAAATGTTTATAAACATCTAGGATTTGCACATCAAGTTCAACCCATAGTCTTATGATGTTGTATCTCTTGAACATTTACACTCATAGTGTTTTAAGTAAATAAACCTAAAGAGTCGAGGAGTCGTTGAATTTAACATTCAATGAAAGACCACCTCCTTCTAAGATATCATCTTTGGTAGATGATGACTTAGTCGAAAGTCCAACATTGATAAGACAAGTAAGTTAAGATTAATAACAATGAAGATGAACTATTATAAATGAAAAACAACATCTTTTCGTCTTGTGTCAAACATTGAGTCAAGCAATATTGACAAGGTCATAAAAACTTGAATCATGGGTCATAGTTGAGATTAAAACAAATTTGATAAAAATAGTTTTTGAACATTAGAGTAAAGCAACAATTAAAACAAAATAGATCTTTCAAAATAGAAAATAGTGTAAATCTATGAAAGACTTTTTAATAACCTAAGCAAGCTCCAAAAGCATGGAATAATCACTCAAAGACATTCCTAGTTATTCACAAGTACACAATGATTAAGTCTCATATGACTTATCAAGAATGAGATTAGTGAATCCTTAGATAAAACTAAACATAGAGAAATGTTTGGAAGTTTACTTGTTCTCGCAACCATTAGATCCAACATTATGTTTAGTACTTATCTATGTGCTCGTTTTAGAGAAGATCCTGAAACAATTCTCTCGAAATAGATTGTTTGGATACATCAAAAGGTACTACACACCTAGGAAAATGGTATCCCAAAGGAACGGGAATAGAAACCATAGTGTATGCCAACTTGAATCATGCCAGTGTCCAAGTGAATAGAAAAAGCACAAGTAGTACTTGCTCTTTTATTAAAAGCTTTAGCACCTCGTGATTCACTGAGAAACTAATGACTCTAGTTTTCTCAACAACTCAAGCCAAGTACGCATAAGCCGGAATAAGCATGTCAACAAACTCCGCTTGAAGAAATGCGCGTCAACAACAGAATTTCACCTAGCAACACTCTAATCCCCTTCAAAGGAACCATCAACTAATTGGATTCCAAGTCAACCCAGTAATACTAGATACTTTGAAATTCGACATCACTTCGCTCATGAGAATGTTCAAAATGGAAAACATCTCTAACGAGAAATTATCCAAACAAGCCCACAATTTCGATATCCTCTTGTACTCTTCCAAACAACAACCATCTAACTCTCTTAGACTCAATTTAGGACCTATGGAACCTTCCTCGTAGTTTCGAACGTTAGAATAAAATTACAAAAATCAAAACAAATCAAAACACTTTTTCTCAGCAAAACGGCGGAACCCTGCGACCAAACGGGCGGAACCCTTTATTTGGTTCCGCCTGGTCCGCCATGTCTGCAGATCAAAATGTTGTTTAATTTTAAACCAAACACCACCATAACTCACAACTTAAAAACAGCTATCACTCACTCACAAACACCTTACCACATGAAAATTAGGGCTCTCACTCACATCTCTTCCAATCCAATTAACTTTGTAAGTATTCTTATCATAATTGTATTTTCAATCAAAGTCTAACATTTTCAGTTATATACATTAACTAGAATCTTAGGGTTTATGCATAAACTTGTTGATTCATGAAAAACCTTGGTTGTAAACTAATCGTAATTTCCATTAGTTAGAAATTGTATCCTTTTTGTTATTATCATGATTTACCAAACACACCAAGTTCGTTGTCTTTCAAAAATCACTAGAACACCACCTTTCACCACTTTGTTAAAACAAATGGAAAACGTCATTGAAACATCACTTGCATAATGTCTCTTAAATGCTAAAGGGAATACATAACTAATATGTATTTTCGGGTACATTTAAACGAAGCTATATTGAATTAGGAGCGTTTGGGTTATCTTTTGTTTTGTAACAAAACTTGCATTACAAAACGTTTTAAGCATAAAAAATGAGTCAAGATAACCGCACCTCCACATTGTTTTCATATAGGCACACACTAGAACATCCACATTGTAAAAGTCATTAACTTAAACTTAAATTTTGTGTTTTCTAGGAATCAACATGCCTCCCGCAACATTCTTCGATCACAAGGAAACTCTTAAATACTTACCCAAACACCATAGGACCAAAGGCCTTACTAAAGATCAAGTTGAAACTTTTAAGGGTCTAGAAAAACGCTATGTTCATGAAGGAAGAACCATTGATCCATTCTTCCTAAAAGGAACTTCCATTCGTCAAAACTTTGCCGCTATCAACTTTGATTGCCTCCTAGGAATAGATGAGCCAATTTGTCCTAGGTTTATTTTGGAGTTCTATACAACTATAAGCCTTTCCTTCAATGACAATGGTAAGATCTCATTAACATTCTCAACCAATCAACATTCACATTTCATATCCTTAAAAGATTTTGCCACTATTCTCGGTGTCCCTAATGTTGGTACATGTCTCTAAACTGATAAGTGGCCTCTTTCAAGTCTTAATTCCATTGAGCGTTATCATCCGTACGACACTCTTCTTGCTAATAAGGAAGAAATTCGTGAGCATCTCTTTGTTAGAACCTCAACAACTAGGAAGGATCGTTCGGGAAATGAGGTAAATAAGGACCCTTTTGGTATGGAACTCAATGAGCTTAAACCACAATTTAAGAAATGGGAAGAAATTCTTAGAGCCAACGTTATAAGTTCCATAGGAAATAGAGATCATGTCAACACATGTTTTAGCTACATGCTCTATAGCATTTCCACCGGTCAACCTTTTAACTTAGCCTATTACCTAGCCAAAAGAATAGCCGACATATCCTTGGTAGGAACAACCGCTCTTCCTTATGGAATGCTTCTCACCCGCCTATTTAGAGCAATCTCGCCCATTCCTCCTAACAATAAGGGAATGTGCCTTGATTACACTCTCGTTCCTCACATATTCGTCCCTCTAAGTGATAAAAGAGTCTTCAAAGTTAAGGGCAAGCGTACTCGCTCTCCTTCACCATCATCTTCATCATCCGATATGAGTGATAACGATAATCTTCTTGACTCTAAGCTACCCCCTTTAGACTACCTTCAAGAACTTCCCGTCATTAGCAATGCATCCAAAGAGTTCAAGCAAACCAAAGGAATGTTCAAGTGCTTTGGAAGGTACCTAGGAAAGCTCAAGAAGAAGATAGACCGGTTGTGAGATGTGTGTTTAAGGAGTTTTTGGCTTTTGTAGCTTTTAGAACTTTGTGTGTGTTAAACTATGTGATTTATATTGCTTTTTACTTCCATGATTTATTATTTTCGTCGGACTATGTTTTGTATGAACCTTTATGCATATTGACGATATTTGAGGAGTTTGTCAAATTTTCATGCTTATGGAAAATTTCACTAAGAATAGTGAAATTCGCTAGCCCCCAGTCAAAGTCCTATGATATGAATGTTTACATGTCCATTTTTTGCATTTCCTAATCAGACATATAAATAAATTTTCATTTTTAAGAGTTTTCAAAAAAATTGAAAATCGTCTCGACCCTCAAAAAGGTGGACTGTCTGTTTTTTCAGGTCTGGCGGAACTAAAAATTGGGTTCCGCCAGTGCAAAAGTCTAGGCAACCCAGTTTGGCCTAACGGATCAGACGGAACCCTCAAAAGGGTTCCGCCCTTGATGTGTCAGGGTTCTGCCAGTCACCTGCAGAAAATTTTTGTCATTTTTCTAAATTTCAAAATTTGTAAAACACCAAATCCTTTTCTTTAGTGAGAAACATCTTCCCTTACTTCCAATAAACATATTAGGACCACTCTCACTCATTAGAACAATTAGGAAGTCATTTCCCGCCAAAAATTCAAATTCAAACATAACTAACCCAAGGAACCCTTAAAAAGGATCCTTCAAACCCTTAGAACATTCTCAACCAAATCACTTCCCATGATCATATAGCATTGAGTGCATAAGTTAGTCTTTCACTCCACCCAATTTCATTGGATTGACATCCAATGATTTGACATGTTCTTGGAAATATTCTAAATCATTAGAAACCTCAACATTTGTATGGTAGAACATCAAATCCAAACACCCCTTCCAACATCTCTTCCACTCTATAAATTTGACAATCTTGCAACACTTCAAATCACACCATCACAATCAAAATCCCTTCTCTTAAGCTTCTAAACCACACCTTTGAAATGACTAAATCCAACATCTCATCCAAATCGTTAAGATCCATTAGAAAAATCGCTAGGATTAGTGTAAAACCTTGTTGCTTCAACAAAACCATCAAATCAAGCTCATCATCATCAAGTGATACATCACTTGACATTTCTTCACCTATCCAAGATTTCCTTAACCTTACTACCTCAACACCTTGCAATACCAATGTGATCACTATACAAGATTTGCTTAATATTGCTACTCCAACACCCTCTCCAAAGCATTGCAACACCAACATAGCCACTATTCCGCCACCAACTAGACCTTCAAGTGATTCAACATCACCTTCTCAACAAACTCAACCATCAAAAACTCCATCACCTCAATCACAACACTTACACCAATGGAACTTTTCCATACATCACCAACATCACCACTACCCTATTTGGAAACTTTAGATGACCTATCACCTAAATCATCAAGCCCTCCATCATTGTCACTCTTTGACACCATTGCCAAAATGGAAACCCAACAACAACCAATGTTTCAACCAAATGAGTCATTGGACGATGAACCTCATCAACCATCATTGACAGAGGGTTTAGCTTATCGATATAATAGACCCTCAATCTTTCCACAAGATCAAGGTCATACATACCCACAATCATTTGTGTTTCACCCCGTTTACAAATTCATTCATGATCCTCTTGAAGGAGAACCAAACTTCCGCCGTTATACTCAACAACAACAACAACCACAAGAGTCTTCCCAACACTTTGATTCAATGTTTCCTTCTCATGAGGAAATAAATGCATCCGTAAGGGCCACATCTCCAACCTCCACAAGTATAGGAAACAAAAACACCTCTCAACCATCCACCCTTGCTCCATCAAGCACAAATAATCTACCACCAACAAATGAGATCCCTTTTCCACCAAACTTACCCTGCCATAATTGCGGACATTGTGAAAGGACCGCTCACATTACCGAAAGATGTCGAACGGAAATCCGCGAGCTAACCTATGAAATGAGGTTTATCCTAAACCACATTTTGGACCGTCTAGAATCCTTGTCTCACCCACCTCAAATCTAGAGTCTCCAACAATAGGGACCCATCTGATGAGTCAAAAAGTGAACCACTTTTAAGGGGTCATTTAAGCTCGAATTCGAGATTATTTGATCAAATATTGCCATAAATCGTTCCTTTTGTCATTTTAGGTAATTTTGGAGAGAAATCTGGAAAATGAAGCATTTTGGACGTTTTTGTATCATAAAAGTGAAGAAAACGATAAAGTCTTAATTTTCCTTGCTGGGAACAGTACCTGACGGCGTCACAACTTCCTTAATGACGGCGTCAAGAGTTACCAAAGAGGTGGATGTGGAAAATACACGTGACGATCCAGAAGATTTTTAACTATAGGACCTGCCGGCGTCACCAAGGCCGTCAGGGTCAAAACACAAGTGACGGCCCAGAAGAAATTTACACATGACGGCGTCAAAATCAGATCTAGGCAATACGATTTCATTATAGGCGGCGAGTTGACGGCGTCACAACCCAATACATGATGCCGTCACCCCTTGTAATCTATATATAGTTTTCCAAATTTCATTCATTAGTGTGCAACTTTGAGGAAAAAACCCTAGGTCGAATTTTCCAGCTTTTTCAACGGTATCAACCCTTTGAATCTTTCATGTTCTATTAAAGATAAGTACTCTTTCAATTCATTCAATATGTCTATGTGTTGTTTGAATATATCTTACGCTTGTCTTTAATTTAACATGCTCGGCTAGATTTCCTTTGTGTTTGCTTAGATGTAGTGAAACCTAGATGTTAATTATGGGTTGATTGTTTGTTTATAGTTGTTACGGATGATTGTATTCGATGTTAGGCTTAAGAAAACTGGCAGACTTCCATTGGTAACTTGCTTGAACGTCTTAAGAAACATGATCGGAGGTGTACTACGATATTTGGTTGTATTTAATGCGTAGGAGAATTCTAATGATCCCATTTTAGGAGCTTCTAAAGGGTCGACATAGGAGTGAAGTAGGATCCTATAGAGTTAGGGAATATTGCACACGGCCCTACGACTAGTATTAAAGAATATGACCCGTCATCCATGCAATTGTAACAAGCTATCGACCTGTAAAAGATATCTAGGGAGTAATGAAACCTAAGTAAACACACTCATCATTGTTACACCACAATATTATAATTAGTTTCATTCTCATTTCCGTTATTTTATTTTGATTGCATTTGTAGTAAATTGGGTTAGTTGGCTAGCAACTAATTCCGCCCACTCTTCCAAAAACCGAGATTTACTTGCTTTTATAAAATATAAAAAAAAATACAAAAAGAATCATCCCTCTAATAACACCAAAAACACAAACCAACAAACAAAAAGCGTTTCACTTCTACAACATTCAAATGAAACCCGCTACATCCTCCACCATACATTTTCATCCTTAAACAACCTTAGCCTTGTTTTTGGAAAATGTTTCTCATTAAAGAAAATGATGGTTTTCTTTTATAGATGTAGGATTTTATGTTCTTAGTTTCTTTTTATTTTTCTTTTTATTTTTAGAAGTAGGATGTTATCTTCCTAATTTCTTGTCCTTGACTTTCTAAAAGTCAAATTTTACATGAAATGAATTTCATTCTACGATAAGGTATGCATTGTTTGTTGACTATTTAGGTAATGGTACTATACCTTGTGATGGTAACATATAAATCTTGTGCTAACTCTCTTTTGTAGGATCATTATCCTTATATCCCTTCCTTGTTACTCAAATTTAGGGGAGTAATATTCAAGGGGGAGCATGAGAATTGCATCATTCCACTTCGCAACTCTTCTTTGTGTTTAAACAAAAAGGGTGTTCATGACTTGTTCTCACTTGTCTTGTGCGGCAACTAATTTTTTTTTTGTAGGTTCAAAATCCATGTCTCCTTACTTGGCACTCCATTTAGGGGGAGTATTGTCCAAGGGGGAGCACTTGCATCATTACGTTCTCTTCTTTTTGTTTCGACAAAAAGGGGGAGAATTTATATTAAACTTGTTCTCATCCCCAACTTTTTCATATCACATCATCTTAGCAAAAACAAGTTTCAATACAAACTTTATAAGACTTAACACTAAAACTAGTGGCTTACTTATAAATAAAGTTTATGTTTTGTTATCAACAAAAAGGGGGAGATTGTTAATACAAATATCGCCTAAAAACGTTATTTATATTTTACGATCTTTGCTAAGTTTTGTTAATGACAAAGTATGAACTTTAGTTTATAGTAAAACATCGTTTTAGTTGCTTAAGTATTGTATAACTACATTTAAATGTTAAGCATAACCTTGTTATATTTCATAATAAATAAAGTATAACATCACATCAATGTGCATTTATGGATAGCTTGTGTGTTTGACTATCCATAAAGCTCTTACATATTTTGAACCTTTTCATGTTGATGTGATCTCTTGAATGTTTGTGTGTTTGACTAAAAATTACTTGATGTGATTTCTTGTAAGTTTGACTGTCAGATCTGGTGGAACCCTGGGGGTATATGGGTGGAACCCATTCTAAGGTTCCGCCGTATCCGCCAGAAGCCTGGTTTGTTTGGGTATAAATACCAAACCACTTGCAATAAATCACTCATCACTTTAGGACATATATTTCATATATTCTCTCATCTAACTCAGTACCAACTCACTTGTGTGATTGTCTTATATAGCAAAGGAGTTCACAAGTTCATCCAAGAAGTTACAAGTTTCAACTCAAATGTTGCAAGACTTGTTAGCTTTGTTATGTATCAACTTTGGTAGTTTATACTTCATTTGTATCTTGTGTAGAAGTGATCGGTTAGTATTTTAGGCCTCAAAATACATAGTGTGATGGAAGTTGTTGTACCCTTGTAAAAGAACTATCGGGAGTGGTTGTACCCTTGTAAAAGAACTCGACATCTAGCTTAGTGTCGGAAATAGTAGATAGGCGACATTAGGTTGGTTCTACCTTGAACTAGGACCCGGTATCTAGCTTTGTACTGGAAAAAGTGTAAGCGACGATTGTAAAGGTTTCTCCACCCGTGAAAGGAGCTTGTTAACTAGTGCTTGAAACTCTCGAGTTGGAAACTCGGGGCGTGGATGTAGGGCAAGGAAAAATAGTCCTTGTAGCCGAACCATATCGTGTTGTGGTTTGATCGTTTCTTTCTTTGTCTTTGCATATTACATATTGTCTTTAGTTAGAATCGTTAATTACACGTAAAGCTTTTCAAAGATTAACAAGTAATTTGAGTTTATATCATTAATTAAACGTAAAGTTTTTAAAAGATAATTAACTTAAAAAGTGGTAAACTATTCAACCCCCCTTCTAGTTTTCCACAGACCTGGCGGCGTCACCAAGGCCATTAGGGTCATTTTGCAAGTGACGGCCCAGAGCTCAATTTCTACTTGATGACTGGATCTAGGCAATACGACCCTTAATCTGGCAGCGAGTTGACGGCGTCAGAAGCTACAACGTGACGCCGTCAGGATGTATTATCTATATATATTTTTCAAATTTTTCATTCAATGGGGGTGGAACATTAGAAGAACTTTGGAGAGCTTAAACCCTAGACGAATTTTCTGTAAAAATAAGGGTTTCAACCCTTGTTCCATCCATGCTTAATTGAAGATAAGTTTTCCAATAATCATACGATATGTCTATGTGTTGTGTGATTCTATCTTACGCTTGTCTTTCTTTTAACATGTTAGGCTAGGTTTTTATTGTGTTTACTTAGATGTACTGAAACTTAGATGTTGATTATTGGTTGATGGTTTGTTTATAATTGCTGTGGATGATTGTATTCGATGTTAGGCTTAAGAAAACTGGTAAACTTCCATTGGTAACTTGCTTGAACGTCTTAAGAAACATGATTGGAGGTGTACTACTATTTTTGGTTGTATTTAATGCATAAGTGAATTCTAGTGATCCCATGTTAGGAGCTTTTAGTCGGCTCAACATAGGAGTGAAGTAGGAGCTTATAGAGTTAGGGAATATTGTACACGGCCCTACGACTAGTATTAAGGAATATAACCCGTCATCCATGCAATTGTAACAATATAATCAACCGGTAAAAGATATCTAGGGAGTAATCAAATCTAAGTAAACACATCTTTTCTCATTATTGTTTACACTACATAATCACATTAGTTTATTTTCATTTCTTTTTATTTTATTTTGATTGCATCTGTAGTTAATTGGGTTAGTTGACTAGCAACTAATTCCGCCCACTCCTTCAATACAAGAGATTTTATTTGCTTTCATAAAATATAAAAATACAAAAAGAATCATCCCTCACCCCTGGACCTAGTTTAGTAGGCTTTCTAATCCTAGCGACACTATTCCTGAGTTGAACGATCAATCCCCCGGTACTTGTCACTATACTATACTACACTACAACGATCAGGTACACTGCCTGGCGGGGATTGCAAGCTTCTCAAGATCCCTTGAGAGGTAAAACCTGTTGCGACGGCGCAATCCCGCGTATCAATCACTATCCACTACCATAATAAATTTACGTTACCAGTCATTTATGGAACAACGAACTATTTATAGCATGTCTTGAAAAGCCAAAATTGTTTAGAAAACCATATAAAAACGTGTATACAATGGTCATCACGAAACGGACCATGAGTTTTCTCTTCTTTTTAATTTCTTTTTTCTTTTTGGTAACTATGGTAATTATTGTTTCCGATCCTTTAGTCGATTAATTTACGAGATTTGTGCTCCCAGGGACAGACTCAAAACACTATGTCATTAGTTGAACAAAAAGATATTTTACAAGTACGAAGGAAACAAAAATAAACAAAATTGTATGATTTCAATAAAGTAAAGAAATTAAGAACACGCCTCCTAATTAGGTCCTCTACAATCTTTCATGCCGAAAAATCGCTTACACGCAACCTCATTAATAACATTTAGAAGTTCTTCTTTCTCTATAGCACAAATTAATGCACCATTAAATATTCTTCACCCGTCTTATTACGCAAATCTGTCTTCACAAGCTTCATTTTAGAGAAGCATCCTTCAACTGTAGCAGTTGCAACATGCAAAATCAAATACAACTTCAACAAGCGATAGACAATAGGATGAGGGTGTGTTAATTTCTCCCTACCACCAAACTAGCAAGTTTGTAAATACTAGAAAACTCATCAAAATACTTATGTTACTCATAATCTGTTAGTAATCAGAAAGATCAGTAGGAAGACTTAACATCCCTTTATAAGTAAAATCATGTGGATGCATCTTATTAAGTTTAACCAACTTTGATACGTTAAAATCTGAAAATGAATTGTGTGGACTCAACACCGCCGTATTTTCTAGTAAGGTGCTTAACTCACTAAAATGATCACCAAACTCTTAAATTTGCATATCCAAAACTGTATTGAAAATATCAAGCTCAAAATGATATTGATTGGTAATTTTATTCCTTCGGTGTTTTGAATGACATTCAGCCATATTTTCATTTGAATACCATGTAATTCGCAAAACGAAGTTACATTCTTCAAGAGTGAAAGAAAACCCGATGTCCTCGTCTCCTTCAATGCTCTAATGATTCTTTTCACCAATGAAACAACTTCCAAAATAGTTTGATATTTCTTTTGAAATTGCCATGACAATACATCAGTAATTCCTAAGATATGCAACAACAAGTACATGTAAATACAAAATCTAGTGTTTTGAAATATGTTAGAAGGCCGGCTATTGTTTCTTGATTAACCAAAGTATCGCCATAGTATGTAAAATAGTAAAGGATCTTAAAAGCTTCTTGAAACAACTTTATCAAACTCATTTGTGGTTCTATATTGAGAACCCCATCGTGTATCTCTAGCTCGTACAGGGGTAACCTCTTTGTTTTTCCCTTTCCTTGTTTCAATTTCACCTATAGAAATTTCTTTTTCTAGTCTTTCTTTGTGACTTTCTCACATTATATCTTTCCATTTACAAGAACCACAAACCACATTTGTAACAGTAGATAATATGATTCGCGTGATAAAGTGTTAGAATAGGATGTTTTCCCTTCCATTCAAAGTTTAGCAAACTCGTGGTTCTCGACCTGATGCAAGTCCCTTCCGTGCAACTAGAATCACTGGATCACAAATCCCAGTTCTCTCTTAAATTTGGTCTCGCCTATTTGTGTTCGGTTTGGATTTTGTTGGCCGCCTGTTTTGGCCTTTTCTTGGTTTCTTGTTAGCTCTGCCCCTCTTTATATCTCTTTCTTCAGTATCCATCTCAGAACCGTTTTAATAAAATCCTAGCTTTAAAAAAATAAACAAAAATGAAATGTATATGGATTATGTAGCAGTGGCGGTGATTAGCATTCGCAAGTGAGGCAGCCGCACAGGGCCACTATTTGTGAGGGGCCTCCGATTTAGTATATATCCATTAATATTTATACATGTCTGACTTGAATTTTTATAGCACTTTTTAAATATTATATGAGATAACATCGGATTTAGTATATGTTCATTAGTATTTATACATGTTTAAGTATATTATGTTTTGAACTTTCCATAATAGTCAAGATTTTCGTATGGGATGGCTCTGTTATGTAGTAACTTAAGGGCGGTTGTTTATGCAAGTTTACTGTTTACGAAGAGTAAACAACATTCAGTAAATGTTTATATGAGAATGTTTTTTATACCTCATCCATTTCAGTTGAAACGTGACAACAAATTAACACATTTGTATCTAGTCACTAGAAATTAGAGGACGAAGGACCAGGTTACAGGTATGGGTAAAAGTAAATAATCTTCCACGTTTTCAGCACCAAGTTCTCCCTTCACTCCATACTGTTTTTACAAAGTCGTAATTCATAACGAGCACTATATTTGATTATTACTTTGTAAAATATTTAACACCGACTACATCGACTGTTTAGAGATAGTAAATGAGTAAGTCGACCGGTTAGACAAGCAGTTAAAATAAACTTGACTAGTAAATGTGTGTTTTTATACGGGTTGCAATAAGTTGGGTACTTGGGTTTGCTTGTCAACCTTAAGTATATCGTCTTTTTTTATGAAAGTATAATATCTATGCCTCCTTTAGTAATTAGCCATTTATTAGAGCGGGCGTTATGGTGGGTGGAAATGGCGCGCGAAGGCCTCAGTTGACGCGTGAAGGCCATGACGTGTGACGAGATGACGCTCGAAGGTGGTGTTTTGATGTTGGTGTGGTGAAGGTCTTCATCTCACGAAAAAATGAAAGGGTGGCGTTTTTTTGTATTATTATTATTATTTTTTGTTTGTAAGCGTGTGGAGGTATGTTGTGTGGTATGTTTGATAAAGGGAGTTATTTTTATGTATTGAGTTGGTAGGTTACCATTATAGCTTTTAGGTGGTTGGTTAGGTGGTGTGATGAAAAACTAATGTGGCGTTGTGGTGGAGGTAGCGAGAATTTGACCATTACATGCAACCTTAGGTCAATCCATAAACCAATCTATCTTTTCACACTATTGACTTTTTCTCATTTAAATGTAATTCTGTATCGCCGGTTTAAGGTCTTGGTTAAGCACCTACAATTTATTCAAATTTTACGAAAAAACAAACACTGTGTCTTAATTCCTTATGACTTTGCGGCTTAAAACGGGTAGAAATTATGATGCCAACATTTGATGTTCATGAGAAGATAGCATTAACTTTGGAATGAGTGGCTTTGGTTATATGAGTTGTTTGTTTGTCACTTTGTATATACATAACACATAATACTGACCCAAGATTTTTACGTTTAACTGCTTTTTGAAGCTATTACTTAAAATAGTTATTTTGATTGGAATACCCGTCTTTTTTGTATAATTATGGCCTATTACAACATTTAATGCCTAAAACATATGCACTTCATCTGTTTTAAAATTATAGTATTTATTTTATTTTGAGATGTTTTAAAATAATGGTCTACTTTTTTCGTATCAACGAATCAAAAGAGATTTTAGTGAGGGCAAGATGATATTTGATTACGTGTAGTAGTCTCAAATGATATTTTTGAAATAGAAGAAGTATTACTCCCTCCGTCTCAAAATTATTGTCAAGAGACAAGAATTACAAAGTTTAATAAAAGTGGGGCCACTTTTGTTTTCAACCACTCAAAGAGAATATTCTCTTACTATATTCTCTAGTTTTTACTTAGGGTAAATTGCAAAAATGGTCATTCACGTTCCACAAAATTGCAAAAATGGGACCAAGACAAAAAGTAGCGCAAAAAAGACACCAATGTTCCACATTTTTGCAAAATCGCCATTGAGAGGCCTTTTCCGTTAGTTTTCCCGTTAAGTGCCATGTCATCGAGGGCATTTTCATCATTTCGTTGTTTTAGGGACTAAATTTGCAAAGTAATTTTATCTCACATTTCACAGCCACCACCACCACCACTCTCTACCACCACGCAACCACCACCACCACCCTTTACCCTTCATCTTCATCTTCTCTGGTGACCAAACCCAGATTCCGATGACGAAACACAGATTCCGGTCACTTTTTTCCTTTTCTTTCTTGCGGAGAAACAAATTTGTGCAAATTCTGTTACCAAATTGGTTGAAGTTCCTGAAGAGTGACTCTAGTTATATACTGGAAACTACATACAGGACTATAAGAGGTAAGATTGTGAGACTTTTGCAGTTCATGGGTAAATTTTGAGTGACTAGAACTCACTATAACTTTAGATAATCATTAAACTTTCTAGTTTAAGTGGGTCGGTGGTAGAATAATGGTTCAAAACAAGTGCTTTATTCAGTGCAGGTCAAGACCAATCACCCAATGTCAGGTGAATGGGTCGAAATTTGTAGTATTGGAGATAACATAGAGGCATACAGCCCAAGACCGAGCCTTAAAATTTTACTAATGGATATAACGTACAGCTCAAAACCGACCCATTGCTGGGTAAACAGGTCGTAATTACCACCTTGCACACCTATTTAGACACTCATGAATCATGAAAATTGATTTTGTGACATCTAAATGCGAGCCTTTGATTCTACAATATTTGGAAAACAGGTCAAAATAGCTCGGTGCTTGTTATCTACTTTCTTGTTAAATTTGTACCTGTTAGGTATGTTTGTTATTCATGCATATTTGGCAATAATGGCATGAATAATAACACCACCAAAAGTTGCTATACTTTTCTTATTATACCTATAATTCTATAAACATTATGGGAGCTCTCTTCTTGTTGTTCCATGTGTTGAATCGTTCAGTATCGTTTCTAAAGAAGTACTTTAATTTTAGCCGAGTGGCCGGGCACTGGTATATATGCCTAATTCGCGTGTTAGCGTCCATTGTCACTGTATTTCTTTACTAATACTCAGCAAACAAGGTGGTCATGGACATCTCTTTCTCTTTATTTGTTTTGATACTTTTACAGTTGTCATGGACATATAAGTTGCTGTATAAACATAGGCAATTGCTGTTAGAAAATTGTCTGAAAGATTTCTCTGTTACTTTTTCAGTTTACTCATAATCACCGAGATTGATGCAATTCATCCAATATGTGATCATATTGGTGATCAAAGACAAATCCCGCTTACGTACAGTGGTGAGCCTCCTACATCGATGTATCCATCATCTATGCAGTCCGTCAATCAGCCAACAACAACTATGCCTAATCCTCAAAACTTGACAGGCAGTTCACATTCTGGCTCTGTTCCACGTTCTAATATTAAGATTTTACCCATTAATGCTTTGAACCCATATCAAGGCCGATGGACTATTAAAGCGCGTGTGACTGCAAAAGCAGAATTAAGACATTACAACAATGCAAAGGGAGATGGTAAAGTTTTTTCCTTTGATCTTCTTGATGCCACAGGTGGAGAAGTAAGAGTAACATGCTTCAATGCTGTTGCTGATCAGTTCTATGATCAAATTGAAGCCGGTAAAGTTTATTTCGTTTTGAATGGAAGTGTGAAACCTGCTCAAAAAGCTTTTAATCATTTAAAGAATGATTATGAAATTATACTCGATAGTTCATCAACGATACAACCTTGCTATGATGATGACAGTTCAATTCCTCAGCAGCAGTTCCATTTTCGTCAAATTGCTGAGATTGAAGGTTTAAATAACAATTCTTTTTTGGATATCATTGGCGTGGTTTTTAGGATCTTTCCTTCATCCATTGTAAAGAAGAAAGATGGAACCGAAACCCAAAAAAGAAACCTTCATATCAAACTTTTGGTTTGATAACGGCGGGAGTAAGATGCCTTCTGTTTCTTTATCTCTCGAGAATACCGATGCAAGGAAAACCGTCTCCCAAATTAAAGATGAAAAAATCGGGACCTCAGAGAAACCAGACTGGATAACAGTCATGGGTAACGTGGGTTTTTTAAAAGTGAAATGATGATAATACCCTCGGTGACATGGCACTTAACGATGAAACTAACGGAAAAGGCCTCTCAGTGGTGATTTTGCGAAAATGTGGAACGTTGGTGTATTTTTTGCGCTACTTTTTGTCTCGGTCCCGTTTTTGCAATTTTGTGGAACATTAAGGACCATTTTTGCAATTTACCCTTTTACTTAAAAAGGAAAGTGGACAATTAATTTGAGACATCCCAAAATGGAAATGTGAACAATAATTTTGAGATGGAGGTAGTAACTTTTTTAGCAGAAGATATGCATTAACTAAGTAACTATAATTTCACGTAATTAATGTGTCTTAAATTTCTTATGAGTTAGAATATAAGTTGTCAATGTTTTTATCACGATTAGTTGTCTTAATTTGTTAAGTTTCGATACTAAGTTGGCACACCTAGTTGAAATTTATTAGAAAGTTATCTATATCTTGGTTGTTGATGACTTATTACATGTGAAGAAAGTTATCTATATTTCCTGAAAAAGAAAAATCATTGAGGCATGATTAGGAGCTGCTTGTGTTTGGGGAGTTGCTATAGCTACACATCTTATAGTATATAGTACAAACCGTTATGCATACAGTGCAACCCCGCTATGCACACAATATAACCCGATTATGCATGAAGGGGTGTGTATATATAAGGTTTGGGGTGTGTGTATAGTAAAACCCTTGTGTTTGGAAGAGTTTCAGCTTTATGTGGCTTTGTGTAGAAGACATAAAAAGGCATTGGTCAAAACAAATATCTAACTTTAAACAAGTACGGAGTACTACGTATTTAATACTAGTAGACACAAAGCATATAAAAAAATGAGTGATTTGCACACACATTTTTTTGATTTGCACACCAATATGTACAAGCAGGTAAAGCTTGATGTATATACAGTACAACTGTTTAATGCACTGATGAGTGTGTATGAATCAAAAAAATTGGTGTGTTAATCAATTCTCATAAAAAAATCTCCAAGTAAAACATTTTTGTTAAAGAAAGATATCACTGTAAAAATAAAAACTTATTCACACATGTAATCTTTAAGAAAATCAGAATGCTCAGGTCGTTCTACCAAGATATATAATATAATTATTATTTAATTTGACATCATTTAATATTTCATTACTTATCATTTTCTATCAAATAATGCAATTTATTGCATAAACAGTAAAATAAAATGAGCATGTTACACTGTATAAGGGGAAAAAAATGTTAATTGCATATGCAATTTTTCTTTGCAAGTTATTTTTTATTTTATTTTTTTTTCTGATAGAATTCGGTTAGCATACTACGTAAATATGAATGACTTGAATTCTGTATGGATGTTATAAGGATTTGTTAGATAAACTACGTAAATATGAATGACACAATGAATTAAAGGTGAAGAAAATAATCAAACACGAAAGCACTAAAAATTATATCATTCAAACATATAAGTTTTATAACATTTAACATAGTTGTAAAAGTTATTGTATTAAAATATACTTCAATACAACCAATGGCGGAACTTGAGCATTTTTTTTGGGAGGGCCGAATTTATTTCGGGGGGGCCGAATCGGAGATTTGTTTGTAACCTCAACTAAATTACCTCTAAAACCTATAATTTTTACACTAGGTGCCGTAAATTTTGGGGGGGCCGGGACCCTCCCCTGCCCCTTAATAGTTCCGCCATTGAATACAACCAACACCAACAACTTAATACCATCAATAATTTAATTTTGTCGATTCACTTAAATAACCCCGAGATTTCGAGACTTATTAACGGCTCTTTCATTCGTTCATCCAACCACATTGTTTGATATGGGATTTGGTCTCATTAAAACTTCATGAGTATCGGCTTCAAATTCCACCACATTGTTTGATATGGGATTTGGTCCCATTGAAACTTCATGAGCATCGGCTTCAAATTCCACCACATTGTTTGATATGGGATTTGGTCCCGTTGGAACCTCATGAGCATCGGCTTCAAATTCCACCACATTGTTTGATATGGGATTTGGTCTCACTGGAACTTCATGAGCATCCACCATATTGTTTGATATGGGATTTGGTCCCATTGGAACTTCATGAGCATCGGCTTCAAATTCCACCACATTGTTTGATATGGGATTCGGTCCCATTGGAACTTCATGAGCATTGACATCAAATTCCGCCCGATTTCCTGAATGTGCCAATGATGTCGAATTTGTGTCCTGAGCTCCTTTGATTGAAAGTGATGGAAGTGGCATGGAAGCCATGATCAAGAAGATTGCAAATGAAAAAAAGAACAAGTTTTGTGAAGACATGTTGAATTAAGAATCAACCAATAAGAAAGTTTAAAAGAACTATACTCTTGAACCAATGGGAAATGTTGGTATAAAAGTAGATGAAAAGGAGGTTCTCAAATTTAAGACATGCGAGTATTTTTATGAAATACTACAAATTACAACAAGACATTTATAGAAGGAAAACACTAGACTTTGACTTTTAGACATGTGTTTAATTTTCTCTAGTTAATGTATTATCCACGTTACAATGTAGTGTCTGCGGAAATAAGTGTCTAGGTACAATGAAATTTTACTTGGTAACATTAATTTGAAAAAAATAACAACTATTTTAGATGGGGCATTTACATACATCCAAAAAAAATTAATATTTACATATTTTCCTAAACTTTACTTTAATAGCATTTTACATTATGCATTAAAAATTTGTGTTTGAAGAATATGTAAATATTGATGTTTGTATTGGGATACATGCAAATCCGATTAACACGTAGTTTCTTTATGTTTCTAATACTTATTGAGTTAACACGAAGTTTTTTTTAACATGCATCGTACATCCTAAAGAAAATTTGTTAAACTTACCTTTACAACATATAAAGAGAAAATACTTAAACATGATCTTCCTTAAAACTTACAAACTTAAAAAATAAGTAATATTGTTTGATTAAAATATCCTTACTTATAAAATATTAATTATTTAAATTGTTAATTACAATTTAATTCACGCTTTCTCCACTCTAATTTACACCCGTATTAAAAATAATAATAATAGAAAAACTGAACAAATAAACAAATTAATTTATGAGATTTGCTAACAACGACTCACTGAGTGTTGTTTAAGCATTTCTTATTTATAAAAAACGCATTTAATGAACTCATATATTCTATAATTATACACTTTTAATCATTTTAAACATGGTATGTGATATTAAATATAGAATGTTTAGAGATCATTAAATGCTAATATTTTAAACATTGAATGTTTAAACAACGCCGAGTGGGTTGTTGTTAACAAATCCCTTAATTTATTAGTGTTAGATCACATTAATACTTTCTCTTCAATATACTTCATTCTTTAAATGTGAATGTTTTATTACTAAGAATAATTAGTTATTTTTTCAAAAATAATCAATTGCTTGAAAGGTGAAACAAAATATCCTATATTACGTAATTTATTGATTCTGAGAGCAACGATATGATATAAGTTTTTCAATTTTTTTTTTCACCGAACGACATGTCATGTTAGCTTTTAATTCAAATTCAATACCGCTCATCTTTTAATTGGTTAATGTATCATGTATATATAATTCATTATGAAATATCACCGTGTGAAAATATTTTGTAAAAATTATGCAATTCTAATATTTCTCTTGTTTTTAAATATTGGTCCGTACCAAGTCTTTTTGAATAGTTATATTCAAACCGTGTTATGCACAACAGTACAAGTCATTATAACATATCATTGTGTGATATGTCACTGCAGCGTGCTCTCTAAAAAAAGTAAATCCTCAACAAAATATATTTAGTATTAACGCATTAAATACAAAAATATATGATTGAAGCCTAAAACAGTTACAAGTATAATTCAGAAGATATGTTTACACACAAATAGGATTTTACTCGTATTGTATTAATTGAATAGTTGATTTGAATGTTAAAGTTTTAATTGAATGGGCATTTAAAATTAAAATTTCTAATCGAATATTTAGAGTTAAGAATTTTATTTAAACAAAAGTTTTGGAGTAAAGGATAAAATTATTGTCTACACAAAGTTAAGGAGTTAAACTAAATGGTCAAACAAAGTTAAGGATCAAAACATTGCTAACAAAAGTTAAGTGGTTAAACCGGACTTTAAGTTAGAAGATTAAACCATTATTTACCCTATTGACAATAATTTCATAGTCTAAAACTCCAAATAATTTCATTGGATGTGTGTATGTTTACATCGACCGGATATAGAAAGTGTTTTGCTCTTATATAAATGAAACAGTCCATGTATGCGCACTCCAAATAATTAATGTTATATTTAACGTACTAAACACTAATCAAATCTTGTTCTTATCGATCTTAGTTTGAAGTTAAGTAAAAAAGATTAATAGTTTAAAAAATAGATTTGTAAAACGTGCTAAATTCAATAACGTATTAGCGTATATACATTCATTTACATCTTTTCACACGTCGTCAAGTTATTGATATTGACATCTATGGTTGTATTTAAGTTTTTAGGGCTTAGCTCATCTTTAGTTATAAAAATTGTATTCTGTAAAGCTTAATTAAAATAACATTTTATAGCCCTAGATTAATATCTTATTCAACTTAATTATAGGCTGTTTAGAAGTTTTATTATTTATTTAGAGTTCTATAGGTGTTCTATTTTTTTATCACTTTGCCTTGTAACCTTTTTTATTATAAAGGTTTTTCATTACATTTTTCAAAAGTAATTCACAGTTCGCCTATAATGCAATTATTACAATTTTCACACGACTTATATTGTAAGTTTACATACGTATCTTCTACAAACTACTGAAAATAGAATTACGTCCGCAAAGCACGTCTTCAATTAATTAAAGTTTGCATCCATATGTATGTTTCCATCATATCACTATCCACTACCATAATAAGTTTACGTTACCGGTCATTTATGGAACAACAAACTATTTACAGTATGTCTTGAAAAGCCAAAATTGTTTAGAAAACCATATAAAAACGTGTATACAAGGGTCATCACGAAACAGACCATGAGTTTTCACTTGTTTTTAATTTCTTTTTTTCTTTTTGGTAACTATGGTAATTATTTTTTCCGATCCTTTAGTCGATTAATTTACGAGATTTGTGCTTACCCAGGGACGGACCCAAAACACTATGTCATCAGTTGCACAAAAAAATATTTTACGAGTATGAAGGAAACAAAAATAAACAAAAATGTATGGTTTCATTTAAGTAAATAAATTAAGAACATGCCTCCTAATTAGGTCCTCTACGATCTTTCATGCCAAAAAATCGCTTACATACAACGACATTAATAACATTTAGAAGTTCTTCTTTTTCTATAGCACAAATTAATGCACCATTAAATTTTCTTCACCCGTCTTATTACGCAAATCTTTCTTCACAAGCTTCATTTTACAGAAGCATCCTTCAACTGTAGCAGTTGCAACATGCAAAATCAAATACAACTTCAACAAGCGATAGACCAAAGGATGAGAGGTGTGTTAATTTCTCTCTACCACCAAGCTAGAAAGTTTGGAAATACTAGAAAACTCATCAAAATCCTTGTCGTTTCTCATAGTCTGTTAGTAATTAGCAAGATTAGTATGAAGACTTAACATCTCCATATAAGTAAAATCATGTGGATACATCTCACTAAGTTTAAACAACTTTGATACGTTCAAATCCGAAAATGAATTGTGTGGACTCAACGCCATCGTATTTTCTAGTAAGGTGCTTAACTCACTAAAACGATCACCAAACTCTTAAATTTGCATATCCAAAATAGTATTTAAAATATCAAGCTCAAAATGATGTTGATTGGTAATCTTATTCCTTCGGTTTTTTGAATAACATTCAGCCATATTCACCATTTGAATACCATGTAATTCGCAAAACGAAGTTACATTCCTTCTAGCGTGAAGGAAAACCCGATGTCCTAGTCTGCTTCAATGCTCTTATGGTTCCTTTCACCAATGAAATGACTTCCAAAATAGTTGATATTTCTTTTGAAAAATTTTGTGACAATACATCAGTAATTCCTAAGATATGCAACAACAAGTACACGTAAACACAAAATCTAGTGTTTTGAAATATGTTAGAAGGCCGGATATTGTTTCTTGATAAACCAAAGTATCGCCATCGTATATAACATAGTAAAGGATCTTAAAAACTTCTTGAAACAACTTTATGAAACTCAATATGGTTCTATAATGAGAACCCCATCATGTATCTCCAGCTCGTACAGGAGTAACCTCTTGGTTTTTCCCTTTCCTTGTTTCAATTTCACCTATAGCAATTTATTTTTCTAGTCTTTCTTTATGAGTTTCTCATATTATATCTTTCCGTTTACAAGAACCACAACCACATTTGTAACAGTAGATAAAATATCAAAATAGTCACTGATATCGTCCTGGTTTTTTGCCACAGCCACAACCACTAACTAAAGTTGGTGAGCAAAACAATGTATATAATAGGCCGACTCATTTTATTTTAGAATCAACGCTTTCAAGCCATTAAACTCACAATGTATAAATGTTCTTCTTATTCTGCATCAACTCAGCTAAGTACGCAGGACAATTCCTCCTCCAATGACCTACCTCATCACAATGATGACAGGTTGCGTCTTTAGCAGGGTGCTCCTTTTTTGGTGGAGGGGGAACCTTTGGCTTGCGAGCACAAGCAATATTGCTTTGCCAATACCACGATTCTTGCCCTGAGCAGCAGTTTGCCATTTCTTGTTCTAGTTATTTTTTTGGATCCTCCCTGCATTAATCGCAAGTACAATAGGCGCAACAGCGTTCTTAGGAAGCCCTTTATCATGTAGCTTGAGCATGGCATGCAACTCAGGTATAGTCTTCCCCATGCCATGCATATTGTAGTTCTGCACAAATCCTTCATACTCCTTGGATAGAGAGGTAAGTCAAGCTCACTACAAGGGGTAAAGACATGGAGTAACCAAGGCGTTCCAAGTTATCTATATAGCCCTTCATCTTGAGTACATAAGAGCTAACAGATTGACTATCTTCTTGTTTGCAAGCATGAAAAGCTTTCACGGTGTCAAGAAGTTCGTTCTCCGCGTGTTGAGAAAACATGGTTTTCAGCTCCTAAAGCATGTCATATGCGCCGAACTGCACATATTAGTTTGAAGATCCGGAGTCATGCTCACAAGCATAAGACAAGCAATTTCGTGTTGTACATCAACCCATTGGGTGTGCGCAGTAAGAACATCAGGACCAACGATCTGAGTAAGAGCTACAGGCACAGGTTTAGTGGGCATAGGATGCTCCAAATAGGGTAACTTTTTCTCGGGTATGAGGACAATCCTAAGGTTGCGATACCAGTCGAGAAAGTTAGGTCCAAAAAGTTTTTCCTTTTCAAGAAAAGACCTAAAAGTCGAATTGTTGACGGTTTGACCTTCTAATGTCATCTACAATTAAAACAAAGTTCAAAATTTTAGTATTTTCGATGATTAATTCTTTGAAAAAAATTAAGTACCCATTTTTTAAAGAAAAACAATTAATTTACTAAAAGACCCTAAGATCCTACTTGAACTCCCACTCATCACGATAGTCTCACTACTCTAGTAAGTCTTGTGGGTGCAAGAGGTAGGCAGCGGGCAATAATTGCATTACAAGTGAAAATCTTAGAGTTATGAGACTCATGGCACTAAAGTACGAGCTACTAGTGTCAAGTGGCATGTTTCGTCTCATCTTATGCCTCGGGTCAAAGGTTTAACCAACCATACTCAATTAAGCCATCCAATACAAGAATGTCTGAAAATTAACATAGGACTGTCCTATAGAGAAAATTCACCCTGGGTTGCAGTTCACCTGCGACTGTCACAGAGTGAAAAACAATTGCAAGTGTCCTTGCATAATTGGACAGCAAATACTTAAATTTCAAATTGGGTATCACATAATTTTTGATAAAACGTATATCAAAAAGTGTACGAAAAAGCATGCATACATGTTCGTATCACAGGTTTGCAAAAAAGAAGTTTTCAACTTGTATGCACACTTTTATTACGAGAAAACATTAAAGAATGACCAAACCCTATATTGTACTCTTCAAGATTCATAAAGACCCAAGTTCTTCAAATAATTACCTCATATAACGAAGCATGTAGTGGTTAGGAAAAGATTAAAGATATGTCAAACCCTAGACCATTTTATTATAACCAATGCACTTGTTTGTTCGTCGCAGCAACAAATTAAAGTATGTAAGCCCAATGAATTAAAGGTGAAGAAAATAATCAAACATGAAGATTTTGAGACTTCTTAACGACTCTTTATAGCGCTCATCCAACCACATAAGTTTTATAACATTTAACACCGTTATAAAATTTATTGTATTATATACTTCAATACAGCCAAGACCAACAACTAAAAAGATCATATACCATCAATAGTTTAATTTTGTCGATTCACTTAAATAACCCCAAGATTTTGAGACTTCTTAATGACTCTTTATAGCGTTCATCCAACCACATTGTTTGATATGGGATTTGGTCCAATTGGAACTTCATGAGCATTGGCTTTAAATTCCACCCGATTTCCTGAATGTGCCAGTGATGTCGAATTTGTGTCATGGGCTCCTTTGAGATGATCAATAACCCTTGAAGAATAAGAACTTAGGGTCTTGAAAGTGATGGAAGTGGCATGGAAGCCATGATCAAGAAGATTGCAAATGACAAAAAGAACAAGTTTTGTGAAGACATGTTGAATTTAGCCATGAAGAATCAACCAATAAGAAAGTTTAACGAGCTATTCTCTTTAACCAATGGGAAAATGTTGATATTAAAGTAGACGAAAAGGAGGTTCTCAAATTTAAGACATACAAAGTATGTTTAGGAAATACTACAAATTACAACCAAGACATTTATAGGAGAAGGAAAATACCTAAGTTTGACTTTTAGACCTGTATTCAATTTTCTCGAGTTAATTTATTGTCCACGTTACAATGTAGTATCGGCGGAAATAAGTGTCTCCAGTATCAATGAAATTTTACTTGGTAACATTAATTTGAAAAAAAAATGACAACTATTTTAGATTGCATCCGATTAATTAAATATTATGTTTCTAATACTTATTGAGTTTTTTATACACAAAGTTTTTTTTAACATGTATCGTACATGCTAACGTAAATCTTTACAACATATATATATATAAAGAGAAAATAGTTAAACTTTGATCTTCCTTAAAACTCACAAACTTACGAAATGAGTGATGTTGTTCAACTAAAATACCTTACTTATAAAATATTAATTATTTAGATTGTTAATTACAATTTAATTCACACTTTCTCCGCTCTAATTTACACCCATATATAATAATAATAATAATAATAATAATAATAATAATAATAATAATAATAATAATAATAATAACAACGACGACGACAACAATAATAATAATAATAATTTCAGCCGGATCTACATTTTCTTTATCTACTCGACAGATGGCATTATGGAAATCACAAATGGAGGATTACACTTCAGATTGGCTTAAGGTGGTTCCGATATCTGGGTTGGGACAGACAATGAATGCGAGGACCTATCGGTATGTGTTATGTTATCGGCTAGGTGTTCCCCTATTCTCTGTTCAGATGCCTTGCTCAACTTGTTCTAGGGTATTTACTGGGGATATTTATGGGGACCATACTGTATCTTGCATTGGTATTATTGGTATTAAACATCAGCATAACGTGGTGCGGGATGTTCTTGTTGACATACGTTCTCGGTCGGGGATTTCGGCTCAAAATGTAATAACCGTGATTTTTAGCAGGTCAGTTTAACTAATAGTCTTGACACGGTTGACGTTTGTTTGGTGTGTCTTAGATGATTTAAGTGATATATGTGTGATATATGTACGATATGAGTGTGTGTTGGCACTAAATCCTTTTGCGTGGTTTTATCATTGTGAGTTGAATAATATTGATTTTGGGTAAGTTCATTTTGATTGCCTTAGTGGCGTGAAAGTGCTTGTGTAGTTTTGGTGTTTTGTGGTTTAGCGTAACAAGTCTTCGTTCAAGTATTTGAGCGTTACTAAGTTACGTGGAGGTTATTTTTATGGGTTATATTTATAGAGTATGAAATTCTATTTTTGGAAACTTTATTTTGAAAATGATAATTTTCCAAGCCGTCGTAAAAACCGAAGTTTATTGCGTAAGACGTTAGGTTTCAATATGGGACCTTATAAAATATCAAGAGCACAAGGTTTTGAGTGTAATATTTAATTAAATAAAAATAAATAAAAAAATATATATATGTATATAAAATTCGGCCCAAGGGGTGTTTTAGGGGAAAAAGAAAACAAATTTTAGTCCAAATATAACTCTTAATTAAAGAGGTTATCTAGAATAATATTAGGATAATATAAATACAAACCAAAAATACACTAAAAACGTTTTTGAGGGTGTAGGGTCGAACCAAGAGAAGCAGGAAAAGTTAGGGTTTCAATTTTGTGAAGAAAACAAGCATAAGGTATGCCTAGTAATCCCTTAATTGTTTAATTATTGATTTGATTCATGTGATACAAGTTATGATAGATCTAGGGTTTATGAATTTCTATAAATTAATTACATAAAACATTTTGGGATCATTAATAATTGATATTATGATGATTGGTGAAAAGATTTGGTCGTAAAACATGTTAGATAATGAGTTAGGGTTTTGGCAGATTTATAAGGCTGTAAAGATATGAAGTTATTTAATAGATGGTAATGAGTTATTACATGAATTTTAATTCTAAATTGTAGTTCAGTGAAAGAGCTTTCCAAAAAGTCCGGCAACGATCGATTTCGAGGTGCGGAAGTTAGTCTAATGATTTTTGCGAGAAAATGTGTCAAAGCTGTTAAACCAGGACAGATTTAGGGTAAAAGTATTGGGGTCTAAGGTTGGTTAGAAAGTGGAATTAGGGTTAGCCCTTCTGTGATAATTTACTTTTATATTCCCTTTGACTTCCACGCGAAGTAGAGGCGTTAAAAAGTTGTACAAATATGATTCTTAGGTCAAAACATTTTGGTGTGCGTTCAGATCCAAATCTGGATAGTTTTCAAGTTTGATTTTATTAAGAGTACTTGTGTATGTTTTTAGAACATAGCCTTCTGAGAATAGCTTGTATGCTCATAAAGGACCATGGTTAATTTTAGGTGTGAGTTGTGGAACTATTTTTTGTCGTGATTTCATGTGGGTAAAAGTACCCCAAAATTCTTCGTATTCTGAAAAAGTGTATGCAAGGGATTTAGTGAGAGTAAGTGATTGGTGTTTTTTAGTATGGAGTCTAGGTGAACCATAGTGGTTTATATGACCTTTAGACATCCATCATATGTGTGTTACATGGACTATAGCTTTTAGCTTGGTCTCGTGTAATGTGATCTTATTTTGTTGTATAGATTTGTGATTGATAATTTGGAAGCTGCAAAGTTTGAGGTGAGTTCATAGTCCCATTTTTATATTGTTTTAAACTTGGGATGGGAATGATGCTTGTGCTAAATTATGATTTTAAGTTATTTTGATTATGTGTCTAATAAATGCATGGACTTGTAAGTGGTTATCGTGTGTATGCTACATGTTACGATAATGCGGTGTGGTTATTCTGTGTGATCCAGTTGGAGGGATGTTCATCTCATTGTTTGTTTGTACGATCCAATTGGTGTTGATTGTTGTGTACTTGGATCGGTGGGCGCGTTCCGTCCTAATTTATGTGTGATGAGGTATTTGGATCGGTGGGCATGTTCCATCCCAATTGATGTTGGATATGTTATTTGGACCGGTGGGCACGTTCCGTCCCATTAGTTGGTTTTTTGATTGCATGATAGCTTATATGGTAACTATACTTTTTGTCCTGCTATATTTTATAATCACAGTGAACTGGTTGCCTGAGATATGTGTATTATGTGTCTCAAACCTATGAACCTCACCAACATTAGATTGACATTTTTAAGCATCATTTTCAGGTGAGCTTTCTAAGGATAAGATAGAAGGATGTGATTAGACGAGGCCTTAGTTGCATTGGAAGTGGTTTATCATTTATGTTTGGATTTATGAATTGTTTTGGAGTTTTATTTTGTTATTTTCCTTCTGGGTATTTTTATGACACTTTGTGTCTATACTTTGCACTATTTTATTGCACGTAGAAATTCTCTATATAGACATCATGTGTTGTGATGATATCCATGATGTTGCACTCGCGTTTCCGCCTTGGCAAGGTGTGACACAAAAAGAGGTTAATATTGGGCTTTGTGGGGAAAGAGATAAACCCTTGCGTCCAGCTGATATGTTACTCTACTCGTGGGACGGAGGGCTTGATGTATGTGTTGATTTGACTGGGTCATCTCCCTTAACGCGAACAGGTATGGTTGATTTTGTTCCGGGTCGTGCAGTGATTGAGGCTACACAACGTAAACGCGTCAAGTATGAGGCTAAGTGCGCGAATATTGGATATGGGTTCCTCCCCTTCTATTTCTCTTCTTTTGAGGAACTTGATAAGGATGCAGTGACCTTACTGAAGCGAATTCGAAAGTTCTTGATGACCCAAGACATTGGAGCACGTGCTGCTGCTCATATCTTTAGTAGGATTAGCTTTTGTATAGTTAGAGGAGTGGAAGCCCAGTTAGTATCTCGGCTCCCCACTAACTTCTTGTACATTTTATAAGTTTCTAATAAAGTGATCTTCAAAATAATAATAATAATAATAATAATAATAATAATAATAATAATAATAATAATAATAATAATAATAATAATAATAATATCGGATATGGGTTCCTCCCCTTCTCTTTCTCCTCTTTTGGAGAACTTGAGAAAGATGCAGTAACTCTTCTAAAGCGTATTTGACGTTTCTCTACGACTCAAGGCATTGGAGCGCGGGCTGCTGATCACATTTTTAATAGGATTGGTTTCGCTATTGCTAGAGGTGTGGGGGCCCAGCTGGTTTCTCGGCTCCCCACCAATTTCTTGTAAAAATCCTATTTATTGTTAATAAAAGTGATGGATAATAATAATAATAATAATAATAATAATAATAATAATAATAATAATAATAATAATAATTAAAAAAATGGACAAACAAACAAATTAACGCTACTAGTAATATACACTGTCGTCGTTATGCGCGGGTAATCGTTCAATATTATTTTATTAGTGTAAGATGGCATTAATACTTTCTACTCAATATACTTCATTCGTTAAATGTGAATGCTTTATTACTAAGAATAATTAGTTATTTTTTCAAGAATAACCAATTGCTTGAAAGTTGAAACATAATAATATCCTATATTACATAATTTATTGATTCTAGGAATATGATATAAATGTTCGATTGTTTTTTTCATCAAATGACATGTCATGTTAGATTTTAGTTCAAATTCAATACCGCTCATCTTTTAATCGGTTAATGTATCATGTATGTACAATTCATTATGACATATCATTGTGTGAAAATATTTTGTAAAATTATGTAATTCTAATTTTTCTCTTGTTTTTAAATGTTGGTCCGTACCAAGTCTTTTTGAATAGTTATGTTCAAACCGAGTTTTGTACAAGTCATTATGACATATTATTGTGTGATATGTCATTGCACCGTGCTCTATGATTACAAGTCAATATGACATATCATTGTGTGATATGTTATTGCACCGTGCACTGTGATTAAAAAAAAAAAAAAAAAAAAAAAAAAAAAAAAAAAAAAAAAAAAAAATCTCAACAAAATATATTTAGTGTCAACACATTAAATACTAAAGTATATATGTTTGAAGCCTAAAACAGTTACAAGTATAATTTAGAAGATATGTTTACACACAAATAGGATTTTACTCATATGATAATAATTGAATAATTGATTCGTAATTTTATTACCCATCTAAATTAACGGATATAGAGGATTGGGTCCTAATATAGGGTACACGTCCGTGAGGACGATTATCTACTTTTCTCTTTACGTGAATCGACATGACTCTTGTTACATCAAAAAAAAAAAAGAAAAAAAAAAAAAAAAAACATTATTAAGTTCTTTAGTTGTAATTATTTTGCTTGTTCAGATCAAACAAATTAGTGCTTTCAAACTTTTTAACACCAGAACTACAACCAATTATTCTTTATTATTTGAACACATAACATGTGAACTAAACACCCAAATCCGTGAGGACGATTATCTACTTTTCTCTTTACGTGAATCGACGCGACTCATGATACATCAGAAAAAAAAGAAAAAAAAAAAAACATTATTAAGTTCTTTAGTTGTAATTATTTTGCTTGTTTAGATCAAACAAATTAGTGCTTTCAAACTTTTTTAACACCAGAACTACAACCAATTATTCTTTATTATTTAAACGCATAACATGTGAACTAAACACCCAAATCCTTTAAATATATTTTTTGTGTTAGTAATAAACATTGATCAAAGTAGTTATAAGTTTTTATTGAATGGTCAATTAAAACCAAATGTTTTAATCGTATGAATATTTAGAGTTAAGGATTTATTTAAAAAAAATATTCGAGTTAAGGATAAAATTATTGCCTACAAAGTTAAGGAGTTAAACTAAATGGTCAAATAAATTTAAGGATTAAAACATTGCCAACAAAAGTTAAAGTGGTTAAACTAGACTTAAAGTTAGAAGATTAAACCATTATTTACCCTATTGACAATAATTTCATAGTCCTAGATATGTGTATGTTTACATCAATTGGATATAGAAAGTCTGAAAGTGTTTTGCTCTTATATAAACTAGCAGAGTACCCGCGCGATGCGGCGGCGGGTACCCTGTAATAAAATTTGCGGCGATGAATATCTCGAATTATTGTTTCGGGTTGCTGGATCTCATATTTTTGTTTTGAAAGCTTAATGTCTTAGAAGCTTAATTATATTGTATATTGTGGTTAAAAAGTTGTATTTTTTGTGAAGTGGTGTTTTTAATAGTGTATTAATTGTATTAATAGTGTATTTTTTTATGAAGGGGTGAAAGTTTAATTATATTGTACATTGTGCTTAAATAGTTGTATTTTTAGGTGAATGGGTGTTTTTAATAGTGTATTAATTGTATTAGCTGAATATTGTTTTTTTTCTTTTATTTTTTTTATGTGTGCTTTAAGTACTTGTAAACTATGTTTTATAAGTAGTATTTACTTAAAATCTACATTAAGTAATCTTAAAAAATTAATAGGAGGGAAGTGTCTAAATGCATTATAAGTAGTATAGATATAGATGATAGAATCCATGTATGTGAACTCTAAATAATTAATGTTATAGATGACTACAAGTCCAACTACGAAAGGTCAAAGCGATACATGTTATATATGTCGTATTAGTGAAATTGTTTCTTATCTAGATCGAGAAATATGATCGCTAACAATGACGCAAAAATTGCGCTATAGTTGTTTGGTTTGTGTTTTAGTAGGATCAATCAGTCAATAGTTGTCTGTACTTATAACCGTGCATAAGAAAAAATTATATCATACTAGTACGCAGTTGATTTCAGGATCCAACTCGTCAAAATCTACAATGTACTGGTTATATTTACCATGTCCATTTTTTCAACAACGTATATGCTTTTATATTTACTCCATATGGTCACAAAATTTCAAGAGAATTTGTGCAAATACAACAGGATCAGCGATCAAGCATTACTAGTTTTCACATCGTGTCTTTCACAAGTCCTCATAACACGGTACAATGTATATTTAACGTATTAAACACTAATCAAATCTTGTTCTTATCGAGCTTAGTTTGAAGTTAAGTAAAAAAGATTAATAGTTCCAAAAGTAGATATGTAAAGCGTGATAAATTCAATAACGTATTAGCGTATATACATTCGTTTTAGATCCTTTCACACGTCATCAAGTTATTGATATTGACTTCTATGGTGGTATTTAAGTTTTTAGGGCTTAGCTCATCCTTGGTTTAAATTTTTTTTATTCTGTAAAGTTTAATTAAAATAACTTTTTAAAGCCCTAGATGAATATCTTTATTCAAGTTAATTATCGGTTGTTTGTTTTATCATCTATTTAGAGTTCTATAGGTGTTCTATTTTTTTGTTCACTTTGGCTTGTAACCTTTTTGATTATAAAGGTTTTTCATTTCATTTTTCAAAAGTAATTCACAGTTCTCCTATAATGCAATTATTACAATTTTCACACGACTTGTATTGTAAGTTTACATACGTATCTTCTACAAAACTACTGAAAATAGATTTAAGTCCATAGAGACTTTTTACACGCTTCAATTAATGAAAGTTTACATCCATGTGTATGTTTCCATCATACCACTATCCTCTACCATAATAAATTTACGTTACCAGTCATTTATGGAACAATGAACTATTTACAGTATGTCTTGAAAAACCAAAATTGTTTAGAAAACCATATAAGAACGTGTTTATCACCTCATAATGACATGAAAAAAAATAACAAACATACTTTTTGGGAAAACAAAGTCCACCTAAGGGAGCGTGCAATGTTACTTGTTTTAGTAATTTAATTTTTTCATAATGTGAACATAAAGCTTTAACTTTAAACATCACATGATGTTTTCAAATTTAATCACATCGATAATGTTAAACTATGTGTTGCAAACTTACAATCATCAAAATGTATTTCAAAATATGTTTGAATAGTAATAGATATGCAGTTTAGCTATAAAAAAAAAAACTGATATGCACTTAAAGTTGAAACTAAGCAACATTGTTGATAGTTTATTTATTTTATAATACGTGTTCACTTGACGATGAGTACAGTTTTAAAAATATTTAGTTACTACATCGTTTTACTAATCAAAATGCACAATTTATCCATTTACGCAATTCTAAATGAATACTTTAGTATAATATGTGTGCAAATTATGTGTTGTTGTGTGTCGTATTATTCAAAGTTTCAAACAATAGCAAAAGCCAAAGACCATTGTGGGCTTGGCCTAAAACCAATTTCGGGCCCTTTCTTTTAAGTTTACCGAAATCTCAACTAATTCCTTAGAGGCTTAGAGTGAATAAAAAACAAAGTTGGGGTGTTTGTTTGTGAGTATGAGGATGGAGGAATGACTTTCACTACGATATACATATTGGTTAGTGTGTTTAATGATTAAATATGGGAATCAAACTCATAAACTTAGTCATAATCTAAACCCGCCAAAGTGAGGGGTTTGTAAACTCATTCCCAATTTAACACCTATAGTTATTCCCACGTATATACCAAACACCCACAGACTTGACGTATACTGTGAATATTCTTAAAGCTTGACGAAACTAGCTAGAGATGGATCTTATAAATGTGAAATGACATAAATGCTATTCAAACAAAGATTTTAATATTATTTGAAGGGTAATAATGTTATTAACCATTTCAAAAGTTTCAACACTTTTCTAAAAGAAAGAACTTTTAAATTCCACCGGCTTCTATAAATTTTGTTGTCAAACAAAACTTATATGGAAATTTGCAAAACTGACACAAAAGATGACAATTACTTCCAATTTAATTTAACTTTGTGGCAGATTGCTAAAACTAGGACCTATTTTTTTTATATATTCAAAGATTACCCCTATTATTGTGTACTTTAATATATTAAATATATATTCATTGTCTATTTAATATCTGACGCCTAACTGCTGTTACGTTTGTGGCTTCTAAAATCTACCCATAAGTTACCAAACCTAATATCATTTCAAAGCAAAAAAACGATGAATGTGATACCGTGCGATCACATTACGAACACACTGCGAAGTTAAAAAACATGGCGTACGCATTTGATAGATCAATTGCTGCGTTACGGCATAATTTGTGATTAAATTGTGAAGTTTTACGATTTCATTATCCTTGTTTATAGTTACCTGGAAATCTGTGTTTTGTGTTATCCCAACCCAAAGTCTGTTTCTAAAAAAACTCATCTCAAATAATAAACCATGAGTTCCTTTTGAAAGTTTTTAAAGTGAAGCCTTGGTCACTACAAGAGATTACAAACCCAAAGTTGTGTTTTAGTCCACATTGGTTCATTTAGTGAAAACAAGACACGGCTTTAGGATTTTAACATAATTGTGAACTACATGTTCGAAATACTTATGTTGGTGACTTTACATCTTTATGGTTTTTATACATATCCGGTCCACATTATCCATTGTTACCATGATAAATCTATGTCTGACAATTTCTCAATGATAGATTTATGTCGTTATTAAGTAGATATGTAAAATATAGCTGGTAGGTATTGAATTGAAGATAATATTAAATTGAATTGAATTTCACATCACTTTTTGAAGGAAAAAATATAATGGAATATCCAAGAACCCTAGACTTTGGCTAATTTTGTATCGTGCTTCGGTGAATTCGGTGTTATCTTCTATTTCTCGTGTTGTGCTTCATTGATGTGTTTCATTGCTTTCTTCCTCTTCATAACAAAAGAAAAGAGAAAAGACAATTCTACTGTCTTAAGCATGAAGCATTTTTCATATTTTCCTTGTCCTAATTTTTCAGGAAAAAAAAGTCACTTAGGCATAACATGCAAAAGAAAAGTAGCAAATATTGTGTTACTCTATTGTGTAAGAAATAGCACATGTTTGACAACAGCACCACGCGCTCTATTTGCTATGGGTGTTGGACATTTTTCATCAAATAAGGTTGAGAACACGAGAATGAAGTTTACTTGTCAACCTTTTGGTAGTAATTATGATCAACCCATATACTCTTCCACTTTGACGTCTGTAGGAAATATAGCTACATGAATATGATTCGTAGCAAATGGGAGTCTCATATCATATTTCTTCAAAATTCGGTCAATGGAAGTAACTTCATTCGTAAAAGAACAACATCCGGTTTCGAGGATAGCTCAGAGCACTCTTCCTGAAACCTAATGTCGTCCATGAACTCTTTCGTTGACCTTCAAGTATTAGAACAAAAAATTCCTCATAACGTCTATAGACGACCCTTTTTCAGTTGATGGATCCATGGGGTAGGTAAGAGTAGAAAAATATGTATTATATTGTGAAAAATTGGATAGAAATAGTCAATGTGTTTTGAGTGATGCATTTTTTGGTAAATATATCCAAAGATGAGATAGAATTACTCAATTACCAAAGTTTTTATATAGAGAAATTGGGGAAGTTAAGGTTATATTTCGCAGATGTTTCGTAATATGTTTCGCAATCTGATTTAAATAGAAAAAATACAAATTCCATTTCGGAATTGCAGGCATCTCATAATTTTAATGATTACTTTTTGTATTTTCTCACCTCCCCCAAGTCGCCTTCCTAAATAAGGTCCCATACCTCAGTCAAATAATTATAAACAAAAAAAATTACAAAAAATTTTAAACCCAAAACTAAACAAATATGGACCTATTGGATTCTACAACACAATCTCGTTTGTTGATAAACAAAGTGAATTGATTATGAATTTTCTGAAGAGGATAGTACTTTAAGGGAAGAACTACTGACGCAGTCAGAATTAATGGGGGAAAAGCAAGCGCAATTCCTTAAATCGGACAAACAGACTTACAAGCGATAAACCTGTTGAAACTCTTGAATCCACCAGAAAAGAAGAGTTGAACACTCTAAAATATTATTCGGATCAAAAAGGCTGCCTTTTAATGACAGCTAAAACATTTAAATAGTCTTAACAAACCCCAATACGAAAATTAGGAAAGAAATAAAATCTAGAAAATAATAAAATGTTGTTTTCAGGCCCTAAACGAACTCGTGGGCTGTGACTTGGATTCGGGTTGGACTAATAGAAATCATTTCTGGCTTTTCCGTCGTTGTGCTTTTTTATCGAACCTTGTCGCGAAATGGACTAATAGAAATCATTTCTGGCTTTTTCGTCGCTGGGCTTCTTCATCGAACCTTGTCGCGAGCCTCTCTACGTCAGTCTCCTCCACCTCTAAAGAACTTGACCCCGAGTTCTTATCTTCATAAAGAGCCTCATCTGCGTGGTACTCGTAAATTTCAGCAACATTGAAAGTATTGGATATGTTCATGTCATCCGGAAGAGCCACGACATAAGCATTGTCATTGATCTTCCTAGTTACCTTGAACGGACCATACTTTCGGGGCTTCAGCTTATTGTAAGTACCAACTGGGAACCTCTCCTTATGCAAGAATACCATAACGTCATCTCCCACACTGAAAACCTTGGCTCTCCTATGCTTGTCAGCAGCAACCTTATTTTTCTGTCCGGTGGCTTGTAACTTAGCCTTGACAGATTATTTAACAGCTACTATATCCTCAGCCATTTTTCCAGCAGCTGTATTGACTCCAGGTGATTTAGGAAGTTTAAGCAGATCAACCACATACCTAGGAACATAAGTGTAAACCAAAGAGAAAAGTGACTTCCCCGTAGCCGAATGTACTACACTATTATATGCAAATTCCACTTGAGGTAACGCCAAATCCCATAGCTTTGGTTTATCTCCACAAACACTACGAATCATATTTCCCAACGTCCTATTAGTCACCTCAATCTGCCCATCTATTTGTGGATGAGCTGTAGAACTCCGTTTAAGTGTTGTCCCAAACATCCTCCAAAGACTAATCCAGAAATGGCTAAGGAACTTGGTGTCCCTATCAGAAGTGATAGAGGTAGGAACTCCATGAAGTCGCACCACCTCCCTGAAGAACAACTTTGCTACATTTGATGCATCGACTATTTTCTTACAAGCAATGAAGTGTGTCATTTTGAAGAAACGATCAACTAACACAAAAACAGAATCCACACCTCGCTGAGTACAGGTAATCCCAATACAAAATCCATTGTCAAATCTTGCCAAATGTCATCAGGAATAGGCAACGACATACAAAGACCAGTGTTTTGGGATTGACCTTTTGACACTTGACAGGCATAGCATCTCCGAACTATCACACCAACATCTCTCCTCAAGTGAGACCAATAATACCTCTCTTCTAAACCTGCAACTATGTTATTTCAACTTAAATGACCCCTAAGTCCACCACCATGGAGATCTCGAATCAACTTCTCTCTCAAGGATGAATAAGGAATGCACAACTAATCTCCTTTGAAAAGATAACCATCCCGAATATGGAAGTCTACACTAGGCTGCCCTTTACTACATTTAGCCCATAATTACTTGAATTCAGCATCTTCCTCGTGCAACTCCTTCAGGCACTCAAAACCCACAATCTCCTGAGCTAAGGTAATGAGTAATGAAGCCCTCCTACTCAGTGCATCAGCCACTTTGTTCGAAGCTCCAAATTTATTCTGTATAATAAATGGGAATTTCTATAGAAAACTTACCCATCGAGCATGCATCTTATTTATCACTTTTTGACTGTGAAGAAACTTTAAAGCTTGATGGTCAGTGAAAAGAATGAACTCCCTTTGAACAAGATAATGCTCCCACTGTCGTAGAGCTCGAAATACCGCATAAAACTCTTGATCATAAGTGATGCGTGGTTTTGCAACCTTGCAAAAGGTTTTACCTCTCGAGCGATCTCGAGAAGCTTGCAATATCCACCAGGCAGTGTACCTAACCGATATAGTATAGTGTAGTGGCAAGTACCTTGTAACACCCCCAAATTCTGGAACAGCGGAAGCATTCGGGTCATGGGGTGCTACTAAATTGGAAATCACAACACAAGGCAATAAAGAACGGAATACATACTCCGTTTAAAATACATTCATCCAAGTTAAATAGAGTTTACAATAAGTTTCAAGTTTAGGAAATAAGGCCCATAAGTTTAGTTGTCCCATAGAAACAAGTCATAGTTATGTGTAAAAACACTTCGGAAGATAGTCTATGACCTTTGCCATGCCAATACCTCGAAACAATCAAGCAGATTATGCACCTGAGAAAATATGCTAAAAGTCAGCAAAAAGCTGGTGAGTCTATAGGTTTAATAATAATCAATAAAGTTGGACCATAATCAAAGTGTATGAGCATTACAACGAATATAACGATCATACAAGTAAAAGTCTATTACGCTAGCACTAAGTTCATGAAACCGAAGCTACGACAGTGGTGTATGCAAAATGTTGTCATACTAAAAGGGGCCAATTGCGAGTGTTTATCTCGTTACATTCGATTTCGATATGCTATACGTTTCGCATTGACCCATGTATGGCCAACCGAACGGGGGATTCACCCCCAATAGATCTATCTATAACAATCGCGCTTCCCGCAGGAACTAACGGTTCATGAAATTGGGCATAGTGGGATACAAAAAGGGCTTAGGCTAAACCACGTAATAGTTTTTAAGAATAGTATGGTCCATAAAAGTTTTGCATGTTTCTCACCCCAAAATTTGTAAAACAAGTATAAGAAAAATGGCGCTATAAACTCACCTCAAAAAGTAACAGTCCGATAATGAGAGTCAAGTAGTGATAGTGTGCGGCACCGACACGCGACCTAGAATAGTACGGCAATTTTAGTTCGCAATTCCCATTTAAGACTCATCGAAATTTAAATAAATTTTAAAAGCTTTAAAGTGTTTGTGTCGTTGTTGCTTGTGTGGCAGCGTTTAAGTTTGAAAATAATTTTCTAATTGTGTGTAAGTATTTGCTCATGGAAGTGTATAAGTGAATACGTAGACAATATATTATCGAAGATAAATAAACCTTTGGGTTGACAATAACCAAAGGACGGAGTATGGAAAGTAATTATAGTAAATATTGGATGTTGACGGAATATAATAGCGTTATAGTTAGAGGTAACTATACATATTTAATTAAGTGTATTTATATTTATATACAACATGTTTGTTGCTATTATAAATAAAAGTATATAGTTAAGGAGTGACTTTGTTTAAGTTTTTACATTTAAAATAAGCTAGTAAACTATATATTTTGAGAAATTATGCATGTTTAAAATATTTTGCTTGTTGTTCGTTTACTAGTTTTGACAAAAGCCCTTTTAAGTGTAGGATTTTTACGAAAGTGGAGCATGGCCCGTATATGTATTAAATATGATATGTCAATTTGCGTATGTTGGGAAGATAAGTCACGATACTCGTGGTCGAGTGAAAAGGAATGAGTCGGAAATTTAGTCGTGAAATGAATAAGTGTAACACAGCATTCTCGACATCACTTAACAACAATATAATCAAAATAGTTCAATGTATTACAGTAAAACAATACGCACCCCTTTATTAATTTGATTGGGCTTCAGCCCGGTGACTCTAGACCAAAAAGTGATGGACTGTCGCCTATTTAATAAACAACTTATATTTCTCTGTTTTTGGTTGCTGGGCCTCGACCCAACTTCAACATCTAACACCAATGTTATGTAGCAGTTTTATTTAGAGTATTTAGGTACAGGAAAAATAAAATGATAGTAACTAAAAGCTCAGGTAGGGGTCCGAGTAAATAAAAGAAGATCCGAGCACCCCGACCTCGCAACCCGACTCAAACCGAGACCTTTGTTGGATTCGTGAAATGACTATAAGTTGGGTTAGACATGGCAGCCATATGACCCAGGCCATTGAAAGTGAAATTTGCAAATTAAAAACTGTTTTCTGTCTTTTAAGTATACCCAACCAATTTGTTTTCTGTCATGTGCCTATCCAGTAATAACCAAACACAACCCAAACCCCAAAACATCCCAAGTCTACTAAATTTTAGACAATTAGTTTTTAAAGCTTGTTTGACAACAATGAGTAAGCAAGGGCAGCTTACTGTCTTGACCCAAAGGACACAAATACAAGATAACTCCCATTAAGATTTAACCCAAATCATAATAATTTCACAATTGGTTTGATAAAACAGTTTAGGTGCAAAACCAAATACAGACAAAGTAGTGTTACCCACTGTGGGTCTCGCTCAAGCAGGTTTTGATTTGACAAAAAACCGAATACGACATAACTTAACTTGAAATTTAGTAAGTCCAATGTTACAACCAAGCACTCTGAAGACAAACTAATCAAGATAGCGAAATACCAAACACTTCTACTGTGGTTTGATCCACAGTAGCTTCGACTTAGACCACGACCAAATACAAATCAAGATTCACCAAAACAACTAATAGATATATTAAGCAACAAGATCAAGCACTTTCACTTATGAGCCAATCCTAGGTTTTATTAGTGAGATTTAATTTTCTTTAACTTGCCACACCAAGAACAACAACAACAACAGGAAGCATAAAAAGAAAAAGAAACATAACCGATCGATAATAAATTATCAAAACATCACAACTTCGAATCATAAAGAATATAACCAAAACCCAGATTCATTAATCAATAAAACCTCATAAAGAACAGAAACATAGATAATCATATACGAATGAGACATCAAAACAAGGGTTTCAAGATCCTTACAATACTTTGAAGAGAAAACAAATCCAATCCGAATCCAAGCAAGCGACCACACCAAAGCTAACCCTTCTGGTTTTGAAATAGGTCTTTGAGATGTGGTTCTCACTTGGATTGGCTGGGAATAAAAACAAGAAAATCAGGAGAAACTTGACTAAACTTTCGAGTTTTGATCTTTGGTGATAACCAAAAATAGTTATTATCACTCTCTTTTTGCTTCTTCATAAGCCATCTCGTAACTCGACTTGGGATGAAGAGAAAGCAAATACAGCACAGCCGATTCCTTTGCATGAAAGGCTCCTCGTTGGGGTGATACTCGGGAGGGAAAAGTAGTTCACACTTGCTTTCTTATTAATATTTTTGAGATATCATAGATTTTAGGTTTTTCTTGGAGATTTGGTGTTTGATTTCTTGAAGATAGAGAGAATTAGATCTGGTTTTGGTTTTCAAGAAAGAGAGAGCGTGTATATGTATTTCACGTGAGAGAGAGAGAGAGAGAGTGTTCAGGATTTTGGGGTATGGAAATTTTCTTTTATTATAACGTTGATTTATTTATTATTTATTTTTTTGTGTATTATTTATTAAAGGTAAAGTGTAGGGTTTTTTTTTTTTTTTTTTTTTTTTTTTTATCATAATGTTTGTATTTATTAGTTAAGGGGGTGTCGCGTGTACCCCGTGTCTCGTTGAGTTCCAGTGTAAACGTAGTCTTTTGGTTTGGCGCAAATGAGAAAAATTATGATTTCTGAGAACGTCTTTATAAAAGTAACACATTATGGACTTGGGATATCACTCATTGGATTTATGTTGTTACTATAATAAGGTCGGTGCGCGTGTCGTGTCGTTTTTCAGTAAAACCGAGATAACCTCTCATTTTTAATACGTAGATATCAGTAAGTGTTAGAAAGTGAAGAGTCCACTTTTCTAATAAAATTTTATGTTGTTTTGCGAGTTACTGCAGGCTGCAGTAAGCGGGTTAACTACCCGAAATAGTTATTTAAGCTCAAGTATGCTTAGTTAAATAGTTCAGTAATAATAAATTGGCATCTATTATGAAAATATTAGATGGAAAATTACCGTTTGTCACATACCGGGGGATTGATCGTTCTACTTGGGGAATAGTGTTCGTTAGGATTAAAACTTAATTAAACTAGGTCTAGAGGTGAGGGATGATTCTTTTTGTATTTTTATATTTTATGAAAAGCAAGTAAAAATCTCGAGTATTGGAAGAGTAGGCAGAATTAGTTGCTAGTCAACTAACCCAAATAACTACAAATGCAATGAAAATAAAATAACAAGAAAATAAAATATGAGAAAAACCTTATAATGAGAGAAATATGTTTACTTAGACTTCACTACTCCCTAGCTATCTTTCATTAATTGACTAGTTTGTTACAATTGCGTGGATGACGGGTTATATTCCTTAATACCATTCGTGGGGCCGTGTACGTTCTTCCCCAACTCTATAAGCTTTTACCTCTTCCTATGTCGAACCGACAACTAGCTCCTAACATGGCATCCTTAGTAGTCACTTATGCATTAAATACAACCATTAAAACCGTAGTATACATCCGATTCATGTTTCTTCAGACGTTCAAGCAAGTTACCAATTGGTGATTAGCCAGTTTTCTTAAGCCTAACATTGATTATCATTCATCCAACAACAATTAATAACAAACAATCAACCAATAATCAATAGCTAGGTTCCATTACATCTAAGCAAACACAAAGAAACCTAGCCTAGCATGTTAATGTAAAGACAAGCATAAGATAGAATCAAAAAACACATAGACATATTGAATGATTATTGGAAGACTTATCTTCAATCAAACATGGATGAAAGAAGGGTTTGAAACCCCTTCATGAAGGTGAAAATTCAACCTAGGGTTTATGGTGAAGTTCCTCCAAAAGTTCTCTCCCTAATGAATGAAAATTAGAAAACTATATATAGAGAATACAATCTGACGGCGTCACGTTATACATGTGACGCCGTCAACTAGCCGCCAATGCTTTCCTCGGATTGCCTAGATCCAGATCTGACGCCATCACTATATAAACTTCTCTTGGCCGTCACCCTTTAATTTGCACGTGACGGTGTAGGCGTCACAAAGGGTGACGTCGTCACTCTTTAAACCCAAAAATCTTTCTGGCGCGTCTCGTGTAAACTTCATATCCACCACTTTGCCAACACATGACGCCGTCACATGTAGAGCGTGACGCCGTCAGGTACTATTTCCAGCTTGATTTTGGAGACTTTGTCGTTTTCTTCACTTTTCGCTCCAAAAACGTCCAAAATGCTTCCTTTTCCATATTTCTTCTCCAAAGTACCTTAAATGACAAAAGGAACGATTTGAGGCAATATTTGATCAAATAATCACGACTCAAGGCTTAAATGACCCCCTAAAAGCGTAACACTTTTCGCCTCATCAATAAGTACTCCATTTTTGTCGAGCATCACTCAACTTCTCACTTAAATAAGCCACGGGTCTCTTCCCCTAGGACAGAACAGCTCTAATGCCCACCCCGCTTGCATCACACTCCACTTGGAACACTTCATCAAAATCAGGAAGGGCTAAAACCGGTGCACGACATAATTTCTCTTTGATCATTACAAAACTCTGTTCTTGCTCAACTCCCCACCTAAATTTGCCTTTTTTTTCAAACATTCAGTTATAGGTGCAGTAATGGTACTGAAATCCTTGATAAATCTCCTGTAAAAAGTGGCCAGGCCATGAAAGCTACGAACTTTGGGTCACTGATGTTGGTGTGGGCCAATCTCGAATTGCGCGCACCTTCTCTTCATCCACATGAATCCCTTCTTCATTGACAACAAAGCCTAAGAAAAGCAATTTGTTGGTATAGAATGTACACCTTTTTAGATTAATGTACAATTGGTTCTCCTGCAGAACTTGCAACACCTGTTTCACATGCTCTAGGTGTTCTTTCTTGTCCTTACTATAGATCAAAATATCATCAAAATAAACCACTACGAAAATCCAGTAAAAGGACAAAGAACCTGATTCATTAACCTCATGAAAGTGCTACGGGCGTTTGATAATCCGAATGGCATCACCAACCATTCATACAATCCATCTTTACTTTCAAAGGCCGTCTTTCACTCATCTCCAGGCCTAATTCTGATCTGATGATACCCACTACGCAAGTCTATCTTTGAAAACACCTTAGAACCTTATAACTCATCAAGCATATCTTCCCGTCGAGGATTGGAAAACGATACTTGATAGTTATTTTATTGATTGCTTGCTATCAATACACATCCTCCACTGATTTCCTTTCTTTGTGACTAGAAGGACAGGAACAGCACAAGGACTCAAACTCTCCCGAATGAACCCTTTCTTCAACAAATCTTCAATCTGCTCCCTTAAGATCTCATTCTCCTTAGGACTCATATGATAATGAGGCAGGTTCAGTAGACTACAACCAGGAATCAAGTCAATTTGATGTTGTATATCTCGCATGGGAGGCAATTCATTAGGCAACTCATCAGCAATCAATTCTTTGAAATCCTCTAGGATTTCCAACACTGCTACAGGGATTGAGTTATCTTCCTTCTCAGCACTCAAAAACCCCTTAACCACCACTAGACAGAAATAATCAGTTTCTTTTATGGCTTCATCAAGTTCTTTGTCATTTTAAGTCACTACTAAGAAACTTGATTTCTCCCCCACTAGATTTTGGTCAAACTACAAAACAGGAGCCATAGCAATTTTGTGTGCACCCCAACTAAACATCATCACATTATCCCATCCCCGATAGGTAACATCATTATCAAATTGCTAAGGTCTGCCAAGCAAAATATGACAAACATCCATATCTAGAACATCACAAATTACCTCTTCCTGGTAGTGTTTCCCTATGGAGATGGAAACACTACAAGTCAATGTGACTTGAACTCGGGATCCCTTGCTGACCCAACCAAGGGTGTAAGGCTTCTCATGAGGTTCAGTGGGCAACTTCAAGTAGTCTACTAACTTCTGTGATACCAGATTGTTCATGCTCCCGTTATCCATGATCAAGTTACAAATTTTTTTCTCGACTGAACAATGTGTCTTGAACGAATTATTGCACTGCCCCTCAACTTTGGATGTCAACAGTACCCTCTACAACACAAAGTTAACCCTATCAGTAGATTCCTCCTCTACAAACTCAAAATCTACATATTCATCATTCTCTCCTTCAAGATCCACTTCATCCTCTTCTACAACGGCAGCTACTCTAGGGGTCGGGCAAACATTAGACCTGTGACCTTTAACATTACAGCGATAGCAAGTATCACCACTAGGTTTGGCATAGTGATTGTTCTGCATCTGAACAGGTGCCTTATTCTGCTGCGCGCTACTAGACTCTCCTTTGTTTTCAGAATTGGACTCTTTAGGAGCTTCACTCTTTTCAGTGTCACCTGTGGAATCGAAGTTAACCTGGGGTGCGTACCTTTTGAAAGATGAGAAATTTCGAGGGGATTTCTCCATTAGTTCGGCCTTCAAAGCCAAACTAGATGCCTCCGCAATAGTCCACACAGTTTGCAAACCCATCTTCTCTTGCAAAGAATTCCGCAAGCCGCTAATGTATTGAGCCACCTTCTGGTTTTCCGACTCTCTCAAATCATTGCGCTCAGAATAGCTGATGCGTGGGAATTGCACCAGGCTTTACCTCTCGAGGGAACTCAAGAAGCTTACAACCCCCACCAGGCAGTGTACCTGATCGTTGTAGTATAGTATAGTGACAAGTACCGGGGGATTGATCGTTCAACTCAGGAATAGTGTCGCTAGGATTAGAAAACCTAAGAACTAGGTCTAGAGGTAAGGGATGATTCTTTTTGTATTTTTTATATTTTATGAAAATAATTAAAAATCTCAGGTTTTAGAAGAGTGGGCGGAATTAGTTGCTAATCAACTAACCCAATGACTACGATGCAATCAAAATAAAATAACAAAAATGAAAATAAACTAAATTAAACTAGTGGTGTGAACAATATATGGGAGAGTTGTGTTTACTTAGATTTCACTACTCCCTAGATATCTTTTACAGGTTAATTACTTGTTACAGTTGCGTGGATGACGGATTATATTCCTTAATACCATTCATGGGGTGGCGTACTTACTTCCCCAATTCTATAAACTCCTACTTCACTCCTATGTCGAGCCGGCTAAGAAGCTCCTAACATGGGATCACTAGAATTCGCTCATGCATTAAATACAACCATAAAAACCTAGTACACATCGGTTCATGTTTCTTAAGACGTTCAAGCAAGTTACACAATGGAGATCTGCCAGTTTTCTTAAGCCTAACATTGAAATCATTCATCCATTACAACTATAAACAAGTAATCAACCTATAATCAACATATAGGTTTCATTACATCTAAGCAAACACACAATAGATCTAGCCTAGCATGTTAAAATCAATACAAGTGTAAGATATATTCAAACAACACATAGACATATTGAATGAATTGAAAGAAACCTTATCTCAATTGAACATGAAGGGTTTCAAGGGGTGAAAACCCTTGAAAATACTGTTACAAACGACCTAGGGTTTATTAGGTTCGACCCTAATATTCTCCACACAAGTTCCTCCTTAATGAATGAAAATTAGAAAAGTATATATAGATTTTGTGAGGTGACGGCGTCAAGAGGAAAAATCTGACGCCGTCATCTCGCCGCCAATAAAGTTCTCGGACTGCCTAGATCCAAAGCTGACGCCGTCATGTGTAATTCTGCTCCAGGCCGTCACCAAATTTACTCTTGACGCCCTACTTCTGACGCCGTCACGTTTTCTCAGGGCCATCATCCATTTTGCTCTTAACGCCGTCATAAAATTCTTCTTGACGCCGTCAGGTACTGTTCCCAGCAGGGAAAATTCAGACTTTGTCGTTTTCTTCACTTTTATGCTCCAAAAATGTCCAAAATACTTCCTTTTCCAGAATTCACTCCCAAAGTATCTAAAATCACAAAAGGAACGATTTAGGGCAATATTTGATCAAATAAATTCAATTCCGGGCTTAAATGACCCCCTAAAAACGGTTCATTTTTCGCCTCATCATATACCCTTACACTTAAGATTTGCTTGTCCTCAAGCAAATGCGCTTTTATTCTAGTCAAAATACAAGTTAGGGGTCATTTAACACTAATATAAAAGTAATTACAACAAATAATCATTTCACTAAAGACCAAAGACAAGCACGGAGGTCATACACTAGCACCTCACAAATAGTGTTTAGATACTCACATCTCTCGGGTGTAATAAAGTATATATCACAAAATGGAAATCGGAAACATCTCTCACTACCTGTCATAGCAAAATAGATTACCATAGGCTTGGGAAAGGATTAAACCTCCACCACATGGCGTAAGCACCTAGGATAAACTATCAAAGAGGTCTTTTAAAAGGGTTGTAACGTTTGGTGTAGGGATATGGAATACACGGTTTTGTTGGATATAGGCAATCTTTACTGGTGGCGAGCTAATCATCTTGGTTAATTACATGTACAATATGGCGTTGCTAAGCCAAGACTAGACTCGACTTAAGCTAATAAATGAAAAACAACAAAAACACAAAATAAACATAGAATGAAACGGGATGGTAGTCCGTATGTTTTTTCTCTTTTTCTTTTTCTATTTTTTTTTCTTTTTCTTAATTTTTTTCCTTTTTTTTTTTTTTTTTTTTTTTTTTTTTTTTTTTGCATACACTCTTACCTTATCATCCAAAATAATACATCATAGAGAATGAACATTTCCCTTACACTTGAATTTTTTCATACTTTACAATAAACTAATCTAATGACTCGAATTAAGATAATCAAAACACTTGGAGTACTTTTAAGATTAACGCACATATGAGGGTAATAATATGATGTTCTTCCCCATTACTCCATAATATAAGTACTTTACCCATGAGTCCCAATCGTCCCAAAATAATATGTACAAGGATATGACTCGACTTAGCAAAATCAATTAGATAATTAACTAAGGGTTTAAACAAATAACAATAATGCACTAAAGATGAGTGCATACACACAGAAGGCTAAGGCGATTTGGTTGTACATTTAAGTGGGGTGTAACAAATTCTTCCTTTAAGTAAGATGCTTAAAGTTAGAAACGAAAAGATAGGCTCGGAGGGGTGTACTAGGGGTTTCGTGTACTAAAAATGAGTACAACGCTAAGGGTGTGGGAAAAATTAGTTGACTTAACTAGCCAAGTAATATGACATAAATGGTCAAGTAATTATGATACGGGTTTAACACAAGGGTGATCCTAATGCCTCTTATCATGTAGTAAATCATACTACACGAATGTAGTCTCACTAGCGGTCTCGGGATGCATCACTAACGCAAGTTCTAGAATCTAAATGCTACCGGTACACTCATAAGCACTAATAGTAAATGCTTTTCCTATCAAATCTAAAGGCGAACCTCACATATTTGGGTGGAAAATTTTTCTGAATGGTACGGTTTTGTGCTAGTCATACAATCTCCTATCCATGAGACGCTTGCTAAGGCTAAAGTTTCACTCCTAAATGTTGTAAAAAATTTTAAATTTGGCGCTAAAATTACACTAACAAGTATTTCTCATAGTTTTATTACACACCTACCATCAAACAAACAAACTCAAGCGAAAGTGTATCTATAAGGTATCATCATTTTACCCTCCCCTTACACTTACGATGAACATTGTCCCCAATGTTCAATTAAAGAATGTAAAAGTAAAACAGGTAAAAGAATGAAATCAAATACTTCTCTGATTCGCTCGGTATGGATAATATGGTAACCAGGTTAGATCTTCCGCCAAGAAAATGAATAATCAAAGCTTCCCTTCCAGAATATAAATCATCTTCTTGTCAAACATAACCTGTTAAACCTGAGAAAACAAACAAGGCAACCTCGCGTAAAATCGGCGGCAATCTATATATGCTAACAAAACCTAGAAAACAAAATAAGATATAATGCTTGTGGAATGATGTTTGCAGATTTCCTGGAGATTATAAAACTAAAGAATTAACAAAAACTTTAAGACTCCATTAGAAAAACAAAACTGGTAAAATTTCCAGATTTTTACATGTGACGCCGTCAGGAATTTCTTCCTGACGCCGTCAAAAGTGACCTGCAGAAATTCTTATGTTAAGTTTCCGGAAAATTTCTGGAAAAACTTTGTCCTACTTCCTGGAAAATCCTGCAAAACATCATTATGACTCGATACAAGCATTTGACTCTAACAAATACGAATACACATGTTCATTTAATATTGTGGAGAACCATGATCAAGTTTGTTTTTTAAAAACATATTTGGGGTTTCCCCTTACACTTATCTTTTGCGAAATACCTTTGGATGAAGTTAAGACTAAGCCAAACAACAAAATAAAGTATTTTCACCATTTTAGTTTGAAACATGATCTACCAACAATAAAAATAAAGCATGCATACGAAAGCAAATAACAATCAAACAAAACAAAAATCACACAAAACATGGGTTGCCTCCCAAGAAGCGCTTTTCTTTATTTACGAGTCTTGTAGCTAGACTCAAGGTCATGGGTTACTACGTGACTTCATCGTTGGTTTCACTCTCTAGGTCATCTCCTATACCAGTTTTGTATTCCGGACCTAGTTGCAAGCATTATTTGTAGAAACCAAGCATCCTATTCATCACATACTCTACTCCTCTACGTCTATCCTCATCATTCCTATAGTAAGCCGCTTGTTTTTGTTTCTTTTATATGTTTGATAGGAGGCGGTATTGCTCAATCTTATAGGGCATTTGGTAGGCAATCTCATCATTCTCTTCCTTGAACCTAACTATCCCTAGAGTCGGATCATAACTCATCTTAGTGGCCTTAACGAATGGTTTTTCGAACACTACTTGACTTAGGTAAGCATCTATCACCGGGCGAGTATCCTCTACTATCATAAAATCGATCTCGTAAGTGAAATTTCCGACAATCACATGCAATCCTTTCACTCTACCTACAAAATTACTTATCAAATTCTTACTGGGCATCATCCTATAACCAAGTTGTCTCTTCATTACCCCAATTATAATAAGTCCTAGTCATGATGTTTATAGAAGACCTAGGATCGATATAAGCTTTCCATACATGCATATGCCCAATATTGCATGGTATGTTGATGTTAGAGGGATCTCCCATTTTGATAAAGGGTGAACCAAGGATATATGGTGTCTCGGGATCATTGAATAAATCCTTGTGATATTCCCGTTCTTCCTTGGTGGGCAACTTATCAAAGTACTCTTCTATGTTTACTACTTCTTCTAACTTCTCTCCCTTATCAACCTCAACTTCCTTAATTTCATCCCTAGTCTCGGTTTCTACTCCAACTTCATCCTTGTCACTTTCTTCTATCTCCTTATCAATTGGTTTAACGGTGACAACATTGATAAAGTGGACGTGTTTGGATGATGAGGGGTCCTTAGTTTCAATTCCGCTATTGGCATCCCTAGTGTCCTTCCTAGGTGTAGTTAACGCTTGGTTGTTGAGGGCTTTCAACAAGTTGTCAATCTTATTGGTCATCTCCGTTTGTTGTTGGTTGAATTCGGTTTCAAACCTAACTATGCGAGCTTCTTGAGATTCCATAAATTTGGACATCAATCCTTCAAGATTGTTGGTACTACCATAGTTGTTAGAAGGATTGTTGTTGAAAGTACGTTTGGAGGGTGGACCGTTTGGTTGGTAACGATTAGGCGGATTGGAAGAATTGTTTTGGTTTTGTTTCCACCTAAGGTTCGGGTGATTTTTCCAAGAAGGGTTGTAGGAATCACCATAAGGGTTTAGCTCGGGTTTGAAAGTGTACCACTTATCTCCCGCTTCGTCGATACGCGAGGATACGTAGTCCGCAAAAGCTGTTCCGGGGAGTTCCACGCAGTCACGAGTGTCATGGGGACCACTACATAATTCGCATGAAGAAGTGATTTTGTTCACTTGGCTTGAAGGCTTAGGAGCTTCGTAAGATTTCATGAGAAACTTGACTTGGTCCTCAAGTTCCATGATCCTACGGTCGGGAGTGCTAGAATTGTTCGAAGGCAAAGATATTGCCTTGACCGTTTTGTTCAAATCACGGGAATCATTCCAACTTTCGTTGTCATAGAGAGCAAGATCTTCTATGAGTTCCCATGATTCTTCCGCACTTAGATCACGTAGCTTGCCACCGGCCGATTGGTCAATGGTTCGCCTTGTGGAGAGATCGATATGGTCATAGAAGATTTGGACTTGAAGCTGTTGGAGTATGCTCGTGTCATAATAAATAATTATATGGCTGGATATATGTGAGCCTATGGGGTCACACACATATACACTTAGGTACCACTTTATATGTCGTGTTTATTGTATTTACGATATATAAATAACCTTACGTAACTAGGAAACTCTATTGGGCTTCTAATAATTAAGTAAAAGACTTATTTTATTGGACTTGGAAAACTTATGGGAGGCCCATAAAAGCCCACATAGAGGCCGGCCATGGGGGGGGGGGGGTTATCAAGGGGAATTGGTTTTGAAATTTGGTCAATATATTAGGAGATATCTCCTCATTATTTGATAACAACTTACCAAAACTTTCTCCCCTCCTCTCTCTCCCTCTCCATCTCACGGCAATTAAACAAACCCACCTAGGGTTTTGTTTTTGATTATCTCTTGCTTTGAATCTTGATCATTCAAGAGCATTAGAAAGGTTACGGGGTTAAGGACTAGCATCAAAGGGGTAACCAAGGAGGTGTAGTGTGTTTCACACATAGAGGAGATCAACCTTATTGATCTCTTGGGTTTCATATTCCATTTGTGGTGTTGTGACATTGTTGGTGATTCCCGGTGCACGCTACAAAGGTATAAAACATATATGTTTAATTTGTTTTTATTTAGATTGATCATATGGCTATATGAGATCCGTGTGGGTGATGTTGTTCCGCTGCGTTTATTTGATATTTATATATTTTATTTTCATACATCACCTATAGAAGCTAAAGATCTATGCCATGATGAGGGACTTTTTAGAGTAAGTCCTTGAAACGAGTCCATGCTTCATATAGAGTTTCACCTTGACGTTGTTGGAACATCAAGATATCATTTCTAAGCTTGGTAGTTCTCCCCGGTGGAAAAAATTGAGCAAGGAAACGAGTGGTGAGATCATCCCATGAGGTGATGGATCCCGCGGGTAAACGTTCAAGCCATTGACTAGCTTGATCACGTAGAAAGAATTGGAATACGCGTAATCGGGTCGTCTCTCTAGTTGCAACATCTAGGTCTATGGAATCTACGATTTTAAGGAAGTCCTTGAGATGTTGATTTGGATCTTCGGAATGAAGTCCATGGAATGCACGTCCGCTTTGCACCAACCGGATGGTGTCGGATCGCAAGGGAGATACATTGGCTCCTTGGGTGAGCTCAATGGTGTTTCGATAGCCTTGGTGGCTAGGTCGGGAATACTCTCCTAGGGTTCGGGGCCTAAGAGGTTGATATGCTAGTGGTGGGTTTTGTGGGTGGTCTTGTTGTGGTGGGTTGATGGGTTCAAAGATGTTACTACCTTCCATGATGTCGGATGGTAAAGAGTTACGAACACAGGCACGAAGAAATAAGATAGACAAAAGAAGACCTAAAAATAAAAATAAAATCTTACTAGAAAGGAATCTAGCAAGTAGACCTAATGAAAAAGAAATTCTAACCTAGACAATAACTATTCCTCGGCAGCGGCGCCAAAAACTTGATGCGTGGGAATTGCACCAGGCTTTACCTCTCGAGGGATCTCGAGAAGCTTACAACCCCCACCAGGCAGTGTACCTGATCGTTGTAGTATAGTATAGTGACAAGTACCGGGGGATTGATCGTTCAACTCAGGAATAGTGTCGCTAGGATTAGAAAACCTAAGAACTAGGTCTAGAGGTGAAGGATGATTCTTTTTGTATTTTTTATATTTTATGAAAACAATTAAAAATCTCGGGTTTTAGAAGAGTGGGCGGAATTAGTTGTTAATCAACTAACCCAATGACTACGATGCAATCAAAATAAAATAACAAAAATGAAAATAAACTAAATTAAACTAGTGGTGTGAACAATATATGGGAGAGTTGTGTTTAGTTAGATTTCACTACTCCCTAGATATCTTTTACAGGTTAATTACTTGTTACAGTTGCGTGGATGACGAATTGTATTCCTTAATACCATTCATGGGGTGGCGTACTTACTTCCCCAATTCTATAAGCTCCTACTTCACTCCTATGTCGAGCCGGCTAAGAAGCTCCTAACATGGGATCACTAGAATTCGCTCATGCATTAAATACAACCATAAAAACCTAGTACACATCGGTTCATGTTTCTTAAGACGTTCAAGCAAGTTACACAATGGAGATCTGCCAGTTTTCTTAAGCCTAACATTGAAATCATTCATCCATTACAACTATAAACAAGCAATCAACCTATAATCAACATCTAGGTTTCATTACATCTAAGCAAACACACAATAGATCTAGCCTAGCATGTTAAAATCAAGACAAGTGTAAGATATATTCAAACAACACATAGACACATTGAATGAATTGAAAGAAAAGTTATCTCAATTGAACAAGAAGAGTTTCAAGGGGTGAAAACCCTTGAAAATACTGTTACAAACGACCTAGGGTTTATTAGGTTCGACCCTAATATTCTCCACACAAGTTCCTCCTTAATGACTGAAAATTAGAAAAGTATACATAGATTTTGTGAGGTGACAGCATCAAGAGGAAAAATTTGACGCCGTCATCTCGCCGCCAATAAAGTTCTCGAACTGCCTAGATCCAAAGCTGACGCAGTCATGTGTAATTCTGCTCCAGGCCATCACCAAATTTACTATTGACGCCCTACTTCTGACGCCATCAAGTTTTCTCTGGGCCGTCATCCATTTTGCTCTTGAAGCCGTCATAAAATTCTTCTTGACGCCGTCAGGTACTGTTCCCAGCAAGGAAAATTAAGACTTTGCCGTTTTCTTCACTTTTATGCTCCAAAAACGTCCAAAATGCTTCCTTTTCCAGAATTCACTCCCAAAGTACCTAAAATCACAAAAGGAACGATTTAGGGAAATATTTGATCAAATAAATTCAATTTCGGGCTTAAATGACCCCCTAAAAATGGTTCATTTTTCTCCTCATCAATAGCGCAAGAACTCCGCTGTATATTCCGTCACAGTCCACTTTCTTTGGACACACTCGATATACATCTTGTATAGGATCTGCTCATAATCTTCTAGCAGAAACCGCTCCAACATCAATTGTTTCATCCTCCGCTAAGTCTTGACTGGCCCCTTTCGTTGTTTTTGCCTCTGTACAACCAACTTATCCCACCAAACAGCAGCAGTACTCTTTAACCTGATCGCCACCATTTTAACTTGCTTGTTTTCAGGAACTTCCATCTCTTCGAAAAATCTACCAACATCAATCTACCAATCTAGGAACTCTTCCACTTCCATCGTTCTATAGAACAAGGGAATATCAGCCTTCACTCGATAATCATGCTTATGATATTGATTACCCTCGTCACTTTTGTCATCCTCGAGGGACTCTTCTTCCTCAGAACTCGAACTATCTGCTAGGATAGTTCTTTTGCCTCTAGTCGACTTCCCTCTCCTATCTCCTTTCTGATTCATATTGTTCTGTATGTATTCACTTATGTGGTCAAGGTTATCATCTGTTCGGTCAAAGCAGTAAGGGTCGTGGTAAAAACCGCGGTAAATCCTTCGAGATCTGCTCTGGTCACTGGTTCTCCCATGGCTGTTCAAGATGCTAAAAGAAACAGGAGAAAGCCTTCTCTGATACCACCTGACGCAGTTGGAATTAATGGGGGAATAGCAAGCACAATTCCTTAAATCGGACAAACAGACTTACAAGTGATAAACCTGTTGAAACTCTGGAATCCACCAGAAAAGAAGAGTTGAACACTCTAAAATATTATTCGGATAAAAAAGGCTGCCTTTTAATGACAGCTAAAACATTTAAATAGTCTTAACAAACCCTGTTGCGAAAATTAGGAAAGAAATAAAATCCAGAAAATAATAAAATGCTGTTTTCGGGCCCTAAACGAACTCGTGGGTTGTGACATGGATTCGGGCCGGACTAATAGAAATCATTTCTGGCTTTTTTGTCGTTGGGCTTCTTCATTGAACCTTGTCGCGAGCCTCTCTACGTCAACTACTAGGAAAGGTCTCTACTCTCCAAGCGGCAATAAAAGAAGAAAAAAATGAAAAGATCAAGGAGATCGAACAACTAGAGTATAGCCGTGCAAAATGTTGCAGGGAAGCTGCCGTGTTTTTGTATGACGATATGGGACATGATGCGACTATTCTGGGAGAATGTATTAAACAGTTAAAGAGACTTGACAAATCCATTGTTGCGGAAAATAATTTTCTTAAAGGTTTGTTCATCAACTATGATTAAGTAACATACATGTCAATGTTTTTTTTTCAACTTTATATGATCTACTGTATTTCTTCCTTCTCTTTTGAATGAAAATAGGTAAATCTTTACTTTTTTCATTGTTCAATTTCACTTACACTCACTCTTGGGTAAATAATATTGGATACAGTTAAAAATACAAAACATCCAATTAAATGTAGATTGCAAAATCCAATGCAACTAAATTTCCTTTCACGGCTTACGATTGTATTGTGATAGATTGCGAAAAACAATAAGGGTGAATACACTCCTCTATATACATATTTACCTAGTAAGACTTTCAACTCTAGGTATACCAACCCCTTAATTCTATCTACATGGCTTCTTGTTTCCAAAAGCCCTCACCATCATGGCCAAAGTTTTAATCTTCATCAATTTCAGATACTGATTGAAAGTCATTTGATACCGAATTGGAAGCCATAAACAGACAAGTTCATCTTGCTTAGAAGAGGTGTGTCACGTTACTGATGAAAACGTAGCAAAAGACAAAAGAGAATTTTTGCACAACATGGTGATATGCTTACAATACACGGTGATATTGAACGCTGCAAAGGAGCGTTGAATAAGAAAATAATAAATTGAGTACTATAGAACTAAAAATCTTTGATGATGTAGCGTTAAATCTCAAATGTTTGTTTCAAGTGATTTATGTTTAATCTAATGTATTTTTTTGTTATCTCGTGTTTGTTTTTTTATAATAGTTATCGTAAATTATATTAAATAACACATTACATAACAACATCTATACATTACCATAACAAATACATACCATTAAATAGAAAAATATTACAATACAAATAATTTCATTGCATTACATAATAACGAATAGATCAACTTGAAGCATCTTAGAGATACTGAATGAGATCATTGGATGCTTGATTTGAAAATTTGAAAAACCTCGGTTGTTGAACGCAAGACCCATATCAGACACTATTGGTGATCCAAAACAATACCATAAATGTAGCATTTTCTTAGAAAAATGTATTTATTTAGAAAATGTGACATTATTGGTGATCCAAAACAATACCATAAATGGAAATATCTACACCCACATTCACGTGGAAATAATAGTAGTTGAAGCATCTTCTCCTTAAACATTTGATTTCATCCACGATGTTTCACATGAAAGGACGTGATAAAGATAGCGAAATGGATGCAAAAAGTGCAGCGTGGGTGGTTGTGGTTGATAAACAACCATGTACTATAATAGGGATGGTATATTCAAGTTCGTGTACTTGATTCATGCGACGAGGTTTGATCAGGTTTTGATGCACCTGCACCTTATAGGTGACTAGAGACACTTCAGACACTGGACAAACAATCATAGCAAATTGTCGGTGTTTTAGAATCAACGTACCACCCATATAGTGTCTTGGTTGTTACCGTAACCATCTCCTTGGAAATGTCGAAAAACTTGAATAGTTGGAAAACCATCTATTAAAGTGGATTTCATTTAACCCTATCGTTAACCTTCGTAAAGTGATAAATACAGATTATCCAGTAATATCATAGCATAATTTCCCTCTTTATTATTAATCAATCAAAACAATATATAATACAACGGATGATACTAGAATACAGGCTAGGCCTATCAACACTAATAAAGCCTACATAGCTGATAAAATAATCGACTAACAGATACAACACTCGTGTGTTATTTGAAACTTTATTTAGAAAATACTCTATATCGACTCGACCTTAATCGAGTCGAGTCCGAGCTCGAGATACTCGAGTACAAACTCAAGTGAAGTTCTAGCTTCAGAATACTTGCACGTGAGGCCCACGAGCCTTATTGAGCTTTTTTATATATATAAAATTACATTTTTACCTTTATATACACCTGCTTAATAAATTTTCATTACTAATCATGTCAAGTCGAGATAAATATGTTGAGTATTTATCGAGCTAGAGCTATGCATTGAAGCTCGAGTTTTAGAAGGCGATTAGCGCTCGAGCTTGAAATTTAAAGGTTGATCGAGCTCGAGTCGAGCTTCAAACCCAAGTTTTAGTAGTCAAGTCAAACTCGATGTTGACAGTACTCAACATTACATTAAGCTAAAGATTTTGAACATAAAAAATTTAAAATTAGGTACATTTTACAAAGGTCAATATTTTTCAATAATATTTTACATTAAGGCTGTGTTTGTTTCATTAAAATATTTTTGGTCTAAATCTGACTGTCACATCTTACTGTTAAGAGGTGGTTATAAAGTCAGAATCTGGATAAAATAATGTGGTTTGTTTTTATAATTGTCTGAATGGTTTTAATTATCTTTTTTTAAGTATATATGAAACCATATATCAATGCAATAAATAAATAGCTTGGTTAAACCCGAAACAAAACATTTTTGTAAATATAATATAATAATAAATCATTAATAAGAGGCAATAAGAGTGTTAAGAGACAATAAAAGTTTACCACCACATCTTATTGGGTAAGAGGGATAACCTCTTACTGTGTCAGACTAGAAGGAAAATAAACAATATTTGCCTTTTATCTTGTCTGACTGATAAGTGATAAGAGGCGGTAAAAGTTTTTTTAGAAAAACAAACACACCCTAAGTACACATGTTCCCTGAAATCACATAAATCGTCGCTGTTCACCCTTTTGGCAAATCAAACATAAAATTCTGAAATCACATAAACCGTCGCAGTTCACCCTTTTGGCAAATCAAACATAAAATTATCTAGTCATATCACTTAGGTTGAACACAATGGTGACCAGAAACGACCCTACCACATCAACTTTCTCTCTCCGATGACCTAACGACGACCAAGTTGCCACAGTGGCGACCAAGTTAATTTTTTTAAACAACAAATTTTAACTTCATTAATAATAAAACGATTACATAAATTATTCAAATAACATACGAACTAAAATACGATACGATACAAAATACATAAAAACATATCCTAATCTGAATGCTCCCCACATGCAGAATCATACTGCGGAGACTCTACATACCCAAATTCCAACCTGTATGCCGTCGTTTCTGCCTTTTCTTTCCTGACTTTTTGCTCCCACTATTGTTGAATCCTTGCTTGTTCTGCGTCAACTTCCCTCAAAGCCTCTTCATCACACATAATTTCATAATGTTGTCTTGCAGTTAACCAATGCTCATCAACTGCCTCGTCTTCATACCCCCATAAACTGATAATGTTGTTGCTCAATAAATCCATGCGCATCAGCTGAAGTTGATGCATCAACTTTCTGTTGATTTAGCTGTTGTGATACCGAACCAACAATCTTGTTTTCTTCATAACTCCAATGAATTTTGTTGCTGATATTGTCTTGTATCTGTGAAACACACGTCCACAACGTTTCACTAATGACGGCATCTTTCCTGCCTTCATCGCTCAAAAATTTGTCGATCACAGCTTGTTTTTCCGTTGAAATGTCTTTGCATTTCGCGTACCATTGTCTCAAACGTTCTTTCTCTGCCTTGATAACTTCCACAATAGCCTTTTGTCGAGCCGCATCATCTTGATCGTATTGTTTTTTAATATGAACTTGCATTTCTTCGACGGAGTGGGGGAAACGACAAGCCATAATTTTGTGTTATAATGATTAATGGTTGAGAAAAATACTTGAGAGAATTGTTGTTTGAATTGTGTTGAGAGAATTATTGATTGAATTTGTGAATTAAATGAGGAAATAAGTGGTATTTATAATGTTATAAAATTGGTAAAGTTTATTTATTTAGTTTTTCTTCAAACGTTTTTTTTTTTTTTTTTTTTTTTTTTTTTTTTTTTTTTTTTTTCAACTTGGTCGTTTAAACAACCTAATTCGTCCAAAACACATCCTACGACCGACCAAGACCAAAACCTCACAATGGGGGACCGACCTACGACCGAGCAAGACCGATCAACTCTCACCAGCCTTATATAACTTTTTTTTGACAAAAAGAATAAATAAATAAATAAAAATCTCATATGACGTGGAACACACCATACTTGTATTTTTTAGTTGTTCTTGTGACATTCGCCCAAAAGTCCCATTCCCCACGCATCTCTCGTTTGACATAAACTATATAGCTTAGAATATCAGATGTTGACGTTTATCATATTAAAACACTCTACGAATCAGCCGAACCAAATTGATCGAACGAACAAAAATATTGCTAGTTTGCTTTTTCGAAAATAGTCAAACAAAGTTGTAAATTAAACGATAAATTACCTTCTTTAAATAATCATAAACATTTTATGAGTTAAATTCTGTATCAAACTCATCCAACCGCCCGTTTACTACAATAATCTACAAATAAAGTTGTCGACACATCATGAAATATGACCCCTAAAAAACATAACATCAACGTGTTGATGACCCTTTGATTTTTTTATAATAATAATAAAAAATTGTTGCTACCTCCGTCTCAAAATTATTGTCCACATTTTCATTTTGAAATGTCTTAAATTAATTGTTCACTTTCCTTTTTAAGTAAAAACTAAATAATATAGTAGAGGAATATTCTCTTTGAGTGTTTGAAAATAAAAGTGGCCCCCACTTTTATTAAACTTTGTAATTTTTGTTTCTAAACAATAATTTTGAGAAGGAGGGAGTATATATATTTAGGGTTTTTCTAACATGTGCCCTAGGGCACATGTTAAGTACACAAAAAGTACTATGAGACCCACGAAAAAGGACATACAAAAGTACATTTGTCTGTACTTTTGCTTGAGTCTATGAGTACTTTTATGTACTTTTTGTTGTGCGAGGGCACATGTTAGAAAAACCTATATATTTAAAGCATTCAAACATGCATTAATTGTTCACACATGCATTTAACATATATCAACCAATTTTTTTTATATTGTCAAACATAGCCTAAGGCCATGTTTAGCAAATATAGCTCTTTCAATCAATGGCGGAGCTACATGCAGACAAAGAGAAATTATGGCCCTCCCACAATTTTATCACATAGGGGTGGTAATTTCTGACCTGACCTGAAACCGACACGAAAATTAACAGGTTTGAGTTGATCTAAATAGATTTCGGGTCAGGTTTGGGTCGACATATCTAACCCGTTTATTAAACAGGTCAGGTTCGGGTTGGGAATAAAATAAACGGGTCGACCCGCCAACCCGTTTAAGATTTTTTTTCTTAACTAAAAATTATTTATATTTAATTATACATGTTAAATGGGTTAAACGGGTCGACCCACTAACTCGTTTAACCCATTTAACTCATGTAATGTGCTAACTTTTGTATATAAAATGGGTTAAATGGGTCAACCCAAAACCCGTTTAACATATTCAACCTGTGTAACCTATTTAACCCGTCAACCTAAGTATATATACGGGTTAAATGGGTCAGGTTCGGGTTATGTGTCAACAGGTTAGGGTTAACGTATAATAAAGCGTCTAGCTGCGCGATTGCTTTCAACCTGTGTTGTTTAAATAAACGAGTTACATGAGTGATGTTAAAATTATGAGGTTAAAACTCACATATTTGAACATGCGCTCTTTGCATTTACTTTTTCGAGTGTGTCAACCGAAACCTGACTCAAATTACCACACATAACAATTTCCGTTAATAAAACATGTTGCATAAAACTTATCAAAACTCCAAAATATAAAAATATGTTGTGAAAACAACATATTACAACTGGACATTTATTCCGTTACTTACAATAGATGACTTTGTTAACACGTACAAACATTAAAACAAACAACACCTTTACTTTCACTTTAAGCAAACTAACATTCTCTCTTTTTTGCTTCTCTTACATATTTTTCATTTGTTAGTCTCTCTACGAAACACAGTTTTAGTGATCTAAGGTTGTTGTATCATGGGACAACAATCGTTGATTTACAGTTTTGTTTCTAGAGGAACAGTTATTTTATCAGAATTTACTGAGTTCAGTGGTAACTTTACGAATATTGCTATCCAGTGTCTTCAGAAACTTCCTGCTACGAATAATAAGTTTACGTATTCGTGTGATGGTCATACGTTTAATTATCTCGTTGAAGATGGATTTAGTAAGTTTTCTTGTTGTAACTGTTTTATATATTGATGTGTCTTGATTTATAGGACTAGTGAATGTATTTATTTTTTTGCAATTTGATGATCATCTAGTTTTATGTGTTTGTTGTTGATTATGTTTTGTGATGATATCACTGTGTATTGATCGAATTCTGAGATGATCTGTCATTCCAGTACTAATCTGTTCTTGACAAGTATGAATAACTTTTTTGGACTGCAAAAATATGAGCAGATATATTATGTAAGGGCCCAAATTAGTTTCATGGGTCTTAAGTTTTTTCGTGATCTCAATGGAACTCACCCTTAATATATATTATGTGAATTGAGTCACTATGATGAACATGAGAAGTTATACAGTAATATGCAAAGTTAACATAGTTTGAGTTGCGAGACAAACACTTAGAGACTTAGAGTAGAGGTGCTTAAAATTGACTAGTAATATTTTATAGATCCAAATCAAATATAGTTCTTAGCCCAAAATGTTTAAATCCGTTTTTGAATCAGTTCTTAATGCCCTGGTTTGAGTATCATAGGCATGTTCCTCAGTATGATTGTAGTATCAGTTTACTTGATGGCACGTAGGCAAACCTTTAGTTCTTTTGTGCTGCTCTTAGAGAATTTGAGGCATGGGTTTGGGAATTGGGCGTGATACATGTATTACGTATAATTTTTACAGTATTATTTTAGACACATGTGATTCACTAGTTTTCTTCATCAAGCATCTACTAAACTTTAACTTCATATTAAATTATGAAGCATACTGTGTTGTTGCCATCGAAGCCGTTGGCCGTCAAATTCCAATGGCTTTTCTTGAGAGAATCAAGGATGAATTTACCAAGAAATATGCTGGAGGCAAAGCTGCAACAGCTCTTGCCAATAGTCTGAGTAAAGAATTTGGGTAACATAACTTTCTAGCTTTCTTTTACATCCTTAAAGCATTAGTCGCAATAGTTAATCGCTAATTACCAAAATTTATCCATTCTCAGTCCCAAACAGAAGGAGCAAATGCAGTATTGTGTGGACCATCCCGAAGAGTTTAACAAGCTTTCAAAAGTTAAGGCTCAAGTTGCAGAAGTCAAAGGTGTAATGATGGAGAACATTGAAAAGGTGAGGCATAATACGGCTCAGTTAATACTAATCTTGATTTATGTTATAAAAGGTCTTCGGGTTATCCTTGACTTCTTAATAGGTACAATGGGCGAAACTTGAATATTTAGATAAAAAAAAAAAAAGTGAACAGCTCAAACAAAGTGTGATATAGTATTTACAAACACGTAAATCAGTTTATTATAGAAAATTAGAGATCATTGTCATAACTTTAATTATGAAAATCGGAACAAAGGACAAAATTGTCTACGGGTTGTGTTTGATCATAAATGGGTCAAATGTGAGATGGCTGGTTAAAAAGTCGCCTAAAGTCAATTATAATGCATACAATCTCCTAATATGTTGTATTCAAAGATGATAATATTGTATGTGTAATTAAGCATAAAAAGGACAAAACGTGCTAGCAGGGCAAGCTGCTCGACCCGTACCAAATATGACATTATGACCTATTTCAACCCGTTATCCAACCCACCTATATATCCATCTCTACCTTACAAATGTATGTAAAATTTTATATTTTTCATGTGATCAACCATGTAGGTTCTTGATCGCGGAGAGAAGATTGAGCTTCTTGTTGATAAAACAGAAAGCCTTCACTCTCAGGTAAAGTTTTTTATATTTTTTGAAACGCTCACTCTCAGGTAAAGTTTTTTATATTTTTTTAAACGTTCACTCTCATGTTAGTTGATTCAAACTATCGAAAATGCAAGTTTTAAATCAAATGGGAGAATAATTTAACTCATTATATTTCATATGATGCTAAATGTGGATGGTAATTTTGCAGGCACAAGGTTTTAGGACACAGGGAACACAATTGAGAAGAAAAATGTGGTTGAAGAATATGAAGGTTAAGATGATAGTTTTCGGAATCATCCTTGCACTGATTCTCGTCATATTTTTTTCAGCTTGTCATGGAGTCAAATGTTTCAAGTGAATGCGCTTCTTGGTTTTTATGTATGTTCATTTACCTGCCAATGATTTTGTTTCTTCCCTCCTCTTTTTGTTCTTTTTTTTGTTGACTACAAAAGCTTATATTGTAAACACAATGCTTGTATAGGTGATACCTATAAAGTGATTTTGATATATATTATGAAACGCCCAGATTTTTTTTTTTTTTTTTTATATATATATATATATATATAATTCTGTAAACTGTATAAATTGATAAAACTAGCGGAAGCGTATTTTCATCATCATACGGGTTTATTCCAAACGTCCCGTTAAAATACTAAACTTGCAAAATACATAACAGTGACTTTTTAAACTTGGTAAAGAAGCTGGTTCTTGATTTAAGGGCATTCCAAACTGATAACAAATGATGGACATGAGAAGCTCGTTACCTAACCCGCGAGCTACACCATTTTAACCCATTATGCCCCATTTAGCATGTACATGGTCTCATCTTGCATACCTACAAAAATATAAACTGAGAACGGTAAGTCTATAAGACTTAGTGAGATAACGGAACTGTATTAAATCATAAACTGAATATAAGCATGATGCTGAATAAGTATATATTGTACTATTCTGACTACATGAATCATAATATTGACTAAGTTCATAAGCACGACACTAACTGATTAAATACATGATACACCATGTTACTAACTGAGTACATAAGCATACTGAGTGTGTAGAACACATACTAACTGAGTGCATAAGCACATACTGGCTGAGTACTTATAGTACTATACTGGCTGAGTGCATAAGCACATACTGACTGAATGCATAACTGACTGAATACATAGCTGACGAGCCATATAAACATGTTAATCATCCATACAGGATGTCTGAGTTCCGATTTTGGAACGTTTACTATTCTAAGGCTCGATTCTCCACTAAGGAGGTCTAAGTTCCAACTTTGTCTGGAACACATGTGTGATCACATAACTGACTATATACTTATAGAATGACATGCATATATAAACGCATCGCAGGCCAAAAGTGCATAAAGCACATTGCACACATTACTAAACGCATCTAACATTCATGTATAAATTAAGATTAAGCTAAATACTTGTGCTTGACTACAACATGATACTAAGCTGAGCTAGAGCTGAGACCAAGCTGAATATAGAAACTGAGCAATAATATGGTCATAAGGTTAAACTAAGACATGATACTAAAACTGAATTAATTACTAAAATTGTACTATAACATAAAACAAGGCTGAGATATAACTTAATATACTACAGCTGTACTATAATATAAAGCTGAACTACTATAAGTATAATGTTGAGATCGCTATCGCTATGGCATATACCGAGGTTGAGCCACGACATACTACTGAATAAGACCAATCAGGTCTACTTTATACTGAATATGGCCAAACAGGTCAACATGATAATGAATATGACCAAACAGGTCAACATGACAATTAATATGACAAACAGATCAACATGACAGTTGAATATGACCAAACGGATCAACATGACATTTAATATGACCAAACAGGTCAACTTGATGCTTAATACGACCAAACGGGTCAACTTGTGCTTAATATGACCAAACGGGTCAACTTGGGTCAACTTGATGCTTCATATGACCAAACATGTCAACATGTTACTAAATATGGCCCAACGGTTCAACTTGATACTAAATTTGACCAACAGGTCAACATGATAGTTAATATAACCCAACGGGTCAACTTGATACTAATATGACCTCACGGGTCAACATGATACTAATATGACCTCACGGGTCGACATGATACTAACTATGACCACACGGGTCAACATGATACTGAACATGACCACACGGGTCAACATGACACTGAATATGACCACACGGGTCAACATGATACTGAACATGACCACACGGGTCAACATGATACTAATATGACCTCACGGGTCAACATGATACTAATATGACCTCACGGGTCAACATGATACATAACTTGCATAGTACTTGAGATATAGCAAGGCATATATATACTAAACACGCTTAATCTACTAAACATGTTAACTGAAAATCCGTTACTCACCTGGGCCGTATAATGCAAGATGAATGATTCTGAATATGCCTCGAACACCTATATCATGATAGATGCACACGTATAATGTTAACATGTAACAACTAGGCATGAATATAACATGATAGTCCAAATATAAGTGCAACTAAGCACACATAAACTAACTATAATGCATAAACTCATAAACTAGTTATGGCATAAATCTCGCCAAACATGAATTACTATGCTCGCGAACTCGAGCTAAGCTAACCAAGTCTTGTCACTTGGTTCTACACTTTCATAACATGAATTATAATCATATAGGCTAAGAACATAAGCTATCATAGCATATAATCACCCGGGACTTGCAAAAACATCATATTATGTCATAATTATCAAAACACTAAACAAAGTGTTTGCTGATTTTCTGTAGCAGCGTACAATTGCATCATTTTGGACGATTTAACTACATAACCAGGCCATGAGGCTAATTTTCCTTGAAAGTATACTATTTCCCCTTTCCGAAAAGGTATGGAATGCTCCTAACGGAGCTACGGTCTATTCGGTGTGAATTTTTTAAAGTTCGGTTTGCTGCACATTTCAAGATCAGAATTTGCTGTACTAAATCGCGCTTTTCACCCATTTAACCTCTAAATGAGCAAAAACTTAAAACATAACAACTGAAGTAGACACCTTAGGCTTTCCAGAAAGTCCAGCCATGATTCAATCAGAGCTACTATCGATTTTATATGATTTTTCAAACATGACTAATCCTTGCTGAAAATTTCAGCAACTTGTTTAACATCATATATCACATAAAGGGGTGTTTGGTTCAACTCAATAATCTACATAAACACCTCCTAAACACTCTAACATGATCATTAACATAATCCCATCATAAACCCACAATCATTGAATCACCTCTTGTATCATAAATCACTAATTAATTATATAACCATGTAAATCACTTTATAAACATAACCTCATAACTCATAATCATAAATTAACACATGATTCACTACTTACCTTGAATTGGGGAAGAACACATAAAACCCTTGAAGCTCTTTGATTCATCATAACCATTGAAGCCTTGATAATCCTTATTAATTCTTGTTAATCTTTGCTAAACCTTGATAAGGATTATGATTTTTGATGAATTCTTCATGGTGAAGAAACCTTGTTCTTTCTCCTGATTCTTCTATTTTTTTTTTATGTCGTGGATATGGAGGGAGTATATATCTGTTTTCTAAACCGACTTTTAATAGGTATAAAATATATCTTGATCTTTTTCAATAGTTTGGCTATTTGTCACATTTAGCCCTTGTAGTAAAATCGTGTTGCAAACTGAATCCGAACTATATATCTCATATTAGTTGCCAAGTCCCGACTACTTATATTATTAATTCCGCTAATAGTGAGACTTTTCTATTTATTCCTCTAAAATACTAAACGTAACCAATAGGAATTTAGATAAACCCGCTATTATTTTCTTTAAAAACTGAGATGTTACAACTCTCCCCTGCTTGGACTGTTCGTGTCCTCACGAACTACTGTTGTTGTAACTAAAATTATCCTCTATATTGCTCAGGATTATCCTTAAGTACTCCCCTACTTGGGCTTATATAATGTCTATAACTGATAATTCACTAATAAGGATCAAACTATGACTCATTTCCTCTATGTATGGATCAAATTTGTCAACAGGTTTACAATAGGTACCTATTATCCATGTTAAAATCCTTTCTCCTGATCATATGAACTCAGAGATTTTCTTGATTATTCTCTGAAAATAACTCGATAGATTCATAATCATCTGTATTCTTGAAGTTCATCCTGACTATTTTCTGAAAATATCTAAAAATTTCATAAGCTGGCGTTAAAAGAAAGGATTTATTTACCTGAATTCGCATAATATTTGCTAAAATGCCATATCCTGAAATTCTGTTTCATAACTCTGATATATAGTATCTCTTATTGAAGGATCCATATCCGTTCTGACACGTTTTCATTTCAATTCTTTTGCCCTTTTTCGTTAAACTGCACAAATCTAGAAATGCTAAAACCATATGTCATATCTATTCCGTCAGATTCTGTAGCATTTCTAAGTCATAATCTTTTTCTGAGTGCTGAATCTATTCTGAAAATGACGGAGTACGTAAACTATGCCCTTTTATAATAACTGTCTATGCGCTGTACATGATCTAATGCAATATTCATGATTCATTTAACACATAACCGTTTAGCAAGCTCCCTGAGGTATCTCATGATCTCGATAAATTCATGCCATATCATGTGAATATTATCACGTTGATCAGGCGTCATAATAGTCACACCATATAATCATGAACTCATCGTTATCACAGTCTACCCCAAGTCACTAAAGCAAAACATATCATCTACCGCACATAATCTGATGTGAGTGCTGACTATATACTGCTATACTAATAATGAATACTAATTCTATATACTTACTATATCATGAATATCTGATTCACGGTCTGCAACTTTATCTGAAATCTGAAAATGCATTATGCACTACATGACTATACATGTAATTTCATATAATCTGTGCTAATCACATAAACTGGTATGCATCGCTATACATGTACTGATAATCTGATAATATGAACAACATACTGAATAACATGGTTGAATAACTGATAAATGTATAAACGTGCGATGCAATTTAACTCTGAAAGCAATTACCGAGCAGAGGTTCAAGTCTAAGCATCCCCTACTAATGGTGGATACTTAAATCTCTCAAACCATCGCTCTGATACCAACTTGAAACGCCCAGATTTTTTTTTTATTATTTATATATATATATATATATATATATATAATTCTGTAAACTGTATAAATTGATAAAACTAGCGGAAGCGTATTTTCATCATCATACGGGTTTATTCCAAACGTCCCGTTAAAATACTAAACTTGCAAAATACATAACAGTGACTTTTTAAACTTGGTAAAGAAGCTGGTTCTTGATTTAAGGGCATTCCAAACTGATAACAAATGATGGACATGAGAAGCTCGTTACCTAACCCGCGAGCTACACCATTTTAACCCATTATGCCCCATTTAGCATGTACATGGTCTCATCTTGCATACCTACAAAAATATAAACTGAGAACGGTAAGTCTATAAGACTTAGTGAGATAACGGAACTGTATTAAATCATAAACTGAATATAAGCATGATGCTGAATAAGTATATATTGTACTATTCTGACTACATGAATCATAATATTGACTAAGTTCATAAGCACGACACTAACTGATTAAATACATGATACACCATGTTACTAACTGAGTACATAAGCATACTGAGTGTGTAGAACACATACTAACTGAGTGCATAAGCACATACTGGCTGAGTACTTATAGTACTATACTGGCTGAGTGCATAAGCACATACTGACTGAATGCATAACTGACTGAATACATAGCTGACGAGCCATATAAACATGTTAATCATCCATACAGGATGTCTGAGTTCCGATTTTGGAACGTTTACTATTCTAAGGCTCGATTCTCCACTAAGGAGGTCTAAGTTCCAACTTTGTCTGGAACACATGTGTGATCACATAACTGACTATATACTTATAGAATGACATGCATATATAAACGCATCGCAGGCCAAAAGTGCATAAAGCACATTGCACACATTACTAAACGCATCTAACATTCATGTATAAATTAAGATTAAGCTAAATACTTGTGCTTGACTACAACATGATACTAAGCTGAGCTAGAGCTGAGACCAAGCTGAATATAGAAACTGAGCAATAATATGGTCATAAGGTTAAACTAAGACATGATACTAAAACTGAATTAATTACTAAAATTGTACTATAACATAAAACAAGGCTGAGATATAACTTAATATACTACAGCTGTACTATAATATAAAGCTGAACTACTATAAGTATAATGTTGAGATCGCTATCGCTATGGCATATACCGAGGTTGAGCCACGACATACTACTGAATAAGACCAATCAGGTCTACTTTATACTGAATATGGCCAAACAGGTCAACATGATAATGAATATGACCAAACAGGTCAACATGACAATTAATATGACAAACAGATCAACATGACAGTTGAATATGACCAAACGGATCAACATGACATTTAATATGACCAAACAGGTCAACTTGATGCTTAATACGACCAAACGGGTCAACTTGTGCTTAATATGACCAAACGGGTCAACTTGGGTCAACTTGATGCTTCATATGACCAAACATGTCAACATGTTACTAAATATGGCCCAACGGTTCAACTTGATACTAAATTTGACCAACAGGTCAACATGATAGTTAATATAACCCAACGGGTCAACTTGATACTAATATGACCTCACGGGTCAACATGATACTAATATGACCTCACGGGTCGACATGATACTAACTATGACCACACGGGTCAACATGATACTGAACATGACCACACGGGTCAACATGACACTGAATATGACCACACGGGTCAACATGATACTGAACATGACCACACGGGTCAACATGATACTAATATGACCTCACGGGTCAACATGATACTAATATGACCTCACGGGTCAACATGATACATAACTTGCATAGTACTTGAGATATAGCAAGGCATATATATACTAAACACGCTTAATCTACTAAACATGTTAACTGAAAATCCGTTACTCACCTGGGCCGTATAATGCAAGATGAATGATTCTGAATATGCCTCGAACACCTATATCATGATAGATGCACACGTATAATGTTAACATGTAACAACTAGGCATGAATATAACATGATAGTCCAAATATAAGTGCAACTAAGCACACATAAACTAACTATAATGCATAAACTCATAAACTAGTTATGGCATAAATCTCGCCAAACATGAATTACTATGCTCGCGAACTCGAGCTAAGCTAACCAAGTCTTGTCACTTGGTTCTACACTTTCATAACATGAATTATAATCATATAGGCTGAGAACATAAGCTATCATAGCATATAATCACCCGGGACTTGCAAAAACATCATATTATGTCATAATTATCAAAACACTAAACAAAGTGTTTGCTGATTTTCTGTAGCAGCGTACAATTGCATCATTTTGGATGATTTAACTACATAACCAGGCCATGAGGCTAATTTTCCTTGAAAGTATACTATTTCCCCTTTCCGAAAAGGTATGGAATGCTCCTAACGGAGCTACGGTCTATTCGGTGTGAATTTTTTAAAGTTCGGTTTGCTGCACATTTCAAGATCAGAATTTGCTGTACTAAATCGCGCTTTTCACCCATTTAACCTCTAAATGAGCAAAAACTTAAAACATAACAACTGAAGTAGACACCTTAGGCTTTCCAGAAAGTCCAGCCATGATTCAATCAGAGCTACTATCGATTTTATATGATTTTTCAAACATGACTAATCCTTGCTGAAAATTTCAGCAACTTGTTTAACATCATATATCACATAAAGGGGTGTTTGGTTCAACTCAATAATCTACATAAACACCTCCTAAACACTCTAACATGATCATTAACATAATCCCATCATAAACCCACAATCATTGAATCACCTCTTGTATCATAAATCACTAATTAATTATATAACCATGTAAATCACTTTATAAACATAACCTCATAACTCATAATCATAAATTAACACATGATTCACTACTTACCTTGAATTGGGGAAGAACACATAAAACCCTTGAAGCTCTTTGATTCATCATAACCATTGAAGCCTTGATAATCCTTATTAATTCTTGTTAATCTTTGCTAAACCTTGATAAGGATTATGATTTTTGATGAATTCTTCATGGTGAAGAAACCTTGTTCTTTCTCCTGATTCTTCTATTTTTTTTTTATGTCGTGGATATGGAGGGAGTATATATCTGTTTTCTAAACCGACTTTTAATAGGTATAAAATATATCTTGATCTTTTTCAATAGTTTGGCTATTTGTCACATTTAGCCCTTGTAGTAAAATCGTGTTGCAAACTGAATCCGAACTATATATCTCATATTAGTTGCCAAGTCCCGACTACTTATATTATTAATTCCGCTAATAGTGAGACTTTTCTATTTATTCCTCTAAAATACTAAACGTAACCAATAGGAATTTAGATAAACCCGCTATTATTTTCTTTAAAAACTGAGATGTTACATATTATTAGGATTTAATTGATAGAATGTGCCTCGAGTACCTAATTGCTGATTTTTTCCCTAAGAATTCTACTGTTCATATAGAGCATTGAGCAAAACATTGGTTCAGACATACAAGAAACATTAATTAAAATTTGATATGGAGTAACTATAACAAGCATAAGGACAAGTTCATATAGAGCAAACATAAAGAGTGTAATATTCGTGCAAGTGGTGTTATGCCTTTCTAACAAATTGCCTATCGGGTTAAATCGAGAGTTATTAATGTTTTTTTCTTTCTTTTTGATAATCATTGGTTTGAAGTTTTGCACCAAGTGTGGTTCGAATTTGATACAATAATGCCTTTTAAATTTTCAGTAAAAATGATGATGTTTTCAAATAGTGTATGCACATTTCTTTGGACAATCGTAGTGTCCAACCGTTGTGAATTTCCTAAAAATATCCATGTTCACGCCACAGATACTTTTACATGTACATGATAAGTAAACAAAACTCGCGAGATTATGTCTATTTGAAGGATTCTGCTCTTACAACAACAAAAATATAGATTGTTTTAAAAATACTTTGCTCATGTTCAATTTTTCTTATTTGGACTGGCCCAAAATTCAAATATCGGACAGTTTTGGCCCAAGTTTATTCTTCGCTAGTCTAGATTCTAGACAGTCTATCTTTAAATCTTTAATGCAGTGAAAAAACTTTCAGTACTTACTATCACTCGCTAGTAAACCCTTAAAAAAAACACACTTTTACTTTACGGCAAGTTGAATAGCTAAAAAAAAAAAAAAAAAAAAGGAACTACAACTATAACTCTATAAGTAACAAGTTCAGTCTCAGTAAGGAATCAATTTAGATACTCTGTATTAAACATTAACCGAAAACCAAGTAAGTCATAAGCCACTTATATAAGCCGAAACAAACACCCCTAAAATACGGTAACAAGGACAAAAAGAAACAATTAGAAGAAAAAAACGATTGAAAGCAGCGATGAATTGTGATTTTTATAAAAGGTTGCGAAATATCCCCTACCTTTCGAAATTCATTCATTTTAACCCCTACAAATGATTTATGAATCTTTTCTTTAGAATAAAAGAACCCCTTACACACTTACACTTTTTGAACCACCAAAAACCCCCGATCTTTTATATTTAAATGTTTATTACTCCGTAGTTACAACTAGTAGTTAATATAAGCAAGAAAATTACTCTGTAATAAACTTGTTGAACTGCTCATTGACTCATGGTCTAGAAGGAACGTTGACCTGGTCAGCAAGTTGACTATGAACCCATTCGATCAAACACTTTGATAATCTAAACAACAATTAAATGCATCATCTTTATCCTCAAATATCGAGTGACTTTTAAATTCCTACTAATATATTATTCTTCTATTTGAGATATACTAGAAGGGTGCCCACGCAATACGAGAGTGAGTACTCCGTGACTAAATTTTGTAAGAAACAAATGTTTTTCATTATATGTTTTTTGTAACAATATATTTTGGCCAAGGACCTCATTATATTGTGGGCTGTAGTTTCACTGTGTGTAGAAGATGAAGCAGAGGGTAGTACAACAATTAAGACTATTCTATAATTAGCAAGTTTAAATCTAATTTTTAAGCCTTGCTAATTATAAAATAATCTCAAATGCATTATAATATAATATAGATAATAACACAAAGGCAAGATGGGTTGGGATGAAAGAGAGGGTTAACAAAAAGGTAGAGTTCTTTTATGCTCAAGAAAAAGGTTCAGAAATCATTTAGGTTGGGGGCTTTTTAAACTCTATCAACCAGAGAGGTGCAAATATACGCAAGCCATAAATCCCTGAACCGATTCTATTTGTTAGGGCTATGATCAATTTACAAATGACTACAAAAGATGAGAAATTTGTTAGGGCTTTAGTTATGATCAATTTACAAATGACTACAAAAGATGAGAATTGATCTAGTAAGAAGAAAAACTAAAATAAAAAGAATAAAAGTGATTTATAGCAACACATTTCAAATAGAAGGGAGAAATTTAAGGGGAGATGCATATATTTTTGGATGTGCATTTGAATTGAGTGGTTGTGGTTTCTTATTATTATTTTTATTTTAATTTTTTTTCTTATTTGATTATAACTCTACAAAAGATATGTGGATTTTTAGATGCAATAATCTTTGTTAGATGGAACATGGAATTTAGCTGAGCTGGTTCATATGCTATATTATACCTTGGCATTATCAACTTATTTAATTGTGCCCTTTAGTCTCAATGGTAACTATGGATCTTTACGACCTAGGCTTTTAGCTTTCTATTTTGGTGATATCTCTAGTCTTGCATATAAAAATTTTCTTTAAAACCCTTAGGACGTGATTAAGTCTCTTCAAAGACGTCAATGTATAAGTTGGTTGGCGGTTCTGTATAAGTCAGTTGTTCAAATATCTTTGGGTCGGGAATGTGTTTTGTCCACTTTTAAAAACAGTGATGCAGGACACCTGGGAAAGGTAAAAGGCACAAGCTTATGAGTTATGATCTTGTGGCAATCCTCATAAACTGTATAAGTAGTAGGAGCAAAATTGTGTAACATACAAAATTCCTCGAAACATTTTGCTCTTTGTATAAAAAGCTTTGTTCAAGTGCATCTATGGTGTTAAATGTACTTTAAGAGTGTGACTTTGTATTCTTGTGATATTTGTTAACCTAAGATTTCATATAATTCATGTAGGCTAACTAATGTTATTAATAGGTGATGTTTATGTTTTCCTGGGTGCGAAAATTAATGGTTACGGGCAGGGACGGAGCCAGTGGGGGGCTGGAGGGTGCTCGGCCACCCCCAACTGGCCAGCTAGTCATCTTGTAGCGTGGACAGCGGCGGAGTTACCTAGGGTTTTTGAGATTTTTTCAAAATCTGCCCCCCCTTAAATTCTATGATCTGAAATTTAAAATCAGTTTAGAAAGCATTTAGATCAGATGGTAAGAAGGTTTTGAAGCATAAATGTCAAAATGAGGAAAATTGTATTGGAGAAGATGAAGTGTACTATATACTATTATATTATATATATATATATATATATATATATATATATATATATATATATATATATTAATATTAAAAAGGGTAAAGTATAAGATGAAGTACTACAAAGTATATTTTAGTCACGTGTGTGGAGTGGCACATTTTGATAACATGAGTGGTGCCAGAGTACTTTTTTCTTTTTGTTTTTTCTCTTCTAAAATTTCAGTCTTTTCATTTAGTTTATTGAATTTTAGTTTATTTTTACCTTTTTTTATGTTTAAACATTAACATTTCTACTGTGTTATACTAATTATAGAATGTCCTCACTAAATAAGTTAAGGTTTCTTTTTTAGTGTATTAAAAATTCCTTATCAAGTAATTATACTTGTACGTTACTATCAAAAAATTTATCATTGAGCCGGTACGTCGAAAGATTCAAACTTAAATCCAACTTTTAAAACAAAGAATTACAGAACATGTTACTACCCGGGAAAAAAAAATTGAGCCCCCCTCAATATAAATTCCTGGCTCCGTCTCTGGTTACGGGTATATGAATCATATGCATTTTTTTTCTTTGGTAAAATGGTTTCAACCCAGTAAATATATTAATAAAAAAAAAAAAAAAAAAAAAGTTTACGTACATGAATGTGGCATAGTACCACATTAATAAATGCACCAAAACGCAACTACATGCTACGACATGCCATGTACGTGTGCCACAAAAAACAAACATAGACATTAAACAATATATGAATGGAGCCCCATGCCTATGTTTACAAACCACTAGCTACGTCGAGTATTCCTCATTTCCATAGTGTGCTACTCTAATGTTCCACGACTCCAATACTCTCGACACACTTTGCTTCTTCTTGAACCGAAGCCGCACATTATACGCAATGATATCCCTAACTTGCAAAGGAGATTGAACTTGATTCTTGAATAACCGAAGATTCCTTTCCTGCCAAGCAAAATATGCCATAGTAGCTACTATTAGACGTACTATAATACTAAAAGTCGTACGTTTTGAAGCCATAGGTTTAATCCAATAATAATCTCATCCCAATATGGACCAATACCATCCATTGCAGCCATATTTCAAACCATATTCTGAACCTGGCGGAAACATGCACTCGAAGAAAACATGATCATGCGTTGATGCGAAGATTGCAACCTCGCAAAAGGTTTTACCTCTCAAGGGATCTTGAGAGATTTTGCAATCCTTCAGGTAGTGTACTTGATCGTTGTAGTGTAGTATATGGTATGTCCGGGTGATTGATCGTTCTCTAGAAGAATAGTGTCGTTAGGATTCAAGTGTAGGTTAACTAGATCTAAAGATGAAGGATGATTCTTTTTGTATTTATATTTTATGAAAGCAGTAAAAATCTCGGTTTTTGAAATAGAGGGCGGAATTAGTTGCTAGTCAACTAACCCAAAAACTACAAATTAAAATAACAACAATAAAATAAAAATAAAAAGAAAATAAAATGTGGTGGACTTCGTATATTGAGAAAAACGTGTTTACTTAGATTTCATTACTCCCTAGTTATCTCTTGTTGGTTTGTTAAATGTCACAATTGTTTAATTGAAGGGTTGTATTCCTTAATACCTGTCGTGGGGGCGTGCACGTCCTTCCCCAACTCTATGAATATCTATCTCCTCTTATGACGACACATTTAGTACCTTATCATAGAATCATCAACATCTACTCATGCATTAAATATAACTGATAAAACCGTAGTGCACATCCGATTACGTTTCTTAAGACGTTCAAGCTTGTTACACAAATGAGGTTAGCTAGTTTTCTTAAGCCTAACGCGAATCAATCAACCAAACAATAAACAACTCACTAGCAATCAATAACTAGGTTGCATTAGATCTAAGCAAGCACTACATAAATTAAGCTAGCATGTTAAAAGGAAGAGAAGCATAAAAGATAATCAAAAAACACATAGATATATTAAATGATTAAAAGTTTACTTATCTTCAATGAAACATGAGAGAAAAGAGGGTTTGTGAACCCTTGAAATCTCATAAAATTCGGCCCTAGGGTTTGTTTCCAAAGTTGCTATAAAACCCAAATTTTTTAAACATGTTAAATACCCAAAGTACCCTTTAATTTTGAACTTATGAAAAGACGTTTAATATCTAAAACATTAATTATGATTATAACCTAAGCATCATAAATTCGACACACTTTGGATCCTAAAGTTAATATATCACATGTTACTTCGTCACACAAGGACCGGATTGAAATCCGAATAACATTTGAACGTATGACACGAATATAATTTAAATTTTAAACACTTATGTTATAAGTCATGTTGCAAATGGAAGATTTTGAGTCTAAGCTATAAATAATAAAATCTCAATCTAAGTTATTAAATTGCATATCACACGTTAAAGGTCTTACATGGGCCGATTATATTTTTGTACACACAACTCGTTTGAGATTTAAATAAGGGTACTTGAACTGATAAGTATCACCTAGTCACCTTCCCATAATATTCGGCTATCAATCACCAATTTCCCCATATATACGACTCAATCACCAACCAATTCAATGCATAAATTATAAACATGCCTTATTATAATCCCCTCAAATCGTTTGATAATAAACAACTCACTTCTCCCATTTTTTTTCATATGTACGCCTAGAGATAAACTCACACACAAACCCTACAACATATCATAATTCGGCAGCCTCATTTCCTCCTAAGAAATCAAGATACGAAGGTCCTAGCAGGTGGGTGATCGACTTCGGGTGTTTATCGTGGTGGTACTGGGTTCGAGTCTTGTAGCGGAACTTTTCTGGTGTCGTGCTTCCGATCTCGATCGGCCTGGTACGTCTTACTTGGAGGTCGCGGGATTAGCTTTTGTTCGTGTGTAGGCCAAGGTTTTGGTTTTGTGATATAGTACATGTACTGAAGGTGTACGGAAAGGTTTGAAAGATTGTACTGATCAGGTTCGAAGGGTGTTGATTTAATTTGTTATGGTATCGACTTGGGTCTGGTTTTGTGGCTTCTCGACTCCTTTGATCAGATCACAAGGAGGGATTTTATTTAGGCTTGTCTCGGTTCGTGATCCTTGTTTCTTCCTATTCGATTCACCAAGGGTACCCGTATCAATCCTTAATCTATTTCTTTCCGTTTGATCTCAATATACATACGACATGTTCACGAATAAGTAATGAGAATCGGACATAATGAGGTATACTTGTATACGTTAGTATCTCACATGAAATCATAAACAAGCCACATGAAATAATAGAACGTTACATAAAATGATGGAAATAGTCGCATGAAAACTATGAATCAGAATAAAGCATGCATGTATACGTGTGACTGAACCTCACATGAAATCATAAATCTCACATAAATTAACGAGTTGGAAACCAATCTTATTCGACCTATATGTTTTGTTTTCGGCTCCTGTTTAGAGATTTGAGAATAGAGCCCCCTTCATAGAGCCCAGTTTTAGTGAAAAACTGGCTCTAAATGGATTCCGTCTTAAAAAAAGGGGTTTAGAGTCATGTTTTCTGGTAAGAAACCGGGCTTCATGTTAAAAACGGATAGAGCCATGTTTTCGTTTAATAAAGCGGGCTCTATTCTTCTTATAGAGCCATGTTCTCTAACAAAAGGCCGGGCTCTATGTTTTGAACCCTTAAAGCCGTGTTTTCCTCTCAAAACCGGGCTCTATTACAAGAAAGGTATAGACTAATTAGTTTGATTTTTCATTTGAGCATTGAGCGGGATTTCTCCCTCCTATTTTTTTTTCACTTTGCATTCCTTTTCACCTACCAGATCTACATACAGAATAAAACCTGTGGCCAACTCAAACACTTAAAAGTTAAAACTAGATATCATCACCACAACCACACTGCCTCCGCCGTCGCACACCATCACCACCTTCGTCGTAGCGCACCACCACCGCGGCCACACCGCGCATCATCACCGCCTTATTCGCAGCGCGCCACCACCGTGGCCACATCGTGCATCACCACCGCCGTGTCGCCACCATAATTGCTAGTTAGGAGGTATAACATCCATTTTATTTACTATTCAGCTAATTGTTTTTTACTATTCAATTTTCTAGCATTAGATACCAGTATATGTTCTTCAATATGTTTAGTTTGTTTTAGGCATTTTATTTGTTGAGTTTCAATATGCAGTACATATAATGATTCACAGTAATTACTCAAATATATTGGAATCTAATTGAATACAAGGTGCTTGATGAAATGCTTAAGTGATAGTATATGACAATCATATCCAAGTGTAAGTGTTTGATTACTGATATTGCAACACCTTAGATTCTATGAGGAACCTTGAAACACCTGCTATTATAAGGTTATGCATTAATTCAATTAACTAAAAAACATTTTTAACACGCCATGTAAGCAGTAAGATTTCAATAGTACTCTTAAACCGAGTATTTAGAGTTTTAGACACCTATTCACTTTTTAACTGAGCATCGGTTCTTTTTGTTCTTTGTTAGCTTAATTGTTTCGATATATCCTGTGGACCTGAAAATTTATGAAATTAAAATTGCGCTTATGCTCAACTAGTTCTATAGATAGGAATTCGACGAGGTTATCTAGAATGGAAGCCACACTGAGGCACAATGGTAGGTTCTCCAAAGGGACTTATTCAAATGAGTCGCATGACTTTAAAGATGCAACAAAATTTTAAATATGCATGCACAAAAGTTAGTATCAGAGGTGGTTGATTCTTATAAGCATCATTGAATTAACATTAACATTCAACAAATCACATAAATCCAGAAGCTTATCACCATTTCAATCACCACGTACACTTCTATTCTATCAATAGATCCCACATAAGCATTTCCATATTACTTGTAGATCACTCTCAGAAATGAAAGATATCCTTTCATTTAACTTTATATCAATAAAAATGTATTTTCACCGGGTATTGAAACCCTTTACCCAAAAATATATATATATCAATAAAAATGTCACTAATGAGCATTGACATCGAAAACATGTGTAATACACTGATGGAAAGATGTTGATCGAGTACTTGAGTGGGTTAAATGTCTTCTACAGCATAATGGTCTGAGAGGGTGTTTAGATGTCCATATAAACTGCAGTTATTCTGATAGGAAGCTGCAATAATCAGCTCTAAGTGTTTATCTTTTATGAAGTTTTGATTACATAAAGTCAAATTAATAAGCTTGTATGTGTTAGAGTTTGACAATCAAATAGCACGTATTGCGGAAGCTAGGATCAAGTATAACACATAAATATTAACTAAAACATAAATAGTAAACGTACCCGATGCACTTCAAATAAACCTTGATTCTTGGACAAATAGATCAATGATAAACCCCTTACCGTTTTGTTTATCGATCTCTTGATAATTACTAAAGTAAGTAATTACCTCGTTCTTGTACACACAAACTACCAACGAATAAAGGTTTGTTACAAGTAAACGAAACACTTAAGTTTTAGACTTGGAAAAATCGATCCAAACCCTTAGGGGAGAACCGATCGGCCAAGACACAAAGAAAGAAAACAAGATTTTTAGGGTTAGAGTGTGTGCACAAGAGATTGTGAAAGTCTTACCCTAAGCCTTGTATATATACTAGATGTTTTCTTGGTGACCAAGCAAGGATGGGTCGACCCTTTTGGGTGTATGGGTCGACCGGCCTAGACAAACCCAAAGGGTTTCTAGATCCTTCTTGACTCCCAAGTTTCACTCTAGTCCTTATCTTTCTTTATTAACGATAGTTAGTCCATACGGTTAATAACTAACGACCGTTTAGTCCATTAAGTGTTATAAATATATATATTCAATACATTTAATATATATATATATATATATATATATATATATATATATATATATATATATATATATATATATATATATATATATATATATATATATTTACATTATTCTTGTTTGTAAAGTGTGCAATCCCGAGGTCTCGGGTTCGATCCTAGACATTTACTTATTAATGTTTATACGTAACATTTAACAGCTCCCACTCGTATATCCATTAATAGTAAAATGACATTGGTTAGCGTCTTGCAACACTCCAATGCCCCTAGTTCAATCCGAGCTAGGTTTCCTGGAAAAACCTTTAATGATTCATCATTATAATTATCCTTTCATTCTAATACCACATTAATAAAGATGTGAGTTCCTTTATTAAAATTATGTTTCTCGTTTCTTTATGATTGAACAAAATTACCAAAACATCTTAACGTATTCCAGATAGACTTTGGGCATGGCCATGCAAACATTTTGTCAACCCTACGAGGGGCCCAACAGTATTAAACTTCTGAACAAATCAGAAGGAATAAATTCTTTCTTGACTACAAGAATAACCCATGAACTTTGCAACACTTCTGAAAACAACCCTTATGACTCCCTGTTACGGTGAGCGATAGATTGCTTCACAAAAATGCACTACATCCATGACACTTATCTGGTATCTCAAGTCTGAGAATAACTTTAAATATGATTCTCACATTAAACATTAAATCATATTGTTGGGATAAGTCCAATATTCAATTCATCGAATATCATGTGAAATTGGTATGACTACGCATCAATATACTTTCAAGTATATCCTAAACCAATACTCAAATTTGTCTTAGTTTAATGATATTCCCATATCATTAATCGACAATGGACATTTAGAATAATAAATTATTCATGGATCTTAAACATGCAAATATAGGATATATTATTAAGACAATGACAAATAAACATAAAACATATTTTATTCCATTAAAATAATAATTGTACATTACATCCTTTATCCAAACACTAATCACAAATGGGCATAAAACTTTCAGCTAATCTAAGTCCTACACCTTCAGCATGCTTGTAAAGCTTAGTGCCAGGTAGAGGCTTTGTTAATTGATCTGCCAAGTTATCATCTGTGTGAACTTTGAGCATTTCGATTTCGCCTATTTCGACTTGTTCTCGAACATAGTGATGCTTAATCGGGAAATGTCTGGTGCCTTTCATGATTCCAGGCTCATTGGCAAATGTAATTGCAGCTGAATTGTCACAATACATTTTAATAGGTCTTTGAATCGAAGGCATGACTCCAAGCCCTGAAACAAACTTCCTAATCCAAACAGCTTCCATTGCAGCTTCCGAAGCAGCTATATACTCACTTTCTGTAGCAGACATCGCTAGTACACTCTGCTTTCTGCTCCTCCAATCCACTGCTCCTCCATTAATGACAAAGACATAACCCGTCTGAGACTTCGTATCATCCTTATCACCTTTCCAAGAAGCATCGCAGTAACCTGTAACATCAAGTTCTGCCGATGGATTTCCCCCATAAACCAAAAACATATCCTTAGTAGCCCTAAGGTACTTAAGAATATTCTTAACAGCAGTCCAGTGAGCTACACCTAGATTTTGCTGATATCGACTGGTTAAATTCTGAGCAAACGCTACATCAGGTCTTGTACTTTTCACCGCATACATTATAGATCCCACAGCCGAAGCATAAGGGACTCTTTTCATGCGTTGCACCTCTGCAGGTGTTGAAGCACAAACCTTGTTGCTCAAGCCATGTTGCTCTTGCATCGGCAAATATCCTTTCTTGGAATTTTGCATACTGAATCTCTTCAGTATTTTATCAATGTAAGCACTTTGGCTTAATCCAATTAATCGCTGAGATCTATCTCTATATATCTTGATTCCCAGAATAAATGCAGCTTCCCCTAAATCTTTCATAGAAAAACAACTTCCAAGATATTCCTTAACCTTTTGTAAACTTGGAATGTCGTTCCCCATGATCAATATGTCATCGACATATAATATAAGGAAAATCACATTACTCCCACTAACTTTGTGATATACACATGGCTCATCAAGATTTTTAGTGAATCCATACTTTTTAATCTCACCATCAAATCTCTTATTCCATTGTCGTGATGCTTGCTTCAATCCATAAATGGATCTTTTAAGCTTGCATACACGATTTGGGAATTCTGGATTTACATACCCCTCAGGCTGCGCCATATAGATGTCTTCATCTAGGCGACCATTTAAGAAGGCGGTTTTTACATCCATTTGCCAAATCTCATAGTCATAGTAAGCGGCTATGGCTATAAGAATCCTAATTGCCCTTATGTCAGCTACAGGAGAAAAGGTCTCCTCATAGTCAACACCAAAAGTTTGTGTATAGCCTTTAGCTACACAACGGGCCTTATAGGTGTGTACAACGCCATCCATGTCTGTCTTTTTCTTGTAGAGCCATTTACTCCCAACTAGTTTGGCACCCGGAGGTAGGTCTACTTCTTCCCAGACATCATTGTCTTCCATGGATTGCATTTCCCCATCCATAGCTTCTTTCCATTTGGCCTTTTCAGGACCATTCATGGCAGCTTTATAACTTGTAGGCTCATCAAGATCACCCAGTATATACTCATCACTCTCTACATTAAGACATAGACGAGTAGGAGCTTTTACTGGTCTTGTTGACCTACGAATGGGAATCACTTCAACTTCAGGCGGAGGACCTAAACTTTCAGGTTCTACCGGAAGTTGGTTAGTGTTTTCAGAAGGTTCTACATCTTCTTGACCGTCTTCCAGATCATATATTCTCCCACTGAATTCTTGAGATATGAGCTCTCTTTCAAGGAAGTCTCCATACCTTGCAACAAATACTTTGTTTTCAGGTGGGTAATAAAAATAGTATCCCATAGTTTCCTTAGGGTATCCTACGAAGATGCACTTCACAGATCTTTGTTGGAGTTTGTCTGCTGAGTCACGTTTAACATACGCCTCACAACCCCAGACCTTTAGATAAGACAGGTTAGGAGCTTTTCCAGTCCATACCTCATATGGTGTCTTATCAACCTTCTTTGTTGGAACCATATTTAGAATGCGAACCGCAGATTCTAAGGCATAATCCCAAAACGAGAAAGGTAGAGTTGTTAGATTAAACATAGATCGTATCATATCTTGCAATGTACGATTCCTTCTTTCAGATACACCATTTTGTTGTGGAGTATATGGAGAAGTAAGGTGCTGGACAATTCCCTCCTTTGCTAGATAATCTATGAACTCCTGACTCAGGTATTCACCACCTCTATCAGATCGAAGAGCTTTAATCTTCTTTCCAAGTTGCAACTCTACTTCTGCTTTAAACACTTTGAATGTTTCAAATACCTCATGCTTATGTTTAAGTAAATAAACATAACCATAACTGCTGTAATCATCCGTAAATGTCAAGAAGTAGCTAGCACCCCTCCTTGACATATGTCTAAGTGGTCCACACACATCTGTGTGAATGAGACCAAGTAGATCATTAGCCCTCTCAATCCTATTTTTAAAGGGTTTCTTAGTCATCTTCCCAGCAATGCAAGATTCGCATTTATCAAATGATTCATCATTGATCTTATTTAAAAGCCCATCATGTTGCAGCTTTTTCATGCGATCTTTGCCAATGTGAGCAAGTCGACAATGCCAAAGATAAGACGAATCCAGACCTTTCTTGATTCTCTTATTGTTGATGCTATACATTGAATTATTTGTAACAAAAGCATTATCATTATCATTCATATCAATTTCAAATACACCATTCACAGCAATAACATTAAAATAAAAAACATTATTTAAAGAAACTGAAATTCCATTGCTTGAAATAGTATGCTCAAAACCAAGGTTTAACAAACATGAAAATGAAATTACACCTCTAACAATTGACGGTGCATAATGACAATTATTTAAAGATAGTATTAGGCCCGAAGGCAACACTAAATTAAAAACTCCTATAGCTTCAACTCCTGCATGCGCTCCGTTACCAACGTGCAAGAATTGTTGTTCATAGGCCAGCTTTCTCTCAACTCTAAACCCCTGCATGGTATTGCAGATATGAATGCCACATCCAGTATCATATACCCATGAATTCAATTTAGGAGTAAGAGTGAATAATTCAATCATAAAGAACGCACCTGATGTGCTGGGGTTACCAGCATCATTCCCCTGCTTCTTGAGTCGCAAGTCATGAATGTAGAGAGGGCAATTGCGCTTCCAATGGCCCTTTTCATGACAATGGTGACAAGCCTGATCCTTCCTGTTTGGCGGATTCACCTTGTTCTGCTTAGGCTGATGTTGTTTCATCTTGGGTTGAGGTTGATAGGCCATGACCTGCTTGCCTTTATCACCTTTACCTTTGCCTTTGTTCACATGCGATTTCTTTTGGATTCTCCCCCCATGAATTGCCAACACTTGTGGGGTGGGAGTCTTGACCTTGGCTGGTAGACTTTTCTCATAATCAACAAGCAATGCGAGTAATTCTGAGACTGTCTTCCCCGAGCAATGCATGTTGAAGTTCTGCACAAAACCAGCAAAATCCTTGTTAAGGGATCTGTTGATCAAGTGCACTTGCACATTCTCGGGGTAACCAAAACCAATTCTGTGAAGTTGATCAAAGGAATCCTTCATCTCATCCACATAATCGGCTACTGGTTTACCATCACCATGCTTGCAGTTGTGTAGCTTGTCAAGTTCATCATACAATTCAACTGCAGGTGACTTCTCATAAGATTGCCTGAGGTTATCAAGCATATTCTTAGGAGACGAATACTCATACTTCTTTTGTAATTGAGCATTCATGCTAGTGAGCATTAAACAAGCAACCTCATTGTACTTAGCATTAGTCACCTTCCATTCTGCCTTTGCTTCAGGTGTTGCCGTAGCAGCAGGTTCAGCAGGGCATTCCTCGGTCACATAATCAATCTTACCAGACGCCCTCAAGACAATTCTGAGCGAACGGTACCAGTCATTGAAATTCTTTCCAGTGAGTTTGTCTCTCTCAAGATGACTCTTGAAAGCATTAATCACAGTTTGGTTATCGGGTTGAGCCATATCTACAGATAAAGTTCAAATATTAGTATTTTCGATAATCAATATCTTCAAGAAAATAAAATACCCAAGGCTATATTCATATAACCAACTAATTTTCTTGAAAATCTAGGATCTAACTTTACATAGTTTCACCACATCAGTTGATCTGCAAGTGGTAAAAGTATAAAAGATAGTAATTTGTCGAACAATAATTGGCAAACAAGATTTCCAATTCCTAGATCATTATGGGATTTACATCAAATTGATTCATCAATTTGCCTTTGTAAGCATGTTTTATCCCATCTCATGCCTTAAGTTCTAGGTCTCACGCACAACTTAATTAAGTCGTCTACCTTAGAAACTGTAAAATTACAATTATGGTCTCACGCGTTAAAAGAATTTTACCTTGTTATAGTAATTTAGCCTAGGTCTCACGTTTACTAAATTAAAATTCCAAGTGTTTCTTATAGGTAGATGGCATGTAACTTAAATTTTAAGGGTATTAATTTTTGATATGTCAATCAAAATTATGTACAAAGATGCATGCACTCATCTTTATAACATAAGTTTTCATAAAAACTTTTTATTTCCGATTCCTGAAATTAATACACAAAGTTTTACTTGAGGTTTATGCCAAAACCCTAAGATGACTTTCTACAACATATGATTTTAAAAGTAATTCGTTTAAGACATATTCAAGATTGTGATAACCAAGGCAGACTCTAAGGCTCTTTTCTAAGCCTTCAAATCACGGTTATGAATATCATCTTAAAAGACTTAATTTTAAAAGCATATTTGCACAAAACATCATTCAAGCAAAAGTTTATGGATTCAATCTCAAAATAGTAATAAAGTTTGAATTTTGCTAGTCTCGACTGGGAGCTGATTACCGTGCGAATCGGACCACGATTGTCATAAGACCTTTGCAAGATTCTTACTTTATCACTTTAGGGTTTCACAATTATTAGTCCGTATTAATTTTCTTTATGAAAACAATCCTTTTATTGCTTACATCAAGTCCAACTAAAACAATAAAACAAGTATCAAAGAAAATCAAACAAACAATAATAAATAAGTGAAACAATTAGCCACATGCAATCCGTATTAGAAAAGATCCTAATAAAATCAATTCTAGGTATAAGAATGCATGTAATCAACTAAGGCCTTCCCCTCTTAATGGAGGTGAGTCACATACATTGACGAATCAATTGCGTAGGCCAAAGCTAAAAACACACCACATAGCATATAAAATTGATTTTAATATATATTGGAGTCTTCCCCAATTTAAGATCTATCTTAACATGTGACAATTAAAACAAGATCCATGACAAACATGCATGTAAGTCACGGATTAAAACCTAACAATTAGCAATTAGGTCACAAGATACGTACAATTAACCGGTTAATGACCTAGGGTTTCTAGTGATTACACATAATCAAGAAAACCACAAAACCCTAATTAGGGTTTCATGGGAAAATCGACCCCCCCCCCCAAAATTAGGGTTAGGGTTTCGAAATTTTTTTAAAAAATAGGAAAAAACCCTAGATCAAAAAAAACATGTATCTAAAACAATTAAAGATCCGGTTTTTATTACGTTTTAGTAATCAATTACATGTTATACATGGCTCGTGATGCCACTGTTAGAGTTTGACAATCAAATAGCACGTATTGCGGAAGCTAGGATCAAGTATAACACATAAATATTAACTAAAACATAAATAGTAAACGTACCCGATGCACTTCAAATAAACCTTGATTCTTGGACAAATAGATCAATGATAAACCCCTTACCGTTTTGTTTATCGATCTCTTGATAATTACTAAAGTAAGTAATTACCTCGTTCTTGTACACACAAACTACCAACGAATAAAGGTTTGTTACAAGTAAACGAAACACTTAAGTTTTAGACTTGGAAAAATCGATCCAAACCCTTAGGGGAGAACCGATCGGCCAAGACACAAAGAAAGAAAACAAGATTTTTAGGGTTAGAGTGTGTGCACAAGAGATTGTGAAAGTCTTACCCTAAGCCTTGTATATATACTAGATGTTTTCTTGGTGACCAAGCAAGGATGGGTCGACCCTTTTGGGTGTATGGGTCGACCGGCCTAGACAAACCCAAAGGGTTTCTAGATCCTTCTTGACTCCCAAGTTTCACTCTAGTCCTTATCTTTCTTTATTAACGATAGTTAGTCCATACGGTTAATAACTAACGACCGTTTAGTCCATTAAGTGTTATAAATATATATATTCAATACATTTAATATATATATATATTTATTTACATTATTCTTGTTTGTAAAGTGTGCAATCCCGAGGTCTCGGGTCCGATCCTAGACATTTACTTATTAATGTTTATACGTAACATTTAACAGTATGACCAGGTAACAAGTTGAAATAAGAAAACTTAATATTGAGATAAACATTATTTATCAGCTAGCTTAATATATAATATATCTTTGATATACGACCATCTGTAAGACAATATCTTTATATTTATACAAGATGGACCAATATACTATCTGTCACAAAACGAGGCATCCTTGTTATCAAAGCCAATGGACCTCACCATGGCAGCCCACAAAACTTGTGCCTCGATGGGCTTCGTGCACAGGGACACCTTACTCACCAACAAATAAGGGTATGTCTAATGCATCTACATATTTTTTGGTTACATTATCTGTGATATGTGTTTTACAGTCAGATAGAGGAAGGCATACTTGCTCAAGTTCAAGACTGATGATTTTGTCTAACTATGGAGAGCTGATACAAAAGCAGTATATGGTTAAGTTAACTAAAAGCAAATCCAGCAATAGCTAGAATGTGCATTTCCAAAATCAGATGATGTCTTTTTGTTAAGCAATCAATATTAGTAAAAGTGTAATCTTTTTGTTAAGCATTTTGATATGCTTTAGGAGAGTTGCAACTCATTTTCTTTGAAGCAAAGTAAAAAAGCTATTTGACCCTTTTGACCGTATATCTTTAAATAGTAAACCCGAGTTGAATATTTCATTATTGCCAATTGATTTTCAGAGGGACACTACCGGTCTAACTAATGAGAACAAGGAGCTCAAGCTGCGGCTACAAGCAATGGAACAACAAGCAAAACTCAAAGATGGTAAGCCTTTGAAAAACCATTCATCGACATTATATAACTTCTTTTTACCGATCTAATATGACTTTTATCTGTCTATGTTTCAGGAATTTAAGTGCGAGATATGTGAAAACTGTAGTTATCGCGGAAGAAGAGCTTATGAGAGCCATTTCAAGGAATCTCAACATCAAAATGGTATGCATAGACTTGGTATTCCAAATACTGAAATACACTTTTGTTTTTATAAATTCATTTAGTGATGCTTAATGTGCAGATATACTTACCAACTACCCTAAAATGCCTAATCATACTTGTGGTGGAGCAAACATATGGGAAGATATTAGAACTACTGGCGAGCTGTTTTGTTCACTAGGGTCGCATTGTCCGATAAGTACACAAGAACTCAGTTGTAACAAAGGGAATTTCTTAGTTTCTCACGTGTAATCTCAATAGCTGTTAATACTGAAATCAGAAAACGACTCAAATTTGAGATTTCCTTTCGAGATTTAACTCTTACTTAAAAGGGAAAAGGTAAACATTTATTGAGAGATGTTAAGGGAGAAATCATGCCGGGGCGGATAACAGATGTAATGGGTCCGTCTAGGGCAGGTAAGACGACATTTCATCTGTTAACTTGTCGCAAACCTTGTACCTTAAGTTTGAGTTTGTATGTTTTTTTTCATACTTTGACTTTGCACATACAGTATGCGTTCTTTTTTTTTTTTTTTTTTTTTTTTTTTTTTTTTTTTTTTTTTTTTTTTTCATTATAGTAACACAATTGCAGTTAATATTCCCAAACTTGTAGTTCGGTATGGCATTATTTTGTTTTATCTTACATGCGTCTTTTTTTTTTTTTTTTTTTCATTATAGTAACACAAGTGCAGTTAATATTCCCAAACTTGTAGTTCGGTATGGCATTATTTTGTTTTATCTTACATAGAGCTTATGAATTTTTTTTATAGATGACTTGGAATGACTAGAAGCCTTTTACTGCTAAGGAGTTGGACGACATCGCGAGTTTGTGTATTTTAGTAATCATCAGTCATGTTAGTGTTTAGAAAGGTTAGCATGTGGTCATGTGTTTTGTATATCTCCTTTCCCATAGCCCAACAAAACAATCGATTGTGAAACTGTGTTGTTGTGATGTTTAATTAGAACAAGTAGTATTTAGTATGTTTGGAGGTCCATAGGACCCATATTAAACTATTGTGAAACTCATCTTGGATCTTCAATCCATTGGTTTTGGTATAGATCTTCATGGTTATTGTTTTCTTACATTTTTATTGTTGGTTCTACTTGTTTGTGCTTGGCTTTTGTACCTGGAAATATAATGTAAATAGTTGGTGTTTAAAAAAAACTTAAATAAAAAAACCTTCATAAAGCCATGTTTTGTAAGTAAAAAACAGGGCTCTATGCTAATTAAAAATGATTTTTTTAATCACATAGAGCAAGGTTTTCAATCAACAAACCGGGCTCTATTACATATCATAAAGCCCGTTTTTAAAACCGGGCTCTATACCAATTCCTCATAGAGTCCCTCCCTCTTTGTGCCCTCATGCAAAACCGGGCTTTATAAGCATTTTTAACCGGGCTCTATGTCCATTTTTGTAGTAGTGATATGATTTGATCTACCTCTTATTTGACATAACATGTTTCGACCTCTAATCTGTTTCTAAACATAAGTATAATCTTACGAGTAGAATAAGAAGATAGCATGCATAATGGTTTCTTTTCTGTTTTCAATTCGAATCCCAAATAACATAAAAGGGAGCGAGTCGAATTCGGCAAAGTTTATGTTATACGATTATTATACAATGGAAGAAAGATTGCATGCATGTTAGATTCGAATCCCAAATAACATAAAAGGCATTTATTTAATTTTACACTTTAAAACCCTAAACTTTGTAATAATTATATTTTTAACCCTAAACTAGTATAAATTGTAATAATAAACTCTAATCTATTAAAATTGTCACTTTTGATACTTTAACTTGATTAAATGGTAACTTTGACTATAAATGACTAATATTACTAAATATGGAAACTTACTAAAACAGGAAACTTACTTAAAATGGAAAGTTACTATATTTGGTAGGTTGCTAAAAATAGAAAGAAAATAAAAAATGGGAAATCTGATTAAAATAAGCTTATTAATAATAAGACGATCATTAATTCGTGTAGATTCGCTGAAGAAGGAGTAACTTTCGATCCTTATGTTTCTGATATGGTTTCATTTGCGGTATGAGGTACAGATATTCTGACCTTATCTCTTAAGGTTTCTCATGATTCGTTCACATCTGTTTGATATTAACTTTGATTATGATACCTTAATCTGATCCTTCTTAGTATGGCTTTCTTTGACTTATGCTCTATTTGAACCTTTGCTATGCACCCTTTGATATGAACCTTTGGCAATTGAACTTGATATGAACCTTTGGCATTTGAACTTGATATAAACCTTTGCTTTGAACCTTTGATTATGAACCTTTGCTATGAGCCTATGGGCCTTTGATATGATCCATTTGAACCTTTGATATGAACTTTGATATGATATGACATTTGAACCCTTCAGTTTTGTGTTTGATGGATTTGACATGATTATGATTATGATTATTATATGTTCAGTGAATGTGCATGGGTGCAATCCGTGTCTTCACACTTTAGGAGGTCTCCCCTCCATTATGATTGCCATGATATGTGATATGATTTGTTCGGGCTCGGGATTTGATGACTGACCTTATACTTTGATTTACCTTACACTTTGTATTCCTTTATTTATACCTTATGATATTATCCCCAACATACCATACCATATTCTTTGTTCCTCATCATTTATTTCGTTTATATATATCTGTTCACTGGGCTTTTTAAGTTCAGCCGCATTTTCTTTTCCTACGACAGGTTTTAGTAGGAAGCTGGGTTATGAGTGGAGAGTACTTTTGGACTTAGAAGACTATACCATTGGTAGCTTTTTTGGAGTAGAGATGACTAGAAGAGATTTACATTTTTAGACTTAGTATTTTATTGTTATTCTCATTGTAATCTTGTACTTCAGATTTTTCCTTTGTAACCTTTGAGATTCTTTGTATTACTATTTGTACGCTTATGTTTGTTTTGATATGTCACCATAATGTAATACATCTACCCTTATCGGGTTGGGGTGTTACTGTTGCACACTTAATGAATAAAAAATCCTAAACTATACATTGAGATTACAAGCTGACGGCGCCATGTTATAATTCCAGACGCCGTCAGAATGCCGCTTTTTAGGGTTTCGTATCACCCCAACAACATCCTGACGTCGTCACTCTTTATGGCTTCTGGGCCGTCTCGTGTAATCCTAAAGCCAGACATCCTCAACATAATTGCACCTGACGCCGTCAGGTGCAAATCTTCAATTTCTTTCTGGGGCGTCACGTTGTAATTTCCACCAATTTTATCTTCAAGTGACAGCGTCAGCATCCAAAGCCTGACGCCATCAAGTGTAAATCCTGACTTTTTCTTGACTTTCTTGTTTTCTTCATTCTTGAGCCAAAAAACGTCCAAAATGCTCCATATTCCAGAAATCACGTCCCAAGTACCTAAAATGAGAAAAGAAACGATTTGAGGCAATATTTGACTATAAATTCACGACTTAGGGTTTAAATGACCCTCTAAAAATGCATCAAATAAATTCTTATCAAATATCCCTACACTTGGGATTTGCTTGTCCTCAAGCAAATGAGCTTTTATACTAATCAAAATACAAGTTAGGGGTCATTTAACATCAACATAAAAGTTATTACAACAAATGATTGTTCTACCTTAGTCAAAACAAGCACGGAAATTATACACTAGCACCTCACATTTAGTGTTTTGATACTTTCATCTCTCGGGTGTTATAAGTTTATATATCACAAATGGACATGGAAAAATATCACTCACTACATGTCATAACAAATAGATTACCATAGGCTTGGAAAAGGATCAAAACCTCCACCACTTTGGCGTCACCTATGCTAAACTATCAAAGTGGTCTTTTAAAGGGTTATAACGTTAGGTGTAAGGGTATGGAAAACACACTTTGTTGGATAAGGGATAATTTACTAGTGGTAAGTCAATTACATGTACAATGATGTTGCTAAGCCAAGACTCGACTCAACTTAAAACTAACTACAACTCTTTTTGGTATTTTTCAAGACATTATAATAACTTAAACATAAATAAAAGAAACGGGATGGTAGTCCGTTTTTTTTTTCACTTTTCTTTTTCTACTTTTTTTTTTTTTTTTTTTTTTTTTTTTTTCATGTTTTTCGATTTTTTTTTCATACACTCTTGCCCTACTATCCAAACTAATACATCTTAGGGAGCTCGTTTCCTCCCTACACTTGAACTTTTACATAATTGAAAATAAACACTTGAATTAAGAAAATCGAAACACTTAGAGTACTTAAAAACATTAACACATATATGGGGGTAATAAATGATGTTCTTCCCCATTACTCCATAACACTAGTACTTTACCAATGAGTCACAATCATCCCAAAACAATATGTACAAGATATGACTCGATTTAGCAACCATGTAATCAATTAGACAATTAACTAAGGGTTTAAACATGTAACAATAATGCACTAAAGATGAGTGCATATAAGGTAGGCTAAGGCGATTTGGGTGTACATTTGGGGGTGGATTGTAAACAAATTTTCCTTTAAGTAAAATGCTTAAAGTTAGAAACGAAAAAGATAGGTTTTGAGGGGTGTACTAGGGGTATCGTGTACTAAAAATGAGTACAACGCAAAGGTGTGGGAGAATTAATTGACTAATGAAGTCAATGTAGTTATAATACAGGTGTAAAACAAGGGTTATCCTAATGCCTCTTATCATGTAGTAAATCCGAACTACATGAATGTAGTCTCACTAGCGGTCTCGGGATGCATCACTAACGCAAGTTTTAAAATCTAAATACTACCGGTACACTCATAAGCATTAAAGATAAATGATTTTTCCTAAAGATCTAAAGGCGAACTTCATATATTTGGGGAGGAACTTTTTGAGTGGTACGGTTTTTATGTTAGTCATATGATTCCTATCCATGAGACGCTTATTAAGACTAAAGTTTCACTCCTATATGTTGCAAAAAAAAAATTAAAATTGGTGCCAAAATTACCCTAACAAGTATTTATCTTAGTTTTATTACACATCCATTATTAAACAAAAAAAAAACATCAAGTGAAGTTATAGTTTCTAAGGTGTCTCAATTTACCCTCCCTACACTTAAATCGAACATTGTCCCCAATGTTCAAAATAAAAAATGTAAAAGTAAAGATAAATGAAAATGAAAGAAACTAATATTCCCCTGATTCGCTCAGTATGGACAATAGTGGTAACATGGTTAAATCCTCCTCCAAGAAAATGAATATAATAAGCTTCACTCTTGAAATATAATCATCTTCTTGTCCAATATAACCTGTGAAGAACTAAGAAAACAAACACAAAAACCAAAGCATCAAACCGAACAAAGAAAAATCACAACTAGATGTAATTCCAGACTTAGAAATAGAAACAAAATAATTAAAGGATAGGTTACTTGTGGAATACAAATCCACTAGTATTGACGCACAAACAAGATAGAATATATGCTAATCATGAATTGTGAATTTTTCATGTTCGAATTTCGTTCTTTTAACAAAATATAAATTTCTCAACACTTATCTTTTTGTAAAATACCTTTATATTTGATTAAGACGGGGTTAAAAACAAAATAAAGCATTTTCACAAATTATTCGAAACATGAAAATTAAACAATTATGATTAAGCATATATGACACAAACAAACAAATAAAATAAAAATATCAAACAATTAAAAACATGGGTTGCCTCCCAAGAAGCGCTTGTTTTTGTTCGAGTCATGAGCCTGACTCTACCATTATTTAATGGAAATAAGGGAGGTTTTCCCTACACTTAGGATTAAGTGCCGGTGAAAGTAGCGATACACAACCTTAGGGTGGAAATATGCCACATGAGGTGAAGAGGGTGTGTGAATGGCTTCCTTCATCCTAAAACTACCCAGATTATATGGTTTGATGGGTGGGTCGGTTCCTCTTTTGTCTCCTAGATGTATATCTAAGGATGGAAAAATGTGTAAAGATTGAGGTTCCGATTCGTCAACACTAGGAAATTCCCTAGAACCAAGAGTAAGGTGGTGGCTACAAGTATTCAAACCTATATCCTCTAGTTGTGTTTGGTTTAAAGGTTCTACATTCATCAGAATTCCTAAAGTCTCTTCTACTTCTTCCTGGTAAGTCAAGGGCGGTGTGTATACTTCAAATGATGGTAGGACTTGCGGGGTACTCGGTGGGCTTGGATTTTCTACTATATCCTCCATCACATCTAGAACACCTATGTGTTTGATTCGTTGTGTTTTGGTGTGTGCAAACAACAATTTATCAAAATATCAACAAACGTGAGGTTTAATTTGTCGTGAGACAAATAAACGTGAAGTAATACGAGTAAACCGTTTAGGAAAACGATTACCTCGCAAAACTTATGAAAGTGATATTCAAATTGTGAGACCGGGAAGTGATTTCCCGGGTCGTGCCCCAACGAGGTGTGAATGGAAAGCTTCGAATGAGATTGGGATTAAAATCTTGTATGATTGGAAAGGTTATTTGGTGTTACGATACGTTAAATTAACGAAATTGAAAATTAACGAACGAAAGTAAAAGTAAATTAACCTAAGGCAACTAACTAACTAGTGAAATCCTAAAACACTACGGGAAAACATAATTAGGTATCGAGAATCCTAAAACGTTAAACAAATTAGAAACGTGACGTTTAATTAAAAATTACGCGAGTGCGCAAAATAAAACATGAATTTTAAGCTACGAAGGTCCTACGAGTTTCTAATTAATTTTCTAATGAACTAAAAGACAAAAGAAATTTTTAGGAAAAAGAATTTTTTTTTTTTTTGACTTTTTTCTTAATTAATATTGATTAAAAACTACTTTTAGTAAATTAAATTATAAAAAAAAATACTAAGCTAGTTTAGAAAATTATGATTTTTTTTTTTTTGGAAATTACTTGACATTGACAGGAATAGGAGAAAATTATAAAAAGTGAAAATAAGTTGAGCAATAAGCTAGAATTAAGCTAACTGTCAAACAAGCTACATTACTAAACACTATTATAAAAATAAAATGTGTAAAGAGTTAAATGAAAAAGACCCTAGGGCAAGTGGTAGTGCAGTGTGTGTATTGTGTCGTGGGTGAGCCAAGTGACCAGGGTTCGATTCCACTTTTTTGCTATTTATTTATTTTTTTCTTTTTCTTCTTTTACAGAAACAAATCCAACTTAGACAAATCTTACTTTTCCCTTTGAAAATTTAAATTTAACAACATCAACTTGAACAAATCCTGTTTTCAAAAATTTCAATGGATAAAAGATTTGAGGAATTTATTGGTTCCGTGAATTTCTTATTTCTAACGACTGCCAAGTTAAAAAAATAAACTCGAACAAGCTTCTTACAGATTGTATTGACAACAGCAAGCAACACAATGATGATAAACAACAAAAGTAACAAGAGCAATCAACAAGAACAGTATCAGCTAGCAACAAGAATAAGTAACAACTATTGAATCAATTACAACGACAACAATTAACAAGAATAAGTAACAACTATTGAATCAATTACAATGACAATTAACAACTACAAGAGATCAGCCAAGATCGATCAGTAAAAAGAATCAATAACTCAGCTGCTACTAATTCAACAAGCAAACAATGGTGTGGGGGAAGGAAGTTGCTGAGTGCAGCAGGCCAAATGGTGGTGTTTTGCAGTCTTAACTAAGCTACCATAATAAGCTCTAAATCATCATATAAGCTGAAAATAATAAAACCTAAACTACATATAACTTGTATAACCAAAAGCAGACACTAAATACTACTCTATCCTACCTAATTTAAAGATTAAAAAGGGCAGCTTGGAACCTGATAAGCAGGGCAAGGGTATGAATAGCAATGCTACTTAATATGATCAATGATGCTACAAAAACTAAGATACGCCAAGAATATGAAACCAAAACTTAAACACTAATAATAAAACCAAAGCTCAAGGCAAAATCTGACTTACGTACTAAGATCAAAGGGACTGTTTGGCGTGACTGGGCTGCTGATGCAGCAGGGTACAGATGGAGCAGGCCTAGAAGAGGCTTTGCAGCCTTTGAATTAGCCAACAAATAAGCTGGAACAAGAAGGTTAATCTCATACTACTAAAGTCTACACTATAAACTACTTCGACAATCAATTGCATAACCTAAATCCTATTCTAGCTAACTTGGAATTTAAATGAAAAAAAGGCATTTGAGGCTGTAAATCTAACCTAAGTGACTTAAATCCTCCTTAAATCAACTGTTAAGAGCAAATTAGAATTATCTAATTATTACTAAATGTTCACCAATAAATATTACCTTAAACCAAACAACTTATTAAGTTACAGGAATGAAGCATACATAAGCCTTGATGAAATTAACTGAGCATACATAAACAATAATAAGCAGCTTAAAGGACTAATGTGAACTGGCTTAATGAAATCTTTAAAGTAACAATTCTAAAACTACCACTTAAGCTACTATAGCAAATAAGAGTTAAACTAAACAAATTAAAATAGAGAGAAGCAAAAATAAACAGTGGATGAGTAAGGTTTCAAGCTGAGATTTTTTTTGTAGAAAAGAGCTAAAAATTCGAAATGCTTTAAATTAAAACTTTCATTGATAAATTTAAAGAGTACATAAACTGAAAAATTACTTAAAACCCTACTGCCTTCAATGGCTACACATCTCTAACTATTTATAATCCAAACTAGGGTTTGGTCTTCCTTGGATTCTTCCGAGTTGTGTTAGTTTAGTGAGAGAAATCAGCTTGAGTCCAACTTTGTGCTTCTAAGCATCATTCACAGCCATCAATTTGAACTTGGTCCCAAAGCATATATTTTCAGCCGTGGATGGAATTGAGAGTTGGGGATTGCCAGCGTGGTTGTCTTCACGTGAGGAGGGGGAGGAAGGTAGTGGGATTGGGGGTTATGTTTGAGGACAAGGGAGGATGGTGATGGGGGGTTTAGAAGGATGTAGTCACGGGGGGGGGGGGGGGGGTGTCTGATGGGGATGGTGCAATTTTTTATTTAGGTTTTTGTCCAGGGAGGAAGAAGGATACGTTTTATTAAAACGTATTTAGGGTTTGTGGTGTAAGGCTTGGGGTAATGGGCTTTAGAAAATACTTGGGCCAAGGGAGGGATTGGATTGGATAAGTGGGCTGATGAGGGTGTTGGGTTTGTGTGGTTTTTAGTATTAAGGATACGTTTGGTGTTGTAACTATGAAACCACAAGGACCAATGTTGCCACTTTCTGAAACTCTGAGTACCACTTCTGCCAATCTCACAAACTTTACCCAAGGGTTAATCCTGTCAAGTTAGGTAAACCAAAGGACCAAAAATACAATTTTTCCACGTTTGAAACACCAAGGACCAAAATTGTCAATTTGCCAAAGTACAGGGACCAATTGTGTAATTTTCCAAAACTTTTTAACCAAAGACCATTTGTGATTCATTTTGACTTTTAAAGAGCAAGGGTTGACTTTTCTTTGAAAATGATTGACCAGGGACTAGTTTTGTAAAACTTTGAAAGTTGAGGGACTGAAACTGCCATTTATGCAAATTTTGTTCATTTTTCGTTTGTTTTCACTCGTTTTGCATCAGATACATATAAAATACAATCTTTGGGATTTTCTTCGCATTTTGGTGCGTTTTTGAGTATTTTTGATCGTTTTGCAGTTCAGATTTGATTAAAAATGATGAGTATTTACACACTCATCAATCCCCCACACTAAACTATTGCTAGTCCCTAGCAATATTTTTGAGAAAAATTAATGGATTTGAAGTCTCTTTACCAAAAGCCATCACTTCTGGAGTAGCCAGATGCTTTGGGTTCAAGTAAGAGTTATGGTCCATCCGATGACCATGTGATTTTTAGCAAACCACCAGCTTTCAACGGTTTTGATTTGTCTTTACCAGAAGCCGTTTGCTCCTGGACTAGCCAACTCTTGATGGAACAGTCAACATCTTGGTGAGTTGATTACCAATTATGGTTTTTCCACTGCCTTTACCACAAGCCATAATCTTGCGGGCTAGCCAACTCATTTGCTTTTGAGGATATGGGGAGTTAAGGAACCATACAATTTTTGGCAAATTGCAAGCCATCAACGGGTTTGATATATCTTTACCAAGATCCGTTTGCTCCTGGATTAGCCAATCCTTTAGTCGTTTAGACACAGCGGATTGATAACAACAAAAAATTTTGAAACTTGAGTGAACAAATTTTTAAAATTTTTGGCCAAAAACGGGGGAACTAGATGGTAAAATGTGATAAAATTCGCTAGAATTCCCCCCCTCCCCCCACACTTAGAATTGAATATTTTCCTCAATATTCAAAGTCCCGGCTATTATGCCGAATCTTTGAATGTAAAAGGGCAACATTACAAGCTAAATGTGGAAACACCATTTTGTTTTTCACTTTGTTGGTAACCACAGTAGGGGTAGCTCCCCCACACTTACGGTGAAAACCCTAAGTACATGCTACTGTTTTTGTTTACCGAGTCGCTAGCTTGACTCGACCCCGAATTCATTGGTTCTTGGGGAAGCAAGATGTGGAAGAGACAATCTCCATCGGACTTTCATTCAAGATGTTTGGTCAAACATTTGAAGCACGTGAAAGTTCCACACCGATGAGATAAGTACCCAGCACAAGATAATGGTAAATGAAAATGCCGGGATCAAAGATAATGTCTTCATTCCCGAAAGAGTAAAGAACAGGAGAAGTCACCCGATAGGTGAAAAAGAGAAAGAAAGTCATGATAAACATCTTGACTAACTCATCATCATTAGGTGGAGGATTCATGGATTCATCATTATGAATCTCATCATTTAAGCTCATGTGATCAAGACATATCCTGGGTGTGTCTAGATCAAAGTAGAAGTTATCATACTCCGGTGGAGATATGATATGAGTGAGTTCACAGAAGAACTCATCAAAGGTGAATGAATCATATTCGAGATCGATGTGAGTGAGTTCACAGGAGAACTCATCGAAGGTAAATGATTCATAATCGGGGAGAGAATTATGAGAATGAGAAGTGGTACTGCCACTAATCTTCTCTCCCATAGGATCAAACGTAAAGGCTTCAAACTCCGGAATAGGATCGTCGGAGAAAATGTCACTATCCTTAATGGGGATAGGAGATGAAATAGGTTTTTCTTTGAAGGGCTTCATTTTTGATTTCAGTGTCAGTTTCATCAATCTCTTCTTCTAAGCTGACAAGCTCAGAAGGTAATCCTTCCACATGACTGATGTTTCCAAAAGATAAAGAATTTTCATCAGTATGTGAAGCACTAAGCTCGATGTTGGGATTAGGATTTAAAAGGTTTTCAATTTCTCCCAGATCGGCTTCGAAATCAAACAGATCATCATCACTTCCCAATGGAAGTGGATTGATGTGAGTAAGTTCATCTGTGAACTCCTCAAGGAGAAGGTCAACATTAGAATGAGGCAGTGATGCCTCTACATACTCAACTTCTCCATAAGATGTACAATCATCATCAAAGTCGGAGAAAGTTTCAAAATGATCTTTTGGATTTTCAGGAGGGGAAGGTGAATCACACATATGATCAAAAGTTCCCCGTGACTCTCCTGGGATTGGGACAAGGTTCTCAACACTAGACTTTATGAATTCGTCCGATTCCATTTCAGGAACAGTGCTAAGATGCTCATCCCCCATATTCAGAGAGTGAGTGTGAACTTCGGGTGTGATATCAATAGACTGAGGGAGTTGAGAGGAGCTAGCATTCATGGATTGTACAAGTTCCATTTGATCTTCTGCTAGTAATTTCTCCGTCACATTATTTTCTCCCTGATTTTTCATGGAAGGAACCACAACTGATGAATTTGATGAGCCTTGACAAATATCAAGGGTATCTTCATCATCACTATCGTCATTGTTATCGTCATCATCATCGTAGATGATAGTTTTACGCATTCGAAGTCTTACTCTAGCTGCTTCTTCAGCTTCTTCGGCTAGTATTTCTTTGTAAGACTTCGGACGAGGTTCTTCCGGAGCAGGTTTGTTAACCAAATCCTTAAGAGTATTTAAGACATTTTGCAAAAGTTCTTGAGGAAATGGTTGAGGTTGTGTTTCAAAAGTTTGGTATTGTGGAGGTTGATCGTGATAATTGTTGTCACAAGGAAAAAGATTCGTAGTGTGACAATCGGTGCTAAAATTTGGACCTCCACAATACTCACAACCATATTGTTGTGAAGTTGGTGCATTTTGAAACGATTCGGCATTGAAATTTTGATAACACGGATTATGCTCATATGAAATGAAGTTGTTTTGTGGCTCATTGCAAAAGCTCGGATTAGAATCGTAAGCGAAGGAATTACTCGAACCACAAAACAAACAACTTCCGTTTTGAATATCATTACCACATCGTTCACACGTGCACCAACGACATGGTAGACCGAAAAGTGGCTCACCACAACCGACGCAAGGAATAAACGATTGCCTTAGAGAAGGAATCGGGCCATTCAAAGAATCAACAAAATAATTCGAAAGATTATCAAGTCTCGAAGAATATTTTGAAAAATCCGGAGATGGGACAAGTGGTATGCTCTGAGAGCTAGGAATTTTTACCACTTCCGTTATGGTCCCCGGTTTTTGTTCTTGATAAATGTGATGATCAGGCAAGTCGTTTATTTTTGTCACCGTTTTAAGCTCAGTACTTTTACTTGATAAACTTCGAATCATAAATCGTGAGAGGTGTGGATCGACTCTTGACGGTTTGCCATTCATAGTACGTATTTCGGGATGTTAGGGGTAGTCGGAAGAATTTTGAGAATCATTGAAAGCATTCGGATTTGCTTTGCACCATTTACAAAATCCGTCTCTAATATTACTTCCACACCGCTCACACCCACACTTGTAACAGCGAAGATCGTCATCCACCGGACTTTTACAATGAAAACAGTGATAGTCGAGTGATGACATAAGAATTAAACATTAACGAGGGATGAGAAGGAAGAATTAAACGTATAGGAGACGAAGATTATTTTTGGGTTTTTCGAAAAACACATCAATTAAAACAAGACCACTCATAAAGACAGGGGAACTTAAACCAATAATCACAAACGCAAGGTTAACTTCTAAAGAAAAAAGCACAAAGGAGCGGGAGAGAAGAATAGATCTCTCACTGGGCGAAGTTTGTTGGATCGCCACATACTGTTTCGACTCCTCTTAGAGTGTGTTTCTCGTTTAAAAGTTTTCCAAAACGCAAGTGATACAAAGGCAAGTTTTGATCTTTTGTTTGGGAACTTATTATGGTCACACCCCCAGTTGGTAGGTGTTCTGCCTTGGTTTGCGGTGGTAAGATTTTAATGTTGTAATTATTAAACAATAAAACGGGAAAATCTTTTTGTATTTTTCTTTAACTTTTATAATACATATACTAGAAACAAAAGAAAAATATTTTTGGTTTTTTATACGTTTTATAAAAGCGTAACTTCTTGCGACACACAACCTCCCCGGCAGCAGCGCCATTTGATTCGTTGTGTTTTGGTATGTGCAAACAACAATTTATCAAAATATCAACAAACGTGAGGTTTAATTTGTCGTGAGACAAATAAACGTGAAGTAATACGAGTAAACCGTTTAGGAAAACAATTACCTCGCAAAATTTGTGAAAGTGATATTCAAATTGTGAGACCGGGAAGTGATTTCCCGGGTCGTACCCCAACGAGGTGTGAATGGAAAGCTTCGAATGAGATTGGGATTAAAATCTTGTATGATTGGAAAGGTTATATGGTGTTACGATACGTTAAATTAACGAAATTGAAAATTAACGAACGAAAGTAAAAATAAATTAACCTAAGGCAACTAACTAACTAGTGAAATCCTAAAACACTACGGGAAAACATAATTAGGTATCGAGAATCCTAAAACGTTAAACAAATTAGAAACGTGACGTAATTAAAAATTACGCGAGTGCGCAAAATAAAACGTGAATTTTAAGCTACGAAGGTCCTACGGGGTTCTAATTAATTTTCTAATGAACTAAAACACAAAAGAAATTTTTAGGAAAAAGAAAATTATTTTTTTTGACTTTTTTCTTAATTAATATTGATTAAAAACTACTTTTAGTAAATTAATTTATAAAAAATACTAAGCTAGTTTAGAAAATTATGATTTTTTTTTTTTTTTTTTTTTTTTTTTGGAAATTACTTGACATTGACAGGAATAGGAGAAAATTATAAAAAGTGAAAATAAGCTGAGCAATAAGCTAGAATTAAGCTAACTGTCAAACAAGCTACATTACTAAACACTATTATAAAAATAAAATGTGTAAAGAGTTAAATGAAAAAGACCCTAGGGCAAGTGGTAGTGCAGTGTGTGTATTGTGTCGTGGGTGAGCCAAGTGACCAGGGTTCGATTCCACTTTTTTGCTATTTATTTTTTTTTTCTTTTTCTTCTTTTACAGAAACAAATCCAACTTAGACAAATCTTACTTTTCCCTTTGAAAATTTAAATTTAACAACATCAACTTGAACAAATCCTGGTTTCAAAAATTTCAATGGATAAAAGATTTGAGGAATTTATTGGTTCCGTGAATTTCTTATTTCTAACGACTGCCAAGTTAAAAAAATAAACTCGAACAAGCTTCTTACAGATTGTATTGACAACAGCAAGCAACACAATGATGATAAACAACAAAAGTAACAAGAGCAATCAACAAGAACAGTATCAGCTAGCAACAAGAATAAGTAACAACTATTGAATGAATTACAACGACAACAATTAACAAGAATAAGTAACAACTATTGAATCAATTACAATGACAATTAACAACTACAAGAGATCAGCCAAGATCGAGCAGTAAAAAGAATCAATAACTCAGCTGCTACAAATTCAACAAGCAAACAATGGTGTGGGGGAAGGAAGTTGCTGAGTGCAGCAGGCCAAATGGTGGTGTTTTGCAGTCTTAACTAAGCTACCATAATAAGCTCTAAATCATCGTATAAGCTGAAAATAATAAAACCTAAACTACATATAACTTGTATAACCAAAATCAGACACTAAATACTACTCTATCCTACCTAATTTAAAGATTAAAAAGGGCAGCTTGGAACCTGATAAGCAGGGCAAGGGTATGAATAGCAATGCTACTCAATATGATCAATGATGCTACAAAAATTAAGATACGCCAAGAATATGAAACCAAAACTTAAACACTAATAATAAAACCAAAGCTCAAGGCAAAATCTGACTTACATACGAAGATCAAAGGGACTGTTTGGCGTGACTGGGTTGCTGATGCAGCAGGGTACAGATGGAGCAGGCCTAGAAGAGGCTTTGCAGCCCTTGAATTAGCCAACAAATAAGCTGGAACAAGAAGGTTAATCTCATACTACTAAAGTCTACACTATAAACTACTTCGACAATCAATTGCATAACCTAAATCCTATTCTAGCTAACTTGGAATTTAGATGAAAAAAATGCATTTGAGGCTGTAAATCTAACCTAAGTGACTTAAATCCTCCTTAAATCGACTGTTAAGAGCAAATTAGAATTATCTAATTATTACTAAATGTTCACCAATAAATATTACCTTAAACCAAACAACTTATTAAGTTACAGGAATGAAGCATACATAAGCCTTGATGAAATTAACTGAGCATACATAAACAATAATAAGCAGCTTAAAGGACTAATGTGAACTAGCTTAATGAAATCTTTAAAGTAACAATTCTAAAACTACCACTTAAGCTACTACAGCAAATAAGAGTTAAACTAAACAAATTAAAATAGAGAGAAGCAAAAATAAACAGTGGATGAGTAAGGTTTCAAGCTGAGATTTTTTTTGTAGAAAAGAGCTAAAAATTCGAAATGCTTTAAATTAAAACTTTCATTAATTAATTTAAAGAGTACATAAACTGAAAAATTACTTAAAACCCTACTGCCTTCAATGGCTACACATCTCCAACTATTTATAATCCAAACTAGGGTTTGGTCTTCCTTGGATGCTTCTGAGTTGTGTTAGTTTAGTGAGAGAAATCAGCTTGAGTCCAACTTTGTGCTTCTAAGCATCAATCACAGCCATCAATTTGAACTTGGTCCCAAAGCATATATTTTCAGCCGTGGATGGAATTGAGAGTTGGGGATTGCCAACGTGGCTGTCTTCACGTGAGGAGGGGGAGGAAGGTAGTGGGATTGGGGGTTGTGTTTGAGGACAAGGGAGGATGGTGATGGGGGGTTTGGAAGGATGTAGTCACGGGGGTGTCTGATGGGGATGGTGCAATTTTTTATTCAGGTTTTTGATTAGGGAGGAAGAAGGATACGTTTTATTAAAACGTATTTAGGGTTTGTGGTGTAAGGCTTGGGGTAATGGGCTTTAGAAAATACTTGGGCCAAGGGATTGATTGGATTGGATAAGTGGGCTGATGAGGGTGTTGGGTTTGTGTGGTTTTTAGTATTAAGGATACGTTTGATGTTGTAACTATGAAACCACAAGGACCAATGTACACTTTCTGAAACTCTGAGTACCACTTCTGCCAATCTCACAAACTTTATCCAAGGGTTAATCCTGTCAAGTTAGGTAAACCGAAGGACCAAAAATACAATTTTTCCACGTTTGAAACACCAGGGACCAAAATTGTCAATTTGCCAAAGTACAGGGACCAATTGTGTACTTTTCCAAAACTTTTTACCCAAAGACCATTTGTGATTCATTTTGACTTTTAAAGAGCAAGGGTTGACTTTTCTTTGAAAATGATTGACCAGGGACTAGTTTTGTAAAACTTTGAAAGTTGGGGGACTGAAACTGCCATTTATGCAAATTTTGTTCGTTTTTCGTTTGTTTTCACTCGTTTTGCATCAGAAACATATAAAATACGATCTTTGGGATTTTCTTCGCATTTTGGTGCGATTTTGAGTGTTTTTTATCGTTTTGCAGTTCAGATTTGACTAAAAATGATGAGTATTTACACACTCATCAGTGTTCATCATGTATTATGGTAGTGCCTAACTATGACATGCACCTAGGTATCTCAACTCTAACCAATTCATTTTCATACAAACGTCCTTCTTGAGTCTTAAGACTTGTTATCAATTTGTCTGAAATAAAGTTTGTTGGGTTTTCCATCTTTCTATCAAGTTGGGCACAATTCTCTATGGCTTCCAATGCTTCTTCAGCACTTAATTCCCAAAGGTCTCCATCGGCTACATAGTCAATGTCTCTTTGGGTATATTGGTCGACACGATGGTAAAATATTTGAATTTCGGACCATAAATCGAAACTATGATGAGGGACTTTTCGGAGTAAATATTTAAAAAGAGTCCATGCATCATAGAGAGGTTCATCTTGATATTTTTTGAACATCAAGATGTCATTTGAAGTCGGTCAATTTCGTGGTCGGTAGTATGGTGGATTCGCGTTCTCCAGAATGGTGAACGAAAGAGTCAATGAAAAGGTTTTTACTAACAAAGACACAAAGAAAAGATAGACTAAAGAAATTTATGAAAAAGAAAATAAAAATCTCACTTGATAGGAATCTAGTGAGTAGACCTAAATTAAAATAAAAATCAAACCTAAACAATAACTATTCCCAGGCAGCGGCGCCAAAAACTTGATGCGAAGATTGCAACCTCGCAAAAGGTTTTACCTATCAAGGGATCTTGAGAGATTTTGCAATCCTCCAGGTAGTGTACCTAATCATTGTAGTATAGTATATGGTATGTCCGAGGGATTGATCATTCTCTAGGGGAATAGTGTCGTTAGGATTGAAGTGTAGGTCAACTAGGTCTAAAGGTGATCGATGATTCTTTTTGTATTTTATATTTTATGAAAGCAGTAAAAATCTCGATTTTTGAAAGAGAGGGCGGAATTAATTGCTAGTCAACTAACCCAAAAACTACAAATTAAACTAATAACAATAAAATAAAAATAAAAAGAAAATAAAATGTGGTGGACTTCGTATAATGAGACAAACGTGTTTACTTAGATTTCATTACTCCCTAGTTATCTCTTGTTGGTTTGTTGAATGTTACAATTGTTTAGTTGAAGGGTTATATTCCTTAATACCAGTCGTGGGGGCATCCACGTCCTTCCCCAATACTATGAATATCTATCTCCTCTTATGACGACACGTTTAGAACCCTATCATAGAATCATCAACATCTACTCATGCATTAAATACAACCAATAAAACCATAGTGCACATCCGATTACATTTCTTAAGACGTTCAAGCTTGTTACACAAAGGAGGTTAGCCAGTTTTCTTAAGCCTAGCATGAATCAATCAACCAAACAATAAACAACTCACCAACAATCAATAACTAGGTTTCATTAGATCTAAGCAAACACTAAATAAATTAAGCTAGCATGTTAAAAAGAAGAGAAGCATAAAAGATAATCAAACAACACATAGACATATTAAATGATTAAAAGTTTACTTATCTTCAATGAAACATGAGAGAAAAGAGGGTTTGAAAACCCTTGAAATCTCAGAAAATTCGGCCCTAGGGTTTGTCTCCAAAGTTGCACACTTAATGTATGAAAAATCCTAAACTATATATAGAGATCAAGCTGCCTAAACTGTATATAGAGATCAAGCTGACGGCGTCAGGTTATAAGTCCTGATGCCCTTAGAACACTGCTTTTTAGGGTTTCGTATCGCCCAAACAACATCCTGACGTCATCACTCTTTATGGCTTCTGGGCCGTCTCATGTAATCCTAAAGCCAGACGTCCTCAACATAATTGCACCTAACGCCGTCAGCGTTGTAATTTCCACCAATTTTATCTTCAAGTGACGGCTTCAGCGTCCAAAGCCTGACGCCGTCAGGTGTAAATCCTGACTTTTTCTTGACTTTCTTGTTTTCTTCATTCTTGAGCCAAAAAATGTCCAAAATGCTCAATATTCCAGAAATCACGTCCCAAGTACCTAAAATGAAAAAAGAAATGATTGAGGAAATATTTGACCATAAATTTACAACTTAGGGTTTAAATAACCCCCTAAAACGAATCAAATAAATCCTTATCATGCGTGTCAGGAATTAACTTGCAAAAAGAACACAAAAACAGGTTCATGTTGTTTGAAGCATAAACATCCCATTGTCTCAGTGTATCTTTCGTCTTTAACCTTTTTCTCATAATAATAAGCCAAGCAAGAAAAGCGTGTCTCGGAACGCAATGAGGAAACCAAACTATAGACGTCCAATCAATTTCATTACAACTTGGCAGAATAGGTTCCCACACCTCAGGAACCGAAAAATGTTGAATATTACCACTGATGTCCTTCCATACAAGATAATCCTCACAGTCAAGCATAAGATTTGGAACCACAACTTGATTCAATATTGGAAAACAATTCTGCCACGAGGGAGGCTACGACTAGGCACCATCCTAAACCACGTCCGCAACATAGTTTGACATAGAGAAATCCTTGTTATTGTATGAGCAATTTGTTGAAACAAAGGACTATAAGCACATCACTTATCATACCAAGCTGATTGTGAGAATACAATTGTGTATTTCATTCCTTATGCATTGATGAGATTTGATCAAGTGATGACCCGCAAAAGAATACATTGTGTATTTTAAACAATCCTAAAGCCCAATAGACATGCATTGATGATAAAACCGATTGAACAAGTTGTAGATGACCCGCAAAAGATAATACTTTATTCTTCCAATCTCCAACTCTATTTTGTACTTTTTTGACTAGAACTTTACAATCCCTATACAACTGTATTGATGAGATAAGAGGAACTACAAGGTATATAACCAAAAGTTTACCCTCAAGAAATGGCATAATATTCAATATGGATAACTTTATATGATTGAGTATATTGCAAAAATACGCCTAACTTTTAGGGATACTAGGCACCAAACCAGAAACGCTTTTAAATTCGCCCGGTGCATCCACAATAAACTTGGCAGGCTCCATATCGCCTCTAGAAAATAAGAACAAATTATAAACGAAGCATGTATAAATAATCTTGAGATTAGAAAACCAATTATGCTACGAAAAACCATCCACATTTGTCACTATAAGCTACAAAATAAGCCTTAAAATTTGCATAACTATAAGTAAATAAATAGGGAGACATTGGGTCTCCTTGAACTGTATTGAACTTGGTTCACTTTTCGTATCTCTTTACTTCACTTTTACTCAAGCAAACTCACTTCCCTAATTTTATTTTAGGTCAAGCCAAACAACGATGTTGCATTCATGATTCCGCTAATGAAAATGCCCATACTGCAAGTTCTGGTGCTACTACCAGTGCGAGTATTTGATGCTATAGAAGTTTGTGGAAAACTAGGAAGGGTAGGGGTTAGTTTTATTGTTTAAAATTAAGTTTTAAAAGATTTGATTCAAGTTGATGTGAAATCTTTTGATGAAGATATATATGAATTCTTGGAAATAGATATAAGGCAATGAACAATAATAAAGATAGCAAATAAGATTCTAGATAGTAAATAAGAGTATGGAAGTATCAAACCCGAGACAAGAGTATTTATAGTGGTTCGGTTACAAAGACTTCTTTCCTCGCCCTACTCCACTCCGCGAGTACCTAACTCGAGAGATCGTAAACACTATTTGTTGGGTCCCCGACCTGCCCGTTCATGCAAACCATGAATGATATGAACAAAAATTTTAGCAAGTGATGAAAACTAATGAACATCGAAATCTTGAACTTAGGGGTTTCTTGAGAACGACATAGATACGCTAATAACACCATTGTCATTTCACCTTTTACAAATCTTTATTAATGAATAAATCAACAAGATTTACAAAGGATCGTCTATGGAAAACTACCCTAATTTTTTGACAAATTTAACTCTCCATAATCAAATAACAAAAGACCGGTAGCTGCTTTGTTGTTCTTAAGAGAGGAGGATTCTATACTTTGTATTATTTTCTTTGTAAGAATCTCTACTTAACTTAGTTGCGACCTGAATTTATATAGGAAGGAAAATAGTGGTTGCATGTAGGTTGCATCGTAAGTTGTTCACTTGCTATAGGTATGCACGTGCCTAGTAAGCTAGTCTGAATCTTACTTTCACCTCTTTCAATTTGACAACTTAGAGTTCCAATGCCTATTTCACGTGTATCGATAAGTACTTGAACTTATCTTCTTGTGTAAGCTTCCCCCTTCTTGTTGTGAGGTTTAGGTTGTAATCAAAGTTAAGTCTTCAGGATTACTAAGACATTTATCAGTTCTAGTGACTCCGGTGTTATCTTTCAACTCCTTGTAATTTCAATCCGTGACACCGCATCAGTTTATGAAGTCGTTTTCTTCAATTGGTATTCAACTTCCCTGAAGCCATTCAGTCTCTTTGGCCCTTTGAGCTTTATATAACACTCACTGATTTCAGTGAGTCATCTCCTGAATAATAATTAGTGAGTCATATTCTTTGATAACTCTCAGAGAGTATATCACTTTTGATAACCATTTGATAGTTATTAAGTGACATATTCTCTTATCATTATCAGAGAGTTGATGCTCACTGACCTCCAGAAGGTGAATTAGACTATTTTATGTTAAATACTTGTCGGAGACAATTAGGTTGATTTATCAGACCCTACACTATGTCAACAATCTCCTTAATTGGTGGAGAAACCTTACAATGTCGCTTATACTTTTTCTAGTACAAAACTAAATATCGAATTCTAGTTCGAGGTAGAACCAGCTAAATACCGAGTTCTAGTTTGAGGTAAACCAACCAAACATCATGATACGCGGGATTGCGCCCTCGCAACAGGTTTTACCTCTCAAGGGATCTTGAGAAGCTTGCAATCTCCGCCAGGCAGTGTACCTGATCGTTGTAGTATAGTATAGTGACAAGTACCGGGGGATTGATCGTTCAACTCAGGAATAGTGTTCGCTAGGATTAGAAAGTCTACTAAACTAGGTCTAGAGGTGAGGGATGATTCTTTTTGTATTTTTATATTTTATTAAAGCAAGTAAAATCTCAGGTTTTGAAGGAGTGGGCGGAATTAGTTGCTAGTCAACTAACCCAAATAACAAAAGATTCAATCAAAATAAAATAAAATAAAATGAAAATAAACTAATGTGGTGGAGACAATAATGAGAAAAGATGTGTTTACTTAGATTTCATTACTCCCTAGATACCTTTTACCGGTTGATTAGCTTGTTACAATTGCATGGATGATGGGTTATATTCCTTAATACTAGTCGTAGGGCCATGTACAATATTCCCTAACTCTATAAGCTCCTACTTCACTCCTATGTCGAGCCGACTAAAAGCTCCTAACATGGGATCACTAGAATTCACTTATGCATTAAATACAACCAAAAATCGTAGTACACCTCCGATCACGTTTCTTAAGACGTTCAAGCAAGTTACCAATTGGAAGTCTGCCAGTTTTCTTAAGCCTAACATCGAATACAATCATCTACAACAATTATAAACAAACCATCAACCAATAATCAACATCTAGGTTTCACTACATCTAAGCAAACACAATAAAAACCTAGACTAACATGTTAAAAGAAAGACAAGCATAAGATAGAATCACACAACACATAGACATATCGTATGATTATTGGAAAACTTATTTTCAATTAAGCATGGATGGAACAAGGGTTGAAACCCTTATTTTTACATAAAGTTCGTCTAGGGTTTAAGCTCTCCAAAAGTTCTCCTAATGTTCCACACTTCACAATGAAAAATTGGAAAAATATATATAGATAATACATCCTGACGGCGTTACGTTGTAGTTTCTGACACCGTCAACTCGCCGCCAAATTAAGGATCGTATTGCCTAGATCCAATCTTGACACCATCAAGAAGGAATTAAGCTCTGGGCCGTCACATACATTTTGACCCTGACGGCCTTGGTGACGCCGTCAGGTCAATTGCACTAAAAATGTTCTAGGTCGTCATGTGTATTTTCCACTTCCAACTCTTTTGCCAAGCTTGACGCCGTCATGTGTGAAGTCTTGACTTCGTCAGGTACTGTTCCCAGCAAGGATTTTGAGACTTTGCCGTTTTCTTCACTTTTATGCTCCAAAAATGTCCAAAATGCTTCCTTTTCCAGATTTATTTTCAAAAGTACCTAAAATGACAAAAGGAACGATTTAGGGCAGTAATTGATCAAATAATCACGAATTCGGGTTTAAATGACCCCTTAAAAGTGGTACACTTTTCGCCTTATCAAATACCCTTACACTTGAGATTTGTTTGTCCTCAAGCAAATGCGCTTTTATTCTAATCAAAATAAGGGGTCATTTAACACTAATATAAAAGTAATTACAACAAATAATCGTTACACTAAAAACCAAAAACAAGCACGGAGGTCATACACTAGCACCTCACAAATAGTGTTTAGATACTCACATCTCTCGGGTGTAATAAAGTATATATCACAATATGGAAATGGAAAACATCTCTCACTACCTGTCATAGCAAATAGATTACTATGGGCTTGAGAAAGGATCAAACCTCCACCACTTGGCGTAAGCACCTAGGATAAACTATCAAAGAGGTCTTTTAAAGGGTTATAACGTTAGGTGTAGGTATATGGAAAACATGGTTTTGTTAGATAAAGGCAATATTTACTGGTGGCGAGTTAATCATCTTGGTTAATTACATGTAGAATATGGCGTTGCTAAGCCAAGAGTCGACTCGACTTAAGCTAATCAAAATCTAACAAACTATGAAACAAACATAAAATGAAACGGGATGGTAGTCTGTATGTTTTTCTCTTTCTCTTTCTATTTTTTTTCTTTTTCTTTTTCTTTTTCTTGATTTTTTGATTTTTTTTTCATAAACGCTTGCCCTACCATCCAAAATAATACATCATAGGGAATTTGCATTTCCCTTACACTTGAATTTTTACATACTTTACAATAAACTACTCTAATGACTCGAATCAAGATAATCAAAACACATGGAGTACTTTTTAAATATTAACGCACATATGAGGGTAATAAATTGATGTCTTCCCCATTACTCCATATTACTAGTACTTTACCCATGAGTCCCAATCATCCCAAAACAGTATGTACAAGATATGACTCAACTTAGCAACCATGTAATCAATTAGATAATTGATTAGTGCTCAAACACTCATCATTTTTGGTCAATTTGAACTGCAAAACATCCAAAAACACTCAAATATGCATCAAAATACTGAAAATATTCCAAAATTGTGTTTTATATGTTTCAGATGCAAAATGAGTAAAAACAAATGAAAAACGAACAAAGTTTGCAAAATTGGCAGTTTCAGTCCCCCAACTTTCAAAAATTGGCAAAAATAGTCCTTGAGCACTTAGTTTAAAAGAAAAGTCACCAAAGGTCCTTTTGAAATCATAAGTTGTCATATTTAGTCCTTTGGTGAAATTTTTCAAAAGTTTTGAGAAATTTGCAATTTAGTCCCTAGAGTTTCATAATTGGCAAAAATAGTCCCTGGTATTTCAAATTTTGGAAATTATCATTTGTGGTCCTTTGGTTACTTATTTTGGCAAGAATGGTACTTGGGTGGAAAGTTTTGAAAAGTTTACAATTTTGGTCCCTCAACTTTGAGTTTTGGCATTTTTAGTCCCTGGGTGTTTTAAAATGGAAAAATAAATTCATGGTCCTTGTACTATTGGAATATGGCAAGTTTGGTCCTCAGGAGTACTTTGGGGAAATTGCAAAACCAGCCCCTTGGATTTTCAGATTTACATATATGGTCCTTGTGAATTTAAGCTTAACTAAACAACCAAATCCCTAATCCACCAAACCTACCCCATCCTATCCCTTGGCCCAACTACAAAACCAGCCCAACCCTTTTAATAAAAATGCCCCGGTCAACCTCCCAGGTTTGACCACCATCCTCCCTAAAAACCTGCTCCCTGCTTCCCTCCATGTCTCCCCCCTCCTTTTCCACATTTCCCTCACCTTCTACCTCAATTGCCCCTCCTCCATTAAATACACCAACCCACCATTAATTGTTCTCACCTGTAACACCAACCCCCACCAAAACCTGTCAAATTCCATTTTCCCGCCAAATTCAATTCCAACGGCTCAGATCAATTGAAGCCCATCCAAGGGTCAAAAGATGGTGGGAAAGTCAGAGTATCACTCCAGGGCTTATAAAAGTAAAGAAAAAAGGACAAGAAGACATTAGTTAGGGTAGTATAGTTTTATCTTAGTTTATGTCATGTCGACTTTATTTTAAAACTCTGTTTCTAGTGTAATTTTTATTCTCAATGTAATTCTCAGCTTAATCAAGTGTACTTTTGAAGTTTTATAATACCAATCTCAAAGTTTATAAGATAAATTCCAAATTTTACATTTTCAAGTGAAAATTTCATTTACTGTTATGTTGTTGAAAATTGTTGTTTAAGTAATAATTCAAGTTCATATAAGCATTCTATAAGCTTTTTATCAGATTCCTTAGCATTCCACTCAGTTTCTAGTTAATAATAAAAAATTGCCAAAAATACAAGAAAAATAAAAAATGGTGTTTAAAGAAGAAGGAAGCTGAGTGATGTGGTGTTTTGGATTAATGTGGGTTTAGCACCTCAAAGGAGGTAGTAGGGAATGTTTTGGTCCCTGGAAATATAAGTTCATGTTCAGGATCAATTGTAAGTCTTTTTATACATTTTTGCAAATTCATGCACTAGTGCTACTAAACCTGTTATATATGTGATGAGTGTCTAAATACTCATTATTTTATACTAATCTGAGCTGCCAAAACATACAAAAACACTCAAATATGCATCATAATACTTAAAATATCTTAGAAGTGTGTTTTATATGTTTCAAATACAAAATATGCAAAAACAGATGAAAAACGTACAAAGTTTGCATAATTGGCAGTGTCAGTCCCTCAAATTTCACAAAGTGTCAAAACTAGTCCCTGAAGGTTTAAAATGAATGAAAAGTCAACTTAAGTCCTTGGGAAACCAAAAATATTCACAAATGATCCCTGGATGAAAGTTTACACAAACTGGCAATTTTTACCCCTCAAGTTACAAAATTGGCAAAAATGGTCCCTGGGTATTCAAAACTTGGAAATTTACAAATAATACCCTTGTACTATGCATGAATGACAAAATGGAACAATTTTGATAACATTTTTAGAAATTGCAACCACAGTCCCTTAAAAATCCAAATTTACATAAATGGTCCCTGAAGTTTGAAAAATTACAGAAAAGGTCCCTGGATATTTTTAAAATGGAAAAATCATAAATTTGGTCCTTGGTTTATCTAACTTTGCAGGTTTGGTCCTTATGTGAAAAGTTTGGAGGAATTGCAAATAGGTCCCTCAACTTTGCAAGTTTGGCAGAAATAGTCCCTGGGAAATAAAAAATGGAAAATTATCAAATACTACCCTTGTACTATTCACACTTGGCAAGAAAAACCCTATGAATAATTTTGGAACAGTTGCAACTCACACCCCTCAACTTTTAAATAATTACAAAATTAGTCCTTGTGTGAAATAAACTAAACCGGACCTTATTTATTATAAACCCCACAACCAAATCCAGTCCAAACACCCTCACCCAGCCCATTCCTAAGCCCAGTCCACCCTTAGCCCAACACCCTTTATTATAAAACCCGGGCGTTGACCCGTTTGACCACCCCAATCCCGCCTTCACTGTTCATCACCCTCACCACCACCTGAAACCACCAAAACCAGGTGGTATTTCACCACCACCTCACCTCTCCACCTCACCCCCTACTCCCCTAACCTCACCTTTCCACCTCACAGCAAACCCACACCCCATTTAATGCTATCTACACCAATTTTCCCTCCAAACTATTTCCTTACCTCTGTTTTCTTCCATACAACACCAACTTGCATAAAAACTATCTCCTTTGTCCCCTGACACCTCCACAACATTCCAATATTCTTTAATTGCAGAGCTTTGGCCCCAAGCAAAGTATTGGACTTTTGGCGCCAAAATCAGGTTTGAAGGTCAGGATCAAATCAAGACAATTCAATGGTCAAGATGTGCTCAGAAGGTGTCCTGGAACCCTAATGTGGTCTTATAAAAGGAAAGAGAAGCAGAGGAGTATGATATCTAGTTTAATTAAAAAAAGTGTATGTCGTTTAATGCAATTTCCAATTTCTAGTGTAAACCTAAGCATCTAAGCAGTGTTCTAAGTATTTTCAGTGTATTGTAACTCTATCTAAGTCATAAATTTCAAGTTTCTGTGAATGTTCAATCTTATGCAATTTTAATTTAATTTTCTTAAATTTCAAAAGATCAATTGTTGTTACTATGAAGTGTAGTGGATTCCTAAGCTCACTTAAGCTCCTAGATAGTTTATAAAAGCTATTAGAAACTTTTAAAAACAGTTTAGTAATATAAAAAATCAAAAACACTAAAAGTCAACAAAAGTCAAACTGTATGGTTCTTGGTGATAAGCAATTGGAGCAGGGCATATTGTGGATGGTCCTGGGTTAGAATCCATTGGTGGATGTTAGGAAAAGTTTCTGTGTCTTTGGTTCATGGTTTGAGCAGAAAAGCAATCTTGTAAGTCATCAAAAATCTCATTTCTACCTTTGTACTGTTGTTCTGCTTATTGCTTGCTTTCTCAGTTACTATATGCTTATTCAGTCTTAGTTAGTGATAATTCAACATAAAATTGGTATCTTGTTTGTTGGAATCCATAGTTACTAAAATATCAAAGTTTCACAATTAATATAGCTTATTTAGTATTCTTGAGTATCTGTGGTTATTTCTTGTTTCTAAGTGCTTAAAAATACTTAATATAACATAATAAGTCATGTTGGATCAGTAGGATAAGCTTTTATAGCCTTTACCTACTTAAATCTCAAAACAGTCTAAGTATAAGGTATGTTTGGATCAGGTTGTTCATCTGAGTTCAAGGTTGTTTGAGTTATTGTTTTTGCTTGCTTTAAGTAATATAGTGTAATACTAGCTCAGAAAAACAAAAATACCAAAGTCTTAATTAGGTAAAAGTCAAAATCACAAGTATTTCTTCACCACAGTTAACTGTGGTGGAATTTGAGTCCAAAACTCATCATATCTACTCATAAGTTGTTAGAATAACTTAATTAAGTCTTATTATAACTTATTACAACATATTCAGTAAGTAGATTAAGCTCAAAGTTCACATAAGTCAAACCAACTCAAGTTTCATAAAAAGTCAAATGGTCATTCTCAGGTTTTCTCAAAACTAGTGGGATTTTTATAGATTTGTGTATTGTGATTCAAGCCTTGAGCTTTTGTGGATTTGTTGTCTACCAGCTCTATTTTAAGATCCTAATCAGCTTATATTTTTAGCAATTTTACCCTGGTCTCCACAAGCTAGGGAAATCACTTGCAGGGCAAGCATCTCCCCTGTGCACAGGTTTTAGGCAAAATACCAAGACCCATAGTGTGCTCTCCAGTGGACCCCGCACCCTAGGTTTCAAGCTTAATTGTAGCTTAATACCTCAGCTTTTCACATCTAGGTTTAGTCTAGCCTTTAGCTTATTGTAGCATAGCTTTTAGGAACCTAGTTTGTAGCCTGTTTCAAAAAGCTACACTGAGCACTCAGTGTCTGATCACCATTTCAAAGGCTCACACAGAGCTTATTAATGAGCCAAAAGCCTAGCTTCTTGGTTTATTGTGCAGCTTAACAACCCATCTTTGAATCCCCTAGGTTTAGTTTGAACCCTCTTTTACTCTTGTGGACCCCACAACCCTTGGAACACAACTGCAGGGAATAAAAACTCCCCTTGCACCAGCTTATCATCACCACACCATCAACTTTAGTGGTGGCTGCAGCCCACACCAGTGGGTCCCACACCTCATACCTTGGTTCTTACAACCCCCCTCCTACCCAGGTTCATTAGTTGACCTTTAGTTTGACCTATAGATCAGTGGACCCCACTTAGTTTTGAACCTAAACTCTGTCCCACTTCTGAGTCAGAAACCAAATAAGCAATTGCTTATTTTAGCTTTCCAGCTTATCCTAGGAGCTTATCTCATTAAATTTAGTTTAAATAGGTATAAGTAACTTAGTTAAACCAGATTTCACTATAGTGGACCCCACATAACCCCAATTTAGCTTATTTCTTATTATGGTCAACCATAGTCAACTGTATAAGCTTATAAGCACTCTCAGTGCTTATTCTGAGGTTCTAAATTAGTTGTCTTTGTAAAAGTTTCATTATTTAAGTATTTAAGTAGTTTTATAAAAGAAAAACCAGAAAAAGCAAACATAAAAATAGTGATAGCTTCTATTTAATAGAAATTATCTAATTAATTTTCATCTTAACTTATTAATAAGCACTTGTCCAATTTTATAATTTTATAAATTACTTAGTACCTTAAAGTAGTTAAAATATTCTTAGAATTTTCCTAAGCAGTTTACTATTAATTAGATTTAAAACTAGTTTAAATAATTAAATAGGTAATATTAGTAATTAAATAGATTTCTTTAATTTTAATTAACTAAAGTAGAATTTTATATTTTTCCTAAGTTTTATAAAGTATTTAAGACTTTTAAAAAATAGTTTCATAATTTCCACTGTCCATTTTCTAATTTTCTTATTTAAATTAATTAAATTAGCTTAAAATTAATTAATAAGTAATTAATTAGTCAATTAGCTTAAATATAATTTTTTAGCAACTTTTTATAATTTTGTAGTATTCCTGTAGTAATTAAATAATTTTATAAATTTTATCATAATTTTCTAAGGTAATTTAGTAATAATAGTAATTTAAAATATTTTAATTAGATTAATTAAATTAAATAGCTTATAATTAATAAAATACTCATAAAAAGACAAAAATATTTGTTTTCATTTTTTATACTTTCTTCAAGTTCTTATTTAGGTTTAGAAATTATTTGTGTAAGTTTTTAGGTTAATTTGTAATACTTATCATTTTTAGTTAAGTTAAATTAAGGTTTAAATCAGATTTTAATTAGTTTAATTAATTAAATAGTAATTAAATATTATAATAATCATTTTCATAATTTCAATTTCATTTTCCATTTTCTTTAAGTTTAAGTTTTCAAAAGTTTCACTTTTACCCCCTGTAGTTTGTAACTTGTTAAATACCACTTGTTTTTGTCTGTTATCTGATTTTCTTATTTGTGCTTTTGTGCTTATATCTGTATTTCTGTTATAATTTCATATTTTCCAAATACCAAGAAATCAGTAGTATAATCAACCCTCAAATCATCTTTGTTACTGTCCTCAGTACCACTCAATTTCCTAACCGTTTACAAATACAATTTCAATCTCGTTGGGATTTAACGACCCGGAGATTTCCCTGTACTTCCACGGTCAATATTAACTTGCACTTTCTCCCAGGTGGGCCTAACAGCTGCACACGGCTGACTGGTTGGTTTGGGAGGAGTCAATATGTTGATTTGTGTTTATTTAGTTAATATAAGTTGATTTGTTGCTGAATGTTACTTAAATGCTCATTGGGACCTTAGTTACTCAGCTTCTCCATGTTCACTGCTAATTTAGCTTTATTGCATTTTGGTGTTCTGAATGATCTTTGGTCAATCTCACAGCTCAAATAGCTTTTAAGATAGATAGGTAATTCAGTGGGATCATTAGTTTGGTAAGTCTAAGCTTAAGTTTCAGATTTGTAGTATAACTGTGCACTTAAAGGGGTGTTTGGATTTGTTGGTTAAAATGTGAGTTTGCTGGATTTTGTTGTTAGAAATAATTGAGAAATGTTTCAATAGACAGTATTAGTTCATTTTAACTATAAAATCAGTAGGTCACTTGTTTAAAAGTCAAAATCCCATATTAAGCCTCATAACAGTTAACTGTTGTGGACTTAGGATCCTTGATCTTGCAAATGAGTTCATTAGTGGTTAGTATTACTTAAATTAGCTTCATTATAACTTATAACAACATAAGAAATCATTTAGGGTCAGGAGAATTTCAATTTGGTCAAAGTATTGCAAAATTTCAAAAAGTCAAATTTGACCCATTTGGCAAAAATCCAAAAGTTCTAGGAATTTTCGTGATTTTAGTATTAGGAATTAGGACTTGATCTTTTCACAAGTGAGAGTCTACTAGCTTAGCTTCAGGAATCAGCCATCACCTTATTTTTAGGATTTTTGTGGTGGCTTTTACAGGCCCTCAAAGTAGCCCACCCAGGGCTGTTTTACCCAAATTCCAGCCATTTAATTTTTGATTTTTCATTTCTTCGTTATAAGTCCGTTTGACTTGAAATTTGGTTTGTAGCTTATTCTTTTGCTTATTTACTTAGTGGTATTTTTATTTTAATTTTTAGATTTTTTTACAAGGGTAAATCACCATTTTTAGGGCTGCAAAACTTGATTTCAGCAAATACTTAAAAGGGGTGTTTGGATCAGTTAGTTTCAAGGTGTTCTAGTATGTTTTTGTGGTTGTTAATAGTTCAAATATGTTACTTTAGGTTCTCTTAGGTCAGTCTAGCAACAAAATCCATTACTTTTGTGAAGAAAAGTCAAAATGCTTGTTTAAGTCCGTATTTTCATTAACTGTTTAAGTTCCATTGTTCTATAATCAGTCAAACTGGTTCTTTAGATGTTGAAGTGGGTTAAGTAAATCTCATGGTAGCTTATTTTCACCTTTTTAGCTTATTAGAAGCAATTAAACTTCACAAAAGTCAACATCTTTCAAAAATCTCAAAAAGTCAAAAGTGACCCTTAGTAGAAAATCCAAAACTTGTGAGAATTGTTTTGATTTTTGTATTTGGTATTAGACCTTGAAACTTTTTTCTAATTGTAGCCCCCCAGCTAGTCTTTGGTGTCCTATTGTCTTTATATTTTTGCAATTTTTATTGTGGGCCCCACACTCCCTTAAACAGGGCTACAGACCCAACTGCTGCAGCAGAACCCCTTGTTCTGTCTCACCTTCTGTGGGTCCCACAGAACTCATAAGTGGGCCCCACTTGGTAACTCTTGGTTCTTTGGACTCCCCAACTGACCCTCTAGCTATTCCAAGCAAAGATTTGAGGTTAAGCTCTCTTGCCCCTACTTTTTCCCCCATCCAAATCTGTCCTAATTTCTGTGTTGAAACAAGTATATCAAGTGCTTAATTTGGCTTATTGGCTTAATCAGTGGGCTTATTTGCTAGGTTCTTGCTTATTCATGTTAAAGTAACTTGTTTGAACCAAAATCCACCCCTGTGGACCCCACAAAGGCTGATTTCCATCAAAAGTCAACTGTTTTAGCTTTTAGTGGCCATTTTGCTTATTTTTAAGCTTTGTAAACTTGTTTTCACAAAAGTTTCTTGTTTTTAGTAGTTAAATAGATTTCCAAAAGAAAAACCAGAAAAATCCAAAATAAAATTAAGTGATAGTTTCTATTTAATATTATTTATCTTTTTAATTTTCCTTTTTAGCTTTTTATTAAGTAATTTGCAATTTTATATTTGTAGAATATTAACTATGTTGGAAACATGATTGGTATAGTGTGTGTGTGGCGTTGGATAAGAAAGAATGAGAGGAGGAAGAGAGGAACCTTGAGAGAAAAGAAGTAATATTAGCTTGAGATTAAGTGAAGGTCCAACCCTCTCCACATGTGGAGAGGGGTATTTATACTTACAATATAACGCCTACACCTGGGCTGTGGATCAGGCATACAGTGGGTGAAGACCCGTCCTTCTTCCACGGTGTTACTTAAACTAATGCTAATTAACTAATAAACAAACTAACTACGAGCTAACTTAATGCTATTACAATCATTAGGTGACCGAGACTTTTACAGGAATATTTGTATTCCTAACAATCTCCCCCTAAGCGAGGTCACCTTTGAAATTAAGATCTTTGGTCTTTAAGCATTCTTTAGTCTTTGTAGCTCGTAGGATCTGATTCTTCACTTTTCAACCCACTTCGTACTTCAAGCAAGTGAACTTGTGATTTGAATTCCTTTGAGATATGTGATCTTTGAGCTTCTTTGAGATCATCAGCCAAAGTAAATCTCCAAGCTTATCCATAGTTGTATTGCCTTCATGTGATGTAGTGACAAAGGACCATCATGCTCACACCCTTCTATATCTGGAGACGTTGCATTGGAGTTTGTGAATCAGGAGACTTTATTCATTAGAGTTGCGGAAACGTTGTTAGAAGTCTCTCAACATTATGTTGTAGCAAGTCTCTTATCTTCATTAATAGTGTGGAGGATGTGTGAGCATGAGGTATGGATTGACCCGATTCAGCTGGAAACTGGAGCCATCAACGCCATCTTTATATGTGTCCCTGAAATAAAACAGTTAGCAATAAAGATAGAGAACGAACATGGCTTTGTCATTCATTCTGCGAGGACAGACTACCCTCCGGTTTTGTGAAAACTGACCTGTGATCAGGTAGAGTCTCTTTTAAAGAGGACTCTCCTTGACAGGAATTTCCAGCTTGTAGTATAGAATTTTCCAAAGAATCCACTTTGGAATCTTCATACTCAGCATGTTCTCGTACCGGAACGTCTCAAAGCAGACAGCACGATAGAGTGAATCAGTGAATGAATATTCACGGATTGATGAGAAATAGATTTATAGAAATCACTCGTGTGTCCTATGATAAACATTTTTGAGACACAATGAGAGTTTTATACTTTGAATCACATTTCCATCAAAAATACTTTTGTTTGAAAGATATTACACAATCAATGTGCTCGAAAAATTAGGTTGTGAGCACATTGAAAGGTTTTAGCAAAAGTATCCGTCAATCCATATCCTGGAACAAGTTTGATTCAACTTTGAATCACACCATTGTTGCTTTCCAGTTGTCACTTGATCATTGATCCAAGATGGATCTCACATGTCACCTACCAAGAGCTTGAAAGATGTTCGCTCTAGAAGGATTTCCATCGTCATTGTGAATATTTTCATATCACTCGGATGTTCTGGCAATACCACAAGGGTAATGCGTAGGACTCTATATATTTTATCTTACTTTCCACATTGTGTGAAACAATAAGCATATTGGAAGTGTGTCCTAACGAGATTTATGGATAATCTCATGGCTCTAGACTCAATAGTGCGTTTTGATCCGCTCTTGGAGACTTGGGAGGCATCTCCTATTTTAGGTATTAACATAGCTCGCAAAGAGCGGTCAATACATTACACAGGGTTCCCCGTGAGAATGAAACAAGTTCTTTTAAGAGAAATTGAGTGGTTAGGAAGTTTAGTGCAGTGCGTCACTGGGTCCATGACGTCTTGTCTTCAATACTAGTGTTACTTTAGTAACCACTAGTAGATTATGAATTGAACCCGGTTTTTGCCCTAAGGTTGAATATATGGAGGGCTATTTCTTTTAACCCTTTCTCATTCATTTCTTTTTCATTCTTCAACCCCTTCAGTGCTTACCGAGACTTCACCACTAGAACCTTGTTGGGTTTGTTCCAGTCCTAGCTCTATCTCAGTCCGCACTCTTCCCTTTCTCACTTTTCTCCTTTTTTCTAATCATTCCTAAGGACTTCTAATCTATCTAGAGGATTGTCCCTGGGAAGATCCTTCTGGTTCTGGTGGATCATGGGAACTTATACCTAACCTTAACCAACATTATAACTCCATGCATAAATATAAATGGTCGGTCTTTGGTATAACTTCCACACACGTCTTTTGCTCCCCCTCAATATGTGCATCGATATTCGAAAGTGTTTAGCACATATGTGGGAGCCTATTTATTGAGTCCAAACGATCACTTTTGATTATCAGATTTCATATTTAAATCACATTCTCTCCCCCGATCAAAAATATCAAATCTTTCGAGATTTTAGATCTCAATTGATTTAGATAATTTAGAAAACTTTTGGGAGAGAAATGCGGTTAATTTTTAATGTTTTCTGATAAAAGGAACTTTTTCTTGCTCCCCCTCAAACTGTGAGGGAGGTTGTTATGTGTCAGATTTGAAGAGTTTGCAAAAGATTCGAAGTTTTAACAAAAACTCTTTGAAAATTTACTCATTCTGACACATAACCATCACAAATCGTATTGTTGTTTTTGTACAAAGTGTGGAGTTTTGATGATACATAAATTTTTTTTTAAAATCATTCTCCCCCTCAATCAATGACGGATGTGTAAAACATAAATATGTTATGTCATTGGTTGAGAGAAAATTTTTATCAAAGATTTAGATTCAATTTGATTTTCAATCAAAATCTCATGGTACCACCAAGTTTTGCACAAATACTTTCCGGAAAAATCATAGAAGGGAAAGTATTTGGCTATAAAAAGAAGACTTCTCTTCTTTATCAAGAAATAATGCACTGAGACGTACATTAGATAGAGGAAACATGGATGTAAAGTAATCCATGCCCAGGTGAACTTCACCAGGTAAAAGGAACAACCGTCTTTTTGGCGACGTGTTTTCCTTATTTTTGAAAACCGGGTTGCTATCTGAAGTAATAGCAAGTCATATTTTTTAAGTCCGGGTTGTAGCCTGAAATGACTACAAGCCATATTTTTGAAGTCCGGGTTGCAGCCTGAAATGACTGCAAGCCATAGTTTCGAAGAATATTTTGAGGAACGACATGTTTTTGAAAAAAAAAAAAACTTTATTTGAAACAGTAAAACTCTTGCTCAAGCATATGTATGATTCCGTGTCATTATTGAATGACATTTCTAGAAACGTACATAATATTGATTACACAAGAGACATGTCGTGAGAAGAATATTTTTGGATTTTTGTGATTTTTCAGATTTTTATGGTTTTTTATCGGTTTTATATTTTTCTATTTTCTTTTTGATTTGATACTATACAAGGATATGTGAAGCAACTCCTTTACTCCTCTTGATCTTCCTAAAGACAAATGAGATCCTCAGGCGTGAGACTCTTCATACCAAGGCGTGGGAGAATGAAGTGAAAACGTTCCCTAGAAAGTGCTTTGGTGAAGATATCGGCTAGCTGGAACTCAATCCTCACAAAGTAAAGATCCACAATTCCTTTCTCAACTTGCTCCCTGATGAAGTGATGTCGAATGTTAATATGCTTAGTCCTTGAATGCTGGACATTGTTGCAGCAGAGTGCAATTGCACTTTTGTTGTCACAGTACATGGGAATCTTGTTGCATATGAAGCCATAGTCTGAAAGTTGAGATCGCATCCATAGGATCTGAGCACAGCACGATGACATGGCAATGTATTCAGCTTCAGCGGAGGAGATAGATGTACTCATTTGTTTCTTTGACGACCAACTGACTAGCTTATTCCCCAAAAACTGTGCACCCCCAGATGTACTGCGACGTGTGTCTTGACATCCTGCATGATCAGCATCTGAATATGCTGTGAGAGCCATAGAAGTTTCCTTAGGGTACCAAAGGCCCATGTGGATTGTTCCTTTAAGGTATCGAAAGACTCTTTTGACAGCTTCCAGATGTTTCTTGGTAGGTTTGGATTGATACCGAGCACAAATGCAGACTGCAAATAGAAGGTCAGGTCTGCTCGCGGTAAGATACATTAAGGAGCCAAGCATGCTTCGATACATGGTTTGTTCGACCGAAATTCCCACATCATCTTCATCTAGTTTCGATCTTTCAATCATAGGAGTATCAACTGAATCACAGGAGTTGAATCCAAATTTCTTCAAAATTTCATTGGCGTATTTGGATTGATTGATGAAGATGCCATTGGGATTTTGAGAAATTTGCAGTCCTAGAAAGAATGACATTTGACCCATCATAGACATCTGGAATTCGGAACTCATCTCTTGGGAGAAACGATCACATTCTGTGGGATCAGATGAGGCAAAGATGATGTCATCAACATAGATTTGTACATGTAGAAGGTTTTTGCCCGTTTTTCTAGTGAAGAGTGTAGGATCAACAACGCCTTTGGAAAACTTGTTAGCCAGAAGAAATTTAGACAAAGTGTCGTACCACGCCCTAGGTGCTTGTTTAAGCCCATAGAGAGCCTTCTTTAATCGATACACGTGATTAGGGAGTTCTGGATCCACAAAGCCTTCGGATTGAGATACGTACACCACCTCTTTCAGATCCCTATTTAAGAATGCAGTCTTGACATCCATTTGATAAACCACCATGTTTTGACTTGCAGCATTTGCGAGAAAGATCCTTATGGCTTCAATTCTAGCAACAGGTGCGAAGGATTCTTCAAAGTCTATACCTTCTTCTTGTCGATATCCTTTTGCCACAAGCCTAGCTTTGTTTTTCAATACATCTCCATGCTCATCAAGTTTAACCTTGAATATCCATTTGAGAGCAATGATCATAGCACACTCGGGAGGTGGTACTAGTTCCCATACATCCAGTCGGTCAAATTCATGAATTTCGTCCACCATTGCAGTGAACCATGAATGTTTGGACATTGCATCCTTGACGCTTTTTGGTTCAGCTTTAGAAAGGACAGAATTGAAGAAGCACCACAATGCGTCGGTTGCAAGTTGCTTGCGGGTAGATACTGGACGTGAAGGGTTTCCAATAATGTTGTCTATAGGAAGATCATTGGTCCATTTTCTAAGGTATTCATGGGGTTGAGAATATGGAACTGAGGTGGCCGTGTTAGATTCATCAGAAGATGTTACATCATTTGACAATTCAGGGGCAAAGATGTTAACAAACGGCTCATTATCAGGTGGAGCAAAAGGATTAACTTCAGATGAATTATCTACCGTTGCCACTCGCTGTACAGGTGAAGGTTGGACATTACTAGTGCTAACCGATTGACTGATGGTGGGAGCTTCCGAATCCCATGACAATGACGTGGACGGACCGTTATTGTCATCTTGATCATTCACCACCCCATCTGGTGGATGTACCATTGTAGCTTCAGGAGCATTCATCTGTTGAGTTTTAAAGTATTCATCAAACATTGGGTCAAACAGTTTCTTCCAATCTTCACTTGTAGGAGGTACAAAAGGAGCAGCAGGAATGAGATTCTGTACAAGCCTGGAGCTAATTGGTCCAGGAGACAAAAGGTTAGGTACGGGTCCAGAACTTGATTGTCCAGGAACCGGTTGCTCAGTCAGCTCATCGAAAGTAACGTGGATTGTTTCCATTATGTCTCTGGTACGTTTGTTGTAGATTCGGTACCCCTTTCGCTCTGGAGCATAGCCAATGAAGAAACCAATGTCGGCCTTGGCCTTGAGTTTCCCAAGGTCTTCACTGTCATTAGTTGGATAGCAAAGTGCATCAAAAACTCGAAGAAACGAAAGATCAGGTTTTCTGCCATGAACCAGTTCATAGGGAGTCTTGCAGTGGAGAGGATGTATCAAGGATCGGTTCTGGGTGTAACATGCGGTGGCAATTGCCTCAGCCCAAAGAAACATAGGAGCTTTGGAGAAGATGAGCATAGTCCTTGCAGCTTCAACTAAGGTGCGATTGTGTCTTTCAACAACTCCATTTGTTGAGGAGTACGTGGAATGCTCTTTTGATGACTGATCCCGACACCTTCATAAAATAGAGTAAGTTGCCTGTTCACAAACTCTGTTCCATTATTAGTACGAATGACTCTAACTGTTTTGTTGAGGCGGACTTGCAACATCTTGATGAGTTTGATGATGGTTTCAGGAGCTTCATCTTTTGATACCATGTGAATCGAGAGTAATCATCAACAATAACCAGCACATATTTCTTTCCATTGATACTTTGAATCCTCATTGGTCCACAAAGATCCATGTGAAGAGTATGAAGAACTTCCATGATTGAATTGACAGTTTTGGGTTTATGGGTGTGCTTTTTGCTCTTGCCCATTTGACAGGCGGAACACAGATGGTCCTTTTCATACTTAAGTCTGGGTAAGCCTCGAACAAGATCCTTACGTGTAAGTTCATTGATAGTACCGAAGTTCAAATAGTTTAAACGACGATGCCACAACCATGATTTGTTCTTGGAGGCTTTAGAGAGCAGACAAATTGGAGAGGACCGTAGCATATCTTCGATGGAGATGGTGTAAAGATTAGTGCCCCGACTCCCCTTGAGAAGATCAACACCATCTAATTCTCTAACAAAACAGGTGTGCTTTCTGAAAGTGACTTCGAGATCTGAGTCACAGAATTGATCAACAGAAAATAGATTGTGCCCAAGTCCTTCCACGTAGTAAACTCTGGATATAACACTGTCTCCAAAGACGTAATCACCATAACCCATTATAGATCCAAAGTGGTCATTCCCAAATCTAACCGTACCAATGAACTTTTCCACGAAATTCTTGAGCCGCCAGCGATCTCCAGTCATATGTTTTGAGCAGCCTGAGTCCAAATATCAAAGGACGATTTGTACGACCTGCATTTGAAACCAGACAATCGTGGATAACTGAAAAAGCTGGAGCCCCACAAACAGTTGGGGTCCGTTTGGTTAGCACACACAAATATTGGATTATCATATGTTACAGATATCTCACTGGAGTATTCACATTTTGATGCACTAGAACTAGGAGTGGCATTCATTGCTTCTATTGGAAATAGTCTACCGGTAGGTCTCCACTTCCTAATAGGCACAACTTTGGAGTTAGTGATCCTAGTCATTGGGCACTTTTCCCTTAGAGTGAATTTCCTTCCAGTAGGTCTTCATTGATAACCAACATTAGTGAAAACTTTTCCTGTTTTATTCCATACTTGTTTTGCCCGTTTAACACTAGAGACATTCATAGTTGGAGATTTCATAGTGGATTTAAGAAAGGACACAACACATGCATCATGATTACCATAAAATAAGCATTTGTTACAAGTCTTACAAATAGCATCAGAATTCGAATTAATTACATCATTGTTAACACAAATGTTTGAATCAACTCGATTCCTTTCACTAAGCATAACTTTATTGTTCCTAGATGATTCTTCTACTTCCTTCATAAGTGTACTCTTAGCCGGAAAAGTCCTATCATTCTTTGTATTGCACTTAGGTTGTGACTTGCTAGCGTTAGATACACCTTTTACTCCTGTAGAAGCAATGACGGGAACATTAGTCTGATTAGTTGCTACTTGTTTACCGGTGATGAAGATGGAGGATTGTGACATGGTTTGGGGAAAATCAACTGTGACACGCTTGTTGCCACTGTTAGGGTGCAATGCAAATGTCCTATCCGACTTGTTATCATTCTTGGGGCATGATCCTATAGCATATTCTAATAATTCCTGGGCTCTATTAGTGAGGAAGCATGCACCAATAATAACATCATCAAGTGGTTTAGAGATCCTCTCATCTTCAATGGTTTCTCTAAGTATTGCCAGACAATCCTTAAGATTTCTAAGATAGTTGTTACGAACTAACTTATTGTTCCTAAGGGGAAGAGAGACATTCACAGCATCGCACGCATATTTCTTACAAGCATGTACATTGGAAATTGCATGATCACATGAAACGACGGGCATTTTACCCTTCACCATGGTCTTTAGATTCTCAATTTCATTTAACAAAGAAGTGACTCTTTCATTGTTTTGGTCACGTGTTGTTTTAATAGACTCAAACAATTCTTTATAACGTTGTTTAGCGTTAGACATCTCAGCACGAAGCCACTCATTTTCATGTTGTAATTCATTGATAATGCCCTGTTTTTGAAAGTTTTGAGAATCTATCGACTTCTGGTAATTGGTATTGGTCACATCGCTTTTGTTCGATTTTAATTGTGCAATTTGGACCTTCAACTTTTGAATCGTGTTTGAGTGAGCTTGAATTACTTCATCCTTTTTGGCTAATTCAAAACATGTATCAAACTCAGGAACATCCGAAGATGTCTTGGCATTTGATATTTTTATGCTTTCTTTTAGATGTTGATATTTTAATTGTAGGTTCAGATTATCAACTTCTAGTTTTGAGAAATTCCTGACCATGTTATCATGGTCGTCGTTTTGAATTTTTTCAGTAAGTTTGTAATTCTCCCCCTCAAGCTCAATTACACGATTCTGGAAAACATTCAAAGTAACCGACATTTCATGGAATTGTCGAGCAGATAGTGCAGAGTCGGTAACAGTATAAAACACATCTTTTGCAATGTAGTTAGCAATCAAATTTTCATTCATGATGAGAATGTTTTTCCTGTCAATTTCACTGTATTTGAGATCAATAACTAATTGGTTACCCTCACTTTCCACTTCATCAAAAACCTTTTTCATTTGAGTCACATCATCATTAATGGTGTTTTTAAGGCCCTCAAAATGTTCTTTGAGAAGTTTAAAAAATGGCATAACTTCAGTTAGGTAACACTGTTTTGTTTGCTCAAAACCCCTTTCCCCTTCTGTAATCCCTGTAGGTGTAATTCTTATTTTACAGGTTTTCTCGAAGTCATTGAACAATTGACCTAGCACATACAGCCTAATTAGAGTATTACATTGTGTGGGAAGAGTGAAAGGTACAAGGTGCCTAGGTGTGTTCAGGGGGTAAGTAGTTGGGTCAGCGATTCTAAACATAGTGCGTGTGTTACCTACAACTCTTTCAGCTTGCATTTTCTCAATGTCAATATTCCAAAACACTTTTTCAGGAAGAATTCTCTTTTGAGGAACAAAAATTGCAGATTGATTGTCATTCGCATAATCATAGTGGAACACAATATTCTTAGCAATGCATTTAGGATCCTTTAAACGTTCAGCAAGTTTTACCCTAGTTCTATCCTCTGCCTCATTGATGTGGTCATAATATCGTGTATCAGGAGGGGCATGATTAGGTTCAAGCATAGTGTTTGCATCATATAATGCAGGTTGTGCACCTAGACCAATTCTAAGGTATCTTGCTTTGGGTTTGGAGGTATCTTGTTCACTAAATTCATCCCTTAGTTTCCTATGGTTTTCCATCATTTGAGCAGATTGAATGGTTTGGCCCTGTGTGTACAACTTATCTTCCAATTTATTTTTCAACAATTTTAGCTTTGAGAAATCATTTAGAAGTTTAGTTTCTTTATCTTTGAATTCTAGTTTGATTGAAGTCAAACCTTTTTGAACCTCTAGTTTTTGTTTGATGGTTTGATCTAATTGGTTCTTTAAAGAAACTAGTTCCTTTTTCAATGATTCTTGTTTGGAATTGTTTTCAGATATGTAAGTACGCAGTTGCCATTCCATTTTATGCTCACGTTCATTCAGCTCAAACTTAGCACGCTGCTCATAAATATTCACTTGATCCTTAAGGGTGTTAATTCTAGTGATCAGGGAATCATCAGGGTTGTATATCGTGTGCTCATGTACCTCATGTTCACTAGAATCAATAGACAGCATGTCACTTGGTACAACTGGCGGTCCATTGTCATTCACATACATTTCATATGGGATATTATTGGTATTACCCATATCAGTGACGTATGTGTTGACAATATTCTTGAGTTGTACAGAGTCACATGCCCCCTGTACAGTTGTAGGATTATTCAGATCATGATTAGGAGATGTTGGTACCTCAGAGATAGCAGATGTGATGGATAAATCAGGATGCTGTGAAGAGGAAGCAGCTGCACACAGATTAGCCATGAAAATGGTTTGAGTAGTAGGTTCGTCATCCACGTCTGAGTCAAATGCATCACACTCTTCAACTTGAAAGATATTCGGGTCATTAAGAGCCATATCCTGAACAGGCTGATCATCCACATCAGCATCAAAGGTGTTCCCATCATTACCCGCCAGAAAGAGCAAAGCTTCTTCATCCAACACTGTCCCATTTTCTTGTGCCTGCATCAGCAACATCTTGTCTTTGAAGTACTAAGAGTTTTGAGGACGTTTTGGGACAGTGAAATTCCTAGCAATATGACCCAACCCTCCGCAGTTATAGCATTTCGGCTGCTTAGCTTGTGCTTGAAGAGCATTCCCAACTCTGTACTGCCCATTCTCTCTACCAGCATTTCTTTGGTTGAAGTTCTGTCTTCCTTGCACATTCTGCACCACCACCCGGCCATCTTCAATGACTGCTTGATTACGTGGATTAGATGAGATTCTAAGTTGGTTGTTAGTAGATGGAAGTGCAGCCCTGACCTGTTGGACCAGTAGAGAAACATGGTTGGAGAGATTATTAATCATCATGTCAGTGTGAGAATACCCATAATCAAGTTGTGTATTCAAAGCAGATGGTGAGGGAGTTGATGATTGACTATTGGTTGGGATAGGCCTGGAGGATGATTGTGATGGTTGAGATTGATCATTAGAGGTTTGATTAGGTTGTAGAACATTGGAAACAAAAGCAAGAGATTCATTTGTTGCAGACGGATTGAGCTTTTCTCGCATTAGCCGATCATAAGCAGCATGTTTCTCATGTTGTTGGAGATATGCATAAAGCTGTTCATGATTGGTATGCCTGAGACCTTTGTTGAGCTTAACAGCTGTGACAAACCGATCCCATTCTGGTGCCATGTTGTTCACGAATTTGGAATTAAGCTGTATGTTGGGCATTGTCATCTTGATGGCTCTCATATCATTGACCAGCTTGTGAAATCTGACATAATAGTCAGTGATGCTTTCACCTGGATTCATTTTGAAATGCTCAAATTCATCGTATAGCTGAGACTCACGATCTTCTTTAGTTAACTCAGACCCTGCAAGAAGCATTTTGACATTATCCCAGACTGCCTTTGCTTCAGTGTTGTAGTTGATAAGTTTGTAGACATCTTTGGGAAGCCCTTGAATGACGATATTTGATGCTCTGATGTCTGCATCATAGCGTTTCTTTTCTTCATCAGACAGCTCATTGTAAGTGCGAGGTCTATCAGGACCAAATACGGCCGGTTGTTGATCAGTTGCTGCTGCAACCGTGTCTCTAGTAGTACCCATTTGAAAGGGTCCCTCATCGATGGATTTCAAGATGTTAACCCCATTTTCTTTACCCAGACAGTACAGACGAATCCTTTGTGCCCATGATTCATAGTCAGTTCTGTCCAACATCGGAGGTCGGGTGTCAGACCCCGCAGCTTGAATGTCATCAGAAGAAGTCGCCATCACAAAATAGAAATTACCAAACAACAAGGTGGGAGATACTCGCAATGTAGAGTACTAGTCGCAGAAAAACTTAACCGCAACTTGACCTAACCGCAGAGAAGTTAACCACAGTAGATACCAGTCGCAGAACCTAAATCGCAAGACACAAACCGCAGAGAGTACTAAACCGCAGACAAATTCCAACCGCAGAAAAATCCAGTCGCAACCTGAGCAAACCGCAAACCAAGGAAACTGACCGCTGAAAGTACCAAACCGCAGAGAACTCCCAACCGCAGAAAAGCTAACCGCAATAGACTAATCGCAGACAACTAATCGCAGTGACACTGGTCCAAAACTGTCACTATCTTTGCGTTTTGTTTGTATTCCCAAAATAGTAAACGCGGTCAAACTAACCACAGATTATAGAACCTAAACGCAACAAAGCAATGTAACAGTAGACTTAACCGCAGGTAAGAAATACGCCCAAAATCACCTCCAAACTTCAAATAGATTAAGGAAATGGTACCACAAACTAAACTACAATGTTCCAAAAACACTAATGAACATAAAAGTACATCACTAACATGAATAACAACACTAGAGAAGATCTAACTAAGAGGTTTTACAAGAAAGTTACACCAAACTCACAAAACCACACAAAATACCATCAAATTCGATTCTACAAGGTCCTAAGATGAAACCTTGGCTCTTGATACCAATTGTAGAATATTAACTATGTTGGAAACATGATTGGTATAGTGTGTATGTGGCGTTGGATAAGAAAGAAGGAGAAGAGGAAGAGAGGAACCTTGAGAGAAAAGAAGTAATATTAGCTTGAGATTAAGTGAAGGTCCAACCCTCTCCACATGTGGAGAGGGTATTTATACTTACAATATAACGCCCACTCCCGGGCTGTGGATCAGGCGTACAGTGGGTGAAGACCCGTCCTTCTTCCACGGTGTTACTTAAACTAATGCTAATTAACTAATAAACAAACTAACTACGAGCTAACTTAATGCTATTACAATCATTAGGTGACCGAGACTTTTACAGGAATATTTGTATTCCTAACAATATTTTTCTTAATTTTCTTTTATATTAAAGTATTTTTAATAATTTTTTCAGAATTTTATCTTGTCATTTAGTACTTATTAGATTTAATATTAGTTTTATTAATAATTAATTAATATTTAAGTATTAAATAGCATAATTAGTTTTTATTCAGTAATACCTAGTTTTTATATTTTTCCTAGCTTTTATAAGTTATAAAATAATTTTAGGAATTTTTTAAGAATTTCTACTGTTCATTTTCTAATTTTCTTAATTAATTTAGTTAAATTAGTAAATAATTAGTAAAATAGTCTAAAAATAATTTTTAAAAATTTTTTATAATTTTTGAGGATTCCTGAGATGGTTAATTAGATTTGTAAATTTTTTTATAATTATCTAAGTCATTTAAGTATTATTAGTAATTTAAAATTAGTTAATTAGTTTAATTAAATATAATTAGTAATTAATTAATATAAACTCCACAAAAAGACAAAAAGATATATTTTTAAGTTTAAAATTAGTTTTTAGTTATTTTATAATTTTAGAAATTTAATTTTCATATTTCTAGTGTTAAAATAATATTATATTGTATTTAATTTGTTTAAATATTAATAATTAGTATTAAATAGCATTTAATTAATATTAAATAAGTAATTACTGTAAAACTTTATTTTCTTTTTCTAAAAAATTTTTTTTCATCCTTAGGTTTGTAAAAAAGTCATTTTCACCCCCTGAGGGTTTTCAGATTTCAGTTTTCACTTTTAATTTTGTACGTTCACGTAAATTTAAACAGAACGTACGCGTTTTTAGATTTTAAACGTTTTTAGGTATCTAACTTTCACGTAATCATCTATATAGCTTATTTAAGCTATTTCTTCTTATATTCCTTAGCTTAATCACTCACAAACCCTTTCCTGTCCAAATTCACCCGATCACAAACCCGTTTGATAACCATTCACACCTCGTCGGGATATAACGACCCGGGGAAACCACTATACTTCCACGGAGATTGATTTCTAGGCTGTTTGACCTAGTTGACCATCCTTTGGACAATTTAAGTTGACCGTTTGGAGCCAATCAAATTTTGGCGCCGCTGCCGGGGAGGTTGTGTGCGTATTCAAACGTATTTGAAGATTGGTGAATCGGGATATACACCCATTGTATATTTATCCATCCTTGTTCATATTTTCTTATCATATAAAAACAAAACAGTTCACGAAAACATTTTAAAATCAATTTTCAACGAACACAAAAAACCCAAAAAGATTTTCTTTCTTATTTGTATATAAAATGTCTTTCCAAAAATCCAAAAATATTCATCTTTACCCTCATACCCTTTTGATTCTCCATTCCTTACCCTCCCAAACCTTTTGATTCTTTCTATGTCTCATCCACACCTTCTTATTTATCAATGGTGTGGTAATTCTTATAATGGTGGTAATTGCCCCGGTTGTGGCATGGTAGAGTCAGGAAACGGGTCTGTCTATAACCAAGATCCCTATTCTTACCATGACACGACTAATTTATTCCATCAGCTACCACACCATGAGACTCAGCAGTTTTACTGTTGTGAGTACTGTGGTGGTTCACACTACAGTTCTGATTGTCAATCGGGAAACACGCTTGTCTATGAGCAGTTTCCTGATAACGATTATGACTCTAGCACGTACAACCCACAGCCACATCAGTTTTACTGTTGTGATTACTGTGGAGGTCCACACTTTAGTTCGGATTGTCAAACAAGGAATCCATTTCCTTGTAACAATTACGATTATTCATTTTCAAACCCACCTCCACCGTACCAAATGATCCAATCAACTCCTCATGATACTGAGCAAAACCTTTTACTAAAGGCTCTTGAGATATTTGATGCGTGGGGATCGCACCAGGCTTTACCTCTCGAGTGATCGATGTAGTATAGTATAATGACAAGTACCAGGGGATTGATCGTTCATCTCGGAATAGTGTCGCTAGGATTAGAAAACCTAAAGACTAGGTCTAGAGATGAAGGATGATTCTTTTTGTATTTTTTAGTTTTTATAAAAGCAAATAAAAATCTCGGGTTTGAAAGAGTTGGGCGGAATTAGTTGCTAGTCAACTAACCGAATACTAAAGATGCAATCAAAATAAAATACTAAAAATGAAAATAAACTAATTATGCTAAAGTTGTGAGCAATATGTGGGAGAATTGTGTTTACTTAGATTTCATTACTCCCTAGATATCTTGTACACGTTAATTACTTGTTATAGTTGCGTGGATGACGGATTGTATTCCTTAATACCATTCATGGGGTGGCGTACTTACTTCCCCAATCCTATGAGCGCCTACTTCACTCCTATGTCGAGCCGGCTAAGAAGCTCCTAACATGGGATCACTAGAATTTGCTCATGCATTAAATACAACCAATAAAACCTAGTACACATCGGTTCATGTTTCCTAAGACGTTCAAGCATGTTACACAAAGGAGATCTGCCAGTTTTCTTAAGCCTAACATTGAAATCATTCATCCATTGCAACCATAAACAAGTAATCAACATATAATTAACATCTAGGTTTCATTACATCCAAGCAAACACAAGATAGATCTAGCCTAGCATATTGAAATCAAGACAAGCATAAGATATAATCAACCAACACATAGACATATTGATTGAATTAAGAGAAGACTTATCTCAATTGAACATGAAAGGATTCAAGGGGTGAAAACCCTTGAAAACACTGTAAAATACGACCTAGGGTTTACAAAGTTCAGCCCTAATATTCTCCACACAAGTTCCTCCCTTATGAATGAAAAATAGAAAACTATATGTAGATTTTGATAGGTGACGGCGTCAAGAACAAATGTCTGACGCCGTCATCTCGCCGCCAAATAGTTTCTCGGACTGCCTAGATCTGGGTCTGACGCCGTCATGTGTACTCCTTATGTAGGCCGTCACCATATTAACTCTTGACGCGCTTGTTGTGACGCCTTCAGGTTTTCACTGGGTCGTCACGTATTTTACTCTTGCCGCCGTCATGATTCTCTTCTTGACGCCGTCAGATACTGTTCTCAGCATGGAAAATTAAGTCTTTGCCGTTTTCTTCACTTTTATGCTCCAAAAACGTCCGAATTGCTTCCTTTTCCAGAATTCACTCCCAAAGTACCTAAAATCACAAAAGGAACGATTTAGGGCAATATTTGATCAAATAAATTCAATTCCAGGCTTAAATGACCCCCTAAAAGTGGTTCGTTTTTCGCCTCATCAATATTGAAAGAACTTAAGGAGGAGTTGGTTACTACATCGTTTCAAGACTCTCGTGAGAAATCTATGGCAGAATTACTTGCTGAAGAATAAGAGGCTAGAAACAAAAAGAGTATGGAGGAATTACTTGTCGAAGAACAAGCAACTATAACACGTGCCAAATTTCGTAAAGCTGCTCTTCTCGATTGTGATGATGATAGTGATAATGAAGATACCCTTGATATCCTTCAATTTTATAAGGGTTCGTCAGATTTATCATTTGTGATTCCTTCCATTGAAAATCAGGGAGAAAATAATGAGACGGAGAAATTACTAGCAGAAGATCAAATGGAACTCGTATAATCCATGAATGCTAGTCCTTCTCAACTCCCTCAGTCTGATATCACACCAGAAGTTCACACTCACTCTCTTAACATGGGGGATGAGCATCTTAGCACTGTTCCTGATAAGGAATCGGACGAATTAATAAAGTCTAGTGTTGAGAACCTTGTCCTAATCCCAAGAGAGTCACAGGGAACTTTTGATCATGTGTGTGATTTACCTTCCCCTTTTGAGTGTCCAAAAGATCAATTTGAGACTTTCTCCGATTGTAGCGAAGATTGTGCATCGTATGGAGACATCGAGTGCGTTGAGGCATCAGTTCCACATTCTGATGCTGATCATCTTCTTGAGGAGTTCACCAATGAACTCACTCACATCAATCCACTTCCAACGGGAAGTGACGATGTTCTCTTTGACTTTGAAGCCGATCTAGGAGAAATTGAAAGTCTCTTATATCATGATCCGTCACTCACTTCTTATCCCATCAGTCCAATAGAGAATATTAATCACCTTGTTCCCGAAACATTTAATGCGACTTTCACCAATCCTCTGTTTGAATTCGAATCTGAATTCACTATGATTTCTGATAATCCAATCTTTGGTATTCAGAATGAGGAGAGTGACGAGTGTACAATGGAACAAGAGTTCACAGATTCACACCATGTGAATGATTCTCTTCATGAGGAGTTCTCCGGTGAACTCACTCATCATATCATGACTCCTCCGAAGTATGATAGCCCGGGGGAGATGCACTCAATCATGAGAATTTACAAATTCCCACCCTCATTCCTGGGATATTTTCAAACCCAACGAGCTTAACCCTTGAAATCCAAATTCAGGCAAATGAGCCTACTTTCGAGGAAGAAGATCTTATCATGATTTTCATCATGGTTTTCTTCATTTTCTTCACCTACAGGGTGACTTCTCCTCTTCTTCACTCCTTCAGGAATGAAGATACCATCTTTGATCTTGGCATTTCCATTTACCATTATCTTGAGCCGGGTATTTATCTCATCGGTGTGGAACTTTCACGTGCTTCAAATGTTTGTCCAAACATCTTGAATGAAAGTCCGATGGAGATTGTCTCTTCCACATCATGCTTCCCCATGAACAAATGAATTCGGGGTCGAGTCAAGCTAGCGACTCGGTAAACAAAAACAGTAGCATGCTTATGGTATTTCCACATTTAGCTTGTAATGTTGCCCTTTTACGTTCAAAGAGTCAGCATAATAGCCAGGACTTTGAATATTGAGGACAATATTCAATTCTAAGTGTGGGGGGGTATTCTAGCGAATTTTATCACATTTTACCTTCTAGTACCCCCGTTTTTGGCAAAAATTTTAAAATTTTTTCACTTGTGCTTCAAAATTTTTTGTGGTTATCAGTCCGCCATGTCTAAACGACAAAAGGATTGGCTAATCCAGGAGCAAACAGCTGTTGGTAAAGATATATCGAATCCGTTTATGGCTGACAATTTGCCCAAAATTGTATGGTATCTAGACTCGCCATATCCTAAAAAGTGAAAGAGTTGGCTAGCCCGCAAGATTATGGCTTGTGGTAAAGGCAGTGGAAAAACCATAATTGGTAATCAGCTCACCAAGATGTTGACTATGTCCATCAAGAGTTGGCTAGTCCAGAAGCAAACGGCTTCTGGTAAAGACAAATCAAATCCGTTTACAGCTGGTGGTTTGCTCAAAATCACATGGTTATCGGTGTACCATGGTTCTTACCTGAATTGAAACATTTGGCTACTCCAGAAGTAATGGCTTTTGGTAAAGAGATTCAAATCCATTAAGTTTTCTCAAAAGGATTGCTAGGGACTAGCAATAGTTTAGTGTGGGGGATTGATGAGTGCTCAAACACTCATCATTTTTTGTCAATCTGAACTGCAAAACATCAAAAAACACTCAAATATGCATCAAAATACTGAAAATATTCCAAAATTGTGTTTTATATAGTTCAAATGCAAAATGATTAAAAACAGATGAAAAACGAACAAAGTTTGCAAAATTGGCAGTTTCAGCCCCCCAACTTTTAAAAATTGGCAAAAATAGTCCTTGAGCACTTATTTTAAAAGAAAAGTCACCAAAGGTCCTTTTGAAATCATAAGTTGTCATATTTAGTCCTTTGGTGAAAAATTTCAAAAGTTTTGAGAAATTTGTAATTTAGTCCCTGGAGTTTCACAATTGGCAAAAACAGTCCCTGGGATTTCAAATTTTGGAAATTATCATTTGTGGTCCTTTGGTTACTTATTTTGGCAAGAATGGTACTTGGGTGGAAAGTTTTGAAAAGTTTACAATTTTGGTCCCTCAACTTTGAGTTTTGGTGTTTTTAGTCCCTGGGTGTTTTAAAATGGAAAAATAAATTCATGGTCCTTGTATTATTGGAATATGGCAAGTTTGGTCCTCAGGAGTACTTTGGGGAAATTGCAAAACCAGCCCCTTGGATTTTCAGATTTACATATATGGTCCTTGTGAATTTAAGCTTAACTAAACAACCAAATCCCTAATCTACCAAAACTACCCCATCCTATCCATTGGCCCAACTACAAAACCAGCCCAACCCTTTTAATAAAAATGCCCCGGTCAACCTCCCAGGTTTGACCACCATCCTCCCCAAAAACCTGCTCCCTGCTTCCCTCCATGTCTCCCCCCTCCTTTTCCACATTTCCCTCACCTTCCACCTCAATTGCCCCTCCTCCATTAAATACACCAACCCACCATTAATTGTTCTCACCTGTAACACCAACCCCCACCAAAACCTGTCAAATTCCATTTTCCCGCTAAATTCAATTCCAACGGCTCAGATCAATTGAAGCCCATCCAAGGGTCAAAAGATGGTGGGAAAGTCAGAGTATCACTCCAGGGCTTATAAAAGTAAAGAAAAAAGGAGAGGAAGACATTAGTTAGGGTAGTATAGTTTTATCTTAGTTTATGTCATGTCGACTTTATTTTAAAACTCTATTTCTAGTGTAATTTTTATTCTCAGTGTAATTCTCAGCTTAATCAAGTGTACTTTTGAAGTTTTATAATACCAATCTCAAAGTTTATAAGTTAAATTCCAAATTTTACATTTTCAAGTGAAAATTTCATTTACTGTTATGTTGTTAAAAATTGTTGTTTAAGTAATAATTCAAGTTCATATAAGCATTCTATAAGCTTTTTATCAGTTTCCTTAGCATTCCACTCAGTTTCTAGTTAATAATAAAAAATTACCAAAAATACAAGAAAAATAAAAAAAAAATGGTGTTTAAAGAAGAAGGAAGCTGAGTGCGATGGTGTTTTGGATTAATGTGGGTTTAGCACCTCAAGGGAGGTAGTAGGGAATGTTTTGGTCCCTGGAAATATAAGTTCATGTTCAGGATCAATTGTAAGTCTTTTTATACATTTTTGCAAATTCATGCACTAGTGCTACTAAACCTGTTATATATGTTGATTTATGTTTATTTAGTTAATATAAGTTGATTTGTTGCTGAATGTTACTTAATTGCTCATTGGGACCTTGGTTACTCAGCTTCTCCATGTTCACTGCTAATTTAGCTTTATTGCATTTTGGTGTTCGGAATGATCTTTGGTCAATCTCACTGCTCAAATAGCTTTTAAGATAGATAGGTAATTCAGTGGGATCATTAGTTTGGTAAGTCTAAGCTTAAGTTTCAGATTTGTAGTGTAACTGTGCATTTAAAGGGGTGTTTGGATTTGTTTGTTAAAATGTGAGTTTGCTGGATTTTGTTGTTAGAAATAATTGAGAAATGTTTCAATAGGCAGTATTAGTTCATTTTAACTATAAAATCAGTAGGTCACTTGTTTAAAAGTCAAAATCCCATATTAAGCCTCATAACAGTTAACTGTTGTGGACTTAGGATCCTTGATCTTGCAAATGAGTTCATTAGTGGTTAGTATTACTTAAATTAGCTTCATTATAACTTATAACAACATAAGAAATCATTTAGGGTCAGGAGAATTTCAATTTGGTCAAAGTATTGCAAAATTTCAAAAAGTCAAATTTGACCCATTTGGCAAAAATCCAAAAGTTCTAGTAATTTTCATGATTTTAGTATTAGGAATTAGGACTTGATCTTTTCCCAAATGAGAGTCTACCAGCTTAGCTTTAGGAATCAGCCATCACCTTATTTTTAGGATTTTTGTGGTGGCTTTTACAGGCCCTCAAAGTAGCCCACCCAGGGCTGTTTTACCCAAATTCTAGCCATTTAGTTTTTGATTTTTCATTTCTTCGTTATAAGTCCGTTTGACCTGTAATTTGGTTTGTAGCTTATTCTTTTGCTTATTTACTTCGTGGTATTTTTATTTTAATTTTTAGATTTTTTTACAAGCGTAAATCACCATTTTTAGGGCTGCAAAACTTGATTTCAGCAAATACTTAAAAGGGGTGTTTGGATCAGTTAGTTTCAAGGTGTTCTAGTATGTTTTTGTGGTTGTTAATGGTTCAAATATGTTACCTTAGGTTCTCTTAGGTCAGTTTAGCAACAAAATCCATTGCTTTTGTGAAGAAAAGTCAAAATGCTTGTTTAAGTCCATATTTTCATTAACTGTTAAGTTCCATTGTTCTATAATCAGTCAAACTAGTTCTTTAGATGTTGAAGTGGGTTAAGTAAATCTCATGGTAGCTTATTTTCACCTTTTTAGCTTATTAGAAGCAATTAAACTTCACAAAAGTCAACATCTTTCAAAAATCTCAAAAAGTCAAAAGTGACCCTTAGTAGAAAATCCAAAATTTGTGAGAATTGTTTTGATTTTTGTATTTGGTATTAGACCTTGATACTTTTTTCTAATTGTAGCCCCCCAGCTAGTCTTTGGTGTCCTATTGTCCTTATATTTTTTCAATTTTTATTGTGGGCCCCACACTCCCTCAAACAAGGCTGCAGACCCAACTGCTGCAGCAGCACCCCTTGTTCTGTCTCACCTTCTGTGGGTCCCACAAAACTCATAAGTGGGCCCCACTTGGTAACTCTTGGTTCTTTGGACTCCCCAACTGACCCTCTAGCTATTCCAAGCAAAGATTTGAGCTTAAGCTCTCTTGCCCCTACTTTTTCCCCCTCCAAATCTATCCCAATTTCTGTGTTGAAACATGTATATCAAGTGCTTAATTTGGCTTATTGGCTTAATCAGTGGGCTTATTTGCTAGGTTCTTGCTTATTCATGTTCAAGTAACTTGTTTGAAACAAAATCCACCCCTGTGGACCCCACAAAGGCTGATTTCCATCAAAAGTCAACTGTTTTAGCTTTTAGTGGCCATTTTGCTTATTTTTAAGCTTTGTAAAAGTTGTTTTCACAAAAGTTTCTTGTTTTTAGTAGTTAAATAGATTTCCAAAAGAAAAACCAGAAAAATCCAAAATAAAATTAAGTGATAGTTTTTATTTAATATTATTTATATTTTTAATTTTCCATTTTAGCTTTTTATTAAGTAATTTGCAATTTTATATTTTTCTTAATTTTCTTTTATATTAAAGTATTTTTAGTAATTTTTTCAGAATTTTATCTTGTCATTTAGTACTTATTAGATTTAATATTAGTTTTATTAATAATTAATTAATATTTAAGTATTAAATAGCATAATTAGTTTTTATAAAGTAATACCTAGTTTTTATATTTTTTCTAGCTTTTATAAGTTATAAAATATTTTTAGGAATTTTTCTAGAATTTCTACTGTTCATTTTCTAATTTTCTTAATTAATTTAGTTAAATTAATCATTAATTAATAAATTAGTAAATAATTAGTAAAATAGTCTGAAAACAATTTTTATAAACTTTTTATAATTTTTGAGGATTCCTGAGATGTTTAATTAGATTTGTAAATTTTACTCTAATTTTATAAGTCACTTAAGTATTATTAGTAATTTAAAATTAGTTAATTAGTTTAATTAAATATAATTAGTAATTAATTAATATAAAATGCACAAAAAGACAAAAAGATATATTTTTAAGTTTAAAATTAGTTTTTAGTTATTTTATAATTTTAGAAATTTAATTTTCATTTTTCTATTGTTAAAATAATATTATATTGTATTTAAGTTATTTAAATATTAATAATTAGTATTAAATAGTATTTAATTAATATTAAATAAGTAATTAGTGTAAAAATTTATTTTCTTTTTCTAAAAATTTTTTTTCATCCTTAGGTTTGTAAGAAAGTCATTTTCACCCCCTGAGGGTTTTCAGATTTCAGTTTTCACTTTTAATTTTGTACGTTTACGTAAATTTAAACTGAACGTACGCGTTTTTAGATTTTAAACGTTTTTAGGTATCTAACTTTCACGTAATCATCTATATAGCTTATTTATGCTATTTCTTCTTATATTCCTTAGCTTAATCACTCACAAACACTTTCCTGTCCAAATTCTCCCGATCACAAACCCGTTTGATAACAATTCACACCTCGTCGGGACATAACGACCCGGGGAAACCACTATACTTCCACGGAGATTGACTTCTAGGCTGTTTGACCTAGTTGACCATCTTTTGGACAATTTAGGTTGACCGTTTGGAGCCAATCAATAATTAACTAAGGGTTTAAACATGTAACAATAATGCACTAAAGATGAGTACATACAAGGAAGACTAAGGCGATTTGGTTGCACATTTGGGTGGATTGTAAACAAATTCTTCCTTTAAGTAAGATGCTTAAAGTTAGAAACGAAAAGATAGGCTCGGAGGGGTGTACTAGGGGTTTCGTGTACTTAAAATGAGTACAACGCTAAGGTTTGGGAAAATTAATTGACTTCGCTAGTCAAGTAATATGACTTAAATGGTCAAGTAATTATGATACGGGTTTAAACACAAGGGTGATCCTAATGCCTATTATCATGTAGTAAATCCTAACCACACGAATGTAGTCTCACTAGTGGTCTCGGGATGCATCACTAACGCAAGTTCTAGAATCTAAATACTACCGGTACACTCATAAGCACTAATAATGAATGTTTTTCCTATCAAATCTAAAGGCGAACCTCACATATTTGGGTGGAAAATTTTTTAAGTGGTACGTTTTTGTGCTAGTCATACAACTCGTATCCATGAGACGCTTGTTAAGGCTAAAGTTTCACTCCTAAATGTTGTAAAAAATTTTAAATTTGGCGCTAAAATTGCCCTAGCAAGTATTTCTCTTAGTTTTATTACACACCTACTATCAAACAAACAAACTCAAGTGCAATTGTATCCTATAAGGTATCATCATTTACCCTCCCCTAACACTTAGGATGAACATTATCCCCAATGTTCAATTGAAGGATGTAAAAGTAAAGCAGGTAAAAGAATGAAAACAAATACTCCCCTAATTCGTTCAGTGTGGATAGTGTGTCAACAAGGTTAGATCTTCCTCCAAGAAAATGAACTTTGAAAGCTTCCCTCCAGAAATATAAATCATCTTCTTGTCATATATAACCTGTTAAACCTGAGAAAACAATCAAGGCAAACCTCGCGTAAAATCGGCGGCAATCTATATATACTAAAAAAATCCTAGAAAACAAATTAAGATATAATGCTTGTGGAATGAATGTTTGCAGATTTCCTGGAGTTTATAGAACTAAAGAATCAACAAAAACTTTAAGACTCCGATTTAAACAAAACTCGCAAAATTTTTCAGAATTTTAGTACCTGACGCCGTCAGGTTGTAACTCCTGACGCCGTCTAAATGTTCCTGGAAAAATCTTATGTTAAGTTTCCGGAAAATTTGTGGAAAAACTTATGCCTTATTTCCTGGAAAATCCTGCAAAACATTATCATGACTCGATATAAGCATTTGACTCTAACAATACTAATATACATGCTCATTTAATATTGTAGTGAATCATGCTCATTTTCGTTCTTATAAACAAATTTGGATTTCCCTTACACTTAGCTTTTGCAAAATACCTTTATCTGCAATTAAGACGAAGTTAAAAACAAAGTAAAGCATTTTCACAATTTACTTTGAAACATGATTTACCAACAATAAAAATAAAACACGCATACGGAAACATATAAAATCAACCAAATAAAAATCAAACAAATAAAAACACACAAAAACATGGGTTGCCTCCCAAGAAGCGCTTTTTTTTATTAACAAGTCTTGTAGCTGGACTCAAGGTCATGGGCAATTACGTGACCTCGTCATTGGTCACATTCTCTAGGTCATCCTCCAGATTTCTATCGGGATCGCTTTCATAATGCAGGTATTTTGGGTCCTCGAATTTGAAGACATCTTCCCGATATTTGGAACCAAGCTTACTAACATCCTTAAAGAACCCACATGATAAGTCAGAGATGTCTTTACACCCTCTCCGAACATCATCATCACATAAGATAAGTTGGGAACCTAGCTTATCAAGTCCGTCGCAATCAATTCCTTCGAAATCTTTCATCTTATACGGCGTTTGGTATGACACCCTCCTAATTCCGTCTGTGAAAGTCATGATTCCATTCCGGTCGTCAACCATTAATTTAGTGATTTCACAAAAGGGTGCTCCAAAAACAACTTGTGATAACCTTGGATCGATATAATCCTCAATGTTGTCTACGATCGTAAAATCCATTGTGAATGTCATATTTCCTATGAATACCTGCACTTCATGATCTCTACCAACAACATTTTCTCCTTTATAAATCATCCCCCATCTGCAAATATTGTTATAATAGAACAAGGACATCAAATTCTTGGGTAAGAACACGTCAATGTAGACATTATCGAAATACTTGTGACCTATCATACAAGGGATTTTAAGGTTATTCGGATCACGCCGCTTTATCCTTTCCGACCTTCCATCCTGTGATCCATATACATTACAATCCAGTGATGGACAGTACTCATATACTTCCTTATTACCCTTTTGGAAAATCACTTTCCTGACACCATTGGTGAATAGTGCACTACCATCATTCTCATCAAGGATCACTCCCATTTCATTTACAAATGGTCTTCCGAGGACGAGGTTAGTCAATGCCGGCCTAATGAGTGAGTTGATGTCATTGATCATAGTTAGATTAATGTTATAGATGAATCCTCCAATCACAACAGAAACCCATTTCATTATCCTAACGCTATCGAGTCTATTACAAATAATTTGTTCAGGGAAGGCTTCATTGTAAAGGGAGAGAGGGATCGCATTTATATAGAGGTTAGGATCTAAGTAAGTAGCGGTTATGAGCTTTTTCCTAGTGGTGCACGAAATTTTAAAGACTTTAGAGTCACCTTCCTCAATCTTGCTCATAGAGGTCCCTACTATGTCCCCATCGAGTTCCTCCATAATAGATTTGTCCAGAGCCCCCGGATTTTCCTTAAGCCCCTCGGATTCTTTCCACTCGTTCATCCCTTGTGTGGTAGAGTTCGCGGGTGAGTCTACAGGGCTCTCAGCCATATCATGATCTTTCTGGGGGAATTTACTTTCAACTTCGTGACTCTCACCCCTAGTTGGTTGTTGACTCAGACCAGGCTTAGAAGGAGTTATTGCGGTAATGGTGTTCACGAAGTGGATTGGTCCTAGGGGTCAACATGGTCCTTACTGTTCTTCCCCTCTGGTGACATATGTTTGAAGAGTTTACAAGGACCCTTTATTTTTACTTGGGAGGTTGGCTGATAATGACAGCAACGGATTTGACCACTCCAGCCTGAGCCGATTTACTAGCAATGCGCTCATTGATAGCGTTCAATATGTTACTAACCATGTCATTCATATCGGTTTGTTGTTGTCTGAACTGAGTCTCCAGCATGGAAAGCTGTAACTCTTGAGAGAGGATGAACTTCCGCAATGCATCTTCATAGTTTTGCTTAAGAGTATTTTGCGGCGGGTAATGCTCGGACCACGCGAGTGGGGGAGAATCATTAAAGGATACGCTCCGAGTTTGGTACCCTTTGAAATTCGGCTTATCCTTCCATGCTTCATAGGCTTCGCCAAAATTCCGAGCCCCTTGATCAGTGGTAAGCCACCTATTCTTCGCTTCCTTAGAACGTGAGTACGCGAATTCCTTAAAAGCTCGTTTGGGAAGGTCAATGCAATTATGAGTTTCATGCGGACCACGGCATAAATTGCATAAGGAAGTGACTTTGTTCACTTGGCTTGAAGGCTTAGGAGCTTCGTAGGATTTCATGAGAAACTTGACTTGGTCCTCAAGTTCCATGATCCTACGGTCGGGAGTGCTAGAATTGTTCGAAGGCAAAGATACTGCCTTGACCGTTTTGTTCAAATCACGGGGATCATTCCAACTTTCGTTGTCATAGAGAGCAAGATCTTCTATGAATTCCCATGATTCTTCCGCACTTAGATCACGTAGCTTGCCACCGGCCGATTGGTCAATGGTTCGCCTTGTGGAGAGATCGATATGGTCATAGAAGATTTGGACTTGGAGCCAAAGATCTATGCCATGATGAGGGACTTTTTAGAGTAAGTCCTTGAAACGAGTCCATGCTTCATAGAGAGTTTCACCTTGACGTTGTTGGAACATCAAGATGTCATTTCTAAGCTGGGTAGTTCTCCCCGGTGGGAAAAATTGAGCAAGGAAACGAGAAGTGAGATCATCCCAAGAGGTGATGGATCCCGCGGGTAAACGTTCAAGCCATTGACTAGCTTGGTCATGTAGAGAGAATTGGAATAGATGTAATCGGGTCGTCTCTCTAATTGCAACATCAAGGTCTATGGAATCAACGATTTTTAGGAAATCCTTGAGATGTTGATTAGGATCTTCGGAACGAAGTCCATGGAATGCACATCCGTTTTGCACCAACCGGATGGTGTCGGATCGCAAGGGAGATACATTGGCTCCTTGAGTGAGCTCAATGGTGTTCTGATAGCCTTGGTGGCTAGGACGGGAATACTCTCCTAAAGTTCGGGGTCTAGGAGGTTGGTTTGGTTGTGGTAGGTTTTGTGGGTGGTTTTGTTATGGTAGGTTGATGGGTTCAAAGATATTACCACCTTCCATGATGTCGGATGGTAATGGTTACGAACAAAGGAACAAAGAAATGAGATATACTAAAGAAATCCTAAAAATAAAAATAAAAATCTCACTAGAAAGGAATCTAGCAAGTAGACCTAATAAAAAGAAATTCTAACCTAGACAATAACTATACCCCGGGCTGCGGCGCCAAAAACTTGATACGCGGTATTGTGCCCTCGCAACAGGTTTTACCTCTCAAGGGATCTTGAGAAGCTTGCAATCCCCACCAGCCAGTGTACCTGATCGTTGTAGTATAGTATAGTGACAAGTACCGGGGGATTGATCGTTCAACTCAGGAATAGTGTTCGTTAGGATTAGAAAGTCTACTAAACTAGGTCTAGAGGTGAGGGATGAATCTTTTTTGTATTTTTATATTTTATGAAAGCAAGTAAAATCTCGGGTTTTGAAGGAGTGGGCGGAATTAGTTGCTAGTCAACTAACCCAAATAACTAAAGATTCAATCAAAATAAAATAAAAAGAAATGAAAATAAACTAATGTGGTGGAAACAATAATGAGAAAAGATGTGTTTACAAAGATTTCATTACTCCCTAGATATCTTTTACTGGTTGATTAGCTTGTTACAATTGCATGGATGGCGGGTTATATTCCTTAATACCAGTCGTAGAGCCGTGTACAATATTCCCTAACTCTATAAGCTCCTACTTCACTCCTATGTCGAGCCGACTAAAAGCTCCTAATATGGGATCACCAGAATTCACTTATGCATTAAATACAACAAAAAATCATAGTACACCTCCGATCATGTTTCTTAAGACGTTCAAGCAAGTTACCAATTGGAAGTCTGCCAGTTTTCTTAAGCCTAACATCGAATACAATCATCCACAACAATTATAAACAAACCATCAACCAATAATCAACATCTAGGTTTCACTACATCTAAAGCAAACACAATAAAAACCTAGCCTAACATGTTAAAAGAAATACAAGCATAAGATAGAATAACACAACACATAGACATATCGTATGATTATTGGAAAATTTATATTCAATTAAGCATGGATGGAACAAGGGTTGAAACCCTTATTTTTACATAAAATTCGTCTAGGGTTTAAGCTCTCCAAAAGTTCTCCTAATGTTCCACACTTTACAATGAAAAATTGGAAAAAAATATATATAGATAATACATCCTGACGGCGTCACGTTGTAGTTTCTGACGCCATCAACTCGCCGCCAAATTAAGGATCGTATTGCCTAGATCCAATCTTGACGCCGTCAAGAAGGAATTAAGCTCTAGGTCGTCACATACATTTTGACCCTGACGGCCTTGGCGACGCCGTCAGGTCAATTGCACTAAAAATGTTCTGGGCCGTCATGTGTATTTTCCACTTCCAACTCTTTTGCCAAGCTTGACGCCGTCATGTGTGAAGTCTTGACGTCGTCAGGTACTGTTCCCAGCAAGGATTTTGAGACTTTGCCGTTTTCTTCACTTTTATGCTCCAAAAACGTCCAAAATGCTTCCTTTTCCAAATTTCTTCTCAAAAGTACCTAAAACGACAAAAGGAACGATTTAGGACAGTAATTGACCAAATAATCACGAATTCAGACTTAAATAACCCCTTAAAAGCGGTACACTTTTCGCCTTGTCACATCGCTTACACTTTTTCTAGTACAAAGCTAAATACCGAGTTCTAGTTTGAGGTAGAACCAACCTAAGATCTAACTGATCTTGACTCTACAAAGGTGCATGATGTATGGTACAATGTGTATGTTTGCTAATGATATACAATAAATAAATAAATAAATAAATAAATGATGGTCTAAGTATGCAGATGAAGACTAGCAACAAGTGGCTTGAAGCTTGATTGTCTTGTATGATATGTGGATGATCTTGGCTTGCAAGAAAATAGTTAGTGAATAATCACTAAAATGAAAATGCAAATACTAAATAACTATCAGTGGGCTGTGATAAAATATACATAGAAGAATGTATAAAAGGGTGTGGAAAATATTTGAAATGGGGCTGCTATTTATAGGCAAAATGCCTGTCAGAGTCACGTATCCGACGAATCCCTTGAAATTGGATATGTACTTTATATTCAAAGGGATCCATTGGTCTCTATAGACATGCCCGAATTTGGAAAGATTTGAACTCAATCTATCTTATCATATCTTCAAAAGTCAACCTCTGATTTAGTAAAATACTTGAAGCGACATTTCATGAAAGTCAACCATAAGTATGTTGATAAGGATTTATTTGTTACGCTTTTAGGGGGTCATTTAATCCCTAAATCGTGAATATATGGTCAAATATTGCCTCAAATCATTTCTTTTATCATTTTAGGTACTTGGGACGTGATTTCTGGAATATGGAGCATTTGGAGCATTTCGGACGTTTTTGAGCTCATGAATGAAGAAAACTACAAAGTCAAGAAAAAGTCAGGAATTGCACCTGACGGCGTCAAGCTTTAGATGTTGAAGCCGTCACTTGAAGTTGAAGATGTTGGAAATTATCAAACGAGACGCTCCAGAAACCATTGGAAGAATTACACCTCACGGCGTCAGGTGTAAATGAAAGTAGGCCATCAGGTATAAAGTTAACACGAGACGGCCCAGTGAGAATAACAAGTGACGACATCAGAGAGCTTAATTGGGCAATACAAAACCCTAGATGCGGCATTCTGACGGCGTCAGGACTTATAACCTGACGCCGTCAGCTTGTAAACTCTATATATAGTTTTGGATTTTTCGTTCATTAGGTGTGCAACTTTGGAGACAAACCCTAGTACGAATTTTCTGAGATTTCAAGAGTTCTCAAACCCTCTTTTCTCCCATGTTTTATTGAAGATAATTTATCTTTTAATCATTCAATATGTCTATGTGTTGTTAGATTATCTTTATGCTTTTCTTCCTTTTAACATGCTAGCTTAAGTTATTTTGTGTTTGCTTAGATCTAATGAAACCTAGTTATTTATTATTGATTAGTTGTCTATTGTTTAGTTGTTAGACTCGCTTAGGCTTAAGAAAACTGGCTAACCTCCTTTGTGTAACACGCTTGAACGTCTTAAGAAACGTAATCGGATGTGCACTACGGTTATATTCGTTGTATTTAATGCGTAAGTAAAGATTAATGATTCTATGATAGGATACTAAACGTGTTGTCATAAGAAGAAGTCAATATTCATAGAGTTGGGGAAGGTTGTGCACACCCCCACGACTGTTATTAAGGAATAAAACGCTTCAACTAAAACAACTGCACTGTGATATTCAACGAGTCAACAAGAGATAACGAGGGAGTAATTAAGTCTAAGTAAACACGTTTGTCTCACTATAAGAAGTCCACCACTTTACTTTTCTTGTTATTTTATTTTTTGTTTTTAGTTCAATTTGTAGTTTTGGGTTAGTTGACTAGCAAATAACTCCGCCCCTACCTTCAAAACCGAGATTTTACCTGCTTTCAAAAAAATATAAAAATACAAAAAAGAATCATCCCTCACATTTAGACCTAGTTGACCTACACTTCATTCCTAACGACACTATTCCCCTAAAGAACGATCAATCCCCTGGACATACCTATACTACACTACAATGACCAGATACATTGCCTGGAGGATTGCAAGCTTCTCAAGATCCCTCGAGAAGTAAAACCTTTTGTGAGGCCGCAATCCTCGTATCATGTATCATGGATGATGTCATAATTGTTTTCTTTTTTAATTAAAATAAAATGTAGGTATTTAGATAAAATGTGTTTTGTGTAATTTAGACTTTGTCTAGTTGCTTGAAAATGAAAGTGCAAGTAAACTTACTAAAAAGAAAGTGTTTGAGACTTGTCAAAAGAGTGTAGTCACTTGTAAAAAATAAATTATGGAGTTTCTTTGTGTAAATAACTTATTTAAAAAATGGTTTAGACACAATTATTTAAAAGGAGAATTTCATATATATTCTTGTTTTGCTTCAAAATTACATATATATTCAACATAACTTAAAAATTATATATATATCCAATCTAAAACTTAACATTTCATATATATCCAACCCAAATTAAAATTACATATATATCCAATCGACAACTAAAAATTATCATATATGTCCAATTACCCAATTTATATATAATTAAAACCTTAAAATACATATCAAATATCATTTTATTTTAAAATGACCATTATATTATTATTTCTCTTTTAATTATAATCGCACATAGAGGTGTTAGTCGGGTCCGGTGTGTCGGGTTCGGGTCAATTCGGGTTGAGGCTAAAAAACATACTCGAACTCGACCGAACCCGACTAGCCCGGGTTCTAAATAGAGTCGGGTTTGGGTATGTGTTTTTAGCCTGAACTGGAATTGACCCAAACTCAACCGACTCGACTAACACTTTATTTATTTATTTATTAATTTTTTTGGTAAAGGGGTTATACCTGGTGAATATATTAATAATAAACGAGTTAAATACATGAGGGGAGTAGTCATGAGCCATTCCGAAAACTACGTGCTTTGAACATTCTCAAAGATACGACAACCAACTAATTAGAAAACAATAAACGAAAAATCGTCATAACTTCAGCTTCTAATTAGACTCCATAAGAAAAGCAACGCAACTCAATCAGCCGGTAAGTTCCATGTAGTCTTGAGCTTAGCCATCTAGCCATCCCTCTTGAACTTAATCGACGCAAGTTTAATTCTAACCGTGTCATTAATGACATTTACAAGCTGCTTCACGTTCCTAGAGCCATTCACGTGCACCCTTATGTTTTATTATAATGAAAAGAGAATCAATGATATAATGGACATTTAAAAATATTTAATATGTATTTTAAGGTTTTAATTATATATAAATTGGGTATTTGGACGTTTGTGGGAATTTTAAGTTTTAAATTGGATATTTATGTAATAGTTAGGTTGAATATATATGAAATTTTAAGTTTTAGATTGAATATATATGTAATTTATAAGTTAGGTTGAATATATATGTAATTTTGAAACAAATATATATATATATATATATATATATATATATATATATATATATATATATATATATATATATATATATGAAATTCTCCCTTATTTAAAAGATTAAAAGCAAGTAATGTGTCTATAAAAAATACTTGCAAGTGTAAGTGGATATGTTTTGTTTGATCATTAATATAATATTTAGATATTTATTTATTCATATCTTTAGTGATATATGTGATGAGTTAGAAAGTTTTATGTTTAAAACTTATTTATCTTAGACTTTACTTAATATGTTTGTTGTCAACAACATTTAGAAAGATTGTAAAAAATAAATAAACGTTTTTACGCGATTATTTGTATTAACAAAGTTGTCAAAGCTTATGCTTTCTTAAAAACTCTTACAAGTTTGAAATGTTTTGTGTTTGCTTTTCTTAACTTGATTGAGTACGTTTGCCGGTTATGCCAAGCGTCTTAAACCTGGCGTGGGAGAAGAAAAGTTGGTCCTGTTAGTACCTGCTTGTTCTTGGCTGCTCCTCACCTGGCGCAGTTCTTACTTTCTGTGGTAGCCATTTACGTATGCAAGTTTAAAATTTTTGACAAATCATTCGAGACAGTGAAAATCATCGTATACCCCTTAACACTAAAACTAACAATTTCTACCTATATTATAAGTAGAACCCAAAAAACTGTAGATTGCTAGAAAAATGCCATGTAACCCAAACAAAATTGTTAGAAAAATGCCACATAACCCAAACAAGATTGCTAGAAAAATGCCACGTAACCCAAACCTTAGTAACTATTTGCCCTTTTTACCTACATCAACTCTTCCCACAACAATCATAACACACCTTCATATTCACCCACTTTCCTTCTTTCCCTCTCTCTACATCTAAATGTCCAGCCAACTATCATTTTCCGGTGAACCAGAGAAATTCATACTCACGAATTTTCTACGTCTCCGACACGTTAGCATCTTGACCTAACTATTTTGGTCTATACTTCCACTTCTTCAAATGCGTCTCAAGGAATTGTGTAAGCTAATCCGTATCTTTTGATTTTACTATTAGATTTCATGGGTTTATGTATTTCCTACAACTATTTGATTTTGGGATTTTGTTTTGTTCAGTTGTGATGGTTTATGGTGAGGTGATTTATGGATGCAATCAAAATAAAGTAAAATGTTTCTTTCACAATCTTTTAGCTCATAAAATAATAATGGTAGATTTTGTGTTCCATTATATAGCCTGATTATATTGTTTGTATAGATTTTATGGTGGGTTCATCCAACAGCAAAACAAAAGGTAGTAAAATTTTCTTTTACTTTTTAGTTTCGCTTTTGAACTTGTGGTGTATGTTGGAAAACAAAATTTTGTAGAGTAGTAAATATTTAGGTCGGTTACTATTTGCTTTAGATTTTTACATCTATGTTAATGGCTCTTGTTTTTAAGATTAAACTCTTTATATGTCAATGGGTAAAAAGCTTATTCAAAAATTTCCGTAAGACTCTTTAAGCCTGTTTTTTCTTTCCAAAAGCATACGCCCATGAGAATAAGTGTATCCAATATATTTTGCATATATATATTTTTTTAAATATTGAACTGATTGAAATACTTCTCTAGATTCAGTTTGTTCGAGTACAAAAGAGCTCTAAAGGTATAACAAAAGCTTTCAATATATTTTCATATTTTGATAAAGTAATGAAATATAAATGCAGAGTTAGTTTATAGTATTTGTAAATTGAACTGTTGACTATATGTTTTTGTTGTATAAACTAAAATAAACACATAGAGAAAGATGTTACTGTGGTAATTTGTTGGTGTTGTTTTTTGTTTTTGTTTCATTAAGAATTAAGCAAATCTATAAATGTATATTTAATTTTCAATGACTTAACATTGATTTGGTATTGCGTGTTTGCAGGCATAGCGAGACCTGACAAGGTATGGGCATCAAGACTTTTGTATGTTGTACAAAAGGTTCATCTCCTCAATATGGCTACAAGAATCAAGACCATATTACATTTTGTAACACTATTCATCTCTCATTTATTTAGTAGTCCGTATAATTTATACAATACTTAATTACTGTAGAAGGTAGTTAGGATATACTATAATAATAATAACAATTGTTTTTTTTCCTATGTAAATGCAATTATACTCTGTAATATGGTATTTTTGTTATTAATGAACCTAATTTCAATGTGTACAACTCAAGTCACATGTTGGGGAAGGCACATAAAAAGTCTTATTAAATGGCACACTAAATAGTGGCTATTGTTTGAATAAAAATTTTATTAGAAAAAATAGCATGTACACTATTGAGGCAATAGTGACCATGTGCCATGTTCGGTGATGTTCAATTGTTTGTACAATTGCACGAGTGTATCTATGATTTTAGATTGGAAAATGATTTGCATGACTAAAATTTATGCCTAAAAATATGCCTAATTCTAAAATGGTGACACATGGCAAAATTAGTAGTGAGGATTATGAAAGAGAAAATGTGTATTACACATGTCACATAATTAATTGGTTAGGCATAAATTTAGTCACATGAATTAGGTCCCTCTATCATTACTCTTTTAGATTTTGTTGAATGCACCAAACATAAACAAAACAGTGTATGAGATGACATACACAGAATATAGGGGGTACAGGGATGAAATGTGAAGTGTAGCAGTAGAATTGTAGAAAGTGATGTTTGAAAGTATGGTATAGAGTAGGGTGGAGAGTTGTATATTTTGACCAACTATTAACAACAATCATACATGATCTCTTATGAGTGTACTCTCAATAAAAAAAATAATTATAAAAAGAGGAGAAATTGGAAGTATTGAAATTTGAAACTATAAATGTATTACCCAAAACAAGATCCGTCAAACTAACATCATGTTTATATATTAAGAAACCAAATAACCAAATTTTCAGTTTAGACTTTGAATATCAACAATAATAAACAAAATACAAACTATGCCCAACTCTATTTTGTGGCATGTGAGTAAAAATCTTCACATTATTCTCGCAACATTTTTCACTTAATGAAGTTTTGTAACTTATACTATACAATATTTTACATATCATTTAATGTCATCTTGAAATGCAATTGTGAACAACTAAAAACATTATTTGTTCATTTAATACTATACTAGCCCGGTATTTTTTTTCAAGAACTCAGTTAGTTCTATGGGTTCATATTCCACTATCAACCCATTAACCACACATTGTCATTCACTACCACTCCCATTCTCACTTATTAAAAACCCGCCAAAAAGTTACCCCTTTAGATGTTAGATGTAGGGTATGGATGATACAATATCATGTCTCCAACCGATGAGCTACCCAATGTCAAATTGGAAACTACCAATTAACGGCTATACAGGTGATCATTTAACGATAAACGTTGATTTTCATGGGCCGTGCTTAGCACGGCCTAAAAAACTACCTAGTAAATGTTATAAAAATAAACTGTTTAGCTACCAACACATTAAGGTATGCAGGTCGTTAGTTGATTAATTTTAAAGGAGATAAGCAGTTTCAAACAAACAATTCAAAAAGGCAAATTATTCTTTAAAACATATATGTCTAATATTTGTACAAGTACTGCTATGGGTATACAAACTTTTTACACCAGAGGCAGTTTAATACAGTAAGAGACATCAGGGCAACATATCTTGATCACAATATCAACCATTGCCCCTAAAATCTTTACAAAATGAGCTTTGGTACATTTATTTCACACAACCCGAATAAATAAAAATATTCAACATTTTAACAAGCTATTTGATCTCTAAAGTTTTCAATCTGTTCAAATATGGGCAGTCTTTTTGATCTATTGGGGGCCCATACATTCATCAGCTTTTCAAGCCCGTTAACGAAGTCATCATCGAGGTCCAGTTCAGGGAGGTCCGGCAGCATGGACGCGGGTTGCCATGAATCCGTCTCCATCAATAGTTCTCGGGCCTTATTTCTGGCCTTGATGTCTTTGGATCCGGGAATCACACCATTGACAACATGTTCAAGGACCGAACAAGCTTCATTGTATCGGGCTTGCTTTATTAGGCAAAGGCCCAAATTGCAGGCCTTATTTGCATCCGGGTCAATCATTTGGGCTTTCTTGTAGACCACTTCTGCTGCCATGAAGTTGGACTTTTGCATGTAAGCCCAGCCCAAATTTCCCTGTTTAATCCAGAAAGGACAAAATGGTCATGTGCTGTAGAAATGGTAAAAATAGATGAGGTTTTCCGGTTAAGATTACTCCGGGACACTGGCGGAGCTTCTTTAGGGCTAGAAGGGGTGGTGGCCCCCCCAAAAAGATGACCAGTATATGTATATTTTATTGTATATTACATGTGAACACACTACTAAAAGAGCACTTTATGAGTTTGGCCCCTGTAATATGAAACAATTTTATTTCGGCCCCTCCAATAAACTTGGTCAAGCTCCGCCACTGCTCCGGGATGGCAAATTTTTGACACATATGTACGCAGCCTAACGGGTATCTCATGGCCATTTCCAACCCTTTCCGTGGGGCACCCCCAAAGATGTATACCTCTTGAGAGAATCTCAAGGCACATAACTACAAGGCCATTTTGGTACGGTCTACAAATTCTAATTCTTGGATCTTAAAACAATATATTACAGCAGAAATTTTATTTGTTAATTGTTGCGCAAACTGCATTAGGCTTAGTATATACAGGCAACAGGTGCAACAATTCATTACTTACTATCTCAATATCCCTTTTGTAAAAGAAGGCATATAAATATTTTCAAAAAAGATTGGAAGTATACCAGAATTCTTGCAGTTTCTTGTCTGACCGAAACTTGAAACTTTTTGCCATGAGATCTAGCAGTCTTTGTTGGTTTTCCATTGAACGCTTCACCTCTATAAATCATCCTAAGCTTTTGCTTTAATAACGCTATTTGTTCATCCACTTTCCCGCATTTCTGTTTAAGAATAACAAGAACAAACAAGTTAATTAATACTGCATCCAGTGTTGGATTCCACCAACTGCCAGTCTGCACCTTTTATTTGTCTCTTAAGATGTTTCGATGGATATTGCATGTGATATACCATCTATCAACACATCAGTTAACAATTGTATGCCATGCAATGCATGAAGTTCATTCATATATGTGCATTATATACACATGCAATATATAACTAGCTAGTGTAATCACTTATCACTACATTTAACATGAGATAGCTAGAGTTTTCTATCAAAATTCTTTATTTTCTGTTTGTCATATGATTCTATGGATTCTACAAATGAATACTGCATCTAGTATATGTCCAAACATGTGACAAACCATACTTTTGCAAGATAGTACAGGCATCTTGTACCTTTAACAAATCAATGAGGACATTATCAAGGGACTCTTGTGCACTTTTAGAACAAAGGCATCTAAAAGACTTGATCGCTTCAATGGCTTCTTCGGTTCTATCCAATTGCTTCATTACAACTGCCATGTCTTTTAAAGAACTCTCTACTCTATCTCCTGCATTTATTGCCTTCCAAAACCAAACTATTGCACCCTCTTGATCTCTTTCCACAAGCTGCATGTATTTCGTTATCAGATCTCATAAGTTAACCTTACCATTAGATAAAGCTAAACTGCTCTATTCATTTTATTCAAATATACAATAGATTTCATTAGATTTAATCATAAGAGTTTTCAAGTATTGTATGTTCATATAATTGCATTTAAAAATAATTGCACAATATTTCTTAATTTGTTTTGCAATTCTTGAAAATGTTGTTTTACATACAATGGTAAATGGTATAATACATTATCTGTATAGAAAAAAATATATAAAATAATGTTACAGATAGAATAAAAAGAAATAAGTGAAGAGAGAGAAAACAAATCATTCTTCAATAAGATGATACCACGTAATGTAATATAACAAAGAAAAAACAACAACTACATGTTATAATAAGTGTATTTTTCCGTAATTAAAGTTAATAATATAAGAGTTGAACATCTGTTTTAGTAATAAAATGATAAATTGTACAAGAAAGTGATGATATGAAAAAGGAGGGCAAGATTTAAAATTTTGTTTTAGTTACCTTTAATTCTAGTTCAAATTGCATGCCAAATGCATTACATGCTTGCTTCATGAAAAAAAATAGTAACCGAATGTTTTTTTTTTTTTTTTTTTTTTTTTTTAAATAAATATAACCCATTCACGTATTACATGATACAAGCACACGTTTTGTTAAAGATCGAAATATGGATTATTATGAGTTTTATACATTGAATACATGCGATATAAAGAGATTTTAACTACAAGATACAACCTACTTAATACACAAATTTATATGTCTAATAAATTATTTGAAAGGTAGGTTGAAACTTCAGCATGAAATACTCCATGTTCTATCCACCTTTCATTTAAAAAAATAAATTTACTATATTTTAAAATGCTAAAACATGAATATCAATGTTTTTTGAGCTATTAAATCATTCAAGTTAGGGTGGTTACTCAATAGTGTTGGAGTCAAACAAGTAACAAAAATGTGTTTGAAAAAACATGAATGTGTGGCTTAAGATAAAGATGGAGCTAGTAGAAGGGTAAGAAACAAAAAGAAAATAAATAAATAGCACTAACAAATATAATAATAAAAATAATATTATTAAGATTCATTGTTTTATGATTATGCAACAAAATCATAAAACAGCGTGAAAATTCTAGCTAATCTGATCGATCAGATCAAGAATTGTAATGGGAAAATCTGAGTTTAATTTGAAGTAAATAATATGAGTTACACAAGAATTTTATTTTCGAAACCCAATTTGGACTTTTGATGTTTCTGTAGTCTGATTTTCGAAACTAGGTTTACATAAAATCAGTCTATGGAAACAACTTTCTGGGTTTAAAAGTACGATCGTAAAAGTAAAGTCAAAAAGTCTCTTTTATAAGTTTATCTACACAATTTATTGCGTATATTATGGACAATAACCTATACTAGACGTTTAATCAAACACAATTTTTAAGAAAACACATAAAAAGAAAGATTGAATCAACCTGAGCATGTTTAGCTTTTACATAAGGACCATCACCAGATGGGACTTTATGAACAATATGAATTTGGTCATCTTCTTTCTTTCTTGAATTTACTTCCATATTCTCTCTCTAGAGATCTTAAGTTTTCTACAAAACAAACATCTATCTCTATTGTCCGACAATTATTATTGGTTATGTAGGGTGAAAGATAGAAAACTAACAAAATGAACCTGGACATGTGTATGTCTACCTAGACTTGTTGGTTATTTGCACACACTTTAAAATATTGGGCAATTTCATATTTTCCCTCTTTTTAGATGGAAATTTCAAATATACCCAAACATACATTAAAAATATTGTACATTATGCATTTTAATACTTACATTTTGTGTATATATGAAATTAATTATAAAAGTAGAGTGATATATGAAAATAATTCTTAAAATATTAGCATCGAATTATCTAATCCATTGTTTCATTAACTTTAACTAGTATAAGGAATCTACTAGTTTAACTACTCCGTAATTAATAGTTTTAAGATTATGGTTTTGAGATCTTGAAAATTAAAAGGAAAAGAATAAAAAAAGAATAATAATAATAATAATAATAATAATAATAATAATAATAATAATATTTAATATATATATATATATATATATATATATATATATATATATATATATATATATAATAAAATAATTACATTATTTTGGAGTGTTTTTGCAAAACTTTTCTTATTGAAAAAAAAAATAGACCAATAGGAGAGCTCGATTTTGCCACGTTGGCGAAATCAAGAAATATGATTTGTCAATAGAAAGTCAAAATTTAATTGATTTTAGTCAAACTTAATAAATTTGGTGGAGAAATTTGGTTAAGAAAAAAAATGCATAAAAATATAGATGTCAAATTTATTAAAACAAAAACTTAAAAAAAATTAATAAAACTTTAATGATTGAATTTTAAATAAATTATATAGAGCTAAGTATAAAATTATAAGTTTTCATGTTTTTTAATAACTTTAGAAAAAACACAAATAACCCCTTATACTTTATACCCGTTATACTTTATAAAAGACAAAAATACACTATTGGTCCCTAACCTTGTCCAAAAACATCGCCATGCACCGTACCCTAAATTTGAAAAATTGTCTCCGTGCGTCCCTCCTCAAGTTTCTTTAGGCCGATTGCGTCATTTGACCCGTTTTCCATCGGTCAACGCCATTTCCTTCCCTTATAATTTGTCTGTAGCACAAGGGTACTATCATCTTTTGTAATACCGTGTGCTATGTACCACGTGGTTTCTGCAGTAGCTACAGTAATTAGGTTTTAATAAAAGCAACTTTATTTCCCCACTCATCCCTAAACTCTCCTCTCTATCATCAAATCTTATCGTAAATATTTTCGATCAAATTTTAACGATGGCGCGATGCGGATATGGAAGGTTGGCGGTCCTAAGGATCTGTTGGAACAATGTCAATGCAGGAAGGCGTTATTATGATTGTCAAGTTGAGGTGCGTTAATGGTTGGGTTGCTTTAAGTTAAAATGTCACGTTTAGTCTAATAATTGTTTTAGTCTAATGGTTGTTTTTGATTACAAGGTTATTTTCAAGTTAGGGGTTTAAGCGTCATTGTGTTGATTTTTGATTTTTAGGGATCCGCATGTCCATTCAATGGGTGGTACGATCCACCAATGCAACCAAGAGCAAAGGAGGTGATCCTCTACTTGAGGCGGTGCCTTCACCGTAACGAGGCGGCATTACAAGAATGCGAAGCCAGCCTCATCGCTGAGACATTGGAGGCCGTCAACGCCCAAGACAGGGCAATCGAGCTAGAAGTTGTGTACCAAGCAGCTGTAGCTCAGCTCCTTCCGGAGAAGGAGAAACTTTGCCGTTTGAGGAATTTGTATGTAGTCTCCTGGATTGTCATCGTTTTAGTTTGCATATGGTGTATGTAGTGTCTTTAGAAAGACAGGTTTTTTGTGTTTTGCAAAGCTTTCTAGCAAGTAGAATGCATGTACAGTAGTTTGTTTAGTGTCTTTAGGAAGCGTTAATGTAGGTCTACTACTAGAAAGCTTTGACTTCAATGGATATGGATATAAGTATGGTATTCCTGCCTTTATTGGTTTACTATTAATTGACTTTCTAAAAGTCAACACTTATAAGTATATGTATGAAGTTGCAACAATGGGTAGAAACTGGAAAAAGTATGGTATTCCATTACTATTTAACCAATCATTTATGAATTATATAACGAATATATTCAAGTATACATTAACATCACCTTTTGTCTGTCGCTGATAAAAGTGTAGTGTGAATTTGGATGCAAGTCAAGATCATCTACTAGACAATCAAGAAACCAAATCCATGATTCTTTGTTTTCAGCTTCTACAACAGCATAGGCTAAAGGGTATATTCCATTGTTGCTATCAATACCAACAGCTGTAAGAAGCTGACCAGGAAAAGGACCCCTCATAAATGCACCATCTAATCCCAATAACTCTTTCTGACAAGCTTTGTATCCTTCCTTCAAAGCACCTAAGCAAACATACATTCTCTTGAAAACTCTCGTAGGACTTGATGGATCTGTTACAGTTTGCACACTTATCCTAACTGTTGTATTAGGATTTGCTTTCTGCAACTCTTCAACATAGTCCCTCAAAATGGTATATTGCTGCTTATGATCACCCCTAATCTCAATTTCTGCCTTGTTCTTTGTCCTTAATGCCTTTTGCATAGATACTTGGACTTCAAACTGTTTAGTCAGTTGATCTTGAACAGACTTGATTGGAATATCTGGATTGACTTGAACTTGGTCAAGAATTTGTTTTGAGAGAAACTTGTAGTTACAAGCTTTTATCTCTCTTGATTGCAAACATTTGTGTTCATCCTTGAAAGTTCTAACACTCCATACATCTTTATATGTATCTTTTGCTACATCCAACAACCATGGGCAATCTATCGGTTCCTCCTTTTGTGATTACAAATATACATCCCTTCTGCGGCCTCTAGTTAATGGACCAGTTTTCATCTTTGGTACGGTTCCCAGTCCAATACCTCCACTTGTACCACATGCTGGTATTGTTCCGACACACCTAGCCCTAATTCTTTGTTTGTCATTCTTAATGAGTTGCAATTTCCTCCAAGTTTGTATTGAATGCAGGTTGATCTTATCTTTAACTTCTTTTGCAGTTATAAGAGTTTGACCATAGAAAAAAATACTTCTGCGTCTTCTTGTTGTCCCTGCGTTAATTTTTGTTTCTTGTATGCCCTCATCTTTTTCTTCCGAATTACAGACTCAACCTCATTCTCAGAACCATTTGCAAACTCATCATCATTCACGAGTTCTGGTATCTCATTTTTCTTAAAAAATCATCTGGTATCTGGCTAGAGCTACCTATAGTGGGTATATATGGAGTATTAATCAATTTGAACATAGCAACATCAACATCAGGCTCATCAAAAATATTCTCTTCATCAACAACTCTGTTACCATCGTCAATGTTCTCAATAACATCGACATCACTCTCAGACCAATCTGTTTCACTCACATTGTCGTCACCAAACTCTTCATTAGTCTCACAGAAGAGTATTAGGTGTATGTATTTCCTCATCTTGATGACCAAACTCTTGTTCAGTTTGATATACCTCTATAGGACTACCTTTGTGGCTATGGTCAACACTAACCAGACTATCTTTTTGGCTATGTTCAACGAAAAGCAGGACTACCTATGTGGCTATGGTTAACACTAACCGGACTATCTTTTTGGCTATGTTCAACACTAATAGCACTATCTTTTTGCATATGTTGAATAGGTGGGTCTATGGTCATTAGGGTTCAATTTCTAGCCACTCAGTAGATTTTACCAAAGTATTGACTTCCAAAGGTGGTTGTCTGACTTGACTTAAAGCCTCTACCATAGGCTTTTTAACAATAGCTTCTATGAATAATTTTTTTGAGCAATATGGAACAATAGCAAGAGCTGAATTCTTCTTTGATGCATCGACCTCAGCAATAACTGTCCTAATTGACTTTGGTGACATATCATCAACATCCAAACTCGTCTTACCATTTTCAACATAAAATTCTATCATCTTATGTTTATCAACAAGATCTTTCAATATTTCTAATTTCGCAGCCTCACTTAAGCTATACAAACCATCGTCTAAATTACTACCAGGCTTAACAAAGTAATATTAATTTTTTTTTTGCCTATGTCGTAACCTAATTCATACATAAGAACATCCAACTCTTCAACTGACACACTATCAACGTCAACCAAATCAACTAAACTTTCCATACCTCCATCGTATATTCTACTAGGCCAATATTTAAAAATACCGTTGTGATGAACCCTCATGCTAAACATATTAGATCTACCACCTGAAACATATCAATAGACCAAACCACATTATCAAACCTTAATAGCGAATTAAATTATATCAGTATTAGATATTACAACGATTATAGCAAAAAAACATACCGTATTTTTTCTTAGCAGCGTTGTATGGAACGGTATCCTAAACTCGATAACCTGGATCTCTTCTTACTTTCCATAAAGTAAAATCCATGTTTTGAAATTACGAATAATATCACAATAACATGCAATGAGGGTTTGTGAATTGTGATAATTCTTGTAAAGAAAGTTTTGGGACGAAACAAAGAGGTGGTCTAGGTGTTTATGGGGCGGAAGAGGGATATGACATGTGGAAGTAATACAGAGTTGCTATACCGTAATTATGAAAAGACGATAGTACCCTTGTGCTACAGACAAATTGTAACGGAAGGCAACGGCGTTGACCGATGGAAAACGGGTCAAAGGACGCAATCGGCCTAAAAAAACTTGTGGAGGGACGCGCGGAGACGATTTTTCAAACTTAGGGTGCATGTCGATATTTTTGTACAAGTTTAGGGACCAACGGTGTATTTTTGTCATGTTTTTACATATTAACAATAAAATCTAATAAAACGTAGTATACGAGTTAGGCTATGTTTGAAAAAAGTAGTTGTGAGCTGTAGCAGTGAGCAGTAGCTGTGAGCTGTGAGCTGTAAGCAGTAGCTGTGAGCTGTAGCCACAGCTCACTGCTCACCGCTCACAACTTCTTAAATAAGCATTGGAAAAATGAGCTTTCCTAAAAAATAGCAAAGCTCACCGCTCTTTTGCCAAACGGACACTAAAAATTAAAAAGCACATTGCTCACCGCTCATCGCCCCAAAAAGCTCTGCGCCAAACATAGCCTTAATACGTGATCAGTCCTTCAAAAAAACCAAGGTAAACCAGGGGAAATTTTATAAATATAGTTAATATTTTATAAAATAAAGTAAAAGGAAATTGTCAAGAGTGGGATTTGAACCCACGCCCTTTCGGACCAGTACCTGAAACTGGCGCCTTAGACCAACTCGGCCATCTTGACTTTATTGACCTAAAATTAGTCACTAATTATATGTTTAACGCCTAACTAAAACATCTTATATTACTAATTATTTATTTAGCTAAATATCTTTGTCAGTAAAATTTTTTAGGATACATGTACGTACATTATGTTAGATTATGGACATTTTTTAGTAGTTGTATGTTAGGATCGAACTCGAGATCACGGGATTGCACACAATACGTATGAAGAGAAAAAGTAATAATTATTTATAAAATGTTATAATTAGTTATTAAACACAAAATAAATAATAGTAATTAGTATTTAATGATTAATGACTAATTATCTATTAAACGAAGATTAGAAAAGTAATACTAGGCAAAACATGGAAACAAGAGAAGGTTCCGGAAACCCTAAGGGATCCAAAACCGATCGGCATAGGGAGGTTCCACCTCCTTATGTGCCTTGAGCTCCAAGTTTTGAATAGTATATAAGCAAATCCAAGATGCATGTTTTTCTCATAACTTGTACACACACATCTTGGTGTTTTCTCTCCTCTTTTCTTTTCTTGGTCGATCCATCAAAACCAAACCCTAAGGGTTTCGATTTTTATGATCTAAAATAGTTTTGTGTTTATTACTTGCATAAACTTTTTCTTGAATTAGTACGTGTGTATAAGAACGTGAATCAAACACACTATTGTTTCATTCTTGGATTGAATTACAAAAAGGTAAGGGGTAATTCTTATAATCCTTATAAACCCTAATTAGGGTTCTTGGTTCCGGAAGATTGCTTTAATTCTTGTTCGGGCTAGAATCACAAAGGTATGTTTACTATTTAAATTATTGATTAATTAATTACATGTTATTCGATCTTATTATAATTGCTTCCGCTATGCTCACTTTGATGTACTTGGTTTATTTATATGAATGTCATGATATAATAATTCCAACAGTGGCATCTAGAGCCGTTATAATGTGTAATTAATTATCGAAACGCATAAAAATTGGATCTTGATTCGTTTAGTTACATGTTTTTAGGGTTTATTTGTTAGATTCCTAACCCTAAAATTTTTATGGGTCGATTGACCTATTTAGGGTTTTAGGGTTTATGGTTTTTAATTTTTAATATGATTAGAAACCCTATGATGTCATGTAATTGTTATGCGTTTTAGTAAACGATCTAGGTGCAATATGTTAATTGTTAAGCTAAATCCATGAAAAAGTGCATATTTGCATGGATTTTTATATTGTGTAATAATTTAAATGGTTTAAATTGTTTATATGAATTAATGGTTAAGTTATATCGAAACATGTAAATTTATTAATAGATGCCGAATTGGGGAAGACTCCAATATTAAGTAATCAATTATGTGCTATGTGGTATTTATTTAATTTTGGCTTACGCAATCGATTTATCGATGTATGTGGCTCTTTTTCCAAGAAGAAGAAAGCCCTAATTGAATTAATACGTAATACACCTAGATTGATTATTAATAGGACTATTGAATAAGATTTGCATGTGGCTACATGTTTTATACATATTTAATTGTTATGATTATGTATATTTGTTTATTTAGTTGTTTTATTTTTTATTGTATATTACTTGTTTTTGTTTATTTATTGTGTTAGACATGTTTATAAACGAAAAGGGTAATTTTTGAATAGAAAAATAATACGGACTAAATAATGGCGAAATTGTTTTGGTTTTTAAGAGTTTAAATCTCAAAGAATTGGTTAATTGATGTTTTTGTACGTAATGGTTAAATAGGCTCGACCGAAGTTTACACACTATAAGATGGGTATAAGGATGGCAACGCATTAAATTGTGGCCTTAGAGAGACAACATTCTGTCTTAACGCTCGTTTATGTGTAAATTAGACTTACCGAACAACCATTACATGTACATTGTCATCTTAAGGGTGAATAATCCACAATTCCACAATGATTATCCGAAACACTAAGCTTTCGGGCTTATGCAAAAGTACGATATAGTGGACGATAATTGATGGTTATTCTTTAATTGGTGAACCCGATACCTCAATCAAAAATTTGTTATTTTACTCTTAGCTAATTGGTAATAAAAATGTTTTGTAAAACCAATGTTATGAAGTTGTATGCATGCTTCTTCATACATTATTTTGATCACATCAAAATATTAATACCCTTATAAAATTAAGTCGAATGCCATCTAATTAAGAACACTTGAAGTTGTAATTTACGTCATGTGAGAACTTGGCGAGATTGCAATGGAGAGGTAAATTTCATAAATTTATTGCTAGCAGATCAACTGATGTGATGGATTTGTGAGTTTACAGTTTTTAAGTTAGACGACTTAAATTGAGTAGGAAGTGAGATCTTGGACTCAAGGCATTAAGATGGGGATTAAACATGCTTTCATTACAAAAGTTTTGTGATTGTAAATCCCATAAATCTAGGAATTGCAATATGATATTGGCAATTATTGTTCGACAATTACCTTGTTCAATACTATCATCACTAGCAGATCAACTGATGTAATGGTACTATGTCAATTAGGATCCTAGCTTTAAGAAAATACTATGGTTTATATGAATATTTACCAATGGGTATTTTGTTTTCTTAAAGATCTAATTATCGAAAATACTGAAATTGAATTTTGTAATTCGTTTTAATGTATTAATGCAACGTTCAAACCGTAAACATATTTTGGGCTTTGGTAAATTGATCTAGTTCTGTTTTCAAACAAATGTTTGATTAAGAAATATTTACTTGAAAGACAAAAGAAGTCTCCTTTCTATGAAGGAAGAGTGAGACACAATCCTATTCCTTATCATGAATGAGAAAGGATAATAGGAATATTAGATATGTCTAAATTCTAATATAACTCATAGCAAATTTTAATGGTTAAGAAAATTGCATACATTTTTCATAGGGATTTTATCATCCTCATTCGGTGATCAAATTCTTAGTAACAAATATGATATTTGGTTAATAGAAAATTATGTATGACATTTTCTGAGTTATTATAATTAGAACCTATACTAATTACTGCAAAATGTTAAAAGACAAACTAGTTGTTTTGACTATTTTAAAGGTGCTACATACATTGTAGGATGGTAGACCTATTAAGGAAGAAATTGCATGCCCAATTTTTCAAGTTAATAGCATTTGGTGGATAGTCCATCATTCGATGGAGATGGTGTAAAGATTAGTGCCCCGACTCCCCTTGAGAAGATCAACACCATCTAATTCTCTAACAAAACAGGTGTGCTTTCTGAAAGTGACTTCGAGATCTGAGTCACATAATTGACCAACAGAAAATAGATTGTGCCCAAGTCCTTCCACGTAGTAAACTCTGGATATAACAATGTCTCCAAAGACGTAATCACCATAACCCATTATAGATCCAAAGTGGTCATTCCCAAATCTAACCGTACCAATAAACTTTTCCACGAAATTCTTGAGCCGCCAGCGATCTCCAGTCATATGTTTTGAGCAGCCTGAGTCCAAATACCAAAGGACGATTTGTACGACCTGCATTTGAAACCAGACAATCGTGGATAACTGAAAAAGCTGGAGCCCCACACACATTTGGGGTCCGTTTGGTTAGCACACACAAATATTGGATTATCATATGTTACAGATATCTTACTGGAGTATTCACATTTTGATGCACTAGAACTAGGAGTAGCATTCATTGCTTCTATTGGAAATAGTCTACCGGTAGGTCTCCACTTCCTAATAGGCACAACTTTGGAGTTAGTGATCCTAGTCATTGGGCACTTTTCCCTTAGAGTGAATTTCCTTCCAGTAGGTCTCCATTGATAACCAACATTAGTGAAAACTTTTCCTGTTTTATTCCATACTTGTTTTGCCCGTTTAACACTAGAGACATTCATAGTTGGAGATTTCATAATGGATTTAAGAAAGGACACAACACATGCATCATGATTACCATAAAATAAGCATTTGTTACAAGTCTTACAAATAGCATCAGAATTCGAATTAATTACATCATTGTTAACACAAATGTTTGAATCAACTCGATTCCTTTCACTAAGCATAACTTTATTGTTCCTAGATGATTCTTCTACTTCCTTCATAAGTGTACTCTTAGCCGGAAAAGTCCTATCATTCTTTGTATTGCACTTAGGCTGTGACTTGCTAGCGTTAGATACACCTTTTACTCCTGTAGAAGCAATGACGGGAACATTAGTCTGATTAGTTGCTACTTGTTTACCGGTGATGAAGATGGAGGATTGTGACATGGTTTGGGGAAAATCAACTGTGACACGCTTGTTGCCACTGTTAGGGTGCAATGCAAATGTCCTATCCGACTTGTTATCATTCTTGGGGCATGATCCTATAGCATATTCTAATAATTCCTGGGCTCTATTAGTGAGGAAGCACGCACCAATAATAACATCATCAAGTTGTTTAGAGATCCTCTCATCTTCAATGGTTTCTCTAAGTATGGCCAGACAATCCTTACGATTTCTAAGATAGTTGTTATGAACTAACTTATTGTTCCTAAGGGGAAGAGAGACATTCACAGCATCACACGCATATTTCTTACAAGCATGTACATTGGAAATTGCATGATCACATGAAACGACGGGCATTTTACCCTTCACCATGGTCTTTAGATTCTTAATTTCATTTAACAAAGAAGTGACTCTTTCATTGTTTTGGTCACGTGTTGTTTTAATAGACTCAAACAATTCTTTATAACGTTGTTTAGCGTTAGACATCTCAGCACGAAGCCACTCATTTTCATGTTGTAATTCATTGATAATGCCCTGTTTTTGAAAGTTTTGAGAATCTATCGACTTCTGGTAATTGGTATTGGTCACATCGCTTTTGTTCGATTTTAATTGTGCAATTTGGACCTCAACTTCCGAATCGTGTTTGAGTGAGCTTGAATTACTTCATCCTTTTTGGCTAATTCAAAACATGTATCAAACTCAGGAACATCCGAAGATGTCTTGGCATTTGATATTTTTATGCTTTCTTTTAGATGTTGATATTTTAATTGTAGGTTAAGATTATCAACTTCTAGTTTTGAGAAATTCCTGACCATGTTATCATGGTCGTCGTTTTGAATTTTTTCAGTAAGTTTGTAATTCTCCCCCTCAAGCTCAATTACACGATTCTGGAAAACATTCAAAGTAACCGACATTTCATGGAATTGTCGAGCAGATAGTGCAGAGTCGGTAACAGTATAAAACACATCTTTTGCAATGTAGTTAGCAATCAAATTTTCATTCATGATGAGAATGTTTTTCCTGTCAATTTCACTGTATTTGAGATCAATAACTAATTGGTTACCCTCACTTTCCACTTCATCAAAAACCTTTTTCATTTGAGTCACATCATCATTAATGGTGTTTTTAAGGCCCTCAAAATGTTCTTTGAGAAGTTTAAAAAATGGCATAACTTCAGTTAGGTAACACTGTTTTGTTTGCTCAAAACCCCTTTCCCCTTCTGTAATCCCTGTAGGTGTAATTCTTATTTTACAGGTTTTCTAGAAGTCATTGAACAATTGACCTAGCACATACAGCCCAATTAGAGTATTACATTGTGTGGGAAGAGTGAAAGGTACAAGGTGCCTAGTTGTGTTCAGGGGGTAAGTAGTTGGGTCAGCGATTCTAAACATAGTGCGTGTGTTACCTACAACTCTTTCAGCTTGCATTTTCTCAATGTCAATATTCCAAAACACTTTTTCAGGAAGAATTCTCTTTTGAGGAACAAAAATTGCAGATTGATTGTCATTCGCATAATCATAGTGAAACACAATATTCTTAGCAATGCATTTAGGATCCTTTAAACGTTCAGCAAGTTTTACCCTAGTTCTATCCTCTGCCTCATTGATGTGGTCATAAGATCGTGTATCAGGAGGGGCATGATTAGGTTCAAGCATAGTGTTTGCATCATATAATGCAGGTTGTGCACCTAGACCAATTCTAAGGTATCTTGCTTTGGGTTTGGAGGTATCTTGTTCACTAAATTCATCCCTTAGTTTCCTATGGTTTTCCATCATTTGAGCAGATTGAATGGTTTGGCCCTGTGTGTACAACTTATCTTCTAATTTATTTTTCAACAATTTTAGCTTTGAGAAATCATTTAGAAGTTTAGTTTCTTTATCTTTGAATTCTAGTTTGATTGAAGTCAAACCTTTTTGAACCTCTAGTTTTTGTTTGATGGTTTGATCTAATTGGTTCTTTAAAGAAACTAGTTCCTTTTTCAATGATTCTTGTTTGGAATTGTTTTCAGATATGTAAGTACGCAGTTGCCATTCCATTTTATTCTCACGTTCATTCAGCTCAAACTTAGCACGCTGCTCATAAATATTCACTTGATCCTTAAGGGTGTTAATTCTAGTGATCAGGGAATCATCAGGGTTGTAAATCGTGTGCTCATGTACCTCATGTTCACTAGAATCAATAGACAGCATGTCACTTGGTACAACTGGCGGTCCATTGTCATTCACATACATTTCATATGGGATATTATTGGTATTACCCATATCAGTGACGTATGTGTTGACAATATTCTTGAGTTGTACAGAGTCACATGCCCCCTGTACAGTTGTAGGATTATTCAGATCATGATTAGGAGATGTTGGTACCTCAGAGATAGCAGATGTGATGGATAAATCAGGATGCTGTGAAGAGGAAGCAGCTGCACACAGATTAGCCATGAAAATGGTTTGATCAGTAGGTTCGTCATCCACGTCTGAGTCAAATGCATCACACTCTTCAACTTAAAAGATATTCGGGTCATTAAGAGCCATATCCTGAACAGGCTGATCATCCACATCAGCATCAAAGGTGTTCCCATCATTACCCGCCAGAAAGAGCAAAGCTTCTTCATCCAACACTGTCCCATTTTCTTGTGCCTGCATCAGCAACATCTTGTCTTTGAAGTACTAAGAGTTTTGAGGACGTTTTGGGAGAGTGCAATTCCTAGCAATATGACCCAACCCTCCGCAGTTATAGCATTTCGGCTGCTTAGCTTGTGCTTGAAGAGCATTCCCAACTCTGTACTGCCCATTCTCTCTACCAGCATTTCTTTGGTTGAAGTTCTGTCTTCCTTGCACATTCTGTACCACCACCCGGCCATCTTCAATGACTGCCTGATTACGTGGATTAGATGAGATTCTAAGTTGGTTGTTAGTAGATGGAAGTGCAGCCCTGAACTGTTGGACCAGTAGAGAAACTTGGTTGGAGAGATTATTAATCATCATGTCAGTGTGAGAATACCCAGAATCAAGTTGTGTATTCAAAGCAGATGGTGAGGGAGTTGATGATTGACTATTGGTTGGGATAGGCCTGGAGGATGATTGTGATGGTTGAGATTGATCATTAGAGGTTTGATTAGGTTGTAGAACATTGGAAACAAAAGCAAGAGATTCATTTGTTGCAGACGGATTGAGCTTTTCTCGCGTTAGCCGATCATAAGCAACATTTTTCTCATGTTGTTGGAGATATGCATAAAGCTGTTCATGATTGGTATGCCTGAGACCTTTGTTGAGCTTAACAGCTGTGACAAACCGATCCCATTCTGGTGCCATGTTTTTCACGAATTTGGAATTAAGCTGTATGTTGGGCATTGTCATCTTGATGGCTCTCATATCATTGACCAGCTTGTGAAATCTGACGTAATAGTCAGTGATGCTTTCACCTGGATTCATTTTGAAATGCTCAAATTCATCGTATAGCTGAGACTCACGATCTTCTTTAGTTAACTCAGACCCTGCAAGAAGCATTTTGACATTATCCCAGACTGCCTTTGCTTTAGTGTTGTAGTTGATAAGTTTGTAGACATCTTTGGGAAGCCCTTGAATGACGATATTTGATGCTCTGATGTCTGCATCATAGCGTTTCTTTTCTTCATCAGACAGCTCATTGTAAGTGCGAGGTCTATCAGGACCAAATACGGCCGGTTGTTGATCAGTTGCTGCTGCAACCGTGTCTATAGTAGTACCCATTTGAAAGGGTCCCTCATCGATGGATTTCAAGATGTTAACCCCATTTTCTTTACCCAGACAGTACAGACGAATCCTTTATGCCCATGATTCATAGTCAGTTCTGTCCAACATCGGAGGTCGGGTGTCAGACCCCGCAGCTTGAATGTCATCAGAAGAAGTCGCCATCACAAAATAGAAATTACCAAACCACAAGGTGGGAGATACTCTCAATGTAGAGTACTAGTCGCAGAAAAACTTAACCGCAACTTGACCTAACCGCAGAGAAGTTAACCACAGTAGATACTAGTCGCAGAACCCAAATCGCAAGACACAAACCGCAGAGAGTACTAAACCGCAGACAAATTCCAACCGCAGAAAAATCCAGTCGCAACCTGAGCAAACCGCAAACCAAGGAAACTGACCGCAGAAAGTACCAAACCGCAGAGAACTCCCAACCGCAGAAAAGCTAACCGCAATAGACTAATCGCAGATAACTAATCGCAGTGACAATGGTCCAAAACTGTCACTATCTTTGCGTTTTGTTTGTATTCCCAAAATAGTAAACGCAGTCAAACTAACCACAGATTATAGAACCTAAACGCAACAAAGCAATGTAACAGTAGACTTAACCGCAGGTAAGAAATACGCCCAAAATCACCTCCAAACTTCAAATAGATTAAGGAAATGGTACCACAAACTAAACTACAATGTTCCAAAAACACTAATGAACATAAAAGTACATCACTAACATGAATAACAACACTAGAGAAGATCTAACTAAGAGGTTTTACAAGAAAGTTACACCAAACTCACAAAACCACACAAAATACCATCAAATTCGATTCTACAAGGTCCTAAGATGAAACCTTGGCTCTTGATACCAATTGTAGAATATTAACTATGTTGGAAACATGATTGGTATAGTGTGTGTGTGGCGTTGGATAAGAAAGAAGGAGAGGAGGAAGAGAGGAACCTTGAGAGAAAAGAAGTAATATTAGCTTGAGATTAAGTGAAGGTCCAACCCTCTCCACATGTGGAGAGGGGTATTTATACTTACAATATAACGCCCACTCCCGGGCTGTGGATCAGACATACAGTGGGTGAAGACCCGTCCTTCTTTCACGGTGTTACTTAAACTAATGCTAATTAACTAATAAACAAACTAACTACGAGCTAACTTAATGCTATTACAATCATTAGGTGACCGAGACTTTTACAAGAATATTTGTATTCCTAACAATATTTTTCTTAATTTTCTTTTATATTAAAGTATTTTTGATAATTTTTTCAGAATTTTATCTTGTCATTTAGTACTTATTAGATTTAATATTAGTTTTATTAATAATTAATTAATATTTAAGTATTAAATAGCATAATTAGTTTTTATTTAGTAATACCTAGTTTTTATATTTTTCCTAGCTTTTATAAGTTATAAAATAATTTTAGGAATTTTTCTAGAATTTCTACTGTTCATTTTCTAATTTTCTTAATTAATTTAGTTAAATTAGTAAATAATTAGTAAAATAGTCTAAAAATAATTTTTATAAACTTTTTATAATTTTTGAGGATTCCTGAGATGGTTAATTAGATTTGTAAATTTTTCTATAATTATCTAAGTCATTTAAGTATTATTAGTAATTTAAAATTAGTTAATTAGTTTAATTAAATATAATTAGTAATTAATTAATATAAACTCCACAAAAAGACAAAAAGATATATTTTTAAGTTTAAAATTAGTTTTTAGTTATTTTATAATTTTAGAAATTTAATTTTCATTTTTCTAGTGTTAAACTAATATTATATTGTATTTAATTTGTTTAAATATTAATAATTAGTATTAAATAGTATTTAATTAATATTAAATAAGTAATTACTGTAAAACTTTATTTTCTTTTTCTAAAAATTTTCTTTCATCCTTAGGTTTGTAAAAAAGTCATTTTCACCCCCTGAGGGTTTTCAGATTTCAGTTTTCACTTTTAATTTTGTACGTTCACGTAAATTTAAACAGAACGTACGCGTTTTTAGATTTTAAACGTTTTTAGGTATCTAACTTTCACGTAATCATCTATATAGCTTATTTAAGCTATTTCTTCTTATATTCCTTAGCTTAATCACTTACAAACCCTTTCCTGTCCAAATTCACCCGATCACAAACCCGTTTGATAACCATTCACACCTCGTCGGGATATAACGACCCGGGGAAACCACTATACTTCCACGGAGATTGACTTCTAGGCTGTTTGACCTAGTTGACCATCCTTTGGACAATTTAAGTTGACCGTTTGGAGCCAATCAAATTTTGGCGCCGCTGCCGGGGAGGTTGTGTGCGTATTTAAACGTATTTGAAGATTGGTGAATCGGGATATACACCCATTGTATATTTATCCATCCTTGTTCATATTTTCTTATCATATAAAAACAAAACAGTTCACGAAAACATTTTAAAATCAGTTTTCAACGAACACAAAAAACCCAAAAAGATTTTCTTTCTTATTTGTATATAAAATGTCTTTCCAAAAATTCAAAAATATTCATCTTTACCCTCCTACCCTTTTGATTCTCCATTCCTTACCCTCCCAAACCTTTTGATTCTTTCTATGTCTCATCCACACCTTCTTATTTGTCAATGGTGTGGTAATTCTTATAATGGTGGTAATTGCCCCGGTTGTGGCATGGTAGAGTCAGGAAACGGGTCTGTCTATAACCAAGATCCCTATTCTTACCATGACACGACTGATTTATTCCATCAGCTACCACACCATGAGACTCAGCAGTTTTACTGTTGTGAGTACTGTGGTGGTTCACACTACAGTTCTGATTGTCAATCGGGAAACACGCTTGTCTATGAGCAGTTTCCTGATAACGATTATGACTCTAGCACGTACAACCCACAGCCACATCAGTTTTACTGTTGTGATTACTGTGGAGGTCCACACTTTAGTTCGGATTGTCAAACAAGGAATCCATTTCCTTGTAACAATTACGATTATTCGTTTTCAAACCCACCTCCACCGTACCAAATGATCCAATCAACTCCTCATGATACTGAGCAAGACCTTTTACTAAAGGCTCTTGAGATATTTGATGCGTGGGGATCGCACCAGGCTTTACCTCTCGAGTGATCGATGTAGTATAGTATAATGACAAGTACTAGGGGATTGATCGTTCATCTCGGAATAGTGTCGCTAGGATTAGAAAACCTAAAGACTAGGTCTAGAGATGAAGGATGATTCTTTTTGTATTTTTTAGTTTTTATAAAAGCAAATAAAAATCTCGGGTTTGAAAGAGTTGGGCGGAATTAGTTGCTAGTCAATTAACCGAATACTAAAGATGCAATCAAAATAAAATACTAAAAATGAAAATAAACTAATTATGCTAAAGTTGTGAGCAATATGTGGGAGAATTGTGTTTACTTAGATTTCATTACTCCCTAGATATCTTGTACACGTTAATTACTTGTTATAGTTGCGTGGATGACGGATTGTATTCCTTAATACCATTCATGGGGTGGCGTACTTACTTCCCTAATCCTATGAGCGCCTACTTCACTCCTATGTCGAGCCGGCTAAGAAGCTCCTAACATGGGATCACTAGAATTTGCTCATGCATTAAATACAACCAATAAAACCTAGTACACATCGGTTCATGTTTCCTAAGACGTTCAAGCATGTTACACAAAGGAGATCTGCCAGTTTTCTTAAGCCTAACATTGAAATCATTCATCCATTGCAACCATAAACAAGTAATCAACATATAATTAACATCTAGGTTTCATTACATCCAAGAAAACACAAGATAGATCTAGCCTAGCATGTTGAAATCAAGACAAGCATAAGATATAATCAACCAACACATAGACATATTGATTGAATTAAGAGAAGACTTATCTCAATTGAACATGAAAGGATTCAAGGGGTGAAAACCCTTGAAAACACTGTAAAATACGACCTAGGGTTTACAAAGTTCGGCCCTAGTATTCTCCACACAAGTTCCTCCCTTATGAATGAAAAATAGAAAACTATATGTAGATTTTGATAGGTGACGGCGTCAAGAACAAATGTCTGACGCCGTCATCTCGCCGCCAAATAGTTTCTCGGACTGCCTAGATCTGGGTCTGACGCCGTCATGTGTACTCCTTATGCAGGCCGTCACCATATTAACTCTTGACGCGCTTGTTGTGACGCCTTCAGGTTTTCACTGGGTCGTCACGGATTCTACTCTTGACGCCGTCATGATTCTCTTCTTGACGCCGTCAGGTACTGTTCTCAGCATGGAAAATTAAGTCTTTGCCGTTTTCTTCACTTTTATGCTCCAAAAACGTCCGAATTGCTTCCTTTTCCAGAATTCACTCCCAAAGTACCTAAAATCACAAAAGGAACGATTTAGGGCAATATTTGATCAAATAAATTCAATTCCAGGCTTAAATGACCCCCTAAAAGTGGTTCATTTTTCGCCTCATCAATATTGAAAGAACTTAAGGAGGAGTTGGTTACTGCATCGTTTCAAGACTCTCGTGAGAAATCTATGGCAGAATTACTTGCTGAAGAATAAGAGGCTAGAAACAAAAAGAGTATGGAGGAATTACTTGTCGAAGAACAAGCAGCTATAACACGTGCCAAATTTCGTAAAGCTGCTCTTCTCAATTGTGATGATGATAGTGATAATGAAGATACCCTTGATATCCTTCAATTTTATAAGGGTTCGTCAGATTCATCATTTGTGATTCCTTCCATTGAAAATTAGGGAGAAAATAATGAGACGGAGAAATTACTAGCAGAAGATCAAATGGAACTCGTATAATCCATGAATGCTAGTCCTTCTCAACTCCCTCAGTCTGATATCACACCAGAAGTTCACACTCACTCTCTTAACATGGGGGATGAGCATCTTAGCACTGTTCCTGATAAGGAATCGGACGAATTAATAAAGTCTAGTGTTGAGAACCTTGTCCTAATCCCAAGAGAGTCACAGGGAACTTTTGATCATGTGTGTGATTTACCTTCCCCTTTTGAGTGTCCAAAAGATCAATTTGAGACTTTCTCCGATTGTAGAGAAGATTGTGCATCGTATGGAGACATCGAGTGCGTTGAGGCATCAGTTCCACATTCTGATGCTGATCATCTTCTTGAGGAGTTCACCGATGAACTCACTCACATCAATCCACTTCCAACGGGAAGTGACGATGTTCTCTTTGACTTTGAAGCCGATCTAGGAGAAATTGAAAGTCTCTTATATCATGATCCGTCACTCACTTCTTATCCCATCAGTCCAAATAGAGAATATTAATCACCTTGTTCCCGAAACATTTAATGCGACTTTCACCAATCCTCTGTTTGAATTCGAATCTGAATTCACTATGATTTCTGATAATCCAATCTTTGGTATTCAGAATGAGGAGAGTGACGAGTGTACAATGGAACAAGAGTTCACAGATTCACACCATGTGAATGATTCTCTTCATGAGGAGTTCTCCGGTGAACTCACTCATCATATCATGACTCCTCCGAAGTATGATAGCCCGGGGGAGATGCACTCAATCATGAGAATTTACAAATTCCCACCCTCATTCCTGGGATATTTTCAAACCCAACGAGCTTAACCCTTGAAATCCAAATTCAGGCAAATGAGCCTACTTTTGAGGAAGAAGATCTTATCATGATTTTCATCATGGTTTTCTTCATTTTCTTCACCTACAGGGTGACTTCTCCTCTTCTTCACTCCTTCGGGAATGAAGATACCATCTTTGATCCTGGCATTTCCATTTACCATTATCTTGAGCCGGGTATTTATCTCATCGGTGTGGAACTTTCACGTGCTTCAAATGTTTGTCCAAACATCTTGAATGAAAGTCCGATGGAGATTGTTTCCCCCACATCATGCTTCCCCATGAACAAATGAATTCGGGGTCGAGTCAAGCTAGCGACTCGGTAAACAAAAACAGTAGCATGCTTATAGGGTTTTCACACTAAGTGTGGGGGAGTACCCCTGCTGTGGTTACCAATAGAGTGAAAAATGGTATTTCCACATTTAGCTTGTAATGTTGCCCTTTTACGTTCAAAGAGTCAGCATAATAGCCAGGACTTTGAATATTGAGGACAATATTCAATTATAAGTGTGGGGGGGTATTCTAGCGAATTTTATCACATTTTACCTTCTAGTACCCCCGTTTTTGGCAAAAATTTTAAATTTTTTTCACTTGTGCTTCAAAATTTTGTGTGGTTATCAGTCCGCCATGTCTAAACGACAAAAGGATTGGCTAACCCAGGAGCAAACAGCTGTTGGTAAAGATATATCAAATCCGTTTATGGCTGACAATTTGCCCAAAATTGTATGGTATCTAGACTCGCCATATCCTAAAAAGTGAAAGAGTTGGCTAGCCCGCAAGATTATGGCTTGTGGTAAAGGCAGTGGAAAAACCATAATTGGTAATCAGCTCACCAAGATGTTGACTATGTCCATCAAGAGTTGGCTAGTCCAGAAGCAAACGGCTTCTGGTAAAGACAAATCAAATCCGTTTACAGCTGGTGGTTTGCTCAAAATCACCTGGTTATCGGTGTACCATGGTTCTTACCTGAATTGAAACATTTGGCTACTCCAGAAGTAATGGCTTTTGGTAAAGAGATTCAAATCCATTAAGTTTTCGCAAAAAGATTGCTAGGGACTAGCAATAGTTTAGTGTGGGGGATTGATGAGTGCTCAAACACTCATCATTTTTGGTCAATCTGAACTGCAAAACATCCAAAAACACTCAAATATGCATCAAAATACTAAAAATATTCCAAAATTGTGTTTTATATATTTCAAATGCAAAATGATTAAAAACAGATGAAAAACGAACAAAGTTTGCAAAATTGGCAGTTTCAGTCCCCCAACTTTAAAAAATTGGCAAAAATAGTCCTTGAGCACTTATTTTAAAAGAAAAGTCACCAAAGGTCCTTTTGAAATCATAAGTTGTCATATTTAGTCCTTTGGTGAAAAATTTCAAAAGTTTTGAGAAATTTGTAATTTAGTCCCTGGAGTTTCACAATTGGCAAAAACAGTCCCTGGGATTTCAAATTTTGGAAATTATCATTTGTGGTCCTTTGGTTACTTATTTTGGCAAGAATGGTACTTGGGTGGAAAGTTTTGAAAAGTTTACAATTTTGGTCCCTCAACTTTGAGTTTTGGTGTTTTTAGTCCCTGGGTGTTTTAAAATGGAAAAATAAATTCATGGTCCTTGTATTATTGGAATATGGCAAGTTTGGTGCTTAGGAGTACTTTGGGGAAATTGCAAAACCAGCCCCTTGGATTTTCAGATTTACATATATGGTCCTTGTGAATTTAAGCTTAACTAAACAACCAAATCCCTAATCTACCAAAACTACCCCATCCTATCCATTGGCCCAACTACAAAACCAGCCCAACCCTTTTAATAAAAACGCCCCGGTCAACCTCCCAGGTTTGACCACCATCCTCCCCAAAAACCTGCTCCCTGCTTCCCTCCATGTCTCCCCCCTCCTTTTCCACATTTCCCTCACCTTCCACCTCAATTGCCCCTCCTCCATTAAATACACCAACCCACCATTAATTGTTCTCACTTATAACACCAACCCCCACCAAAACCTGTCAAATTCCATTTTCCCGCCAAATTCAATTCCAACGGCTCAGATCAATTGAAGCCCATCCAAGAGTCAAAAGATGGTGGGAAAGTCAGAGTATCACTCCAGGGCTTATAAAAGTAAAGAAAAAAGGAGAGGAAGACATTAGTTAGGGTAGTATAGTTTTATCTTAGTTTATGTCATGTCGACTTTATTTTAAAACTCTATTTCTAGTGTAATTTTTATTCTCAGTGTAATTCTCAGCTTAATCAAGTGTACTTTTGAAGTTTTATAATACCAATCTCAAAGTTTATAAGTTAAATTCCAAATTTTACATTTTCAAGTGAAAATTTCATTTACTGTTATGTTGTTGAAAATTGTTGTTTAAGTAATAATTCAAGTTCATATAAGCATTCTATAAGCTTTTTATCAGTTTCCTTAGCATTCCACTCAGTTTCTAGTTAATAATAAAAAATTACCAAAAATACAAGAAAAATAAAAAAAAATGGTGTTTAAAGAAGAAGGAAGCTGAGTGCTATGGTGTGTTGGGAATTCTGTGTAGAAAGAATTCTGCTGCTGTTTCTGCTGAAAGGATCCTGCTGAAGAGTTGGTTTCTGCTGAAGCAGTGTATCTGCTGAAGACATAGTTCAGCTTTATTAGTTTCTGCGGATATAGTATTTCCGTGTTTTATGTAATGTAGTTTGGATATGCATGAGTTTATTTAGGAAGTGATAATGCATATCTTTTAGAATTTTTAGAAGATACGTTTCTTAAGAAACGGTTTAGGGTTCCTTGAGTATAAAAGGAACACACGGTTTATGTATTGAACAACTCTTAGAAAATTCTTAATATAATTAAAAGATCCATAGAGGATCAAGAATTCTTAGTATCAAGCTTGTGTTTTGTTTCCGCTTTATAAATACAAGTTGCAGGGATTATCTATTAGAGTGTTATTGATTACAGTAACATTACTAACGATTCTAGAGTGCTCAATAAGATCTATCAAGGTCTATAGCTCAACAAGTGGTATCAGAGCCTCGAGAGAGTCTCTGCCATACTAAGAATCACAAATCTTACACATTTACAATCCAAACAAATCAACAAACATGCCTGGATCAGATGATGAAGTAGATACAACCCAGACCATTAACACCACTTCTCTTTAACAACTCAATCTCTCAAACAGTAATGCTAAGTTTCCATACTTGAAGAATGCAGAAGATTACCATCTGTGGTCCATGAAGATGCAGAACTGGATCACAAACATTGATTGGAATCTATGGGAGGTTGTTAAGAAAGGGAATAGTCTGAAGAAGCATGTTACAGATGCTGATGGAGTTGTTACTATTGTAGGACCCAAAACTGCTGAAGAGATTCTGGCTGTGCAGAGGGAGAGTAAAGTAAGAACTATTTTGCTCCAAGCTATACCAGATGACCATATGGGTGACTTCCATTTTATGGAGGATGCCAAGGATATTTGGATGGCTATAAAAGCAAGATTTGGTGGGAATGAGAAATCAAGAAGGTTGCAGAAGTCTTTGCTGAAGCAGAAATTCCAAGAATTTCAGATATCTGAAGAAGAGGGAATTCATAAGGGTTATGATAGATTTCATCGAATATTGAGTCAACTTAATCAGTTGAAGGCTAGACCCGACAATGAAGACTGCAATTCTAAGTTTTTGAGATCTCTGCCACCATCTTGGTTACAAGTTTGTATTGCTCTCAAGACCAAAGGTGGGTTGGACATGATGTCTTTTGATGACCTCTACAATAGGCTTAAATCACTTGAGCCTGATGTTAGAATTCCCATTCGTCCAGCCACTCATTCTGCATTTGTTGGTGCCTCTTCTAAACCTGTGCATCAAGCCTCAAGTTTATATTCATCAGGAGCATCTTCTCAAACTTATAATCAAACTGCTCCAAAATCAAAATCAAGTAATGTGTTGGAGGATCTTATTCATTCATTTGTGGCTGAATATGAACCTCAGCAGTTTATTGCTTATGAGGACTTTGAACAGGTAGATCCATTGGAAATGGAGGAGATGCACTTGAAATGGGAGCTTGCAATGATCTCAATGAACATCAGAAGGTTTGAAGCCAAGTCTGGAAGAAAGTTTGGTTTTAATGGCAAAGAAGCTGCAAGGTTTGATAGAAGGAAGGTTAAATGCTACACTTGTGGTCAAGTGGGACATTTTTCAAGGGAATGCAAAGATAGAAAGGCTGGAGATGAAGTTAGATATGGTTCTTATCCATTGGAAGCAGGGAATACCAAGACTGTACCTTCAAAGGCCATGGTGACTCTGGATCACCAAATTGATTGGGCTGATCATGAACCTGCTGGAGAGGAAGCTGCTACTTCTTCACAATTGAATCTGCTGGCATTCACACTTTCAGAAGACAAGAAGGAGCAAGTCTCCTTGATGGGAATCTCTCAGGTAAACAACTGTGTGTTTGGATGTAGTGTAAGATACAATGAGCTTAAACAAGAGTTTGATGAATTGAAACCAAAGTACAATGAGTGCTATATAGAGGTAGAGTCTTATAAAATGGCCTTAAAAACATTAGAGAAATAAAAAGTATGGTTTCAAAAGAATCAAGTTAAATATGAAGAAAAAATAAGAGTTCTAGAAAGTGATTTAGAGGTTGCTAAGATAGAATTAAAACGTACTGAAAAAGAGAAGTCTGATTTAGATAAAGAAAAACAAGAGTTACAAGCTAAATTAGATAAAGAGATAACTGGTCGAATGAAATGGCAGGAAGGGGCATCTAATTTGAGTAAATTAATTGATGGTCGTTAATCTGTTAGGACTAGACAGGCATTAGGATATGAGAAATATATAGACCCTGAAGAGTTAACCTATCCTGATATGTCTAGTGTTTTTGATCCTGAACCAGCCTTAGCTTATCAAACACCTGTTAAATATGTTAAGGAAGGGGGAATGAATGCTGTACCTGGACCTATAAGAGGAGAACACATGCCTATAGACTTGTCCAAACCTTCTGACTTTGATGGATCACATCATTTATATGGAAAAAAGTCAACTGACTTTCAAGACCCTATTGTGAAATCTAATGACTTTGTCTCTTGTTGTAACAGTGACAAGTCTTCTGATGAAGGGTCTACCTCATTTGCTAGCTGTGATTCAAGTGAGAAGTCAGACCTGCCCAAGACCATGCCCAAGACCACTCCCAAGACCACACCAAAGACATCACCCAAGACTTCCCACAAGCCTTCTAGAGTTGCTGCTGATAACAAGACAGTTTCTACTGAAGACTTGTTTTTCAATTCTTTGCATAATAATACTTTTGGCTTTGTTAAAAACAATTCTGTTTGTCATGGTGATTTGAATACTTTTTCATGTTATGGAAATTCTTTTGGTTTGAATAAATCTTCTAAAAAGAAGAAGTGTTTTGTGTGTGGAAGTAAATATCACTTGATTAAGGATTGTACATATCATGAGCAAAGAATGGGTGCAGGTGTTAGTCAAAGAAAAACTAGGCAAATGTGGAAGAATGTTAATGACATACCATCTTTTGTTCCACATCAGCAGAAACCTAATTCTGCTGAAACTCATTTTTCTTGGAGAAAAACCAGTACTAGACCATATGTCAGACCCACTAGTTCTTTCTTTTATAATGATTATTGGCCTAATCACTTTGACTCAATGTGTAATGGTGGTGGGAAATGGAATACTGCTGTGAAGCCCTCAGCAGGTTGTTCTTGGACTAAGAAGGGACCTAATATGCATTACAGGCCCAAGAACAATGGTGGATCTAAAACATCTACATGGCCTGTTACTGATGATCCACAAGGCAGGCTCAAGTCAGCAATGACTTGAGTCTCCAATGTGTACTAATATTGTATATTTTGTTGTTGTTGTAGGGACATCCTTTGAAAAGTACTGAAGTTGGCATCTTTGATAGTGGTTGTTCTAGAAGTATGTCTGGGAACAAGGATAAGATGCATGACTTTGAGCCCATTGAAGGAGGTGGCACTGTAACCTTTGGTGGTGGAGATGGCAAAATAACAGGGAAAGGAACCATAAAGACTCCCTTGTTAGACTTTGAAAATGTTTACTATGTGGAGGAACTGGGGAATTTTAATCTTATCTCAGTATCACAAATTTGTGACTCTAAGCATAAGGTTTTCTTCTCTGAAGATGAGTGTCTTGTACTTTCCAAGGACTTCAAACTCCCAGAAGACACAACTGTATTGCTGAGAGTTCCTAGAACCTTCAACTTATACACATTCAATCTGAATGATGTTCAGCCTGAAGGTGATCTAACATGTTTGGTTGCCAAAGCTTCCCTGGATGAATCTAATAAATGGCATAGAAGAATGGCACATGTGAATTACAAGACCATCAACAAGTTATCAAAACTTGGTCTTGTTCAGGGCCTTCCTTCTAAACTCTTCACCAATGAACACAACTGTATTGCTTGCAACAAGGGAAAGCAACACAGAGCCTCCTACAAAACAGTCCAAGCAGTGAGCTCCATTTCAGAACCTCTTCAGTTACTGCACATGGATCTTTTTGGTCCAACCCCCATTAGAAGTATTGATCACAAGTACTTCTGCCTGGTTATTACAGATGATTATAACAGGTTTTGCTGGGTGTTCTTTCTCAAAACTATGGATGAAACAACTCCAATTCTGAAAGAATTCATTATCTTAGTTGAGAACCAGCTGAATAAAAAGGTTAAGGGAATTAGGTGTGACAATGGTACAGAATTCAAAAATGTTGTATTTATAGAATTCTGTAAGTCTAAAGGGATTAGAAGGGACTATAGTACTCCAAGAACTCCACAACAAAATGGGGTTGCTGAAAGGAAAAATAAAACCCTCATTGAGGCAGCAAAATCAATGCTTGCAGATTCCAAACTACCCACCATGTTTTGGACTGAAGTAGTCGGTACTGCATGTCATGTTTTGAACAGGGTATCCATCACTAGACTTCATGTCAAGACACCTTATGAACTTCTCACTGGGAAGGTTCCACACATCCGTTATCTTAAGCCTTTTGGATGCAAGGTGACTATTCTGAATACTGCTGATATACTGGGTAAATTTGATGGGAAAGCTGATGAAGGTTATATAGTTGGGTATTCAGCTCATAGCAAGGCCTATAGGGTTTATAATCTGAATGCTAAAAAGATTGAAGAGACCCTTAATCTGAGATTTCTTGAAGATCAGCCTAATATTCAGGGTCAAGGCCATTCTTGGTATTTTGACCTAGACTATTTGACTGATTATTTGGGTTATACTAGGCATGCTTCTAATCATGATGCAGGTACCAAAGATTCAAGTTCTAACCCTGCAGGTTCCATGGATGATGACTCAGAATGTGAGTCTGAGCCAGAAGAGAATACTTTTGTTGTACCATCTTTTCCACCTAACCATTTTGTAGGTAATCACTCTACTGCTGAACAAGATGATGAGTCACAATATGCAGAAGATCTTGCAAGATTGCAGAAGTAGGAACATGCTTGCTACAAAGGAAGCTCAGAAACTCAATGATAAGGTTACACAAGAGACTGAGGCTATCCTACATCAGTCAGCCCAAGCAGTCAGTGGAAACAAGGATACTGCTGAAGGCACACCTCTTCCCACTGACAATGTCAAAGATACTGATTCTGCTGATGTTCAGTCTGCTAATTCTACTGAAGTCTCTACAGATTTTGATAAGCCCTTTACCAGATTTCCTAGTCCTTCTGACCTTGGAAATTATCAACCAAAGCCTGGTTTGTTTAACTCAGCCTCTTATGACACTGAGTTTGAGCCTACACTCACCAACATTGATGCCAACATTGATGTTCCACCTACAGCTACCAAAAGGATTCACAATGCTCATCCCCTATCCAAGATTATTGGTGATCCTAAAGACCCTGTTCGAACTCGAAGCACTGTCAAGAATACAAAATATGAAGAAGTTGCTTTTATCTCTTATGTCTACAATCAAAAGAGGAACAATCACACAGACTACAAACATTGTCTGTTTGCATGTTTTCTTTCTCAGATTGAACCAACTAGTGTTCCTCAAGCACTGGCTGATTCAAGTTGGCTTGAAGCAATGCAAGAGGAGATGCTGCAATTTAAGAATCAGCAGGTTTGGATTTTAGTTCCTCTTCCTGATGGGAAATATATCATTGGGACAAAATGGATTCTGAAGAATAAAAGAGATGCCAGGGGTATTGTGGTGAAGAACAAAGCAAGACTAGTGGCTCAAGGTTTTAGACAAGAGGAAGGCATTGACTATGATGAGGTCTTTGCACCAGTGGCCAGAGTTGAAGCCATACGGATATTTTTGGCCTATGCCTCTTATATGGGCTTTATGGTTTATCAGATGGATGTAAAAGGTGCTTTCTTGTATGGAGAGATTGAAGAGGAGGTTTATGTGACTCAACCCAAAGGATTTGAAGACCCTGATCATCCTGAGTATGTCTACAAAGTTGTCAAAGCTCTCTATGGACTGCATCATGCTCCCAGAGCTTGGTATGCTAGACTCTCCACATTTCTGCTGCAGAATGGCTACAGAAGAGGTGCCATTGACAAGACCTTATTTCTCAAGAAAGATTCTAGGGATATTATTCTTGTGCAGGTGTATGTGGATGATATTATCTTTGGTTCTACCAAAGAAGCCTGGTGTAGAGAGTTTGAGGATTTGATGAAGGGAGAATTTCAGATGAGTGCCATGGGAGAACTCACTTTCTTTCTGGGTTTGCAAGTTCAGCAGAAACCTGATGGTATATTTATACATCAGGAAAAATATGTAAAAGATATGTTGTCCAAGTTTGCTATGGAAAATGTCAGGACTGCCACAACTCCATATGAGGCTCCCAAACCAAAGAACAATCTTAATCCTGATCTTCCTGTGAATGTTCATTTATACAGGTCTATGATTGGTTCTTTGATGTACTTGACTGCCTCAAGACCTGATATCACATTTGCTGTGAGTGCATGTTCAAGACACCAAGTCACTCCACTTACCTCTCATATGAATGCTGTCAAGAAGATTTTTAAGTATCTTAAAGGCCAACCACAATTAGGTCTTTGGTATCCCAAAGAGTCTCCATTTCAACTAGCAGCTTATAGTGATAGTGACTATGCTGGTGCCAATTTGGATAGAAGATCCACAACTGGAGGTTGCCAATTTCTTGGAAGAAGACTGATTTCTTGGCAATGCAAGAAACAGACTATTGTTGCTACCTCTACTACTGAAGCAGAGTATGTTGCTGCTGCCAACTGTTGTGGTCAGGTTCTATGGATTCAGAATCAATTACTGGATTATGGGTATAACTTCATGAATACTACCATTTTCATTGACAATCAAAGTACCATTTGCATTGTTAAAAATCCAGTTTTTCATAATAGAACCAAACATATTGAAATTAGACATCATTTTATAAGGGATGCCTATGAGAAACATTTGGTTAAAGTGGTCAAAATTCACACAGATGAAAATGTGGCAGATTTATTAACCAAGGCATTTGATGGACCAAGGTTTCAATATTTGGTGGTCCATATTGGCATGTTAAACCCTTAACTGCAAAGTTTAAGGGGAGGCATAAGCCTCAGGGGAGGCATATGCCTCAGGGGAGAATGATGCCTGTAAACTTTGGATTATTTGTATATGTTGTATAATTTCTGAGTTTTTAACAAGTTTTTAACACTAACCCTCTAACAGTTGTGCAAGTTGTTTGGTGTATTTGCTTGTTTGGTGGTTGTTTTGCAGATGTTCTGAGAATGAAAGTTCCATGATTAATGTCACCAAGAGCTAAAGTCAAAGGAATGTGGTCAATATGCTGAACATGGTTTCTACTGATCAATTGAATCATGCTGAAGGTCTTACACAATGGATAAAATCAACTAAGATCTTTTCATTCATTCATAGAAACAAGTTACAGCTTACATTCAAGTTGCAATTGAGATACAATGACCATTCCTAAACTTTTGGCTAATCCAGTACTACTAGCTTCTATCACTTATTACAAAATACTTGAGGCTATGACAAGTACAATGAAGAAGCTGAAGATGAAAATGGAAAAAGAAGAGAAGGAAGAATGAGAAGATGTTCATGAATCAAGGTCAAGAAAATACTCAAGAACCTTGTTCCATGGTTACATCCCTCAGTCACCTACTTCTGCTTCTCATTTCCCTTACGTATGATCTCAGACCTCTTGCTCTGTCTAATATGTTCTTGATGTGGAAGACCAGGTCCTGGAGCAGGAAGATCCAACACCACATTTTGTAATGTTGGAAGAGATGGATCCCTAGTACTTGATCTTGGTTGGGATCTCTCTGGTGTGGAAGGAGGAAGAAAGGGTGGATCTTCAGGTTCTTCCTCTGAAGAGTCTTCATCAGAGGTATAGATGAAGGGAGAGACAAGCTCTCTTTCAGCAGGATTGGGTGCATTGCTTGGTTCACCCTTCAAGTGAGCATTCTATTGTCTTTCTTGTGCAGCACATCGATTCTTCAATGCTCTTGCAAAGTCAGAACCTTCAAGTCCCCAAGGATATGGTGGTATATCCTCTTCTGATGATGAAGAAGAGGAATTTGAATCTGAGGTTTCTGGGTGTGAAGACATGTTTTGAATGGTGAATTGGGATTAATAGAAATTAGGGTTTGAAAGATAATTTGGGAAAGTTGATGAATGAGATGTGTGATTTGGGGTGATTATATAAGCTAATTTTAGGAGTTACGATATTAAATGCGAGTTGGGTGGCACAGTAAAATCAAGATATTGACCGAAGATATTTTTACCTTTGGTTGATTCTGCTGATAGTTGACTGTGCTTCAGCAGGTTTGACTTTCATTACTGCTGAAGGGTTAATTTTAAAATTAGAAGTTTTGTCAGACTTGGTCAATAAGTTGTTCCGATAATTTTGACCACGATTGGGGAACTTCCAAATTTAACTCACTCTGCATATCTTTCCGAATCAAAATTATTCGCTTATCACTTCAAATAAACCCATTATTCTTTGGAGAAATTCATAACATTCTCACACACATTCAGTCAAATGGCTCAACTTGATTGGAAGGGAGATCATAACAAATATGCTATTCTAACAACAAAGAAGGGACATGAAGAATTCGATTTGATGGTGAAATTTCTGCAAAGGTCGAAGATTCATTATGCTTTAACCTATTGTCCCAATTTGGTGTGTGAATCCTTGGCGAAGCAATTTTGGGCATCTGCTACTAAGAGATCTGCTACAGAGATTGTAGCTAAAATTGATGATGTAGAATATGTGGTGACAAAAGGGTTGATAAGGACAAAGCTTCAGTTGGATGATGAAAATGGTGTGTATCATTCCAACACTGCAGAGATTCTTGCTGGGTTAAGAGAAGCTGGATATCAAAGTACTGATACATCAAAGTGGCACAAAAATCAATTTTGTCTAAAGTGGAGGTATTTGGTGCATCTACTGCTTCAATGTATGAGCAACAAGTGTGGTGGATGGAACCAGTTCTCTCTGCAATTGGGTTGTGGTATTGTTTGTCTGTCTAAGGGTGAAACTTATAATTTTTCTAAGTTTATTTTTGAAAATATGCTAGAAAACATAGATAAGGAACAGCATAAGTTTTTAATGTACCCTAGATTCTTACAGATTATCTTAGACATAACCACTGAAGATGTGACCCATATACCCATTAAAAGTCTAGGTTCTAAGTTGTTTGCCTCAATGAAAACTAATTATACTGGGGAACATTATCCTATGTTGGAAGCAATGTTGCCACAAGGCAATGCTAATGTAGTTGAGGGTGATGATGCTGGTAATGTGCCTGCTTCTAATGCTGCTGATGATGGTAATCCATCATCTTCTGGTGTTGCTGCTGATGGTATTCCTTCAGTGGTAATGGAGGAAGCGCCAGCTACAACTGCTGAACCTTTACCTGATTCTACTGACTTACCACCACCTACCCCTGTACACATGTCACCTAGCCCTACCATCTCACCAGTTCAGGATGCTCCTTCTGAGCAATTTCATGAGTTTGAAGATGATTTACAGACTCTTGAACCTGAACTTAATAAACCACCTTCACCTAGTTCTTTGGGAGAGCAAATTAATGTAGGTTCTCCTAATGTTGTACATGAGTCTGTTTCTCCTGCAGGGTTCAATGAAGCTCCTCATACCACTGAGCAATCTGATGGTAGAGCAGAGGACCCTATTACTCTCACATTTGTATATGAATCTCTTAACAGGTATATGAAAATGACTGAAGATCTCCAGAAAGAACTTGTTGAGACCAAGACTACTCTTGGTAATGAGATTCAAGTTCTGAAAAGCAAAGTCAAAGATTTGGAGACACAGCTGAGTTAGCAGAAGCAAAGCAAAGATGGATTGGACTCTACTGAAGTGGCAAAGGAGGCAAATTTGGATTCTCTTGAGATTCTAGCTGAAGTTGCTAGACAGTCTCATGTTCTTCCTCCTAAAGCTGCTGCAGCATCTCAATCTAAACCAATCATACTAGTTCAAAGAAGAAGTACAAGACAGTACTTGGCAAGACAAGCTGCTGAAGCTTCAAAAGTATCTGGTAATGATAATGATGTGCTGATGACTGAAGCTGTGGATATACTTCAGGAGAAACAATCATTCAGAAGGGTTACTGCTGATCAATCTGCTGACAAAGGAAATGCATCAGGGGAAACATTTTTTGTAGCTGGGAAAGAATACATGAATTCTCCTGTTCATCATTCATCTGAGAACATACAAGTTTCTACTGATAAAGAGGTTCAAGATGTACATGATGAACCTATGGCAGATGTGCATGTGTCTAATGATGATGTTGCTGAAGCTAATGTTTCTCATGATGGTTTGGATGAGCTTGTAACTGATGAAGATAGAGCTGGTCAAGGTAGATTATTACAAGAATGGGAAAATTATATGAAGAGTGCAAATCTTGCTAAGGAAGTACAAGCTAAGTTTGATGCAGAATTAGATTCAGAGACTCAAAGATATGCTTCTACCTTACCCATTGCAAGACAAAGGGAATTGGATGCAGCAGTTCTAGAGTTTGATGAGTCAGACTGGCAGACTATTGGAAAACAGATGCTTGCTAATCCTACTGTAACTGCTGATCTTTTTGGAAAGAGAGTAGAGGAACAAGATTATGAATCTGAGATTGTAAAAATGTTAAAGATGAGGAAGAAGGCAGCTGATGAATTAAAAGCTAAAGCAAAAAGGGACAAACCCATGACTCAAGCACAGCAAACAGAGTATATGAGAACATATGTGAAAAATCAGAGCAGCTCAGTATATAATTCTGCTTGGTCTAAGAAATATGTATGGGGACTTCCTTTTAACAACCTAGTTGAGATTTATAATAGAATCAAAACTAGGAATGCTAAAGCTGGAATGGATGCTTCAAAGAAAATTCCACTTCTAAATGTTGCTGAGGATTCTTCTGAGAATATTCATATTGCTGCTGCACAAGTATCTTTACCTGCTACTTCTACTGGTGTTGATGTTTCTATGGATAAAGGTAAAGCCAAAGTAACAACATCAGATGCTCCAACTAGGAAGAGAACTAGGAGACAATTGGAGCTGGAAAGATTAGGTGAGGAGACTGCTAGAAAGTTGACTGAAGATCAAGAAGATGAACAAAGGGCTGCACTTGCTAGATTTCATGATCTGAAGACAAGAGAAGTTGAAATTCAAGCTGCTAGGAACAAACAAATCAGGAAAGCTATGGATGAACAATATGCCTCTGCTGCACTTGAATCTTCTGAAGATTCTGCTGATGACCAAATGGATACTCCATCAGTGGATACTGAAGCCGCAGAAGGTGATTCTGCTGAAGCAGCAGTTCATGATGCTATTTATGTTCCTGGAAGAAGAGGAAAGAGAATGGATAGAGTAGGATCATTACAAAGTCTAATTAATGTAAATGATTCTGATGCTACATTTATAAGGGAAGGATCATCTGATGATTGGCCAGAAGGAACTAGAGTGGTTCTAGTGAGTTGGGAGTTAAGTCAAGATGGTCAAATCAATATCATTCATAGATTGGATAAGTCATCCATATCTTTTGTTTTTCTTCAGCAGATTCTTCATCTTGTAAATTATCAAGATTTGGTCACTCTACATGAGTTGGTTACTAAGTATTATGCCACTCATCCTCCTGAAGGTTCTGGATTGTATTTGTTGGGTGATCTTCAAGTATTGTTTGATTCATCTACTCCTACTGGTGCAAGTTATGATATATGGAAGAATAATCAGAAATGGAAAGTTCAGAGTTGGAAGTTCTATCCTATGTCTTATGTACATGTGCTGGAAACTACCACTGGTCTGAGGATTATCATGGATATTATTCATAAATATCCTTTGAAGGTATCTTTGATGGAGAAAATGTTACAACAGAAGTTGGAAATTCCTCCTGATCCAGCTGGTAATACAAGATTGTTTGCTGAATCTTTGGTGAAGGTTTTCAAACAAAGGATTAAGACTTCCAGAGCAGCAGTTGAGTAGATAAATTATGTTGTATATGTATTTTATTAATTCTTGTAAAAAAAAAAAAAAAAAAAAAAAAAAAAAAAAAAAAAAAAAACCTAACATATTGTTGTATAGTATTTGTCTGCAGGTTTGGTTATCAACTTACCTGATGTTGATTATTCCATCATAAAGTTGGCTAGTCCAAAGGGTACAGCTTTGGTAAAGACACATCAAATCTGTTGATAGCTGTAATGGTTTGCTCAAAACCATAGGGTTTTCAACTCACCAATGCTTTGTTGCTGAGTAGTTGAAATGGTTGTCAATTGACCATGGATTTTTCCTTTATGGATTCTGAATAATTGGCTAGCCCACATGTATATGGCTTGTGGTAAAGGCAGTGGAAAACCATATTTGGTAATCAGTTAACCAAGATGATTTTCATCAAGATAATTGACTAGTCCTGAGCAAACGGCTACAGGTAAAGACATCTCAAATCCGTTTATAGCTGATGATTTGCTAAAAATCATGTGGTTATCAGTGTACCTTTGAACACTTAGCTACTCCAGTAGTGATGGCTATTGGTAAAGAGACATCAAATCCATTATTTTCAATGATTCACCTCTCACAGGAGTTAACACACCTGGAAGTGATGAGAATAGTATGAAACTAATTTGTTTTGATGTACATCTAGTCATTTGTTGCTGCAAAGAATGGAGCTTTCAAGTATATGCTGATCATAGAGATTCTGCTGATGATAATTCTTTGCTGGTGCTCTGTTACAATCCTCTTGGTATGTTACTTTAAAGATCTATTAAGAATCTTGAACTTAACTAGGTCAAATTCAAGATTAGGGGAGGATTGTTGGGAATTTTGTGTAGAAAGAATTCTGCTGCTGTTTCTGCTGAAAGGATCTGCTGAAGAGTTGGTTTCTGCTGAAGCAATGTATCTGCTGAAGACATAGTTCAGCTTTATTAGTTTCTGCGGATATAGTATTTCCGTGTTTTATGTAATGTAGTTTGGATATGCATGAGTTTATTTAGGAAGTGATAATGCATATATTTTAGAAGTTTTAGAAGATACGTTTCTTAAGAAACGGTTTAGGGTTCCTTGAGTATAAAAGGAACACACGGTTTATGTATTGAACAACTCTTAGAAAATTCTTAATATAATTAAAAGATCCATAGAGGATCAAGAATTCTTAGTATCAAGCTTGTGTTTTGTTTTCGCTTTATAAATACAAGTTGCAGGGATTATCTATTAGAGTGTTATTGATTACAGTAACATTACTAACGATTCTAGAGTGCTCAATAAGATCTATCAAGGTCTATAGCTCAACATGGTGTTTTGGATTAATGTGGGTTTAGCACCTCAAGGGAGGTAGTAGGGAATGTTTTGGTCCCTGGAAATATAAGTTCATGTTCAGGATCAATTGTAAGTCTTTTTATACATTTTTGCAAATTCATGCACTAGTGCTACTAAACCTGTTATATATGTTGATTTGTGTTTATTTAGTTAATATAAGTTGATTTGTTGCTGAATGTTACTTAATTGCTCATTGGGACCTTGGTTACTCAGCTTCTCCATGTTCACTGCTAATTTAGCTTTATTGCATTTTGGTGTTCTGAATGATCTTTGGTCAATCTCACTGCTCAAATAGCTTTTAAGATAGATAGGTAATTCAGTGGGATCATTAGTTTGGTAAGTCTAAGCTTAAGTTTCAGATTTGTAGTGTAACTGTGCACTTAAAGGGGTGTTTGGATTTGTTGGTTAAAATGTGAGTTTGCTGGATTTTGTTGTTAGAAATAATTGAGAAATGTTTCAATAGGCAGTATTAGTTCATTTTAACTATAAAATCAGTAGGTCACTTGTTTAAAAGTCAAAATCCCATATTAAGCCTCATAATAGTTAACTGTTGTGGACTTAGGATCCTTGATCTTGCAAATGAGTTCATTAGTGGTTAGTATTACTTAAATTAGCTTCATTATAACTTATAACAACATAAGAAATCATTTAGGGTCAGGAGAATTTCAATTTGGTCAAAGTATTGCAAAATTTCAAAAAGTCAAATTTGACCCATTTGGCAAAAATCCAAAAGTTCTAGGAATTTTCATGATTTTAGTATTAGGAATTAGGACTTGATCTTTTCCCAAGTGAGAGTCTACCAGCTTAGCTTTAGGAATCATCCATCACCTTATTTTTAGGATTTTTGTGGTGGCTTTTACAGGCCCTCAAAGTAGCCCACCCAGGGCTGTTTTACCCAAATTCCAGCCATTTAGTTTTTGATTTTTCATTTCTTCGTTATAAGTCCGTTTGACCTGTAATTTGGTTTGTAGCTTATTCTTTTGCTTATTTACTTAGTGGTATTTTTATTTTAATTTTTAGATTTTTTTACAAGGGTAAATCACCATTTTTAGGGCTGCAAAACTTGATTTCAGCAAATACTTAAAAGGGGTGTTTGGATCAGTTAGTTTCAAGGTGTTCTAGTATGTTTTTGTGGTTGTTAATAGTTCAAATATGTTACTTTAGGTTCTCTTAGGTCAGTTTAGCAACAAAATCCATAGCTTTTGTGAAGAAAAGTCAAAATGCTTGTTTAAGTCCATATTTTCATTAACTGTTAAGTTCCATTGTTCTATAATCAGTCAAACTAGTTCTTTAGATGTTGAAGTGGGTTAAGTAAATCTCATGGTAGCTTATTTTCACATTTTTAGCTTATTAGAAGCAATTAAACTTCACAAAAGTCAACATCTTTCAAAAATCTCAAAAAGTCAAAAGTGACCCTTAGTAGAAAATCCAAAATTTGTGAGAATTGTTTTGATTTTTGTATTTGGTATTAGACCTTGAAACTTTTTTCTAATTGTAGCCCCCCAGCTAGTCTTTGGTGTCCTATTGTCCTTATATTTTTGCAATTTTTATTGTGGGCCCCACACTCCCTCAAACAAGGCTGCAGACCCAACTGCTGCAGCAGCACCCCTTGTTCTGTCTCACCTTCTGTGGGTCCCACAAAACTCATAAGTGGGCCCCACTTGGTAACTCTTGGTTCTTTGGACTCCCCAACTGACCCTCTAGCTATTCCAAGCAAAGATTTGAGCTTAAGCTCTCTTGCCCCTACTTTTCCCCCTCCAAATCTATCCCAATTTCTGTGTTGAAACATGTATATCAAGTGCTTAATTTGGCTTATTGGCTTAATCAGTGGGCTTATTTGCTAGGTTCTTGGTTATTCATGTTCAAGTAACTTGTTTGAAACAAAATCCACCCTTGCGGACCCCACAAAGGCTGATTTCCATCAAAAGTCAACTGTTTTAGCTTTTAGTGGCCATTTTGCTTATTTTTAAGCTTTGTAAAAGTTGTTTTCACAAAAGTTTCTTGTTTTTAGTAGTTAAATAGATTTCCAAAAGAAAAACCAGAAAAATCCAAAATAAAATTAAGTGATAGTTTTTATTTAATATTATTTATATTTTTAATTTTCCATTTTAGCTTTTTATTAAGTAATTTGCAATTTTATATTTTTCTTAATTTTTGTTTATATTAAAGTATTTTTAGTAATTTTTTCAGAATTTTATCTTGTCATTTAGTACTTATTAGATTTAATATTAGTTTTATTAATAATTAATTAATATTTAAGTATTAAATAGCATAATTAGTTTTTATAAAGTAATACCTAGTTTTAATATTTTTCCTAGCTTTTATAAGTTATAAAATATTTTTAGGAATTTTTCTAGAATTTCTACTGTTCATTTTCTAATTTTCTTAATTAATTTAGTTAAATTAATAATTAATTAATAAATTAGTAAATAATTAGTAAAATAGTCTGAAAATAATTTTTATAAACTTTTTATAATTTTTGAGGATTTCTGAGATGTTTAATTAGATTTGTAAAATTTTCTCTAATTTTATAAGTCATTTAAGTATTATTAGTAATTTAAAATTAGTTAATTAGTTTAATTAAATATAATTAGTGATTAATTAATATAAAATCCACAAAAAGACAAAAAGATATATTTTTAAGTTTAAAATTAGTTTTTAGTTATTTTATAATTTTAGAAATTTAATTTTCATTTTTCTAGTGTTAAAATAATATTATATTGTATTTAAGTTATTTAAATATTAATAATTAGTATTAAATAGTATTTAATTAATATTAAATAAGTAATTAGTGTAAAAATTTATTTTCTTTTTCTAAAAATTTTCTTTCATCCTTAGGTTTGTAAAAAAGTCATTTTCACCCCCTGAGGGTTTTCAGATTTCAGTTTTCACTTTTAATTTTGTACGTTTACGTAAATTTAAACTGAACGTACGCGTTTTTAGATTTTAAACGTTTTTAGGTATCTAACTTTCACGTAATCATCTATATAGCTTATTTAAGCTATTTCTTCTTATATTCCTTAGCTTAATCACTCACAAACACTTTCCTGTCCAAATTCTCCCGATCACAAACCCGTTTGATAACAATTCACACCTCGTCGGGACATAACGGCCCGGGGAAACCACTATACTTCCACGGAGATTGACTTCTAGGCTGTTTGACCTAGTTGACCATCCTTTGGACAATTTAGGTTGACTGTTTGGAGCCAATCAATAATTAACTAAGGGTTTAAACATGTAACAATAATGCACTAAAGATGAGTATATACAAGGAAGACTAAGGCGATTTGGTTGCACATTTGGGTGGATTGTAAACAAATTCTTCCTTTAAGTAAGATGCTTAAAGTTAGAAACGAAAAGATAGGCTCAGAGGGGTGTACTAGGGGTTTCGTGTACTAAAAATGAGTACAACGCTAAGGTGTGGGAAAATTAATTGACTTCGCTAGTCAAGTAATATGACTTAAATGGTCAAGTAATTATGATACGGGTTTAAACACAAGGGTGATCCTAATGCCTATTATCATGTAGTAAATCCTAACCACACGAATGTAGTCTCACTAGCGGTCTCGGGATGCATCACTAACGCAAGTTCTAGAATCTAAATACTACCGGTACACTCATAAGCACTAATAATGAATGCTTTTCCTATCAAATCTAAAGGCGAACCTCACATATTTGGGTGGAAAATTTTTTAAGTGGTACGTTTTTGTGCTAGTCATACAACTCGTATCCATGAGACGCTTGTTAAGGCTAAAGTTTCACTCCTAAATGTTGTAAAAAATTTTAAATTTGGCGCTAAAATTGCCCTAGCAAGTATTTCTCTTAGTTTTATTACACACCTACTATCAAACAAACAAACTCAAGTGCAATTGTATCCTATAAGGTATCATCATTTACCCTCCCCTAACACTTAGGATGAACATTGTCCCCAATGTTCAATTGAAGGATGTAAAAGTAAAGCAGGTAAAAGAATGAAAACAAATACTCCCCTAATTCGTTCAGTGTGGATAGTGTGTCAACAAGGTTAGATCTTCCTCCAAGAAAATGAACTTTGAAAGCTTCCCTCCAGAAATATAAATCATTTTCTTGTCATATATAACCTGTTAAACCTGAGAAAACAATCAAGGCAAACCTCGCGTAAAATCGGCGGCAATCTATATATACTAAAAAAATCCTAGAAAACAAATTAAGATATAATGCTTGTGGAATGAATGTTTGCAGATTTCCTGGAGTTTATAGAACTAAAGAATCAACAAAAACTTTAAGACTCCGGTTTAAACAAAACTCGCAAAAATTTTCAGAATTTTAGTACCTGACGCCGTCAGGTTGTAACTCCTGACGCCGTCCAAATGTTCCTGGAAAAATCTTATGTTAAGTTTCCGGAAAATTTCTGGAAAAACTTATGCCTTATTTCCTGGAAAATCCTGCAAAACATTATCATGACTCGATATAAGCATTTGACTCAAACAAATACTAATATACATGCTCATTTAATATTGTAGTGAATCATGCTCATTTTCGTTCTTATAAACAAATTTGGATTTCCCTTACACTTAGCTTTTGCAAAATACCTTTATCTGCAATTAAGACGAAGTTAAAAACAAAGTAAAGCATTTTCACAATTTACTTTGAAACATGATTTACCAACAATAAAAATAAAACACGCATACAGAAACAAATAAAATCAACCAAATAAAAATCAAACAAATAAAAACACACAAAACATGGGTTGCCTCCCAAGAAGCGCTTTTCTTTATTAACAAGTCTTGTAGCTGGACTCAAGGTCATGGGCAATTACGTGACCTCGTCATTGGTCACATTCTCTAGGTCATCCTCTAGATTTCTATCGGGATCGCTTTCATAATGCAGGTATTTTGGGTCCTCGAATTTGAAGACATCTTCCCGATATTTGGAACCAAGCTTACTAACATCCTTAAAGAACCCACATGATAAGTCAGAGATGTCTTTACACCCTCTCCGAACATCATCATCACATAAGATAAGTTGGGAACCTAGCTTATCAAGTCTGTCGCAATCAATTCCTTCGAAATCTTTCATCTTATACGGCGTTTGGTATGACACCCTCCTAATTCTGTCTGTGAAAGTCATGATTCCATTCTAGTCGTCAACCATTAATTTAGTGATTTCACAAAAGGGTGCTCCAAAAACAACTTGTGATAACCTTGGATCGATATAATCCTCAATGTTGTCTACGATCGTAAAATCCATTGTGAATGTCATATTTCCTATGAATACCTGAACTTCATGATCTCTACCAACAACATTTTCTCCTTTATAAATCATCCCCCATCTGCAAATATTGTTATAATGGAACAAGGACATCAAATTCTTGGGTAAGAACACGTCAATGTAGACATTATCGAAATACTTGTGACCTATCATAGAAGGGATTTTAAGGTTATTCGGATCACGCCGCTTTATCCTTTCCGACCTTCCATCCTGTGATCCATATACATTACAATCCAGTGATGGACAGTACTCATATACTTCCTCATTACCCTTTTGGAAAATCACTTTCCTGACACCATTGGTGAATAGTGCACTACCATCATTCTCATCAAGGATCACTCCCATTTCATTTACAAATGGTCTTCCGAGGACGAGGTTAGTCAATGTCGGCCTAATGAGTGAGTTGATGTCATTGATCACAGTTAGATTAATGTTATAGATGAATCCTCCAATCACAACAGAAACCCATTTCATTATCCTAACGCTATCGAGTCTATTACAAATAATTTGTTCAGGGAAGGCTTCATTGTAAAGGGAAAGAGGGATCGCATTTATATAGAGGTTAGGATCTAAGTAAGTAGCGGTTATGAGCTTTTTCCTAGTGGTGCACGAAATTTTAAAGACTTTAGAGTCACCTTCCTCAATCTTACTCATAGAGGTCCCTACTATGTCCCCATCGAGTTCCTCCATAATAGATTTGTCCAGAGCCCCCGGATTTTCCTTAAGCCCCTCGGATTCTTTCCACTCGTTCATCCCTTGTGTGGTAGAGTTCGCGGGTGAGTCTACAGGGCTCTCAGCCATATCATGATCTTTCTGGGGGAATTTACTTTCAACTTCGTAACTCTCACCCCTAGTTGGTTGTTGACTCAGACCAGGCTTAGAAGGAGTTATTGCGGTAATGGTGTTCACGAAGTGGATTGGTCCTAGGGGTCAACATGGTCCTTACTGTTCTTCCCCTCTGGTGACATATGTTTGAAGAGTTTACAAGGACTCTATATTTTTACTTGGGAGGTTGGCTGATTAATGACAGCAACGGATTTGACCACTCCAGCCTGAGCCGATTTACTAGCAATGCGCTCATTGATAGCGTTCAATATGTTACTAACCATGTCATTCATATCGGTTTGTTGTTGTCTGAACCGAGTCTCCAGCATGGAAAGCTGTAACTCTTGAGAGAGGATGAACTTCCGCAATGCATCTTCATAGTTTTGCTTAAGAGTATTTTGCGGCGGGTAATGCTCGGACCACGCGAGTGGGGGAGAATCATTAAAGGATACGCTCCGAGTTTGGTACCCTTTAAAATTCGGCTTATCCTTCCATGCTTCATAGGCTTCGCCGAAATTCCGAGCCCCTTGATCAGTGGTAAGCCACCTATTCTTCGCTTCCTTAGAACGTGAGTACGCGAATTCCTTAAAAGCTCGTTTGGGAAGGTCTATGCAATTATGAGTTTCATGCGGACCACGGCATAAATTGCATAAGGAAGTGACTTTGTTCACTTGGCTTGAAGGCTTAGGAGCTTCGTAGGATTTCATGAGAAACTTGACTTGGTCCTCAAGTTCCATGATCCTACGGTCGGGAGTGCTAGAATTGTTCGAAGGCAAAGATACTGCCTTGACCGTTTTGTTCAAATCACGGGGATCATTCCAACTTTCGTTGTCATAGAGAGCAAGATCTTCTATGAATTCCCATGATTCTTCCGCACTTAGATCACGTAGCTTGCCACCGGCCGATTGGTCAATGGTTCGCCTTGTGGAGAGATCGATATGGTCATAGAAGATTTGGACTTGGAGCCAAAGATCTATGCTATGATGAGGGACTTTTTAGAGTAAGTCCTTGAAACGAGTCCATGCTTCATGGAGAGTTTCACCTTGACATTGTTGGAACATCAAGATGTCATTTCTAAGCTTGGTAGTTCTCCCCGGTGGGAAAAATTGAGCAAGGAAACGAGAAGTGAGATCATCCCAAGAGGTGATGGATCCCGCGGGTAAACGTTCAAGCCATTGACTAGCTTGGTCATGTAGAGAGAATTGGAATAGATGTAATCGGGTCGTCTCTCTAGTTGCAACATCAAGGTCTATGGAATCTACGATTTTTAGGAAATCCTTGAGATGTTGATTAGGATCTTCGGAACGAAGTCCATGGAATGCACATCCGCTTTGCACCAACCGGATGGTGTCGGATCGCAAGGGAGACACATTGGCTCCTTGAGTGAGCTCAATGGTGTTCTGATAGCCTTGGTGGCTAGGACGGGAATACTCTCCTAAAGTTCGGGGTCTAGGAGGTTGGTTTGGTTGTGGTAGGTTTTTGGGTGGTTTTGTTGTGGTAGGTTGATGGGTTCAAAGATATTACCACCTTCTATGATGTCGGATGGTAATGGTTACGAACAAAGGAACAAAGAAATGAGATATACTAAAGAAATCCTAAAAATAAAAATAAAAATCTCACTAGAAAGGAATCTAGCAAGTAGACCTAATAAAAAGAAATTCTAACCTAGACAATAACTATACCCCGGGCTGCGGCGCTAAAAACTTGATACGCGGGATTGTGCCCTCGCAACAGGTTTTACCTCTCAAGGGATCTTGAGAAGCTTGCAATCCCCACCAGCCAGTGTACCTGATCGTTGTAGTATAGTATAGTGACAAGTACCGGGGGATTGATCGTTCAACTCAGGAATAGTGTTCGTTAGGATTAGAAAGTCTACTAAACTAGGTCTAAAGGTGAGGGATGAATCTTTTTTGTATTTTTATATTTTATGAAAGCAAGTAAAATCTCGGGTTTTGAAGGAGTGGGCGGAATTAGTTGCTAGTCAACTAACCCAAATAACTAAAGATTCAATCAAAATAAAATAAAAAGAAATGAAAATAAACTAATGTGGTGGAAACAATAATGAGAAAAGATGTGTTTACAAAGATTTCATTACTCCCTAGATATCTTTTACTGGTTGATTAGCTTGTTACAATTGCATGGATGACGGGTTATATTCCTTAATACTAGTCGTAGGGCCGTGTACAATATTCCCTAACTCTATAAGCTCCTACTTCACTCCTATGTCGAGCCGACTAAAAGCTCCTAACATGGGATCACTAGAATTCACTTATGCATTAAATACAACCAAAAATCATAGTACACCTCCGATCATGTTTCTTAAGACGTTCAAGCAAGTTACCAATTGGAAGTCTGCCAGTTTTCTTAAGCCTAACATCGAATACAATCATCCACAACAATTATAAACAAACCATCAACCAATAATCAACATCTAGGTTTCACTACATCTAAAGCAAACACAATAAAAACCTAGCCTAACATGTTAAAAGAAATACAAGCATAAGATAGAATAACACAACACATAGACATATCGTATGATTATTGGAAAACTTATATTCAATTAAGCATGGATGGAACAAGGGTTGAAACCCTTATTTTTACATAAAATTCGTCTAGGGTTTAAGCTCTCCAAAAGTTCTCCTAATGTTCCACACTTTACAATGAAAAATTGGAAAAAAAATATATAGATAATACATCCTGACGGCGTCACGTTGTAGTTTCTGACGCCGTCAACTCGCCGCCAAATTAAGGATCGTATTGCCTAGATTCAATCTTGACGCCGTCAAGAAGGAATTAAGCTCTAGGTCGTCAAATACATTTTGACCCTGACGGCCTTGGTGACGCCGTCAGGTCAATTGCACTAAAAATGTTCTGGGCCGTCATGTGTATTTTCCACTTCCAACTCTTTTGCCAAGCTTGACGTCGTCATGTGTGAAGTCTTGACGTCGTCAGGTACTGTTCCCAGCAAGGATTTTGAGACTTTGCCGTTTTCTTCACTTTTATGCTCCAAAAACGTCCAAAATGCTTCCTTTTCCAGATTTCTTCTCAAAAGTACCTATAATGACAAAAGGAACGATTTAGGGCAGTAATTGACCAAATAATCACGAATTCGGACTTAAATAACCCCTTAAAAGCGGTACACTTTTCGCCTTGTCACATCGCTTACACTTTTTCTAGTACAAAGCTAAATACCGAGTTCTAGTTTGAGGTAGAACCAACCTAAGATCTAACTGATCTTGACTCTACAAAGGTGCATGATGTATGGTACAATGTGTATGTTTGCTAATGATATACAATAAATAAATAAATAAATGATGGTCTAAGTATGCAGATGAAGACTAGCAACAAGTGGCTTGAAGCTTGATTGTCTTGTATGATATGTGGATGATCTTGGCTTGCAAAAAAATAGTTAGTGAATAATCACTAAAATGAAAATGCAAATACTAAATAATTATCAGTGGGCTGTGATAAAATATACATAGAAGAATGTATAAAAGGGTGTGGAAAATATTTGAAATGGGGCTGCTATTTATAGGCAAAATGCCTGTCAGAGTCACGTATCCGACGAATCCCTTGAAAATGGATATGTACTTTATATTCAAAGGGATCCATGGGTCTCTATAGACATGCCCGAATTTGGAAAGATTTGAACTCAATCTATCTTATCATATCTTCAAAAGTCAACCTCTGATTTAGTAAAATACTTGAAGCGACATTTCATGAAAGTCAACCATAAGTATGTTGATAAGGATTTATTTGTTACGCTTTTAGGGGGTCATTTAATCCCTAAATCGTGAATATATGGTCAAATATTGCCTCAAATCATTTCTTTTATCATTTTAGGTACTTGGGACGTGATTTCTGGAATATGGAGCATTTGGAGCATTTCGGACGTTTTTGAGCTCATGAATGAAGAAAACTACAAAGTCAAGAAAAAGTCAGGAATTGCACCTGACGGCGTCAAGCTTTAGATGTTGAAGCCGTCACTTGAAGTTGAAGATGTTGGAAATTATCAAACGAGACGCTCTAGAAACCATTGGCAGAATTACACCTCACGGCGTCAGGTGTAAATGAAAGTAGGCCATCAGGTATAAAGTTAACACGAGACGGCCCAGTGAGAATAACAAGTGACGACATCAGAGAGCTTAATTGGGCAATACAAAACCCTAGATGCGGCATTCTGACGGCGTCAGGACTTATAACCTGACGCCGTCAGCTTGTAAACTCTATATATAGTTTTGGATTTTTCGTTCATTAGGTGTGCAACTTTGGAGACAAACCCTAGTACGAATTTTCTGAGATTTCAAGGGTTCTCAAACCCTCTTTTCTCCCATGTTTTATTGAAGATAATTTATCTTTTAATCATTCAATATGTCTATGTGTTGTTAGATTATCTTTTATGCTTTTCTTCCTTTTAACATGCTAGCTTAAGTTATTTTGTGTTTGCTTAGATCTAATGAAACCTAGTTATTTATTATTGATTAGTTGTCTATTGTTTAGTTGTTAGACTCGCTTAGGCTTAAGAAAACTGGCTAACCTCCTTTGTGTAACACGCTTGAACGTCTTAAGAAACGTAATCAGATGTGCACTACGGTTATATTCGTTGTATTTAATGCGTAAGTAGAGATTAATGATTCTATGATAGGATACTAAACGTGTCGTCATAAGAAGAAGTCAATATTCATAGAGTTGGGGAAGGTTGTGCACACCCCCACGACTGTTATTAAGGAATAAAACGCTTCAACTAAAACAACTGCACTGTGATATTCAACGAGTCAACAAGAGATAACGAGGGAGTAATTAAGTCTAAGTAAACACGTTTGTCTCACTATAAGAAGTCCACCACTTTACTTTTCTTGTTATTTTATTTTCTGTTTTTAGTTTAATTTGTAGTTTTGGGTTAGTTGACTAGCAAATAACTCCGCCCCTACCTTCAAAACCGAGATTTTACCTGCTTTCAAAAAAATATAAAAATACAAAAAAGAATCATCCCTCACATTTAGACCTAGTTGACCTACACTTCATTCCTAATGACACTATTCCCCTAGAGAACGATCAATCCCCTGGACATACATATACTACACTACAATGACCAGATACACTGCCTGGAGGATTGCAAGCTTCTCAAGATCCCTTGAGAAGTAAAACCTTTTGTGAGGCCGCAATCCTCGCATCATGTATCATGGATGATGTCATAATTGTTTTCTTTTTTAATTAAAATAAAATGTAGGTATTTAGATAAAATGTGTTTTGTGTAATTTAGACTTTGTCTAGTTGCTTGAAAATGAAAGTGCAAGTAAACTTACTAAAAAGAAAGTGTTTGAGACTTGTCAAAAGAGTGTAGTCACTTGTAAAAAATAAATTATGGAGTTTCTTTGTGTAAATAACTTATTTAAAAAATGGTTTAGACACAATTATTTAAAAGGAGAATTTCATATATATTCTTGTTTTGCTTCAAAATTACATATATATTCAACATAACTTAAAAATTACATATATATCCAATCTAAAACTTAACATTTCATATATATCCAACCCAAATTAAAATTACATATATATCCAATCGACAACTAAAAATTATCATATATGTCCAATTACCCAATTTATATATAATTAAAACCTTAAAATACATATCAAATATCATTTTATTTTAAAATGACCATTATATTATTATTTCTCTTTTAATTATAATCGCACATAGAGGTGTTAGTCGGGTCCGGTGTGTCGGGTTCGGGTCAATTCGGGTTGAGGCTAAAAAACATACTCGAACTCGACCGAACCCGACTAGCCCGGGTTCTAAATAGAGTCGGGTTTGGGTATGTGTTTTTAGCCTGAACTGGAATTGACCCAAACTCAACCGACTCGACTAACACTTTATTTATTTATTTTTTGGGTAAATGGGTTATACCTGGTGAATATATTAATAATAAACGAGTTAAATACATGAGGGGAGTAGTCATGAGCCATTCCGAAAACTACGTGCTTTGAACATTCTCAAAGATACGACAACCAACTAATTAGAAAACAATAAACGAAAAATCGTCATAACTTCAGCTTCTAATTAGACTCCATAAGAAAAGCAACGCAACTCAATCAGCCGGTAAGTTCCATGTAGTCTTGAGCTTAGCCATCTAGCCATCCCTCTTGAACTTAATCGACGCAAGTTTAATTCTAACCGTGTCAATAATGACATTTACAAGCTGCTTCACGTTCCTAGAGCCATTCACGTGCACCCTTATGTTTTATTATAATGAAAAGAGAATCAATGGTATAATGGACATTTAAAAACCAAATGATATTTAATATGTATTTTAAGGTTTTAATTATATATAAATTGGGTATTTGGACGTTTGTGGGAATTTTAAGTTTTAAATTGGATATTTATGTAATAGTTAGGTTGAATATATATGAAATTTTAAGTTTTAGATTGAATATATATGTAATTTATAAGTTAGGTTGAATATATATGTAATTTTGAAACAAAAGAGATATATATATATGAAATTCTCCCTTATTTAAAAGATTAAAAGCAAGTAATGTGTCTATAAAAAATACTTGCAAGTGTAAGTGGATATGTTTTGTTTGATCATTAATATAATATTTAGATATTTATTTATTCATATCTTTAGTGATATATGTGATGAGTTAGAAAGTTTTATGTTTAAAACTTATTTATCTTAGACTTTACTTAATATGTTTGTTGTCAACAATATTTAGAAAGATTGTAAAAAATAAATAAACGTTTTTATGCGATTATTTGTATTAACAAAGTTGTCAAAGCTTATGCTTTCTTAAAAACTCTTTGAAATGTTTTGTGTTTGCTTTTCTTAACTTGATTGAGTACGTTTGCCGGTTATGCCAAGCGTCTTAAACCTGGCGTGGGAGAAGAAAAGTTGGTCCTGTTAGTACCTGCTTGTTCTTGGCTGCTCCTCACCTAGTCACCTGGCGCAGTTCTTACTTTCTGTGGTAGCCATTTACGTATGCAAGTTTAAAATTTTTGACAAATCATTCGAGACAGTGAAAATCATCGTATACCCCTTAACACTAAAACTAACAATTTAAATGTTATAAAAATAAACTGTTTAGCTACCAACACATTAAGGTATGCAGGTCGTTAGTTGATTAATTTTAAAGGAGATAAGCAGTTTCAAACAAACAATTCAAAAAGGCAAATTATTCTTTAAAACATATATGTCTAATATTTGTACAAGTACTGCTATGGGTATACAAACTTTTTACACCAGAGGCAGTTTAATACAGTAAGAGACATCAGGGCAACATATCTTGATCACAATATCAACCATTGCCCCTAAAATCTTTACAAAATGAGCTTTGGTACATTTATTTCACACAACCCGAATAAATAAAAATATTCAACATTTTAACAAGCTATTTGATCTCTAAAGTTTTCAATTTGTTCAAATATGGGCAGTCTTTTTGATCTATTGGGGGCCCATACATTCATCAACTTTTCAAGCCCGTTAACGAAGTCATCATCGAGGTCCAGTTCAGGGAGGTCCGGCAGCATGGACGCGGGTTGCCATGAATCCGTCTCCATCAATAGTTCTCGGGCCTTATTTCTGGCCTTGATGTCTTTGGATCCGGGAATCACACCATTGACAACATGTTCAAGGACCGAACAAGCTTCATTGTATCGGGCTTGCTTTATTAGGCAAAGGCCCAAATTGCAGGCCTTATTTGCATCCGGGTCAATCATTTGGGCTTTCTTGTAGACCACTTCTGCTGCCATGAAGTTGGACTTTTGCATGTAAGCCCAGCCCAAATTTCCCTGTTTAATCCAGAAAGGACAAAATGGTCATGTGCTGTAGAAATGGTAAAAATAGATGAGGTTTTCCGGTTAAGATTACTCCGGGTCCGGGATGGCAAATTTTTGACACATATGTACGCAGCCTAACGGGTATCTCATGGCCATTTCCAACCCTTTCGGTGGGGCACCCCCAAAGATGTATACCTCTTGAGAGAATCTCAAGGCACATAACCACAAGGCCATTTTGGTACGGTCTACAAATTCTAATTCTTGGATCTTAAAACAATATATTACAGCAGAAATTTTATTTGTTAATTGTTGCGCAAACTGCATTAGGCTTAGTATATACAGGCAACAGGTGCAACAATTCATTACTTACTATCTCAATATCCCTTCTGTAAAAGAAGGCATATAAATATTTTCAAAAGAGATTGGAAGTATACCAGAATTCTTGCAGTTTCTTGTCTGACCGAAACTTGAAACTTTTTGCCATGAGATCTAGCAGTCTTTGTTGGTTTTCCATTGAACGCTTCACCTCTATAAATCATCCTAAGCTTTTGCTTTAATAACGCTATTTGTTCATCCACTTTCCCGCATTTCTGTTTAAGAATAACAAGAACAAACAAGTTAATTAATACTGCATCCAGTGTTGGATTCCACCAACTGCCAGTCTGCACCTTTTATTTGTCTCTTAAGATGTTTCGATGGATATTGCATGTGATATACCATCTATCAACACATCAGTTAACAATTGTATGCCATGCAATGCATGAAGTTCATTCATATATGTGCATTATATACACATGCAATATATAACTAGCTAGTGTAATCACTTATCACTACATTTAACATGAGATAGCTAGAGTTTTCTATCAAAATTCTTTATTTTCTGTTTGTCATATGATTCTATGGATTCTACAAATGAATACTGCATCTAGTATATGTCCAAACATGTGACAAACCATACTTTTGCAAGATAGTACAGGCATCTTGTACCTTTAACAAATCAATGAGGACATTATCAAGGGACTCTTGTGCACTTTTAGAACAAAGGCATCTAAAAGACTTGATGGCTTCAATGGCTTCTTCGGTTCTATCCAATTGCTTCATTACAACTGCCATGTCTTTTAAAGAACTCTCTACTCTATCTCCTGCATTTATTGCCTTCCAAAACCAAACTATTGCACCCTCTTGATCTCTTTCCACAAGCTGCATGTATTTCGTTATCAGATCTCATAAGTTAACCTTACCATTAGATAAAGCTAAACTGCTCTATTCATTTTATTCAAATATACAATAGATTTCATTAGATTTAATCATAAGAGTTTTCAAGTATTGTATGTTCATATAATTGCATTTAAAAATAATTGCACAATATTTCTTAATTTGTTTTGCAATTCTTGAAAATGTTGTTTTACATACAATGGTAAATGGTATAATACATTATCTGTATAGAAAAAAATATATAAAATAATGTTACAGATAGAATAAAAAGAAATAAGTGAAGAGAGAGAAAACAAATCATTCTTCAATAAGATGATACCACGTAATGTAATATAACAAAGAAAAAACAACAACTACATGTTATAATAAGTGTATTTTTCCGTAATTAAAGTTAATAATATAAGAGTTGAACATCTGTTTTAGTAATAAAATGATAAATTGTACAAGAAAGTGATGATATGAAAAAGGAGGGCAAGATTTAAAATTTTGTTTTAGTTACCTTTAATTCTAGTTCAAATTGCATGCCAAATGCATTACATGCTTGCTTCATGAAAAAAAATAGTAACCGAATGTTTTTTTTTTTTTTTTTTTTTTTTTTTTTTTTTTTTTTTTTTAAATAAATATAACCCATTCACGTATTACATGATACAAGCACACGTTTTGTTAAAGATCGAAATATGGATTATTATGAGTTTTATACATTGAATACATGCGATATAAAGAGATTTTAACTACAAGATACAACCTACTTAATACACAAATTTATATGTCTAATAAATTATTTGAAAGGTAGGTTGAAACTTCAGCATGAAATACTCCATGTTCTATCCACCTTTCATTTAAAAAAATAAATTTACTATATTTTAAAATGCTAAAACATGAATATCAATGTTTTTTGAGCTATTAAATCATTCAAGTTAGGGTGGTTACTCAATAGTGTTGGAGTCAAACAAGTAACAAAAATGTGTTTGAAAAAACATGAATGTGTGGCTTAAGATAAAGATGGAGCTAGTAGAAGGGTAAGAAACAAAAAGAAAATAAATAAATAGCACTAACAAATATAATAATAAAAATAATATTATTAAGATTCATTGTTTTATGATTATGCAACAAAATCATAAAACAGCGCGAAAATTCTAGCTAATCTGATCGATCAGATCAAGAATTGTAATGGGAAAATCTGAGTTTAATTTGAAGTAAATAATATGAGTTACACAAGAATTTTATTTTCGAAACCCAATTTGGACTTTTGATGTTTCTGTAGTCTGATTTTCGAAACTAGGTTTACATAAAATCAGTCTATGGAAACAACTTTCTGGGTTTAAAAGTACGATCGTAAAAGTAAAGTCAAAAAGTCTCTTTTATAAGTTTATCTACACAATTTATTGCGTATATTATGGACAATAACCTATACTAGACGTTTAATCAAACACAATTTTTAAGAAAACACATAAAAAGAAAGATTGAATCAACCTGAGCATGTTTAGCTTTTACATAAGGACCATCACCAGATGGGACTTTATGAACAATATGAATTTGGTCATCTTCTTTCTTTCTTGAATTTACTTCCATATTCTCTCTCTAGAGATCTTAAGTTTTCTACAAAACAAACATCTATCTCTATTGTCCGACAATTATTATTGGTTATGTAGGGTGAAAGATAGAAAACTAACAAAATGAACCTGGACATGTGTATGTCTACCTAGACTTGTTGGTTATTTGCACACACTTTAAAATATTAGGCAATTTCATATTTTCCCTCTTTTTAGATGGAAATTTCAAATATACCCAAACATACATTAAAAATATTGTACATTATGCATTTTAATACTTACATTTTGTGTATATATGAAATTAATTATAAAAGTAGAGTGATATATGAAAATAATTCTTAAAATATTAGCATCGAATTATCTAATCCATTGTTTCATTAACTTTAACTAGTATAAGGAATCTACTAGTTTAACTACTCCGTAATTAATAGTTTTAAGATTATGGTTTTGAGATCTTGAAAATTAAAAGGAAAAGAAAAAAAAAATAATAATAATAATAATAATAATAATAATAATAATATTTAAAATATATATATATATATATATATATATATATATATATATATATATATATATAATTAAAGAATTACATTATTTTGGAGTGTTTTTGCAAAACTTTTCTTATTGAAAAAAAAAAATAGACCAATAGGAGAGCTCGATTTTGCCACATTGGCGAAATCAAGAAATATGATTTGTCAATAGAAAGTCAAAATTTAATTGATTTTAGTCAAACTTAATAAATTTGGTGGAGAAATTTGGTTAAGAAAAAAAATGCATAAAAATATAGATGTCAAATTTATGAAAACAAAAACTTAAAAAAAAAATTAATAAAACTTTAATGATTGAATTTTAAATAAATTATATAGAGCTAAGTATAAAATTATAAGTTTTCATGTTTTTTAATAACTTTAGCAAAAACACAAATAACCCCTTATACTTTATACTCGTTATACTTTATAAAAGACAAAAATACACTATTGGTCCCTAAACTTGTCCAAAAACATCGCCATGCACCGTACCCTAAATTTGAAAAATTGTCTCCATGCGTCCCTCCTCAAGTTTCTTTAGGCCGATTGCGTCATTTGACCCGTTTTCCATCGGTCAACGCCATTTCCTTCCTTTATAATTTGTCTGTAGCACAAGGGTACTATCGTCTTTTGTAATACCATGTGCTATGTACCACGTGGTTTCTGCAGTAGCTACAGTAATTAGGTTTTAATAAAAGCAACTTTATTTCCCCACTCATCCCTAAACTCTCCTCTCTATCATCAAATCTTATCGTAAATATTTTCGATCAAATTTTAACGATGGCGCGATGCGGATATGGAAGGTTGGCGGTCCTAAGGATCTGTTGGAACAATGTCAATGCAGGAAGGCGTTATTATGATTGTCAAGTTGAGGTGCGTTAATGGTTGGGTTGCTTTAAGTTAAAATGTCACGTTTAGTCTAATAATTGTTTTAGTCTAATGGTTGTTTTTGATTACAAGGTTATTTTCAAGTTAGGGGTTTAAGCGTCATTGTGTTGATTTTTGATTTTTAGGGATCCGCATGTCCATTCAATGGGTGGTACGATCCACCAATGCAACCAAGAGCAAAGGAGGTGATCCTCTACTTGAGGCGGCACCTTCACCGTAACGAGGCGACATTACAAGAATGCGAAGCCAGCCTCATCGCTGAGACATTGGAGGCCGTCAACGCCCAAGATAGGGCAATCGAGCTAGAAGTTGTGTACCAAGCAGCTGTAGCTCAGCTCCTTCCGGAGAAGGAGAAACTTTGCCGTTTGAGGAATTTGTATGTAGTCTCCTGGATTGTCATCGTTTTAGTTTGCATATGGTGTATGTAGTGTCTTTAGAAAGACAGGTTTTTTGTGTTTTGCAAAGCTTTCTAGCAAGTAGAATGCATGTACAGTAGTTTGTTTAGTGTCTTTAGGAAGCGTTAATGTAGGTCTACTACTAGAAAGCTTTGACTTCAATGGATATGGATATAAGTATGGTATTCCTGCCTTTATTGGTTTACTATTAATTGACTTTCTAAAAGTCAACACTTATAAGTATATGTATGAAGTTGCAACAATGGGTAGAAACTGGAAAAAGTATGGTATTCCATTACTATTTAACCAATCATTTATGAATTATATAACGAATATATTCAAGTATACATTAACATCACCTTTTGTCTGTCGCTGATAAAAGTGTAGTGTGAATTTGGATGCAAGTCAAAATCATCTACTAGACAATCAAGAAACCAAATCCATGATTCTTTGTTTTCAGCTTCTACAACAGCATAGGCTAAAGGGTATATTCCATTGTTGCTATCAATACCAACAGCTGTAAGAAGCTGACCAGGAAAAGGACCCCTCATAAATGCACCATCTAATCCCAATAACTCTTTATGACAAGCTTTGTATCCTTCTTTCAAAGCACCTAAGCAAACATACATTCTCTTGAAAACTCTCGTAGGACTTGATGGATTTGTTACAGTTTGCACACTTATCCTAACTGTTGTATTAGGATTTGCTTTCTGCAACTCTTCAACATAGTCCCTCAAAATGGTATATTGTTGTTTATGATCACCCCTAATATCAATTTCTGCCTTGTTCTTTGTCCTTAATGCCTTTTGCATAGATACTTGGACTTCAAACTGTTTAGTCAGTTGATCTTGAACAGACTTGATTGGAATATCTGGATTGACTTGAACTTGGTCAAGTGTTTGTTTTGAGAGAAACTTGTAGTTACAAGCTTTTATCTCTCTTGATTGCAAACATTTGTGTTCATCCTTGAAAGTTCTAACACTCCATACATCTTTATATGTATCTTTTGCTACATCCAACAACCATGGGCAATCTGTCGGTTCCTCCTTTTGTGATTACAAATATACATCCCTTCTGCGGCCTCTAGTTAATGGACCAGTTTTCGTCTTTGGTACGGTTCCCAGTCCAATACCTCCACTTGTACCACATGCTGGTATTGTTCCGACACACCTAGCCCTAATTCTTTGTTTGTCATTCTTAATGAGTTGCAATTTCCTCCAAGTTTGTATTGAATGCAGGTTGATCTTATCTTTAACTTCTTTTGCAGTTATAAGAGTTTGACCATAGAAAAAAATACTTCTGCGTCTTCTTGTTGTCCCTGCGTTAATTTTTGTTTCTTGTATGCCCTCATCTTTTTCTTCCGAATTACAGACTCAACCTCATTCTCAGAACCATTTGCAAACTCATCATCATTCACGAGTTCTGGTATCTCATTTTTCTTAAAAAATCATCTGGTATCTGGCTAGAGCTACCTATAGTGGGTATATATGGAGTATCAATCAATTTGAACATAGCAACATCAACATCAGGCTCATCAAAAATATTCTCTTCATCAACAACTCTGTTACCATCGTCAATGTTCTCAATAACATCGACATCACTCTCAGACCAATCTGTTTCACTCACATTGTCGTCACCAAACTCTTCATCAGTCTCACAGAAGAGTATTAGGTGTATGTATTTCCTCATCTTGATGACCAAACTCTTGTTCAGTTTGATATACCTCTATAGGACTACCTTTGTGGCTATGGTCAACACTAACCAGACTATCTTTTTGGCTATGTTCAACGAAAACAGGACTACCTATGTGGCTATGGTTAACACTAACCGGACTATCTTTTTGGCTATGTTCAACACTAATAGCACTATCTTTTTGCATATGTTGAATAGGTGGGTCTATGGTCATCAGGGTTCAATTTCTAGCCACTCAGTAGATTTTACCAAAGTATTGACTTCCAAAGGTGGTTGTCTGACTTGACTTAAAGCCTCTACCATAGGCTTTTTAACAATAGCTTCTATGAATAATTTTTTTGAGCAATATGGAACAATAGCAAGAGCTGAATTCTTCTTTGATGCATCGACCTCAGCAATAACTGTCCTAATTGACTTTGGTGACATATCATCAACATCCAAACTCGTCTTACCATTTTCAACATAAAATTCTATCATCTTATGTTTATCAACAAGATCTTTCAATATTTCTAATTTCGCAGCCTCACTTAAGCTATACAAACCATCGTCTAAATTACTACCAGGCTTAACAAAGTAATATTAATTTTTTTTGCCTATGTCGTAACCTAATTCATACATAAGAACATCCAACTCTTCAACTGACACACTATCAACGTCAACCAAATCAACTAAACTTTCCATACCTCCATCATATATTCTACTAGGCCAATATTTAAAAATACCGTTGTGATGAACCCTCATGCTAAACATATTAGATCTACCACCTGAACATATCAATAGACCAAACCACATTATCAAACCTTAATAGCGAATTAAATTATATCAGTATTAGATATTACAACGATTATAGCAAAAAAACGTACCGTATTTTTTCTTAGCAGCGTTGTATGGAACGGTATCCTAAACTCGATAATCTGGATCTCTTCTTACTTTCCATAAAGTAAAATCCATGTTTTGAAATTACGAATAATATCACAATAACATGCAATGAGGGTTTGTGAATTGTGATAATTCTTGTAAAGAAAGTTTTGGGACGAAACAAAGAGGTGGTCTAGGTGTTTATGGGGCGGAAGAGGGATATGACATGTGGAAGTAATACAGAGTTGCTATACCGTAATTATGAAAAGACGATAGTACCCTTGTGCTACAGACAAATTGTAACGGAAGGCAACGGCGTTGACCGATGGAAAACGGGTCAAAGGACGCAATCGGCCTAAAAAAACTTGTGGAGGGACGCGCGGAGACGATTTTTCAAACTTAGGGTGCATGTCGATGTTTTTGTACAAGTTTAGGGACCAACGGTGTATTTTTGTCATGTTTTGACATATTAACAATAAAATCTAATAAAACGTAGTATACGAGTTAGGCTATGTTTGAAAAAAGTAGTTGTGAGCTGTAGCAGTGAGCAGTAGCTGTGAGCTGTAGCCAAAGCTCACTGCTCATCGCTCACAACTACTTAAAGAAGCATTGGAAAAATGAGCTTTCCTAAAAAATAGCAAAGCTCACCGCTCTTTTGCCAAACGAACACTAAAAATTAAAAAGCACATTGCTCACCGCTCATCGCCCCAAAAAGCTCTGCGCCAAACATAGCCTTAATACGTGGTCAGTCCTTCAAAAAAACCAAGGTAAACCAGGGGCAATTTTATAAATATAGTTAATATTTTATAAAATAAAGTAAAAGGAAATTGTCAAGAGTGGGATTTGAACCCACGCCCTTTCGGACCAGTACCTGAAACTGGCGCCTTAGACCAACTCGGCCATCTTGACTTTATTGACCTAAAATTAGTCACTAATTATATGTTTAACGCCTAACTAAAACATCTTATATTACTAATTATTTATTTAGCTAAATATCTTTGTCAGTAAAAATTTTTAGGATACATGTACGTACATTATGTTAAATTATGGACATTATTTTAGTAGTTGTATGTTAGGCTCGAACTCGAGATCACGGGATTGCACACAATACGTATGAAGAGAAAAAGTAATAATTATTTATAAAATGTTATAATTAATTATTAAACACAAAATAAATAATAGTAATTAGTATTTAATGATTAATGACTAATTATCTATTAAACGAAGATTAGAAAAATAATACTAGGCAAAACATGGAAACAAGAGAAGGTTCCGGAAACCCCTAAGGGATCCAAAACCGATCGGCATTGGGAGGTTCCACCTCCTTATGTGCCTTGAGCTCCAAGTTTTGAATAGTATATAAGCAAACCCAAGATGCATGTTTTTTTCATAACTTGTACACACACATCTTGGTGTTTTCTCTCCTCTTTTCTTTTCTTGGTCGATCCATCAAAACCAAACCCTAAGGGTTTCGATTTTTATGATCTAAAATAGTTTTGTGTTTATTACTTCCATAAACTTTTTCTTGAATTAGTATGTGTGTACAAGAACGTGAATCAAACACACTATTGTTTGATTCTTGGATTGAATTACAAAAAGGTAAGGGGTAATTCTTATAATCCTTATAAACCCTAATTAGGGTTCTTGGTTCCGGAAGAGTGCTTTGATTCTTGTTCGGGCTAGAATCACAAAAGGTATGTTTACTATTTAAATTATTGATTAATTAATTACATGTTATTCGATCTTATTATAATTGCTTCCGCTATGCTCACTTTGATGTACTTGGTTTATTTATATGAATGTCATGATATAATAATTCCAACAGTGGCATCTAGAGCCGTTATAATGTGTAATTAATTATCGAAACGCATAAAAATTGGATCTTGATTCGTTTAGTTACATGTTTTTAGGGTTTATTTGTTAGATTCCTAACCCTAAAATTTTTATGGGTCGATTGACCTATTTAGGGTTTTAGGGTTTATGGTTTTTAATTTTTAATATGATTAGAAACCCTATGATGTCATGTAATTGTTATGCGTTTTAGTAAACGATCTTGGTGCAATATGTTAATTGTTAAGCTAAATCCATGAAAAAGTGCATATTTGCATGGATTTTTATATTGTGTAATAATTTAAATGGTTTAAATTGTTTATATGAATTAATGGTTAAGTTATATCGAAACATGTAAATTTATTAATAGATGCCGAATTGGAGAAGACTCCAATATTAAGTAATCAATTATGTGCTATGTGGTATTTATTTAATTTTGGCTTACGCAATCGATTTATCGATGTATGTGGCTCTTTTTCCAAGAAGAAGAAAGCCCTAATTGAATTAATACGTAATACACCTAGATTGATTATTAATAGGACTATTGAATAAGATTTGCATGTGGCTACATGTTTTATACATATTTAATTGTTATGATTATGTATATTTGTTTATTTAGTTGTTTTATTTTTTATTGTATATTACTTGTTTTTGTTTATTTATTGTGTTAGACATGTTTATAAACGAAAAAGGGTAATTTTTGAATAGAAAAATAATACGGACTAAATAATGGCGAAATTGTTTTGGTTTTTAAGAGTTTAAATCTCAAAGAATTGGTTGATTGATGTTTTTGTACGTAATGGTTAAATAGGCTCGACCGAAGTTTACACACTATAAGATGGGTATAAGGATGGCAACGCATTAAATTGTGGCCTTAGAGAGACAACATTCTGTCTTAACGCTCGTTTGTGTGTAAATTAGACTTATCGAACAACCATTACATGTACATTGTCATCTTAAGGGTGAATAATCCACAATTCTACAATGATTATCCGAAACACTAAGCTTTCGGGCTTATGCAAAAGTACGATATAGTGGACGATAATTGATGGTTATTCTTTAATTGGTGAACCCGATACCTCAATCAAAAATTTGTTATTTTACTCTTAGCTAATTGGTAATAAAAATGTTTTGTAAAACCAATGTTATGAAGTTGTATGCATGCTTCTTCATACATTATTTTGATCACATCAAAATATTAATACCCTTATAAAATTAAGTCGAATGCCATCTAATTAAGAACACTTGAAGTTGTAATTTACGTCATGTGAGAACTTGGCGAGATTGCAATGGAGAGGTAAATTTCATAAATTTATTGCTAGCAGATCAACTGATGTGATGGATTTGTGAGTTTACAGTTTTTAAGTTAGACGACTTAAATTGAGTAGGAAGTGAGATCTTGGACTCAAGGCATTAAGATGGGGATTAAACATGCTTACCTTACAAAAGTTTTGTGATTGTAAATCCCATAAATCTAGGAATTGCAATATGATATTGGCAATTATTGTTCGACAATTACCTTGTTGAATACTATCATTACTTGCAGATCAACTGATGTAATGGTACTATGTCAATTAGGATCCTAGCTTTAAGAAAATACTATGGTTTATATGAATATTTACCAATGGGTATTTTGTTTTCTTAAAGATCTAATTATTGAAAATACTGAAATTGAATTTTGTAATTCGTTTTAATGTATTAATGCAACGTTCAAACCGTAAACGTATTTTGGGCTTTGGTAAATTGATCTAGTTCTGTTTTCAAACAAATGTTTGATTAAGAAATATTTACTTGAAAGACAAAAGAAGTCTCCTTTCTATGAAGGAAGAGTGAGGCACAATCCTATTCCTTATCATGAATGAGAAAGGATAATAGGAATATTAGATATGTCTAAATTCTAATATAACTCATAGCAAATTTTAATGGTTAAGAAAATTGCATACATTTTTCATAGGGATTTTATCATCCTCATTCGGTGATCAAATTCTTAGTAACAAATATGATATTTGGTTAATAGAAAATTATGTATGACATTTTATGAGTTATTATAATTAGAACCTAGACTAATTACTGCAAAATGTTAAAAGACAAACTAGTTGTTTTGACTATTTTAAAGGTGCTACATACATTGTAGGATGGTAGACCTGTTAAGGAAAAAATTGCATGCCCAATTTTTCAAGTTAATAGCATTTGGTGGATAGTCCATCATTTATGAAGTAGAATACACTTTTAGTACATAAGTAATTGTTACGTATGGACATTCAAAGGTGTAGGAAAGTTAAAAGCACACGGTTTTCTTTCACTGGATAGGAAACATTTACAATGTTGTCAAATTTAGTGGGAGTATTGTGTACTTATCACTGAATAAGGAATTATTGTAATGATCTTTAATTCAGTGGGAGTTACAAGCTTTGATATCTTGGTAGCTAAAGATAATTACTTTCCAAGTGTAGACACTCATACTTTTAAGGATAGTCTTATACGTTTCCTTACTAGACAGTGTTGTTCTACATCTACTTGTTATGCTAAAATCTATGACACAATCATATTGAACACATAAACAAATGCATGGCATGTTGTTTATCAACTATATGAGGTTGTTCCATGCACAAGTGGGAGAAATGTTATCTTTAATGTGTGCAAGAAACAACTCATAAAGATATGATTTAATGGATTCTCTTGACTACAAGGTAAGAGAATAATGTTCTAATATTAATTCAAGAAACACTTGGTGTTACAATTTACGTTATGTGAGAGCTTAACTAGATTGCAACAACAAGGTGAATTTCATATTTTCATTACTAGCAGATCAACTGATGTAATTGAACTATGAGAATTTGCAGTTTCTAAATTAGAATTATGTTCTAAGATGAGTTATACTAAGCTAATTCTAGAAACACTTGGTGTTACAATTTATGTTATGTGAGAGCTTAGCTAGATTGCAACAACAAGGTGAATTTCATATTTCATTACTAGCAGATCAACTGATGTAATTGAACTATGGGAATTTGCAGTTTCTAAATTAGATACCTATTAGAACATGTGTCAATATGATATCAAGACTACTTTAATTAGTATATGAATTCAAGGAATGACATAAATTAATAAAGTAATCAAATGCTGCTTCAATCTGAATATTTATGTGTTCTTGGAATGACATAAATAAATGAATAAATAATGTTATTTACATTATTGTGAAGTAATAAATTAACTTGAAATTACTATTGAAACCAAAAGATGGTGTTCATAATTACTTTAGTTAAACATGTTTATGTTTCATTGTAAAGATATAAACATAAAGTCTTTTAATTGTGACAAAACTTATAATAAAGTAAGACGTTATCTTGTTGTGTCTTTTAATTAAGACATATACATGAAGTTATTAAATTGTTAAATGACTTATAACGTATAGTGGGATTATAATAGTTTATGTTTTTCTTGTAAAGACATGGACATGAAGTAACTTTGTAAAAAGTACTTGTGTTATAAGGCATGTAATAGGCTTGAAAATTATTATACCATTAAAATGCATTAGTTGGTAAATAGTCAAGTCAAAAGGAAATATGGTTATCTTTAATATTGTTAGATTGTCTTACAATATTAATACTAATGAAATATCAAATGTTTATGGTATGTTCAGTTAGGAAAATCAAACTCTTGTTATATTGTTTGATTAAAGATAACTATGACTTCTTTTCTTCCAAAAGTTATCAAGGTTAGAATGTTGAGTATGACTTGAACATATTTAATAAAACTCCAACATAGAAGATTAACAAGACATTATCATATGATGGAATGTGATGAATCACATTAAGTCTTAAATTGAAGTTCTAAATTTGTTTAAATGCTTACGAAGGGGTTATTAATAAAGTAAAGTCAGGAACTATCAATATGTATTTGTAATATCCCAAAAGAGAACATTGTATTGTTTCTTTATTTTCTAAGAATTTAAAGATAGTCTTTAAATTGCTAAAAGCAAGTGGAAGTTTTGATCTTTAAAAGATAAAATTGCAAGATACATAATCTTCTAAAATACACTAGTAAATATCATGATGAAGTTTGACATTTAAATGTTAAATCTCAAGATGATGATGAAGTTTGATATTTAAATGTTAAATCTCAAGATGATGGAATTATCATTCATAAATAGAAAAGATATCTCAAATATTTGATTAATATGCTGAGGGCTATGATTTACAGGATTATTGTAAACCTGATAATCATCATGCTACATTACCAATTATGAAATTGGGTAAAGTACACATGCTATGAATGATTAAGATGCTGTCCATAAAGATAATCAATTTTAGAAACTTGGTTTATTTTAATAGTTAGACTAGAAAATGAAGATGAGTTTCTTCAAAGATGAGGTAACCATTGTGGTTTAAATCTTTGTATAGAAATCATATGGACAATGATGTACACGTATTTAATGTATGTTTTATGACAAGATTATTAACCACACTTAAGCAATTAACTGTGATTGAATATTCTTTTCTAAACACATTAAATATATAAAGATTATGATTGTCTTATTTGTGAAAATGGCAATAGAATATCAAAACTCTTTCTTGAGTGATTACATAAGCGAGGACGATAAGTAATCAAAAGGAGTTTATGAATTCAAATAAATCTTTAGAAGTGTACAAGGTGCAATAATCCATGGATGGATAAATGCATGCATCTAGAAGATTACTCTTATGTTTAATTATTGAATTCATGTTTTGATTTATAATTGAAATAAGATAATTTCTAAGTATTCCTAAAAGCTAGTGGGAGTATTATGTTTAATTTCTTAAATCATATATGTTGTGGAACATATGAAAAGTAATATTCCATATAAGTAAATATTAAGTCTTAGAATGGAATGAAACTTTACTTGTAAGATCTAGGAAATAAGACATACAACCTTGGAATCAATGTTAATTGTTGAAACATGTGCGGTAAATAAATCTTATATAACATGATATATTATTTAGAAAGTCTTAATAGATATGTATGACATGAATAAAATCTAAGTATGACTCATAGATTTGTCATGTACATCATATTTTGTTGTATCATGCTTGATTACAAGATGATTTGGCAATATTAATATCTAATTAAAAAGTTATTAGATAACTTGTGTAAAATTCTAAAAAGAATATGTTTGATTATAGAATTACATCTTAAATCTGGAAAAGCTTCCAAATTCTATAGATGAACAATTTTTCAATTGTTGTGAAAATTGTCATAGCCAACAAACTTAAAAGTTTGAAGGGCATCAAACATTACACAATAGATATTATGGTTTACGGAAAGTTTTAATAGCATATTATTGTTGCATACAATGATGCTAATAAAATTGAGATGACACACAATACTAGTCATGGTAAGGATTTCATCTTTGACTATATGTACTAGTTATGCTTACTAAAAGCATAGTTGCATTATACATTAAAAGAATAAGAATACTTTAAACTTTAAAATGTTTGGGAGTTTGATTATCATAAATTGGTGGTTAAGGATGTCACACATTTTATGAAATATTATATGGCATTGTCAAAATAGTTGAGTATGCACATACAAGAACTTCACTAGTTGAATTCTTGAAATAAGTATTCTTAAAATTCCGATAGATTAAAGTTGGATGATTTATGTTTTGTCAACAAGTAGGAATGTCATTACTTGAGACATAATTCATCAACAAGATTTTCATGTATTGATCTATTTAGTATTTGGATAAGGGATGTTAAACAATTATTATAAATCTAAATACATGGTATGTTTAATTTATAATATATTGTAGCATATATTTGTATGTTTAATCCATGAATAAATGTTATTCTAAATTGTCCGTTGTCAGTTAATAATATGGGAATATTATTAAATCAAGACAAATCTGAAGGTTGGTATAATATACTTAAAGTATATTGATGCGTAGTCATGCCATTTCAGATGATATTCAATGATACTGAATATAGAACTTATCCCAACTACATGATGTTACTTTATGGATTTAGTTATTAAGTAAATCATGAGAAGTTATCCTTAGACTTGAGATGCAAGATAAGTGTCATGAATGTAGAACAATTTTGTGGAACAACTTAACGCTATACGTAACTGGTAGTCATAAGGGTTGTTTTCGGAAGTGTTACAAAGTTTGTGGGTTTTGCTTGTAGTCAAGATAGAATTTGTTCCTTCAAATTTATTTTTGGAGTTTAATACTGCTGGGCCCCTCGTAGGGTTGGTAAGATGCATGTGCGGCCGCACCCAATATCTCCCCTGAATATGTTCAGAAGATTTGGTAATCTTGATCAATCACAAACAACGAGAAACATAATGGTTAATTAAGGAATGACTTTAATACATATCCTTATTAACATGGTATTAGAAACAAAAGGATAATAATAATGAGAAATCATTAAAAGGTTTTCCAGGAGCCTTACTCAAGATCGTACTAGAGGCATCGGCGTGTTGCAAGACACTAACCGATGTGATTACACTATTAAAATATGTCCAAGTGGGAGCTGTTAGATTACGGACATTATTTTAGTAGTTGTATGTTAGGATCGAACTCGAGATCATGGGATTGCACACAATACGTATGAAGAGAAAAAGTAATAATTATTTATAAAATGTTATAATTAATTATTAAACACAAAATAAATAATAGTAATTAGTATTTAATGATTAATGACTAATTATCTATTAAACGAAGATTAGGAAAGTAATACTAGGCAAAACATGGAAACAAGAGAAGGTTCCGGAAACCCCTAAGGGATCCAAAACCGATCGGCATAGGGAGGTTCCACCTCCTTATGTGCCTTGAGCTCCAAGTTTTGAATAGTATATAAGCAAACCCAATATGCATGTTTTTCTCATAACTTGTACACACACATCTTGGTGTTTTCTCTCCTCTTTTCTTTTCTTGGTTGATCCATCAAAACTAAACCCTAAGGGTTTCGATTTTTATGATCTAAAATAGTTTTGTGTTTATTACTTGCATAAACTTTTTCTTGAATTAGTACGTGTGTACAAGAACGTGAATCAAACACACTATTGTTTGATTCTTGGATTGAATTACAAAAAGGTAAGGGGTAATTCTTATAATCCTTATAAACCCTAATTAGAGTTCTTGGTTTCGGAAGATTGCTTTGATTCTTGTTCGGGCTAGAATCACAAAGGTATGTTTATTATTTAAATTATTGATTAATTAATTACATGTTATTCGATCTTATTATAATTGCTTCCGCTATGCTCACTTTGATGTACTTGGTTTATTTATATGAATGTCATGATATAATAATTCCAACACATTATGTCTTGCATATTATTCTTGTTCTGAATTGTGTAGATACATATTATAGATTTTACTACTCAGTGTGTTCATGTTAAACATACACTTCATGTATCCACTCGACCTACCTCATTTGAAAGTATTCATGGTTAATTTATTCATATCAAAAAGAGCTGATCAGATAAAAGAACTTTAATGCATACATAACATCTACAGAACTTAAATTATCATGCTACTGGTTTATGGAACAATTTGTGAAATTAAAGGTAAAAGACTGAGTAAAAAAAATTAAGCATAATTAACTGATATACTTATATAGGAAGTTGTTGTTTACAGTTTTCGTATTTCTTCCCTAAAAAATTGTTCTGTTGAAGGTCAAGGCACTGCATACCTACAGCTCGCATGATTCAGTAATTGATTCAAAAATGCCTGTTACTTATTTTCTTGATCTCTATAGAAAAATTCAAAAGAAAGCTAAGTACTCCGTATTGAACTAATCATCACTTTCGAAAGATTAAAACCTCAATTTTTTTTGAAAAGGCAAAGATATTATATATAAGCTAAAAAACAAGAACAGAAGCGCTCTGAGGGAACCCTACATGTGTACAAAAGACCCCAAAAGAAGAAGCCTAACGAACCTAAGTCACACCTACTTCTATGAAAGTAGGAACAGAGAAATCGGTGTAAATTCGAGAGCAAAGGACTTAAATTATCTCTTATCACTTCAGATGGAACCAATATCTAGGAAACAAATAACAGAAAACTTAAACTACAACTTTGATCTAGTAAAGTAATTTTGATTAAGATGCTCTGTATGTAGACTTTGCGACTTCAGTAAACTTGCATTTTTGGAAGAAGGCAACAAGTATGTCAAGATGGGTGAAAACACCTACTCACCTTCTTTTAATAGCGCTAACGAACTTCCACCTAAGCTCTTCAATGAAATCATCATTCACACGCCCATCAATCATATCTTGTCTTAATCTCGTCACCTTGTTGATAATTGCTTCTAAGGATACGTCAAATGCATCTTTCAAAGTTTCCAATTTAGAACGAGGATATCAGTATAGGGATCAAATTAATAACCTCTTCTGTTTGTGTTTAGTTGTTTGTTATAAGGTGTGTGCAGGTGTCATATGCCCTACAGTCATTTCATTTTTTTTCACTCTAAAATGTGTCGTGTGCACACCTAATGTATAATAGTCTAATTAACAGTTTTCAACCTAGCTTCTTAGTTACAGTTCCTTGATTAATTTCAATTTATTTATTATGCAAAAGAAGCGGCTTTGTATAGTACCTAACTATGAAATTTAAATTTGCAACAATCCAACTATTATCTGTTGAAGATTTCTTTTATCTTTTGTATAGTACCTAACTATGAAATGTAAAGATGTTTGTCCCAAATCTGGACACAAAATACATGAACCAAGTTTTATTATATCATAACCCTATTTCAAATGATCAAGAAGAAATCTCCAATGCATGAAGTTAAAGTAGTTTTACTTAATTTCTTTTCTTTACTTTGACCATCGAACCATACTTCAGTTGGAGGTTTGTTGATGCTTTTTGGGTATCTGGCAGACCTTCAATCACATAAACCTTGTAATTGTATATAATCATAGCAGCAAAAATTTTCATCTGAAGTAATGAGATTTTCTTTCCTAAGCAAGTTCTTGGCCCCGCATGAAACGCTGTAAACTTGTAAGAGGGTATGTGCTTGATTCCTCCTTTCTACGAGATCCATCTCTCTGACTTGAACTCCAAGCAGTCATGTCCCCATATCGTCTCCATCCGTCCCATTGCATATGATTGCAGCAATATCTTGGTGTTTGAATTAACTCGATGACCGCTTGGTAAGGTATCAATTTCCTGTGGAGCTTTTTCGTTTAGGGGCACCGGAGGGAATAGCCTTAATGCTTCGCATAACGCCCCATGAAGATAAACCAAGTTTTCGAGCTCTTTTGCACCAAATTGTTTCCATTTCTCATCTTCTTTCATTCCTAATTGTTCATGAAGCTCTTCATATATCCGACTTTTGACTACAGGATTTTTTTAAAAGGAAGTAAAAGAACCAAGTAAGAGCCGCGGCTATGGAATCTCTCCCAGCAACCAATAGACTTAATAAAGTATCTTGATAAACTTGTCAGGGTCACCGAAGCTACCAGTTTGATCATTGTATTCCCTCATATATCTTGTTAGTAAGCTTAGGTCCTCTACTTGTTCTTTCTTAACATCATCTGTCTTGGTCTCCTTAACTCGCTTTTCATGGATAAACTTGTAGAAAAGCTCATCACTTAGCTTCCAAGCATTATCCAGATGTTTCTAGCTCGTTGCCAATTTGAAACCGGTTTAGAATCTTCCACCAACATTTAGGGAGGAAATGTCAATCAAAGATAGTCTCTTGGGACTTGGTGAAGGCCTCTTCAAATTTATCATGAGGAAGATCAGCAGTTAGGGTTTCAGGATCAAAGTCTGTAATCAAGTTCACAGTTCCGTCGAAAGTTAGCCTCTGGAAGATATTTTCTATCTTGGATCTTCGTTTTGACATGTAGTCAAGAACTGGCATTAGCTTTTTCTCTATGTTGTTCCACGTGGTTTTCTCCACCAGTTTCAAAAAAGAATCATCTTTGAAGAGCGACATGGTTGTTTTACGGTGCAATTCCCATAACTCGGAATCAGAATTGAAAATACCATCACCAAGGATATCAAAAATCTCTCTAAACTTTGGACCTTTCGGGTAGTTTTGAAAGTTGGTGGTTGATATGTAGTTAAAATTGTCTGGATCACTAGTGATGAGCATGTCTACGCCGGCAAACCAAGGGCCTTTGTACATAAATGTACCACCATTTTCTTTTAAAATATCGGTGGTATATTCATGAAAACGATGATAATTGCATAACGTGCTAGGTATCATACCTAATAGAGGCCAATTTGTAGGCAATAATGATCTTTGAATTTTAAATCTGTAGAAAAAAGAGAGATGAAGCAGGTAAAGAAAATGAATATATGAGTGAATACCATTGTGAGTCTCTATCGTGTTTATGGCCTATGGGTATATTTATAGAGATAGTTTATACTTTATACAAGTTGTTTTATTATCATATCAACGGGACCCACTGATTGTTTACCTTGAACCCTCAATGTTTTCTCTAGGCATTCAAGTCACAAACTCGCTATACAATCTCTAAGACTAAAGGCCTACTTTGACAAGGTGATTGTCAAATTCACCTTGTTAGCCGTATACTTTCATCCATTAGAATATTTATTTAAGTAAGGACTCATGTTATTATATTTAAAAGTTTAATTTATGTGTACACAGGTTTGAATATTAAATACGGCTAAATTATTAGTAACGGGAATATAAATATCAAATGATAAGCACGAGTTACTGTGATATGAAAATAAATATACATGATTAACAACGACTTATGAAATTGTTATTTTAATATATATATATATATATATATATATATATATATATATATATATGGATCGGGTGCGTTTCTCATTTTTAGTGCGGATGGTACGGATGAATGTGGACCACACGATCATCCGTCCATCTCATCTAAGATAAAAAAAAACGCGGTGACATTTTCGTAAATACTCCAAAACGTTTACACTAATAGGATAATATCAGTATAGATCTGGCTTAAAAAAAACACAAAAATTCAAAAAAAAAAAATCAGATTTATCGATAATGAATTTAAGGAAAGTAAGATTTGCATAAATTAAAGAAGGTATTCTTAATTATTTCATATTGTTATAGTTTTTTGTTATTATACGATTTAACAATACGTATTCTGATAATAATACATCAGTATGATTGCTACTATGATATTAAGATTAATATTATCAAAAAACGAGTAATTCTCATTCTGAACTGTTAATTTAACCTTTTTTGTTTTTCAAAATTACAAATATGTATTCTGCATTTCAAAAAAGTTATTCTGAAATTAACAGTCTTTAAGATAACTATTGTGATATTAATTACATTTCTATGATAGCTATTCTGAAATGTTATATATTCTGAAAAAAACATATTTTGAAAAGATTAATATCATGGCTATTCTGATAGAAAAATATTAATATCTATTGACAATACCTACTCCGATATTGATATAATTATGATACCTTGTGTGATATTAATTCACATTTAAGGATAGGTATTTTGATATTAATATTTTTTCTTTTATCTGCATTTACAATGGATAATATCATACCTATTAATTGATAATATCATAATTATGTTAGTAATCAATAAGATACTGTGAAATTATAACTGCTAACGACATATAAGGTTACATATTCTGATATTAACATTTTTTCTTTTATTTGCGTTTTAAATGGATATTAGAATTACAAAATGGTTTTTCTGATTAATATTATAAGAATATTATTGTGCGTTTGCCTGTAATTCTGAAATTAACATAATATTTTAATATTTTAATTATTCTTATATTAATTGAATTTTGATACTATAGTCTGATATTTACCATTTCTCAATCTTATTTTAAATACAGATGATGAAGATGATTCTGAAAATGAATACATGTTACTATATAAGATGCAAATGGAAAAATGTATGACTAAAGTCAAAGAAGAGACAAAGTCTGTAATATCTTTGATATCTGAGACAATTTGTTACTTAACATGTGGACCTAATTCATTTGACACAACAAATATTTGTCTCTTGTTGAACAATCTTAGAAGTTTAGAAAAAGAGATGCAAGATGTTAAAGATGCAATTATCTGGAAAACTATAATAAGATTTGATATCTTAAATGAAGATAAAGAACAGGTATTGTTGAAATATTTCTTTACTTTTTTGAGTAGATACATGAATATTTGATTATTGTTGTTAATTTTTTGATTATTATTGTTAAATCTTCAATATTTAACTACATTTTTGAACAGTTACATGAAACTTGCCTCGACAAGGTTAAACAAATTGTTGATAAAGCTGCTGCAAATCTTCAAGACAATATTTGTTTTTTTTTTTTATTTGAAGCCTAAATATGGGGAACTGTATCCGAAAGTTTGCGATTCTCTTTCAAAGATAAGTAATCAAATTTCAGATATTAGAGATTCATATTTCATGACATTTGAAGAGATAGAAATGCTTGACAAGGCTGCATCAGAGTTCGAAGAAAGAAATAAAAAAGCTAAAATGATTTGACTGATGGAACAATTAGAAGTTATTGAAATTTTGTTGTGTTATTGAAATTCAGTTATCTGTTATTAAACTAATATGTTATTTTATATATTTTAATGCTAATGTTACTATCTTATTGTTAATTTGAAATGTTACTATGATATTGTTGGAGTTACTTTATAATTTGTTAATTTTATAATTGTTGTAAACTCAGATTTTTTTCTGACATTAATAATTGATTTTTGAAACTTCTGATGTATTATAAAAATTAATAAACTTATTCCGATAGTAAAAAATTTGACAAATTATAAATACGCAGGTTACGATACTAAAAATTAATAAACTTATTCTGATACTAAAATAATATTCTTTGACAAATATTCAGATACTAAAAAATTAATAAACTTATTCCGATACTAAAAAATTAATAAACTTATTCCGATACAAAAAATTAATAAACTTATTCCGATACTAAAAAATTAATAAACTTATTCCGATACTAAATTTATACCCACATAAGGATAAGGTTCTTGTCAGATGGACAGGTGTCTATTAAGAAATACTAGTTTATTTAATATTATTAATATAAATAAGTAAAACGTATAGAATAAGATACTGCAAAGTTACTGCGATATTAAAAAAAATTACTGCGATATTTAATAAATAAAAAATTAACAGCATAAGATATAGAGCATAAACTATATTCTTACTATGATATTTAATAAATAAAAATTAATAAACTTATTCCGATACTAAAAAATTTATACCCACATAAGGATAAGGTTCTTGTCTATTATGAAATACTAGTTTATTTAATATTATTAATATAAATAAATAAAACGTATAGAATAAGATACTGCAAAGTTACTGCGATATTAAAAAAAATTACTGCGATATTTAATAAATAAAAAATTAACAATATAAGATATAGAGTATAAACTATATTCTTACTGTGAAATTTAATAAATAAAAGCTTATATTGAACGTATTCATAAAATAAAAAATTATATATTGAATAAGTTTATATATTGCAGAATAAAAAAAATTACAATTTTAATGATTCAGCTATAATTAGGGCTGTAAACGAACCGGACGAACACGAACGGAGCCTTGTTCATGTTCGTTCATTTAATTTTAACCGAACAAATAAACGGACACGGACGCTTAAACGGACGAATATTCTTGTTCATGTTCGTTTATTAAGAAAATGAGTTGTTCATGTTCCTTTATGTTCGTTCATTAAGATACTAAACGAACGTTAAACGAACATAAACGATCGAACACAAATGAAAATAGACAAACAAACATAAACTTTATTGAATTCTTCACAATATATTGGTTTGTAAGTGTTGTTTTGTTTAAATAAACTAATTTTTAAAATTTTAAAATTAAAAGATATGATATATGAACATAAATAGATAAATAAACATAAACGAACTTTAATTAACGCATAATCGGACGTTCACGAACATAAATGAACGGACGATACTTTTTTTTCATGTTCATTCATTTAACTAAACGAACGTAAAATATTGTTCATGTTCGTTCATTTAATAAACGAACGAACATAAACGAACTTTTTACCGAACGGTTCATGAAATGTTCACTGAACGTTCAGTTCGTTTACAGCCCTAGCTATAATGTCTTTTTTATATTTGTTAGCATCACTTAACAAAATTTTAACAGCATATAACTTTCTCAGAGTTGCCAATTCATTCTTGCTTCCATTTTCTCTGAAAGTTGATCTCCATTGTTTGTCTTCAATTCCAGAATAGAACTCAAGATGCCTCATAGTAAAAATGCCACAATCTGTTTTATTTTTTGATGTTTGCCATTCCATTTGAAGTCTTTGAGGAGCACACTTTGATATTTGTTGAGCCTTTGGATGATTTGAAACTTTTAAATAGTGACAAAACAATTTAAACTGAATATATATATATATATATATATATATATATATATATATATATATATATATATATATATATATATATATATATATATATATAATATTACCAAAAAAAATGAAAAAAATGAAAAAACATAGTTAAAAAAAACAATAAAAATGTAAATTTAAAAAGAAAAAAAAATAAAATAAAATAATATTACCAGATTTTCTGTTGTATTGCCATATATACTAGCATTTTCCTTCAAATTGTCGATAATTACAAACGACGGATTCAAGAAATTGAAGCAATAAACATAGAAATGGTTTTGCCTACAAACTGGGAAGAAAACCTGTAAAAAGTAAATAATAATTAAGATTTAAACAATATTATCTTAATTTTACATAGTAATATTAACAACCATAAAATTTAAATGATTAAAAAAAAAAAAAAAAAAAAAAAAAAAAAAAAAAAAAAAACTTACTAGATTAACTACAGATAAATCATTAGAGTTCAGATATTTTTTGCACGCAAAATTAATTGCATTCAAAAATTCTTCTTGTTTCTTCTTAGTGGAAAGTGTATTTTTTTCTCTTCGAGACGACTAAATAAAATTATAAAATAAACATTAGTATTAAATTTACTATACAAAAAATAATAATAATAGTTAAAAAAATAAATGAAAAAATAAAATAACATACCATTGCTTGGCTTGTAAAAAATAATCTTAAACCAGATCCAGGTCTTCTATATTTTTCTTGAAAATTCAAAACAATGGCCCAAATGTGTATGATGTTTGATGTTACAAGTTTTGTTTTATTAACAAGATCTTTAGAAAAGCTACGATTAGTAGGACAAAACAAATCTGAGCCAAAAACATGATCCCTGCAAAAAAAATAATAATAAAAAAATAATGATCATTGGATTCAACGCAAATATATTACGAAAATTTTAATAAAAATATAAAGAAGAAAACTTACGCAAGATTGCTGTTGTTCTTTTTTTTTTTTTTATTAACTCTAACACAGACTTTTCGATCTTATTAAATTTGGTTAGAATATCAACTTTTCGAACATTGAATGGCGACTTCAAAACATCAGTAGGATTCCTTTCTCTATTTATTCTATGCCTTAAGTCTTCATTATTTTCTTTACAAGCATTTACCTGGAAAAAAGAAATTAAAAAAAGTACAACTAATTTATTAACATCTTTGCTTAAATTTTGAAGAGTTTCAGCTCCATTCCTCATCTGTAATTCAAAATAACATTTATTGTATGAATAAAATCTGAATTAAATTGTAGAATCAAAAATTAAACTTTCATTATTTTGATAATATTATTAGTCTTTGTTAATACCTTGTTTAGATCTTCTTCAGTCTCTTCTTCAATATATTGAATATCTTCTGATTCATAACCATCGTCTTCTTGAAAAACATCTTCTTCACTTGATATACTCCCAGGAACAAAATTTATTGGCTCCGGACACTCAATTAAATCCTATAAGAATAACAAATAAGATAAACTCACATATTTATTTTAAATGCTTACTAAGGATTATATTAAACACTTACTTGAGGATTACTTAATTCATTTAATGCTACTGCTGCAACCATTAGCTAAAAATTTAGGTATAAAATTCTTATTTAGAAAAAGTTTAAACATTGTAATTAAAATTGCATACTATGTGACACAATAATTAAATACTGTTTTATTCTTGTCTTGAGGAGATTCGGCAAAATCATTTAGATCTGCAAGCTCATCATCTATCATGTCGTTCCCATCTGTCAGATAAAGTAACTTGACATTATTCGCATCTCTTTCTGAACTTTGGTGTTTCTGAAAATTTAAAACCACGTCTGGAAAATATATTAAAAAAATAATAATAATAGAAAAAAAAATTACCAAACAGAAAAAACATAATTACCTTCGAATTATTGATTTTATAATTCATTGCATCTCTCATGACCTTGTAAAACTCTGGATGTTTAGACAGAGCTTTTTTTTGAAAATGTAACGCTCTTAAAACTCTTTCTTTGAATGGTGCGTTTTGTTCGGTAACACAAAGCTTATAAAACACAACCATATCTAGTAGCCGTAGATTAGTCACATGAGAAGAACACTGAAAACTTGGTTTTCCATCTTTTGTCAAGAAACAAAGACCTTCAATTGGTTCTTTGCAATACTTAAGATCTTCAAAAATGACTCCATCCGGCACTTGCTCATCTCCATGTAATACCTCTTTGCAAATCTTAAAAAAAAACTTTTGGTTTTCTGGGTCTTTGAATGGCATTAAACCGATATAACTCTGGTATGCTTCATCCACTGAGATCTCGTTCATCATTTTGGCTTTTGTTAACAGTTTTTGAACTGCATTAATGGCCTTCCTCTTCATTTCGGCATTTAAACTTCTGCATTTATGAATACAAAGCATAAACTCTTTCCATTCTTCAAATCCTAAGTTTTGAAGTTCATGAGGTAAAAGTTTATGCTTCGTTCCGTCATCTAGTACTAAGAATGATGTTGGTATCTGATCAACTTCTTCAAAATCAACACTACAGATTTTTTTATAAGCATACTTTCTTCGATACTTGCATTCCTTCAAATAATGACCCATTTTCTTTATTTATGATAAAAGCATGTTATTGTACAATTCATCCTTTTGTCTTTCTTTTATTTCAGAAACAGGAAGATTATATTTCAAAGAATCTTCTTCATAAATTCTTCGTTTTTTGGCTTCTGTACCTTCTTCTTCAAACTCATCTGGGTATTCTGAAATCCAATCTTCCGTATACTCAAACATCTTTTGTTGCTGTTTGTTGATTTCATGAAGAAGGATCTTAGTTATGTATCTATTCCTCAAAACGTCCATCTGAATTCGATGACGTGGATCTTCTTCATCAAAAATTTCAATATCCCAGTTTTCGTCTTCAAACTCATAAAGCTCCATATGAAGCATGCATATAAACCACAATTAATCTTGTCTTTCTTTGTTCTCCATTTAAAATTAAGCACTTTTGCTTCATTTTGAAGAAACCAATTTTCTGGAATTGGATAACCACGCTTGAGCAAGAAGTCACAAAACAGACATTGCTGTGCACAAAAACTTACATTAATAGGCTATAAAGTCACAAATCTTAGATTGTTAAAAAGATATATATTATTTAAAAAATATCAGAAGATATACATAAAAAACAAAAAAACTTACCACAAAATCAAAAAAATTTTGGTATTTTCCTTCATATGGAGCATCTGATTCAAGGTTGTCCAAAATGACAGCAAAACCAGCCCTTATGTTGAAAACTATAACGTAAAAATGTCCGTACGCAAGTATTGGAAAGAACACCTATTTGATAAATATCAAGTTAGTGAAATTATGAATAGTAAAGTAATAAAATTTGGATAGAGTAGTAAATTTACCAATTCTATATATTTCATAGTAATTTCTTGTCCAAAAGCAGTAAACTGATCTTTTACAGAATTATAAAACTCTATTTCTTTTTGGGCACGATCTTTTTCATATTCATCCATGTCTTTTGGCTGTTAAAAAATATATATATGTATATATATAAATACATAAATAATAAGTAAAAATAGAATAAAAATAAAAAATAACACATATAAAGATATATTAAACTATTAAAAAAATTGAAGTTTAACTTACAATAACTATAGTTTTGAAGAAATATCTAATCGCTGAGCTATCCTCCTGTGTTAATCTTTCTTCAAAATTTAGAATATTCACAAAGTTATCTATAATTTCAAGCTCAACATATTTTTCAGAGGCAAGTGATTGGATATGAACATTGAGAATAGGTTTGTCTTCTCCAAATTGGAATATCTTCTCCCTAATAAGTAAAAAATGTAAAAGTATGATTAACAAAACAAAAATTGAAAATGATAAACAATTCAGGTTAATAGCAAAAAGTTATGATATCTTACATAAGATTTTCTTTAGAAGCTTTTCGAAGAATGATTTTTGGAAATAAACACTCAGCTTGTGATTCATATTCTGCTTTTGTATCCACTCGCTTGTTCATATATGGAGATTCAAAATGAATGGATGTTTTCACTTTCCTTTTTAGCATCTTTTCTTTTTGATTCTTGACGAAATCGTCTTTGTTTAAATGCTGGAAAGAATTAAAACAGAAATTAGAAAGAATTTAACATGAATCTTATTCCATAATTATAAAAATAAATATATGATTCAAACCTGGATCTCTGTAACATTATCTTCTTTAACACATTCTGCAGTTTCAGATTCATTTAAAACCAAGTCATTGCCATCTTCAGTTAAAACATTCTCATTTATCTCATTTAAACCCTGAAAAAAACATAAACATAAGAAAATGAAAAAGTTTTATTTAATTTATTTAATTTCGCATAATGTATAAGTAGGAATACAAAAAAAATACCTCAGAAATCTTTTCATCTTCATTTGAATAGATTTTCTCTACTTCATTAACAGGAGAAAAATCTTTATGCTCAAACAGATACTGATATTCACAATCATTACTGATAGGTAACTGATTGTCAAAATTAACATCTTTAAATGAACAATGATCCTTTGATAGATTCCTGTCCTTAACTTCTTCACAACCAGATGAGCCGGTATTATACATTGTTTTAGCAGAATCTACAGCAGCCAAATAAGTAACGCTAATAGAAGTAGGAAGAGATTCTACATAAGTTTCATCCTCAAGTTTCTTCTCAGATACTTCATCTTGCGTATTTGAGATATCACTGCCATCTTCATTTCCTTGAATCTTCTCAAAGCCACTGTTTGCAGAAACTGTAGACAATTCTTCCAGAATGTTGACATTACTTTCTTTGTGATGATCTTCATTAATTTGCATATCAGACCTTTCTAATGCTATTGAATGTGATGAACCAATAATTTTGACATTTCTTTCAATAGACTGAGATTGTATTATCACATCATCAACTTTGTTACATTCTTTATCTGCAGTATCAGAGATAATGTCACAGTCTTCATTTTCTTGAATTGCAACACGCGAGCCATCTTGACAGACTGCAGATTCATTTCGACCTTGTTCAATCGCAAATTCCATTGTCAATTCATTGACATCTGGTACATCCACAACTTCCTTTGCAGTTTCATTTCCTCCTTGTACATCATCAACTTCCTTTGTCGGTTCATCACCTACTTTTTCCTTATCCCCATGTTTAACTTTTTCATAAGACATCTTTTCAAGCTTTTCAGAAGAAGTGGCCACAGTTTGCAGTGGGGCGTTTCCAGTGTTCTGAGTCTTGTTTGATTCACTCTGCAAAATTATAAAACACACAAAAAATGCACATAAAACATACAAAAAAACAAACATAGAACCATACATTTTACATTTTTATATTACAAACCTGCAGAACAATTTTGACTACATTTTCTTCAACAGGTATATCTTGAGAGGGTTTAGATTCGACGATTTGAAGAATTCCTGCGTCATTCAATGTAGAATCTATTTGCTCAAACTGCAAATGCATAAATCACCGATAAATGATCAAAAAAATATTATATCAATATTAAATACAGTAGAAAGTTACAGAACCGAAAAAACAAATAAAACATTTAAAACCTTATTTTCAGCAGAAATATTATTTTTGGGAATCAAATTGTTTGTAGTATCCAAATCAGCATTTTCTGAACCACTGCATTCAGTTGCTATATCTTTGCTCTCGTTTGCTTCATCTACAACTTCGTTTGTGAGTTCATCACCTACTTGTTCATTAAGATCTTGAGTTTTCAAAAATGATTCGGTTGCCACATAACTATCATCTTGTTCCAAGGGATTCTCTTTGTTATGATCCTCATAATTCATATTATCATCCATCTTTGTATCAGATCCTTCCAAATGAAATGAATTTGCTGAATCACCACTCATTCAGTTGCTTTACCTTTGTACTCGTTTGCTTCATTGAGTTTTACAACTTTTTCTGCTTGCGTACTTACAGTACCACCATCTGTGCAAGCATGAGACTCACTTAATGCAGTAACAACTTGAATTTTTGAAACTTCCTTTGTGAGTTCATCGCCTACTTGTTCCTTAACACATTGAGTTTTTGAAAATGATTCGGTTGCCACATAACTATCATTTCTTTCAACAACCATCTCCACTTGAGTACTTACACAACCATCTACTGAGCCAGTATCAGAGATGCTTAATACATTAACATCTTGAGTTTTCGAAAACGATTCATTTGCAATTGAACTCTCTTTAGGGTCCATAACCTTCTCTTCAGAAACATTAGTACATGACTCGCTAAAGGCAGTAAAGTCTTTAGTTTTAGAAACTTCCATTTTGGGTTCATTGGCACATGGTTCGTCCATAACTTCATTTTCTGTTAGGTCTGCAACATCATTTTCCATTTCGGAATCTTCAGGAAAAATATCGTTATTAATCTTTGCTTGAACTTTTAGATTCTCTGTGATTTCAAAACACTTCGTTTGAGAAACTTAAAATAGTAAATAAAGTCAGATGCTAAATTTGGCACAAACAAAATTTAAAAATTGATAAAACTTTAGTTTTCTAAAATTAAAGAAACCTACATGAGTTGATGCTACATCTTGGGATGTAATAGGAACAACAAAATCTTCTTGGTGAATTGCCGCTACATCATCTGTGACCATATAATGCTCTTCAGTGACACCTTTGTTATCATGATGTTTACTTGGAATTGTCATCAAAGTTTTTCCAGAACTACTTAATTGCAAATTGACATTTGTTTCCGGAAGTATGTCTGACATTGCACGGATCTCATTCATTTGAATACAAGACACTTCCAAAGGTAATGAATTTTTAAAATCATCATTTTGTTGGACATACGGAATCTCTGCGTTGTTGTTTGCAATCTCAATAAGTTCTTTTTCAGACAAACCAGTTTCTTGGATTTTGATACAGCCATCCTTTTCAGAACCTATAGTCAATTCGTCATGCATTGCAACATTACCTTTTGCAGACAATTTAGCATCATCTGTCTTTGAATTGTTATCTTCAGATAAGTGCATATGGCAAAATTCAACATTTGAAAGAGCAGAATCATCTTGAAACGCGCTAACAGGTTCTGCAAAATCATCAAAGGGATTCTCTTTGTTATGATCTTCAGATCCTTGCAAACGAAATAAATTTGCTGAATCACCATTGCATTCAGTTGCTTTACCTTTGTTCTCATTTACTTCATTGACTTTTTCAACCTTTTCCGCTTGCTTACTTAAAATAACACCATCTGTGCTAGCATCAGACTCGCATAATGCAGTAACAACTTGAGTTTTTGAAACTGAATCAAAAACTTCCATTGTGCATTTATAAAGAGCTGCTTCATCTAAAACTTCCTTTGTGAGTTCATTGCCTACTTGTTCTATAATATCTTGAGTTTTCGAAAATGATTCAGCTGCCACAAAACTATCATTTCGTTCCACAACCATCTTCAATTTGGTACTTACAGAACCATCTACTGTGCCAGTATCAGACATGCTTATAACATTAACATCTTGAGTTTTCAAAAATGATTCAGTTGCAACTGAACTATCTTTAGCATCCATAACCTTCTCTTCGGAAACACTAATACATGACTCGCTAAAGGCAGTAAAGTCTTGAGTTTTAGAAACTTCCATTTTGGTTTCACTGGCACATGCTTCGTCTACAACTTCATTTTCTGTGTTGTTGTTTGTATTCTCAGTAAGTTCTTTTTTAGACAAATCACTTACTTGAATTTCGATACAGTCATCCTTTTCAGAACCTGTAGTCAATTCATCATGCATTGCAACATTACCTTCTGCAGTCAATTCAACATCATTTAAAAGAGCAGAATCATGTTGAAACGCGCTAACAGGTTCTGCAAAATCATCATCAATCTTTGTATGAAGATCCATCTTCGTATCAGATCCTTCCAAATGAATTGATTTCGCTGAATCATCACTTGGTTGTACATACGGTATCTCAGTGTCAGTGTTTTCATGCTCATTAAATCCTTTTGCCGACGCATCAATTTCTCCAAAGCACCCTGTATTTGGAGAAGCTACATCATTTTGAATACACATAAAAGGTTCTTGAACAATATCCTCCAATACATTAGATACAACTTTCATCACGTCATTGTCTTGGCAAACATAATTTTCTGGCTTGTGAGCTTCTTCATTAACAACTATCTCAGAAGTATCTACACCATACGTATCAGAAACAGGATCATGTGAAACTACACAATCACTTTTCTCTACACAATCACTTTTGTCCTTTCCAATCAAAAGTGATAAAAGCTGTTTTTTAAATGCAACAACTTCGTCGTCTTTCGAAAGAATATTATCATAGGATGAGAAGTTATGTATGCATCTTTTCAAATCAGAAATAACTTCCTGCAAAAATTAATGAGTTAATAAAAAATAGTTATTCATTTGTTAATTATTACAACTTGGTTTATTAATTATTTTAATTACTAAAGACGTTTACCTTAACATTAGGTGATTCAGGTTGTTTATCTTTTGAATATTCAAAGTTGGTAACCTGAAGCTGATCAACTTTATCATTACTTGTAAACAACGAATATTCAACCGCACTAACTTGATTTTCTTTTGAAATTTCATAATAGTTATTCTGCAACTGTTCATCCTAGATTAAAAACACAAATCAGTAATTTAAAATATATATATATATATATATATATATATATATATATATATATATATATATATATATATATAAGAATAAAAAAAATGATAGAAATATTAATATATAAACTTGAATAAATTAAAACCTCTTGCACAGGAACATCAGCCAACTCGTTCTCTTCAGATAATTCAGGCTCATCATACTGAAAAAAAATAGAAAATAAAAATATATATTATTTCAAAAATCAATTATTAACTTGTAAAAATATAATAGATGTTTATAATTCATTTAATACCTCTTTTGTAGAAACAGACAACCAATTGTTGGTTTGATCATTATTTAAAAAACACTCATTCTGAATCTTCTCAACCTGGTAATAAAAACATAAATTAGTTTTAGTAACAACTATTAAAATTTAAAATATTATATTAAACATAAAAAAATAAATACCTCATCAATATGATCATCAATCAAATTGTTGTCATCAGCGTTAATTGAATAATCAACTGAAATATGATCAACCAAATTGTTATCAGCAGGAGAAAAATGATTTTTTTCAGATAATAATGAATTATCAAATTCATTTTCAACTTCTCTAACTCTTGAACTTTCACATATTTCATTCACTCCAGAATTCAAATATTGGCACTCATCTTCTGAAACTATTTTGTTCTGTATTAGTAAAGGTTCAGGAGATTCAAGTATCGCTTCATCAACTTCTTCATTATTTTTGGCTCTGAAGAAGAACTGATCATCAGAAAAAAAAACTCAGCAAAATTTTTTAGTCGTAAATGTTCAGAGTCCACTTTTCTCAACAACTCTGTTGAGCAATATTGCATGACATCTTCTTTTGATTTGCTTCTTCGGAAGAGCCATCTAATATACAGCAACTGTGGAAAAAAGATTTAATTGTAATCAAAATAAGTATAAAATTTATTGAACTACAAAATGTTTAAAAATAGAAACATACCGTCAGAAACGTTATAGGACCACAATACTGATTGTTTCGAGAATTTTTCTTTACATCATGTTTGTTGAGAGCTAGAGAATCGAGCACTAAACCACACCAATCAACTCTATTAATGTTATCATAATGCTGAACAAGAGATGGTAAAAATTTCATATTTGATTCTCCTCCCTTGCATGATGATATCATTGTGCTGACCAATAAAATAATGAAATTTAACTTGAAAAGATCATTTACTTCATTAGTTGCAACAATGAAGTCCTTCAGATTTTTAGAAAAAGACCTATCTTTAGTTTTCACGATAAGTTTTCCATCTCCATCATAGTATTGTTTCCAAAAACTTTGAAGATCGAATTTCATTTTCTTGTAAGATGTCCTTTTTGCAAAATGAATTCGTAAATCTCCTTTTGGAAAACCTAGAATATCGTGCACTAAATCCCTTGTTATCTTAATCTCTTGGCCTTTAAAAACCAGTGATTGTTCTTCAACATTGTAGCACTCAAGGATTTTATATGCAAGATTTGACGGTATAAGAGAAATATTTAGATTTAAAATCTTCTCAAATCCCAATTCTCGTACATATTCTGTAAGACAAGGAACTGATACTATATGCTTCACCGCTTCATACAAGCTAAGAGGAGCACTTCTTGTCCTCAGATCTGTTGAATCTAGACATTCTTCAGTATCTAGGTAAACTTTACCCTTATTTGTCAGTGTTTTCCTTTGTTTTTGAACAACATCATTCCTAACAGAGACATTGTTATCCGGAGCTGTTGTGCTTAATTCTCCTGAAAAATTTAGTGTTCTTTAATAATTATCTGATTTTGAAAATAAGGTATGTTGTTCTTTGCAGCTAGAAGATAGTCAAAAGCATGAGATTAATAATGCAGAGTTCAAAGTTTCTTAGTTATCAAAATAAATAAAATTAAAATATGTGTATTTTTGGAATGTGCGAACTAAAACCAAATCTATAATAATCACTATACCTTCAAGTTAATAAATGACAACTATCGAAATGACAAAGGACAACGGGTGTCACACCCCCAAAATACCTGAATGGCAGCGAAATGGAATACCTGAGGGTGTAACGGATCATAGCACACAACCAGGATATATTGAACGACCTAAAGTGTCGTTTATAAAATACATCGTTTGATTCATTCAAATATTCAGAGTTATAAAGACATAGGTCCCAAAAGTTGGAAAAGTTTACGGAAACAAATTTAGTACAATCAAACGACGTTTTAAACATAAGTGCAAGAAAGTCCGAATGAGCCATATCATCCTTGTTACACAAAATGGCTCCATGCATGCCATGAGAATATGCCTTAGTTACCTGAGAAATACATTGCGAAAAATGGTCAACATAAAGTTGGTGAATAATCATAGGTTTGTAAGTAAATCGTAAGTACATAAGCCACAAGTAATAAGTAAACCGACACGAATGTCAAAAAATGCTACATTGGCTCTTAAGCTCATGACCCCGAAGCTAGACTTAGTAATGCCCCACCAGAGTGTTTACCAGACACTCAATTCGTTAAGACATGAAATGCATTCGTCCCATTTGGAGCAACCCAAACACGAATGGAGGCGTCACCCTCGATAGATCTATCCACTCACTCTCGCTTATCTAAAATTAACGGTCCATGATATATATAAGGGGACTTAACTTGGTAGTAGGCAACTTAAGCAATGTATGGAATTTGATATACTTGGGCATGTACAAAAATAATTGTGCAATGTATTCTCCCTCGTGGGATTTAAAATCAAATAAGTAATTAAAACGGGGCTATGAGAACTCACCTCGAAGTGATGATACAAAGATGGTGCAATGAGGTAAAAGTAGTCGGGACAATGAGGCGCGAGTACTAGCCGCAACCTAAATGAATAATCGTGATCTAACTTAGATCAAGTCGTAATGAAGTGAATGCACATGCACATGATACTCATACCACTCGTAATTTGGAAATACTAGTTATCGTCATGGTAAAATAGTTTCCATACTTAGGAAAAATAATTCCATTTAGAGAAGTATATAACTTGTTATATTAACTCGTACGAAAAAGTTAGCGTTATAATCCTCGTATCAAAACCTTAGAATGACGTCGTCATGTCGTATAAATATTCTCTAGGGTCGTACGTATTCGTTTGTTAAGAAAATAGTCATTAGTAACGTTGCTAGAAAATATACCATTTAGTACGTACGTTATTATTTTTATTTGTGACCAAAAATATATATATAGTTTTGACAATGTTAAAACGGGTATAACTCGGTCGTTTTAAGCTCGTTTTCCTTGTTCTTTATGTCCACGGATTCGTCTTTGTATATACTAGTATATTTTTGATAACTCGGCTCCTCTAGGTTACGTTTAATGCCTCTTTTTACCCATTGAAATCTGCCAAACAGCAAGCAGTTTTTGTAAAAGTAGTTTTCGTCGTTAAATTTGCAAAAATCATAACTCCTTCGTTATAAACTCGTTTTAATCCGTTCTTTCGCCTAAAGTTTCGTTTTTGAATGTATTTTCTAAATCTTTGGTCAAAAGTTAACCATCAACCACTGATTTTCCCACGAAATTAAAATAGGGACAGTAGGTATTTCAAGTGTTTCAAAAACCATTTCTAGGGTTCTAATCTAGTTCCATCTTCATTCAAACCACTTTCAATCACCACAAAACTAATCTAATCCTACCATACACCTTCTTAGGGTGTCATGGGTTCCTAAACATCAAAACCAAGTAGATCTAACAAGGATCTAACCAAAAATCACTTCTAGGGCTTGTATGATCAAAAGTTTACAAAAATAAAGTGGTATAAGTTAATGCATGAATGAGATCTTGTAAGAAAAGTATATAAACATAATAATAACTTTGTAAAAATTATGAAATGAGTTTAGTAAACTTACTTGTAAGATTAGTGAAGTTTAGATGATTAAAACCTAATAATCCTTGAGTTTGTATCTCAAAACTCTAACAAGGATACTACAAGAACAAGATTTACACTTAGATCTTTGAAAAACTTTTGGTCTTGCTTCCTTTCTTCTTGTGGCCGTGGGTTTCAAAGAGAGAAAAGAGAGGAAGAAACTTTTTGTTAGTTGTAAAATGAGATAGAAAAGTTAGTATAGGTTATAAGTATTATTATTATTAGTATATATCTTATTATATAAGAGTTAGTGATAGGCATTTATGAGAAAGGAGTGTGTAAGTAGATTTTGTAAGAAAAGAGCAAGGGGGGGGGGGGGGGCAAAGTCAAGGGGGGGGGGGGGGGGGGATGTATGTAAGATTTTGGTGATAAAATGTATTATTGTTGTGTATTTGTAGTTTTAAGTTGTACCGGGTACCGGGTTAACTAAAAATAAATTTTAACGAAGTTAACCGGGTCATAATAAAGTTATAAAAATTATAAAAATAGGTTGGATAAAATTATTGGGTGTTTAGATAATTATAGTTTAATTTCTACGAAAACCGTCGAAGTTTTAGTAAACTTAAGTTAATAATTAAAATAAATATCCAAAATACCGGGTAAATTAATATTATAATTTTTATATTATTAAAAATGAATATAAAAATATATTGGGATCATAGTCGGGAGTGTTGGACGTGTTAGTCACATTTATAGTTCGCGTATTAATGTTTATTCAAAATAAACATACGTAAATCGTTAATTATACCAAAAATATAAATTTAGTTATCCTACGAGTGGAATAGTATGCAAGTGCCCTAATGATGATATGCAGACTATCTCTAGTCCGTATGAAATGTCCCTGATAATAATGCATGAATTCGCTCCTGAACCAATACGGTTACGCGAATTTGAACACTCGTAAACTAAATTTACGACTACATGAGTAATGCACGTGAATAGTGGTTTTCTCTCGGAGATGAATAGTGTCAAGTGAATAGTAAAATTTCTGAATGTGTCTCGAAATGTCAAATTGACCTAAAAAATGATGCATAGTAAAACGATGAATAGTGATCGATGAATAGTAATTTGTGAATAGTAGAATGTCGAAGTTTGGAAAAATGACCTGAAATTGTGGGTTGTGACAGTCGCCCATCCAAAAAGGAATTCAGTCCCTGAATTCAGTTAGTGTTGATCTCGGTAATAGGCTCGGTGAAAAGTTGTGGATACTTGCGTCGCATTTGGTCTTCTCGTTCCCAAGTAAACTCGGGTCCTCTTCGAGAATTCCAGCGAACCTTCACGATCGGAATTCGACTTTGTTTCAACTGTTTGATCTCGCGGTCCATTATTTCAACTGGTTCTTCCACAAAGTTAAGCTTGTCATCGAGTTGTATTTCTTCTAATGGTATAATGACAGACTCGTCCGAAAGGCATTTCTTGAGGTTCGAAACATGAAACGTGTTGTGTACGTTGCTAAGTTCTGATGGAAGTTCAAGTTTGTAAGCAACCGGACCAATCCTCTCCAGGATTTTGAATGGCCCAATGTATCTCGGGTTCAACTTCCCGCGTTTTCCAAATCGTATCACGCCCTTCCAAGGCGAGACTTTCAACATGACTTTCTCTCCGACCTGAAATTCCAATGGTTTGCGTCAAACATCTGCGTAGCTTTTCTGTCGACTTCTAGCAGTTTCGAGTCTCTCTCGAATCTGAATTATCTTTTCTGTTGTTTCTTGTACCATCTCCTGGCCAGTACATTGTACTTCACCGACTTCGGCCCAACAAACTGGAGATCGACACTTACGACCATAAAGTGCCTCGAATGGTGCAGCCTTAATGCTTGAATGGTAACTGTTGTTATAGGAAAACTCGATCAACGGCAAATGGTTAGCCCAACCATTTCCAAAGTCAATCACACATGCTCTAAGCATGTCTTCAAGTGTCTGAATAGTTCTCTCACTCTGACCATCGGTCTGAGGATGGTAAGCAGTGCTCATGTCTAACTTGGATCCAAAAGAATCTTGTAATGACCGCCAAAAGTTTGAAGTAAAACGACTATCTCTGTCGGAAATGATGGAAACTGGTGCTCCGTGTCTTGAGACGATTTCCTTGACATAAAGTCTAGCAAGTTGTTCCATTGTATAAGTCTCTCTAATGGGTATGAAATGAGCTGATTTGGTAAGTCGATCAACGATTACCCAAATAGCATCGAAACCTCCTGACGTCTTTGGAAGTTTAGTCACAAAGTCCATAGCAATACGTTCCCACTTCCATTGTGGAATCTCTGGTTGTTGAAGTAACCCTGACGGTTTCTGGTACTCGGCTTTCACTTTAGCACAAGTAAGACATTTGCTGACGTACATAGCTATTTCTGCTTTCATGTTCGGCCACCAATAAAGCTTTTTGAGATCTTGATACATCTTATCAGAACCTGGATGAATAGAGTACTTCGACTTGTGTGATTCATGCAAAATCAATTCTCGCACTCCACCATAGAGTGGTATCCAACTTCGGTCCTTGAAGCATAACACTCCATCTGATCTCTTTACAAAGCCATTTTCGCTTTCTGGCATACCATAAAGTTTCTCAAGTGGTCGATTTTCTTCTTTGAGAGCCTCAATCTGAGCTTCTAGAATCTTCGATGGTAATGGCGAAATGATAGTCATTCCTAATGACCTAACTCTCAAAGGTTTGAGTCGTTCTTTTCGGCTAAGTGCATCTGCTACAACATTCGCTTTCCCTGGGTGATATCGGATTTCACAATCGTAATCACTCAACAACTCTAGCCAACGACGTTGTCTCATATTAAGTTCCTTTTGATCGAGTATATGCTGTAAGCTCTTGTGGTCGGTAAAAATTACGCACTTGGTACCATAAAGGTAGTGTCTCCAAATCTTGAGTGCAAAAACTACCGCACCTAACTCCAAGTCGTGCGTAGTGTAATTCTTCTCGTGAATCTTAAGCTGTCTAGATGCATAAGCTATCACCTTCTCGTTCTGCATTAGCACAGCTCCAAGTCCTTGATGCGAAGCATCGCAATATACGACAAAGTTCTCAATACCTTCAGGTAGTGACAAAATCGGTGCGCTACAAAGCTTTTGTTTCAATAATTGAAATGCGGACTCTTGTTTTTCTCCCCACTCGTACTTTTCATTCTTTTGTGTTAGCTTTGTCAACGACTTTGCTATCTTAGAAAACCCTTCGATAAACCTTCTGTAATATCCGGCAAGTCCTAGGAATTGACGAATTTCCGTAGGAGACTTGGGCGTAGCCCAATCCTTAACTGCCTCGATCTTTGCCGGGTCGACTTGTAAACCTTGGCTATCAATAACATGACCAAGAAATTGAACTCTTCGTATCCAAAAATCACACTTAGAAAACTTGGCATACAATTGCTCCTTCTTGAGTAGTTCCAGTATTGTTCTGAGGTGTTCTTCGTGATCTTCCTTACTCTTGGAATAAATCAAGATATCGTCAATGAATACGATCACAAACTTATCGAGATATGGTTTGCACACCCTATTCATGAGATCCATAAATACCGCAGGTGCGTTGGTTAATCCAAAAGGCATCACTTGAAACTCATAATGACCATAGCGTGTTCTAAATACCGTCTTCGGGATATCCTCTTCCCGAACTTTAAGTTGATGGTAACCGGATCTTAAATCAATCTTGGAATAAAAACTAGAACCTTGTAACTGGTCGAACAAGTCGTCAATTCTGGGGAGTGGATAACGGTTCTTCACCGTTAACTTGTTCAGCTCACGATAGTCGATGCACATTCTGAAAGTTCCGTCCTTCTTCTTTACAAACAAAACCGGCGCTCCCCAAGGCGAGGAACTCGGTCTAATGAATCCTTTGTCCAATAGTTCTTGTAATTGATTCGACAATTCTTGCATTTCCGAAGGTGCAAGTCTATACGGTGCTCGTGCAATTGGTGCAGCTCCTGGCACTAATTCAATTTGAAACTCAACTTGGCGTGTAGGTGGAAGTCCTGGCAATTCTTCCGGAAAAACCTCTTGAAATTCCTTAACAATTGGCACATCTTCAAGTCGTTTCTCATCCGACTTCTTCTCCGTGATGTGAGCCAAAAATGCATAACAACCCTTCTTTATGTACTTCTCGGTTTTAATGCACGATATAATACTGAGTCTAGTTCCACTTCGCTCTCCGCGAACAACCAAAGTTTCACCGTTATAAGGAAGGTGAACAACTTTCTCATCACAAATAATTCTCGCTCGATGCCGAGATAACCAATCCATACCGATCACAACGTCGAAACTTCCAAGTTCTACGGGCATAAGGTCTATGTTGAATGGATGGTTTAGGAAATTTATAGTGCAACCACGAACAATGGTGTTGGTGTTAACTAAAGACCCATCGGCTAATTCAACGATATAGGAAATGTCTAATGGGGTTGGTTCTATGTTAAGCAAAGGTGCAAATGCAATAGAAACAAAACTTCTATCCGCTCCTGAATCAAATAAAATGGATGCATAACGATTATTAACGAGGAACGTACCCGCAACAACATTCGGGTCTTCTTTGATATCTTCTCCTCCCATGACGTAAGCTCTTCCTCGAGCCATTCCATTTTGGTTTCCTGATCCTTGATTCTTCTTCTTCGGGCACTCATTCCTAAAGTGTCCAAGTTCTCCACAGCCAAAACATGTTACCGGTGGTTTCTGATTGCCACCAAAGTTTGGACTCTTGCAATCCTTGGTGTAGTGACCAGCCTTCTTGCAGTTGCCACATAGATCTGGGCAACGTCCTGGGTTATGATGCTTCTGACAACTTTCGCACTTGGGTAATTTACCTTCATATCCTTTCCTTTCAGTCGGCCCTGCAGCATAGGCCTTTGCCACTTCTTGCCTCTTAGGTGGCGGCTGAACAGCGTTTCCACCTTGGTTGTAATCGAACCTTCTCTTGTTGTTGTTGTTGCTATTGTTTGAATTGTTGTTTCGGTTATTGGGATAATTGCGGTTTCGATTGTTGTTATAGTTGTTGTTGTTCCGAGTGTTGTTGTAGTTGGTGTTGTTTGAACGGTTATTGTTGTTGACAGCAGCTTTCCCTTTTACCACTTGGACCATGAGTTTCTGAGTTATACGAATAGCCTCTTCCATTGATTGAGGATCAAAAGAAATCACATCTCCTCGAACACTTTCAGGCAATCCACCAACAAAGTTTTCCATCTTTTTCTCATCATCGGGAACCATAGTTGGACATAATGCAGCCAACTCCTGAAATCTCCTGAAATAAGTCTCAATGTCATCACCTTTAGTCACAAGCTCATAAAATTCGGTTTCCATCTTTTGCACCTCGGTACGAGGGCAAAACTTCTTTGTCATTAATTTCTTGAATTCCTCCCAAGTAAGCTTGTAAGCATTTTCCATACCAATCGGCTGAGCATACGAATTCCACCAAGACATAGCTTCATCAAGAAGCATACCTGTAGCAAATTTTACCTTGCTGACATCCGGGCATCCGCACATGAGAAATACGTTCTCAGTCTTTTCAAACCAGCGGATTAAAGCAACCGCTCCTTCAGTGCCCTTAAATTTGATAGGATCACTAATCTTGAAATCTTTCCATGTACATTCCCTCTTATTAGTGGGTGGTTCAACCGTCCCTGTATTAGAAGCAGTCTCAGCAGCCCTTGCAGCAACCTCAGCTCTCTCAATCTCTAGAGCTTCTGCAATACTATCCCTGACCAACTTGCGGATAGCGGCTTGAGTCATGGCGGGTGTTTCTGGTGCATTCTTACCCTTCCTTGGTGCCATATTTCTGATAAATCACAATGGAAATAACCATGAGATAAATCATAATAGAAATAGTCATCGTACCAAAGATATATACCACAACATGTATATATATAAATATACAACCACAATAAATATAAATACAACCACAACATGTACGAGTACAATCACAATCTGTCTAGACATCACCACGACAAGTATATATATACAACCACAACAACCACGACACGTATATATACACAACCACAACAACCACGACACGTATAGATACAACCACAACCTGTATCAATGCGATAATAATAAAGAGCAACCACGAAACATCATAAATATAATCACAACACATGAATATAATACATGAAAATTTCGGCCTACATGGACCGATAATATATAGCACAACATTTCCAACATAGTAGAGTCGCACTTGATATATTTGTTTGTACAACAACCAAAAGACTACAAGTTCTTGAACTATGTCCCACATCCCGGGACTAGGAAAATAATAAAAGCTAATATAATACCAGTCTACGTCTAGGCTCCTCCAGGTGCTCTAGATGGTCCAGGCTCTCCCCTCAAGCGGCGAATCTCACGATCCATCGCAACCACGATCTCCTCAAGGTGCTGGACTCGTAACTGAAAAGAAGCATCCCTACGCTCCAAAACAACTAACCTCTCTCGAAGCAATGCCAACTGATCTACCTGCTCCCACTGAGTCTCCTGTGTCGCCTGAGCTCTATCTCGAATCTCAGGTAACTCATCCCTAAGTAGCTCAATCTCCTCCTGGTGCCTCAACTGTCGTGCCTCGAGTCCATGGTAAGACACATCAATACCAACTCTACCCTAAAGCAAATCCTCAACTTGCTCCTCTACAGCCTCAAGTCGAGTGGTAATAATCTCGTCAACTCTATACCCCAAACTATCGACTTGCTCCTGCTGAGCATCAAACTGATCCTCTAGTGTAACGGCTGTAGGATCCCTAGCTGCAGCCGCTCTCGAGCTCTCACCTATGTGGTATACTGGTGGTGGTGAAAGGTCAGCAGTCTCGGTAATAGGTGAATCTGGTGTGGTAAGCCTTGCACGCTTCCGAAGCGGCAAGAGTGAGGTAGGTACAGGAGTAGTAATGGGTATGGCTGGTGGTGGTGGTGTAGGCACAGTAGGACTAGGGAGACTCCTATAAGTAGATGTAGCTGAGCGAACCCTCTTCCTAGCAGTCTGGATAGTCTTATCCCTAGGAAACATAAGTCTCGGCTCTGAATGGATAGTAGTAGTAGGTGATGATGGCATGTCAGTGGGTACAGTAGGATGGACATGAGAAGTAGGAGCCGTATCCTCCTCCTCGAAAGGCTCGGTGTCATCATCTGATGCCAAGAGTGGCAACTCAGGTGTAGGAGAAACAAGTGGTGAAACAGCAGTGGAGGACACAGAGTCCTCATCATCGGAGTCTGATATAGTCTAAAGTATGACAGTGTCGGGATTCGAAGACATGACTCTGTGATAGTCAAGGTGAAATAGAAATAAATAACTCGTAAAATGGAATCGCCAAAATAAGTAAATATGCACTATGATGAAATGATGATATGCTATGATGGTGTGGTTATAGTCTAGGGTCCATGATGCAACCTAGTTCGCTATAACCTGGCTCTGGTACCAATCTGTCACACCCCCAAAATACCTGAATGGCAGCGGAATGGAATACCTGAGGGTGTAACGGATCATAGCACACAACCAGGATATATTGAACGACCTAAAGTGTCGTTTATAAAATACATCGTTTGATTCATTCAAATATTCAGAGTTATAAAGACATAGGTCCCAAAAGTTGGAAAAGTTTACGGAAACAAATTTAGTACAATCAAACGACGTTTTAAACATAAGTGCAAGAAAGTCCGAATGAGCCATATCATCCTTGTTACACAAAATGGCTCCATGCATGCCATGAGAATATGCCTTAGTTACCTGAGAAATACATTGCGAAAAATGGTCAACATAAAGTTGGTGAATAATCATAGGTTTGTAAGTAAATCGTAAGTACATAAGCCACAAGTAATAAGTAAACCGACACGAATGTCAAAAAATGCTACATTGGCTCTTAAGCTCATGACCCCGAAGCTAGACTTAGTAATGCCCCACCAGAGTGTTTACCAGACACTCAATTCGTTAAGACATGAAATGCATTCGTCCCATTTGGAGCAACCCAAACACGAATGGAGGCGTCACCCTCGATAGATCTATCCACTCACTCTCGCTTATCTAAAATTAACGGTCCATGATATATATAAGGGGACTTAACTTGGTAGTAGGCAACTTAAGCAATGTATGGAATTTGATATACTTGGGCATGTACAAAAATAATTGTGCAATGTATTCTCCCCCGTGGGATTTAAAATCAAATAAGTAATTAAAACGGGGCTATGAGAACTCACCTCGAAGTGATGATACAAAGATGGTGCAATGAGGTAAAAGTAGTCGGGACAATGAGGCGCGAGTACTAGCCGCAACCTAAATGAATAATCGTGATCTAACTTAGATCAAGTCGTAATGAAGTGAATGCACATGCACATGATACTCATACCACTCGTAATTTGGAAATACTAGTTATCGTCATGGTAAAATAGTTTCCATACTTAGGAAAAATAATTCCATTTAGAGAAGTATATAACTTGTTATATTAACTCGTACGAAAAAGTTAGCGTTATAATCCTCGTATCAAAACCTTAGAATGACGTCGTCATGTCGTATAAATATTCTCTAGGGTCGTACGTATTCGTTTGTTAAGAAAATAGTCATTAGTAACGTTGCTAGAAAATATACCATTTAGTACGTACGTTATTATTTTTATTTGTGACCAAAAAAATATATATAGTTTTGACAATGTTAAAACGGGTATAACTCGGTCGTTTTAAGCTCGTTTTCCTTGTTCTTTATGTCCACGGATTCGTCTTTGTATATACTAGTATATTTTTGATAACTCGGCTCCTCTAGGTTACGTTTAATGCCTCTTTTTACCCATTGAAATCTGCCAAACAGCAAGCAGTTTTTGTAAAAGTAGTTTTCGTCGTTAAATTTGCAAAAATCATAACTCCTTCGTTATAAACTCGTTTTAATCCGTTCTTTCGCCTAAAGTTTCGTTTTTGAATGTATTTTCTAAATCTTTGGTCAAAAGTTAACCATCAACCACTGATTTTCCCACGAAATTAAAATAGGGACAGTAGGTATTTCAAGTGTTTCAAAAACCATTTCTAGGGTTCTAATCTAGTTCCATCTTCATTCAAACCACTTTCAATCACCACAAAACTAATCTAATCCTACCATACACCTTCTTAGGGTGTCATGGGTTCCTAAACATCAAAACCAAGTAGATCTAACAAGGATCTAACCAAAAATCACTTCTAGGGCTTGTATGATCAAAAGTTTACAAAAATAAAGTGGTATAAGTTAATGCATGAATGAGATCTTGTAAGAAAAGTATATAAACATAATAATAACTTTGTAAAAATTATGAAATGAGTTTAGTAAACTTACTTGTAAGATTAGTGAAGTTTAGATGATTAAAACCTAATAATCCTTGAGTTTGTATCTCAAAACTCTAACAAGGATACTACAAGAACAAGATTTACACTTAGATCTTTGAAAAACTTTTGGTCTTGCTTCCTTTCTTCTTGTGGCCGTGGGTTTCAAAGAGAGAAAAGAGAGGAAGAAACTTTTTGTTAGTTGTAAAATGAGATAGAAAAGTTAGTATAGGTTATAAGTATTATTATTATTAGTATATATCTTATTATATAAGAGTTAGTGATAGGCATTTATGAGAAAGGAGTGTGTAAGTAGATTTTGTAAGAAAAGAGCAAGGGGGGGGGGGGGGGCAAAGTCAAGGGGGGGGGGGGGATGTATGTAAGATTTTGGTGATAAAATGTATTATTGTTGTGTATTTGTAGTTTTAAGTTGTACCGGGTACCGGGTTAACTAAAAATAAATTTTAACGGAGTTAACCGGGTCATAATAAAGTTATAAAAATTATAAAAATAGGTTGGATAAAATTATTGGGTGTTTAGATAATTATAGTTTAATTTCTACGAAAACCGTCGAAGTTTTAGTAAACTTAAGCTAATAATTAAAATAAATATCCAAAATACCGGGTAAATTAATATTATAATTTTTATATTATTAAAAATGAATATAAAAATATATTGGGATCATAGTCGGGAGTGTTGGACGTGTTAGTCACATTTATAGTTCGCGTATTAATGTTTATTCAAAATAAACATACGTAAATCGTTAATTATACCAAAAGTATAAATTTAGTTATCCTACGAGTGGAATAGTATGCAAGTGCCCTAATGATGATATGCAGACTATCTCTAGTTCGTATGAAATGTCCCTGATAATAATGCATGAATTCGCTCCTGAACCAATACGGTTACGCGAATTTGAACACTCGTAAACTAAATTTACGACTACATGAGTAATGCATGTGAATAGTGGTTTTCTCTCGGAGATGAATAGTGTCAAGTGAATAGTAAAATTTCTGAATGTGTCTCGGAATGTCAAATTGACCTAAAAAATGATGAATAGTAAAACGATGAATAGTGATTGATGAATAGTAATTTATGAATAGTAGAATGTCGAAGTTTGGAAAAATGACCTGAAATTGTGGGTTGTGACAACGGGTGCATGAAGTTAGATTCAAGTTTATTCCTATTTAAAATAAAACTAAAGATATAAGTAGCTAAAAGTGATGGTTATAAAACACCAGTTAATTATTATGTTTTCAAAAATAATTTTTTGCCTACTTTAAGAATAAGCTCATAAAAACGGAAGAAATTTGAGTCAGACTACAATCCTATTAAATGTTAAAATCTCAAATTTGAGCTAGTTATTACACAAGTGCTTGAAAACAAAATACGATGTACATAGATATTGGGGTTTAAAGAAACTAAATAATGTTGAGGATGTGGGGTGTGTCTAGTTGTGTACATATAAAAGTAAAATAAGAAACTAAATCAGAACAATGCTAATTAAAAGTTATTTTTACTCAATAGATGATAAAAAAAAAGCTTTAAAAAATATAATCTAATTATAAATATATATGCAATGTAAAAATAACTTATTAAAACATACTCTTTTTCGATGATATCTTTTTTTTTTACAACAGTGACTTCCTTTTCTATATCCAAATCAGTATTTTCAGAATCTTCATCATCACTAGACAAAATAAACTCGTCTTCTTCATCACGTTCTTCTGTATAAGAAATAAAAAATAAAAAATAATAAGTAAAAAAAAACTAAGTAATTGTAGATTACTTAATTATAATGTAATTATAGGTTACAGTTGTTTAAATTTTAGATTACGGATATCTAATATATGATATCAAAAAATGCAATATATAATACACATAAAATCATTACCATACCTTCAACAGCATCATCTATCTCAGCATAGTTAACCTTTGACTTTTTTTCGTCTATCCTGGTTTAATAAATATTGTTCTTCACCTAATAAAAAAATAAGTAACAATTTATTAAAAATATAAAAGTAATGATATAATGATTTAAAAAAAATATATCAATGATTACCTTCATTTAGACGATCTATAAAACTTTTACGTTTCTTAGGTATTTCAGATTCTACCATTTAAAGATAGTTCCTTCCATCTGAATTACCTTCCCCTTCCATAATACCATCTAAGAATAAGATTAAATAGTAACAATAGTTCATTTAAAAAGTAAAAAGCTGACTTTATAATTTTACAGTTTTATCACAATATATCAGTTTTAGAGATATTAATGATTCAAAATAACTTATAATTAAAAAAATACCTGTTGTTATAAGATACCATAATCCTTTTTGAAACTTCAGGCTGTTCTGAATTTTCAAAGTTGTATACGTCTGCGTTTACTTGATTTATCACTGTATCATCTAGAAAAATAAATAAATAAATAAATAAATAATAATAATAATAATAATAATAATAATAATAATAATAATAATAATAATAATAATAATAATAATAATAATAATAAAATTTAATCAACTAAAATAATTTATATAAGAGTCAAATATAATAAAATTATAAAATAATTAAATCATCTAAACATTTATCAAGTTATTATAAGAATGATAAACTAACTATCACTTAAAAAACATTAAAATATAATTAATATCGGAGTTCAAAGTATTCAAATTAAAAAAATTTGAAAAATAATATAATATCAATTTCTTATCAAATAAAGAACTCATTACTAGTTATTTGCTTGAAATATGATCAAAACATTTTATCAAACACTTAACATGCATTCAATCAGATAAAAAGCGTAAGCAGAAAAAACATAACATCTACTTGTATATTCTAAAATAAAAATAAAAAAATAATAAGCTAAAAGATATATTAACTAAAAACTAACCTTGAGCTTTACGTTTAGTAGATCCTGAAAAAAAAATTCTAACTGAAAAAAATAATAATTAAAAAAGTGTTAGAAAATAATATGAGAAGTTAACAAATAAGATGAAAAAAAACTATATAATTCGCGCATTACGTTTTTTGGTTCCTTTGTTATCTGAAGAATTAAGAGAATCCATCGGATGACTCATTTTATCTAATTTGATTTCTAGTTGAAGTTTATGATTTGTGATACTGCGTGTTTAGTATATGAAACGATCACAATATTTCTCAATATATTAGTCACAACGATATTGGACTAATTTTTGGGTTTAATAACAAGTGGGCTCTTATCACGTATAAAAAGTTAATTTTTTAAATAGTCAAAAAGGCTAATAACTTTTTGGACTAATAACAATTGGGCTTCTATCTTATGAAAAAAAAAAAAAAAAAAAAAAAAAACACTTACTTTTACTTATTTATAAAGTTTGATATAACATATTTTTCTCTAGTTTTTTTTTTTTTTTTTTCTTTTTTTTTTTTTTTTTTTTTTTTTTTTAATAAAAAGAAAAAAAAAAAGGCTAAAGGAATGTTTTTAAACTAATCGGATTTTGCAATCCTGTTCATTGTTGAGCGTTGCTGTTAGCTTGTAGCATGTACCTTCTTTTGATGAATTGTTTCCGATTCAATCTAGTATTGTTTGTTGGCTGCTACTTTTGATGGTAGTAAAACTAAGTTAAAATACTTTCGATCAAATGTATTTGCAAAATGTCCCATCGGTCATATAATTTTTTGTTTCTACACATACTTGGTCTGATAGAGAATCATTCAAGATACAGTGCACCAACATACAAACATTATAAGTTTATTGAATATTTTAATACAAACATGAACCACTTGCGATACTCCTCGGTTTGAACTATTACAAAATCTTGAAAATAACTGACAAAGTTTAGCTGTGTACGATTTTTGTCTTTGGCATTTCTGGTGTGATTCTTTTTCCAGTAATTTTACTCCATACTTTAGTAATTCTTTGCAGCAAAAGCTATTGGTGACACCAACGGTAAAATCTTCCTGATGTTGTGCATGTCCAACACCGCTGAAATTCGAAGCTAATGGTGAATAAACATTAAATTCTTAGTCTAATACATGGAAAAGTAATACCTATGGAAATGTAAACCGATTCTTTTCTGAGTCAAAATTGTACCTTATAATCCGTTGGGGCCTTAAACACATGTTGCAAGCTGCCTGAAATGGTAAAACTGCATATATCTGTTTAAAAGGAACCAGATAATAATGTCAACATGTTAATATATGATTTTCTTTATAAGCACCAATATTTTTTTACTTTTATAGTTATGTACCAAATTTTTTTGGTCTTGTTATTTTTTTTTCTGGATTTAGCTATTATTTCCCACTGCAGAATTAATTACTAAAAGAGATTGTGATGTGAAAGGTTGGGGTTCTCTGAATGTACTTGGAAGATGAACTAATCATGAATTACTATTCATTGGGACAGGCTCAAATAAGGGTAATTAAAGCTTGTAAGACTTTTCAATTACCCTCATTTCATTGCTATAAATATTAAGACTAAGATATGTGAATCAAATAAACACACAGTAAAAAAAACCTAATCACTTCATTTTCTATAAGGAAAAAAAAACAAAAATGCAAACTCCAATGCCATTCTATAAAGAACTAGCTGTTGTCGCCGGTTCGAGCTACGTCAAGGATGTCATGGCTGAAAATTTCAAAAGGGAGGTAACCATATTGAGGCTAGATGAGCTAGAGCTGACCAAGAAGGCACAGGAAATCCGATCTCGTGTTGCTGAGAGGGAGCTGCTACTCGGAGAGTTGGAACTCTTGTTCCCTTTCGAGTCGACCCAGCGAAGCTTGCTAGAACTGAACACTCTTCAGACAGAGGACCTGAAAGAGGCTGCCGAGATACTTGTGGCTGTGATGAAGAAAAAGACCCGAATTGACCAGTTGCTTTCCTTCGTTGAAAAGCTCAAGGCGTTGCCGTACTAAGGGTTTTTTTGTTGTTAATATTTTTAGTGTTGGAAGTTTATGGATGTTGTTTTGGTAACAATCTTTTGGTGGCAGTGGTAAGGTGTAGTACTTTGTTTTTATCGTCTTCTAGTATCGTTTGATGTATTTGGCACTTACTTTTCAAACCGTTTGGTGTTTATATATCCTGACTTCTTATCACCTTTTGTCTAAGAGAAAACAACTTTCCGATTTTCCATGTCCTCTCTTGTTTTCCCTTGCATATGAGGTAACAAACCTATTTTAGATTAAGCAGCCTAAAAAGTCACTGAACACAACATCATGTTGGCCATAACCTGAAACATAAAACAAACGGATAAGACATGATGAAATGACTACAGGTATATAATAATTCTTAAAAAAAATTAAACGAAAACGAAATCTCTTATGGCGTTCAGTCCATTGTAGCTGGCAAATCGAGAGCTACATTCCCACGTACTACACTTGTATTGGAGGCTCCCACCTTTTTAACACAACCCTGACATCAAAAAACAAGTCCCTGAATGCAACTATAATAATAACTAAATAGATTAGCACTGTCGTTTTTTCAGATGTACCTTACCATTGAAGTGTTCGCGACGTCAGTGCTTAAGTACCAGTGAACCACCAGAGGAGATGACATGGTTATTCGAGATAATATATTTAGATGCAAGCATGCTTTGTGGTTGAACGGCATGTCAGATACTTGATAGATAACTGGATTTCTCCAACTCTGACATACCATTCAATCAGCAAAGCCGGATTGCCAGAATAGTTAAATGCTCTTCCGATAACTACACGTATGTTGTTTATGAATGAGGAGGAGAGGAAGTGGTTTAATTTTTGTGGTTCAATGTTATTGGCAATACATATTTATCGGGTAGATTGATCCACTATGCACCAACATCTCTGAAGTTTCATTCCTGGCCAGAAGTTCAGTAAAATTTTTAGTGGGTGTAAAATGAGAATACATTATCATTGTGTTTGTTTCTCTCAAATATTGTGGTATGTAACATAAGCGTTGTTCATTATGAATATTGATACCTATTATCAGGACTCACATAAACATTTTGCAGTTAAACTACTTTTAGCAAACAACCCATTGAATTCGTCTGCACACTATATGTCAGCTACCTCACCTCTATATCGACCAATGCTAAGAATGAAGAACAAGTTGTAAGATATAACATCATAGTTCTTAAACCGGGTTGTTTAACAACTATATGATAGAGAGTGAGTACGATTCTCATTGTCAAGCAAATATCTGTATTACTACCACTAAATACTAACTTTTTTAATCTAAAACATTTACAGATAAACATACTTGTTACATAGCAATAGTGAGCACCAACCTCATTGGCAATAGATGTCTCTAAGACTATTGTTACTGAATACTTATCGCTGCCACTCAATACTCAATAAACTTTATTACAAGCATATACTACTGTAGAAGTCTTGATACTGAACACTAACCATCAATGAAATCTAAAACAGCTCAAAACAAATATCGATACATGTATTTTCCTCAAATTAGAAATGTGCAGATCGGTTAGTAACTCATGGTGTGTGCATTCTTTTCATGTGAATAGACAGCAGGACAAAAGATTAGGGATCTCAATAAACAAATAAATAAAACTCATGTATTTGTATTTCTGTGTAATTTACAACTCATATATTTGTATTTCAATTCAAGTGACCTACAGTTTATCACATGTTACATTTTCTTTAGATACAAAATCAGTCACATGACTTAAACATTTCAGAATTCAAACATTGGCACTCATCTTTTGAAACTATTTTGTTCTGTATTAATAAAGGTTCAGGAGATTCAAGTATCGCTTTGATGAGTGTGTAAATACTTATCATTTTTATCGTATCTGAACTGCCAAAACATCCAAAAACACTCAGAAATGCATCAAAATACAGAAATTATCCCAAAAGTGTGTTTTATATGTTTTAGATGCAAAATGTTTAAAAACAAATGAAAAACGAACAAAGTTTGCATAATTAGCAGTTTCAGTCCCTCAAGTTTCATAAATTGACAAAACTAGTCCCTAAAGGTTTAAAATAAAAGAAAAGTCAACCCAAGGTTTTTAAAAGTAAAAAATTATCAAAAACGATCCTTGGGTGAAAATTTTGAGAAAATTACACATTTGGTCCCTCAAAATCCAAAATTTACATAATTCGTCCCCGGGTGGTTTGAAATGGAAAAATCACATTTATGGTCCTTTGGTTTATCACACTTGGCAAATATGGTCCCTATGAGTACTTTGGAATAATTACAATTCAGGCCCCTGGATTTTCAGCTTGTTACAAATTTAGTCCTTGTGGTTTCCTAAGTTACAAAACAAACGGACCCTTAACTAATATAAACCAAAACCATAATCCAATCCAACACCACACCTTATAATACCCCAAAGCCCACCCATCTTTCCTGGCCCAACTTATACCAGCCCAACTCCACCCCCCGTTTAATACTACTCCCTTCCTCAGTCAAACCCTTTGACCCTTCCATCCACCTCACCCCATTCAAACCTGCTAAACACCAACACACCATCATCACCCCTAGCCTTCACCTCTGCAATACTCCAACCCCCCTGCCTAACCAAACAAGCACCACAGTCCAAATAAACACCCCTGACATCAATTATCAAAGGAAAAACGCCAAAGCAATTTTGGCGCGAAAATTAATAAACGGCCAAGATCAAAATTCTATCATCCAAGCCTTGAAAGTCATGCTGGGAAAAGACAAGAAGACCTCGGAAACCCTAAATTCTGAGTATAAAAAGAAGAGAAGGATGCAGTGAAGTTTTCAAGTAGATTTTTAGCTTAAATTAAATTATGTCAAATTTATGTTTGAATGTTTTCAAGTTTTAATTAGTAAGTAAGTGTAGTTCAATTGTAATCCTGTAAGCTTCAATTTCAATTCAATAAAACTCAAGTTTCAGTAACTCCCAGGTTATGAAGTTCATTTTATTTCGAATTTCTCAAATATGTTGGTTATTGGTTCTGGTTGTTATGTTTGACTCATAGGCTCACATAGGTTCCCAGAAGCTTATTAAAGCTTGTAGAGACCATAAAATTCAGAATTAGTATAAAAAATCAAAAATATAAACATGGTCAATATAAGTCAACTGTGGTGAGTTTGAGTTAGTTCCAGGTATTCAGAAACAATGCAGGGCAAGACTGAGAGGTGCTAAGCCTATCTAAAGATAGGAATCTTTGGAAAACCCTTTGTTCTTGCTAAGGGTGTCTTGTAAGTTTAGCTTATTTTGGTTCTTTTCAAAAATATTAGTTTAAGATCTGTTTATCTAGCTTATTTCTGTTTGATTCATGCTTATTGTTCATCTGAGTAGATTTAGTATTTTGTAGTTTTTTTAATCTCAGTTTATTGCTTGAAGTATTGAGTCTGTGTAGTTTTTGTTTCTATATTGGTCATAATTTGTGAAACTTGGAATCTGCTAAGACAAGTTGTTGATTGTTGTTGATTTACATTCATTTGGTGTTGCTTAGGGATGAATCATGTTTACTGTATGTTGATAGTGGTTTAATCTCTCATACACTTTGAAAAACTCAAACAGACATAACTTAAAAGGGTGTTTGGATTTGCATGTTTGACTGAGCTTTGGTAGATTTCAGTTGGTGAGATTGATTTAGACATCACATTTAGGTATTAAGAAGTTCAATTGAAGCATCACTTTGGTAAGTTTTGAAGAAAATAGTCAAGCTTAGCCTCTACCTCATCTTTTCAGTTAACAGTTAGGATTTTGGAATCCAACATCTCTCATATCAGTGAAGTAGTTGTTAACATAGCTTGTTTTAGTGTCATTCATACTTATAATTACAATTTCAGTAAATAGATTAGGATCTAAGCTCACCATAGTCAACTTCTAGCAAAAAGCTCAAAAAGTCAAATTTCAAAGTTAAGGAAATGGCCTGAATTTCAAAGCAACTTGTAGGGTGTAATAGGAATTAGGAATAGTAGATTTTTGTTGAGTTGTGTTGTTTAGTAGCTTGTTTATCTGTTTCAAAAATAAATTTGAGGATTGAACACAATTTGCTTATAAATAAGCTCATTTGATTTGGCTTGTTTCACTTAATACTCCCCTGCACCGGGGGGTGTTGTCTTACTAGCCCAATTTCATGACCTTATAACTTGTAAATTAATTGATATCAGCTTGAGCTTTTTGTGGTTTTTGGAAGCCCTTCTGGCCAAATTGTGATGCATGCTATTGTTTTTCAATTAACTGCTTATTACGATAGCTTATTTTGGATTTCTAGGTTGTGCAAATTCACTCCCTACACTGACTCATCAGTGTAGGTGAGCTTTGTTCATACGCTCATAATAAGCTCTTTACTGGGACTCAGCTTGTTAAATTTGGTTCTCTGTTAAGCTTATCTACCAGACTCTAGGTTTCAGTACTTAATTGTTACATTTCAGCTTATTTAATAAGCTAAATTCACTCTTGCAACTTGTCCCATTTTGCTGTGTATTCTGAGAAGTCAGTGTATTCAAGCTTTTTGGCAAGCTCTCATAGGGCTTATTAGTGGGCCCCACTTTGTGAGTTTTGGGCTTTTGGAAAGCCTACCACCTCTGCTAGCTACCTCAGTCCTCACCTTGTGCTTATCAGCTTATCTCATAAGCTTAATTAGCCCTTGAAGTTGATTGCAGGCCTGCCTGTTTGGGTCAGGATTTGGGATTGCTTATTTGCTTAAAAGTGGCTTATTGAGTTGGATATTCTTGTTGTTTTACCATCATTCTAGTTCCTTTAAGATATTTCCAGTATACTTTATTGCTTGTGTTCATTGTATTCCTTATTGTGAGATTAAACCTCATTTATAAGCCAATAAGCTCACTGATTTTCTTATTCATAAGCACAGGGCTTATTCCTGAGCCCCAAGAAAAGTTCCTTCACAAAAAGTTCTTATTTTCAGTAGATAATTAGTTGTGTAAAAGAAAATTTAGAAAAAACCAAAAATAAATAAAGTAATAGCTTCTATTTAAGCCATTTTGGCTTATTTATAAGCAATTCTCCTTTTTAAATTTTTCTCAGGCTTCTTATAACTAAAAGTAATTTTAGGAATTTTTTCAGATTTTTCCTTGGTCATTTAGTATTTTTTGTAATTTAAGTTAGTTTAAATTAATTAAATAATTAGTTTTAATTAATAATAAATAATTAAAAAGTAGAAAAAATAGGTTTTCTGTTTTAAAATTAGTTTTATAGTATTTTAGATTTTTCTAAATTTAATTTTCATTTTTCTATTTAATTTTCAAAATTAATTAATAATTAGTGTAATTTAGTTAATTAAAAAGTAATTAATAATTAGTAATTAATTAATAGTAATTAATTAAATAGTTGTAAAAATAATTTTAATTTTCCAAAAAATTTCTTATTACATTAGGAGTGTAAAAATATAATTTTCACCTTCGTAGGACTTTATTTGCTCACGTTTCACTTTTTATTTCGCGCGTTCGCGTTTATTTTAAACTCAAACGCGCGTTTTTAGGTTTACTCACGTTTTAAGGTTATCTGATCATCAGTAATAGTTATAATAGTGTTTCTAAGTTATTTTCATTCCCCATATCTTAGTGTAATCATTCAAATCAAATTCCTGATCCTCCTGTTAAATCACCCGATCACTTTAAACGTTTTTAAATACAATTGTTTACCTCGCTGGGACATAACGACCCGGGAATACACTGTACTCCTTGGTTAGTTGGTTTTAGACGTTTGACTTGGTTGACCATCACCTGTTCAACTTAGTTGACCGTTTAGGACCAATCAAAATTTGGCGCCGCTGCCGGGGTGGTAGCTGCGTAATCAAAACGTTTTTTAGAGATTAGTGGTTTTTCATTCATCACTGTATAAATACCACCACCTTTTTGTAAATCTTAATCATAAAACAAAAACGTCATTAACACTTTTCCTAAAGTGTTAACAACACAAAAAATAAAAATCAAAAACAAACAAAACAGATCGTTACGTTTTCTATATCGTGTTTCTTTTAAGGTGATTCTTAAAGAGATACGATTTTGGTAAACGAAACGATACCAAAAATATTGTCCAAAAGTTTTTAACCCATACACAAAAACCCAAAAACATTCGTCTTTTCTTGTGAATAATAAACTACATAAAAATAAACCGTCGCAAAACCAAGGCAGAACACTTACCAACTGGGGGTGTGAACATAATAAGTTCCCAAACAAAAGATAAAAACTTGCCTTTGTATCCCTGTAGGTGGTGTACCCTTCTTAAAAAAGCCACTTACTTGTGATTATTGGTTTAAGTTCACTGTGGTTTTGCCTCGACTTTGTTTTGATTGATTTTTGCTCCTAGTGCATGCGCACTCGCTCTTCTAGGTCTACTAGCCCATTACGTGAGCTTGTAAGAAAACCTAGAAGACCTCGTAGACGTTCAGCACCAACAGTCGGATCTGAGATCCGTACTGTTTCCACTACAGCTGTCACCATGGCGGAAGACCGCCCCATGTGTGAGCTTCTCCAAGCACCCATCGAGGGTTACGGAGATGCCATTGTTGTTCCAGCCATTGTGGCTGATAGTTTTGAGCTCAAAACCGGGTTACTCAATCTTGTAGCCTCAAGTCAATTCTACGGTTTTGAGAGGGACGATCCTCATGCTCACATTCGATGGTTCAATAAAATCACTTCAACCATCAAATACAAAAATGTCCCCTGCAAAGCAATCAAGCTTCTTCTCTTCCCATTCTCCCTAGAGGGTCAAGCCCGGATTTGGCTTGAGAAACAACCCCCTCGCTCAATTGAGACATGGGAAGACTTGGTAAAAAAGTTTGTGAATGAATTCTTCCCACCTTCAAAGACCACGAGTCTTAAGAATGAAATCACCAAGTTCTCTAAAAAATATGATGAATCATTTGGTGAAGCGTGGGATCGTTTCAAAGAATTACTTCGCAAGTGTCCACATCATGGTTTCTCAGAGTTGATGCAACTCGATACTTTTTACAATGGCGTGAGCCAAGCTGATCAGGATTCACTCAATGCCTCCGCGGGAGGTAATTTCTTGAGTAGAACCACCAAAGAAGCTTTGCAAATCATTGAAAATAAGTCCAAGGTCCGCTCTACACGAAGCAAGCCGGTTGTTTCTCAAATTAATGCGGGTCCTTCCACTTCATCTTCTATGAGTCAATCTAGCACGGATGCTAAGATTGACAAGCTCACTGAAGCTATTCAAGCTTTGGTTCTCGCCCAAACTAAGAAAGTTTCAATTCCACAACATCCTCCACCTGCTGAGGTTAAAAAAGTGGAAGTCTGTGTGACTTGTGGTGGGCCGCATGCCTACTACAATTGCACAGCTACTGATGGTTCCCCATATGAAGCTCATGCTATAGCCGGGTCTTCAAATCAAGGAGGCAATCAATACCGCCCTCCTATGGACCCGAACTATCGTCCTAATCAGTACCCTGGACCACCTGGTTTTAATCAAAACCAAAATGTCCAAAACCGTAACCAGAATCAAAATAGAATGAACCAAGGTTATCAAAACCAAGGTAATTTCAATCAGGGTCACGGTTTTCAAAGTCAAAACCAAGGTTTCCAAAACCAATGTTTCCAAAATCAAGGAAACTTTAATCGGAACCAAGGTTAGGGTAACCCCAATCAAGGGTAATTTCATGAAAACAACAACCAGAATCAAAGGAATTTCCAACACCAAACTCAAGGAAATTTCCAAAATCAAGGTCCCAACCAAAACAATCGTGCTCCAAATGTTCCTAACAATCAAGCCATTGTTCCAACTGGGCCTTCATCTGACGAGTTGTTAAAACAATTCATGAAGTCTCAAGAAGAGTTGAACACGTTGTTGGTCAGCTAGATTTCTGACATCAAGAAGTCTTTAAATGATCGAACCTTGGGCTCAGGTACTACTTTACCTAGCAACACGATCACTAATCCGAGGGGCGATGCAAAAGCGATCACAACTCGTAGTGGTGTTTCATATAAGGAACCCGCGATTCCTACTACCTCTTCTTCCTCACCTCTAAAGGTAGTGGAACGTGAACCTGAGGTGACAAAGGACAAGGTGCAATCTAATAGTCCACAAAGTACCGTACATGTCCATCCTCAGGTTATCCCAGAAACCATGCCAAAACCTGGAGTTGTCTTTGATCCACCTGAGACTCCAGCTGAGAACCCTAAATCCAAAACTTCTATTCCTTACCCATCACGCTTGAATGAGCAAAAGCTCCGCGAAAAGGCTAGTCACCAAATGGATAAGTTCTTCCAAATCTTTCAAGATTTGCACTTTGACATTAGCTTCGCGGATGCTACAATCTTGGTGCCCAAATTTGCATCAACAATCAAGAATCTGTTAAGTAATAAGGAAAAACTCTTTGAGATGGCAAGAACTCCTCTAAATGAGAATTGCTCAGCAGTTCTTTTGAAAAAGCTTCCCGAGAAGCTTGGAGATCCCGGAAAATTCCTCATTCCATGTATTTTTCCTGGGTGGTTGAATGCTTTGCCTTGGCCGATCTTGGTGCTAGCATTAACCTTATGCCATATTCTGTGTGGAAGAAACTATCTCTTCCCAAACTTACTCCCACGTGCATGACTTTAGAGCTTGCCGATCGTTCAATATCACGTCCCCTCGGCATTGCTGAGGATGTGTTCGTTAAAGTGGGAAAGTTCCATTTTTCGGCACATTTTGTGATTGTTGACTTTGATGCCGATTCAAGGGTCCCTCTAATTCTTGGAAGGGGATTCCTTATAACTGGGCGTGCTCTCATCGATGTATTTGAGCAAGAGATCACATTGCATGTTGGAACTGAAGCTGTCACCTTCAACCTCGATCAAACTTCGAGGTACTCCTCCAATTATGACTCTGAATCGGTAAACCAAATAGATGTCATTGATATTACTGCTGAGGAGTACGCTCAAGAGGTTTTAGGTTTTATTGATGATTCTTCGAGTGAAAACCTCACTCAATCTTCTCCCATCATTGCCAATTATTCTCCTTCCCTCACTCCGTTTGAGGGAAGTGACTTCATCTTTGAAGAAATTGAGGCCTTTCTCAAAAGTGATTCGATTCCTGATGGAATCGATAACCAAGAGATTGACCCTGAGAGGGATATTCTCTTACTTGAGAAATTACTAAACGAAGATCCCTCTCTTCTTCCTGTTCTACCACAACAACTTCATAAAGAGGAAGTCAAAAATGTTGAGAAAACTGATGACTTTCCTGTGGTTGAGCTTAAGGACTTTCCGCCTCATCTTGAATACGCATTTCTGGTGGGTGATGATAAATTACCCGTCATAATTGCTAAAGATTTAAGTGTTGAGGAAAAGGCTGCTCTAATAAAGGTTCTGAAGTCGCATAAACAAGCAATTGCTTGGAGATTCTCCGACATCAAGGGCATTGACCCTGAATTTTGTACTCACAAGATTTTAATGGAGGATGACTTCAAACCAGAAGTCCAGCAACAAAGAAGGGTGAATCCAAAAATTCATGAGGTAATCAAACAGGAAGTTTTAAAACTTCTTGATGCCGGATTGATTTACCCTATCTCGGACAGTCATTGGGTTAGCACAATACATTGTGTTCCAAAAAAGGGTGGCATTACTGTTGTCACAAACGAGGAAAATGAGTTGATTCCAACTCGATTGGTTACGGGCTGGCGAGTCTGCATTGACTATCGTAAGTTAAATGACGCCACCCGTAAAGACCATTTTCCTCTGCCCTTTATGGATCAGATGCTCGAGAGATTAGTGGGGAATGAGTACTATTGTTTCCTCGATGGTTTCTTGGGTTACTTTCAGATTCCCATTGATCCGCAAGATCAAGAGAAGACCACTTTTACATGCCCCTATGGAACTTTTGCTTATAAACGTATGCCATTTGGTTTATGTAATGCTCCGGGCACGTTTCAAAGATGTATGATGGCCATATTTTCCGACATGATCGGGAAAACTATGGAGGTCTTCATGGACGATTTTTCAGTCATTGGGGATTTGTTTCAATCATGTCTCTCCCATTTAGACAACATGCTCAAACGTTGTGAAGACACAAAGTTATGTCTAAATTGGGAGAAGAGTCACTTTATGGTCAAAGAGGGCATTGTCCTCGGCCATAAAATTTCAAAGAATGGGATTGAGGTTGACAAAGCCAAAATCGATGTCATTGCAAAATTACCTCATCCCATTACCGTCAAAGGTATTAGGAGCTTTTTGGGTCATGCCGGTTTCTATCGTAGGTTTATTCAAGATTTCTCTAAAATCGCCCGGCCTATAACCCATCTCCTCGAAAAGGATGCTCCTTTTATCTTCTCACCTGAGTGCGTAGAAGCTTTTGAAACTCTAAAGAAATAGCTTACTGAGGCACCAATTCTTGTTGCCCCCGATTGGGACTTGCCCTTTGAACTTATGTGTGATGCTAGTGATTATGCTATAGGGGCAGTCTTGGGGCAACGCAGGTCTAAACACTTTCAGCCTATACACTATGCAAGCAAAACAATGACCGAGGCTCAAAGTCATTACACCACCACTGAAAAAGAATTATTAGCTGTGGTGTATGCCTTTGAAAAATTCCGGTCATATTTGATCTTGACCAAAAGCATAGTGTATACGGATCACTCGGCTTTGAAGTACCTTTTTGCAAAACAAGATGCAAAGCTGAGACTACTTCGTTGGGTTCTCCTCCTGCAAGAATTTGATATCATCATTCGTGATAAAAAAGGAGCTGAGAACCTAGCTGCTGATCATCTCTCCCGTTTGGAAAACCCCCACCAAGATGTCTTCGAAAAGAAGGAAATTAATGAAACCTTCCCTCTCGAGACACTCAATGCGGTTGCCTTTCGTGGAGATTTTGTTACCCCATGGTTTGCCGATTTTGCAAACTACCTTGCGGGTAAATTTGTTGTGAAAGGGATGTCGTCCCAACAAAAGAACAAGTTCTTTAAGGATGTGAAACATTATTTCTGGGACGACCCCTACCTTTTCAAAATCTGTGCGGATCAAGTCATCCGGCGGTGTGTATATGGTCAAGAAGCCACTGAAATTCTCAAGGCTTGCCATGCTGGTCCCACGGGGGGCCACCACAATCCAAATTACACCGCCAAAAAGGTATTTGACTCCGGGTTCTATTGGCCCACAATTTATAAGGATGCCCAAGAATTGGTCAAATCCTGTGACGCTTGTCAACGTCATGGGAATATTTCACAAAAGAATGAAATGCCACAAAATGCAATACAAGTTTGTGAAATCTTTGACGTATGGGGCATCGAATTTATGGGTCCATTTCCATCATCTCATGGAAACAAGTACATACTCGTGGCTGTTGACTATTTGTCAAAATGGGTTGAAGCGAAAGCTTTACCCACTAATGATGCCCGAGTAGTTGTGAAATTCTTGAAAGCTCTTTTTGCTCGATTTGGAACTCCACGTGCTATAATTAGTGATCGTGGTACGCATTTTTGCAATGACAAATTTGATAAAGTCATGCAAAAGTATGGTGTAACTCACCGTCTTTCTACTGCGTACCACCCTCAAACAAGTGGACAAGTAGAAGTTTCCAATCGAGGAATTAAGAGAATTTTGGAAAGAACCGTTGGTGAAAATCGTGCATGGTGGTCGGATAAATTAGATGATGCACTTTGGGCTTTTCGTACAGCTTACAAAACACCCATCGGGTGTACGCCTTACAAGCTTGTGTACGGGAAAGCGTGCCATCTACCGATCGAGCTTGAACATAAAGCCTATTGGGCCCTCAAGCATGCAAATTCTGACCTCAAAACTGCGGGTGATCATCGGAAAGTTCAATTGAATGAATTAAATGAACTTCATGATCAAGCTTACGAGAACTCTTTGATCTACAAGGAAAAGACAAAGAAGATTCATGACTCCAAAATCAAGAACCGCGTTTTTAACGTTGGTGATCGAGTCCTTCTTTTCAACTCTAGACTCAAGATCTTCTCGGGAAAGCTCAAAACCCGATGGACTGGTCCGTTCACTATCGTTAAGGTTTATCCTTATGGCACCGTCGAGTTATCTCAAAATGACGGCCCTAATTTCAAAGTGAATGGACATCGTTTGAAACATTACTTTGGAGAGGACATACCATCCATGGTTGTCCCTGATCTCCAAACATTCCCCAAGGACAATTGAATTCGGGGATCGAGTCAAGCTAGCGACTCGATAAACAAAAACAGTAGCAACAACATGGGTTTTCACCCGTGTCTCTGACTTCTTTCTACTTTCTAACACCCTAGTGTGGGGGAGTGGCCGTCCCCTGCAACTATTTGAAATGTATATATCTTGTTCAAAAAAAAAAAGAAAATGTGTGATTGTATGTACGTATAAATAAAGTGAAAAATACAAAACGATAATTTCCAAAGTTAGCTTATATTATTATCTTTTTACGTTCAAAGAGTCGGCATAATAGCCGGGACTTTGAATATTGAGGACATTATTCAATTCTAAGTGTGTGGGGGGGGGGGGGGGAATTCTAACGAATTTTATCACATTATATCCTCTAGAACCCCCGTTTTTTGCCCAAAATTTTCAAAAATTGTTCACTTTATTTCAAAATTTTTGTGGTTATCAGTCCGCCATGTCTAAACGACAAAAGGATTGGCTAATCCAGGAGCAAACGGCTCTTGGTAAAGATATCTCAAACCCGCTGATGGCTTGCAATTTGCCCAAAATTGTATGGTATCTCAACTCGCCATATCCTAAAAAGTGAAAGAGTTGGCTAGCCCGCAAGATTATGGCTTGTGGTAAAGGCAGTGGAAAAACCATAATTGGTAATCATCTCACCAAGATGTTGACTATTCCATCAAGAGTTGGCTAGTCCAGAATCAAACGGCTTTTGGTAAAGACAAATCAAATCCGTTGACAGCTGGTGGTTTGCTCAAAATCACATGGTTATCAAGTGGACCATAGTTCTTACTTGAACTGATACATTTGGCTACTCTAGAAGTAATGGCTTTTGGTAAAGAGTTTCAAATCTATTAAGTTTTCTCAAAAGATTGCTAGGGACTAGCAATAGTTTAGTGTGGGGGATTGATGAGTGTGTAAATACTCATCATTTTTATCGTATCTGAACTGCCAAAACATCCAAAAACACTCAGAAATGCATCAAAATACAGAAATTATCCCAAAAGTGTGTTTTATATGTTTTAGATGCAAAATGTTTAAAAACAAATGAAAAACGAACAAAGTTTGCATAATTGGCAGTTTCAGTCCCTCATGTTTCATAAATTGACAAAACTAGTCCCTAAAGGTTTAAAATAAAAGAAAAGTCAACCCAAGGTTTTTAAAAGTAAAAAATTATCAAAAACGATCCTTGGGTGAAAAGTTTGAGAAAATTACACATTTGGTCCCTCAAAATCCAAAATTTACATAATTGGTCCCCGGGTGGTTTGAAATGGAAAAATCACATTTATGGTCCTTTGGTTTATCACACTTAGCAAATATGGTCCCTATGAGTACTTTGGAATAATTACAATTCAGGCCCCTGGATTTTCAGCTTGTTACAAATCTAGTCATTGTGGTTTCCTAAGTTACAAAACAAACGGACCCTTAACTAATATAAACCAAAACCATAATCCAACCCAACACCACACCTTATAATACCCCAAAGCCCACCCATCTTTCCTGGCCCAACTTATACCAGCCCAACTCCACCCCCCGTTTAATACTACTCCCTCCCTCAGTCAAACCCTTTGACCCTTCCTTCCACTTCACCCCACTCAAACCTGCTAAACACCAACACACCATCATCACCCCTAGCCTTCACCTCTGCAATACTCTAACCCCCCCTGCCTAACTAAACAAGCACCACAGTCCAAATAAACACCCCTGGCATCAATTATCAAAGGAAAAACGCCAAAGCAATTTTGGCGCGAAAATTAATAAACGGCCAAGATCAAAATTCTATCATCCAAGGGTTGAAAGTCATACTGGGAAAAGACAAGAAGACCTCAGAAACCCTAAATTCTGAGTATAAAAAGAAGAGAAGGATGCAGTGAAGTTTTCAAGTAGATTTTTAGCTTAAATTAAATTATGTCAAATTTATGTTTGAATGTTTTCAAGTTTTAATTAGTAAGTAAGTGTAGTTCAATTGTAATCCTGTAAGCTTCAATTTCAATTCAATAAAACTCAAGTTTCAGTAACTCCAAGGTTATGAAGTTCATTTTATTTCAAATTTCTCAAATGTGTTAATTATTGGTTCTGGTTGTTATGTTTGACTCATAGGCTCACATAGGTTCCCAGAAGCTTATTAAAGCTTGTAGAGACCATAAAATTCAGAATTAGTATAAAAAATCAAAAATATAAACATGGTCAATATAAGTCAACTGTGGTGAGTTTGAGTTAGTTCCAGGTATTCAGAAACAATGCAGGGCAAGACTGAGAGGTGCTAAGCCTATCTAAAGATAGGCATCTTTGGAAAACCCTTTGTTCTTGCTAAGGGTGTCTTGTAAGTTTAGCTTATTTTGGTTCTTCTCAAAAATATTAGTTTAAGATATGTTTATCTAGCTTATTTCTGTTTGATTCATGCTTATTGTTCATCTGAGTAGATTTAGTATTTTGTAGTTTGTTTAATCACAGTTTATTGCTTGAAGTATTGAGTCTGTGTAGTTTTTGTTTTTATATTGGTCATAATTTGTGAAACTTGGAATCTGCTAAGACAAGTTGTTGATTGTTGTTGATTTACATTCATTTGGTGTTGCTTAGGGATGAATCATGTTTACTGTATGTTGATAGTGGTTTAATCTCTCATACACTTTGAAAAACTCAAACAGACAGAACTTAAAAGGGTGTTTGGAGTTGCATGTTTGACTGAGCTTTGGTAGATTTCAGTTGGTGAGATTGATTTAGACATCCCACTTAGGTATTAAGAAGTTCAATTAAAGCATCACTTTGGTAAGTTTTGAAGAAAATAGTCAAACTTAGCCTTTACCACATCTTTTCAGTTAACAGTTAGGATTTTGGAATCCAACATCTCTCAAATCAGTGAAGTAGTTGTTAACATAGCTTGTTTTAGTGTCATTCATACTTATAATTACAATTTCAGTCAATAGATTAGGATCTAAGCTCACCATAGTCAACTTCTAGCAAAAAGCTCAAAAAGTCAAATTTCAAAGTTAAGGAAATGGCCTGAATTTCAAAGCAACCTGTAGGGTGTAATAGGAATTGGGAATAGTAGATTTTTGTTGAGTTGTGTTGTTTAGTAGCTTGTTTATCTATTTCAAAAATAAATTTGAGGATTGAAGACCATTTGCTTATAAATAAGCTCATTTGATTTGGCCTGTTTCACTTAATACTCCCCTGCACCAGGGGGTGTTGTCTTACTAGCCCAATTTCATGACCTTATAACTTGTGAATTAATTGATATTAGCTTGAGCTTTTTGTGGTTTTTGGAAGCCCTTCTAGCCAAATTGTGATGCATGCTATTGTTTTTCAATTAACTGCTTATTATGATAGCTTATTTTGGATTCCTAGGTTGTGCAAATTCACTCCCTACACTGACTCATTAGTGTAGGTGAGCTTTGTTCATAAGCTCATAATAAGCTCTTTACTGGGACTCAACTTGTTAAATTTGGTTCTCTGTTAAGCTTATCTACCAGACTCTAGGTTTCAGTACTTAATTGTTACATTTCAGCTTATTTAATAAGCTAAATTCACTCTTGCAACTTGTCCCATTTTGCTGTGTATTCTGAGAAGTCAGTGCATTCAAGCTTTTTGGCAAGCTATCATAGGGCTTATTAGTGGGCCCCACTTTGTGAGATTTGGGCTTTTGGAAAGCCTACCACCTCTGCTAGCTACCTCAGTCCTCACCTTGTGCTTATCAGCTTATCTCATAAGCTTAATTAGCCCTTGAAGTTGATTGCAGGCCTACCTGTTTGGGTCAGGATTTGGGATTGCTTATTTGCTTAAAAGTGGCTTATTGAGTTGGATATTCTTGTTGTTTTACCATCATTCTAGTTCCTTTAAGATATTTCCAGTCTACTTTATTGCTTGTGTTCATTGTATTGCTTATTGTGAGATTAAACCTATTTTATAAGCCAATAAGCTCACTGATTTACTTATTCATAAGCACAAGGCTTATTCCTGAGCCCCAAGAAAAGTTCCTTCACAAAAAGTTCTTATTTTCAGTAGATAATTAGTTGTGTAAAAGAAAATTTAGAAAAAACCAAAAATAAATAAAGTGATAGCTTCTATTTAAGCCCTTTTGGCTTATTTTCTGCTTATTTATAAGCAATTCTCTTTTTTAAATTTTTCTCAGGCTTCTTATAACTAAAAATAATTTTGGGAATTTTTTCAGATTTTTCCTTGGTCATTTAGTATTTTTTGTAATTTAAGTTAGTTTAAATTAATTAAATAATTAGTTTTAATTAATAATAAATAATTAAAAAGTAGAAAAAATAGGTTTTCTGTTTTAAAATTAGTTTTATAGTATTTTAGATTTTTCTAAATTTAATTTTCATTTTTCTAGTTAATTTTCATAATTAATTAATAATTAGTGTAATTTAGTTAATTAAAAAGTAATTAATAATTAGTAATTAATTAATAGTAATTAATTAAATAGTTGTAAAAATAATAATTTTCCAAAAATTTTATTATAACATTAGGATTGTAAAAATATAATTTTCACCTTCGTAGGACTTTATTTGCTCACGTTTCACTTTTTATTTCGCGCGTTCGCGTTTATTTTAAACTCAAATGCGCGTTTTTAGGTTTACTCACGTTTTTAGGTTATCTGATCATCAGTAATAGTTATAATAGTATTTCTAAGTTATTTTCATTCCCCATATCTTAGTGTAATCATTCAAATCAAATTCCTGATCCTCCTGTTAAATCACCCGATCATTTTAAACATTTTTAAATACAATTGCTTACCTCGCTGGGACATAACGACCCGGGAATACACTGTACTCCTTGGTTAGTTGGTTTTAGACGTTTGACTTGGTTGACCATCACCTGTTCAACTCAGTTGACCGTTTAGGACCAATCACGCTTCATCAACTTCTTCATTATTTTTTGCTCTGAAAGAAGAACTGATCATCAGAAAAAAAACTCAGCAAAATTTTTTAGTCGTAAATGTTCAGAGTCCACTTTTCTCAAAAAACTCAGCAAAATTTTTTAGTCGTAAATGTTCTGAATCCACTTTTCTCAAAATTGATCATATTTCAATTGATTATTCAATTAATGATTTTGACAAAGGATTAGGGATCTCAATAAACAAATAAAAAAAACTCATGTATTTGTTTTTCTGTGTACTTTACAACTCATATATTTGTATTTCTATTCAAGTGACCTACAGTTTATCACATGCTACATTTTCTTTAGATACAAAATCAGTCACATAACTTAAACATTTCACCATTGATTATTCTAATAAAACTTATTAAGAAATGAATATCTAATTATCATTTAACCTGACGGAAATAAAACATAACACACATTGCAAATTAAAGAGTTGTTCGGACAATCTTATTTGTAACACCAACAGGAATTTCACCTTCGTCGCCTGCCACAGCCTCACCCACCATTCAAAAACACTAAAATCACAAAAACAAAACAGACAATTAGATTCAAACTTTACCATAAACACAACACAAAAGCAATACATACTTACGCAAAAAATATGAAAAACTATTTACATCCCATGGTTACTTTCAGAAGAAGACAAAACACACAGACCAAACTCTTAAAACTCAGTGGCCGGTAACCAAGCCGCTTCAGAAACCTAATGAAACTAAAACAGACTAACTTTTCCCTATGTTTCACATGCCATACAGTAGTGAAATACAAAGACCAAAAAACAATAGAGGATGCAGGAATCTAAGTATAAAACATCATTTCAAACTCTACTACCCATGGAAAAACTCTATTATCAAGTCGTCACATTGACCTGTATTTTGTACATGGCATCTACAGCCATAGGTTTAGCACTGATTAACGACTGCCTTTGCTTTTTAGTGCAACTATTAGCTCTCTTATCAATTATATGTTTATTATACCAAAAATTACAACAATATAAACATTGATACATATCAGAAAAAAAGCTACGATCACTTACCATAACAAAAAGAATATACTTGATGAGGCGAAAAATGAACCACTTTTAGGGGGTCATTTAAGCCCGGAATTGAATTTATTTGATCAAATATTGCCCTAAATCGTTCCTTTTGTGATTTTAGGTACTTTGGGAGTGAAATCTGGAAAAGGAAGCAATTCAGATGTTTTTGGAGCATAAAAGTGAAAAAAACGCCAAAGACTTAATTTTCCATGCGGGGAACAGTGTGTGACGGTGTCAAGAGGAAGAAGTTGACGGCATCAAGAGTAAAGATCATGACGACCCAGTACAGAAATGAAGGCGTCACAAAGTAGAGCATCAAGAGTTAAATGTGTGACGGCCTGCAAAGTGGATAGCATGACGGCGTCAGATGTAGATCAAGGCAGTCCGAGAATTATTTTGGCGGCGAGATAACGGCGTCACAAGGTTGTTCTTGACGCCGTCAGCCTCTATTATATATATATATATATATATATATATATATATATATATATATATATATATATATATATATATATATATATATAGTTTTCTAATTTTCATTCATTAAAAAGGAACAAGTTTGGAGAAACCCTAAGGCCGAACCATATACGTATTTTACAGCTTTTTCAAGGGTTTTCAGCCCTTGAACCCTTACATGTGTTATTGAGATAAGTATTCTTTTAATTCAATCAATATGTCTATGTGTTGGTTGTCTATATCTTGTGCTTGTCTTGATTCCACCATGCTATGCTAGATTTATCTTGTGTTTGCTTAGATCTAATGAAACCTAGATGTTGATTATGTGTTGATTACTTATTTATGGTTATATTGGATGAATGATTTCAATGTTAGGCTTAAGAAAACTGGCAGATCTCCAAATGGTAACATGCTTGAATGTCTTAGGAAACATGAACCGATGTGTACTAGGTTTTATTGGTTGTATTTAATGCATGAGTAAATTCTAATGATCCCATGTTAGGAGCTTCTTAGCCGGCTCGACATAGGAGTGAAGTAGGCACTCATAGGATTGGGGAGTTAAGTACGCCACCCCATGAATGGTATTAAGGAATTCAATCCGTCATCCACGCAACTATAACAAGTAATTAATGTGTAAATGATATCTAGGGAGTAGTGAAATCTAAGTAAACACATTTCTCCACTTATTGCTCACAACCTTAGTTTAATACAGTTTATTTTCATTTTTAGTATTTTTATTTGATTGCATCTTAGTATTGGTTTAGTTGACTAGCAACTAATTCCGCCCATATCCTTCAAAACCCGAGATTTTTACTTGCTTTCATAAAAATATAAAAATACAAAAAGAATCATCTCTCATCTCTAGAACTAGTAATTAGGTTTTCTAATCCTAGCGACACTATTCCTAGCTGAACGATCAATCCCCCGGTACTTGTCACTATACTATAATACAACGATCAGGTACACTGCCTGGTGGGGGTTGTAAGCTTCTCAAGATCCCTTGAGAGGTAAAGCCTGGTGCAATCCCTACACATCAAGTTTTTGGCGCCGTTGCCGGGGAATAGTTATTGTCTAGGTTAGAATCTCTTTTTATTAGGTCTACTTGCTAGATTCCTTTCTAGTAAGATTTTATTCTTATTTAGGTTTTCTTTAGTTTATCTTATTTCTTTGTGTTTTTGTTCGTAACTCTTCACCACCCGACATCATGGACGATGGGAACATATTTGAACCCGTCATCCAACCACAACAAAACCCACCACTAGAACCTCTTAGGCCCCGAACCTTAGGAGAGTATTCCTGACCTAGCCACCAAGGCTATCGAAACACCATTGAGCTCACCGGAGCCAATGTGACCCCCTTGCGATCCGACACCATCCGGTTGGTGCAAAACGGATGTGCATTCCATGGACTTCATTCCGAAGATCCAAATCAACATCTTAAGGACTTCCTTAAAATCGTAGACTCCATGGACCTAGATGTTGCAACTAGAGAGACAACCCGATTACGCCTATTCCAATTCTCTCTACGGGATCTAGCTAGTCAATGGCTTGAGCGTTTACCCGCGGGATCCATCACCATATGGGATAATCTCACCAATCGCTTCCTTACTCAATTCTTCCCACCAGGGAAGACTGCAATGCTTAGAAATGACATTTTGATGTTTGAACAACATCAAGGTGAAACTTTCTACGAAGCATGGGCCCGTTTTAAGGATCTCCTCTATAAGGTCCCTCATCATGGTATAAACCTTTGGTTATTAGTTCAGATTTTCTACGACCATGTTGACTATCACACTAAACATACAATCGATAGGGCCGCGGGAGGTAAACTGCGTGATAAGAACGCCGAGGAGTCCTGGGCAATTATTGAGGAACTCGCCGCCGATAATCAAGAGATGTGGGAGTTTAATCATACAATAAAAGCGGCCATTAATGCAATCTCAACATCTGGAGGGACCACCGAAATCCCCGATGAACTCCTATGCAAACTCGAGGAAAAAGTTGATTATTTTGAGGAAAGGCAAAGGAGACCTTTAAGTCCTAGACGGGTTACTGTCAATTCTGTCTCGAAACCGACTTTAACACCATTATCAGAGTCACTCTCTAGAGAAAATGTCGAGACTTTTCAAAACTATGCCCCACCTTATTCCCCTCCCGAGGAGCTTAGCTCAGAGTTTGAAGCTAGGATGAGAGAATATATGGCAACTCATTCAGATCGGCTAGCTAGATTCGAGGAAGCAGTTTATAAGTAAAAAGAGGAGATGCAAGAGAAAATGAATGAGATGATGAGTCTATTGGAGGAATATGCCAACCAGAGAACCCCCGAAAGAATGCTACTAAGGAAAGAAAGCGTCACCCCCACTACCCAATTTGTTAATTCCATCACAATTGTCCACAAGGATAACGAGAAGGTAGAAGCCCCTACTAAACAGACCTTAGAAAAGCCACCAAAATCTCAACCCTTGAGTCACTACCTGAAACATGATATAAACAAAAACACCATAACAAATTGGATAAAGGGTGACGGGCGTAACCAACCTTCCAAACAGGGTTCTGAGAAAGAGGAAGGGGGAAAAGATGAGTATGATACGTTACCCGAGGGGTCAATATTCAAGAGGCTATTGGTACAAAAAGTGGCTACTAAGCAGATAGCGTGTGGGAACTTTGAGATACCAACTAGCATCGGGGACTTGAAATATCTTAGTGCTTTCGCCGACCAAGGATCGGAAGTAAATCTTATGCCCCTAACTATTTACATCCAACTAACGTCAAAAATGCCAGCCCCTACTCGTGTTAGGTTGTCCCTCGCTGGACACTCGTACGTATACCCCCTAGGAATCGTGGAAGATGTATTAGTTAATGTCACAGGATTCATGTACCCCGTTGATTTTATGATCATCGATGATAAAGGAGATGGATGCATGCCAATAATCCTTGGGGCACCATTCCTCGCCACTGCTAGGGCTGTCATTAAGTATGAAGGTAGGAAAATTGAGCTTAAATATGGAAAAAGGAAGATTAGTTTCCCCATGACTCCGTGAAGTGGGCATGAGAATTTGAGTTGGAGAAAGCTCAAAAACAACATTGACACGACACCCATTCGTGTTCAGAATAAAATTCTTGCATGGGAGACAAGAATCAAAAGCTACAAGGAGGCTAAATATGAAAGAAGCAAAAGCAATAAAGTTCATGTCGAGTTCGAACACAATCGACCAACAAAAAGTCATGTACCATTCGAGGAAGGGAACTTGGTACTCTTGAGACACTTGGAAACAATGATACCACCCGATAAACCAAGTTCTTGGTGATATGGGCCTTTCACAATTGAAAGCATGAGCCAAGATGGGATGGCTAACCTGAGAAGTAAAGTAGGTGGAGAGGTGGTTGCAAGTATCGACAGATTGAGGCATTACCACCATAATAGTAATGATCACAACTACATGGGGTACGTCATCTCAAGGGATGAGGTCACGTAGTAACCCATGACCTTGAGTCTAGCTACAAGACTCGTAAATAAAGAAAAGCGCTTCTTGGGAGGCAACCCATGCTTTGTGTGATTTTATTTTGTGTTTGTTATTTGCTTCCATATGCATGCTTTATTTTTATTGTTGGTAGGTCATGTTTCTAAACTAAATAGTGGAAATACTTTACTTTGTTGTTTTGGCCTAGTCTTAACTCCACCTAAAGGTATTTTTGCAAAAGATAAGTGTAAGGGGAAACCCCAAATATGTTTTTAAGAAACAAACCGATCATGATTCTCCACAATATTAAGTGAACATGTATATTCGTATTTGTTAGAGTCAAATACTTGTATTGAGTCATAATGAAGTTTTGCAGGATTTTCCAGGAAGTAGGACCAAGTTTTTCCAGAAATTTTCCGAAAACTTAACATAAGAATTTCTGCAGGTCACTTCTGATGGCGTCATGAGCTTGCTCTTGACGGCGTCATGTGTAAAAATCTGGAAATTTTACCAGTTTTGTTTTTCTAATGGAGTCTTAAAGTTTTTGCTGAATTATTAAGTTTTATAATCTCCAGGAAATCTACAAACTTCATTCCACAAGCATTATATCTTATTTTGTTTTCTAGTATTTAGTAACTTATGTAGATTGCCGCCGATTTTATGCGAGGTTGCTTTGTCTGTTTTCTCAGGTTTAATAGGTTATGTATGACAAGAAGATGATTTATATTCTGGAAGGGAAGCTTTGATTGTTCATTTTCTTGAAGGAAGATCTAACCTGGCCACCTTATTATCCATACCGAGCGAATCAGGGGAGTATTTGATTTCATTCTTTTTACTTTTTCACTTTTACATTCTTTACTTGAACATTGGGGACAATGTTCATCCTAAGTGTAAGGGAAGGGTAAAATGATGATACCTTACAGATACGCTTTCGCTTGAGTTTGTTTGTTTGATAGTAGATGTGTAATAAAACTATGAGAAATACTTGTTAGTGCAATTTTAGCGCCAAATTTAAATTTTTTTACAACATTTAGGAGTGAAACTTTAGCCATAGCAAGCGTCTCATGGATAGGAGATTGTATGACTAGCACATAACCGTACTTTCAGAAAAATTTTCCACCCAAATATGGGAGGTTCGCCTTTAGATTTGATAGGAAAAGCATTTACTATTAGTGCTTATGAGTGTACCAGTAGCATTTAGATTCTAGAACTTGCGTTAGTGATGCATCCCGAGACCGCTAGTGAGACTACATTCGTGTAGTAGGATTTACTACATGATAAGAGGCATTAGGATCACCCTTGTGTTAAACCCGTATCATAATTACTTGACCATTTAAGTCATATTACTTGGCTAGTTAAGTCAACTAATTTTTCTCACACCCTTAGCGTTGTACTCATTTTTAGTACACGAAACCCCTAGTACACCCCTCCGAGCCTATCTTTTCGTTTCTAACTTTAAGCATTTTACTTAAAGGAAGAATTTGTTACACCCCACTTAAATGTACAACCAAATCGCCTTAGCCTTCCGTGTATGCGCTCATTTTTAGTGCATTATTGTTATTTGTTTAAACCCTAAGTTAGTTATCTAATTGATTACATGGTTGCTAAGTCGAGTCATATCCTTGTACATATTGTTTTGGGACGATTGGGACTCATGGGTAAAGTACTTATTTTATGGAGTAATGGGGAAGAACATCATTTATTACCCCCATATGTACGTTAATCTTAAAAGTACTCCAAGTGTTTTGATTTTCTTAATTCGAGTCATTAGATTAGTTCATTGTAAAGTATGTAAAAATTCAAGTGTAAGGGGAATTTACATTCCCTATGATGTATTATTTTGGATGGTAGGGTAAGACTGTATGCAAAAAAAAAAAAAAAAAAAAAAAAAAAAAAAAAAAAAAAATCGAAAAAACAAGAAAAAGAAAAGAAAAAAATAGAAAAAGAAAAGAGAAAAAAACATACGGACTACTATCCCGTTTCATTTTATGTTCATTTTATGTTTTTGTTATTTTTCATTTATTAGCTTAAGTCGAGTCTAGTCTTGGCTTAGCAATGCCATATTGTACATGTGATTAACCAAGATTGTTAACTCGCCACCAGTAAAGACTGCCTATATCCAACAAAACCGTGTATTCCATATCCCTACACCTAACGTTACAACCCTTTTAAAAGACCTCTTTGATAGTTTATCCTAGGTGCTTACGCTATGTGGTGGAGGTTTGATCCTTTCCCAAGCCTATGGTAATCTATTTTGCTATTACAGGTAGTGAGAGATATCTTCCGTTTCCATATTGTAATTTATACTTTATTACACCCGAGAGATGTGAGTATCTAAACACTATTTGTGAGGTGCTAGTGTATGACCTCCGTGCTTGTCTTTGGTCTTTAGTGGAATGATTATTTGTTGTAATTACTTTTATATTAGTGTTAAATGACCCCTAACTTGTATTTTGATTAGAATAAAAGCGCATTTGCTTGAGGACAAGCAAATCTCAAGTGTAAGGGTATATGATGAGGCGAAAAATGAACCACTTTTAGGGGGTCATTTAAGCCCGGAATTGAATTTATTTGATCAAATATTGCCCTAAATCGTTCCTTTTGTGATTTTAGGTACTTTGGGAGTGAAATCTGGAAAAGAAAGCAATTCAGATGTTTTTGGAGTATAAAAGTGAAGAAAACGCCAAAGACTTAATTTTCCATGCTGGGAACAGTGTGTGACGGTGTCAAGAGGAAGAAGTTGACGGCGTCAAGAGTAAAGATCATGACGACCCAGTACAGAAATGAAGGCGTCACAAAGTAGAGCGTCAAGAGTTAAATGTGTGACGGCCTGCAAAGTGGATAGCATGACGGCGTCAGATGTAGATCAAGGCAGTCCGAGAATTATTTTGGCGGCGAGATGACGGCGTCACAAGGTTGTTCTTGACGCCGTCAGCCTCTATTATCTATATATAGTTTTCTAATTTTCATTCATTAAAAAGGAACAAGTTTGGAGAAACCCTAAGGCCGAACCATATACGTATTTTACAGCTTTTTCAAGGGTTTTCAGCCCTTGAACCCTTACATGTGTTATTGAGATAAGTATTCTTTTAATTCAATTAATATGTCTATGTGTTGGTTGTCTATATCTTGTGCTTGTCTTGATTCCACCATGCTAGGCTAGATTTATCTTGTGTTTGCTTAGATCTAATGAAACCTAGATATTGATTATGTGTTGATTACTTGTTTATGGTTGTATTGGATGAATGATTTCAATGTTAGGCTTAAGAAAACTGGCAGATCTCCAAATGGTAACATGCTTGAACGTCTTAGGAAACATGAACCAATGTGTACTAGGTTTTATTGGTTGTATTTAATGCATGAGTAAATTCTAATGATCCCATGTTAGGAGCTTCTTAGCCGGCTCGACATAGGAGTGAAGTAGGCACTCATAGGATTAGGGAGTTAAGTACGCCACCCCATGAATGGTATTAAGGAATACAATCCGTCATCCACGCAACTATAACAAGTAATTAACGTGTAAATGATATCTAGGGAATAGTGAAATCTAAGTAAACACATTTCTCCACTTATTGCTCACAACCTTAGTTTAATACAGTTTATTTTCATTTTAAGTATTTTAATTTGATTGCATCTTAGTATTGGTTTAGTTGACTAGCAACTAATTCCGCCCATATCCTTCAAAACCCGAGATTTTTACTTGCTTTCATAAAAATATAAAAATACAAAAAGAATTATCTCTCATCTCTAGAACTAGTAATTAGGTTTTCTAATCCTAGCGACACTATTCCTAGCTGAACGATCAATCCCCCGGTACTTGTCACTATACTATAATACAACGATCAGGTACACTGCCTGGTGGGGGTTGTAAGCTTCTCAAGATCCCTTGAGAGGTAAAACCTGGTGCAATCCCTACGCATCAATACTAATAAACATAAACTTCAAATTATATTACCAACCATCAAAGTTCATACATTCCAGTTATCATTCCCAAAAAACAAGTTCCATGATAACAAATCCATACATAAACTGAAATTTCCAAAGGCAGCCCTAACCAACATACATACTTCTAATAAAATACAAAAGATAACCAATATATACCACATCAAGTGGCCAGCCCATCACTCGAAAAAGTAAAGATTGAACTTCTTTTCTTCTCTTCCTTCACTCGCCAGATCAATAGCCTTGATCAACCCAGCAAGCACCTACCTCTCTCTCTCTCCAAAGTCTCTTTTAGTCGGTCCAAACCAATGTCACCGTGCTCATGCAACGACAAGAAACCCTCCCCTTCTTCAACCAAGTTCTCTAACCACTTAACCTTTGCAGCTAATTGATCACGCTGCTCACCAAGCACCATTAACAACTGATCATTCTCGGAATCATCCTGGGCAAATTCTATATGCAAACAACCCTCAATTTTGTTGGAACCAGCAGCAGACTTTAACTTTTGGAAATTAGGGGTACGTGCAAGAGCATAAGCAGATGTTGTTGGTTGTGAAGCCATGATAGAAGCAACGAATTACAGAGATGGAGATTGAAATACAGTGGAACAATTAGAGAGGTAGAGTTTGAATTACAGATATTAGGGTTTGCGTTTGAATGAAAAGGGGGGAGAAATGCCCTTTTATAAGCAAGCCAAAAAGACGTTGACCGGTTCTATAAAAAAAAATGCGTTGACCGGTACATACCATTTCACACAAAACGTATAGAGTATAAAAAATAATATTAAGTTTACTATCACATTACATTAAAAAAAATGAAAAATACTCTAATTCTTTAATATCACATTATATTAAAAAAAATATTAAGTCTGTTGGGTTTTTGGGTTTGTTTAATGGGTCGGGTATCCACAATCAAATAAAAAATTATTAATTTTCTCTCTCTTAGATTCAATTCAAATCCCTAAACACACATAAACCCTAAAAAAAATATTAAATTGAATAAACAATTCTGAGAAAAGTTAATCAAATATCGTAGTGATAAAAAACGAAAGTTAAATTAAAACTTGATGTCGAAGAAAAAAAGAAATTATAATTCAACAACAAATTATGTTCTTCAAATCGCATAGTTATTAGGTATAATTTTCAAATCTTCGATTAATTTATATTGTAATTATTTTTTATCTTCTTTTATATATATATATATATATATATATATATATATATATATATATATAATTTTTTTTATGTTATTTTTATAGGTGTGCTGATTTCTTTAACAAAAACAAGAAGAAGATCAAAGACGAAGAAGATAAAATTTATTAATAAACTATTAAAGTCTTTTAATGAAAATGAAGAGCCTCCAAGAAGAAGAGGAATAGGAAGAAGAAGAAGAATACAACGATTAGAAGAAGGTACTTTTGAAAAATACATATATTAATTGTTTAGGAAAATTATTTGAATAAAACTTCTGATTAATTTTAAATAATCATCATTTCCCTTAATTGTTTGGCGTTAATTGGGTAAATAATGTTTGTGTTTAGATAATACAGATATTAATTGTTCAGAATAATTCAGTTAAGTGTTTAGAGTCAATTGGACAAAATGATGTTTACGCTTACACGAACAGAGTACCATTGCATCTACATCCTTTTTAGACTTCTGTTTTCTTTTGTTTTGCTTACTTGTACATCCTTTTGTTTAGCTTATTGTTACAAGAACAATTTGAATATGGTGTCATTTTCATTTGCTCTTTTTGATAGTTCTATCAATATGCACCAACCGTATCCTGGTAATATGTTTTTTCGATAGAGATAGGAATTGGATCTATGCTAATAGTTTAGTAACTAATTTGGTGAATGATTTCATACAGGTGTTAGAATGATAAACACACTGTTAATTTAATGTGGTTTTGCTTATATCAGATCTTTAGAACAAATATGAGCTAGGTGTAATTTGTATGGTCATGTCATATAGGCCCTAATTAGACATCGAATTGCGTCAATTTGAATTATACAGAGAATGCCTAAGCAAAAATAATCTATTAACTTTCATAGCAAATTGCTTAAAACTCTAAAAATAAACATTTTTTTTTATGCCTGATGCTTGTTCACTTGTTTTCTTGTTTATGCATTCCATGCCTGCCAAGTTTGAGTTTATTTGTTTTGGAACTATTTCTGTTTTTAATTATTGTTGATCTTTTCATGATTCATTGTCACCTGAACTTTTGGTTAAAAATATAAGACCTTTTTTTTTTTTTTTTTTTTCAGAAGAAGAATATAACGAAGATGATAATAGTAAATCTATTGATATTGAACACACTGATGATGAGGAAGATGATGAGCCTAACGAGTATGACCTTATTGATGATATTGAAGATGAAGGAATTCAAGATGATGATGATGAAGATGAAGATGAAGAAGAAGAATATAACTTTGATGACGAAACTGATAGTGATGAAGAAGATTCTGAGGATGATCAAGATAGTGAAGATAATGATTATGAAGAATTAGATGAACAAGAAGAAATAAATAATGAATATAATGAAGGAAAAAAAGAAATAGAAGATGAAGTAGAAAAGGGGATAGAAGGTGGCGAATTTAATGTAACTGAAGAAGAAGAATAGAGAGAAATCACGCAAGTACTATCGCAAAAGAGATGTTCTATAAATGATTCATCAAAGATTAATCAAGACAAGTTAAAGAACCTAAAGTTGGATAGTATGAAGCATCAAGAAGTACCGGTTGAAGGTAAATGTTCTAATCCAAATTTGGTGAAGAGTAATGATGTGTTTAAAAACAGGGGTTCACCAACTCAGTTATTTAATGCTATTAGATTCTTAAAAACAGATACTAACTCGTGCAACATTTTAAAAAATATGGGATTTGGAAGTTTACTTGATTTAAAAATTAATATAATTCCAAGTAGATTGGGACAACATGTGGTTCAAAGCTTTGATGAATCGACAATGAGCATCAAACATTGGAGAGGGGATATCAAAATTACAAAGGAATCAGTCGAAAAAATTTTCAGTTTCCCAAGTGGTAGTTTACAAATAAATCCACCAGAAAGAGTGAAAAGTGAGGATGCATGTATTAAAAATTGGAGAAAGTAGTTTACTTTGTTGGAGAAGGATATGATCAAAGTTAAACCAAAATCTGTAGTGCAAAAACTAATAGATGCAAAGGACAGAGGAAAGTTGTTCAGAATTAACTTAGTTGTTTTGATAGCCACTGTCTTATTTGAAGCTATGAAAGATGGAACATCATATCAGAGAATCTTATATTCTATTTCATCTTATTATGATAAGATTAATAAGATGGATTGGTGTGGTTATTTGATTGATTGTCTAAAGAAGTGTAAAAAGGATTGGAATCCTAACAACAAGAAATCATATTATTGTGGACCTTTGACATTTCTTACGGTAATTACACTTCTTTTTTTGTTTTATTTATTCTTCTTTTATACATACATATATCTCAAAATTTTGTAACAAAAAACCAATTACCTTTGCAGCTTTTTTATGTTCAAAAGATAGAGTGCAATTTCATAAAAGTAGATCATTCTCAACCTGCTTTGAAAACCTGGAATACAGAATTGCTGAGGATGAGAGAAACAGCAGAGTTTAGTTACTTGGTGGATAAAAGTCATTGTGAAACACCTAAGTCTGTTGAAGAGGTATTAAATGTTACACCTAAACCTGTTGATTTAAAGGTATTCTTTCTTCCTAAATCTGTTGGTTTAATCAAAACAAACACTTATTCCATATATTTTATAAGTTGTGTAATTGCTTTCAGGGGAAGCTGGAAAACGCAGAGAAATTAGATGCAATTCCTGTTAAACAAGTAAAACAAGCTTCTGCTGAAAAAGGTCAAAATGTGACATCAGAGTACAACAAACTGGTATGTTTCTTTCATATTTAATCTGTTAATAGTATGAATTTGTTTTAAAAAGAAAAAAAAATTATTAATGACTAGATTATATATCAGTTTAACTTATGAATTTATACTGATATAGCAATTGTTAATCAATATGAGAATAAATAAGTTGTTTTAGATGATTGTATAATGCGTAAGAATTTAAACAATAATATTATTGCTAATAATATAAAATAAGTCTGTTAAAGACGTATTAAATGTTACAGCTAAACCTGTTGATTTAAAGCTATTCTTTCTTACCAAATCAGTTGGTTTAATCAAAATTAAACTTATTTCATATATTTCATTATTTGTCTGGTTGCTTTCAGGGGGAGCTGGAAAACACAGAAAAATTAGATGCAGTTCAATTAAAACAAACAAAAAAAGCTTCTGGTGAAAAAGGTCAAAATGTTACATTAGAATGCAACAAACTGGTACGTTTGTTTATCATTTTATCTGATAATTGTATGAATTTGTTTTAAAAAAAGAAAATTATTAATGATTAGATTATCAATATAGGTAAACTTATGAATTTGTACTGATATATCTAGAATATTTGACTCGTTTTATAAAACTTACAGGTGTTTAAAGAAATAATCTCTGAAGAGAAAAAAGTTATATTAAAGAAAGTTGATGACGAAAAGGTATAGCTTTTTTTCAAAATTTTTATAAAATTTTATCTTGCAACTAAAATGAATTAACAAAATTAAGCTAATATTTTAATGAAAATTAAACAGGGTTTCATTCGCAAAACGAAGAATAATTTGTTTATGTTGGAATCATTGATCAAAAAAATGAAGCATTTTATAAAAAAAGGATTGTTGAACTTTCCGAATTCAAAAGAAGTTGAAGCTTTAAAAGATGAATGGGATCGTGTAATAAACACTGCAAAACGAGCAAAGCTTAATCCAGAATGTTCAATAATCGAAACTTCTAGATCTTAATCAGTTTTTTTAGAAAATGTGGGAAACTTAAAAAACAAAGTTAATTTGCGTCATCAAGAAAGGAAATTTGATTTTACAAAATGTGAATCAAATATTATTGAAAAAGAAAGGCAAACTTTTAACGAAATCCCCTCTTTTGATTTGGGTTTTGGTTTCCCTTCACATCCTGTTGAAGAAGTAGCACTATGTAAGTCGTTAGAAAAAGTCAATTTGACTCCTCCAGAAGAAAAATCTAAACCCAATAAAATAGAAATTGTTTCTCTTTTAACACCTCACGAAGAAAATCAAACCATTAAAGAAACAAATGAAATTCAAGCATCGACAGAAGAATTTAATGCAGCCAATGCATTATTCAGTATGAGCAAAAATCCTATGTAAGTTTTAAACGTTATTATTATTTATTTTATTTTTTTTATTCTTATTGTAATTTGATACTTTAATAAATATTTATAGGGACATAATATGACCGTTTCAAGATAGTGGTTTTGGAGTAGAACGTACAACGTTTGAATCGTTCTATTATGAACAATGGATATATTCTGATATAATAGATATGTGGTGTATCTTACTTAATTATGAAGAATTCAGAAGATCTAACTCTAAACAATCAAAATTGTATTGCAATACGCAGGTTACGGTATGTTTTTTTATGTTTTTTAATAACAAAATAGTATTTAAAAATAAATATTTTGTATTAATTTTATTTTATGATATCAGCCTCTATCTGTGACTGATGAAAATATAACAAGAGATGAAAGATTTGTAAGTTTTCAAGAAGCTCTGTTTTTAGCTGCATGCCTTGAAGATGAATCTGTAGCTAATTTAGTTAGTGTGGATTTGGTAAGTTACTTATTTAAAAATGTGCTTATGGTAGTTATAATAATATGGAATAACTGATTATGTATAAATATTAGTTTTAATGGCTTATTTTTTTGAATATCAAAACAGGTCTTTTTCAATATTCTTCGGGATTCACATTACTACATTGTTTGTTTCGATCTAAAGAATCTGCAGATTGAGATTATCGATAACAGAATAACAGATATGGAAGTTGTTTATGAAGCTTCTAAAATTTCTGAAATATATCTGACAAAGAGAATATATGGAACTCTGCCGCTAGTTCTGGTAAGAATTCATGTTTACAATTTTTTCCAAAAACGTTCAGTCCTTTAATTTCGTAACCTGGACCTTCGATACCCTGTAGTTCTGGTAAGAATTCGTGTTTACAATTTTTCCCATAACGTTAAATCATTTAATTTCAAAATTTCAATGAAGTAAAATTTAATATTCATTAACATTGCAGTATTAATTTTTTTCAGACAAACTTTTTCTGTGAGTATTTGAAAAAGAGAGATCATCCAAAATTTCAAATCATGAGACTCTGTAAGCCTAGTATATTGAAAATGCCTTGAAGAACAAGAAGAAATGAACATGATTGTGCAATTTTTGCAATGAGACATATGGAGACATTCTATGGACAAAGAGTTGAAGAATGGAACTCAGGATTCAAAAATGAAGGTGTAGAACAACAAGGCCAAATCAAGACTTTGAGAAAAATATATGCAACTAAAATTCTTCTTTCCGATTATAATATACATAGAAAAAAAATAATTTCTGAATCAATTGAATTTTTGAGTTTTAGTCCAGAAGAAAAACAACGTCGTTTAAAAGCAAAAACCCAAAGGTTCATTGAGATGAGATTTATGTCTTCTTGGAAAGGTAAAGGAAAAGAAATGAAAAAGCCTTGAGAAAGTTCATTTCCATTTTAATCTGAAATTGTGTAATTTTGCAGATAAACATTAGTGCATTTTGATAATGTAAAAGAGTATGAGTTTTATTCAATGAATCTGTATCATCAATGATATGTATATATTGTTTAATGTTTATTAGTAAGATTTCTTTAGCGAAAATTATACTTGCCTGAGAAGTTAATATCATATTACATAATTTCGTATTAGTTAATAGTTTAAAATATAAGAACAGTTGAAGTGTGTTTATGTATCTGAATTTGAATTATATGAATACATATTTATCAATGTGGTTCATGTTTTATTTGAATAGAGAGTTGATTGATTCGGTATATGACTTAGAAAATGGTTATAAGGTATGTGTTTTAGTCGCAACGGTATTGTTTTAAAACATCACTAATTGTAGGATGTTGTGATTTACACATATCTACAGTTTACGAGCTGTTGAATTTCCACTTTTAAAACACAGGCATACATAAATAAAAAAACAAACAAGGTTATTCAACTAACAGAAACAAAATAAAAAGTTCAAATATTTTAAAACAACACAAAGCAACAATAAAAAAACAAAAACTTCTAAAAATAAATTTTATATATTGAAAAGTATTCACAAAAATTTACATTTCGCATAGTTAGGCTAATAAAAAAATTTGGGCTTGCATCTTCATAAGACCTTTCAATAATCAAATTGACTAGAGAAGAGGGTATATCCGACATACGTGTCAAAAACACAATTCGCTCCAAAAAAACAATTAATATCACAATACCATACTTATATTTTAATATCGTAATACATATCATAACAAAGTTCACTTAATTTACCAAAGTCTTAGATTAACACACTTCATAATTACGACCTAGTTTACCAAAGTCTTAGATTCCTAATTTACCAAAGTCTTAGATTCCTAAACATCCACAGTTCATAATTATCACACATAAAGTTCAGTTTTAGATAGTTGCAAAATGAAACAAACTTTTTCCATATCATGATTAACAGACATGGAATTCTGCGACTTTAACTTCTTCTCCTTCAACCACTTTAACAATTGTGTTAACAAGCTTTAGACGCATCATCTTTCCTTCCTTGAATCTGCAAAAACCTGCAAATGCCCCCCAGTTGCCAGTAATTTTCACATGCTTAAACCTTAATGGTCTGCTTCTGTCAGGAATTGTTTTTACTTTCATTGGAAACCTCTCATCCATAGTAACAAGTATTGCCTTTTGGTATGTGTCCATAGAGTGTGAGAAGCTGTAATCAACTAGTATTGTCTAACATCCATATATACAATTGGTTAGAGTTGTTAAATAACAAACTTAAAAAATTTTATCTTAAACATACCACAATTTTTTATAACTATTTTTATATACTTACCAAATGGTAAAAGACGCAAACAGATGCAGTTAGTTCAGCATAGAACACATCATCTTCATTGTTGTGACTAGTATGTCCTTTCCATAAGCATGAGTGTTTCGCTCTCTTGTCTGTGATTAACGATTAATAACAATACTTAACTTCTTATTGATGGATTTATTTGTATTCTTGCTATTATAGTGGACAATATAAATATGAACATAGATGTACCTTCGATGGCATATGGTGGTATGGGACGAGAAGGTAACCTCAACATCGTTGGTAGAATAGTTTCTTCATGAATGCACGTTCCATTAGCTAAGAATATGGCAAGATTCAGTTTGTTGTTTTCCAAATTTGTAAAAACCATCATCTGTCCCCTAGCAATTTCCAAATCAACAACGAGTTTGTCCCATCTTTTACCGAATAATCGGTTTGACCTTACAACACTTTGCGGATCAAGTTTTACCCTTTCATGTTTCACTTTGTAACTCATTCCATTTGCGTAAATTTTGAATGTGTTTTTCCATATGTACTGCAAGAAATTCCCGGTAGAATCTACAATATCAAGTATATATTTAGTTTTTTTTTAATGCCATTAAGCTTATATGTATATTTTAAATGATGATATAACAAAAAAAATACCTGTCCATCAGTTGTGCGCCTAACCAGGCACCTACTCACCCTGTTTCCCACAGCACGTCTTTCGTAACCTGGACCTTCGATACCCTGATCATCATAACCTGTTACGTAAAATGTGCTATCCGCCTCTTTCACAAAATGCAAAGTTCTAACAAGTGAAGGGATGTTGTCCTCCACAAATTTAGCCCATTCATCGCCATACAAATCAACCTTGCTTCCATCATCCCTTACTAAACATATGTACCTGTACCTATTGTTTCCGTGGATGAAAATGTATTTTTTCTCCATTGTAGAAGTGTTCCTTGAACACATTTGGTAAAGTCTGCACACAATTGAATAATAATTTGTTATCATATTATATTGCGATATTGATTATATTAAAAAGACAAAAAAGTAACTAAAAAAATAAACGAAATATGAACATCCAAAATAAAAAATATACGTGAGCTAATATGCATTGCCTACCTGGGAAGCTGCGTTACTTTCTAAGTCGAATCTGAAAAGGAATTGTTGATCCATTTGTTTGTTTTTTTATGTACCTGTAATATAAATCCATTTAATGAAATATACTGATGCTGTTTACAAATTCGACAACATATAATTACTGACGTATACAATGTACCACTTTAAATAATTTCAAATGTTAATGTAATGTACGTTTTAATGTTGTTAAACAAACAACCACATTTCATCTCTTACTTGAACCTTCTACAATAAACATCGCATATGTAACCGTAAAATATGCATATACCAAATGGCAAAGGTGTTATCTATGGCTAAAACTAACTAAAACAACTACATAATGTATTCTTGATAATCATAAACGTTAAATGCCACAGAAATCAGCATGTAGACCAATTATCTAATTTTTTTTTGGCAAACACATTGATCTTTTCAGTCAATGAAACTCACAATCACATTCGTTTCAGTTTACCTAAGTTCGTTTTGGCTTATGGTGCTGTATTTATGAGATTGTTGATGATTCAAAACAATTATATATGTAAATAGAACATTCTACATCCAGGAAACTAAACTAACAACCCATCTTTCAATATTTTATCCAAACAATTTTTTTTCACAAAATAAAACAAAAACATTATTTTGATCAATACCTAATGCAATATAAGTTATATTAAAAGGCTTCATATATTCAAGAAAAATCTAATCTAACAGATCATCTCTGTTTTCAAACATGTATTACTCACTTATTTAATCTTTAACAAATAGAATACCACATTTGATCAATAGATTACCATTATTAAGTAATCTTATCATTAGCAAAGATACTATTTCATGCAAGTAATCTTATCATTAGCAAAGTATTCCATAAATATGAGATCAACAAGAATTACATAATGCAAGTAGATTCGGATAATTTTTAGAAAAAATAAATTGGGTATTCTAACCTTTCAATTTTTTGACGGTTCGTTGATATGACAACTGATAATCGGAGAGACAAGTTGGTTATAGAGCCAAGTGAAAAGTTATTAATGGTAATGATGGTCTGAGATTGTATATGCAAATTGTGCATGCAGTCAACGAGTCAAACACAAAAACGTTGTCTTTTTTAGGCTAAATAATATTTTTCTTGTTAAATATTTATGTAATTATTAATTTTTTTAAAATAAATAGTGAATTAAGGTTATTCGGGTCAACCAAAGAATCGAACCGAACCGAACTAAAAATCAACCGAACCGAACCGAAAACCGAATTTGAATATGGTTTGGTTCGGTTTAACCGAACTAATTGAACCAAACTAACCGAACAAATTGATAACCGAACCGATCAAAACCCCTAGTTATGGAGATGGTTAAACAATATAAATCAAAACATAAATAAAACTTGGAAGACAAATTTTGAAATTTAATCATCTATATAAACATAGCATGACAAAAAATTCTTAATACATTATTCTCTAAACCAAAAGTTACTAGCTTGAAAAAGGAAGGAAACGACAACATGTAGTGTTCAAAGTGTCGTTGTTGTTTTAACAAACATGAAACAGAGGAAATGGTCTTGTGTCGGCCTTGGTGTGGTCGTAGAAATCAAACATGTATTTGAAGCGCATCATTTAATACTGTTATCTTAGAAGGATATTCACATTTTAAAAAGTTTTGGGCTTTTTAAATATGGGCTTTCTAAAAATAATGGGCTTTGGAAAAGTTTATTAACATTAAAAATATGGGCTTTTTCTAATAAAATGAATTTATTTTAAAATAACTAAAAAGCATTTGAATAATATTGAAGATATTTTATTTATAATATTTACTGAAAATAACTTTATTTATTAATTTAACAATTACTGAAAATTTTAAACATACTTTAAAATTTTTGAAAGATTATTTAATTTCAAAAAAGTTAATCATAATCAAAACTTGCTTGTTTGACTTAAAACACACTGAGAAAAAAGAAGCGTCCTCGAGAAGCAAAATATTACTATATGTCAGAATATTCTTTTTGGCAATACAAATAATAACAACACAACAACAACAACGAACCCAATCCCGCTGGAGCAGGGTATGGGGGAGGTAGAATGTAGACAGGTCCTACCCCTACCCCAGGATACACCCAGGAATAGAGAGACTGCTTCCAATGAGACCTCCAGCAAGTGTAGGTGTGCGGGTGAAAAGGAAACGTAAAAAAGAGCGATAGGACAGTAAACAACAAGCATAAGCAAGGCAAACAAAAACAAGAAACACAAACAAAAACGCACGGGGCCTATAGCTATAGCAAAGCAAAAGCAAGACAAAGCAGGCAAACCTAGGGAGCAACAAAAAGCAAGGCACAAGCAACGCATGGGGCCTAGGAAAAAAAAAAAAAAAAAAAAAAAAAAAAAAAAAAAAAAAATTAAAATGACTATTGATTAAATTTAATTTATATTAAAAAAATATTTTAAGAGATTGATATTTTGATAAAAACTCAAAAAGTCAAAACAATCAACAAAAAAATCCCAATTTCATTCCACCGTCTTCATAGTATCATAAAAACCCTAGGAAAAAAAATAAAAAAAAATAAAAAATAAAAAAAAAACCTTCAAAAATGTCAGACAACATCCCGATTAAACTCCAAATGGAAATAATCAAAAAAGTTTATGAGGTTAAGATATTGATTGGATTCAAATCATTTTCCAAACAATGGAAGTCTTTTAATGAAAAGTACGTTTTTTTTTTTTTTTTCCTAGATTGGTCATAGCACCCGCCATCCACAGCCGCTTAGTTGTTCTATCATAGGCTACAGAGAAGATACTTCTGTTTTTAATGAAAAGTACGTTTTTTTTTCTAGATGATGGTAAGAATGAAACTCTTTTTAACGTTTCTCTATCTAATGTTATTTCTAAAAACATTGAACAAAAATTTTCTATATAAAAAATTATTGGTGCAACTCATGGTTTAGTGTGTTTGTATGGTTTCCACAAAGTCTATAAACAGTGGATGGTTATTTTTTCGAATCCTTCAATTCGAAAATCAATTGGTAGTGTTGCTCCTTATACTGAAAGTAATGTCTGTCCTACTTTAGCTTTTGGCATTCGCCCGGATACTTTAGATCATACCGTACTGAAATTAACATATGCTAAGAATGCTATGTTTTGGGTTGTTGAAGTTTTTTCATTAAGTGCAGGTGTTTGGAACAATGTGATTCCAAATGGTAATTGTCTTCGAGAAACCATCAAATTTAATGACTCAACTTATGTTGTATTAGATAGATTTGTTTATTGGGTTGCATATGAATTGATTGTTGCTGATGATCGTGACTATAACAAAAACATGCTTATCTCATTTGATTTGATTGCAAAAGAGTTCAAAGAGATACACTTACCAGATAGCTTAACAAATGAAATATTTGAACCTTTCCAATTGACCGTTTGTAAACTAAGGGAGTCTCTTGTTGTGTGTGGATGCATTATGCAACACCCCCAAAATACCGCAGCGGAAGACTGTGTCACTTGGGGTGCTACTTCATAATACAAAGTACAAGTTATAGAAAACGACCTCTAAATGAGACGTTTTGAAAAGTTACCATTCGATTAATGAATTCAAAGTTACAAACATGAGATCCCAAAGTATGATACATAAATGTATACAAAATATTTTGAATGGTAAATGATAAAAGCGTAAGTCTTCAGAATATGTAGCTTGACTCTAAGTTCCATGTACTAGCTATCACCTTACTAACCTGAGATAAACATGCTAGTGTCAACACAATGGTTGGTGAGTTCATAGAGTTTGTCTTAAAAAAGTTGAAAAGACTTTAAAGAATGTTCACACAACAAAGGCATTGTGAATCCACTCAGTTGCAAGTCTCGCCCATAACAACACTTGCAACCTGTATGTTCACAACCCATTGCTAAAATATAGTATGATTAAGACATGTATAAGTTCATCACAACAGTTAAGCAATTAGTCATGAGGCTCTACTTCATCTCCGGAGACCTCATGTGGGTATGCTGCTCACAAAGATAGAATATCATTGGCTCCACTTCATCTCCGAAAACCCAATGCATATGTTATCAAAGGAGACTTTATGATGCTCACGAGGAGACTAACAAGTTTAGGTATAACGCAATCAAGTATAATGCAATCATGTATAATGAAATCAAGTATAATGCAATCAAGTATAACCCACTCAAGTATAAATGTTTTGGAGTATTTGTAAAAGTAAAAGCAAGTAGTTGAGCATGTATCTCCTCCAAAGAGTTAAAACAAGTATGAAAAGAGTAGGGGCTATGACTCACCTTAAGTTTATGTAGTGAGTAATGAAAATGGTAGTCGAATCGCGAAAGTCTCTAAGAGCAGCCTATAATAGAACGTTGCGACTTAGGTTTGGAGTAATGCCTAAGAAGACGAAGAATTGCCTATATATGTCTTGCATATTGTTAATGATGTAGTACTTAGTATATAGCGTAAGTCGTTGAATAAAATGGTTTATGAAACATGTATAGTTTGTATATCTCTTACTACCATTCGGGCCGTCATAATTCAGAGGTCATGTAGTAAACGTTCGAGGAGCTAGGACACTTTAATTCGTAAATCCAGATAATATATAGTATATCTCTTAATATAAGTTACCATATATATACCATAACTTGTTTTTCCAATTTTTATACATCATGAACATAATAACAAGATAATATATAGTATGAATGAAATATAAATAGCATGGAAATGATATTTAGTAAGAAATTATAATAGGGTTTCTTACAACTTTTGGCTTTCTAAAGAAAGGAAGTCAAGTATGAACTAGAACACTAAACCTATGCTTGCAAACCCTTCACCACAACTCTTGCAAACCCTTGCTATAATCCTTTTGAAAACCTTCTTAGCTCAGCCCTAGTACCCTTGTAAAACCCAATTAACCTCAGCCCCTAACACCTTTTGTAGCTCCTAATTCAACCATGGAATCACCAAACAAACTCTTGATTCATGTAGAGACTAACTATGCCTTCAATTTTGGTATGTAACTTATAACTTGGAAATCAAAGAATCATGGTTTAAGGATTTAAGTGTGTGTCGTTTAGAATGAAGAGAAAGGAAGAGATGAGACTTGTATTTATAGCATGAAGAGGAGGTTAGGAAGGTGCCTAGGAAGGTGAAATGAGGAGGTTAAAGATTTAGGATATTTTAGCTAGTAGTTATCAAATTTGCAACCTAAACTATACTTGTCATCATCCTAAGAGATCAAGGCCTAAGATCAAGCCACAATAGCTTGTGAATCACCATATACACGTTCATATGATGGGAGGAGTGACTAGATGGATAAACTTGGTATTATCTAGCTTACGGAGTGAGTTTTGGTCTCGGTAATCGCTAACCGTAAGTCGTTAAGTCATGAAACTTAAAATCGGGTATTCTAAAAATATGAAACTTATAAAAATGTTAGAACTTATTAATATAACCTATTTTAGCATATTTAATGAGTGATAAGTTCTATCGGGTTGCTTAAATGCTGTTAAAACCAGAAACGCGGGTCTAAAACGCGTAATTCGCGTAAAACGCTGAACTAGAAAACGTAAAATTCCAAAACTTTTGAAATTGTCGTAAAATGAGAGAAAATCATATTTCTATTGTTTATAGTGTTTTATGGACATATCGGGATGCTGAAATGACGTTTAAATCTAAAAGTAAATCTCGGACACGGTTTTGTGATTTTTGAAAAAAAAATGATCCGACGAGTGTGAAACTCTCAGATTATCTTTAAAATAGTTTAACTTACGAGAATATGAAATAAAAATTTCAGGAGTGAATAGTGAAAGTGAATAGTAAAAATAAATAGTAATCTGAAAATGTGAATCGTTACAGTCTCTACCCCTTAAGGGAACTTCGTCCCGAAGTTCTGTTGATGTTAACTACTTACGATGTGTCTAAGAGAATTCGGGATTTCAGGATCTCTAAAATAGTGGTGTTCACTCTGATTCGTCTAAGGTTGTGGTTAAGGAGTCGTATTGGATACAAATAAGCCCACTTATTTATAACTCATTACTTATATAAAGAAGCGTCCAAATTTATGTAAGTAAGGGATCATAAACTCATGGTTCGGTGATTTACAATTTCTTTATTTAAATAGAGAGGCGTCCCAATCCATTTAAATAAGGAGATTCTAAATCATCCTACTTAAGAATTTCCGACACAAAAATCGCTTCTCAGACAGATAATAAGATAACCAAGTCATCAAATCCCTAAAGCTAAGTAATAATATTATTTAACTCAAACCTTATGTCTCATCAAACAAGAACTGTCATAAGATCAAGTTAAATAATTAGTTATTACTGAGCTCCATATTTTTAATGACTCGAGTAAATTCTGGGGTTTCCTTATAATACTAAAGTCATATCATGTAACAACATGGAACTAAACCAACAACTAACAAAAAGCATATGCGTATGAAGTGTGTGTAAGGAAAATAAAGAGGATAGTCTTAACGTATATAGCAGTTATAGTCTAGGTACTAAATGCAACCTAGTTCTCTATAACCAAGACTCTGATACCAATCTGTAACACCCCCAAAATACCGCAGCAGAAGACTGTGTCACTTGGGGTGCTACTTCATAATACAAAGTACAAGTTATAGAAAACGACCTCTAAATGAGACGTTTTGAAAAGTTACCATTCGATTAATGAATTCAAAGTTACAAACATGAGATCCCAAAGTATGATACATAAATGTATACAAAATGTTTTGAATGGTAAATGATAAAAGCGTAAGTCTTCAGAATATGCAGCTTGACTCTAAGTTCCACGCACTAGCTATCGCCTTACTAACCTGAGATAAACATGCTAAAGTGTCAACACAATGGTTGGTGAGTTCATGGAGTTTGTCTTAAAACAATTGAAAAGACTTTAAAGAATGTTCACACAACAAAGGCATTGTGAATCCACTCAGTTGCAAGTCTCGCCCATAACAACACTTGCAACCTCTATGTTCACAACCCATTGCTAAAATATAGTATGATTAAGACATGTATAAGTTCATCACAACAGTTAAGCAATTAGTCATGAGGCTCTACTTCATCTCCGGAGACCTCATGTGGGTATGCTGCTCACAAAGATAGAATATCATTGGCTCCACTTCATCTCCGGAAACCCAATGCATATGTTATCAAAGGAGACTTTATGATGCTCACGAGGAGACTTACAAGTTTAGGTATAACGCAATCAAGTATAATGCAATCATGTATAATGAAATCAAGTATAATGCAATCAAGTATAACCCACTCAAGTATAAATGTTTTGGAGTATTTGTAAAAGTAAAAGCAAGTAGTTGAGCATGTATCTCCTCCAAAGAGTTAAAACAAGTATGAAAAGAGTAGGGGCTATGACTCACCTTAAGTTTATGTAGTGAGTAATGAAAATGGTAGTCGAATCGCGAAAGTCTCTAAGAGCAGCCTATAATAGAACGTTGCGACTTAGGTTTGGAGTAATGTCTAAGAAGACGAAGAATTTCCTATATATGTCTTGCATATTGTTCATGATGTAGTACTTAGTATATAGCGTAAGTCGTTGAATAAAAATGGTTTATGAAACATGTATAGTTTGTATATCTCTTACTACCGTTCGGGCCGTCATAATTCAGAGGTCATGTAGTAAACGTTCGAGGAGCTAGGACACTTTAATTCGTAAATCCAGCAACTCGCCGATCCGTTTACCCAAATGGAACCCCACACATGAAGCTCCCAAGTGTTGTAGTATTTGATAAAAATATATAAGTTTTTGATCTTTAAAAGTTATATGGTCTTTAGCCGTGGCTTTGCCGTGTCCTTGGTCATTGTTACCATGGTCTTGAGACGTATCCTTGGCCTTAGCCATGGTTGTGGTCTTGGCTTTAGGTCATTAGACCTCTTGGTTATATTTAACCATAACTATTATATAGTCACTTGGATATTTAAAATAGCTGTTAAGAAATTGAAGAAAATATCATTCATTATTGGTTTTCTGGGCTCGTGCCCTTTTACTTTTGAAGAAAACATCATTCCTGACAACTTTCGTGTTTTAACTTTTTGATTAAACGGACCAGAAAAGCCTCTTTTTGCGTGTTTAAGTTTCTGTCACAGAAAGTTTGAGACAGTTTTGCCGTAAAGATTTTAGTAACTTCTAATAGCCATAACTTTTGACTCGTGTACTCGTTTTATGTGATTCAAATTGCTATGTTTTCATTTTAAAATCCTATATAATAGTAGGTAAGTGTTTAATATCATGGTTACTCTATTTTGATTGTGGTTCTCAATATAAGTCACTAGTTTACTTGTTTACTTAATATAAGTTACCATATATATACCATAACTTGTTTTACCAATTTTTATACATCATGAACATAATAACAAGACAATATATAGTATGAATGAAATATAAATAGCATGGAAATGATATTTAGCAAGAAAGTATAATAGGGTTTCTTACAACTTTTGGCTTTCTAAAGAAAGTAAGTCAAGTATGAACTAGGACACTAAACCTATGCTTGCAAACCCTTCACCACAACTCTTGCAAACCCTTGCTATAATCCTTTTGAAAACCTTCTTAGCTCAGCCCTAGTACCCTTGTAAAACCCAATTAACCTCAGCCCCTAACACCTTTTGTAGCTCCTAATTCAACCATGGAATCACCAAACAAACTCTTGATTCATGTAGAGACTAACTATGCCTTCAATTTTGGTATGTAACTTATAACTTGGAAATCAAAGGATCATGGTTTAAGGATTTAAGAGTGTGTCGTTTGGAATGAAGAGAAAGGAAGAGATGAGACTTGTATTTATAGCATGAAGAGGAGGTTAGGAAGGTGCCTAGGAAGGTGAAATGAGGAGGTTAAAGATTTAGGATATTCTAGCTAGTAGTTATCAAATTTGCAACCTAAACTATACTTGTCATCATCCTAAGAGATCAAGGCCTAAGATCAAGCCACAATAGCTTGTGAATCACCATATACACGTTTATATGATGGGAGGAGTGACTAGATGGATAAACTTGGTATTATCTAGCTTACGGAGTGAGTTTTGGTCTCGGTAATCGCTAACGGTAAGTCGTTAAGTCATGAAACTTAAAATCGGGTATTCTAAAAATATGAAACTTATAAAAATGTTAGAACTTATTAATATAACCTATTTTAGCATATTTAATGAGTGATAAGTTCTATCGGGTTGCTTAAATGCTGTTAAAACTGGAAACGCGGGTCTAAAACGCGTAATTCGCGTAAAACGCTGAACTGGAAAACGTAAAATTCCAAAACTTATGAAATTGTCGTAAAATGAGAGAAAATCATATTTCTATTGTTTATAGTGTTTTATGGACATACCGGGATGCTGAAATGACGTTTAAACCTAAAAGTAAATCTCGGACACGGTTTTGTGATTTTTGAAAAAATGATCCGACGAGTGTGAAACTCTCAGATTATCATTCAAATAACTTACGAGAATATGAAATAAAAATTTCGGGAGTGAATAGTGAAAGTGAATAGTAATAGTGAATAGTAAAAATGAAAATGTGAATTGTTACACATTATGACTGACGGAGCACTACGATGTGGTCTATGGATAATGGAAGATGATTTTTCTTTCAGAAAGCTATACACAATTGACGCAAACATTTATAGAATATTGGGGTTTACAAAAAGTGGTGAGGCTATATTTGAACCTCGAGAAGACTATGGAAAATGTTCAACACTTCATGTTTACGACCCATGTTCACAACAAATCAAAAATCTTGGGATTATTGGAGTAGAGGGTTCATTCAACATGGGCTTGTACAATGAATCGATTTTGCTAAATGATCAGTAAGAATCATAAAAATATATTATGAAAAATAGGTATCATTAAATCTCTTTTATTTAATTTTTGGTTGTATTACTTGATGTAAGTTATATGAATTAAGATTTACATGCTTTTTGTTTTGTGATTATGAGTTTGCAAAGTTGATATAAAATATTTTTGATACATTGATATTAATTATTTTGGATTATAGATAAACTGATATTATTAAAAATTAAGTCATAAGAAGTAGTAGTTGTGAAGATGATGTTAAAACAAATTGAGAATTTAGGTGAATTTTGTTAATGCTTATTCTGATATATTATTATTTCTAAGTATTACTACGATATTAATATTAAAAATATCTAAATATTATTCAGCAGTTGTGATATTATTAGATGTTGAAAATTTGATTATCTTACTATAATTTAACTTTTAATATGATTTTCTAGATGTTAGTAAACTTAAATCTTAAGATAATTTAAAAGAAAATATTAAATTATCACAGTAAAGTTTAATGTCATCTAAAACATGCTTGCCTCAACATTAACTATCACAGTAAAGTTTAATATCACAGTAAACTAAATAGTGAACATTTACTATCTGAATAAAACAAAATTAAAAATATTGCTAGTAAATTTAAATCACAGTAAATATCATAGTGTATTTAATATCACAGTAAATTTAAATCACAATCAATTTTAAAATCACATTTCAACATATTGCTAGAAATTATTACTGGATGTACCAAACTAAATGAGATGCAACGATTAGTCATCTTTGAAAAATACGCAGTATAATAAATTAAAAAAAAATCTTTAATTTTAACATCAAAGTTTATATAGATTGTTTATGAGGTGTGAAATTTATTGTTAAATAAAATATGTAATAAACAGTTTTTTTTTTTAATGTGTATGATAAAAGTAAAAGTTATTATTAAGAAATTTTATTAACACATAAATAAATTAAAATTAATATATGACAAAATTAATTAAAAAAAATAATTTTAAAATTAAAATAAATATAAATAAAAAAATACTATTTGACAATATTATCATCTTTAAATAACATAATGATATTCGATTAAATCAATACATTTAAATTATAATAAATACAATAAATAACAAATGAAAAATCTTAATTACATACATTATGTAACAAAGTACTTTTCTAATACATTATGTAGTACATAACTAAGCATTTGGAAAAAGCTTAAAAATGATAATTCCTTTCGATCTCGAATAAGGCAAAAATTCATCATTGTACTTTACATAGCAAGATGAATACATTCTTCTTTATAATCAAATCTGAACTCTATAAGAGATGGAAATAATCATTCTGACAATGGATAGGTGACAATGCATAGGTGACTTTTTAATTATGACAAAGACTTTTTAATTTTTAGTTTTTTACACATTTAGTTATATATTAAAAAAGCAAATATTGGTAGCAAGTTTACACATTTAATTAACTTATTGTTCCATTTTGTTAATTATATGACTCAATTTTTTTAATTTAGAAAAAATTAAAAAAATGCAAAAACAACAATACATAAAATCTAGTTCATAGCAAAAAAATTTGCGATACTACTACATAGCAAAAGTCCTACATAATGGACAAACTTTTTTTTGAAACAACCATTTATCTATACAATGTACATGAAATTCATGGCGACAAATCAAAGCGCCTATAATTTCATTTTCTTTGTATTCTCCCAAACAAATTGCACAAACCCCGTCCATCTTGTCAAGCAACATTATTCTTTCACTTACTATAGATCTCGTAGACGAACTAGATGAGCCAATATTCTTAGTTTCTTCTTGAAAACGAACTATTTCTTGTTAAGTTGTAATACATCTTCATAAGACCTTTCAATAATCAAATTGACTAAAGAAGAGGGTATATCCGGCTTACGTTCAACACATTGCTGGAAATGGTTTCTGTTAGAAGTTGATCTATGTAAATTTTGAAAGTAATGAACAAAAACTGATGGAGGTACCTGAGTAAATGGGATAAACCGATTACTCATCTTTATTTAAAAAAGGTTTAAGACGATAAGTTCGAGAATGAATGTTTATAATTATATATATATACTAAAAGTCACTTGAGGTTACTGTAGCAAATCACTGTAGCAACAGTGTTTATAACAGTGATTATGTATGGTGCGTTACGACACATAATAACTATTAAATATAACAATACCATTTATATATTAATATTATAATACATATCAGAATACGAACCTTATGCAGAATAAATAAAACAATATTAATATATATATATATATATATATATATATATATATATATATATATATATATATATATATATATATATATATATATATATTTGTTATGTCAAACAAATAACAGCCACGTGTCAAGAACACAAATGTCTCATAAATAACTATTAAATATCACAATACCATTTATATATTAATATCATAATAACTATCAGAATACAAACCTTATATCTCAATATCATAATACCTACCATAAAACAGATATTAATAACATAATAAATTTTGAAAATGCAGAATAATAAAACGATATTAATATATATATATATATATATATATATATATATATATATATATATATATATATATATATATATATATATATATATATATATTTGTTATGTCAAACAAATAACGGCCACGTGTCAAGAACACAAATGTCTCATAATAAATATTAAATATCACAATACCATTTATATATTAATATCATAATACCTATCAGAATACAAAGTTACAAACCTTACATAATACCTATCATAATACGTACCATAAAAGAGATATTAATATCAGAATAACAATTTATATCATAATAACAAATTATACAGTATAATAATACTTATATCAGAACAACAATTTATATCATAATAACTATGTAGATATGCTTATGTAAAAAATAACAACTTTAATAAAAATATCTATATTCAGAACAATAAAATTAAATAACAAAAATTACTTTCAATTATTCAAACTTATCAATCAGTATCCTCCTCAGAATTAAAAATAAATACATCATGTTGGGATATAAAAGATCAAGGTACTTCTGTATGTCAAAGTACTGCTGCTTAAAGATTAAAGTCAAAGTGCTGCTTGAAGATCAAAGTCAAAGTACTGCTGTTTATTGAAGATTATTCAAAGTACTTCGAAGAGTATAAGGACTTAAGTGCAATATTGATTAGAGGATTAATATGTAATATTGTATGAATATTCTAGAATTAGTTAGGGATAATTACTTGTCGTTCAAGATATATGATGTAAACCGACTTAAGGTTATCTATATAAGGAGCCTTATGAAGGTATTAGGGATATATGTTGTTAGTCGAAGTTCTAAGAGTCTTAGAAGCTTTTCAAAGTCGATAATAGTTAGGGATTGTTAGTGAATCTGTGTAACAAAACAGATTCAAGTTTGGTTTAATATAAAAGTTCTTCTTAAGCTTTGTGTTAGTAGATTCCGCATACTTTACAAGGTCAAACAGTGTTTCAATATTAATAGTGTTGAGTTTACTTAATATTATTAAACCTTTACAAGCTACAAAGTAGTTTGATCAGAGTATATCGATCCAACAAGTGGTATCAGAGCTTGTGTTGGAAACTCTGATTAAGAAGAAAAACCTTTAAACCGATTCTACTACAAACCCTTCAAGATGTCGACAGAGGTTGCACCTGCTCCATCAATCACTGCTGTTAGAATTCCTATTGTCAAGAAGGGAGAATATGACTTATGGGCCATGAAGATGAGGCAGTACATTGCCATCACAGACCATGCACTATGGGATGTGATTGTCAATGGTAATATGCAAATTGAAGAACCAGTGGAGATCCCTGGACAACCAACACCACCTAAGCCAACCATACCAGCTGCTACCAAAAGAAATCAAGACAAGGCTCTCAACATACTGCTATCTGCCATTCCTGATGGGCACTTATTGAAGTTTCATGATGCCAAGGATGCAAAACAACTATGGGCTGGAATTAAGAAAAAGTTTGGAGGTAATGATGCTTCCAAGAAAATGCACAGGAACTTGTTGAAGCAACAATTTGAAAGGTCTTGATTCTGCTTATGAAAGATTCCAAAATCTTCTGAGTATGCTAGAACTATATGGAGCTGAGGCATCAGTTGAAGATGCTAACTTGAAGTTCTTGAGAAGCTTGCCATCAGCATGGCATGTAGTTGCTACTATGATCAGAGGACAATCAGGTTTGGACATAATGGACTTTGATGATCTCTACAACAATCTGAAGGTGTATGAGCATGAGATGAATGGTACTACAGGTTCAGGCACACATCAGAAACCCTAAAACATTGCTTTTGTATCTTCTGAAAACAGAAGCAGTACTTCCAATAAAGGTATTGCTTATCCTGTCCAAAGTACTGTGACTGAAACTCAGGTTCCATGTACAACTATGGTCACTACCACTTCATCAACATCAAACACCCCCACCTCAGATGATGTCCTATGTTCATTCTTTGCTCAACAAGCATCTCTACCTGTAACCTATCAAGAGGATGTCTTGCAAATAGATGATGATGCTTTGGAAGAAATTGATATCAGATGGCAAGTTGCCATGATCACTGCATGGATCAAGAAGTTTGTGAATAAGACAGGAAGAGGTATTAATTTCACAGCTAAGCAGGGAATAACATTTTATAAGTACAAAATTGAGTGCTTCAATTGTCAAAGGACTGGTCACTTTGCAAGGGAATGCAAATTTGCAAAGTATGAAGCAAACAAGATGATTGAACAACCCAAGACTGAAAGAAAAGAGGTTCCTATTACTGAACCAAAACCAAAAGCTTTGGTTGCTCAAGAGAATCTGTCAGAGATTGATTGGTCCAATGAGTTTGATGATGAACCTGTAACCTACTCAATGGTTGCATTGGAAGACTGGAGCACAACTTTTGATGAAGAGCCTGGATATGCTGCTTTGGAGTCAAGAGATGGTCTAGGAAGCTTTGATTGGAGTATAGAGTTTGAAGAAGATCCTGTTCAGCTTGCTATGGTAGCTACTTCACCAAGTTCATCCACTATCTCTGAGGTATGCTCTAAGTGTAATGATATGTATCAAAAGTTACTTAGTGAGTATGTAGCTGAAAGAGATAAATTTCAAAGGGCTAGGTCTGAGATAACTGGCTACCAGTTGACTTTAGAGTCAATGGAGGCCAAAATAATTACACATGAAAACAATGAAGTAGCATGGGCTGAAACATGTAAGTAACAAGAGTACCAAGTAAAGTTGAGTGAATGAAAACTAGGATGTAAGGTGTCTGAACTAGAGAAAGTTACTGCTGAGAGAGATAAGTTGTTAGAAAAACTTGCTGTTTGGAATGAATCAGGTCTGTCACATGTTCAATTTGTTGAAAAGCAAAGAACATCAAACATTAAAACTGGCCTATGTTATGATAATGATAGCACAGAAGGTATTCCATTTAAGAGTAAGGAACTAAATCTTACAGTAGATACCTCAACTAGTGATGAAGAATTCATAAGTTTGGATGAAAACACTTCTAGTGATGAGGAATCCCCTAGTCCAACACCTCCTGAATATAAGAATGACAAGGGATACAATGCAGTTCCTAATCCCCCAGGTAGTTTTCAACCACCTAGGAAAGATGTCTCTTGTTATGGGGTAGATAACCTAGAGTTTAGGAAAAAGCTTAAAGGTCAATCAAATCCTGAAACTTTAGGAAAATCTGTTGAAGCACCTAGGGTTGATGAGAAAAAGTTTTCAAAACAAGAAGTACCTTCAAACACTTTTCAAAGTACTGCTGATCACTCAGCAGTACCTCCAAGAAAATATTTTCAAAATACTGCTAATTTTAGAAAACCTTTTGGAAAGGGATTTGGGGATACTGGTCCAAAGGTCTGTTATGTATGTTATAGTCCTCACCATTTGATTAAGGACTGTGATTATCACTCAGAATACTTAAGCAAATATCCAAAGACCAGAACTGCACATCCAAGTCAAAGGGAGAATAGGCCAAGAGATAACAAACCAGTTTTGAATTACACAAATAGGGTTAACCATAGTAATTTCTCAAAAGACTATGGGTACCCTCATCAGAAAAGATCATTCTCCAAACCCACAGTACCTTCTCAAAGTACTGATAGAAAGTTCCCTAACCAAGGTCCTGCTAGCAGAAACTCAAGTGTAAGACCTAGGAGATTCAATTACTACAAACCTAGAAGGCCTTATAACACAAGAAAAGATGCTAAAACACAGACCCCAACTCCAAAAGTTACAACTAAATGGGTTAAGAAAGAAAGTACTGTTGGGGAAGAACCAGTACTTTCAGAGGCTAAGGGTGAAAAAGAGAAAATTGATAAGAATGAACCAAAAGTTTTGGAAACAAAAATACTAATTCTTGATCATGTTTTCAAAGAAAGTGGTGATTACATACTCAAAGAATATGAGTATGTCACTCCACAAGGGGAACACAAGTCAGTAATGGCTTGGGTTCCTAAAAGTAACTAACCTTTTTCATGTGTATGCAGGGCAACCCAGAAGAGGAGCTTAAAGATCATCTTATTGTTGATAGTGGTTGCTCTGGAAGTATGACAGGAGAAAAGGAGCTCTTGTCAGATTTTAAAGCTTATTTTGGAGGAAAAGTTGCATTTGGGAATGATCCTGATGGAGGAAGAATACTGGCAAAGGAACTATTAAGGCAGGAAACATTGATTTTGAGAATGTTAGATATATGAAGGAGCTTAAATTCAATCTTTTGTCAGTATCTCAGATTTGAAATAAGAAGTACCCTGTGTTATTCTTTAACACAGAATGTCTTATACTTTCTCCTGATTTTAAGTTAGAAGATAGAAACTTGGTGATGCTGAGAGCACCAAGAACTAATGATGTGTATAGCATAGACTTGAAGAACATCAATTCTGCTGAAAGAGCAACATGCTTGATTGCAAGAGAAACAATGGAAGAAGCACACCAATGGCACAGAAGATTGGGGCATGTAAATTTCAAGAACATCAATAAGCTGGTCAAAGGAAATTTAGTTAGAGGTTTACCTTCTAAAACATTCAAGAATGATCACTCATGTCATGCTTGTAAAAAGGGTAAACAGCACAAGGCTTCCTGTAAGAAGATTAAAGAGAAAACCATTAAAGAGCCTTTGGAATTGCTGCACATGGATCTATTTGGACCTGTTTCAGTTGTTAGTTTGAACAAGAAGAAGTACTGTTTGGTTGTGACAGACGACTGTAGCAGATTTAGTTGGGTCTTTTTCTTATGTTTCATGGATGAAACTTTTGATGCTATTCATGATCTTATAATAGCACTTGAAAATCAGTTAAGACTCAAACTTAGAGGCATTAGATGTGATAATGGGACTGAGTTCAAGAATCAGCTAATGGATGACTTTTGTGCCAAGAAAGGAATCAAAAGAGAGTTCAGTGTTGCCAGAACTCCTCAGCAAAATGGAGTTTCAGAAATAAAGAATAGAACTCTAATAGAAGCAGCAAGGACAATGCTTGCAGACTCCCAATTACCTGTTCCATTCTGGGCTGAAGCTATAAGTGCTGCTTGTTATGTATTGAATAGAGTATCAGTGACAAAACCTCAAATGAAGACACCTTATGAGTTACTCATGGGAAAGAAGCCTAATATCAAGTTTATGAAACCTTTTGGATGTCCCCTGACTATTTTGAACACTGCTGATAATTCGGGCAAATTTGATGGGAAGTCAGATGAAGGATACTTATTGGGATATTGTACCAATAGCAAAGGATTCAGAGTGTACAACAGGGCTACAAAGAAGGTTCAAGAATGTCTTCATGTTGATTTTCTAGAAGAGCAAGAAAATTCTAAAGGTAAAGGTCCTGATTGGATGTTTGATCTTGATTTAATGTCTTCATCTATGAATTATGTACCTGTTAGGGAAGAAAATCAAGTTGCTCCCACTGAAGAAGAAGCACAGTACATTGTTCATGATGTTAATTTAAGATCTGAAGATGAGTCTAATGATAAAGTCAATGATGAGAAGAAAAGTACTTCTGAGCCTCAAAGTACTGTTGAATCTCACAGTACTATTGATCCTCAAAGTACTGCTTCACCAAAGACCACAGTATCTGATGAAGACCAAGCCATTCAAGATGAACTTAGTAGGATGCTTTTTCAAGAAACAATGGCTAAGTCTTATGAAGATGATCAAAGGAGAGCTTATGAAGCAGAAAAAAAGAAGGCTAAAGGCACTGACAGTACTTTACCCCAAAGTACTGCCGATCCATTTGAAAGTACTTTTAAACCTTTAGATACTTCAAATTGGATAAATACTAATGTTGTGAATGATCCTAACATGCCTGACTTAGAAGATGCTGATGATTTGAATGACCCAAACAAGATTGCCTTAGAAGACACTGTTAGCATTAAAAATATGTATTGAGAAGTGATGGTCATTCTCATATTAGGAACTTTGTAATGTGTCTTAGTTTGTGTAATAAGAATAGTCAATGGGCCTTGGTCTTGGCAAGCTAATATGTTATGTGCTATGTTTCATAAGCCTAGTTATCCAATCATGTCACCAAGTCCAAGCCCAAGCCCATAGAAAGCCCATAGGGCATCTCATGTTAAGAACTATTTAAACACCTCAAAGGCTCATTTGAGGTGTGTGCTTGTGTGTGTATTGTGTGTGTTTTTAATAAAAGTTCTCTTCATCTTATTACTCTTTTTCATATAATCTAACGCCACACATATCTCATCAAGTCACCATCTTTCCTTCTTCTAGTGCTTATATTTTTGTTAAAGTTGATATATCTAAGGTCCTACATGTGGTATCATTCGCCTAACAATGATTTAGGAGTGTGTGGTAATCGTATTTTTCAAGTTTTTTCTTAAAAAGTTGCATTTTTTCTTGTAAAAGTGCACTTTTTCTTTAAAAAGTCTTGATCTTTAAGTGTTTTAGTGTTAAAGTTGTTGTTTTTCTTGAAGCTTTAGTGATTCTAAGTGTTTTGGGAAAGATTTGATCAAAAGAAACAAGTGGAAAAAGTGTTTATGGTTGAAAAAATCGGATTTTTCAAGCTTTCTGGTCTCCTTACGCGTAACTTGGGTGAATAGTATGAATCTACAGCCGTGAACAGTACTTTCTGTCCTTTTTACGCATAAGATTTGGTCAAAACCCTTTTCCTACGCGTAACTTTAGTCAAAACCCTCTTTCTACGCATAAGTTGGAAGTCTACGCCTAAATCCTACGCTTAAGTGAAGATTCTACGCCTAAGTCCTACGCAGAAGAGTTTCTACGCCTAAGTTCTACGCATAAGTCAAAACTTACGCCTAAGTTTAATCTTACGCGTAAGTACCTATTTTCTACGCTTAAGTTTCTTCAAAGGTTCTCTCTTCGTGCTACGGTGACTCGGTACTTCCCTGACTTGGATAAGTTTGTGGAATACTTCGACAAGGGATATCTTTCAAGCTTGGACAAGTTTGAGAGATCAATTTGGTTGAAAAACCTTACGCGTAACTTTTCTTACGCATAAACTCAAAGTTTACGCGTAAAAATCAAAGCTTACGCATAAACATTTTGTTTACGCATAACCTTAATTTTTACGCATAACCTGAAAGTTTACGCATAACTTTTCTTATGCGTAAGATTTGGAGTTAACCATAAGATTCTAAGTTAAGCGTAAGAATCACTGTTTACGCATTAGATCAAGGTTTACGCGTAAGTTTTTGATTTTTGACTACCAAACTTCAAACGGCCATAACTTTTGAACCGTAACTCCGTTTTCGACGAATCAGCTGTCAAAACGACCGTGAGACCGAGAAGAAGGACACGTTGAATCATCTAAAGATCATTCAAGCCAAGCTTCGAGGCCCAAATCCACTCCGAACGGAAGTTATTGAGGTTTTAAGGTTTCAGATCAAATTTTTCACCATAAAAACTTGCATCAACTTACACTAAACACAACTCCTACTTCGTTGGAACGATCCAAGAATCAACTTTATCAATCTACACTTCATCAATGGCTACTCAGCAAGATATTCATGCAGCTGGTGCGGAAAACCGACCTCCAATGCTTGAAAAAGGTGGATATCTCCCATGGGCAAGCCACATGCTTCGTTACATCAAAACAAAGCCTGATGGTAAATTAATGATCCAATCCATTGAAAAAGGTCCATTTCAGCCAAGACAAGTTCAAATCGAGGGTAATCCAAATGCAACACCTCCTACTCAACCATTCGTGCGTGAACAAACAGAAGCAGATTACACAGAGGAAGACAAGAAGCAGATTGCCGCTGATTATATGGCAATGCATTTAATCCAACTTGGATTACCACGGGAGATCTTTGCTGCGGTCGACAGTTGTGAAACTGCTTATGCTATGTGGGAACGTGTTAGAAGGATATGTCATGGAACTGAGATTGGACAACAAGACGTTGAGAACAAACTTCTTACTGAATGGGAGAATTTCACATCCACTAAAGGTGAACAGATTGAATCCTACTACACAAGGTTTTGCACTTTGATGAATGAGTTAATCAGAAACAAGTTGACACCTCGTACAATTGCAACAAACATCAAATTCAGCAATAACCTTCCAGAAGAATGGGGTCGTTATGTTACAATTGTCAATCAAACAAAGGATTTACATAAGGTGAATTATGATCAACTCTATGATTTTCTGAAACAAAACCAAGCTGAGGCTAATGAAGTAAGGAAAGAAAGATTGGCAAAGAATCATGATCCTCTTGCATTAATTGCTACTACACCAACACCGCTACCAGTGAACACACAACAACCATCATCATCTTCCACTCACAACTATATGCAACCATCATACATTCAACAAACAACACCGGTCTACCAACCACAATTCTACCCACAGCAACAACATGTTATTCCACAACAGCAATACCCACATTTCCAAGAACCAGAATTCACTGACAATGATGAAGCTACTGCAGCCTTGACACAAGTGTTTGCTTTTCTTACAAAAGCATTCCAAGGACGCTATTCTACACCAACAAACAACAACCAAAGGATTTCATCGAATACTCGCAACAGGCAGATCGCTCAGCCGAGTTTCAATATGGGCAACGGATGTCAAATGGTTGGAGTTTATGGGAATCAGCAAGGATATGCTACTGGAATTAACATGGGGAATCAGAATATGCTGAATACAGGAATTCAGAATGCAGGAAATCAGTATGGTCAATATGCAGGGAATCAGTTGGGTCAGTTTGTTGGAAATCAGAGGGGTCAGAATGTTGGTAATCAGGCAATGGGTAATCAGAATAGAAATGTTGCAGCTCCAGTAGTTGGGAATTTGGGAAATGTGAATCAAGCTAATCCGGTAAAGTGTTTCAACTGTCAGGGTGTAGGTCATATGGCAAGGAACTGTCCTACTAAGCCGAACAAGAAAGACACAGCATACTTACAGAAAGCATTACTGTTGGCACAAAAGAATGAGGCAGGGTTTCAGTTGAACGCAGAGGAGAATGATTTTATGGCTCTCATGGATGACATGGAAGATAGAGAGGATATCGAAGCGAACTGCATATTCATGGCGAATCTTCATGAAGCTAAGTATGACACGGATTCTGACACACTTCCTGTTTATGACACCAATGCACCATCTGAGGTACCAAATTTCAACACATGTCACAATAATGATATATTTGATATGTCTCCTCATGAGGAACAGCATTCTGAGAAGCTAGCACCCACTTATGATACATACCTAGCCACGCCAAGTAGTAGCAATACTCCTTCAGCAACTCCAGATATGAATCATAATGGAGGCTTCGTTTCACAGCATGCTGAGAATGATGAGGAAACACGTGCTTTGTTTGAATCATTATTGAATAATTGTCGTATTGAAATTGAGAATGTGAAAAAGGTCAATCGCGATGTTAAGGCCGCGAATGTAAAATTGACCGCTGAGCTTGAGAGTTACAAGGAAAACGCTAAAGCTTTTGAATTTCATAACAAAAGATTGTCTGAATTAGAAACTGGTTATCAAAATTCCGTTTCAAGGGAAAAACAATTGCAACTCAAGTTTGATACACTTGATGTTAATTCTTTCAAAAAGATAAAATCTTTAAACGCGGAAATTTCTGATTTACAAAACCAACTTTCTAAACAAAAATCAGCTTATACCAATCTTGAAAAAGAAAGGGACGAGCTGAAAAAGGACTTTGCAAAGAAAGAAGACAAACTTTTGGCCGAAATCGTAGAGTCAGAACACATGATTGCTCATTTAGAAGAATTGGTGGTTAAGTCGGGTCAGTCAAGTCAAACAATGAAAATGATTTCAAATCAAACTAATCCGGTTTACCATACGAAACATAAAGTGGCTCTCGGTAACAACACCTCCAGTAACCTCAAGAAAGCTCAGCAAGAACAGAATGTTTTGTATAATGGTAATGTGATTTACACCAAACATGATCCTCCCGTCGTTCGGGATTCTGTGCAAACGATAGAACATGTCGAAGAGAGCATAAATAAAATGAAACAAAAGAATTTGAAACCCATTGATTACAACAAATTGAACAAACTTTCGGGAATTACTTTTGTTCCACAAAAAGAACCATCTGTGTTTTCAATAAAATGACCATTCTCAAAAATGTTTTCTAAGAAAGTACTTGCTTCCAAATCTCTTTCAAAAATGGAACAAATATCCTCTAACAACACTTTTAATACAAGTGAGGCTAGAGAAATTTTGGATGACGTTAAAAAGAGAATTCAAGAACTTCAAAATATTGTTGCTTCTAAAACTACAATCAATATTAACAACTGGCATTCCAGTTTTCATATTGAGCAAAAAAAAGTTTTTGAAAACGAAATTACTATCCCACTGAATAACATTAGTGCGAGGGTAATCCATTTTGAACAAGCTTTCTTAAAAGAAACGGCCGACTTTGTCAAGGACCACAAATCCCTGGTAAACGAAGCTAATGAAACTCGTGAAAACATAAATGTTTTGGAAAACCTGAATGATTCTCTCTTCGAAGCTGTTATGACCACTGACATTATGTCCATCATTTTACAAACATATTCTGTCCAAGACGATGAAAGACTGAGAGCTGAGACCTCCGAAATTGTTTCAAAATATGAAAATGCTCTTATAAAGCTTGAAAAAGAAAATGTGTCATATTTTAAACAACTTGATCGAAAAAAGGAAGAATGCAAGTATGACAAATTGTCGTATGAGCGTGCCTTAAAGAACATGAAAGAGCAAAATGATCTTTTGAGGGCTCAACTTGAAAGTCAAAAAGGAAAGGGTGAGGAAACTAAGTTTGCAAAACCATTGACTTTGGAGAAACCAAATGTTTCAAACACGGTTCAAAAACCAAAAATGTCAATTTCACGGTTTGCTCCAAAAGTCGATGAGAAAAAGGATTTGACAAAACCAGTCACTCCAACACCCTTGCCCAAGAAAAGTGAAAATGAAAAGATTGTTGATAAAGGAAAAGCAGTTGTCGAAACACCAAAAGTGATAGCACCTGGCCTTTTTAGGATTAGTCCCACTAATGCGTCTGCCTCCACTTCTAAGACAAATGAGTGCAAAAAGGATACTTCTAAAAAGTCTAGTGATGCTAAAAAGGACAACAATATAAATCCTAACGCGTGTGCCTTACCTTCTACAGGATTAGAAAGCACCTCTAGGAGCAGCAGACTAAAGCCTAGGAGCAATACAAGGAACAATAGAGTCTCGCCTGTCTCTACGAGTAGTTGCAAGAATAAAGTTGAAGAAGTAGAAGAACACCCTAGGAATTTATCGCTTTTTAATAAGAAACATGATTCATCTGAATGTAATGTCGAAAGTACTGGTTCTAATGCATGTAATGACTCTGTTTGTTTGATATGCAAAAAATGTTTAATTAATGATGTTCATGATGAATGTGTTTCCAAGAATGTGAATGTTACGCCTGAACAGAAGAATGTTCCAAAAAGACCTAGTGCTAGATCCAGATCTATAGAAAGATTAGTTGCACGATTTAGGACTACCACTATTAGTCGAATACCTAGGAACTATCTTAAGTTTTGTATGTGGATTCCGACGGGTAGAGAGTTCACACTTAAGGATGGCAAATTAGAAATAACTCAAGCTAAACAAGTAGCAACTATCTATGAGTGTGATTCTGCTTTTACTCCTAACCCCATGGAACCAAATTCAACACGGTTTCCAAATACAAACTCTTCTGTTCTTGGCAGGTTATCGAAATATGTCTTTGGATCATCGACTCGGGTTGCTCCAAGCACATGACCGGGAATTTAAAGCTGCTGATCAATTTTGTCTGGAAATTCATGGGAACTGTACGATTTGGAAATGATCATGTAGCAGCTATTAAGGGTTATGGAGATCTTCAGTTTGGGAATTTTTTAATCACTCGGGTTACTACGTCGAAGGGTTGGGACACAATTTGTTTTCAGTTGGGCAGTTTTGTGATGCAGATTTAGAAGTTGCATTCAGGAGAAACACGGTTTTTATAAGAAATTTGGTTGGTGATGATCTCTTAACTGGTAATCGTGGCACAAACTTGTACGCTATCGACATCAACCAAATGGCTTCTACATCACCAATTTGTCTTATGACAAGGGCAACAGAAACTAAGTCCTGGCTGTGGCATAGAAGATTATCCCATCTCAATTTCGACACGATCAACAAGTTAGCCAAAGACAACATCGTCACCGGACTTCCTAAGTTCAAATACACCAAGGAACACCTTTGTCCATCATGCGAACAAGGAAAAAGTAAAAGAGCATCATATAAACCCAAAATCGTACCTAGTTCGGAAGCAAGGTTACATATGTTGCACATGGACTTATGTGGCCCAATGAGAGTCGAAAGCATTAATGGGAAAAAGTACATTCTCATTATTGTTGATGATTATTCAAGATATACTTGGGTAAAGTTTTTGAGATCAAAAGACGAAGCACCGGGCATCATCATCACCTTTCTGAAGCGTATTCAAGTTCTACTTCAAGCCCCAGTAAGGATTGTAAGAACAGATAATGGCACAGAATTCACAAATCAGGAGTTAAGAACCTACTTTGAAGATGTGGGAATCACTCACCAAACATCAGTTGTTAGAACTCCACAGCAAAATGGAGTAGTTAAAAGAAGAAATCGAACCCTTGTGGAAGCTGCTCGCACAATGCTGATTTTTTCTAGTGCACCACTATTCTTATGGGCTGATGCTGTAGCCACTGCTTGTTTTACTCAAAACCGATCCCTAGTCCATCCGAGATTCAATAAAACCCCATATGAGCTAGTGAACAACCGTAAACCTGACATCTCTTACCTTCACGTGTTTGGCGCTTTGTGTTATCCGACGAATGACAGAGAAGATCTAGGGAAGTTAAAAGTTAAGGGTGATATTGGAATCTTCATTGGATATTCAGAAAACTCGAGGGCATTCAGGGTGTATAATAGAAGAACGAAAAAGATAATGGAGACGATGAATGTGAAGTTTGACGAGATTTCACAAATGGCTTCTGAGAGATACGCTCTAGAACCCGCGCTTAATCCAATGGCTTCTAATCATAACGGATTAGGACCCGCACCAAACCAGCAGACTTCTGGACACATCAGTTCAGGACTCGTGCCTCAAGGAGCTCAGTCAACAAACACGGACAAACCTTCAGAACAAGAACTGGAAAATTTCTTCGAGTTAATGTTTGATGAATATTATGGTGGAACTTCGACAAATGCATCTCAACAACATTCCGCTGCACCCGCTCAAAACCATCCACCACCATCACAAGATGCATCTACCACAATCGAAGCTGAAGCACCAACTACATCAATATCATCAACACCTACTCCAGCAACTCCAGTTATTGAAACTGATCTACCAAGCGTTGATAAGCAAAACCGAAACACAAATTTTCAAGAAGAACCAACAAATAATTCAAACGATGTTGAGTTAGAAGAAGAAGAAGTATTTGAAAACCCATTTGCAACAGACTCTGCTGAATCTTCTTCAAGGTTACAAGAACCATCTAACACACATATGTTTAACGCAAGGTACCCTTCTACGTTTCAATGGACAAAAGACCATCCAATAGAACATGTTATTGGTGAACCTTCAAAGCCAGTTCAGACAAGGAGACAACTTGCCACCGATCTCGAATTGTGCATTTACGTTTGCTTAATCAGCCTCAAAGAACCAAAGAACATTCGGGAAGAAATGGCAGAAAACCCTTGGATTGAAGCGATGCAGGAGGAATTTCTTCAATACCTGTTACATGATAGTTGGGAACTTGTTGAACGACCGCTTGATAAACGTGTTCTTGTTCTCAAGTGGTTGTGGAAGAACAAACTGGATGAGGAAATGACTGTTATTCGCAACAAAGCTCGTCTCGTGGCTAAAGGTTATCCATAAGAAGAAGGGATAGATTTCGAGGAATCATTCGCGCCTGTAGCTAGACTTGAAGCAGTCCGGATTTTCTTAGCCTATGCAGCTCACAAAAACATCACAGTCTATCAGATGGACATTAAGATAGCTTTCTTGAATGGAACTCTGAAAGAAGAAGTGTATGTGAGTCAACCAGAGGGATTCATCGACAAAGATCATCCAGACTACGTCTACAAGCTTAGGAAAGCCATTTATGGTTTAAAACAAGCTCCAAGAGCGTGGTATGACGAACCATCATCTTTCTTGCTCAAAAACAATTTCACAAAAGGAACGGTTGATGACACCTTGTTTATCAAAAAATTCAAAGATGACATTTTGATCGTTTAAATTTACGTGGATGACATTATTTTTGGATCAACCAATCCTAACCATTCAAAACATTTTGAAAATCTCATGAAAAGTAAATTTGAAATGTCCATGATGGGGGGACTAAAATTCTTTCTTGGTTTACAAATACATCAATCCCCACGTGGTATTTTTATCAATCAAGCTAAATATACAATAGAGATTTTGAAAAAACAGGGAATGGAAAACTGTGATTCTGTTGGTACACCAATGGTCACTTCACCAAAAATAGGTGCTGATTTGTTTGGGAAACCCATTGATCCGAAGAAATATCGGAGCATGATCGGTTCTCTCATGTACCTAACTGCTAGCCGACCCGATATTCAATTTGCTGTTTGTTTGTTAGCACGGTTTCAGGCAAAGCCTACCGAACTTCACCTCAAAGAGGTTAAACGGATCTTTCGGTACCTACGAAGCACCATTAACATGGGACTTTGGTATCCGAAGGATTCGGGGTTTAATCTAACAGCATTTTCAGATGCAGACCATGCTGGTGATCAAGTTACAGCAAAGAGTACATCAGGTCGAGCATAATTTTTGGGTGAAAAGCTAGTAAGCTGGTCGTCAAAGAAACAGGATTGTACTGCACTATCAACCGCCGAAGCCGAGTATGTGTCTCTATCTGCGTGTTGTGCCCAAGTTCTTTGGATGCGGACACAGCTCACAGATTATGGCTTTACTTTTGACAGAATACCTATGTATTGTGACTCAAAAAGTGCCATAGCCATCTCGTGCAACCCCGTACATCACTCTAAGACGAAGCATATCAAAGTCCGCTACCATTTCATCAAAGAACACGTGGAAGAGGGTACTGTTGAATTATTTTTCGTTAAGACTGATTATCAACTCGCTGATCTATTTACTAAAGCCCTTCCAAAAGAAAGGTTTGACTATTTAGTTCGACGAATTGGCATGCGAAGCCTAACTCTTGAGGAGCTAGAACGTCTTCTCGAATCTTCTTGAAAAATGTTTTCAAAATCGCTTCACTGTAAATATTTTTTGAAAAAAACAAAATACAAAATTTGAAAAACCAACAAAATCAAAATACAAAAATATAAAAATTCAAAAATACAAAAACATTATAAAAATCAAAAAACCCAAAAATATTCTTCTCACGACATGTCTCTCGTATAAATCAATATTCTGTACGTTTCTAGAAATGTCATTCAACAATGATACGGACATGTACAGATGCTTGAGCGGGAGTTCTTTTTAATGTTTTTCTAAAACATGTCGTTTCTCAGAAGTTTCTTCACTATGGTTTTCGTATACTTCAGTATGAAACCCGGACCCTAATGATGACTTCTGATTATTTTCAAATCAAGGACTCGTACGTTCATAGATGAAATCACTTTCAAAAGTTCGAGTATAAACAAACGAAAAGGATTTCAAACATAAACTCGTTTTTCAAAATACAATTCTTGAGCACTTTTTCAAGATTGCTCAAAAGATTTTTCAAAATCTTTCAAATGAGTGCTCAAGATAACTCCCTCAAAACCCTTAATTGATTTAAAATGTGCTATCATTAAGGGGGAGTACAAAAACAAAAATGTTCCGTATTCATGCAAAATGAAATCTGTCTTTCTCTCCAAAAAGCTTTTTTACTCAGTTGATATAAAAAATATCACAATATGCTATTTTTTAGGTGGAGAAGACATGATTAAAATGTGATCAAAGATGTTTAAAGTTTGTGACTGAATCTCAAAAGAGCTCGACTCAGTAAGTACCAATGAATTGACGAAGCTTAAAATGTCAGTAATCGAAAAGACTTGTCCTGGACGGGTAATAATTTCAAGCTAGTCTAACTAGTGATGTAAGCGTGTCTCGAATAAGACTTGTCTGAGTAGAGTGTACCATATCGAGAGACTTTCTTTGAACTTGACCAGGACGGGTAATAACTTCAAGCTAGTATAACTAGTGATGTAAGCGTGTCTCGAATCGGTCATGTTCACTGAAAGTGGATCAATTCAAAAGTACAAACTCCTCACGCATGTGCAAATTTCTTAAAAATTCATGAGCACATGTGAAGGGGGAGTCCTTCAAAAGTTGCAAAACTCTCAAGGTGGTAACAACAATGTGTTTTATTATCATAAACACTTTGAGAGATTTTTCATAAATGGTTTCATGGCAATGATAGGATAGTCATGGAATTATAAGGTGATTAAGGTTAGGAAAAACCGTCCTATGATCCGCCAGAGCCGGAGGGATCTACCCAAGGACAAATCCAATAGATTAAGGTTAGGAAAAACTGTCTCTTAGAGATGGTTGATATTGAAGCAGGAGACCTCTCCCTAATCTCCGCATAGGAAACCTAATGTGCACTTATCGAGTCTAGAGCCCCGAGATTCATCAAAAAGATCTCATAGGAACACATGATATTTCTACACTGGTTGTTCATCATTAAAGACGCCAGATGTAAACTTTAGAGTCCTACGCAGATCTCAGCAATCTGCCAGAACATTTATGAGAGGATTCACATTTGTGATTCTCAATGATTGAATGGAAATTCCTGCCAGGGTCAACATCAAGCAGCCCTGACAGCAGGTCACTTCGGTAATTCTTTATGGGTTACGCTTAGTGTTCGCAGTGGTTTCAAACGGTCTACAGTCGTGGAGTGATCCCCAGCGACTCACCCAGTCATTGAGCTACTAAGTAGGTCTTGTAAGCTCTCTCGAGAGTATCTGACATGGGAACGGCCATGGTAAGGGTTAGAAGGAGTCTTCACACTATGCTGTTGACGATCTCTAATTCTTATATGTAAGTACCGGATGTTTTATTGCTAACTGTTTATATGCAGGGACACTTCATCTCCATGGCGACAGATTCCACGTGCTCATACATACATCTGGAAGTTAAAGAAAGCTCCCTCAAAGATCTATACAACACAAAGTTCAAAGAAAGATTCTACGCCAAAAAGAAGAATCTACAAAATATAAAGACTAAAGATCAAAGTGAAAGAAAGGGAACTACGTGCATATGATTATCAAAATCCAAAGATGTATGAGCATGTTGGAATGGCAAACAACCACCACAGACGTAGAAGTGACAAAAGGCAGATAACTCCACATCACAAAGGAACAAAGAACGATGAAAAATCAGTTATCAAAGATCACAAAGCATGAAGGAACAAAGACTAAAGACTATTCTACAATGACACACAAAGTTAAAGACAAAGAACATGGAAGACCCACTCACGTGGAGCATCATTCGAATGACCACCCCTTAGGGGGAGATTGTTAGCATTAAAAATATGTATTGAGAAGTGATGGTCATTCTCATATTAGGAACTTTGTAATGTGTCTTAGTTTGTGTAATAAGAATAGTCAATGGGCCTTGGTCTTGGCAAGCTAATATGTTATGTGCTATGTTTCATAAGCCTAGTTATCCAATCATGTCACCAAGTCCAAGCCCAAGCCCATAGAAAGCCCATAGGGCATCTCATGTTAAGAACTATTTAAACACCTCAAAGGCTCATTTGAGGTGTGTGCTTGTGTGTGTATTGTGTGTGTTTTTAATAAAAGTTCTCTTCATCTTATTACTCTTTTTCATATAATCTAACGCCACACATATCTCATCAAGTCACCATCTTTCCTTCTTCTAGTGCTTATATTTGTGTTAAAGTTGATATATCTAAGGTCCTACAGACACTGATGATGAATTGGATCAAGAAGGCATTTTCTCAGATTCTAATGAAGATCCTGATTTAACAAATTTGGAAGATAATCTTGAAGTTTCACCAACTCCTACTCTAAGAATTCACAAAAATCATCCTGTTAACAACATAATTGGACCCTCAGCTTCAGGAGTGCTCACAAGAACTAAAGCTAAGAATATGTCTTAACAACATACTTCTTTACTTAGCTTTATTTACAAGCAAAACAGGGTGAATCACAAGAATCAGAAATTGTGTTTATTTGCTTGTTTTCTGTCTCAAGAAGAACCTAAGAATATAAAACAAGCATTAGCCAAGGAGAGCTGGGTTGAAGCTATGCAAGAAGAACTCATACTGTTTAAACTTCAAGAAGTATGGGTATTATGCGATTTACCTGATGGTAAGAGACTAATTGGAACTAAATGGGTCTTCAGGGTAAAAAGAGATGAAAGAGGGAATGTTATTAAGAATAAGGAAAGGTTAGTGGCTCAAGGATATAGACAGGAAGAAGGAGTAGACTATGATGAAGTCTTTGCTCCTGTGGCAAGGATTGAAGCCATAAGGCTATTTTTGGCTTTTGCATCTTATATGGGATTTCCTGTATATCAAATGGATGTTAAAAGTGCTTTTCTATATGGCACTATCACAGAAGAAGTTTATGTCAAACAGCCTCCTGGTTTTGAAGATCCTGCACACCCAAACAAAGTATACAAGGTTATCAAGGCTCTGTATGGCCTTCATCAAGCTCCAAGAGCATGGTATGAAAGACTCTCAAATTTTCTATTACAGCATGGTTTTAGGAGAGGAGCTATTGACAAGACTTTGTTCATCAAAAGAGATAAGAAGGATATCATGCTTGTCCAAGTTTATGTAGATGATACTATTTTTGGTGCTACTAAGCAATCTATGGTGAAGGAATTTGAAGATCTTATGAAAAAAGAGTTTCAGATGAGTTCAATGGGAGAATTCATATTCTTCTTGGGACTTCAAGTGCAACAATCAAGCAGTGGAATTTATATTTGTCAAGATAAGTATGTTGCAGATATTCTTAAGAGATTCAATTTCACAACTGTCAAGCCTACATCTACACCTGTAGATACTAACAAACCTTTGGGGAAAGATGAAGAAGGAGAAGCAGTTAATGTCACATTATACAGGTCTATGATTGGATGTCTCATGTATTTAACTGCATCTAGGCCTGATATCACTTTTGCTGTGTGTTTATGTGCAAGACATCAAGTTCATCCCAAGGTATCAGACTTGAATGCTGTCAAAAGGATTTTTAGGTACCTTAGGCAACAACCTAAGCTAGGATTATGGTATCCTAGGGATTCACCCTTTTATCTACATGCCTTTTCAGATAGTGATTATGCTGGAGATAACTATGACAGAAAATCTACAACATAACACCGTTTTTATATGCTTTCATCCGTTTTTATACGTTTTCATTTGGTTTACACGTTTTATCCACTTATAACCGTTTTTATACGTTTTCATATGTTTTCATACTTTTTTATCCATTTTTATACGTTTTTTTTTCATTTTTTATATGTTTTCATCCGTTTCTATACGTTTTCATTCTTTATGTTTTCACCCATTTTCTAATGTTTGCTTATGTTTTCATACTTTTTGTTCGTTTTAGTACGTTTTCTTGTGTTTTCATACTCTTTTGTCCGTTTTTATATGTTTTATTCAGTGATATACGTTTTCGTCTGTTTTTCCTACGTTCGTATAAAAACGGATGAAAACATGTAAAAACGTAAGAAAAACGTATAAAACCAGACGAAAAAATATGAAAACGGACGAAAGCATATAAAAACGTATGAAACGTACAAAAACAGGCAAAAACGTATAAAAACGAACGAAAACGTATAAGTTTTTATTACTTCCAGCCAAAAGAAAAAAAATGATAAAAGAATAAAAGAAATATAACATAACACCACTGGACGCTTGGTCCAGTGGTACGGGGTTTCGTTTGTAAAGCTGGAGTCTCGAGTTCGAGCCTTGCCTAGGGGCAATTTTAATTTTAGAGCCACAAGGACGATTGGTGTAAACTTTTTAGAGCCATAGGGATTAATGTAAATAACTCTTGATTAGTTTGATTTCAAAGCCACAAAGACGAGTTGTGTAAATTTTTAGAGCCACAAGGACTTTTTGTGTAATTGACTCAAGGACGACTGGTGTAATTTTTTAGAGCCGCAGGGACGATTTATGTAAATAACCTTTAATTAGTTAATGTCACGTCAGAATAATGTTTACAATATGAAGATTAAGAAAGAATTGTGACTACAATAGAAAGATTAAAAAAGTATTTAAACACTTTAAGGGGGGGAAAAAAGTTGGATGCATACACAAGCAAAAAGTGTCAAGTTTGATTTCTTTTTAGGTAATTAGCCATTTTATTTTATTGTTTTTAGTGAAGGGGGTATCTTTATTTGGGTGTTTTGTGGGACCTACAGGTACCAATAACATGTTATTGGTTTTTTTTTTTTTTTTTTTTTTTGGGAGGGGGGGGGTGTCTTAGTTATTGATATGTTATTAGTGATGTGATGAGGTAGCAGAAGAATAACATGTTGTTCGTTCTCGCTAATACTTAGATGTAATCATCCGGCTCACAGAAATACTTAGATGTAATCATGTAAACAATACAAAAGCCAAGTTCTATTTGACTATGTCATGCATAGTCTCCTTGAGCTGTAATTCATAGTTTTACATACACTAATATCTTCTAAACAAGAAGAGTCTTGGTGGTTAGACTCAGTTGTATGTGTACAAATTCTGCATGTTAGTGTAGCACAGATGCCTTGAGAAAGTATCAGACAAAATGACTAAACACCTTTGCAAATGCTTTCTAACATGAATAACTAGCGTATTTGGTTATGGTCGGTGTCACTAAACACAATAGCATAACTATGTAAGGATAATCTTCCACTTAGTTTTTATATCCTGAGGTTTGTGCATCATTTTTTTTTATAATTTGACTTTCAGCTTTGAGCACGATGTTCAAATTTATCTTAATACAGCTATGATCCTAGCTTTTAGTTTGATGGAAATCCCAACTCATTTACTTAATGGTCTCCTCCGGCTCTGGTTCATAGATATAAGCTAATTATCTCTTTAATAAGACCTGTCACTAGTAAGGGACAGTTTCATCTTCTCACTTTGCTGACTTTAAAGCTTTGACATTTAACTAGAATTAACTATATATGATTGCAACCATGGATAGGAAGTAATGATCAAAGATCATAAGGATCTTGTTAGATGGAAATTGTATCATTATCTATGCATATAGTTTGGATTTATAATGACACTCTTTGGTAAGTAAGCAACGTTCAATGAAACCACTAATAAGCATATGTAGTAAGTTTTAACTAGTTTTTACAGTAAAAGTATATCTCCATTGCAGTAATGTGTCGGTCAACCATACTCCATATTAAATATACTGTAAGTAGGTAGTAATAATATGCGAGTACCGGTTACCAAACTCCCTAATAAACATTGTCAAAAATAGATATCTCAATCAAACGCACACCCACCCTCATTTTCCCTATTTCCGCACCCAATTTGCTGAATCTTGGGTTTCAGTGGAACATCTTTTCCCTGAAATCCAAGAGAAGATTCTGATTAGATTGAGTTTGAGGGATGTGATCCGATGCACGAGCGTCTGTAAGTCATGGAAATCATTGATCTCTGACCCGAGTTTCATAAAATCTCAGCTCAAGCATAGCTATCTCGATGATCACAGAAATGATGAAATGGGAGACAGAAAGACTTGCTATATCTATCTGTCTCGGTTTTAAAAAAGATTATCTACATGATATTGATACCAGGCTCATTGAGATCAATCACCACTTCGTTCTTGGTTCAGTTAATCGTCTGGTATGTGTCTCCCTTCCCTCTAATAAACTTTCCATCAACCAGAGAGGTTACAAATATAAGCAAGCCCCAAATCCCTCTAATAAACTTTGTACGTTTTTAGAGGCGTGCTCATATGTTGAAAATCTTGTATCCCGCCATTTTCGCAAGAGACAGATAAGAAAGAGTCAGGAAACGAGTACCATTAAGAGTCCTAAGGTGAGTTCTTATTGTGTTTATGATGATTGTTCTATATTAGATAACAAATATATTATTGTATTATATTCTATGTTCCTTTTTCATTACTATATGTTTTATATATAAATTCAATTCTCTCCCCTCATTCAATTGATGAGGTCAAACATAATACTTCTCATATGGTATCAGCCAAAATAACCTTCTCTCTCCTCTTGCAACCCTAATTTTTTGGTCGTCGCCTCTCTTCCTCTTCATCTAATCTTGTGTTTTCTACAATAGCAGCCTCTTCCGCCTCTTCTGAAACCCTTTTCTCCATGACAGCCTTTAACCACATGATGCACATGAAGCTCTCCTCCTCTAATTATCTTGTATGGCGAGAACAAATGCTCTTGGTTCTCGATTTTCACACGCTCTCGGCCCATGTTGCAGCTGATGCTTCACCGCCACCATGTAACAATTCGCAATTTCAGGCTAACTTTTATTACCGAAAATTTCACTATTCACTTTTTACTATTCACTTTTACTATTCACATCAAAAATTTTTATTTCATATTCTCGTAAGTTAAACTATTTTAATGATAATCCGAGAATTTGACACTCGTCGGATCATTTCTGCAAAAATCACAAAGCCGTGTCCGAGATTTACTTTTAGGTTTAAACGTCATTCCAGCATCCCGATATGTCCATAAAACATTATAAACAATAGAAATATGATTTTCTCTCATTTTATGACAATTCCAAAAGTTTCAGAATTTTACGTTTTCCAGTTCAGCGTTTTACGCGAATTACGCGTTTTAGACCCGTGTTTCCAGTTTTTAGCAGGGTTTTAGCACCCAATAGAACCTACCACTCATTTTATATTTTATTATGGAGTATATTGACATGTTTAACCATACTTTCAAGTTTCATATTTTTAGGATACCCGGTTTTACATTTCGTGACTTAACAACTTACGGTTAGCAATTTACGGGTCCAAAACTAGCTACATAAGTAGGATAATACCAAGTTTTTGCATCTAGTCACCCTTATCTCAATATGGCCGACTTAGGGGGGGAGCATTCACACTTGTGGCATCATCTCATGACTTTAGCCATTAGATCATTTTTAATTACAACTTTGTCTCCAAGTTTAAGCACTTTCCTAGTAAGCTTCCTAACCTCCTCATTCTTGCTATAAATAGAGAGCTCATTCCATCCTTTCTTCATAAAATCAAACGCCACACCCTTTATACCTAGCACCATGATCCTTTGATCTTCAATATACAAGTTACACTACAAAGTTCAAGGTCTTAGTATTCTCTACCTAGTTCTTAAGTTTGTTTGGTGATTCCATGGTTGAATTAGGAGCTACACAAGGTTACTAGGGCTGAAGTTAAATGGTTTTCACAAGGGTTAGATCAAGGCTAGCAAGGGTTACAAGAGTTGTGGTGAAGGGTTTACAAGCATAGGTTTAGTGTCCTAGTTCTATACTTGACTTCCTTTCTTTAGAAAGCCAAAAGTTGTAAGCAAACCCTTATACACTTTCTTGCTCAATATCATTTCATGCTTATTATGTTTCTTTCATGCTATATATGGTCTTTGTATTGTGTTCATGATGTTTAAAAATGGATAAAACAAGTAGTGGTATACATATGTTAACTTATGACAAGTAAACAAGCAAACTAGTGATTTTTATGGAGAACCACGACCAAAATAGTATAACTATGATACTTGACACTTACTTACTGTTATAAAGGACTTCAAAAGGAAAACATAGCAATTTGAATCACCCAAAACGAGTACACGAGTCAAAAGTTATGACCATAAGAAGTTAGCGACACCAAAACGCCGAAACTGCCAATACCTTACTGTTTGCATTCTGCCAATTTGAAAGTCCCACTTCTGGTCCGATTCATCAAAAAGTTAAAACACGAAAGTTGTCCAGAACGACGTTTTCGTTCAGGAACAAAAAAGCTCGAGACCTGAAAATGCTTTCTGAGTGATAATTTTCTTCAAATTCTTAACAGCCCATTTTTAGACCAAAGTAACTATATAATTGTTATAATTAGATGAGACCAAGAGGTCTAATGACCTAAAGCCAAGACCACAACCATGGCTAAAGCCAAGGTTGAGTCTCAAGACCATGGTAACATGACCAAAGTCACGGCAAAGCCACGGCTAAAGACCATATAACTTTTAAAGATCAAAACTTATATATATGTTATCAAATACTACAATAGTAGGGAGCCTCATGTGAGGAGTTCATTGAGTAAACCGTCGAGACGAGTTGTGGATTTACGAGTTAAAGTGTCCTGGCTCCTCGAACGTTTACTCCATGACTTCTGAATTATGTCGGCCCGAACGGTAGTAAGAGATTTACAACCTATACATGTTTCATAGACCACTTATATTCAACGACTTACACTATATACTAAGTACTACATCATGAACATTATGCAAGACATATATAGGCAATTCGTCGTATTCTTAGACGTTACTCCAAACCTAAGTCGCAACGTTCTATTATAGGCTGCTCTTAGAGACTTTCGCGATTCGACTACCACTTTCATTTCTCATTACATAGACTTAAGGTGAGTCATAGCCCCTACTTTTTCATACTTGTTTTAACTCTTTGGGGGGGATACATGCACAACTACTTGCTTACTTGTACAAATACTCAAAACATTTATACTTGATTGTTTTATACTTGATTGTTTTATACTTGATTGTCTTATACTTGATCGCATTATACTTGATGTCATATATACATGATTGCATTATACTTGATTGTGAGACTTCCAGTGGCTCCAGATTAAGTTGCTGGATGACCATTGAGACTTCCGGTGGCTCCAAATTAAGTTGTTGGATGACCATTGAGGCTATTGATACATCCTAACATTTGCGAATGTTGGATACATCATAAACGTGAGGTCTTCGGAGATGAAGAGTAGACTCACGACTAATTGCTTAATTGTTTTGATGAACTTATACATGTCTTTATTATACTATATGTTAGCAGCAGTGGGTTGTGAACACACAGGTTACAAGTCTCTTATGGCGGGACTTGTAACTGAGTGGATTCACGATGCCTTTGCTGTGTGAACATTCTTTTAAGGCTTTTCAACTGTTTTAAGACAAACTCTATGAACTCACCAACCATTGTGTTGACACTTTAGCATGTTTATCTCAAGTTAGTAAGGCGATAGCTAGTGCGTGGAACTTAGGGTCAAGCTGCATACTCTGAAGACTTACGCTTTTATCATTTACCATTCAAAACTTTGTATACATTTATGTATCATACTTTGGAATCTCAAGTTTGTAAGTCGGAATTTATTAATCGAATGGTAACTTTTCAAAACGTCTCGTTTAGAGTTCGTTTTCTATAACTTGTACTTTGTATTATGAAGTAGCACCCCTATGACACAGTCTTCCGCTGCGGTATTTTGGGGGTGTTACATACCAGCCCTAATTACTGTTGATGGCAAATCTTCTCCAAACCCTGATGCTGCCGCCTGGCTTGATAAGGATCAAAAAGCGGTACTTCTTATTAAATCCTCTCTCACAGAGAAAGCTGCTGCAGAGGTTCTTGGTCTCAAAGGCGCTCGTGATATCTGGACTGATCTTGAACAAGCCTATAGCAATGCATCTGTTGAACGTGTTGATATAAATAATGCGTAAAAACGTTATTAATATTTTTCGATATCCCTATGTTTTGACGATCACAAAATCTAAAATCATTAAACGTAAAATCATTACATAAATAAGTATTTAGTGACAAAATATCATTATATCCATCTAATTCACTTAAGGTATGAATAAACAAGTGCCTAATATATTTTATAATCAAAGGAAGGTTTATTTACTAATTACAAATTATATAAAATGGTATAAACATTTTATATATTTAAGAAAAACACTTTTGGTAATTAAAGAAAAATGTTTATTTCATAATAAAAATATGAATTCAAATTTTTAACCAAATTCAGTTAAATTTTCACCAAATAAACTTTCCCAAGAAAAAGACAAAGAATCTGGCTGTTTCACATGGGCGGCCCCCTTAATTTTAAGGGGGCCGGCACACAATTAAGGGGGCCGGCATACGCTCCTGTGTCAGATTTCTTTGCCTATAAATACTGGTTCAAATCTGAAATTTTTTCCTCACCTTTTGCACTAAAACTTTATGTTCTAATTCTCTCAAATCATCTTCCTAAAACCTTTGATCATAAACATATTAGTTATTGTTTTCAAGTGATACAATCCATCCTCATTCAAAGTGCAAGAGAAGAATACTTTTTCAACATCTTGTTTAGAAGTATTGAAGAGTTGTGTATATTGTTAGGTGTTGTGTAAATTATTTGTAAAGGTGTAGAAGGTGTGTAATTGATAGATCTAGGTGAGTTAGTAGTCGTGAATAGAAATAGTGAAGAAATTGTTGTGTTGTGAAGAAGAAGTTGTGAAGGTGTGAGAAGTAGTGTAGTAGTAGTGGTGTATATAAGTTGTGAAGAAGGTGCGTAGTGGTGTGAGATTGGTTCTAGCTACTATTAGGACTCGACATTTAGCTTAGTGTCGTTAATCGGTGTAAGCAAAAGTTGTGTAAGGTTTCTCCATCAAAAGGGAGTTCGTTGAGTTAGTGAAGAAAACTCTCGAGTAGGAGACTCGAGGAGTGGAGTAGGGCAAGGAAGGAGACCTTGTAGCCGAACCACTATAAATCCGCTGTGTCTTGGTTTGATCTTTCCATCTCTTGCTTATTATTTCATTTACATCTTTATTATTTATATACTCATATATATTTGCATCTAGTTGTAGCTTGTGATATTGTGCTAAAGTTGATTTCACACAAAGTTCAAATAAAAGGATCATTCACAAATTAAAGTTTTATAAATAATCTAAAGAGATACAATATATACATACACATAAACTAGTGAACTTGATCATTTAGATTAAATTGATTTTTACAATAAATCTTGTATCGAAGTTTTTTTATAAAACCAAGTTTTTAAAATCTAAATTTACGTAAAACTATTCAACCCCCCCCCCCTTCTGGTTTTCCACAATTGGCATCAGAGCTACGCTAAACAAGATTTTTAAAATAAATTGTATTTTAAAACTTGTAACCGATCTATGGAATCGGAAAAATATTTAGAAGGAAAAATGACATTTAAACCACCATATTTTGAAAATGAAAATTTTAGTGAATGGAAAAATAATTTTGAAAATTATGTGAAATCAATAGATTAAGATCTTTGGCACATCATTTCAATTGGTGATATTCAAACAAAAATGGATTTTGAAAAACAATACAATTACTCTCAAACAAACTTTGACAAAAATACCAAAGCCAAACTAATGATTTATAAAACCCTACCTGAAATTGAATATGAAAGGGTATTCTTTTGTAAAACGGCAAATGATATTTGGAAATGTTTTTTAAACTTTCACCAATGGAAATGTCGAGCCAAAGATGATAAACTTGATGTTGCACAAGAATTAATTATTCTAGAAAATTTAATAAACAAACACGTAGTTGATGTAAATACAAGTGCTACTAGTTCAAACATGGTCATTGAAGGTATTAATGATGAAGATTACATGAGAAAAATCCGAAGAAAGATTATAAAAGAAACTTGGAGTGACATGGAAGATGAAGAGGATCGGTATATAGCATGTGAAGATTGTGAAGCATATAAAGCCCCAAATGAGGTACAATCCGGAACCAAATATTTTTGCTATGATCAATTCATATTAGAATGTTAGGTCACCATTTATGTAAACACAAGTATGATATTGAAAGAAATAAGATGAGATTGAGAGATGGTTGATTATGAGACTTTATGAAGAGTGAAAGAACAAGAGTTTCATTAAGGAAATCAAATAACCAACAAATGAAAAGGTTACATAAGCCTAGTATTTATAGGAGGATGAGTAGGGCAACACTCCCTTCCTCCCTCCTTTCATTTGGACGTGGGCTTTAAGGCCCATGGACTTTACAAACTTAAGCCTTGTAACTTAAACAATGTAGAATAAATAACTAAGCAACCTATTACAAACTGTAATGACTGAGACTTGACTAAAATACAAAAGTATGATCCCAACAATCTCCCCCTAAGGGTCGGTCATCACGGTTGCTTGACGTCTTCATCTTTGTCGTTGACTTGTGACATGTAAAACTCTAGACGTCTTCAAAATTGTTGAATGTTAATGAATATACTTTGCTCTGTGTCTTTGTTCTTTGGTGATGATGTAGTGATCGTGTTATGAAGTTGTCTGCCGTTCATCACTCCTGCGTCTGTGGTGGTTGTCCGCCATTCCAACATACTCATACATCTTTGGACTTTAGACTTTCACGTACAAGAAGTTTCTTTACATACACTAAGATCTTTTAGTCATTATACTTTGTAGATTCTTCTTATTGATGTAGAATCTTTCTTTGAACTTTGTGTTGTTAAGATCTTTGGGGGAGCTATCATGTGCATCAAGATGTATGTATGAGCATGTTGGAATCTACCATCATGGAAAGTACCTGCGAGTAAACAGTTAGCAATAATACAACCGGTACTTACAGATAAGGAATTAGAGCTCATCAACAGCATATTGTGAAGACTCCTTCTAATCCTTATCCAGGCCGTTCCCATATCAGATACTCCCGAAGGAGCTTACAAGACCTACTAAGTAGCTCAATGACTGGGTGAGTCGCTGGGGATCACTCCACGACTGTAGATCGTAATGGAACCACCGCAAACACTAAGCGTAACCCTTGTGGGGTTACTGAAGTGACCTGCTGTCAGGGCTGTTTGATGTTGACCCTGGCAGGAATTTCCGTTCAATCATTGAGAACTACATTTGTAATTCTCTCATAAACGTTCTTGGCAGATTGCTAAGATCTGCGAAGGACTCGATAATTTACAGCTGGTGTCCATTGATGAAGAACACCAGTTGTAGAAATACTAAGTGTTCCTAAGAGATCTTTGATGTATCTCAAGGCTCTAGACTCTATAAGTGCACACTTAGGTTTCCTATGCGGAGACTAGGGAGGGGTCTCCTTCTTCAATATCAACAATCTCTAAGAGATAGTCGATAGATTACACTGGTTCCCCGTGAGAATGAAACAAGCCCTTTTAAGAGAACTTGAGTGGTTAAGAAGGTTTAGTGCTTTGCGTCACTGGGTCCATGACGACTTAATCTTCAATACCGGTGTTGTCTTTTGCAACAACCAGTAGCATACGTATTGAACCCGGTGTCTGCCCTAAGGATGAATCATATGGAGGGCTATTTCTTTTCACCCTTTACTTTGCTTTTCTTTTTAATTCTTCAACTCCTTCTTTCCCTTTCATTCTTTTCTCCTTTTTTCGTATCATACCTAAGGACTTCTAATTCTAACTATGGGAGATGTCCTTGGGTAGATCCCTCCGGCTCTGGCGGATCATAGGACGGATATTCCTATCTTAATCACCTTATAACTCCGACAGTAGCCAAGAAACCTTTGATTGAAAAATCTCTCAAAGTGTTTGTGATAATCAAATATTTTGGTTAACACTTTGAGAGTTTTGTGTACACTTTTGAAGGGCTCCCCCTGCACATGTGCTCATAAGTATTTAATAAATTTTCACATGCGGGAGGAGCAAGCATTTTGAATTGATCCACTTTCCGTGAACAAGACCGATTCGAGACACGCTTACATCACTAGTTAAACTAGCTTGAAGTTATTACCCGGCCTGGTCAAGTCCACAGAAAGTTTCTCGAGATGGTACATTTCTACTAAGACTAATCCTTTTCGAGACACACTTACGTGGTTAGTTAAAGAGATACATTGTCAGCTTTTAGGTGACAACTAGCTCTAGTAACTAACTTGATGTTATTACCCGTCGAGGATAAGTCTTTTCGATATTACTAACATTTAGTGTCTCGTCAATTCCTGGGTCAATACTGAGTCTAGCTCGCACATGATACAACTTTTAAGCTTTGACTTCGTATATTTTAATCACTTTTTCATTTTCTCCCCCTCAAAAATAGCATATAAAATGATGTTTTTGACAATCTTTTAGATTAAAATATGCCTTTTGAGTCTTACGGGAAGATTCACCAAGAACTTTTAATTTAGAGCAAAGTATTTTGTTTTGACAAGTGCTCCCCCTCAACAAGTGATTAGGTCTTATTGAGGTGAAATACTTGTCCTTTTGAGCACAATTATGAAAATCATAAATGTTTGATTAATTCTACTCAAAAGTAAGAAGCCTTCGCTCCTTATATTAGGATTGAGGCACTGATGGGTACCTCAGGGTCCTTTCTATACAAGTTCGGGTTGTGCACTGTAATGCGTACACAAACCATTATGAAGTATATTATTGACAAATCAAATCAAATTCTTACAACTTTCTACCAATCAGGTCTCTGAAATGTCAACACCGGGAACTTTTGTCTGCCTCCAACATAGCTTTCCAATCTCCGAAACTGATCCCTGCGCTGCAACCGGTTCTCAATCCTTGTAATGAATCTGCGTGCATCCCTGGTCTCATCGGTGTTCCATCTTTTGGATTTCCCCAGTGCTATGTCATTGATTCTGCTTTTGATTCCATCTCTGACAAACTTCAAGGTTTCATCACAGAACTTATGTAATTCTTTGTAGCCCATGAAGCAGTTTTGACCGTTGACACTGCGGTAAGTGAACCCAAATGGTTGCCTGATCAAGGTGTATTGAGGTAGATGTTGAAGGTCGGGGATGTCGAACATGTTGGGTTTGGTGAGATTGAGCTTCTTCTGATAACTTTCAACTCCCAATTGAAGATCTTCTACTCTTTCTCTGATGACTATCTGCCTGATGAAGATTAGGAGAGCTTGGATAAAGGCAAGCTGCATCTCTTTAGGCAAGCCACAGAGTTTTCCTTGAACTTTGAGCAGGTACATGTCTTCGATGTCATTGAGAAGTAGTCGTGGAAAGTCTGACTCGGAAATATCGTACTCCTTTTCATCAAGTCTTTTCAGTGTGATTTTGTTGAGGAAGGGGTACCCAAAGTGAGTGACAGTCGAAATGAACTGAATCGAGACTATCTTCAAATCACTTGTCACATCGCCCATTGTCTGATTAAGTCTGCTGCTTCGATAGTACTGTGCCCGGTTGTCTGGCCAATGATGTATACCGTAAAGTGCGTTCCGGTCATATTCAACAACTTTATCAACGAATAATGCTGAAGCTTCTTCTTCGATGGCATTGTTGAGATATCGAGCTGCAGGGAGAAAGGCGAGTGAGGTAACGTACTTCTTCTCAATCTTGCTGCCAAGTGTCAGAAATTCCAAGTCTGTGTTGAAGAAGAACTTGTATGGGATCTTCGGTTCCTTAGGCTTTCCAATCATCGGTAGTGGTTTGGACCAGTCAGTAATGTAGGGTGCGGTTTTCCTTGTGACCGGATCGACATAAGAGTCAGGATTGATCCAGTCAATATTGCTTGACATAGCTCGAGCAATATTTTCCAGATGATACTCAAGTTCGATTGAATTAGCAGACCGGTCTTTCAGAAGATTGAAAGCATCATTCTTGATTCTTCGCATCTCTTTCTTATTCATCTTTTTCATCTTAAACTTTTGCTGAATTAATTGAGCGTATTCCACCGTTCGACCATCTTGAGGTTCTTGATTATCTTCAAGTGGTGGTTGCGAATTGATCATCTTCTCAAACCAGGAGTATTCGGCACTTTCGTCTTGGTCTAGCCATTTAAGGACGGGTTTCGGTTTCTTTGGTTCTGTGCCTTTTGGTGAGGTGTCCGGTTTGGGTTGATGATGCTTTCCTTTCCTTTCTTTCTTTTTCTTCTTAGAGGACGGTTCTGGAACTTCATCGGGTTGAGGAATCTCATCACCACCGGTGTATTCAAAGTGGTCGTGTACCTTGGGAGCGGAACCTGATGCCTTCAGTTGTTGTGAGGATGTTGTAGTTGTTGGTGGGATGACCGGTGTTTTAGATTGAGTTGAGGGTCCTTCGGCTTGTTTCTGTTTCTTTGCCTGAGAATTAGGATCCCTGTCTTCATCATCTATTTGACGCTTCAGTTTATCGGCCTCTGTGCTGCAAGTCTCTTTGGTCATCTTGTCTTTCAATGCTTCCAGGACTTTGGCTTCTTCAGGAGACAATGTGAACTTGCTTGCCAGCTTGTCCAAGAGTTGAGCTTCCAACTCGTCCATAGAAAGTCCTGGTAGTGGAACAGTAGACTTGTCAGCTCGAAGAGTAAATGTGGTCGATCGGATCACTTTCTTGACAGCTTGTTCTGCGAACTTGGTGAGTTCATCTCTCATGGGTACTAGCAGATCTTTCAACTCAGCAACTAAGTGTTGTGCCATGTACTCTTGTGCTTGAGCAGCCAATGTGGCCTCCAAGTTCTCTTGTACGTCTTTAGCTAAGAAAGTATCAACTTTATCTTGCAGCTCTTGGACGTTCGAATTCAGCTTCGTCAATTCAGCAACTTGGGTTACTAATGTTGCAACATGATCTTCCAGTCTGCTTTTCTTCTTTTCATGTACTCTTCTGAATGCTGACTTTAGTAACTTAGATGCAGCAGAGGCTTTGGTGCTTGGTTTCTTGATTGATTTGTCGTGAGTTGATTCGGATGCAGGAGGTGATGACTGTGAGGATTCAATAATGGTGGTAAGGTCTTTGTCATCTCCTCTTTGTGGTTCGGGTTGATCAACTTTCTTTGCTTTGGCTGCTTCCTTTTCCAACCTTTGTTCTTCAGCAAGTCTTTCAGCTTCGGCCTTGAGCCTTAGTTCTTCTGCAAGTCTGGCTTCTTCTTTCAACTTTTCTTCTGCCAGCTTGGCTGCCTCTTCGGCCTTCCTACTTTCTTCCATTCGGATAGTTTCCTCCAGTTTGGCTTGTGCAAGCTGCTCAAGCCTAGCTTCTTCAGCTTCCTATTTTCTCTTTAATTCCTCTTCCTGAGCCCTCTCTCTAAGCTCCATTTCTTCTACTGTCATCAATCGAGGAGCATCAGTATCCATGGGATCTTCCTCTTCCTCTTCTCTCGTTGCTGAAGCATTAGTCATTTCAATGTCTGTGGGAGATACCGAAGGATTGTCGTAAACGACCAAGTCTGTGTTGATCCCTGTGGTAGACTCAGGAATACTGCTTGATCCGCCAGCTTCGGCAGTTTGAGAGAACACTGGAGGTGGAGGTAGATCAGCATTGAATGTATCAATTTTGCTGCGGAGGATACCCAGCTTGAGAGCTCTTTCATTTTCTTCTTCAACTGAAAGACCTATGTCAGAATGAGCAAACTCTTGTTCAGCTGTCATCGGTTCCTTCATCTTCTCTCTCCTAATCCTTTCTTCTTCCAAGATGGTCTGTGCTTCAGTGAACGGTCTTTGATTGAGATATGATGGATATTTGGCATTATCAGCAAACTCGTCAATATTCTTTTCCCAATCTTCGAACGTCAAATCCTTATCATCAATGTCATCAAGATTCACATCCTTATCAATGTTAGCATAAGCTTCTCTATACACTGGACCTTCGTCGGATTCGGTTTGTTCAGAGTCAAACGGTTTTGGAGAAGATTGTGGTGAGGGAAACCACCCAGGTTCAGGAATGGATGCAGGCTTCTTGGCAGGAGTCCTTCTCTTGAGAGTACCCTTCTTCTTCTTAGACTGAGTGGAACTGCCGGAGCTCCCAGTCTTACTGCCTTTCTTTCCCTTCTTTTGCATGCAGGAGGGTAGAACAACTTCGTCCAGGAAACCAACTTTGTCATCCTTAAGAGCTTGTTCGTAATACTTGTAATTCGTGCAAGCTTTCACTTTGGCATTCAAGAGACAATCGGGAAGTTTCTTTCCTTGCTTGTGTGTGCTGGTATCGAGTCTCTTGATGATCCTGAGAGTATCTTCATTTCTGAAAGTATTCTTATCTTTGTCATCAAGTCTCTGTGGGATATCATCATACTCACGAAGGAAGCTTTCGATGAGTAGTTTTGTGAAACGGACGAATGGAATGTTGGTGGTCTTGTGTTGAATGTGCCACACAAGGTCTTCCCAGATAATGCTGGCATAATCAACTTTCTTCACATTAGCCACTGCCCAGAAGAGTTTGAGGTGTTGGAGCTTTGGGTGTTCGTGGCCAGTGTCTCTGCCAGACAAGGACTTGGCAATCAGAATGTATAGGGTTCTCCATGGTTGTGGAAGATACCTAATGTTGACCCTAGAATGTCTTGTAATAACTTCTTCTGATTCGTCATAGCCAATATCCCGTAACCACTCTATCAGCTCTTCTTCGGTGAGAACTTGATCATATACTTCATCTGGGCCGAGTTCTGGTAACCCAAGTACATTCCTAAGCAAGTCAATGTCCACAGTGACCTGACGGTTATGAAGCATACAGGTGAAGGAAGCCTCCCCAAGATCTAGCTGTAGTGTATGCCAAAACTGGTGGATGTAGAAGCAGGATACTGAGGCAGACTTAGTGAACAACAGCTTGTTGGGGTGATATAGAAGAGCATCTACTGCAACAATACATGAAGACTCGTTGCAAGTGATTTTGTTGAAGTTGATTCGGAGGTTGTTCTTTCCAATCTTCCTGGTGTAATCATCTGGAAATGTCTCTTCCCATGAAAGCTTAGGTTCGGGTTCTGGTCCGTATGGAACGTCATTGTGTTCTGCCATCTGAATTGATCATAAACAAACACAAACATGGCAATGGTTTACGGTGTTAGCTCAGACATAAGATTACATGATTTGCATATTATACATTGATTAGTGGGTGTTTGTGTGTGTGAAAACTTTTTGATATATGGCAAACTTATGTTTTATCACATGATAGAAACGTATGATAATTAAGTTACAACATGAGTTTATCATTACAAGAAGTTACACTTTGGAAATTTTACAACACTTAGAAAAAATTTCATGAATTTGACAAGTTTACGCGTAAGTGAATAAATCTACGCATAACCTGACTTAAGCGTAGGAAGTGAAATTAGGCGTAAGGGCAAAAGTTACGCGTAAGTTTATATGTTACGCGTAAGGTAAATCTTATGCGTAGGCTCAATCTTACGCGTAGGATAAAATCTTATGCGTAGGATATGAGATTATGCAAAGGATTAACTTTAAGCGTAAGATATAACTTATGCGTAGGTTTTGGCTTATGCAAAAGTTCAAGACTTAAGCGTAAGAACAAAACTTATGCGTAAGATTTATCATTAAGCGTAAACATTGTCTTATCCAAGACAATGTTTGTCCACGTGTCGAATCTTACGCGTAAGATTCAGTCTTACGCGTAGGATGAACATTTTGCGCGTAAACATGCCATTTTCCAGAAAATCACCTTGCGTAATTAGAGTTGTTTGATTCCTGAAAGTGTAAAACACACGACCACTGATCAATAAACATTCCCACACACTTAATACGCATTTTTATGTGTAAACATGCCATAATCCATAGTTACGCGTAGGTATGCATGAACACATAATCACAAACACATTCAATCATGAATCTGGGTAAGAATAAGCATAGGGCAAGTGTATCTAACAACCTAAGGATCATATGGTCCAACTTATAACAACTTTTGACCATAAAATCAAGAGGTCACAACTGCAAGTGCATTCGAACCCTAAACCTATGATTCTTGATCATTACAAGTTTTTGATGCAATTAAACCATAATAACATGATCCTAGGCATGTAATAACACAATCCCCATCACCAATTTTAAACCTAAAGCACAAAATCAAGAGCCCCTAATTCCATCGTATGAACCCTAAACTCAAATTGATCGATTAAATGTATCTGGGTATGATTGGAGTTTAGATTCATATTTAATATCATCCAAGGATCAAAACCCAGTAACAAATTTAACCATTAACATCACAAATTTCTGGGTTCATGAATACGCACAACCCAAGATTGAATTAAACGATTGACACAAATTGAACCGTTGGATTGTTATGAAATTTAAAACCCTTGTTTGAAATAATGATCAAAACATGTTTACACTTACAGATTTGAAGATTGATGATCAGATTATTCAAGTGATTGTGGATCGTTGATGGTGGTGGTTGTGAAAAGTAAATGTGTTGCAGTGGTAGTAAATGACCGGTCAATATTGGTTTTGACCATAGTTAAAACAAGTTTCATTGTTTGGCAATATTGGCCCCTTAACCTCATGAAACATTTACTCCTAATGCCTAAACACTTTATCACATATAACTTTCGTTAATTAACACCAAGACATGATAAGAAAAACTTGTGGTACTCCCCCTCGACCTTAGACCGTAGTCAAAAAATACTGAAAAATTTATTATATTGGTCAAGGAGAGTAACCCGAAACACTTTTTGAATCAACACTTTTGATAAAACGTATTTATTTTTGGTAAAATGCAAGTATAAAAGTTAATATATTTTTGAGAAATTTGAAAAATTACTTTTCCTCCCCCTCAACACTTGTTTTAAATAATTGAAGACATTTTATAAAATAGTGTTGAAAGAGATGGTTTATACTTGCATTTTTTTTTTTTTTAAATATGTACAAAGATAGTTTTGATGTTTGACGATCAATTATGTTTTAAAAACTTTTCCAGATCCTCTGGAGTCAAACATCGCATACCAATTTGGTGAACTAGACTAGCAAACCTTGATGGTGCCAAGGATTTGGTAAGTAAGTCCGCCAATTGGTACTCAGTCCCAACAAAATAAAGTTCAACGGTACCCTTTTCCACATGCTCTTTGATGAAGTGATATAGGAGATCGATGTGTTTTGATTTGCAATGATGTACGGTGTTGCAGGAGATAGCAATTGCACTCTTTGAATCACAGTAGATAGGAATCTTGTTGAATAGGTAGCCATAATCCTTAAGTTGTGATCTCATCCAAATGACTTGAGCACAACAAGCAGATATGGCTACATATTCAGATTCTGTAGACGACAGTGATGTGCAGTCCTGCTTCTTTGATTGCCATGACACAAGTTTGTCTCCGAGAAACTGTAATCCACCAGATGTACTTTTGCGTGTGTCTAAACATCCTGCATGGTCAGCATCTGAAAAAGCAATTAGTTCAAAACTAGAATCCTTCGGATACCAGATTCCCAAGTTAATGGTTCCCTTTATGTATCGAAGGATTCTTTTGACCTCACTGAGGTGTTTTTCAGTTGGTTTGGACTGATAGCGAGAGCACATGTAGACAGCAAATACTATATCAGGTCTACTAGCTGTGAGATACATGAGTGACCCAATCATACTTTGGTATTTGGTAGGGTCAACAGGAGTCCCATGTAAATCAGCATCTAGTTTGGTGGTATAGCCCATTGGTGTATTATAAGTATCACTGGTCATCATTCCATGTTTCTTTAAAATTTCAAGAGCATATTTGGACTGATTTATAAAAATTCCACGGGGTGATTGATGAACTTGTAGTCCTAGAAAGAACGAAAGTTCACCCATCATGGACATTTCAAAATTATCTTTCATTAATTTTGCAAAATCATTAGAGTAACTTCTTTTTGTTGAGGCAAAAATAATGTCATCGACATATATTTGAACAACAAGTAAGTCCTCCCCGTAGGTTTTTGTAAAAAGTGTTGGATCCACCGATCCTTTAGAAAATTTATTGGCCAGCAAGAAAGTGGACAGTTTGTCATACCACGCCCGTGGGGCTTGTTTAAGTCCGTAGAGTGCCTTTTTGAGTCGGTAAACGTGGTTAGGACGCTCAGGATCAACGAAGCCGTCTGGTTGGCTCACATACACTTCTTCACGGAGTTCTCCATTAAGAAATGCGGTTTTCACATCCATTTGGTAAACAACCATGTTCCTGTGTGCAGCATAGGCCAAAAAGATCCGAACAGCTTCATGTCTAGCCACTGGAGCAAAGGATTCAGCAAAATCAAGTCCTTCTAGTTGGGAGTATCCTTTTGCTACCAGGCGTGATTTGTTACGTATGACAGTTCCTTCAGCATCAAGCTTATTCTTCCAAATCCATTTTAACCCGATGACAAAGACTCCGTCAGGTCTTTCAACTAATTCCCAGACTTCTAATCTTATGAATTGTTGAAATTCCTCTTGCATAGATTCAATCCAGTTGTCATAAGTCATTGCTTCTTTAATGTTCTTAGGTTCTTCGTGACAAACTTTGAGTGCATAGATACAAGTTTCTCCATCTGTGTGAAGACGTTGTCTTGTCATAACAGGTGCATCTGGATGGCCAATAATATGAACTAATGGATGGTCTCGAGTCCATTTGTGTGTTGAAGGGTGTAGTTGATAGGTATCTCGCATGTTAGCAGGATCCAAATTGCGTGTTGACGACTCAGCTATATTAGGAAAGGTAGGAGCCGGTGCAAACGGGTTAAAGAACGCATCAGGATCATGCTCTGCGGGTTGTGGAACTGATTGTGGTGTGGGATCTTCAGCTGAATGTTGGGAGTTAGAAACAGTTTGTTCTACCGTAGATGGTGATGCAATTGGAGGACCGTTTCTCTCAACATTTGTAGTAGTTTGTTGAGGTGAGTCTGGTACTGGAATGTTTTCAGGTTGAGCAGCGGAATTAGGTGAGACCTCAGTAGAACGGTATTCAATTGTATCATCAAATAGTGGAGCAAACAAGGTTTCCAATTCTTTGCGGTTGAGTGGCAATGGTTCAGCCGAAGATTCCGGAGAGTTAAGACGGTTGAATTCGGGTCCTAAGTTGTGTTGTTCAGAAGCCATCTGTGTGAGTTCATCAAAATTAGCGTGAATGGTTTCTTGAATTTCCCTTGTTCGACGATTCCATATTCGAAAACCTTTAGAATTTTCACAGTATCCAACGAACACTCCTATGTCAGCCTTTGCTTTAAGTTTACCTAAATCATCACGATCATTTTTCGGATAACAAAGTGCTCCAAATACATGAAAGTAGTCGATGTTCGGTTTCCTTTTGTGAACAATTTGATAAGGTGTTTTGCGATGGCGTTTAGTGATCATGCAATGGTTTTGGGTATAACATGCAGTTGAAACAGCTTCCGCCCACAAGTAATCTGGTAATTGAGCATTAATCAACATAGTTCTAGCAGCTTCCACTAACGTCCTGTTGCGTCTTTCAACAACTCCATTCTGTTCTGGGCTTCTAGGAATAGATGTTTGATGTTCAATTCCCACTTTCTCAAAGTATGACCGAAGTGTCTGATTCTTAAATTCAATTGCGTTGTCAGTTCTGACTATTCGTACCGTGTTGCGTAACTGAACTTGAATTTTAGTGAGAAAGGTGATGATCATTGAAGGAGCCTAATCTTTACTTCGTAGAAAATAAACCCAAGTCCATCTGGAGTAATCATCCACAATTACAAGAATGTAGCGTTTACCGTTGATACTTTTAACATGCATCGGTCCACACAAATCCATATGTAGCAATTGTAGAACATGATTCGTACTGTGCTCAGGTTTTGAAGGAAAATGAGCCCGAGTACTTTTTCCTTGTTCACAGGCTGAACATAAGTGATCTTTGGTAAAACGGAATCTTGGAAATCCATCAACAAGTTTGTAACGAGCAAGGTCAGTCATAGTTTTGAAATTCAAGTGCGAAAGACGTTTGTGCCATAACCAAGATTTAGTTGATTCTGCTTTGGATAGAAGACATATCGGAGATGTAGCAATCATATCTGACATTGATATTGTATAAAGATTAGAACCACGTGAGCCAGACATTAGATCGTTTCCTTGTAAGTCACGAACGAAGCAAGTTTTCTCACGAAATGCAACTTCTAGATCCCCATCACAAAATTGACCAACTGAGAAAAGGTTGTGTCCAAGGCCTTCCACATAATAAACACGACTTATTTCAATGTTACCACTGACATAGTCACCATATCCCATGATTAAAGCGTAATGATCATTCCCGAATCTGACAGTACCAATAAACTTTGAGACAAAGTTGTGTAACAGTTTGAGATTGCCTGTCATATGTCGGGTGCATCTGCTATCAACAATCCAGAGAACAATCTGTACCACCTGCATCACCAGAAGAAGACACAGATGGAACAGAAGTAAGGGTGGAACCCAAAGAATGTGCGGGTTCCTGTTGGTTAGAAGCACATGTATTCAACAATTTAGGAATCCATTTAAAGTCTGGTTTGTGTTGTAACCAACGTTGCCAATTCCAACTAGTTCTTGCTTTCTTAATGTTAAATGCACTAGTAGTTGGCACATTCCTAGATTTGTTCTCGGCACCTATGGGGGTAACTTCAGCATCATTAGAAACCGTAGAAGGCGGCTTTCCTAAGTTAGACTTAGAGGCAGTAGTGGGCCTAGAAGGAATGCGTGTCCTACGTTTCTTATGACGATTAATAAGAGAATTAGCTATACATTTTGTATGATCACCAGATGAAACGCTTTTACGACAAAACACACAAGATGCATTAATATTCAAAACATTCAAAGGTTCATCATTCGTTACATTTAGATTTTGATTACAATTTGCCAGATTAGAATCTAAATCTGATGCAACATGAGTTTTATTCAAATTCCTAAGTTGATCTTCTACTTCTTGAGCTTCTAGTGATCCTTTTTTACATTTCCAGAGCCTATTCTTCCTTTTACTTTTACGCTTGGGTCTGCTAATGCTATTAGTGGAGACTAGTCCTGTAGAAGTGGAATTATCAACATTAGTGGTTTGAACAATATTTCCTTTAGTAGTTTTGTCTAAATGATACAATCCTGGTGCTATCACCGTGGTGTCAACCATTTTTCCTTTTTGAAGTAGCTTAATTTTCTCTTTCAAATCGATGATGATGTGATTTTTGTCCTGAATTTCAGACTCAAGTAAACCATTGCAATATCTGATGTCATCGCGGTTTTGTTGCCAGTCGGCATTTTTAGTTTTTAAATCCGCAATTTCTTTCTCGTATTTGAGACACACACTTTTGAAAGACTCATTGTTTTTGCAGAGTTGACAAGAGTTGGAAATATTTTGATTTTGAAGTTTCAATTCCCGTTCAAGACTTTGAGCTTGACACCATTCAATCCTTTGTTTGAGTAGACAAATTTCTTTTGAAAACTGTTTTGTCACATCATCATTTGTAATTCTCAACTTATCATTTTCCTGTTTGAGTGTCTCAATTTCCTCATTCAACAAGTTATTATCAACACAAAGATCATCCATAAGCATAGAAGTACCAGATTTATAGAGATCATTCATGATAACAGACAAAATATCAGCATTGAGAACTTGTTCCAAGAGTCGATCAGCATCATTTTTTAAAACTCTATTTCTTTGCTTTTGAACCAAAATCTCATTTTCAGTAGAGTTGAAAACGTTTATCATATTTTTCACCTCGTTTTGAAGTTCCTGATCCCAACGTGTAGCACAGAGACGGAGGTGTTGGACAATTGGCTTCATTTGTTTTTGAAAAATATCCCTCTTTTCTCGCTCGTAAGCGGATTGAAAAGTTTCAATTTTTATTTCAGAATTACGTTCAATTGTTTCCTCCAAAATTTCAATGTCTTCCATAAAAGTTTTGAAATAATTTAAGACACGACAAGTTTTCGGTAATGGTGTAAGTTCACCGGATGATGGTAAAGGACCATTTATTTGTGCTACAGTTTGGACAGGGGCCGCATTAGAGGATGAAACATATGACTCTTCGACAAACCATGATTTCTCAGGTATTTCCTTTTGAGTAACAAAAGATTTAGAAAGAGGTGGAGCTTTTGAATAGTCATATGGTGTCCAATATTGAACATAACTCATTTTTGATCGACTCTCGTCTTCAAGTTCTTCTTCTTCCTCGGTATCAAAAACAACAGCACGCACAATTGTATTATCAAGCAAATGGTCCATACTGTAAATTTTAGGAATTTCTTTGAAAGCCGTATGAAGAAACATTGAATTGTAATCGCCAAGAGCAAATCCTTTATCGGGTCTCGGTTTTAAAGTAAATTTCTGAATAGTTGTAACAGAGTTCCCGTGTTTGTAAACAACATTACGAAATTCTTTGAGTTGTTTTTCAAGATCAACAACATCACCGAGTAAATCATTTATATACTTCCTTTTTTGTATTTTATGTTCACAAAACTCCTTTTTGCAATTGGACAATTCTGTTTCCGTTTTTGAAAGGTCTCTTTGAAGACGTTCAACTTGCATTTTCAGTTCACATTTTTCACTTTCAAGTTTAGAAATCAACTTTCCGTTTGTCTGAATTAGATCTTGCATCTCGTGCTGAAGATCTTGCTCTTTGTTGTATGATTCTTGAAAAGCTTTTTCAAAACTTTTTGTATGTTTAATCTTTTCTTGCTGATTTGAAAGTTGTATTTTATAACACTCAATATCTCTTGCAAGTGCCGCATTTGTTTCTTTTAAAACTTTGTTTTTCTCGTTGCATTTTGCAATTAGCAATTGTTGATCATTCAGTTGTTTAGATAACATTATGAGGGCAGGGTCTGGATCAAATGATGGTTCATGTTGTTCGAAATGATCATGTTTATCATTCTCAATAGGATCATCAAATGAAACAACTGTGTCATCGTCAAATATGACAACTGTGCTTATTTGTTCATCTGTTTGAGAAGATGAAGATGATTTAGATGGAACAACTTGCGCCATATCTGATTCAGAAGCAGACGGTGAGGCTATTTCATGTATTAGGCATGCTTTTTGATCATGTACCTGAGACAAGCCGTCAGTGTCATACACTGGACCTGAATCATTAAACTGAAGTTCCTGCATGTTGGCCATAAGCATCACAGCTGCATTGGCTTCCAGATCTTCCATGTCATCATCATTGTTAACATTTGCCATGAAGTTGTTATCCTGTTCAGGGAAATGTCCATCTTTTTCATCTTGAAGAGCCATGAGTAATGCCTGCTTGTGAAACTTACTACCCCGAGTTCTCGGTTTGGGACATGCTGTTGCTATATAACCTTGTTCATTACAATTGTAGCACCATACTGCATTCCCTGAGTTGGAGTTCCTTGTTGCAACTGGTTCAGATCTTTGCTGAGAAGACCCTTAGTTGTTCCTGAACCCTCCATTGTTACTAAACCTCTGACCATTCCCATAATTTCCTGAAGAACTTCCTGAACCAGATCGACCATAGCTACGATTCTGAATTTCCACTCTTCCATCATTGACAACAGCTTGATTCCTTGTGTTAGAAGATGAACGTTGATGGTTGTTTGTTTTGTTGGAGAATTTGCTGAAAGCACGAGCAATAAGAGCAAGTCCCTGATTCAAAGTATTAAAGTCATCATCGTCATCGTCATTGGAATTTGAGTAATATACTGCATCATTGTTGTTTGATGGAACAAGTTGAGTAGAAGCATTCTGTGGAGATGAATCATAAGGGACCATTTGGTTCGAGGTAGAAGATTGTGGATAACTGAAGTAGTTCTGCTCTTGAACATATGCATGATTTGACATTGGTGGTGGAGCATAGGGAGATTGAGCTACGAGAGCCAAAGAATTTGGTGTTGATGTTGGTGTGTATCCTCCTCGTAGAGCTCTATATTTTTCCACTTCAGGTTCATGGTGTTTCAGAAAATCATACAACAAACCATATGGTGCATCATGAAGATTTTTGGTTTGACGAACAAATGTCACATATTTATGCCAATCAGGGCCAAGACTACCAACGAATTTGGAGTTTACTGCAATCCTTGGTATTGTGATTTTGTGACGTTCCAGATCATTGACCACATTTGTGAAACGATGATAGTAGGATTCAAGTGACTCTCCTGGTTCAATTGTGATGTCTGTGTATTCCATGTAGAGTTTGGATTCCATATCATCTTTGTTCAATTGAGTGCCTTCTATAAGGAGATGAACGTGTTCCCACATAGCTTTGGCTGTTTTCTGAGCATCGACACTGCGATAAATTGGATTAGGTATACCTTGAAGTATATAAGCCATTGCATACTCATCAGCTTCACGATGTAATTTCTGTTCTTCAGTGAGTGCAGTTTCTGGAAGAGGTCTATCACCAGGAGGACGTGGAGGATCAGCAGTTGGATCACCAGCTTCAAATCTTGTTGGCCACTCAAATGGTCCTTCAAGTATCACTTGCTTCAAGAATTTCCCATGAGGTTTCTTTAGTTCAAGAAATCGTAAGAATCGACTTGACCATTGAACATAGTTCCCAGGTGTTAGCATTGGAGGTGTTTCAAGTGATCCTGCCTCATGTCTGGATTGTTGAGTTGTAATAACTTCACACATCCTATCAAACCAGTGAGGTTGTTTTGAGGAAAACTGATTGTTATGTTGTGACATTTGATGCGGTTGTTGTTGAGGAATGATTTGATGTTGTTGCATCATTAGGTAATGATGTAGTGGATTAAACGGTTGTTGTTGAACGTGTGATTGTGAAGGTTGTTGATACGGTTGTTGCTGATGGTATTGTTGTTGCTGATACTTCTGATGTTGCTGTTGCTGATGATGAGGGAAGTAGTAATTAGGTGGTTGAGACATTTTTAACACTTGTGTAATAATGGATCTTGTAGAAGATTGAAATGCGCGTTCCTTTGAATAAGTCCAAAATCCTTGGGGTAAGTTCAATTCTTACGCGTAACTATAATCTTACGCGTAAACTTTAGGTTATGCGTAAAGAGTAGTTTAGGCGTAAACAATAAGTTTATGCGTAAGTTTTCTCTTTACGCGTAAGCTTTGGCTTATGCGTAAGTTTAGACTTATGCTTAAGGTTAAACAACCAAACAAATCTTCCAAACTTATCCAAGCTTGAAAGATATCCGAAGTCGAAGTATTCCACTAACTTATCCAAGCTAGGGAAGTACTGAGTCACCGTAACACAAGGAGAAGATCTTTGTTGAAAGTTAAGCGGAGATACTGAACCTTACGCGTAAGATTGACTTATGCGTAAAGTTTATGCGTAGAGGCAACTTCTGCGTAGGATCTGTCTTCTGCGTAGGACTCACAACTTACTCGTAGAATCTTGAGCGTAGGAATCACAACTTACGCGTAGAAATAGACTTACTCGTAGGTTTTAGGCGTAGAAGACCAAAGTTACTCGTAAGAACAGGGTTTTGACCTTAGTTACTCGTAAGAAAAGGGTTTTGACCTTAGTTACTCGTAAGAAAAGGGTTTTAGCCAAAAGTTACTCGTAGAAAGGACAAAAAAGTACTGTTCACAGCTTTTGAATCGTACTATTCACTTTAGTTACGCGTAAACTGGTCAGAAACTTGAAAAGTCTCAAATTTTTGAAGAAAAATGCTTAGAAATAAGGTACTTTTGATCAAATAACTTCACCAATACTTAGAAAACACTAACTATTGAAGATTTTGCTACCAAAAACTAGTTTTCCAATATCAAAGAAGCTATAAAACCTTAAAAAACCTTAAAAAATCACAACTTTATCCAAAAACTAAGCTTCAAATCACTATATCAACCTTGAAACTTGTCCAAGCTTCAAGATTTGAGTGAAAGAAACAAAGAAAAATGCAAAAAGATGAAGAATAAGCACCAAGTACCCACGTTAGAACCAAGAACACCACTTCAATCTCTATTAGGCGAATGATACCACTTGTTAGGTCACCATTTATGTAAACACAAGTATGATATTGAAAGAAATAAGATGAGAATGAGAGATGGTTGATTATGAGACTTTATGAAGAGTGAAAGAACAAGAGTTTCATTAAGGAAATCAAATAACCAACAAATGAAAAGGTTACATAAGCCTAGTATTTATAGGAGGAGGAGTAGGGCAACACTCCCTTCCTCCCTCCTTTCATTTGGACGTGGGCTTTAAGGCCCATGGACTTTACAAACTTAAGCCTTGTAACTTAAACAATGTATAATAAATAACTAAGCAACCTATTACAAACTGTAATGACCGAGACTTGACTAAAATACAAAAGTATGATCCCAACATAGAATTTTCAAAATTAGAAAGTAACTTCAAAAGTTTTTGCAACATAAACTCAAATATCACGTTTAAAAATGAATCTTCAACATCTACCAAGGAAAATTTTGAAAAAGAAAAAATACTTGCTAAATTTGAAAATAGCTCCAAATCAATAATATACTTACTTAATACTCAAAAGGCTTTTGGTGACAAAACCGGATTAGGATTTAATACTAATGATATGTTGACAAATAAATCAAAGCAAATAAAGTTTGTAAAATCTAATGGAGAAATTTAGAAAATTACTCTAATCATAACAATTGTTTATCTCTTGAGACAAGGACATTATCATTGTGTGGAAACATATTAATAAGAAATTCTTGTACTTGTTAACAACATCTATACCATATGCATTTTAAATGCAATGGATGTTGTAACTAACCATCTAGGACCCATAAGACTTTGGGTACCAAGTTGTTTTACATGTTAGGTATCTTAATCATGTGGATTGGCACACTTGCATATACGTGAAGCTTGACGATCTATTGAGACATGCATTTGAATCTTCACGTGTTTATGCTTCAAGAACTTGCTTGCAATACTTTGATGATTATCTTGTTACGGGTTCTCTATTACATTGCCTTCTCTCTACGATCTTCTTGGTACTAGTTGCTTCCTCTTTTCATTCTCTCATATGTCTTATTGAATTAATTCTCTTTAAGACGCCAGGTACGTTCTCTCTTCTATTATAACGTAAATTTCCAAGATTAATAATTGCATGTTAGTGTGATAATTTTGCTTATTGTATTATTTACACTGCGGATATAGTCTCCAAACCCTTTTTGCATGTACGACTTTATCACTAGCGTTTACGATTAGGAATGATAGAGCAAATTGACAAAATTCTATTGATTTTTCATAAATAAATTATAGCATAAAATTGTTTTATTCTATCTTCTTCATTCTTGAGTCTAGGTATCTACTTCACACAAAAATTGAAGATTGAGAACTTTACATTGCATAATTTCTTTAAAAACTCAATCTATCTATACTGTTCACATTTTTAGCAACAAATATTGTAAGTCATTCATAACATATTTCATCAAATTTTGGTCATAATCATCATTAAGTATTGTACTTAAATTTCTTCAAAACATCATTTTGGTTCTTTCAAATCGAGTCTAGAATTTTCATAACTAAATGCTTTCCACAAGATTAGAATGCTTTATTAACATTAAAATCCTTTAATTACAAATCCTCTTTATGAAATTTCTCTTTGACTATACACTACCTCTCATAAACTTTTCTTAAACACATTGTTGAATAATGCTGAAAACATTTTCTCATAAATCATCTTTGATACCACACGTGTAATTGTCTTAATATATAATCTAATATATATTCTTGACAATCATAAGTTTAACAAATTAAATCAGGAAGATTTTGGATTGCTTCTTAGGATTTTTTTTTTTTTTTTTTTTTTTTTTTTTTTTTTTTTTTGCATTAGGAGTTGAAGCAATCGTATCTTCACATATGTTGAATCTAGACACAAATTATTGTTAAGACATAAGTCATTTTGGCACATTTGTTCCATCACTAGCTTCCCACTCACTAGTTGCCCTAACCTCTTTCTATTAAGTTAATTCCTTAGGATATATGACTTGCCTAATTGTCCCCTTTGCATGATTTGCTTGAAATTATTTTATATGCTTAGTTGCCTACATGCATACTTTTTTTGCATAACTCCATTAAGATAATACTTGATTAAGTTGCCTAAAGAGATGGACTTGCCCAAAACCAAACCTCCAAACAAAGACCTTTCTGTAAAAATTTCTGTCAAAAACCATTTCTGGCAATCTGGGAACCAGGCTCTGGGCAGCCCCCATAATTATCAAAGGTGACCCCTTTAATTTTAAGGGGGCCGGTCACCTGATGGTCGAGGTTTCCTTTTTGCTTTCTGCTTTTTAGCCCATTTCACCCTATTTTGATTCCTCACTTCCCTAAAATCACAAACACATTTTGTCTAGTAAATTCTCCACTACATTATCCTTCCATAAACACATCATCATCACACTATAAATACCTCTCCTCATCACATATCCTTACTTAACCATTCCATCATGACCTCTCCCAACAAATCAAAATCAAAATCCTCTAAGCTAGCAAGGATGACTGAAAAGCCCACATGGAGAAAGAAACAAAGCCCTCGAAACAAATCCATCTCAACAAGTAGATTTGGTAATCAATCAACATCCCCAAACACTTACTTTCCAAACTACACTCCAAACCCACAAGGACACTCTTTTGAACCACTCTACAAACCTTACCACATTGGCCAAACTTCCAATTTCATCCCAAACCATACATCTCAATTTCCATCCAACTACAATGATCCATATCACTTTGGTCAATCATCAAACTACAACCCCAACTACACAACACCTATTCATCCACCTCCATCAAATGATTCACTCCACATTACCACGGAAAAACAAAAATTCCGTGAAGAAATTAACCAACTTCATGATCTTAGTGATCTCCTTGCTATGCATCGTGCACAACGCAACAAAGGGCAACCTCCATCATCACCCTATGCAAACTGCTTACCCCACTCTCTCAACTTGGACCAAGTTACAAACCACACTCACTTATGCCCTTGTTGCATCTTCCTTCAAAAACAAATCCTCTACTTGAGTGAAGATATCTCTTGGATTGAGTATCTTCTCACTCGTCCTCATCCAATACCACCATTGACACGATACAACATCGTGAGGTCCACTTCTTCCGCTCCATATCCTACACCATATCCTTCTCCATCTAACAACTAAACTTTATGTTTATGTTTCACATCACCAAATAAAATCATCACAAACCTTTTGTATCCCAAGGAAGTCCAAGAGACCTCAAGTTGGCAACTTTGTATTATCTAGTGTAGTTAGCTTGAAAAGCATATATTTATATGCTTATGTACTAATGATTATGCTCTCAACATAATCTATTTAATCAATCAATGAATGTGTCTTGTGTTCTTTTAATATTATTTGCTTAACTATTATGCATGATTTTCTCTTTAGTATAGATACATGTTTGCATGATTAGTTTATGATTATTTATATGTTTCTCTAATAGACCAAAACTAAAATAATATGTTCCAATAGAGCTTGCTGCAAACACAAAACCAAAATAAACCATTTTTAGAAAATTTTTGAAATTTGGTCGTCTGGGAATTTACCAGATGGGCGGCCCCCATAATTAACACGGGCAGCCCCTTTAATTTTAAGGGGGCCGGCCAAGAATTAAGGGGACCGGCCATCTGGATCAGTTTTTACACTGTTTTCTTTTGCAACTTGTGACTTCTTTTGCTAGTCCCAACTATCATTTCCCTTTAAAACTAAACTGATTTTGGAATCTAACAATGCAATTTCAAATTAATACCATTTCTAATCATGATTCCATGCTATATAACCTTTTCCACCTTCATCCACACTTCATTATCATCATCAACCTCAACAAATTCATCATGTCATCACCAAAAACCACCACCTCCAACAAAGCCAAGAAACAAAAACTTGTTATCATCCCACCAAAACAACTCTTTATTGATCTCACTAGTGAATACAATACCACTCCATCACCACAACCTCAATGCTCATCCCCTAGTGCTCCAAATGCACCATCCAAAACACCATCAACACATGGAACCTCCACCTCTTCCATACCATCATCATCATCCATCAATGACTACATCAACACTCACCTATCACCTCCACCAAGAATTCCACCACCACCACCTCTTGAAAATGCAACCTTAGACATAACACTTTCATTGTCACCCATCACACCTCTTGATACACAATTTTCACCATCACCACTCAATCCACCAAATTACAATCCCATCCCATGGAGCTTACTTGAAGCTCATGGTGATACTTGCCTTTGTTGCATCCATAACCGAACCATCATCTTTGGATTAAGAGATGAAATCCACTACATGTTTTCATACCTTGAAAGCTTGTTCCCTCAACCTCAACCAACAACATCCACTCCTCCACCACCAACATCAACCACTCCTCCACCTCCATTAAACACACCTCCATTAACCCCATAATCTCCACCAACAACTTTGCTCCTCCCAAACTAAGCATGGATCATGGTTGGAAAATAAAATTGTTTTTAACCATTTTGATGAACAAGATCTAGGAAAAACATTTCTATTAGAGTTTTGGTTGATTGTAAGCCCTTAAGGCTTTAGTTTATTAGTTGTATTATTCATGCATCTTGGATGCATGTTGCTTGTATTTTCAACCATATTAATGAAGTGTTTCCTTCCATGCTTAGATTGCTTGTTCTTTTCTTTTCATATATATAATTGCTGCATGCATATATATTGTATGTTCTAAATATTTTTGCAAGCATTCCATATCTCGACTTGTCTTGTAACCTTTAAACGAGGGGGAGTACACATCAAGGGGGAGCTCATCCATCTTCGGGATAACCTTTTTGATATTTACAAAAAGGGGGAGAAGTGATACTAAACTCACTAAATACTTGCATATATAATACTTCTTGATTTAATGATTTTAGATTTTGTAATCATCAAAAAGGGGGAGATTGTTGATATAAATAATGCGTATTAAACGTAAAATCATTACATAAATAAGTATTTAGTGACAAAATATCATTATATCCATCTAATTCACTTAAGGTATGAATAAACAAGTGCCTAATACATTTTATAATCAAAGGAAGGTTTATTTACTAATTACAAATTATATAAAATGGTATAAACATTTTATATATTTAAGAAAAACACTTTTGGTAATTAAAGAAAAATGTTTATTTCATAATAAATATATGAATTCAAATTTTTAACCAAATTCAGTTAAATTTTCACCAAATAAACTTTCCCCAGAAAAGACAGAATCTGGCCGTTTCACATGGGCGGCCCCCTTAATTTTAAGGGGGCCGGCATACGCTCCTGTGTTAGATTTCTTTGCCTATAAATACTGGTTCAAATCTGAATTTCTTCCTCACCTTTTGCACTAAAACTTTCTGTTCTAATTCTCTCAAATCATCTTCCTAAAACCTTTGATCATAAACATATTAGTTCTTGTTTTCAAGTGATACAATCCATCCTCATTCAAAGTGCAAGAGAAGAATACTTCTTCAACATCTTGTTTAGAAGTATTGAAGAGTTGTGTATATTATTAGGTGTTGTGTAAATTATTTGTAAAGGTGTATAAGGTGTGTAATTGATAGATCTAGGTGAGTTAGTAGTCGTGAATAGAAGTAGTGAAGAAATTGTTGTGTTGTGAAGGTGTGAGAAGTAGTGTAGTAGTAGTGGTGTGTATAAGTTGTGAAGAAGGTGTTTAGTGGTGTGAGATTGGTTCTAGCTACTATTAGGACTCGACATTTAGCTTAGTATCGTTAATCGGTGTAAGCAAAAGTTGTGTAAGGTTTCTCCGCCAAAAGGGAGTTCGTTGTGTTAGTGAAGAAAACTCTCGAGTAGGAGACTCGAGGAGTGGAGTAGGGCAAGGAAGGAGGCCTTGTAGCCAAACCACTATAAATCCGCCGTGTCTTGGTTTGATCTTTCCATCTCTTGCTTATTATTTCATTTACATCTTTATTATTTACATACTCATATATATTTGTATCTAGTTGTAGCTTGTGATATTGTGCTAAAGTTGATTTCACACAAAGTTCAAATAAAAGGATCATTCACAAAATAAAGTTTTATAAATAATCTAAAGAGATATAATCTATACATACACATAAACTAGTGAACTTGATCATTTAGATTAAATTGATATTTACAATAAATCTTGTATCGAAGTTTTTTTATAAAACCAAGTTTTTAAAATCTAAATTGACGTAAAACTATTCAACCCCCCCCCTTCTAGTTTTCCACAGAACGCATCCACTCGTTACGTGATTCGCTCCGTTTGATAAAAAGGGTACGTCTTCGGTTACCGAATATTCTCGTCACTTTAAAACTTTATGTGATCAACTTGCTGCTATTGGTCATTCTGTTGATGAGATGGATCATTTACATTGGTATCTTTGTGGTCTTGGGCTGGCTTATGAGGTTTTCTCAACCACCATTCGTACGGCCAGAAGTAGTCCCAAGTTCCGAGATCTTGTTGCTCAAGCCTAAAGCCAAGAATTTTTTATCCGGTCTTTGCATGGAACCGAAACCCCTACAGTTGCTTTTAATGCTCAGCAGTTACATGGATCCTCGTTCAGCTCTCATTCTGGTCGTGGCTCTTATTATTCAGGTCGTGGATCCTCACGTGGCTGTGGTCATGGCCAACAGCAGCGTCGACCCCCACACTGTCAGCTTTGTCGTACAAATGGTTATTATGCGAGCGCCTGCCCCGAGCTTCCCAGACTCCTTCCAATGAGTCCTTGGTTAAAGCTTTTCATGCTCAATGTCATGTGACAGATGATTCTCCTGATTGGCGTTCTGACTCTGGTGCCACAGATTACATGGTTCCTCCTACGGATTCGGTTCACAATTCGACTCCTTACAAAGGTAAAAATTGTGTTGTTTTTGGTAATGGTAAGACACTTCCTATCTCTCACACAGGAACATCTACAATAGCTCGAAATATTACTCTACGTAATGTTCTTGTGGTTCATGGTCTTACGAAGAAGCTATTGTCCATAAGCAAGTTAACTAAAGATCATCTAGTTGATGTTTTGTTTTCCGATTCTTATTTTCATATTCAGGATCAGCTAAGCAAGCAGGTCCTCGCTTAAGGCACTTGTGAAGAGGGATTATACGTGCTCAAGGACTCACCAAACGCTTTTGTTGTCTCACTTAGATGTTCAAATAAAGCCTCCTACGAGTTATGGCATGCTCGTCTGGGACACGTTGCTTTTAGTATTATTTCTTTACCGCATAAGTTAGGTCTTTTGAATGTTACTTCCTTGTTACCAAAACCTGTACTTTGCACTCCTTGTCAACTTTCAAAAGCACAAAGATTATCTTTTGATGTTAATTTAAAATGTGCTTCGTCACCATTGGATTTGATTCATTGTGATTTTTGGGGTCCTCCACCTATTTGTTCTAAAGATGGTTATCGTTATTATGTTGCCTTTATTGATGATTTCTCACGATTTACATGGTTCTATCCTCTTAAAACAAAAACAGATTTCTATTCTGTTTTACCAGTTTTTCTCAACCTTGTTCAGACACAGTGTTCACGAAAGGTTAAGGTTTTTCAAAGTGATGGAGGAACTGAGTTTGTTAACCACACGGTTCGGAAAATTTTTGAGGACAATGGTACTTTTCATCGGTTTTCATGCCCTTATACGCCTCAACAAAACGGGCGTGCTGAGAGGAAACATCACCACATTGTGGAAACTGGCTTGGCAATGTTATTTAATGCTCATATTCCTGCAACTTATTTGGTTTATGCGTTTACCTCTGCAACGTATATTATCAACCGTCCGCCCTCTCCTTTGTTGGACAATGAGTCGCCTTACAAGTTATTATTCCAACAGCATCCGCAATATGATGATTTTCGCACTTATGGTTGTCAGGTGTTTCCTTATCTTCATGATTACAGCAAGCATAAACTTGAACCTAGAAGCCTACCGTGTGTCTTCATCGGCTATAGCCCACAACATAAGGGATATCGTTGTCTTGATCCATCCACTTCGAGAATTTTTATTTCTCGACATGCTCGCTTTAACAAATCAGTTTTTCCTTTTTCCGGTTCTTCACAGCATATTGATCTCTCATCTCTGGTTGTTACAAGTTTTCTTGATGAGCCATCCTTTGTGAACATGGTTGAACATCATCGGTCCCCTTCCACTACTTCTATGCCATCTTCGGATACTAATATGTTGCCTCCTTTTATTTTCTTCGAAGCTGAGTCCAATGCTCCAGCCCAGCAACATGTTTCCAAGCCCACTTCACCTGTTCATGAGCCCACTATGCCAACAGATTCTACTCCAGTTTCTGGCCCAGAAACTTCTAGCCCAAACACTACTACGTCTTCTGGTCCGGCCTCTGCTTATGTTTTGGATCAGTCTACTTCGGCCCATCCAATGCAAACTCGTTCTAAGGCCGGTATTTTTAAGACCAAGCATCGGGCTGATCTTGCTTCTCTTACCACTCATGCGCTACATGTTGCTCTTACTTCGGCTACTAAACCTCGAGGTTTCAAATCTGCTGTCAAAGACCCTAAATGGCTTGCTGCAATGCATGAAGAGCTTGATGCACTTCATCAAAACCAAACATGGATTCTTGTTTTGCGCCCGTACTCAACAAATATTGTTGGTTCTAAATGGGTTTATTGAATTAAGTATCACTCTGATGGCAGCGTTGAACGTTATAAGGCTCGCTTGGTTGCACAAAGCTTTACTCAGGTACCTGGTCTTGACTATTCGCATACCTTCAGTCCAATTGTTAAGGCCTCAACAGTTAGAATCGTTCTTTCTCTAGCTGTTTTACATCAGTGGCAATTACATCAGTTGGATGTTAAAAATGCATTCTTAAATGGCAATCTCACTGAGACTGTCTACATGGAGCAACCACCTGGGTTCACTGATTCCCATTTTCCCAACCATATGTGCAAGCTCTCGAAGGCCTTAAATGGTCTTAAACAGGCCCCTCGTGCTTGGTTTCAATGCTTGAGTACCTTTCTTGTTTCCTATGGGTTCATTTGTAGTAGGGCCGACACTTCATTGTTTATTTACAAGCATGGTTCTTGCATCATGTACTTACTTGTCTATGTTGATGATCTCATTCTTACTGGCAACAATGAATCTAATGTTACCACCTTTATCTCTCGTCTTAATCATGAGTTTGCTATTAAAGATTTGGGTGCTCTAAATTATTTCTTGGGTCTTGAAGTTGCCTACACTAACACAGGCTTATTTCTCACTTAGTCTAAATATGCTCAGAATATTCTTCAACGTGTTGCTCTGTATGATGCCAAACCTGTTAGCACTCCCTTAGCTCCTCATGAGTCGTTCACTATTGATGGGGACCCTTGCACTGATCCTACGGCTTACAGGTCTTTAGTTGGAGCTTTGTAATATCTAACCATCACTCGTCCCGACTTATCCTATGCTGTTAACCAAGTTTCTCAATTCCTTCATGCCCCTACGGTTGCCCACCTTCAAGTTGTTAAACGGATTCTTCGTTATGTCAAAGGCACTCTTTCCTTTGGTTTAACTTATAATCGGCCTCATACATCCTCTATTATTGGCTATTCGGATGCTGATTGGGCTCGTTGTTTGGATACTCACCGCTCCACCTATGGTTATTTTATTTTCTTAGGAGGAAATCTTGTCTCTTGGAGTGCAAAGAAGCATCCTACAGTCTCTCGTTCTAGTTGTGAATCAGAATATCAAGGCAATGGCAAATACTGCGGCTGAAATTGTTTGGATTACTCATCTTCTTAAAGAACTTCATGCTTTGCCTCCTGATCGGCCTACTTTGCTTTGTGATAACAAAAGCGCCTTGTTCATGACTCAGAATCCATTTTCCCACAAGCGAGCAAAACATATTGACTTGGATTATCATTTCATAAGGGAACTTGTTCATTTAGGAAAACTTTATACCAAATTTGTTCCGACCAATCTTTAGGTGGCAGATATCTTTACTAAAAGTATTCCGCGTGCGCAGTTTGAACAGTTTCGTGCTATGTTACATCTTGGGCCGCCACCATTCCGATTGAAGGGGGTATTAGATAACAAATATATTATTGTATTATATTCTATGTTCCTTTTTCATTACTGTATGTTTTATATATAAATTCAATTCTCTCCCCTCATTCAATTGATGAGGTCAAACATAATACTTCTCATATTCTATATTTGTAAACAAGACAATTCATCTATGTAGTATAAGGGCTTGTTGATGTGTGGATTCTTAGATGCAATAATCTTTGTTAGATGAAACATGGAATTTAGCTGAGCTGGTTCATATGCTATACTATACCTGCGTATTATCAATAATGGTTACAGGTACATGAATCATATGCATCTTAATATCTTATAGTTACTGTATTGGACTTCGTTCACTTTTTGTAGCTCTTTTGTTCACATTTACTCGAGCAAACTCACTTCCCTAATTTTATTTCAGGTCAAGCCAAACAATGATGTTGCATTCATGATGCCGCCAATTACAATGCCCATACTGCAGATTCCGGTGCTACTACCAGTGTGAGTGTTTGATGCTACAGAAGTTGGCAACTCATGTTTGATTTTCTTAAGAACTCTTACAAGTTTGACATGTTTTGTGTTTTCTTTTCTTAACTTGATTGAGTACATTTGCTTGTTATGCCAAGCGTCTTAAACCTGGCGTGGGAGAAGAAAAGTTGGTCCTGTTAGTACCTACTTGTTCTTGCCTGCTCCTCACCGGGTACGGTTCTTACTTTCTGAGGTTGCCATTTACATATGCTTGTTTAAATTTTTTTCACAAATCTTTCGAGACAGTGTTAATCATCATATACGCCTTAACATTTTTTCACAAATTTTTTGACAAAACTAAAAATTTAAATGTTACAAAAATAAATTGTTTAGCAACCTCCACATTAAGAGTAGTTATTTTAGGGTGTTTGGGATTGCCTACTTAAATGTTTTTTTTTTTTTTTTTTTTTTTTTTTACTACTTAAAGATATGCAGGTCGTTAGTTGATTAATTTTAAAGGAGATAAGCAGTTTCAAACAAGCAATTCAAAAAGGCAAATTATTCTTTAAAACATATATGTGTAATATTTGTACAAGTACTGCTATGGGTATACAAACTTTTTACACCAAAGGCAGTTTAATAAGAGACATCAGGGCAACATATCTTGATCACAATATCAACCATTGCCCCTAAAATCTTTACAAAATGAGCTTTGGTACATTTATTTCACACAACCCGAATAAATAAAAATAATCAACACTTTAACAAGCTATTTGGTCTCTGAAGTTTTCAATCTGTTCAAATATGGGCAGTCTTTTGGATCTATTGGGGGCCCATACATTCATCAACTTTTCAAGCCCGTTAACAAAGTCATCATCGAGGTCCAGTCCAGGGAGGTCCGGCAGCATGGACGCAGGTTGCCATGAATCCGTCTCCATCAATAGTTCTCGGGCCCTATTTCTGGCCCTGATGTCTTCGGATCCAGGAATCACACCATTGACAACATGTTCAAGGACCGAACAAGCTTCATTGTATCGGGCTTGCTTTATTAGGCAAAGGCCCAAATTGCAGGCCTTATTTGCATCTGGGTCAATCATTTGTGCTTTCTTGTAGACCACTTCTGCTGCCATGAAGTTGGACTTTTGCATGTAAGCCCAGCCCAAATTTCCCTGTTTAATCCAGAAAGGACAAAATGGTCATCTGCTGAAGTTAAAACTGCTCCGTTTGGTCTAGTTGACAATATAAATGGTAAAACAGATGAGGTTTTCCGTGTTAAGATTTCTCCAGGATGGCGAATTTTTTACTCATATGTACGTAGCCTAACGGGCATCTCAAGACCATTTCCAACCCTTTCTGTGGGGCACCCCCCAAGATTGTGAATCTCGAGGGACATAACCACAAGGCCATTTTGGTACGGTCTAGAAATGCTAATTCTTGGATCTTAAAACAATACTGTATATTACAGTAGATATTTTATTTGTTACTTGTTGTGCAAACTACATTAGGCTTAGTATATACAGGGCAACAGGTGCAACACAATTCATTACGTACTATCTCAATATCTGATTTGTAAAAGAAGACAGATAAATATTTTCAAAAAAAATCGAAAATATACCAGAATCCTAGCAGTTTCTTGTCTGACCGAAACTTGAAATTTTTTGCCATGAGATCTTGCTGTCTTTGTTGGTTTTCCGTTGAACACTTCACCTCTATAAATCATCCTAAGCTTTTGCTTTAATAACGCTATTTGTTCATCCACTTTCCCGCATTTCTGTTTAAGAATAATAAGAACAAACAAGTTAATACTACATCCACTATTTGATTCCACCAAATGTCACCTTTTATTTGTCTAAGATATTTTGATGGATATTGCATGCGATATACCATCCATCAAAACATCAGTTAACAATTGTATGCCATGCAATGCATGAATTTCACTCCTATATATATGTGCATTATATATACATGCGATAGATGTAACGAGTGTCATGACTTATCCTTACATTTTACACGAGTTAGAGAGTTTTCTATTTAAAGTCTATATTTTTATTTGTTTGTCACATGATTCGATGGATACGACAAATCAATACTACATCTAGTATCTGTCGAAACATGTGACAAACCATACTTTTGCAAGATATACGCATCTTGTACCTTGAACAAATCAATGAGGACATTATCAAGGGACTCTTGTGCGCTTTTGGGACAAAGGCATCTAAAAGACTTGATGGCTTCAATGGCTTCTTCGGTTCTATCCAATTGCTTCATTACAACTGCCATGTCTTTTAAAGCACTCTCTACTCTATCTCCTGCATTAATTGCCTTCCAAAACCATACTATTGCACCCTCTTGATCTCTTTCCACAAGCTGCATGTATTTCGTGTATCAGATCTCATAAGTTAACCTTAATTACTACTAGAAGAAGCTAAACTGTTTTATTCATATTATTCTAAATATAAAATAGGGTTTATTAGATTTAATCAGTAAAGTTTTCACCTATTCATATTGCATACATCTTAGTTTACTTCTGTCATTGTATTGTATATATGTAACATAGCGCATGTTCATATAATTGCATTTAAAAATAATGACACAAATTTATTTATTTTTTTTTTTATTTTTTTTATTTTTTATTTTTTTTTTTTTTTGCAGTTTCTTGGAAATATTGTTTTACATACAATGTTAAATGGTAAAATACATAATCTATGGAAAAAATAGATGAAATAATATTTCTCTACCGCAATTGAATAAGTCGTAGAATAGAAAGGGGAAAATGAAGAGAGAGAAAATAAGTCGTTCTTCAATAAGATGGTAACACGTAATGTAATATAATAAAGAAACAACAACTGCATATTATAATAAGTGTATTTCTCCATCATTAAAGTTAATATATAGGAGTAAAATATCTATAATAATAATAATAATAATAATAATAATAAGATGATAAATTATAGTACAAGAAAGTGATATGAAAAAAGAGGGTAAGATTATGTTGTTTTAGTTACTTTTAATTCTAGTTCAAATTCCATCCAAATGCGTTTGCTTCAGGAAAAATTAGTAACCAAATGTACATTTTTTTAATCAATATAACCAGTCACGTATTACATGATACAAGCACATGTTTTGTAAAAGATCGAAATATGGATTATTATGAGTTTTACACATTGAATACATGCGATATAAAGAGATTTTAACTACAAGATACAACCTACTTAATATACAAATTTATAAGCCTAATAAATTCTTTACAAGGTTGGATGAAACTTCACCATGAAATATTCCATGTTGTATCCACCTTTCATTTGAAAAACTAAGCTTACCTTTCATTTTAAAATACTAAAACATGAATATCAATGCTTTTTGAGCTTTTAAATCATTCAATTTGGTACAATAATTTATATTATTCATTTTATGTGGTTACCCAATAGTGTTGGAGAAAAACAAGTAACAAAAATGCGTTTAAAAAAATAGATGAACGTGTGGCTTAAGATAGAGATGAGCTAGTAGAAGGGTAAGAAAATAAATAAATGATAATAATAATAACAAGAGAAGGGTAAGAAACAAAAAAGAAAATAAATAAATGATAATAATAATAACAAATATAGTAATAATAACAATATTAAGATTTATTGTTTAATAATTATGCAACAAGATCTGAAACAACGCGAAAATTCTAGCTAATCTGACCATACCAAGATTTGTAATGAGAAATTTTGAGTTTGGAGTAAATATTATGAGTTACGGAGTACATAAGAACTTTGTTTTAGAAACCCAATTTGGACTTTTGATGTTTCCGTAGTCTGATTTTCGAAACTAGGTTTACATAAAATCAGTCTACAGAAACAACTTTATGGTTTTAACTTAGTGATCGTAAAAGTACTTGGTCAAAAACTCTCTTTTGATAGTTTATCTACACAAATTAGTTTGCATATACAGGACAATAGCCTATGCTATAAGGCTTTCTTTTTTCTTTTTCTTTTTTTTCTTTTTTTTCTTTTCTTTCCGAAGCAACAAATATTTTATTGGTCACAAAAATCTTTTAGCGAGAAGCTATATGGATACAACTAAAAATAAAAAACAAGCACCAGTTAACAGAGAGCATGATTAAAGACGCAAGAGATAAATAAGGACGCAAGAGATAAATGGATTCGCAACTCAATGGTCCAGTTTAGGTTCACTTTACCACGACTTGATATACGTTTAATCAAACACAATTTTTAAGAGAAAACATGAAAAAGAAAGATTGAATTAACCTGAGCATGTTTAGCTTTTACATAAGGACCATCACCAGATGGGACTTTATGAACAATATGAAATTGGTCATCTTCTTTGTTTGAATTTACTTCCATATTCTCTCTCTAGAGATCTTAAGTTCTTAACTCCGTACAAAACAAATATATATATCTATTGTCCGCCAATATTATTTGGTTATGTAGGGTGAAGACTAGAAAACTAACAAAATGAACCTGGACATAATGTATGTCTACCTAGTGTTGTTGCTTAGTTGCATTCGCTTTAAAATATGAGTAGTGCTATTTAGACCTACAACACAAGCCTAAAAATATGCCTAATAGATAAATCACTTGTACAATTTTATTATGTATTTTCTCTCTCTAAATTTTCACCAATTATTTTTTGAAATCAACCAATCAAATCATTAAGTACATTTGTAGGCTTGATTAATAGGCACAACAATCATTTTTCTTAAAATATTACTCCTACTAGTATCTATCCATTGTCTTTCAATAAACTATAAGGAATCTACTAGTTCAACTAATTAATAGGTTTAAGATTGTGGTTTTGGGATCTTGAAAATTAAAGCAACAAAACAAAAGGAAATTAATTCTCATCAAGTGGCGGGTAGAATCTTTTGCAGATGACTTAAATACGCGACGGGGTATTATTATCCGATGGCATCGACGGATTTACGTGACGATTGTCACATAAGTGTGATCGATGATATTTTGTGTTCTTCGCACGACGTCGAGAAACCTTGGTCGCTTCGTAATAGGCCTCGTAGTTCAACGTCGGCCTGGGAATCGTCGGGGCAGAGTTACGTCGGCCTAGGAAAGTCGGTCTACGACGTCGAGGAACCTTGGTCGCTTCGTAATAGGCCTCGTCGTTCAACGTCGGCCTGGGAATCGTCGGGACAGAGTTACGTCGGCCTAGAAAAGTCGGTCTACGACGTCGAGGAACCTTGGTCGCTTCGTAATAGGCCTCGTCGTTCAACGTCGGCCTAGGAATCGTCGGGGCAGAGTTACGTCGGCCTAGGAAAGTCGGTCTACGACGTCGAGGAACTTTTGTCGCTTCGTAATAGGCCTCGTCGTTCAACGTCGGCCTGGGAATCGTCGGGACAGAGTTACGTCGGCCTAGGAAAGTCGGTCTACGATGTCGAGGAACCTTGGTCGCTTCGTAATAGGCCTCGTCGTTCAACGTCGGCCTGGGAATCGTCGGGGCAGAGTTACGTCGGCCTAGGAAAGTCGGTCTACGACGTCGAGGAACCTTGGTCGCTTCGTAATAGGCCTCGTCGTTCAACGTCGGCCTGGGAATCGTCAGGGCAGAGTTACGTCGGCCTAGGAAAGTCGGTCTACGACGTCGAGGAACCTTGGTCGCTTCGTAATAGGCCTCGTCGTTCAACGTCGGCCTGGGAATCGACGGGGCAGAGTTAACCCCGACTTCTGGAAGGGATGCATTTATTAAATAAAAGGTCGACGCGGGCTCTGCCCGTAGCACTTGTAACGATGATGGATAGCCACACGTCACGAGACCACCAACACTTTGCAACGTTATCGCCCGACGATTTGTGAACAAATTTCTCAACACTTGGTAAAATTCTTCCGTTTGTAGGAGGGTAACCTCTGGGTAAGAAACCAAAATGGAGTGGGATGTTTTTTGGGGGGGAGGGACGAATCTGAGCGACACAGGGCTGAATCTCAGTAGATCGTGGCAGCAAGGCCACTCTGCCACTTACAATACCCTGTCGTGTATTTAAGTCGTCTGCAAAGGATTCTACCCGCCACTTGATGGGAATTGTAAATCGGGCGGCTTCGCTGTCCGAATTGTAGTCTGGAGAAGCGTCCTCAGCGACGGACCGGGCCCAAGTCCCCTCGTGTGGCTATTCATCATCGTTACAAGTGATGGTGGTTGCTTGACGTGCAGCAATCCATTTTTCTTCCTAACATTGTTCCTAAAGGTTAGCTACGCAAGAACTCGGCTATTCTGGCCAAGACCCAGTTAGATCGGGGTACGACCCGGCCATTCTGGACGCCCCTCTTTTTGGTCCCAAGGCTCGCTCCGGCGGGTCGATCCGGGCGGAAGACATTGTCATGGCGGCCCGAACGACTCATCCGTCGCACGAGCTTAGCCAACGACACGTGCCTTTGGGGGCCGAAATACGCGACGGGGTATTGTAAGTGGCAGAGTGGCCTTGCTGCCACGATCCACTGAGATTCAGCCCTGCGTCGCTCAGATTCTTCCCTCCCCACCAAAAACATCCCACTCCATTTTGGTTTCTTACACTTTGCCCAGAGGTTACCTTCCTACAAACGGAAGAATTTTACCAAGTGTTTAGAAATTTATTCACAAATCGTCGGGCGATAACGTTTCAAAGTGTTGGTGGTCTCGTGACGTGTGGCTATCCATCATCGTTACAAGTGGTGGTGGTTGCTTGACGTGCGGCAATCCATTTTTCTTCCTAACATTGTTCCTAAAGGTTAGCTATGCAAGACCGCCGCGCCCTCCTACTCATCGGGGCCTGGCTCTTGCCCCGACGGCCGGGTGTAGGTCACGCATATATAAAAAATATTTATATTACAAAATAACATGAGGGGTAATTTTCAACTCAGATTATTGTTTGTCTTGATTTTAATATCAAATGAATATTAAAGCTAAAATATTATAAATTGTAATCATTAAAAATGATGTTTATAAATTTATAGCACAATAGTTAAGAGAGTGCTCGGTGCATTATGACCATGTTATAGGTACCGCATTGTCAGTGTAACACCCGCTTTTAGTGTTTTTTCTTTTATTTATTTATTTTTTATTTATTCAAAATATTTAAACCAACGGCTACTATCCAAACAATCAAAAACACTTCACTTTTTTCTCAATTCATATACTTTCATATATACAATTTCAATATAAGTTATTCCGACGAAGGATGCACCAAGAATTCATTAAGGTTGTACAATTACGATGACCATTATTTATCTTTTAATAAGGATGAAGCGACTAGTTCAAACACTAAGAAGAGTGTACCTCGGGATTATGAAGGTTCCAAACAACGCCTTTTGGAAGATTATTTTGACGATAACCCAAAAATACTCCGAAAGAAATTTTAAGTGACAGTTCTAAATGAGCTCAAAACTATTTTTGGAAATAGTTGAAGTCTTGAGGTATAACTAACTATAGTGTTGAACCTATTCTAGAGCATTTTTCATTTTTAGGCCACAACTTAATGCGCCCATAGAATAAGTATTAGTCCTATAACAAATTGCACGTCCGCCATACGCCAATTGGCGTATGGTACAAACCCCGCTGCTTTTGATGAATATGTACAAATTGGCGAACATTGTAGTCGTGATAGTTTGGACAATTTTACCAAATATATAAAATTTATACTCAAATGAGTATTAAAGAAAACCCTCTACTAATGACATTTTGAATATGAAAAATGCAAAGTATCTCATGGGTTTCCTGGGTATGCTTAATAGTACAAATTGTATGCATTGGGAATAAAGGAATTGCTCGAACAGTCACAAATGCCAATTCAAAAGGGGGTCACAAATACCAACAACATTGCTTGAGGTTGTTGATACGTGGGAATCGCATCAGGCTTTACCTCTCAAGGGATCTTGAGAAGCTTACAACCCCCACCAGGCAGTGTACTTGATCGTTGTAGTATAGTATAGTGACAAGTACCGGGGAATTGATCGTTCAACTCAGGAATAGTGTCGTTAGGATTGAAATTAATCTAACTAGGTCTAAAGGTGAATGATGATTCTTTTTGTGTTTTTATATTTTATGAAAAGCAAGTGAAAATCTCGGGTATTGGAAGGAGGGGCGGAATTAGTTGCTAATCAACTAACCCAAAAGCTACTAATTAAACTAATGTGCAAGAAAACTAAACTAAGGTTCTACAAGAGATGTGAAGCATGTCTACCTATGATATGTTACTCCTTGCTAGCTATCCAATTATACCTATTGAATTATCACACCTTGTTTTAATTGACGGGTTGTATTCCTTAATACCAATCATGGGGTGGCGTACTTACTTCCCCAATTCTATAAGCTCCTACTTCACTCCTATGTCGAGCCGGCTAAAAAGCTCCTAACATGGGATCACTAGAATTCGCTCATGCATTAAATACAATCATAAAAACCTAGTACACATCGGTTCATGTTTCTTAAGACGTTCAAGCAAGTTACACAATGGAGATCTGCCAGCTTTCTTAAGCCTAACATCGAATACAATCAACCAAACAAGAGACAATAGGAATCAAGAATTATAAGCTAAACCAATTAGATCTACCGAAGTGTCACGCCCTAATTGATGAAGATAGACACAAACATCAACAAGGAATCAATAAGATCTAATCAATTATATACAAGTTTCACATAAACATAAGTAGACACAAGATGAATTAGCAAAACATAATCAAAGAAGGACAATCAATAATAATAATGAAAGACATAATTGAGATAGAATCATCAAACCAATACATGATGTTTATGGAGTGATTGAAACCCTCTAAATTGCTGGAAAAACACCTACCTAAACCCAGGAATAGACCTTAGGGTTTAGGGCTTACAAAAAGTGAAGTTATGATGTTATATTTATAGACTAATTTTCTGTCGGCCCATCTTGATGGTGTCAGCCCGTTACACTTGACGGCGTCACAACCATTTTTTCACCAAATTGTAGATCTCTTCGTCCTCTTCGCGTGGGCTTTTGAATCACCTAAATCCGAGTTCATATGCAAAAGTTATGACCAAAAAAATATCAGCTACTCCGCGCGCAAGTTTTGACAAGTTAACACGTGACGGCCTTGGGTGACGCCGTCACGTTTCTTCTGGATCGTCACCACTTTTACTCTTGACAGCGTCATCAAATTTCTCTTGACGTCGTCAGGTACTGTTCCTAGCAAGGAAAATCAAGACTTTGCCGTTTTCTTCACTTTTATGCTCCAAAAACGTCCAAAATGCTTCCTTTTTCAGAATTCACTCCAAAAGTACCTAAAATCACAAAAGGAACAATTTAGGGCAATATTTGATCAAATAAATTCAATTCCGTGCTTAAATGACCCCCTAAAACGGTTCATTTTTCGCCTTATCATATACCCTACACTTGAGATTTGCTTGTCCTCAAGCAAATGAGCTTTTCCACCAATAAAAATACAAGTTAGGGGTCATTTAACACTAATATAAAAGTAATTACAAAAAATGATCATTCCACCTTTGTCAAAACAAGCACGGAAATTATACACTAGCACCTCACATTAAGTATTTGGATACTCTCGTCTCTCGGGTGTTGTAGATTTATATGTCATAATTGGAAATGGAGAAATATCACTCTCTACCTGTCATAGCAAATAGATTATCATAGGCTTGGGAAATGATCAAACCTCCATCACTTGGTGTAAGCACCTAGGATAAACTATCAAAGAGGTCTTTTAAAGGGTTATAACGTTAGGTGTAGGGGATATGGAAGACACGGTTTTGTTGGATAAACGGATATTTTACTGGTGGAAAGTCAATTGTCTTAGTTAACTACATGTACAATGAGGCGTTGCTAAGCCAAGACTCGACTCAACTTAAACTAACCACAACTCTTTTTTTATTTTCAAGACACTATTTGACTTAAACATAAATAAAAGAAACGGATGGTAGCCCGTATGTTTTTCTCTTTTTTCTATATATATATATATATATATATATATATATATATATATATATATATATATATATATATATATATATATATATTTTTTTTTTTTTTTTTTTTTTTTTTTTGCATACACCTTTACTCTACCATCCAAAATAATACATCAAAGGGAGCTCGTTTCCTCCCTACACTTGAGCTTTTACATACTTTACAAATCAACTATTCTAATGACTCGAATCGAGATAATCAAAACACTTGGGGTACTTTTAAATATTAACGCACATACGGGGGTAATAAATGATGTTCTTCCCCATTACTCCATAACACAAGTACTTTACCCATGAGTCTCAATTGTCCCAAAACAATATGTACAAGATATGACTCGACTTAGCAACCATGTGATCAATTAGACAACTAACAAAGGGTTTAAACAATTAACAATAATGCACTAAAGATGAGTGCATATAAGGAAGGCTAAGGCGATTTGGTTGCACATTTGGGGTGGATTATAAACAAATTCTTCCTCTAAGTAAAATGCTTAAAGTTAGAAACGAAAAGACTGGCTCGGAGGGGTGTACTAGGGGTATCGTGTACTAAAAATGAATACAACGCAAAGGTGTGGGAGAATTACTTGACCTATGAAGTCAATGTAATTATATTACAGGTGTAGAACAAGGGTTATCCTAATACCTCTTATCATGTAGTAAATCCCAACTACACGAATGTAGTCTCACTAGCGGTCTCGGGATGCATCGCTATCACAAGTTCTAGAATCTAAATACTACCGGTACACTCATAAGCACCAACAATAAATGCTTTTTCCTAAAGATCTAAGGGCGAACCTCACATATTTGGGGTGAAAATTTTTGAGTGGTATTGTTTTTGTGCTAGTCATACAATTCCTATCCATGAGACGCTTATTAAGACTAAAGTTTCACTCCTATATGTTGCAAAAAATTTTAAATTTGGTGCTAAAATTGCCCTAACAAATATTTCTCTCAGTTTTATTACACATTCACTATCAAACAAAACAAAAACCAAGTGGAGTAATAGTTTCTAATATACCCTCCCTACACTTAAACCGAACATTGTCCCCAATGTTCTAGATAAAAGATGTAAAAGTAAAAATAAATAAGAATGAAAGAAACTAATACTCCCCTGATTCGTTTACCGTGGATAATGTGACAACATGGTTAAATCTACCTCTAAGAAGATGAACGTTGAAAGCTTCCCTTCAGAAATATAAATCATCTTCTTGTCCTGTAATCAACAAACACAAAAACCAAAGCATCAAACCGAACAAAAATAACAACTAGATGTAATTCCAGACTTAGAAATAAACACAAAACAAAGCAATAAAAGGATAGGATACTTGTGGAATGAATTACAAATAGGAACTCATAGAACATATCCACAAGTATTAACACACAAGCAAACAAATAAATTAAAAACATCAAACAATTAAAAACATGGGTTGCCTCCCAAGAAGCGCTTATTTTTGTTCGAGTCACGAGCCTGACTCTACCCTTATTTAATAGAAATATGGGAGGTTTTCCCTACACTTAGGATTAAGTGCGGGTGAAAGTAGCGATACACACCCTTAGGGTGGAAATATGCCACGTGAGGTGAAGGGGGTGAGTGAATGGCATCCTTCATCCTAAAACTACCCGGATAATATTGGTTGATGGGTGGGTCGGTTCCTTTTTTGTCTCCTAGATGTATATCTAAGGATGGAAAGTTGTGTAAAGGTTGAGGTTCCGGTTCATCAACATTAGGAAATTCCCTAGAACTAGGAGTAAGGTTATCACAACAAGTATTCAAACCTATATCCTCTAGTGGTGCTTGGTATAAGGGTTCTACCTCAATTGGGGTTCCTATAGTCTCTTCTACTTCTTCCGGGTAAGTCACGGGCGGTGTATGTGCCTCAAATGATGGTAGGACTTGTGGGGTACTTTGTGGGCTTGGATTGTCCATCTCATCCTCCATTGTACCTAGATTACATATATGTTTGTTTTGTACTATGATATTAGGTGTCATCCAACTAGGTATCTCAACATGAGTATATTCATCCCCCAACAAACTTGTTTCATGATCCTTCAAATTTGTTGTCAATTGATTTGTTATGTTGTTTGTCGGGTTGTCTAATCTATAATAATATTGGGCACAATCTTCTATGGCATCTCATGCTTCTTCAGCATTTAATTCCCTAAAGTCCCCATTGGCAAAATCCTCAATGCACATTTGGTCACATCGGTCGACATGATAGTAAAAGGTTTGGGTTAGGGATGCTAAAGCGAAACTATGATGAGAGACTATTCGGAGTAAATTTTTAAAACGAGTCCATGCATCATATATGGGTTCATCTCGATATTGTTTGAACATCAAGATGTCATTAGGGTAGAATGGATTTCGTGGTCGGTAGTATGGTGGATTCGCATTCTCCATAATGGTGAACGGAAGAGTCAATGGAAAGGTTTCTACGAACAAATACACAAAGAAAAGATAGACTACGGGAAAGCTAATAAAAAGAAAATAAAAATCTTACTAAAAAGCAATCTAATGAGTAGACCTAATTAAAATAAATTCCAATCTAAGCAATAACTATTCTCCGGGCTGCGGCGCCAAAAACTTGATACGTGGGAATCGCACCAGGCTTTACCTCTCAAGGGATCTTGAGAAGCTTACAACCCCCACCAGGCAGTGTACCTGATCGTTGTAGTATAGTATAGTGACAAGTACCGGGGGATTGATCGTTCAACTCAGGAATAGTGTCGTTAGGATTGAAATTAATCTAACTAGGTCTAAAGGTGAAGGATGATTCTTTTTGTGTTTTTATATTTTATGAAAAGCAAGTGAAAATCTCGGGTATTGGAAGGAGGGGCGGAATTAGTTGCTAATCAACTAACCCAAAAGCTACTAATTAAACTAATGTGCAAGAAAACTAAACTAAGGTTCTACAAGGGATGTGAAGCATGTCTACCTATGATATATTACTCCTTGCTAGCTATCCAATTGTACCTATTGAATTGTCACACCTTGTTTTAATTGACGGGTTGTATTCCTTAATACCAATCATGGGGTGGCGTACTTACTTCCCCAATTCTATAAGCTCCTACTTCACTCCTATGTCGAGCCGGCTAAGAAGCTCCTAACATGGGATCACTAGAATTCGCTCATGCAATAAATACAACCATAAAAACCTAGTACACATCAGTTCATGTTTCTTAAGACGTTCAAGCAAGTTACACAATAGAGATCTGCCAGTTTTCTTAAGCCTAACATCGAATACAATCAACCAAACAAGAGACAATAGGAATCAAGAATTATAAGCTAAACCAATTAGATCTATCAAAGTGTCACGCCCTAATTGATGAAGATAGACACAAACATCAACAAGGAATCAATAAGATCTAATCAATTATATACAAGTTTCACATAAACATAAGTAGACACAAGATGAATTAGCAAAACATAATCAAAGAAGGACAATTAATAATAATAATGAAAGACATAATTGAGATAGAATCATAAAACCAATACATGATGTTTATGGAGTGATTGAAACCCTCTAAGTTGCTGGAAAAACACCTACCTAAACCCAGGAATCGTCCTTAGGGTTTAGGGCTTACAAAAAGTGAAGTTATGATGTTATATTTATAGACTAATTTTCTGTCAGCCCATCTTGACGGCGTCACGATCATTTTTTCACCAAATTGTAGATCTCTTCGTCCTCTTCGCGTGAGCTTTTGAATCACCTAAATCTGAGTTTGTATGCAAAAGTTATGACCAAAACAATATCAGCTACTTCGCGCGCAAGTTTTGACAAGTTAACACGTGACGGCCTTGGGTGACGCCGTCACGTTTCTTCTGGATCGTCACCACTTTTACTCTTGACGGCGTCATCAAATTGCTCTTGACGTCGTCAGGTACTGTTCCTAGCAAGGAAAATCAAGACTTTGCCGTTTTCTTCACTTTTATGCTCCAAAAACGTCCAAAATGCTTTCTTTTCCAGAATTCACTCCAAAAGTACCTAAAATCACAAAAGGAACGATTTAGGGCAATATTTGATCAAATAAATTCAATTTCGGGCTTAAATGACCCCCTAAAAATGGTTCATTTTTCGCCTTATCAGTTGTTGCATCACAGGATCTATGAATTTAGCATGCATTTTTTAGTATAGCGGGTGCAAATAACAACCTTAATGTTATATATCATTCAAGCTTGTTTGACGACCTCGTTGACGATGTCGCTCTCGAGGTTCCATATACATTGAATGGTAAGACATATACTAAAGTGTATTACCTAGCCGAAGGTATTTATCCCACTTGGTCTACATTTTGTCAATGAAAGGATTAGTGCACAAAGAACAACGTCTTTCATAATGGTACTCATAGAAATCTCAATGGGTCACATCAGTGCATACTAAACAGAACATACAAGTTGGTAATGAGAAAAGAATAACGAAATGAACTGGAAATAATGAGGAAATGAGAATATCGTATCTTAGAGAGGGGTAAAACGGCAATTGTCTAGGGTGTATATGTTTATCTGGGATAAATATATTTAAGTATAAAAAGCAAAAATACAGTCCTTTAGGGATATTTATATTCGGCTGAAACCCCTAAGGGGGGAAGTTTTACTCTTCGCCAAATTTGTATATTTAAGAATAATTACTTAGGGACTTTTAGTTAAATTAGGATTGTCTTTGGTATTATATAAATAGCTAAATTAGGACTGTCTTTGGTATTATATTAATACAAAGGCATTCTAAACTAGAAATCATTGATTAGGAGATCTGTATGTTAGGGGTTTTGTCTAAATGGCCTTTTCTTGTTTATTTTCTGTTGTGCATGTTTTATAGGTCATGCAGATGACCACCAAGACCCTACATTGGTATCACTGCCACCTTAATCATATATAACCTAGCTAGGGTTCTTAGCAATTGCTTCTTTTATCATAAAAATTGAAACTTGATGAGTATTATTGTAAACCTCAAGAAGTTTTTACGATCCTCCTAGACAGTGTACCTAATCATTGTAGTGTAGTATAGGCAAGACACAGCAGATTGATCGTTCTCTAGGGAATAGTGTTGTGAAGGCCGAAGTGTATGACGAGATAGGTCTAAAGGTAATGGGTGATTCTTTTTGTATTTTTATAATTTTTATAAAGCAAATTAAAATAAATCGGGGTTTGAAAGGTGGGTTTTTAAAACTACTAATTAAACTAATAAAAAAAATTAAACTAATAAAATGGAAAAGTAAATTGGTAACTCTTATGACAGATTAAGGTGTTTACTTAGACTATCCTTACTCCCTAGTTATGTAACACCCCCAATTTTAAGTTTGTTGCAGCGGAAAAGTAATTTGGGTGTTACGGAAAAGATCGAAGTTTTAATCTCATGAAACGGCTTAAAAGAAACGTTTTGAAAGTTATTTGTCATTCAAATAATATTTCTGATAAAAATATAAACTATTTGATTTAAAATCTTATTAAAAGATATAAAGGCTTGTAAAAATGACAAATTTAATTTTTACACCATTTTAATTTATCAGAGTAATAAATGCCCACTCCGTGTCTTGTCCTGCTCCATTAAATTACCTGAGATACACATGCTTAAAAGTGTCAACACAAAGGTTGGTGAGTTCATAGAGTTTTATGAAAAACCCTTTATTTTGTTAGATTTCAGGAATATTTGGTATTGATAAAATACAAACAGTAATGAAACAAGTATTGAGTATATTGACTATAATCACAAATAAATCATATAAGTATTCAATCACATTCAAATAAGGAATCAATAATCCTAACATGAGCTGAAAACTCATGATGCTAATTTAATAACATATACAATTCACGTATGGTCAAATTCCTATACAGCTGTATCTAAATATATGTTGAAAATATACATTTCCTTTATAGATATTGCCCCAAGCCTCATGACACACAAGCTTAACCAAAAGAGGTGTTTTATCAAATCAATGATAAATTTTGCCCTCTAATAATAGGTGATTTGCCAATTCCTATTTGTCTACAAATATAGTGTATCACGACTAATATGACTAACCATTTGCAAATGGCATTCCGTCAAGTATTAGTGGGACAGGAGGTCAGTCCTTAACAGGTTTCGAATCTGTTCACTATATTCGCACCCACTTTACATGTGATTAATGGCTCATGATTGAGGGACTTTATGGCGATAAGGTAACTTAGGCAATATCAAGGTAATAATGGGATCATTCAGAATAACATCATGTAATCAAGTATCATACCACGGTAATCAGTTTGAGAATATTATCGTTTGAGTATCAGTAATTCAGTTTAATTATTTCGCCAATAACACATGTATATCACATACCACAATAATCGAATTGGAAACATTTTCATATGAGTATCAGTATTTCAATCAAGTAATTCATCAGTAAAATATATATATATCACATACCACAATAATCAAATTGGAAGCATTATCATATTAATTTAATATCAATTAGGAAATTGATTTGAATCATATATTTTATTCATATACTTATCAATTTATCAAAATATATGTAAGCATGTATCTCCCCCAATGGGTTTAAAACAATTATTGGAAATGGGGCTATGACTCACCTGGATTGATTTGGAAATGATGAAAAGTAAAGTAGGATGAGATTTATGGGAACGATTATGGAAACGTCTTTGATACGGAACCTGATAAATAAATTTATCTGAGAATATAACCAAATACTATTTGGTAAATACGAACGAATAACGAATAAATATTATTCGTTATGACGAATAGATGATGTGCAGTGTAATTGTTATGCCATGCATGATATGATAAAATACTTTATTTAAAATATCCATCGTAGTTTTACCTTTTTAATCGTAAGTAAAAAAAATATTAACTTTTTAGATATCGTTATATATATATTATTAACGTAAAAATAAATAATATATAAATAAAACGTAATAAAATGCATATGACGTGATGGTTGCCGTAAAATAGAAAATAAGATAAGAATGTCAAATAGATTATGTTTAGTCCTTGTCCTTTTCCAATTTTTACACTTTTTATACTAACGGAGTTAGCGTCACACCGTTAGTCCTTTTCGTATCTAATTTACATTTATAGTCCACTACTTGTCCAAAATTACAATCTAAGCTTGGAACATCATATAATATCAATTTTTATCCTAAACTTTCTGTTTTGACAGTTTTAGTCCAAGTTTTTAAGGTTTGGCAGTTTTAGTCCTTTTAGGTGTCGTCACGTTACATTTTTAGTCCAAATTTACAAAAATGATTATAAAAATTTTATAAAATTTCCGTAGCTTATTTTATAAATTCTAAGCTTATTTCAACAGCTTATTTGATTAAAAGCTTATTTTTCTAGCTTATGGGCCTTAATCGAACCAAACAAAAGCCCATTTTGAAATTTAGAGGCGAGGGCATGAAAATTGTTTTGGGCTTGAACTTGGGCTTCTTTTGTAATTCTAAAAATATTTCATATGGGCCCAGTGGGCTTACGGATCATGATTTCTTGTTGGGCCTTGGTTTAGCCCACTCGACAATATAAAGTTTTTATATAAATTTTGAAGTTGAAAACTGGTTTGTGTCGATTCAATATGGCTCGATTGGTATGTCAAAACGTGATTATTTTCACAAGTCGTATAAATGAAAGTGATAGTTTTCTAAGTGGTCTATGGAGTTGTGTAATAATATAGTACTCTTGTTAAGTGAATTTCAAATCTATACGCATGATTTGTAGCTTGTTGGAACCGATTATATATTTTGAAAACTTGAAAATATTTCTAAGTATTTTACCAAATATTCATACGATGGATATAGTTTAGAATAGGTTCGTGAAATGCTTGTAACGTTAAAACTAAAGTGAACTTGGTGTGCTACGTGACTCCTAGGCCTTCCAAGATAGAGGCTAGTCATGTTTTGTGTACCAAGTAATAATATGTACGTGTAATATATATGTAAAATGATATACGATCGAAACAAATAAATATGGTGCATGACATGAATTTAACGTGTGAAATGGATTCAAGTGAGTTGTAAAAGACTTACTACACCTCTAGGGTGGTGAAGAAACGAGTAGGAACGAAGGAAACACAAGAAACTAATATATTCGACTATAACTCAAGGATATATTCGAATATTTTCAACCCGTTCCTTTTCTCTTGCTTCCAAACGTACGCTAGCTTGTTCCTAGACTAATAGAAGTGAATTTTTATGAAGAAAGAATGTTGTGAAAGTGTTTGAGAATGGAGAGAAACAAATGCATGCATGAAACATATATATGGTACCATTTGAATGAATCGTATGGTGCTAAATAACTCGAGGAACCATATGAACTATGCAATGTCAGTATTACTTGGCTTCAAGGACTAAATATATGATTATAATATGGGATGTGAGTGCACAAAACATGGGAAATGTTTGGGTGATTCATTCCCTATGTCGACCAAATATATATATATATAAGCATACGATTTACTAAATCGTATACTACTTGTATATAACTGATCATCATCAACATTTGGACATAAAATCATCTTAGAAATATTATTATGAACAATTAGAAACAAACGGGAATCAAAACGGTTAAGTTTTGAGTGTTTTATGAATCGATTGAATTGATTTTTGTTCGATCACTTTGCCACTTAAAAACGTATCAAACGTCGTCCAATAAACTTGGGATTTGACACACTAATATTTGGCTAGGTGGTGAACGAGATGGTGCAAAAATATATAGGTGTCGTGTGTACGAATTGAGAATAAACGAGGTGATTTGGAGCTTGGTTAGTCGATCAAATAAGAAATAAGAGTTTGGAAAATGGGCTTGTGGCCTTGGGCCGATGAACAGTGAACGAGGAATAAGTTTGGGCTGAGTTTATTAAGGGCCCGTTTATTTATTATTAGTGATTAATTAAGATTAGTGAAATTGTTTAGTTTTCGTTAAACGTGTCGAGAACTTGTTTTGTCGTTTGGTGAATTTTGCAATATCGTAATCGTGACCATTTTAATACACTAGGAAAATTTTAAATTTCCCCGTAAAAATGGTGATTACAATAATGACAGAGATTATTTATTTAATTAACCGAAGTTAATTATATGAATTTTTGCGAGGTTTTACAAGTTATCTCTTATTGATTAGTTGAATTATCACGACCTTGTTTTAATTGGCGCATTGTATTCCTTAATATTAATCGTAGGGAAGTGCCATATGCCCAAACTCTATGAATGTATAAGTCTCCTTTAAGAATCTTAAGGTCATTCAAACTCTTACCATCAACAAGCTGCAATTCATGCAATAAATACAACGAGAAAAACAACTAGTGCCATCTAGTGTTGCGTTTAGTCGAACGTTCAAGCTAATACATATAAGAATGAGGCCAGTTTTCCTACTCCTAGCGCAAGGCAACCAATTAAACAAGAGACGACAATCAATAATTAATAACTAAGTTTCATTCAAATCTAAGCAAACACTAATTAATTTAGCCAAGCATGTTAAAGAGAAGAAAAGAAATACATATAATTAAACAACACATAGACATATTGAATGATTAAAAAGGAATTACTTAACTTCGATTAAACATAGGATTTGAGGCTGAAAAACCCTAACAAAGGCTCTGACACAATATGATCCTCCAAGATGTTACATAAGATGTTACCTGAATAATGGAAAAAATACGAAATATATATATATATATATATATATATATATATATATATATATATATATATATATATATATATATATATATATATATATATATATATATATATATATATGTTTACACTGGTGACGGCGTCACTTTATGGTTGTATCACCCTCAGCCCGCCATCATTAGGGTTTCGTATTAAGCTGTGACGCCATCGCTATGTAATCTCTGACGCCATCATGAACTGTGACGCCTCCAGCTACTAGACCATCATAAAAAGTCTGAACCATTGCGTGTAAAATTTACTATGAATCTTCTTGCTGAAATACAAATGACGGCGTCACGTTGTAACTTGTGACGCCGTCAGGATCCCTTTTCCTGACGAATTCGTGACTTGGTTGTTTTCTTCATTTCTTTGTCCAAAATAGCCAAAAATATGTCGATTCCCAGCTTTCACGTCCGAAGTACGTAAAATGTGAAAAGAAACGATTTAGGGCAATAATTGATCACATATTTATGAGTTTAGAGACTAAATGAGCCCTTAAAAGCGCATGTTTTAAATGCTTATCAAAACTTTAATTTTTGGTTCGTGACCAAGATCAAGAAGCGACCACGTATATTAATCAGTTAATGGCGTTCTCAGATAGTGGCGTACTATCTCGAAGACCTGAAGAGATGTAGTACTCTGCATACTGATTGATCTGTGTCTGAGATGTCAAACTGTATTTCGAATTAGATCATCCATAAGGGCATTTGTCTTAGTAGAAAGGAAAGTATGTTAAGTATTAGGATTATGCAAGAAGAAAATTTGCAACTCCAAGTTGAAAAAGGCTAGAGGATATTTTTCTGGTCCCTTTATGGTGAGATGATTTGTGAGACCATGGTCATGGGACAAGTCTATAGGAACACTATGGGAGACAAATCATTCACAATAATAAGAAAGGACGAAAGTATTGCTAGATTAACATATCAATGTCTGGTACTTTGTGAAATATCATAGTGTGAAAAAGGATATAGGCATATACCTAAACAAGTTGAGGTGTAGATGGAGTTTTTTTAAATCACTAAGTGGTAATTAAGTCGGTTTCTATTAGCTAGGTACATGAATGCTTTTCTATGAGCCTCTTCGTACTGTGAAAGTGGTTCTCGTGTTTTTGCTTTACGCAAGTGGGAGTCAGAAAGGATTAGTGTGCAAAGAACCATATCTTTCACAGCTCGTACTCATAGAAATGCCGATGGTCACACCAGTATACACTAAACATAACAGGTAAGTTGGTAATGAGTAAAGAGCGATGAAACGAAATGGAAATGATGAAGAAATGAAATTATGGTAATATTATGATAGAGAGATAAACTATAATTATTTAGGGTGTATACATTTAATTTAGATAAATAATTCATTTATAAAAGGCAAAAATATAGTTTCTTCGTTAAACTCGTATACTTAAGGATAATTACTTAGTGACTTCTAGTTAAATTAGCATTGCCTTTAGTATCCTATGGCATTATAAACTAGAAATCATATTAATCCTCAAAACCCTAAACTCCATCTCCTCTCCCTCTTTATCGATCGGCTGAAAACAACCCAAATGGTCGAAACCCTTTAGTCGATCATATCGACTTATAGAAGATTCCATAGTCAACTAGCCCTATTCGACTTCGTACTCTCCAACCTGCATAGGTTCTTATCTCTAATTCTACCTGTGCAGTACTGGTGGATACCTGACGCAACCAACATAGTGATTCCCACCATAAACCCTCATACGATCGATTGAAGCATAAAAAACAAGAAGAAGACGATTCTGTGAAAGTTGTGAAAGTCTAGGAACTTACGTTACTGCATGATCAAGTAAGTATTCTGTGAACACCTTTTATACGTGTTAAGATTAGGTTATATCACTGATTAGGAGATTTGTAGATTAGGGGTTTGGTCTGCATGCCTTTGCTGGTTTATTTTCCTTTGTGCATGTTTTATATGTCATGGGGGTGACCACTAATACCATATAGTCAAAACATATATGGTTGCACGAGACCGATGTGATTTGAATTTTAAGAGGGCTCAAGGAAGTGCAAGAAATGATGTGGAAGGAGCTTTTGGTGTTCGACTAGATCTTTGAGGAATTATAGCATAACCTGCTCGTGCTTACCAAGTGAACAAGATATGTAGAGTTATGTATTGTTGCATCATATTGCATAACATGATACTAAGAGATCAAAAATTCCAAATAAGTGAATTTAAAGAGATGTATGTTAGTCATGCAGCCAATATGCAACATACATGGGTAGAGATATGCGAAACACATTAAATGAAACAAAAAGAATTGCGTAATAAAGTTGTGCATAATGACCGTTGACGTGATCTCGTGGATCTTCTTTCGCAACCATATCTGGAGCACAACTGTAGTTTTGTTTTAAGGAAATTGTTAAACGTATCCCCAAGAGCTATGTTTAAGTTATTTAGACACGCATTAACTACTTGTACTTTCAATAATAACTATCCACCGTCTGATTTAATCTGTTTCAGCCAACTCTATGTACCACCACTTACACCTGTTTTTGTTTCCTAAACGTAGCTCTTAGAAACCCATTTTTAATGAAATTTTAATTTTACTTTCATTTTGAAATTATGTTTGTTTTAAATGATATGATAAAGAAAATAAAAATTGGTACCCACGTGTACCTATAACATGTTATAGCTGAGGATGTTATGAGGTCAAAGTTAACGTGGCGCGTAAATTACTTGTGGATAATCCGCACTACTCCTAGCACTCTTTTATAGCAACAAAATGAACTATGTATTTTTACATCCATCTGCATAGCTTTTTTTTAAACAATAAAAGTAAATATATTGATAAAGTAGAGAAATACTATAGAAACTTACTATTGAGGTAGGTTACTCGAAGCTAGTTACACCCATAAATAGTATCGCACACTAAGGTTGGATACTATGGTCATCAAATCTGCAACATTCACATCAGCACCACATTATCATTTAACATACCACCAAACACACTATCTTTTAAGTGCTATGGTTACCACCAGACCCACCACCAAACCAAAAATATAAAAATATCACACTTTATATAAACATACCCCACAAACACACACACAAAAAAGACATTGGAAATTGTTCGTTGGTCTGCACCATCGAACGAGTGCTAAAAAAAGGGTCTTGGCGCGCGGTTGGGATCATTTTTATGGGGTTCGCGCATGAAAATACATGGTGGTGGTGGTAGACCACCCATCATAGAGCATAGTCTAAGACGATAATTTCTTAGAGCGGGCAGAGCACCTCTTAGACAAAGATGTTGAAAGCGAACATGTTTACTGTGCACGGAAACATAACAATATTTGCGTGTTTCTTTCTCTTGGCCTTCTTGCCTTGTGCAAATAACCCTAGTGCCCTTCTTGCCCTGAACAGGGATTGGACCACGCTCCTCCCCAAATGCTTGTGTGCGTTGTATATGTGTTTTCCCTTGGCCTTCCAGCAACACCACTCCCCATTTCGCATTCTTGCATGTAGTCCCATGTTGTAACTTCTAACGAGAGGGAAACCATCACCCATTATCGCAACATTTGTTATGTTAAAATTTTGGACATGTCAATATATGTGTAATTGTGTATTTGCGTGTACTGATTGCACATAAAATCGTTCCTTGTCAATCATTCTACCTAAAAAAACAGCAATACCTGAATATAAATAATCTAAGGTTAAATTTCCTTAAGAAAATTAATAGATAGGGTCGGAAGCGATCTAGTGTGAAGTAAATTAAAATAAGAAGTGATGAGAAGTGACTATAACCACAGATTTGAGATGCAACGACTTCAATTAAATGCATCTCTATTCATTTATATGCACCCTCTTGAGTTTCGAAAGTTATTTTGAGATGACAATGATGCAAATTGCTTTTTATGATTCTGTCACATGTAGAGGAACAAAATAAAAGATAAATTATGAAATGCATCTAATATACGTATATGCATCTAATTAAAAGCTAGAAAATACATAATGATTCATCTAAGATAATAGAGATGCATTTAATTTTAGTCAATGCATTTCGGATATATGGTTATAATTACATTTCATCATTTTTATTTTAAAATTACTTCTCATTTGATACTAACACCATATAGGGTGACATACTTATTATTAACAACTCATTTTTTTTTAACACAAATTGTAATTGCATTTCATTTTGTTTATCTGTCCTTTTAAGGAACTTTCCTTTAAAACGCGCACAAAGACCATTCTAAGCTACAGTTAGACATCACGTACATTTCATATTTTCAATTTTTTTTTGCTTGTAGCTCTAGCTGAAAAGCAATCAAGTTTTTGTCATTTACAGTAAAGTGAGAAATATCATCTCCGAACGTCATCAGATTCACTTTCTATGACGTGACATCTGCCAAAAATCTCATATATTTTTCAAAATGTAAACACCATAAATTTTTCTTCAAATAACTAAAGAGGAAAATACAAATTAAATTCCTTTAACTAGAATAATACTACCTCCGTCCCTAAATAAGTGTCCACTATTGACTTTTTAAGTCTTCTCTTTTTAACTTTGACCGTAAATTATTTTATTTGTGTTATGTAATACTTGATACAAAATATATAAACGAATTTGGTCTTAAATGTATTTTCATTGGTATAATTTTCATCAAGTATTACATAACACGAATGAAATAATTCAAAGTCAAAGTTGAAACAAAAAGACTTTGAAAGTCAATAATGAACATTTATTTAGAGACGGAGGGAGTAAGACAGAAAAACTCAGATAATACATGATGCATCCATTTACCAAACCATCATTAAGGTGGCATAAAGTGTTGAGGGCCATACACTCTAATGTTCTTGTTAAAATGATATCATGATTGAATCAAAAAGTCGTTTTTCGCGTATAATATGAATAGAGAAAGGGGCAAGTTATTTGGGCCCTCCAATACGGAGGTTTTCAATCATTGCACGCATTGTCGGTTTGTACGGTATGCATCGTGAATTGTATGGTTGACCAAACCCTCTGATGTGACAATATAACGAGGATTTGTATAACACAATCCATAAAGAAAATCTCGTCCATTTACACTCTGGCAAACATCCATTACCAAATAAATATAAACATCTGATTAAACCTGACTAGATTACCTGTTTCTTCATTCCAACAAACTTTTACATATCGTTCTATAGTCTATAAAATTTCATCCATAGTTCCTAGCATGCGTTGTGAATTTTCTTTTTAAATTTGGGTAATTGAAATGATTTTGTTAAAAAAATAATAAATAAATAAATAAATAAAAATGATGGTTGGACTTTCAAAGAAATCGATATCCATCACATATATATTTTTTTTTAGAACGCAACAACACTTGAAATCCGACCTCTAAGTTAAACCATCCAAACGGGCAAATCTCGGGATCCGAGCTACTAGAAAAGACCACCAAGAGAAACCTCTAGAACTCACATATAAGTCCAAATATATGGAAGAATAAACAAGATTGGAATAAAACTTCTGATATACAAATAAATATTTATTTTGTAATGATTTGCATACAGTTGATATATTAATTTAACTAGAAAGGTGTCCGCGCGATGCGGGGGCGGATTGTTGGGGTGAAGAGGAGGGAGGTGAGGTGGTGGAAAGTGGTTGTTGGGGTGGTTGTAGAGGTGGTTATAAATTGTTGGGGGTGGTTGTTGAAGTGATTATAAATTGTTGAGGGTGATTGTTAGGGTGGTTGTTTCCATAATTAGTAAGTAAAAGTCTGAATTTTTAAGCCTTTCTAATTATAAAATAGTCCCAAATACATTATATAGTAGTATAGATATTGAGTGAACACATACCGAAAAGCGGCTCGATTCATTTTAGGTTAAGGCCTAAAGTAATTTTTGGTTTTATACAGAGAAGCAACTCGACTGAGTAAGTATATATTATTATATTTTATCGGTTTTTGCTTATTTATGTTATCTATATTAAAGAGAAAATATGTTTGTTTAAAATTAAAATCTTTTTTATAAAATAAGTAATTTTTTTACTTAAATACTCTTAGTTATAAAGGCCAATACAATATTTAAATTAAATATTTAATTACAATTTAAACGAATAAATTTTTTACTATCCACTTACTTCTTACTTAGATATGTATAAAAAATTGCACACACAAATTAACGTTATTTTCTTGCTAGTTCCTTGCTAGAAGTGTTCTTTTAAAATTGCCGTTAAAAAATAAACGTTGTTATACACCGTCACTGTTATACAAGTAATCGTCTTGTATCTAAAAATCAAAATCAGTTAAGAGTAAATGTATCCACCATCATTGTAAATTTGTAATTCAATCCATATTATTTTAATTACTTACAAATAAGATTCTAGCTATGAGTTACTAAAGCACTAGTATGTTTTTCCTGATCAAATGACTCACCATTGTATAAACAATTAAACACATACTATAGCTATTTACAATTTTCATAATTAAGATTACTTACTTTTGTAAATACTTGTGCATTGCAGTGACGGGTACCCGTATAATTAAATATTCCGACAAGCAAATGCATTTATGTTATATATTTTTCGTGAAAATAAACTTATTGATGACGTTGCAAAAATATATCATGGTGATGAATATATCAATGAGACTTAGGGTGCATTTGGTACCCATTTCTGGGAATCAACTATCACTATGAAAGTGATAGTTGGTGTTTGTTTAGGGTGCCTGGGCCCATAACTATGACTATGAAAGTTCATTATTTTTCATACTCCATATATGGCTAGAGAGTGGGGAACGGAACTTTCATAGTTGAGTACTATCAAACTCATACCCATTGTCATTCCTCCAGCATACCAAACACACCCTTAGAGCATCCACTATGATAAACCTTTTACAAAGCTTTATACATTAATACATCAATAAATTTTAGACCTTTTGATTTTATAAACCTACATTCACTATAGTATAAACATTTGCAAGTTCATAAAATATCTTTTTTAACAAATGCATTAAACGTATTGAAATTATAAAGAGGTTCAAGAATTAGGACCTCTTCATGCCATACAGACTTGAAATGAGTGTCCACTATGGTTGAAATAAACGTAATCTTTTACATATTTCTTATACCTTTTCATAAACCCACCATAGTAGATACCCTTAGTATATGTAATTGATAATTGTCTTATGTGTATTATGACTTTTTAGCACTGGTTTTAAATAATACCGGCGTATAAATTCTGTTATGAGATGAAATTAAAAAATTATAGATAAAATAGCAGGCTGGTTGAAAAATATTAATGAAAATCAAAGTTAGTTTTGCTGAAAATATTGAATGATAATCAAAGGTAGTATAACCAGTTTGTTAAGCTAGATTTTTAAGTTTCAACAATGCGATTCACTCTTTATATTAAAGATACTTATATATTTGTAGGCAATAGTTGAAGATAGAAATATAATAACGTATCAAATTATATCTTGAATTAGTTGCTACTCCTATTACATTTTAATAAGGCTACTCGCAGAAGGCATGGTCGATCGAGTTGGACGATCGAATCGCAGTCGATCGTCTTTGTGTGGTGATTCGGTCGCAAGTCGAAAAAAAATGAAATAGGTCGTGTATACGACCGAGTAACATACACACATAAAAAACAAAACTCACACTTTCTAATTAATATTATTAAGGTCGACTTTACTGGGGCACCCGATCGACTGCAGGTCGCTAGAAAGAGAAAGCTGACATGGTAGAAAAAAAATGAGAGAATTTAACCCCCTTACTATGAGTAGCCTAAATAAGCATGGTTATTTATAGCTATAAAAATCGCTAATTTTTAAGAACAGCTTGAATAACTTTTGATAGCTTTCAACTCATTCGCATCCTTTTATTTTAGCTAAGTCCAAAAACTTTACTTGGAGGTAAAAAAATTACCTTGAATCAATACACTTTTTTGCAATATTTTATTTAGTACTCGGTTTGTTGTTTTATGTGAATATCGTCATACTTTTTTGCAATAAGACAATTTTGTCTGAATTTATTAATGAACATGGACACAATAAGCCCATAAATGCCTCGCTTGTAACAATGAATGTGGACGCTTCGTGATCTAATGATTATTTGTCAAAACAATACGGCTTCGTGTTTGAAGCATACAGTACTATTTTGGAGTTTAAAAGCGGTGAACAGTAGGAGTTATGATTTTAATGTTCGTTTGGTAAGCCGTAAATAGTTTTATCTTTTTTTTTAAGAGTGATTTTTTTTCAACGTTTCGTGAAGTAACATGTAGAAACATTAAAGCGTTTAAGAGTTGTTTTACACATTATGGTCACAGCTATAAATATGTTACCAAATACTTTTATTCCAAAAAAAAATAATAATAATAAAAAAAATTCCCTTTTCACTGCTAGTATTTATTGTTAATATTACCGCTATCGCTTTTTTGCCAAACACATCCTAAATATGAAATTGCACATATTTTAATAAAAGTAAGACGATTACGATGTGAACCAATCAAATGGTATCATGACCTTTGAAAAACAATTTTATCGGTTGAAACATAAAAATATTGATACTTGTTTTGAGACAAACTAAGGCTGGTGAAAGTGCACCGGACAAAATCGATCATGAACATCGATCGACCCATATGGCAAATCGGTTGAGCCACTGTAGGCTTTGGTCATGCAAATCGATTGTCGGACTTATTTGGTGATATGGGTAAAAAATGTGACCGATCTTCACACAAGAAAAACAACAAAAGATACTACTTTATTGATATGGGTCACCACTGTAATGAAAGAGGTGAATATTGGTTGAGGAGAGAGAAAACTGAGGTGGCAGTCGGAAAAATGATGCAATATGGGTCACCACTGTCACAAGCCTAAAATTAAAATGTGAACATGCAATTTGGAAGGGAAGAGTAACATAAACGTGAGAAAAGTTCAACATATCACAAATTCTTTATTTCTCTTAAGATTTAAGGTGTCGTTTGTTATGCGGGTTTGGATTGGGTTTCGGTTTAAGTTTTTTAATTTTGTAGTTTGAGGGTGGTGTGAGATTCAAATAGTGTAAAGGTCTCACCTAAACCCAAAGAAAGAGAGTATGGTGGGTTTATTATCTCACACACATTATAATTAATTTTTTTCTCTTTCTCTCAAACACACATACAAATACTTTTATTTTTAAATAATACATTTATTTTTAATTTTATTATAAAATCTATTAAATAAATATAATTTATTTTTCTAAAGCCTAAACCAAATCCAAATCCAAATCCAAAACCTTTTATAAACCAAACGCACCCTTGACACATCCTGACTATACATTTCTTCATCAAACTAAAATAACAAAAAATAAAATAAAATAAAAACACTTTCCTTTTTTTAAAAAAAAATTAAGTATTGCACAAACCGTTAACCGTTACGCAAAATGAATTATATCGTTGCGACGAGAATTAAATCATTTTTCTATAAAGGGACACTTCTATATACTTATAAACTTTCGTCGATTTTCTTTTTTAAGTTTTTTTTTAGTATTGAAATTTCTGCTCTAAAAAATCACATCTGATTTGTAAATCACATTTGATTTGTTATTTAAAAATCATATGTGATTCTTAAAATATTAAATGACATGTGGTTTGTGAAATCACACGTAATTTTTAAAATAACAAATCAAGTGTGATTTTACAAATCATATGTGATTTTTCAAGGCGAAAATTTCAACCCAAAAAAATAAAGCTCGAAAAAGAATTTCGCTGAAAGTAAATCAAAGTGTCCGTCTACTGAAAGATAAAAAAAATCCTTATCGCGATGATGGATTTTTCGCTAGACAATTTAACGTTTGCAAAATATTTTATTTCAAAAGAATTGTGAAAAGTTTTTTTTTATGAAAAAAAGACTAAAGTTTGCTCATTTTTTATTTCGATAAAATTTGCCTTTGGTTTCAAATCCGAAAATTTTCTGTTTTGTTAAGAGATCTTCAATTTTTGAGATAAACATGAATATGACATAGTTGAAACGTAATAACGAACACTATAATGGATTTCAAGTTTTTAACAATTTCGTTCCCGTTTCATTTAACACTAGACGAGTATCCGCGTATAACGATGCGATTTTATAGCAACAAATAATAATAATTGAGATATTTTAGTAAAACGTTTTATTTAACATTTACGCATACAACCAAAAATAATCAAATTGTAATTGAAAAATGTTGTAATATACGATAATTCAACTTAAAAAACGATTTTAAAATGTATCAAAGAACGTATAAAATATTTAGTGTATTTAATGAAACTCAAAATGAAACATGCCAACAAGTAGTTGAAGCACTCATCTTCTTTACAATATTTTTTTTTTCCTAGTTTTTTCTACAAATGATGTGCTATATATAAATTTGAAATGAAAAGTATATATAGCAAGTATTAAACGTAAGTGGTAAACTTTTTAATGATAGTTATAAGAAAAATCTTTTTAAAAATAAGTCAACAAAAATAGGAAACTGGCACACGAGTATAGAAAAAAACTGAAGAACTACATCAAGCAAAAGTATCGCAAGAGAGTTTGTTGTTATCTTTATCGCTATCGTTAGCGAAACCCAGATCTATTGTTCTTATTCAATTTTCTTTGAAAACTATCATACTTTTTGTATGTTTTTATCATGTGCCGAGGTAAACTCAGATTGTACATATATACGAGGCCATCTAAATTTTGGATTATTATTTTACCGGGGTAAACCCTTTTACCAAGTTGCAAGTAAAACATAAATAATCACTTCCTTATAATTTTAGCTTATAAAGCCCGCTAGGACGTAAATGGTTGAAATTTTGAAAATTCTACTATTGGGAATTATACTCCGTATCAAACAGCTTCAAATATCGAAGATCATAACTTAATAATAACATAACTTTCTGGTTTAAATTACAGACAACTGATCCTCAACATTATCGAGCCTTTACACAGGATATAAGAAATTTATAGCTTTAATACAAGATCATATTAGAAATTTTTAATGCAAACAAAAATAGATACATCTATAGTTGTCTGTATGGTTCGTGTAAATTACATAAACACCATTTCAAGTCATGATCCTACTATAAGCACCAAGCGCTTCCCAGTCAAAAGAATGAACAAATGAATACATACATGTAAATGCACGCGATGTATTAGATGGACACTACATAGATACACAATATATAAACACGAAACCTACTGAACTAGCTGTTGACCTTTTTGTTTTCCATTTGCTTGGAGTGCTTTAGACATGATCCGTAGTCTATTTGTGACCTCGGTAAATGAAGGCCGCAGTGTGGGGTCGGCTAACCAACATTGCTCCATCAACTGCTTCCACTCAGGATCACACTGTTCTGGTATTTTTGGGCGAAGGGTGTCCTTCACAATCCCTCCTGTGATCAAGATTTGACACAACATATATCGTTAGTCGGAAAACTTTTAGAGAATCATTGTCCCAAAAAAGCTATGGCATTTGTAGTTTCAACAGGTTGCAGAATATTGATCAAGCAACATTAAAGATGTATGATTCAGATTCTGACGTGTCTCCTGTTATCATATTGACATGTTCTAGCTATCCAATTCTTAGTTTCTGGTCTTATTAGAGCCAAACTAATCAGATTGAGAAGGACGTAAGAAGTTGCTGGCAGTTAAATCAGACTTTTTAGGTAGATAAGAAATTATCTGCCTATCCATAACTTTAATCACTTTGTTGTCGTCTAATATTGCTTCACCTTCTTCAGCACCACATTTTGGCAAGGGGTCAAAACGGGTTTGCGTAATAGATCACTTATCACTATATGTCAAAGCATTGGTCAGCTAGGTTGACCCACAAACACCTTTGTCCTAGATGTTATTTCTTTTTGAACAATTTAATATGTTATGATCACTTAAAGACTAGAACTATCTAGTACAATAATAATCTAATTAACCAAATAAAGCAGTTTGGGATGTCAATTGACATGTTTCCTTAGGTTTTGATCTTACCTATTTGACCCTTTACAGATAATTCATAAACCAAATCAAATCATCTAAAAAGTAAAAAGGGTGAAACTGCCCCTTTTTAGCTATAGCAATCACTTCCATAAATGCATACCCCTAATTTCATCACCATTACTAAGGCAAGGACTTCAATAACCATGTAATAACCATGTATTTGAGTGGCTTTTCTACAATTGCATATAAGAAGCAGAGTCAACTATCAGGGGTTGCCTAAACAATCATCTACTACAGGTCAAATGTACACAGATACGCCTAGAGTTCATATTATTAGATTTTGGAAATAGATCTAGGAATTCATTTGTGAGACTATCTCCCAAAGACTTGTTCAAGGACTAATTTCCACAGAATTTTGTAATTTCTACGAAAATAGTTTCTTGGTTGATGAAATAAAGAGAAAACAGCTTACCTATTATTGCCCCACAATGCATGTTTGCATAAGGTTCTTCCCCAGTTAGAATCTCCCACAATGTAATTCCAAAAGAGAACACGTCAACCTGTCAAAATCCAAATTAAGTCTATTAAAAAAAACCAATTACTCGATTTATAGCTAACCTGTTGCATGACATATGATGATACAAGGTATTTTTACCTTTTCAGAAACTTTGGTGGTGTTACCGTTTAACAATTCTGGTGCCATCCATGGCAACGTTCCTCTAACGCCACCTGAAACTAGTGTGTTCCGTTTGATCCTTGACAATCCAAAATCTCCAACCTGCAAGAGTGTAAAAGCTTCATTACAAGCAAAAAGGTTACTATGAGCATTCGCACAACTGGGTTCATTTGGTTGTTTAACCTCTACGGGTCAAATGGGTGTAATAAAGAGAAAGCTAAAAGGGGAATGAGTAGAACGGATAGATAGTCAGCCAGTCACCAAGCGCACTTTCTAAGTACACCTCTTAAATAGCTTTATTCGAAAAGGTTGGAATATTATCGTAATATATAATTTGCTAATAAACAACTCATTTAACATTAGTAAGAAGAAAAATGGACAAAAAATACATTTGCTGGCCAACCCAACCGATCCGACCGTATTAAAAAACATGTTTTGAACCATGATTCAACCTGAAATACCCACCCATTTTGCCACCACTAGTGTAGTGTATCATTGTGTCAAGCAATGGCTCCCTACTCGGCACTCACATGCAGTATTAAAGGACAGAGCAACAATGCAAAATATGTGACAATTTATTAACTTCCAATTACCTTACATATAGGCCGTTGTGGATCCCGCATATTAACTAGCAAATTTTCACACTTGAGATCAAAGTGAACAATATTTTTCATATGCAAGTATTCCATGCCGAACGCTGCATCCATGGCTATTATAAGCTTTCTACGACGATCAAGTGATCTGCATAAAAATTCAAAAAATCAACAGCGACCCAAACAAGGAAAAACTGTGCGAGGGAAATAAGATGGGTTTACCCCTTTTTTATCAGGACATTCCTAAGTGACCCATGTGTCATGAATTCAGTTACAGTAGCTAGGGTTCCACCAGCTCCATCTGGTACGACACCATAAAACGCAACCACATTTGGGTGATGAAGATTTGAAAGAATTTTAGCTTCTCTCCAGAAGTCATTGGTCTGCATAATATGAAGCTAATAAGATTCAAGAGAATAATCTATTTAAAAACAGGTTCACTTTGTGAAAGGTACCCACCAAGCGTTCTTGCTCTGATGCTCTCCCAGAAAAGCAGCTTTTCTTTATTCTCTTAATGGCAACATCTGACCCTCGCCATCTTCCATGATAGACAGTTCCATATGTCCCGGCACCCAACTCTTTTAGTTCTTCAAGTTCAGCATTCCTTATTATCTGCACAAGCGGTTTATATATACCGTTAAGCAAATCAGCTAGCCGAACGTTTGCATCATATTCACCACATTTCCCGTACATAAAAAGCTGTGATGTGTACACATTTTCTTTCTTCATAATCTTATGGCATGCCTCAAAAGTGACTAAAATACCCCCTGTACCACGAGTCCTTTTATAAAAGGGAACAACCAATTGATAAACCATACGGTTTTGCTTTCCATAATGTGAAGGATTATCCAAAATTACTCACAACATAATAATTAGTAATATACCTGGATACCATGTATACTGGCTTCCTTTTCAGCTATTAGCGCATTACTAAACGGCCCCTCCTTACATTCGTTCTCTGCTGCAGCATCCTGCATAATAAGGAAATAAGCACCTGTCTAATAAGTCATCTGGACTAATAAAAATTAGATATATCCATATCCCATAACAAAGTTACAAACCTCGATACTAGAATTTGAAAGAGTGCGTTCAACCTCTGTTGCGCTTGAGGGGATAGCTTCACGTGTGCCTTCACCTAACATCTGTGTGTTACTATTACCTTCTTTTTGACCCAAGTTGGCATCTAATTGTTCGGTATAATCAAAGTTTTTGTCAGTGAATTTCACTTCACGCTTAACCTCAGCACCGCCTGTTGTTGGTATCTTCATCGAAGGAGCATTTGAATCCTTTTGACGTGAACTTAGTGGTTGCGCAATAGATGCCTCAGATTTTAAAACATCAGACAAATGAGAAAGCAAATCATTTAATGATCTATCAGCGTCAGCATCAGATATACTGTTGTTATTGGTCCCAATATAAACCTGCTGCTGATTTTCAGCCATATTGCTTGTAATTGGTTGCATCACTGCATTTGATATAGGATTCAGGTGAGCTGTCGTTGATGTAGGGACAACATTTGGAACTTGCAGGTTATGCAATGGTTGGTCAACTAAACGAGCAGATATCTGGTCGTGATTGACATTTGAAAGTGCATTTTGCAACCCAATATTCCCGCCTTGATAGAACAGAGGTTCATTTTGCAATTGAAAATCTGTTTGACCGTGAGCAGCAGAAGGATTCACATTTGGAATCTCAAAATGAACTTGTGGGTAACCGTTATCATGTTGCTCAGCAGACTTCCCTTGCAAGAAGGACGATGGCAATGGTGGCGGTGCAATTTTTAACGTAGAAGGAAAATTAGACCCATCTTGAGAACCAAAGGCAGATGTTGATCCACGTTCCTGCAGTTGTGGGTCAGAAAATGCATGTGGTATACCTAATTGAGACTCATTGGATGCCACATATGGATTCACTTGATCTGAAGGGGGTAAGATACGATTTTCAGAATGAAATGCCCGGCCCTTAAGTATCGGGATCTCTATGCTATCTGATAACGGGTCGTCGTACACTTGTGCATACCCGTTAAGCAGATCATCTTGGGGAACTAGGGCAGGCGAAACAAGAGACGGGTCAGACGAAGCAACCAATATAGGGGGTTCGGAAACAAGTCGGCTCACATTGGAGTTATTCAAGCCAACACTATTTTCCATAGGCGGTGAATGCTTTACAGGCAAGCTCAGGTTTTTGTCCAAGCTAGATCTTAATTGACCGTGATCAATTATTCCATTAACAGCGGCTACATATTGATAATCCGGATTGCTCTGAATACTTGCACTTGTTTCAATCGTAGCCGTGGTATCGGATTCACTCAAAGGAACCAAGAATATCCTAAGACGTGACGACCCATCATCACTCCTTAGCCCATTATACTCCTCTATCATATTCTGAAGATCTTCATTAGAAGCCACCGATATTAGCGCATCAAGATCCTCTCCCGGAAGTTGATACTTAATCGTATGCGGCTGATTACAAAACTCACTCATCCGTCTCACAAACTCATCAAACGACAAATTCTTCTGTACAATAAAAATATGTGTGTCACCTCCCACATATCTCAATTTCCCATCACTAGGCCTCGGTAAAATCTTCCCACCTGAACTACAAAGAAACTTTATCTTCCCTCTTTGCGAATCACTCAAAATACCCGACCCGGAGCCACGTTTCGACATAGACGGAATAGTACCTATAACTGGCGCACTTGCCATAGAAATCGGCCCCTTTGAAGAAACACCATCACCTCTATTAGAACTATTACTATTACTCACGGGATCCACTCTTTGCAACCTGAGCATACTACTAATTTCCTTATAACCTAAATGATGACCATTCACATCACTTCTAGCCCCAACCATTTCATGTCCATTACTAACATTATCCCTTCTCTTACCGCGATCCTGAAGAAACTCTAACGAGAACTCCTCACCTGTCCTTAACGATATATTATTATTACTATTACTTTCACTTAACTTCTTCCCTGCCCCTATACCATCTTTTGAATTTGCACCACCCGTACCCGAACCTTGCTCTTCACTATTCATCACTTCCAAAATCAAACTCAATCGCACCAAAACTACATATTCACCCCTACCATCCTATTCTCTACACGCTTGTATAACTGATATAGTCACCCTATCAACCAACTTAACAAACCGGTTAATCATGCACTTGTTCTTCCTCTTCCAAACACTACACAATCACAATAAACAATAAAATTCAATCGTATATCAAACAAGCTGACAATCTCATAATTATAAGCCCTAGTTAATCAAATAAGCGGTACAGATTAAACGATATCATTAAACTCCATCCTAATCTCTACACACTTAAATAACCGTATCAACCGAATTAACTCACAGATTAACGTAACTACTCGTTCTTCAGCAAACTCCATATCAACCATAGTCACATGGAACGCTGACTCGGCCGCGTTCCACGTTCCGGATCGTTCGTACCCAAACGCGGTACGATCGAGATCCGGATCGCTCGGAATCGCGTTCCAGATAGTTATTTTCGGCATTCCCAAACATCAACAATCGCCGTACCGAAGTCTACTGGTTCGGCGTACCAAAACAAATCGGTACAGCGTACCAAAATGAATTGGTACAGCGTACCTAAACGAATTGGTACAAAAAACCAACTTTTAACCAATAATTACTCAACTAATTTAATTTTATTCACTTATATTAAAATCCCAAACAATCTTTTGATTATTAATATATGATATGGATATTTAGCTTATACTTATCGTAATGTAGAATTTTAATATTATTATTAATATGGTACATTGTACCGAATTGGGTACATCGTACCAAACTTTATGGTACAACGAACCAAAGCGTACCGTAGCGTTCCGAAATGAGCCTACCCCCCGTCGTACCATATTTTAGGGACCTAGCGTTTCCCGTTCCCGTACCAAAGCGACCCGCGTTTCATGTGACTATGATATCAACTTAACTAACCGTTTTAACAGAATCAACTACCCGATTATTTTAACCACTTGTTCTTCACAAAATAGACTCTATATCGAATTAACTAACCTATTTAACTGAATTAGCTAGCCATCAAATTAACTAACAAGATTAACTAATAGATTAATTTAACCACACGTTCTTCAGCAAATGGACTCTATATCGGATTTACTAACCAATTTAACAAAATTAACTAACCGACTTTTTTAACCACTATATTGAATTAACTAATCAATTCAACAGAATTAGCTAACTGATCATTAAACTCAATCGCACCTCAACTACAGATTTACACCTACTATCCTATTCTCTACACACTTATATAACGTATCAACCAAACCAGATTAACAGAAATAACTAACTGATTAACTGATTTAACAGAATTAACTAACTATCATTTTGACCTAGTTTTTCAGCATATGGACTGTATATCGAATTTAACAGATATAACTAACCGATCATTAAACGAGATCAACTGAACCAAATTAACTAACAGATTAACAAAATTAACTAACTGATTTAACAGAATTAACTAACTAACTTTTTAACTTATTTAACCGAATTAAGTAACCGATTTATCACGCACTTATTCGACCACTAAATCGACTTCTGAACGCTACATAACCACAAATAAACAATAATATTCAATCAAATATAACACAAGCTGAAAATCTATAGCATATATAACTTAATGAATAATATATACAAATTAATCATTAACGATCTATAGTCATCACTTCAAAAATCACATATTTATCCCTAAAAAATGAATCAAATAATCAGTACCGATTAGTAAAACGTAACGATCTATAGAAATAGTCTAACAAGTAACGAAATATAAATAGAAATGAAGGATTGAAATTTTTTGACCTTAGTTTGTGATTTAAGTTGAGTAATAATAACTTGATTTGTACTTAATAGATTTGACTTATGGATGGATGGATGGATTTAATTGAGATATTAAGGATTAATAGGGTTTAATTAGGAGTACTGTAGTTGGACGAAAGTGTGTGTGAGAGAGAGATTAAGGGAAGTTTGAAATAGGAGTAATAAGGGTGGTGGCAGTGGCAAGAAGTTAACCTCCGAACCAACCAATAATATCACTCCACCTTACTTACATCTTTTTCAAACCTCCCAACTATTTTTAGTGGCAATCATACATTTTTAAATCTCCCAAACTACCAACTTTTTTGTTTTTATTTTTTATTTTCATAATTAAATAATTTAATAAAAACACAACATTTCATTAATAATTAAAACAAAAATACATAATACATGAAAAAACATAATTAAATGAAAAATACATAATACGTAAAATAAAAAAAAAGAAATAACTAGTCATCAAGGTATGCTAAGTTTTGAACATCTACGTGCTCCGTAAGATCATATTGGAGACGATAATGGATTTGTTCGTCCAGTAACTCCGGTAGTACACTATCGTCATATACTGGCGCAACCGGCGGATCCATTATATGAACCGGTGATATTGCCTCCTGGTCGTCTTTTAAAATCATATTGCACAATATGATACACGTATTAATGACATGTCGAATCTTTTCCACCGACATAGCACGGAGAGGACGACTGAGAATCATCCATTTTGACTTTAGACGACCAAAAGCTCGCTCGACATCTTTTCTTGCAGACTCTTGTAACTTCTTGAACCTTTTTTCCTTCGGGTCATTGGGATGCTTATATGCTTTAACAAACGTAGAATACGTAGGATAGATTCCATCGGTAAGATAATATCCACGTTTGTAAAGACGTCCATTTACAAAAAATGAACTGTTTGGCGCCGTTCCATTTCGCTCCGTAGTATACAATGGAGACTGGTTCAAAACATTGATATCGTTGTTTGCACCGGGAGAACCAAAAAATGAATGCCATATCCACAAATCGTATGAAGCGACGGATTCAAGCATAATAGTAGGGTATTGGTGATCACCTCGCTTGTATTGACCTTTCAAATGTTTGGGACAATTTCGCCAAACGAAATGTGTACAATTAATGCTACCAAGCATTCCAGGAATGTGATGTTGTTCTTCATGAAACTCGAATAAGCGTGCAATATCATGGGATGTCGGCCTACGTAAGAACTCTCGACCATATAATTCAATAACCGCATGGCAAAAATTATCAAGGCATTCTCCTATCAAAATAATTATAACGAAAACAATAAAAAAATATTCTAACGATAACATTATAAATAATTATTACGAAAACATTAATAACAAAAAAATACGAATATTAACCTGATGTTCTTCGTGCCATGTTTAAATAGTCGTCAAATCTATCCGGAGGTTCACCCGTTGCGAGTTGCCGAATGGCGGATGTGCATTTATATAATGCCGTGAAACTTCTTGCGCCCCTCGCATCATATCCCTCTTGAAACCATTTGAATCTCGCTTCAATATCACTAACAATTCTTAAAAACAAACTTTTATTCATACGAAACCTATCACGGAAAATATGGTGAGCAAACTTTGGTCGTTCGACGAAATAGTCATTCTTTAGAGTTTGTAAAGCTTTTTCTCGAAAACGTGTGACATATGCTCGTGTTTCGGTAGAGGTTGCCGTGTCATCAATCGAATCATACATGGCTAAAAAGGTTGATAGCGTACTACCCGTTGAAAGAATCGATTCGGAAGACTCGGGGGGATAATATAAATCGTCGGACGAAGAAGAAGATAATGAATACATTGTGTTGTTTGTATTGGATGTGGAATTTGAGTTGGAAGTGTGTTTTTTGAATTGGAAAAGTGTGGGTTTTATAGAATTTTTTTTTTTTTTTTTTTTTGGGTCCAACAGGTATATTTTTTTTTACCGTTTGATTTTTTTTTTTTTTTTTTTTTTTTTTTTTTTTAATGCACACGCTCCACTTCCAACGTATATATCAACGGCTAGTTTTCCTCAAACCGCCCCGATGAAGTTTGCCTGCGAAAGTAACCTCCGAGCCAAACCGGCGAGGTGGCAATGGTGTTCACCGCCGGTTTGAGTTCACCGTTGGTGAAACCGGCACCACTGCCACTACCCTAAAGTTTGGGAATGCGACAATAGACAATGGCGGTATACAATTGGATTGATGGTATTTTGCACTTTCTGTGTTTGGGGATTCAAACTTCTCTTTCTTCTAGGATCTTTTTTTTTTTTTTTATTTAACTTTTGATAAATAAATTATGTAAAAAACAATTATTATTTGTAGCGGTGGTAATTAGGGCTGTAAACGAACCGGACGAGCATGAACGGAGCTCTGTTCATGTTCGTTTATTTAATTTTAACCAAACAAATAAACGGACACGGACGCTTAAACGGACGAATTTTCTTGTTCATGTTCGTTTATTAAGAAAATGGATTGTTCATGTTCGTTTATGTTCATTCATTAAGACACTAAACGAACGCTAAACGAACATAAACGATTGAACATAAATGAAAATAGACAAACAAACATAAACTTTATTGAATTCTTCACAATATATTGTTTTATAAGTGTTGCTTTGTTTAAAAGAACCAATTTTTAAAATTATAAAATTAAAAGATATGATATATGAACATAAATAGATAAATAAACATAAACGAACTTTAACGAACGCCTAATCGGATGTTCACGAACATAAATGAACGAACGAGACTTTTGTTCATGTTCGTTCATTTAACTAAACGAACGTAAAATATTGTTCATAATGAACGAACATAAATGAACTTTTTACCGAACGGTTCATGAAATGTTCACTGAACGTTCAGTTCGTTTACAGCCCTAGTGGTAATTTGTGCCCGAATTCTAAAAAATTAGCTAATTTTGACTGCTTTGTAAAAGATTTGGGCACATTTAGCCCCCTCTTTTTTTTTTTTTTTTTGAAATGGGCACATATAGCCCATTGAAATCTTAAATGGGCATTAACGGGCACATATTTTTTTTCTCAATCGGAGAACATTACGATCGTTTTAAAGAAAAACTTATACATATTATATATTTAAGTTACTAAATATAAATAAGATATTACGTTTAAGGAATTTATTTCGTTGTTTTAAATATTTTATAAAGCAATTTGTATAACATGTGCCCATTTGGCCCGTGCCCGTTTAGCCCGTGCCCATTTAAGCCCGTGCCCATTATAGCCCGTGCCCGTTTTAACCCGTGTCCGTGCCCGCCCGGCCTGCCCATTTTGCCACCTCTAATTATTTATGATAATTAAAGAAATATTCCTTTTGATAGTTAAATCTGCGACAATATTTTCAAAAGAAAAAGATAAAAGTAGATGCAAACAAATATAACAATGTCGATAACAAAGAATGATGCATGATGTATCTACGGTTATTCTTCAAAGTTGTGTTCTTCATCTATACCACTTATAAAATGAAAACAGTCAAAGTGAAAAGTGAAATTCTTAATTTTTGGTCAATGCACATAATGCTCTTGCACCAAATTTTGGAAAGTATTGCTATATTGAAAAGAGTATAAAAAGAATTGCTATGGTTGTAAACTATATAGCCCGAGAGAGGAGAAGTAGGGATTTTGGAAACATTAGATTCATCAAAGATGAAGATGGACGAAACATTGTCAACGAAGAGGACATTAGGAAAAGATGGGGAGAATATTTCTCCTTTCTTTTCAACGTGAGGGGTACGGAAGAAAGCGGAGAGAGTGAGATCCCTAGCCAAGATTTGCTTCCCGAGTGCGACTACTTGGATATCAACCAAGGTGAAATGAAAGTTGCATTACAGAAGATGGGAAGAAACAAAGTTGTAGGCCTAGACCAAATACCCAAAGAAGCTTGGAGGTGTTTAGGAGATGAGGGATTAAGATGGTTGACTTCCCTCTTCAACAAGATCTTCTATTGCGATAAGATGCCAGAGGAATGGAGGCTCAGTGAAGTCATCCCCATCTACAAGAACAAGGGCGACATACAAGTGTGTAGCAACTATAGGGGTATTAAGCTCCTTAGTCACACTATGAAGCTCTGGGAGAGGGTTATTGAGAGAAGGCTGAGAAGGGAGACGAGGGTGTCAGAGAACCAGTTTGGTTTTATGCCAGAAAGGTCCTCGATCGAGGTTATCCACCTCCTCAGAAGCCTCATGTAGAAGTATCGAGAAAGGCAAAGAGACTTGCATATGGCCTTCCTCGACCTAGAAAAGGCCTACGATAGTGTCCCATGTGAGTTGATTTGGAGAACTCTGATAGATAAAGGAACCCCTAAGAGATACTTAAGAGTCATTAAGGATATGTACGAGGGGGCGAAGATCCGTGTTTGGTCTACAGTGTGAACCTCATAGTTTTCCCCCGTAAAAGTTGGACTACATCAGGGATCAGCCATTAGCCCTTATCTATTCGCCTTTATTCTTGATGAGCTATCACGAGGGATCTAAGAGGGTATCCCTTGGAGCATGATATTTAAAGACGATTGTGTTGGTGGCAAAGTCGGCGGACGGGTTAAACAACAGACTTGAGCATTAGAGGGAGGCCCTTGAGGACAATGGCCTTCGAGTAAGCAAGGAGAAGACTGGATACCTGAGATGTGTTTTCAGTAGGATCGAGATCGGGCACAACGATGAAACAGAAGTTTGTATTGGAGATCAGATCCGCTCACCTAAGGAGTCTTTTAGATATTTGGGTTCGGTGATCCACAACTCAGGGAGGATAGACGACGATGTAACCCACCGTATTGGAAGAGGCTGGGCGAAATGGAGAGCGGCGTCTAGAGTTCTATGTGATAGGAAAGTACCTTAAGTTAAAGGGTAAATTCTATAGGGTGGCAATTAGATCTGCTATGCTATACGGGTCAGAGTGCTGGCCTATCACAAAAGCTCAAGCAAACAGGGTGGAAGTAGCGGAACTGAGAATGCTGAGGTGGACTTGTGGTAAAACCATGTCTAACATGATCCCGAACGGGGTGTTTAGATCGGTACTTGGAGTAGAATCTATTACCTCAAATATGGGAGAAGGTAGGTTGAGGTGGTTCGGTCATGTCAGGAAAAGACCACAAATAGCGCCAGTAAGGAGGGTTAAAACGCTTATAGTCGACGGTCTAAGAAGGAGGGGTAGACCAAAACTTAGATGGGATGATAGACTTAAGCTCGACTTGGAGGAGCTTTACTTGTCCGAGGACATGACCTCAGATAGGAAGGCGAGGAGAGATAGGATTAGAATTTGTGGTTAGCCTTTGGGCTTGGCTAGTCGTGGGTCAAGGTTTGCTTGTGGCGTTTTAGGCTTTTTAGGTGCCTCTTGGTTGACTTCTCTTTTTAGGTGTTTTACGCTTTTAGCTTGTGCCCTTTAGGCTTTAGGCCTCGTTGCTTGTCCCCTTTGCTTACCCTTTTTGCTTTGCCTTAGCTTTAGGCCCTTTGCATTGCTGTCTTTGGTCTTTGCTTGCTTTCTTTCTTGCTTATTTGCGTGTTGTGTCGTTTTTGCTTTTCTGTTTCCTTTTCTCTATATGCTATGATGCTTATATGCTTGTCGTGTCATTTTTACTTTTTCTGTTTCTTTTTCTCTGTATGCTTATTATTATTATTATTTTATTTTTTTTGTTATTTTTATTATTTATTTTATTTTATTTTATTTTTTTCATTATTATTATTATTATTATTATTATTATTATTATTATTATTATTATTATTATTATTATTATTATTATTATTATTATTATCCCATCGTTTTTTCTTTGGGATTCCACTACACACACCAGCCGGAGGTCTTCCTGTAAGCAGTCTCTTTACCTTCAGGTTTATCCTGGGGTAGGGGCAGGATCTGTCTACATCTCACCTCCCCCATACCCCGCCCCAGCGGGATTGGGTATGTTGTTGTTGTAAACTATATAGGCGTTTAGAAATTATAAAACGAAACGTGGAGTCAATATGGAATGTCTGTGAATTGCTAAAGGAAATTGTTGAAAATGAATAGTTATTAACGGAATATATACATTGCATTCATTGCACACGGTTTGATACTACTGTATTTGATATTTGAAACTGAAACAAGTTAATAAGGAAACACATCAACGCATATTTACACACATAAAAACAAACATTATTATCTTTTCTCTCTCAATATACCAAACCATCTTCTCTAGCAACACCATTTGCTCCTCCTCAACAGCCACCACAATCCACCGGAACCAATGCTTTTGCCGCTACCCCCCAACACCACCGGTTCCTAACACCACCTTCAACCCTACCACTGAGACCCCCACACCACCGTCACCATCAGCTTCTCCATGTTTTGATGATTTTTGTAGAGATTATTTTCTTTAGATCTATATATTTTTTTCAAGTTTTGATTATTATTATTTTAGATCTATATATTGCATTTTACAAATCTTTGTTTTTAATTTTTTTTGACAAGTTTGTTTAAGATAATCCATTGTTGCCTCGCCGGAATCTTCTATGTCATCACGGGAATCTGTTGTTGCCTCTGAAAATGAATAAAGTTTGATGCGTAAGTTTGTTCTTATTTATTTATTTTCTTTTTTATATTTTTTTGTAAGTTTCTTTAAATGCTTATTTGTTTTTTTTTTTTTTTTTAATTTAATTAATTTTGTGGTTACTGTATTTTAAATTATTGGTAAAGTTTATATATATCTCAACTTTTGAAGTTTATATATATTTTTCAAGGGATGAAAGTTTTTAATTAATAGATTCATATATTTTTATACATATTTCAATTTCATACTATTCTTGATGATTTTTTTTTCAGATATGTTGCTATCGACGCCGCCTTCTCGGGAATCTGCATTGCACTGATGAAATGTACAGTTCATTTTCAAATTAGTTTGTAAATTTGTTCCTTATTTTTTTTTTAAATTATTATTATTAGTTTGTTAGTTTTGTGTATATTGGCAGAATATAAAAATTTCTGAGTATGTTGATAGTTTGTGTAAATTTTAATGATGTAAATTGTTATATATTTGAGAAATTTGGATGTATAATTTATTTATGACAACCATCATTAAACTTCTATTAAAGCTCAAATTTGACACATTTATGTATACCAGACGAGTATCCGTGCATAGCAACGAGATTTTATAGTGGCATACAGTCATAATGATATTTTGGTTAAGTGTTTTGTGTTTTTGTGTATCCAAAATATCATTATAACTATCTGCCGCTAGAAAATCCCATTGCTATGCACGGGTACTTGTCTAGTATATTAATTAAGTGGTGGTGTATATAACTATAGAAACTTTGAAACTACAAAATCAATAAAAGATGTAATCTTGTCAAACCGTATTTTCCTCCAAAAATAACAAATTCCGCCATTAATAACCTCTAAAAACCTCATATTACCCTAGTTTTAAACCAAATTGAAATTCTAAACTGATCAATCGACTCATAATCACCTCGTGTATCTTTCTATCGGTTTTGTTTTTGTTTTTAAGGTTTTTAGATCATTTCGTTAGGGTTTTGTTTTATCTGTTTTGTCTATGGCATCTAAGCGTAGGTCGTCGTCTCGTAGGGTTAAACTTACTGGTAAATTCGATGATTCAATATGTGAAATGAATAATAAAAAGAATAATCAGAAAAAGGTTGATAAGGAGGCTGAATTAAATGAACTCGGGGAAATTAGGGCTAGGCATGGTGGAATTGGGGATTTTCTAGATAATAGTAATAAGCATGGGATTGATGGAGGATATGTAGGTTATGTTTGGCGCAGAGCTTTTTGGGGCGATGAGCAGTGCGCAATGGGCTTTTTTTATTTTTAGTATTCGTTTGGCAACAGAGCGGTGAGCTTTGCTATTTTTTAGAAAAGCTCATTTTTCCAATGCTTCTTTAAGAAGCTGTGAGCGGTGAGTAGTGAGCTGTGGCTACAAGCTATGTTTGGAAAAAGTAGCTGTGAGCAGTAGCAGGAGTGAGTAGTAGCATTGATCTATGAGCTGTAGCCACAGCTTACTGCTCACCGCTCACAACTTCTTAAAGAAACATTGGAAAAACGAGATTTCCTAAAAATTAGTAAAGCTCACCGCTTTTTTACCAAACGAACACTAAAAATCAAAAAGCTCATTGCTCACCGCTCATCGCCCTACAAAGCTCCAAAAAGCTATGCGCCAAATATAGCCACAACTCACAGCTACTGCTCACAGCTCACTGCTGCTGCTCACAGCTACTTTTGCCAAACATAGCCATAGAGATGATGATGGAGAATAAGGAGAATGAAAATGTAGGAAGTGATAGTGTGAATACAGATGTGCATAGCAACATAAGTAACTTTGTGCCTATTACTGTTAATATTACTACTAGTCTACTACTGATAATAACAATGATGGTTGTTGTAATAATGATATGAATGTCAATACTAATAATTTTAAACATAGTAATGTGAATATTGAGAATAAGGAATTGAAACATAAGTAACTTTGTGCCTATTACTGTTAATATTACTACTAGTCTACTACTGATAATAACAATGATGGTTGTTGTAATAATGATATGAATGTCAATACTAATAATTTTAAACATAGTAATGTGAATATTGAGAATAAGGAATTGAAACCATCTTATGCTAATATTGCTTAGGATCAAGGTAGTTATGAAACAAATGTTGATAATGTGTTGAAAGTTTGGACAACTGAAATTGATGAGAATGGTAATGAAATTGTCATTTTTGATGAAGAATTGATTAAGATTGGAAGTAAGAGGTGAAAATATACCTTATGTGGGTACTTTGTAGGCGTTTACGTATGGTAAGTAAATCGGTTTAGAGATGGGAAGGGAATGGTTTTGTTGTTTGGTTTCCCGTGTTGAACGGTAAGGACCCAATGAGATTGATATAGATCAAGAAGCCCGGGTAACATTTAAACAAGAACCATACTACACTGCTGTAAGGCAGTATTTGCCCAAGTGTGTGAAAACTTGTGTTATGTTGTGTGTTGCTCTCCTTTTATAGAGAGACTTGTAGGGTTTAGAGATAAACCCTTCGGGAGTGATCAACGGCCCGGGTGCCAAGTGTTGATCATCCAAGAGCAGACAAGGAGGACAAATGTCATTCGTCTTTTAGCTCGTAGTGGTGCTTGTTGTGCGTCCCCACTGTGCTATGTCAGATGCTACATTTTAACCGCTAGTAACAATTGGGGAGGAGAGGCTTTGTCCTTATTCAATCAGGCCTGAGAGGTCTTTCCAGGCTCTACGTGTCTGGGATTTAAGTCGGACATTTATTAAGTGTTGATTTGGCCTTGGTGATGGGCTTGATCCAAACGTGTAATTAATAGGCTCGGGCCATTAATATTGATACACTATTAAGTCGGACATTTATAGTATTAGATCATTCACTATTATGTGATATGGACTTTTTTGTACCTGAGTCCCTTCTTTTATGTTGGTTTATAGTTAACGAAGCGAGGTTTACGGGTCTAGGTTTGTGTAGTTTGCAACTTTGTGCCATCAATGTAGATGATCATGAACGTACATAGTGGTAAGAAAATATGCACTCTTACTAGAAGATCATAAACAATACTCCGTATAATGATGGTATTTTCTTATAAGGTGTACATGGTAACCATTTGATATTGGGCATTGATGCTTGTCAAATGGAAAAGTGTAAGATCTGTTTTTGCATTATATATTCTTTTTATTCTCTCAGAATGGAACAAAATATGAATATTACTTTGATAAAATGATTAGAAAAGCAACCTATATATGGATATGGTATACTAACTTTACATCGTATACATGATAAGTCAACTATGCAACTAGCTAGTAACGTTTCCCATAACTTAAAGTTATCCCAAAGTAACATGTTCTTTGACTTCTTGTAGTTTTGATACTTTTTAATCCACACATATACTTAAAAAAAACAATATAGTTCATGAATAGTTGACTTTCATATGCAACTAATATCCTATGAGTTTGATAAACAACCAATACCAGTAAGGCCGTCTCTGAGTCGGGCGAAAACAAAAAGGAGTCTCTCAAAAATCAATGCTAAATAGAAAGCATAAAAGTTTTATTAGATATATTACAAACTAGCTATCTCTTATATAATAAGAGATTTCCAGAAAGAATTTTAAAAAAAGTGTTGAAGCAATTAAAATTAGATCAGTGAGAGAGCTTGATTTTGATGTAGACGTGATAGAACATTCATATGACTAATAAAAGTCAAAATTAGCTTCAGTTTGATCAAACTTATCTAAATTTAATTAACAAATAGATATCTATACTATATATAGGCTATGTTTGGCAAAAGTAGCTGTGAGCAGTAGCATTGAGCAGGAGCAGCGAGCAGTAGCTGTGAGCTGTGAGCAGTAGCCAAAAAAGCTCACAGCTTCATAAAGAAGCATTGGGAAAATGAGCTTTCCTAAAAAATAGCAAAGCCCACAGCTCTCATGCCAAACAAACATCAAAAATAAAAAAGCTCATTATCACCGCTCATTACCCAAAAAAGCTCCAAAAAAGCTCCGCGCCAAACATAGCCATAATGTAGGAATGAATCTCTCTCCTCTTAGTCTTAAAATTTAGGGGTAATTGCATATATACCCACTAAAACTTGCATATTTGCATATTTTCCCAAAACATGCTTAAACATCATTGTACATTATGCATTTAAAACTTGTATTTTGACTAAAATGCAAATATGCAAGTTTCAGTGTGTATATATGCAATTCCCCCTAAAATTAAGACTTACAAGTCATAATGCTTATTGTATAATACACAAAGCACTATTAATGATCTTTCTCATCAATCTTAATTTTAAGACATACAAGTCTTAAAGCTTAATGTACAAAATACAAAACACTATTAATGCGGTCAAGATATTTAATGTAGTCAATTAATTAACGGGCCAATAAATACAATTAATGTCGTTATTAAAACACCCCTTATACAAGAAATACAAATTATCAAGCATATTGTACAACCATCTTAAACACAATTCCTGCATTAAATGTCACTAATACAAATAATAAAACACCTTATATAAATATTCAAGCCCGAACAGACACGGGCCAAACAGGCACAAGCCCGAATGGGCACGGGACAAACGAGTTAATGTTATACAAATCGTTTTAAAAAAGACCCAAAAAGAAGGAATAAATTCCTTAAGCGTAACACCCCAGTTAAATATAATATATGTTTTTCTTTAAAAAAGATTGTAATGTTCTACAATTGAGAGAAATTATGTATCTGTTAGTGCCATTTAACTTTTCAATAGGCAATACATGCCCATTTAAAAAAAAGCGAGGGAAAAATATGCCCACATCGTTTACAAATTAGCCCATTATTTTTCTTATTTTGTGCACAAATTGCCACCTCTAATAATTATTATCACAATTGTATAATTAAAAACATTGTCATTAGTACGTCACATGCAATTCTTGATATCAATAAATTTATTATAAAAAAAATAATATACTAAAATACATGATTTACCAAAAATAATTATTTCATGGTACCCGCCGCCGCAACGCGCGGGTACCCTGCTAGTGTATAAAAAATGTGTCGATTATGGGAAAAAAATGAGAGGTAGTTAATAAATCTTTATTTGTTAAATTCTAAATAAATTATATGAATTTAAGTAAATTATATGGTTTTTTTTTCCGGGTCTCATCTCCATTAATCTGCTTGATTGAGGAGCTGGGATGCGTTCCTGTTGTAATAGTTTCGTTCGTATTCGTAATAAATTTCCTGTTGCCTTTCAAAAATTTCAAAAAAAAAGAAATTAATTTGGAACCTCTTAATATTTATACCATACCTTATATTTTATAAAAAAATAAAATAAAAAATACAACGTATATGTTGTTGTTATTTATATATTATTATTAAGTATATATTAATTAATCTAACACGGAATTATAAATATCAAAATGTAAACACGAGAGATTGTGATGTATAATTGAATCCACGAGATTATAAAGGGGCATTACGTGCTATGTCAGTTAAATAAATACTTGAGATTGTACATATAACAATGACACATATTTAAAGGGTTATTACGTGCTAGTCAATTAAACTTAATAGTTAAATCAAGCAACATCAAACTAAACACCATGCTAGTTACACATAGTCAAATCCTTCGTGCAAAATACAAAATATTAATCGATATGAAAAACTTGTGTTGAAACCCGTGCGTGCACAGATACTATAACTATATAAGTATGAAAGATTTAATATAATGTTATAGAAAAATCTTAGATTTTACAAAATCATGGATTTATAAATTGTCATAATATTTAACTTTAAAACAAAGTTATTAAAATATTATTATCCTTTATGCTATCTGCCCAAAACCCGTACATAAACGGATTCTAAAACTAGTATCTTTTAACGCAAAATCTATAATCTATAATGAATAGCTTTTTAGTCAATTTGCTAAATAAAAAGTAAACCCTATGAAAATGTAACAAAACCTATTCAAATAATTAACAATTAAAATTAGTTTTGATGACAAAGAAAGTTGTAACAAAACATACAATCAATAGCTTTTTAGTTAATTTGCTCCAAAATAAAAAGTAAGCCCTATAAAAATGTAACAAAACCTATTCAAATAATTAACAATTAAAATTAGTTGTGATGACAAAGTAAGTTGTACTCTTTTATTACACCTCTTTAATTGTATTGTTTTTTTTGTCTAATGTCTTAGTTTACAAAATCAAAAGCAAAATTATAAAAAGGATCATTGCATGAAAAGAACGAAAGAAATGATGAGATGATAAAATGGTTGAGCTATCAACAATCATACTATCATAGTGACTAAGGTGTTTTTCTTTTATGGACCACCTAATACTTAATTTGCATCAAATTAGCCTACCTATGAAAGTAGGCCGAGTCATTATCACGTATGATTAGCAAAATGAACCATCATCTTCAGTACGTTGCTATTTTATGACATTAAAAATTGAGTCACACTCAAGACCTTTAGCTTTCACAAGTTTTCAATATAGAATAGATACACATTACATACACTAAAATGCATAAGCAATGCTTACTTTACTATATATTGGGTTTACAAATGAGAAAACCAGAAAATAAACATGTAAACAGAGTTAGTATCTATGGCGGAAAACCAAAAACACTTCAAGCATGATCGCCTGATATGTATGGCTTTTGTTAACATGTTTGGGTGTAGGATGCTTCAAAAACTAATATGAATTGTATTAGCATTGCAGATCATTGGCATATGCATCGAGCCATCGAGAAGTTCATTATCTGATGCTAAAGTTACCTTATATAACTTGCCATTGTTATTGGCCGCTAAAGCGTGGAAACTACTTGATACTAGGAATTGTGTGGACGATTTGGCCTTCGTCCTTGCTCCGAGAGCTTTCTCAGAATGTTGAGGATGGCAGGAATAAGCTTGGTGGATAACGAGAGCATTCCTGTAAGCTGGAGACGCATAAGAAAACAAAAATCAGATGGAAACAAGTGATATTAGTGACTTTCTAGCATGTAGAGGCTGAAAAATAGGTGCGTGTCTAACGGGTAAAAAATGAGTACATGTCAAAACAGGTCGGTCTGAGCCAAAACAATTTTTAAAATTAACTGGCGAGTCAGATATGATTATATAAGCATGGAATTAGTTCAATATATCGTTTCAAAAATGATGTTTTTTTTAAATAAGATGATTTTTGACCCGTTTGACACGTGCAAATAAATCCGTCAAATTGCCACCTCTACTAGCCAGTGAAAGATATTCGTTAACACTCACAAAGCCATGTTGGAATGCAGAAGCTATGTCTAGTTGAACCCACAAAGCTTTCATAAGCAAATAACTGACAAAAATCACAACAAGATACAGTGGATTCCTGCAAATTAAGAATTAGAAGTTAGTCAAGAGGCAATCAAGATATCGATTTGATATTCTGAAGCCGAAAAGAACCTTAAAAGAGTCATGAATTCATCGAATCCTAGGACAAACAAGGCAACAATAGCCCATGGAGGTGGTAACCAGTTACTGCTTCGCTTGTTAGCTTCCTGAAATTCATATCACAAAATGCACGTCAACTAAAGAATTGTAACATCAAATATGAACTTGTCGTGTAAGCTAACACAACGCAAGATCAATTATTATATTATTTAAGATCAAATAATTAGCTTTATAGTGTCTTATTATTTGATTGTTAAATAAAAATAACAGTTTACCCTTTCTATCAACCTGTTTTGAGACACTCTTACAACCATTTCCCAGAACGTCCATCGACTTTTCACAAAAAAAGTCATTTATCTATTAATTCCATTAATAATAAGAACTTGATAAACACTCTAAACATATAATTATCTGATTATTACAATTTCAAAAGGCAAAAACCACCCCAAGCACTCTTACATCCCGCTTTATTATAGCTAACCATCTAATTCTGATAATCTATTATCACATAATTACTTCCAAAATGCATATCGAGACACCCATATGAGCCTAATGTAGTTGTTTTTAAAATTGGAAATATAATATTAGGAAGAATGATAAAGAAACATGCCTGAGCAGCTATAGCTTGAGTGACCGTGTACTCGGTCTCTCTCTGAAATTGGCTCCACAAAGATTTGCACTGAACCGGAGTAATCAACGTCCTTGATGCTGGGACCTATATTTTAAAAGATAAAATTTGCCAATATATGTAGCAAAAGAACCATAGGAATAAATAGTTAAAAACATAACAACTTGGAATAACTAGTTTTACACTTTTACTAATGTGTCGCATTTTAGTCATTCTGTTCCAAAAAATCGGATTTCAAGAAGATAATTTTTATATGAAAACGTTAACTTTACGTACATAATCCAAACCAAATCATTTATCCACAAGAAAACACAAAATACCTTTTCCCATGTACTTGAGGCCAATGGATCATTTGACGTGGAGCTCTTAACAGCAACTTTAGTGGGATCCAATAGAGTTATGACTAGTGTATCCGCAATCCTATCAGCATCTCCATCCAAACGAATTGCAGCCAGCACAGATAGCAGTTTTAGTGACTGAAATATGTGTAAGTTAGTGAATAAGAACATATGAAATATTAATCCGTACATTAGTTAACATATGACGCGTAGATACTTACAGAAGCACGAGCTGTTTTAGTAATTTCTCGGATATCTTCCTTTCCAGTCCAAACCCGAGGCATTTGATCACTGTCATGATTAAATATGCTTGTAAACCTGGGCAGAAGTAAATGGGTTAGAACTGCCACCTCTACAACTAACATAACAATAATATGCGTCATACTAAAAACAACACATCACCTCTCTTTCATGAGATATACAACTCTGCCGGCTTCTTCTTTAGCCTTCTTTTCGACTACTTCTCTGGCATAATTTTCCAATTTTGAAAGGAACTCCTTTGTGGCGTCTTCTTTGAGTTCAAAGCCGGAAAGTGCAGTGGAACATTCAGAGACTGTAATTTGAGTCTCGCGTTTAAATAGTTTTCTTATGGCAGGCCAAGTATCTTCATTAGTAGCTTGTAAAAGAGCTTCCACCGGTCCATGTAATGCCTCATTTAGTTTCGACTGCACAAATATTCATGATATTTCATTAAGAAGACATAAATGATGAAATGGAAGGAAGTACTGCAAAAAAAGCTTATGGGTTAAACAGTCAAAAAGTTAAGGATTGACTGGTATTCACCATTTTAACCCTTTTTATACACGTTTACTTCTCACAATAAGATTAAAAGTCAAAAAGGTCAAAATTTCATGCTACATTACCTCATAAAGTGTAGAAAGATCGGATAGCTTCGAATTTTGAACACCATCGATATGTGCATCAAGATCACGTGAAAGCTTTTCCCTGTCTTTAGATGAGTTCCACTCAACTTGTTTGATCATGGCACCTGTAGATTTCAATAGAAAATACATATGATAATAGTGCTATTGTAATAGTTATTTAGAAGTTTAACTTCACTTATTCCTGATCTACAATAGTAAAAAGTTACAGATTAACAAATTATGAATCATGAGTAATTGGATCTAGATAGCCACTTTTAGCAAACTTCATTAACAACAAGTTGGAAATGTACCTTCACATTGTACATCAAATAGTTTCATGATTGACGTCTTGCAATTACGAGCAGCTAAAGCAAACCCCTGTCCTTCACTCAAAGCACTTTCAAATGCTTTATTGAATTTTTCCACTGTCTCCGACCTTATGTGTTCCAGTGTTGTTTTGTAAGCCGGATGAACAAGCTAAACAAAAAACATAAAAAACAAAAAGCAATGACAACGTTATATTTCACAAAAATCCCAACTATATAACAGTTCCAGCTATCCAAGAAGATCTATACAAGAAAGAAATTATTGAAAATAATATATTTGCAAACAGTCACACTGAAACATTACTTGCAACAGTTTTTCTTCCATCTGTTTTCGCTTTGCTGTCCTAACACCTTCTTCAAAAAATGATGTCTCATTGTCATAGCTGCAAAAGAAATTATTAATAAATAGATACGTTAAGCAAACAAATATCTTGAATTTGTGTTTAAGATAATGGAGATGTATAAATAAGTCATTTCCGTCCAGAATTTAGAATTTGGAAGTTTTTGCCCCAAAATTAGACCCGTTCTTTTAAAGGGGACTTTTCTTGTAACTTAGGAATTATCCATTAATAATAAGAATTTTCTCATCTTGCTTCCGTTATGCGTTATATGTTTTGTACTTGACTTTATAATCATTTTCTCAAAAAACACTAGAAATGCTTGAACATATGCTGGTATGTGTCCATTACCCTGAAAAGCAAGTTTCGAGCATTGAACTAAGCTTCTTTCCAAAATCTGGAACCAAATGAGACTTCACGTCATCCTCGAGTTCACACCATTCCTGTATATCCCATAGAAAAATTAGTACAATCATGCAAAGGAATGAAATAATTGTGACTAATATCAAGAGAACTCTGAACCTTGTTTGTAATAAAGGCAGCGCATTTCTCATTCGCGATTTCTTCACAACGCACAGTGGCCACCATCACCTGCAGAAGCATGAAAAGAAAATGAATTATGAAGTGCTCACCAGAACCATAATAACATGCATGAATTATAGTACCTTGTGAGCAGGCAGGTCAAGGTCTCGGTTTTCCTTAATAACTTTCCAAATCTGTTCCGCACTAAAAGAAAAACCGGAAGCAGGAACAACTCCCTGCCTATCGCCTGCAAGCCCTCCAGGTGCAATAGAATGGTAAAATCGTTGCCTCAAGTAGCCAGCCTTACATATAACAAAAACGTATATAAATAAAATGTGAGTTAAATACTGTAAATGTGGAAGCAAAACAAAACATTCAACCTATTCACGAGCCCTAAACTTATAAAGTCAGGTCGGGTTGACCAAAAAAAGTTACGAGTGCCTCATAAAATATCATACAAAAAAACTTGTAATCTACCTGCTCTTTAAATTGTTCTTCCTTCTCTTCGTAACTAGAAAGAGCAACAACTTCAATCTGGTCAATTCATCAGTTAATAATATTAGATACAGTAATTAGATTGCAAGAAATTATTGGTAGTATTTAATAAGAAAAATGTGTTCATTGTCTTACATTAAAAAATGTACTCAATGGTGTTTCTTTGTGGGCTTCAGGTTTAGGAACAGAATCCCATATCTGCGTTCAAAAAAAGGATTTTCATAATCGACAACAATGAGACTTATGTTTTTAGGCAAAAGAGTATACTATGAACAGGAATGAGTTAAACAAATCTTGCCTTCTGAATATCTTCTCTCAAGACAGGCTCTAAATTTTCCAGTGGCGTCTTAATGGAAACAAAGAAAAAAAAAAGGAATTAACAGATGTATATATCGAATGGAGATGCAAGATGAGCGGGTCGGGGGATTGGATAACGAGTCAGAATGGGTTTGGGTCAAAATGGGTCATTTAGTACTAGTCGCAAACGGATCCCACTAATCCTTTTGTCCATTCTTCTATAGAATTTAGACATATTTAATGTGTTTTTTTTACAGTAGTAGTATAAAATTTTCACTGATGATTATTTCAATAGTTGTGTGCTCTAAAAATAGACTCTCAGCGAATCTTGACCGGTTTTTTGTAGCTAAAAATGATTATTCGACCCAATTGAGACAAAAGACCCTAAATTATTGCCACATCTAATATGGATAGATATACAAGACTTACTCTTGTTTTATCACGTATAACAAAGATCAACGTTGTTTTTCGTGGACTAAATAATCTCATCATGACCTGAAAAATAGAAACAGTAATAATTTATTGTACATTTTCAATCAAATATAAGAACAACCTAAATAATAAAGTTCATACCTGAAATACAGTTTTCAGTAGTGGCTTATTCGCAGCATGCTCACGCCCAATATCATGGCACCACCTGCACAACACAAATTTTCATAGATAAAAATAATTTATTTACAGGACTGGTTAAAGACATATACAACTGTATATCCAAAATGTTACACACTTACATGTTTATAAGCACTATGTCCGAAACAGCAAGTGCAAAAAGTGCACTTTGTTTTTCAAATGCTGTATCGTCCTGAAACATGCAAAAGTATACTGAGCTGCAAGCCGTAATAAGCTATCTGTTTCACTTTCTACTAACACTAATTCAAAATTGTTAAATGGAAACTATTTATATATGAACAACAAAAACAGAATAATTATTGACTTGCAAAGGGAAAGTTTTCATTATAAAACCTCTCCTCGTTCTCTTCCATCAGTACCCTCGAGATCCATTACAATGGTGCAAGGTTCGATACCAGCACATCTAGCCATCCATATACCTTTGGTTGTCTGTGACCTGATACAAACCTAGTGCTTCAGTTTGCTAAGCTAGGTCAGTAAACACAAAACTAAGGAGGCGTTTGGGATTGTCTTTTGGTTTTTAAAAATACGTTATCTTGAATAAGCAGTTGCAAACTGCTAATTAACAACAGTTTATTACACTCATAGGAGATAAGCAGTTTGCAGTCTCAAATACTCTCAGAACTGCTTATCTGCTGTAGCAAAATGCAATAAGCAGATTAGCAGTTTAATTAAGCAATACAAACACCCCCTAAATGAACAAAATAGATACTTGCCTTCCCTTAAATGCATCCATTTCCTTGAAGTTGGTATGAAACAAATGATTTAGAAGCGTGCTCTTCCCTGTACGAAACATATGAGCATCGCTGATTGAACGGAAACAAATAAAACAGTATGATTTATGTAATGTATTGTGTAATGTGACTTCCACTCATGGAGATAGGAATCCATACCGCTACTTTGTGGGCCCATGATAGAGACAACGGCATAAGAAAGACCACATTCACTGAGTTTTACTTCCTTTATGAATGCATCAAGTCCCGTTGCATTGAAAATTCCATCTCCATCTATGAGATGAGTGGAGCAACAGTCTGCAGGTTCGCCTATAAAGAACAAAATGTGAAAATATAACATGATTAACTGTACATTGTAAAAATATCAACTTTTATATGCTTTGCTATTCAATATCGTATTCTATAACTACCAACATTTCATTGTTGATCCAAACATATAAAGGGAAAGGCTCGTCCATACAGAGACCTAACATTACTCGCTAGGCTTGTAATAAGTATTAAGACTTCTAAGGACAGTATGATCTTCATTTCTTTGTCGCATCCTGATTTTTTGTTCTCATATTATAATCCTTATTGCTCCCAATTACTACAAGAAAACAAAAAAACAAAACCTCTAGGAAATATCAATTAAACAATTACATAATCCTCAAATGTGATCATTCTATTCGTCGAAAGATCAAAATGGAAGTGAACTCCTTCGGTTTTTCATCATTCAACATTGTATTCCTGTTCTTCTTAAGATAAGATGACTTTGCATAATATCACATTATATAGGGCCGAGCTAGTAGGGTGGCACGAGTGTGCTCAGCCGTTCCCAATGCTCAACAGATTGTCTATACATGATCTAAAGTTATGATTTATGAAGATAATAATTCTAATTCACGGGTGATATATCTGGAGGTCACGCAACATACTATCCAACTATTTTTATTGGTGTCACCAGTATATTGATCTCTTAAACATCTTCATATGGTTTCATTTATATCAAATCCGTCAAAAACATGTTAGAATGACCAAAATGCATTCAAATTTGTGGAAAGGCGACTTTTTACCAGGGACGGACCCACATGGGAGCCGGACCCACTTGGAGCCGGATGTGGCACAGGCCACACCCACTTTTAAGTCACGAAGTGTAAATTTTTTTATAAAATATGTCTTTTCTGTGCTCATGCAACTCCCAATTTTACCTAATAAATTGTTTATCAGACAACTTTAGTACTTATGGTCATTAAAAAAAAAATTGTGCAACACCCTCTCAAAAATCCTTGATCCGTCCGACCGTCCCTGCTTTTTACCTGGGTTGAGTTACGTGATTTACAAAGTAGTTTCAATATATTGAGGCCAAAATGAATGCAGTTAAATAGCTGTGTTGCCAACCAATTTAAACGTCGAATAATATGCAATTATTTTCAACTAATTTATGGCATTGATATATGCAATTATTTTCAAGTGGTTTGCACCTAATATGTGTTGCCTGAATTTCTAACAAAAAGATGTGGTTATACAATCTAAACGTCGAATAACAAACATTAAAAATCACATTTCAACCTAGCCGAAAACGAGAACATTATATTTTCTAACCATGCAAAATTTATTCTCAAATGAATCTCATTACATGCATCATATTAGAAATGAAATGAGCTTGAGAAAATGATTGGCATTACCCATTGAAACGAATTGAAGAATCAGATATCGTTTCTTAGATTGATTGGGATAATTGATATGAATTACGGGAAATTATCTTTCGGAAGATTGTGTTCGTAAAAGATTGTAGCGTTCATCGAGTAGAATGTTGATAAAATGAAAGGAGAAAACTTTTTCAGAATTTTAGAGGTCGGTAAATATTGGAAATAGTTAATTGTGTATGATAGCCTATCATCGGTCCATGTCCATAAGATTGTACATGACGTAAATTCGATCTTATAATTAGGTGTAATAATTATAATTTATAATAATAAATTATCATACTATTTACTATTTTATAAAGCCTCAAGAAATACCTAAAATTAAGCATTGCAAGTTCTTAAGCTAGAAGTACAACTAATTAAAACACATTTTCTAACATTAAATACAATTACAAGTTCTTAAGCTAAAAATACAACTAACTAAAACACATTTTCTAACATTAAATACAATATTTAAATAGAAATACTTAAAATTCGACATTACAAAATTTTAAGCTAAAAGTACAACTAATTAAAATACATTTACTAACATTAATAAATTGGTCAATAAATACAATTAATGCCGTTATAAAACACCCCTTATGTAAGAAATATAAATTATCAAGCATATTGTACAACCAACTTAAACACAATTCTTACATTAAATGTCACTAATACAAGTAATAAAGCACATTATACAAATATTCAAGCCCGAACGAGCAACGGGTCAAATGGGCTCGAGCCTGAATGGGCACGGGCCAAACGGGCTCGATCCCGAACGAGCACGGGCCAACGGGCTCGAGCCCGAAAGGTTTATAACTCTTAGGGGGTGCTTGGTAAGGGGGTAGGGAATGGGTAAGAAATTCAAAAGGGTCCACCTTACTCAAATTAGGTGCTTGGTTAGGGGTGTGCAAAGGTATTGATTACCCCGTAGTGGGTAATCAACATTATAGAGTAAATTGAGGGGTAAGGTATTGATTACCCACCTCACTCAATCCTATGCATTCCATTTTCCTTTCCCTTTACCTTTCCCACTTTGAACCAAGCGGACCCTTAGCTATCATTTTTTCCTTTTGATGTCGTTAACATTTATTTTAGGGTATCCACCGCTGCAACGCGCGGACACCCTACTAGTTTCTTTTAAACACTTTATGAAATATACTTAATGTAAGAAATAGTTGTGATCACTCGGAGTAGGTGTGAATATGGGTGGTGTCACAATTCAAAAAGGGTGTGGTGATGTGCTTTCTAGCTAGGTTCCGATTCGCCATTGATCGGTCTCAAGGGTGACCTTAGAAGTGAACATGTCGCTTAAATTTTGAAAAGTAACAACACTCTCACAATTCTCAAAGAGGCATGCCCTTATTTCATGAGATATTTAACAAGACTCGAAAAGGCTTTGCCTAAATTTAAATTTAAGAACACATCAAATTTACCATACAACTTATTCAAATATCATCTTACAAACTTACAGGCATTCAACTATCAAACTATATTCATGTGCATTGTACTTGAAGCCGAAAGATCTTCACTTGACTCTCCTGTAGATGATGTTTTTTTTTTTTTTTTTTTTTTTTTTTTTTTTTTTTTTTTTTTAAACTATGGTTTAGGTCTTTGGATGACTAATATACGTTGTTTAGGCCTATTATTGGACAAACTTACACATGGTAAAGCTTGTCAGCTTCTCTTCTAGAGATTGGTATGATCACTTTAGGTTTGTTCACCAAAAAGTGCGAGCTTATAACCTCTCACACTATGATAGTCACAATCCTCTTTACCAACTCGGCCACCCCTGACAATTATAGCGCATTTATCTTTAACTATGATATAATCTTTACTAGCAGAAAATCTTAATCATCCAATATCTCATATCAATCACATATTAATCTTGTGCTGTGTGCACACATCATATTAGCATGCCTTCATTTATTTTATTTATTTTTATTTTTACTTTCTAAAAAAATAATAATAAATAAATAAATCCTTATCTATATTAGTTAGTTGGCATTCAGAAGAAAAAAAAGCCAAGCTCTTTCTCAAAACTTGTTTCAGCGCTCACCAATCTTTGCTAGTTATGACATCGAAGCGAGTTCCTTATGCTTTAGCATGTATCTTTTTTCAATGTTACCTGTATTTATATGTATGCTATGGTTCACGTCTAGACCTTTTCTAAACATCAAGCAACAGCTTTTGTTTACTTTATCGATAAATATAAACCATTCTTCACAGGGTAGCGGCTTATTTTATTACTCAAAAGTCAAAACCGAAACATACTAAGCGAGTATCAGACATACATACAGGTACTTGAAATAATCAGTTTCCCTCGGTTCATATGATAGTTAACCGCTTAAGATATTAAATTGCGTTGAATCGAATCAACAATAACATAATCTAAAACGTTTAGCCCGTAGCCCGTGCCCGCCTGGCCCGCCCGTTTTGCCACCTCTATGTAAAACTATACATGTATATACGCGGTTTTATTCATGTGACTACAATTATTTTAATATAAAAAATGAAAATTGTCAATGATAAACTAGGTTTTTCGGTTTTGATATTTTCAGGTTCAAGTTCTTCGATTATCGATTTCTCCTGTTTCAAATCAAACATATCAGTTCATTTTCTCGATTTCTCGGTTTCTTTAAACTATGGTGGCAATCGAGTCGTGTTCGTGTTGACCTATTCGGGTTGGCGGGTTGAAATAACCTCTACCCAAACACGGCCATTTATTAATCGTATTAAGAAGCTCAACTCTAACCCAGACATGTATAACACGTGTAACCCGTTTAACCTGTTTAAGTAAATAGGTTAAATAGTAAATAAGGTTGATGATTTGTTGATTTAACTAGTTTAAATGCAAAAATGATATAAGGATCTAAAATATGATAGAAATAACATACAAATAACTACATAACAATTTCAATAATATATGAGTTAGCGTCAATTTCAATAATATCTGAGTTATAATTGTAATTCACTCATATTACATAAGTACATAACAAAATACATTTAATCACTATCCAACATTAAAACCAAGATATATATTTTATTTTTAGATGCTTATATACTTAAACGGGTTCACGTGTTGACCTGTTTAACACTTACTCAGCCCAAACACGACCCTTTTATTAAACGGGTTAACATATTTTTGACCAAAACCTGTTTATCCTCAAGCAAAACCTTTTTAACTTGTGTCGAGTTCATGTCAAAAATTGCCACTCTACTCTAAACCCTATGTTCTGTAAGAAGATATACACAATTAAGCAATTAATGATTTGATATTCTCAAAATTAATATTTGTTTAGAAAAAGTTAAATGTTTTAATCTTTTGGTTTACCCAAATCACATTTATTATCCTTATTCGATTTTAATTACATAAATAATCCTTAATTTTTCAAACTATTTACGTTGATAAACCTATTTTGAAAAATAGAGACTATCCATATAATAAAAATAAGGATTAACCGTGTAATAATAACTTATGAGTATAAATTATTATACCAGTGATTGATTACTATGGAGTATTTTTCAAATTAGATACTACTCATATAACTAGTTTGAAAATTAGTTATCACTAGTGTAACTAAAATTGAATAAAAACGACAAGTGTTATTTTAAGTAAATCCCGACAATATAAAGCACGACACATTTTCTGTATCTCCTCCGTCGGTAAGGTAAACAACTTAGCCGTGGGGTCTTTTATATCTTCCAAAAAGAAAAAATAAGTTGATTGCTTGCTTTTGTATCTTCCAAAAAGAAAAAAGATCTAAAAAGTGTTCCTTCCTGATTTCAAAAGAAAGTACCGGGGTTCTAGACTTCTAGTATTATTTCTAATATAAATATAAAGTTAAAAAAATAAATGGACGGTTTTGAAATATAATTTAACTTACCAAACCCATTTACCAAGGTAAAAAAACAAAAATTAAATAAAAATAAATAAAAAAAAAGCCTCCCCAGAGCCAAAACCACTAAACCCACACCACAAACGCTTCACCAACTTGTACATCCAATACAAAACATCCCTTACATCTCACGCAAACACGCACCAATTGTACATGTTTCTTCTTCACTTCTTTCAACCGTTATTCATACAATACAAACACACACACCACTCACTCACAACGTGTCCACTTCCCTCATTCTCACTTTCTCTCTCTAAAACACACACACACCTTTCTCTCTCTAAAAACATACTTTCAAACTGTAGAACTAACAACTGCTGCTGCTGTAAAGTTGACGGAATATTCGTTAGATCTGAATCACGTGACAACCACGTGACTGAGATGAATGAAACTCAAGTGCTGCCGGTGAAGAATCAGGCTGGTGGTGAAACTTCTGTTAAGTTTGAGATAGTTAACGGTGGAGACGGTGATGTTGCTGTTAACGGAGGTCCAGTAGTTAACGGCGTTACTGATACTTCAGGTGTGATTCTCTTTTATATATATTTATATATATATAGTTGTTGCCTTAGTTTATATATTTGATATTTTGATTCTGTTAGTAAATGTTAAACTTCAGTTTACTGTATGTTTATTATTTCGTATAGATAATCGGAAATAGATAATCGGAATTGTTTCGGTTTTAGTTGATACTAGAACGGTACTGCGCAATGCGGCGGCGGATACCGTGTGATTATATTTTGCGTTATTTGATTACACGTTTAGTTGTCTTCATGCTGTATAAGTAGAGATATTAGAGATGGTTAAGCAGCCAAATAATTTTAGTTTGAACAACCAACCGCTTCCTAACAAACTTCCTAACAAACTTGCTGCTTCCTAACAAATTAATTTTGAAATCTTTCCATAATAAGCAAAAAAAAAGGTCTGAATTTTGAGCCTTTCTAATTATAGAATAGTCTCAAATGCATTATAATGTAGTATAGATGTGATATTAATTGATAATTTGATTCTGTTAGTAAATGTTAAAGTTTAATTCGATATATTTTTGTATTTTTATAGTAAATAATGTGATATTAATTGAACCTTCTCAGCTGTAGTTTTGGTTTATTAATTCGTATAGATAATCGGAACTGTTTAGTCAATATTTGATAAATGCAGTTTAATGTAATTCGATAAATATATTCGGAGTTTGGATGCGCGTGTATATGTTGTAAATAATGTGATGTTGATTGAAGACTTGAAGTCTCTAGTATAATAAATGAAAGTGAGCAGTGAGAGCAGAAAGTAGTTGAAGCCTAAGGTGCATAGGGCGTTTATCATCGATATTGATGATTATTAATAAGCTGAACATTTGCTTAGGACTAGAAACAGCTTTTTGTTGATCAATGAGCTGTGTAGACGGCTAATTGTTAGTTGAAATGGAGATTGTAATGAGGCGTTGTTTCTGATTTAAATTGATTTTTAGTTTGTATAGAAAATCGGAACTAGTGTGCGCATGTGCTGTTTAATGTAATTCGCTATATTTTCGGAGTTCAGACGCTCTTATATATATTGTAAATAATGTGATTCCGATTGAAGATACTAGGCCTAGAGATACTGTAGTTTTTTAGTTTTAGGTTCTTGCAAAGTGAAATATACATGTGACCGCATATTGTTAGTTGAGGTTGATAATGTTAGTTTTGGTCCACAAGCTGACTTAGGAATTTGATTATATATCTACACCTGCGAATGCTGTGCACTTATTACGGACACGGAGTAGTTTGCTTGGGAGGTGTTAGCACATGAGAAGGTGGATACACTAGAATGTGGAATACGAATTAGAATAAATGAAAATGAGTTGCTAGAGCAGAAAGTTGATGAATCTTAAGCTGCATAGTTTTCTGTTGATCAATGAGCTGTGCGGACGGCTAATAATGAGTTGAAATGGAGATTGCAATCTTTGGATGAATAGTCGTATCACTTGTGTTGTAGTTCTTATCATTACTGTTTTTCATTGATGAAATGTATCACAGCATGTTCCGATCTTTGAGATACACTGACACAGAGATTGTTACTGCAAAATTTTGGTCTGTTGATGGTCTTAATATGAGTTGCCATGGTTTGGCATCGAATTTCTCTTTTGATTCATAATAAGGAGTATATAATTGTTCTTTGCTTTACTAAAATCATGAATGTAAGGAGACAATATTGCAACAAGTTTCTTTGATCTCATTTTGGTTATAATCTGTTGTGCAGATGGCGAGAGCTTACCTAAATTGCCTGAGTTAACATCCGAAATATCAAGTTCTAATAAGTTAGAGTCACCTTCCAATCCACCTAAATTGCGTAAATTAGCATCAGATATATCAAATTCTGGAAAGGCAGATTCACCTTCCAGCCCACATAGGCTTGAGAAATCTAAAACGGAAAAGCCGAAACGTACCAATATACTCGTGGAAGAGGCTTCTCAAATATTTGATCAAAGTATATCTGTTCAACGGAAGGTACGTTGCTTTCTCTCACACAGACAGACTATATGTTTATGTATTTGTGTGGACTCCTTAGGACGAATCCATATTAGATGGAAGGTTGAAATAGAATTAAACCGTAATTACTTGCTTGCTCCTCTGATGCCTTAAATGTGTGATTTCGAAACTTTGCTCAAAAAAACTGGAAATGGAGCAACAGCACAAACGTTGTTTTCCTTTTCAGTTTTATTTTTCTTCGTTCAGCATACTGTGATAACATCCATTCCTCCACGAGCATGGGATGAGTGTACTTATTTGCTTCTCTTTAAGGGTGCTAAATCTAGCAAAGCTTTCAATTCTCTCGGGACCCTTACCTGCTTTATAAATAACTGGTCATTTAGGGGCCTAAGTTGGTGACTCAGACCGTTCTCAATACTGTCTTTATGTCTTTTGTTAGCATGCCACTATTAGTGTCAACGTTTAGTGTTTTTTCATGCCAATGCATTAAGATACAATATTTTCTCGACTTCTCGTATAATTTGCATTTAGACGTGTGTTTTTGATATGTCATTTGTGAACATAAACATTTATCTGTTAACATACAATAATAATTATGGAATTGCATGGTAAATGAGTCCAGGGGTGTTTTTAAGCATCAGACAGTGCTAGCGTAATGGATTTAATAAAATGTAGTACTGTACCTTGTTAGAGAATTTTTGGGAGTTTCACCGTGTATTTTCTTTTTTGTATACAGTACTTCCTATAGATTCTTACATGCGGTTCTTGATAATATTTGTTTGATGTAGCTGCTTGATCTTCTACACGGGCATGTCTGTGATATCTATTGAACATTTAAACCATTGCAGCTCAAATTGTTGAACAGAATTGCTACTGTAAAAGATGACGGAACGGTAGAATTCGATATACCTGCAAATGTTGAGCCTCATGCTTATGGACCTGGAGCTGACATAGCTCAAAATGCTTGCAATGAAGATCCTGTTGACCCAACCGAACCTCAATATTTTCCACCACTGCAGATAGTAATGCTTATTGTTGGAACTCGTGGTGATGTGCAACCATTTGTCGCAATTGCGAAGCGTTTGCAGGTCCCTTAATTTTTGTATATCAACCATCTTCTAATCAACTGTTTATGTTATCTGTGAAATGAGTTTTTTAATAGTTTACTGAATGCGAGTGATGTCTTATACATGATTAATGTTTTCAGGAATATGGCCATCGTGTTAGACTGGCTACCCATTCAAACTTTAAGGAATTTGTCCTGACTGCTGGATTGGAATTCTATCCTCTTGGCGGAGATCCCAAAGTTCTTGCAGAATGTACGTTGTTGCTACTTTTTTATAAAATATATATAAGTACAGTGTTTGGAATTTTGGATGATACGATCAATAATTCATTTATCTATGTGCTGCATAATGAGATGGTTAATTTTAGGGGACAATCTTATGTAGTGAGCAGTCACAGATTTATTGACATTATTAAAGCGTACTTTTGAATACATGGGAATGAGGTCCCCAGTAGGGGTATATCCAGCTAGTCACTTGTAACTCGTATTCTTTTCAATTTCTATTGTGATGCAGACATGGTTAAGAACAAAGGGTTCTTGCCTTCAGGTCCTTCTGAGATTCCTGTTCAAAGAAGTCAGATGAAGGATATAATTTATTCGTTGCTCCCAGCATGCAAAGAGCCTGATCTTGATACTGGTATTCCATTCAGAGCAGAGGCAATTATAGCCAATCCCCCAGCATATGGTACGTGTTTAGCTGTTAGTTTGTTATTATCATTTAAGCTGCGCGGCTGCAATTATTTGCCACATAATCATGTTACTTAATTTTTTAGAAGCGTGATTTTATAACTATTCTTTCTTCTTCCTTTTTCATTGATATGTTTCTATCCCTATGAAAGGATTCCTCGTGTTTCTAGATTTGATTGTTTTGGTGTTATTGCTTGCCTTCTCAGCCTGTCGAATAGACCTGATGGTTTAATAACTGTTTCAGGACATACACATGTTGCAGAGGCACTGAAAATACCTATTCATATATTCTTCACAATGCCTTGGACGTAAGTCTTATCTCAGTTACTCAATTAGGAGTTTCTTACATTACAAACAAGATATCATGCTGATAAGGATTATTAAATTGCATTTTGTATAATGACTTCCAATTTCTTACCACCAGGCCGACTAGTGAATTTCCTCATCCTCTATCCCGTGTAAAACAATCAGCTGGATATAGAGTGCGTAATTTACTTGACTTTACATATTCGTCAATCAACTCTGTTAATATTCCTTTTTACTCGGTCTAATTCTCAGTTTGTGTGATTTAATGCAGCTATCATATCAAATTGTTGATTCTTTGATCTGGCTTGGAATTCGAGATATGATAAATGATGTTAGAAAGAAAAAACTGAAGCTGCGGCCAGTCACATATTTAAGTGGTTCACAAGGCTCAGAGTCTGATATTCCACATGGATATATATGGAGTCCTCATCTCGTTCCTAAACCGAAAGGTACGTGTCATACTAAATACCATGAGATCATAAAGTTTTCATATAGACTGATGTCAGTCAATGTTCATCCATAATAGAGTCCTTAATATCAGGTGCTTGTATCATTAAATATCCGCTATAGATGCATATAACGTGGTTTACTTGACTGAGTTTGAATTGAAAAAAAAAAAATGGCTCACGAATTAGCATAGTATTGTAGAAAAACTTTGCTTACTGTAACATGTATCAAGGGGAATTGTGTAGAAAGGTGATGTACTTTAGGCGGATTTCTTCTTGATGTGACAGATTTTGATTTCAACTATAATAACGATTTGGCTTTCTAATAGTTTAGATACAAGGTAAATAAAATTTCGCAAAATTTAGAGGGTGGGCTTGTGGTTATTTATTTAGTTTTTTTTTTTTTGGGGGGGGGGGGGGGGGGGGGGGGGGATTTTCTGCTTATTGCATTTTTATAATGCAAATCATTATAAAATAATATTTGGCAAACTGTTTAAAAGAAGTGATTATCTGCCTGGCATTTTGAAACCAGAAACCAGTTATAACTAGCAAGATTACCTTGAATATGAATTCTTGAAAGTTCATTGGTTTTTATAGATGAAATTGGAAGTTTGTGACTTGAAACGGATATTGCTTAAAGTGATCATCTTTTTCTTATGCAGTTCCTCTGTAATAAATACTAAAGCTGCATTTTGCCTCTGTAGACATACTACTGAATGTATGCGCTATGTATTTGTTTGTTTACACATGGTAATTCTTTGTATTGAGACTTCTACAAATTAAAACTGAAATACGTTATGCATTAGTTAACTGACAGTTGTTCACGAGATAGACATACAGATCAAATAAGCATATTTGTAGGTTTTGGAACCTCTTCTATTCCTTATGCTTGTTTCATGTTATTACTTATGGGGTGGATGACTCCTGCAAGAAATACATAAGTTTCGATATGCTTTATGTCGATCATCCAAGTTGAAAATAATTTTATACTTCCATATGCAGATTGGGGACCTAAGATTGATGTGGTGGGATTTTGCTTTCTTGATCTTGCTTCAAACTATGAACCTCCTGAGGAACTTGTTAAGTGGCTTAAAGCTGGTCCGAAGCCCATTTACATTGGGTTTGGTAGTCTTGTAAGTCTTTCTAAATCTGCTCATGTAGTTCTGCTCTTTTCTTGCTTTCCCTGCGTTTTCAAAAGATGATTGGAAACAAAACTTTAATTCAAGACGTCATTTTGTAACACTTATGTCTGAGCACATCTTGCAGGACTATTTTGATCAAAGAAAGGGAAGCTATAAAATAAAAATAAACCAACATTTGTACAAAAGAGAGGAAAAATAACAAAAGCCATGCATGGACGCCATTTTTTACTTCCAACGTCTGGAAAATTATAATTAACTGCTATGCCAGTCTTTTTTGTACTAAATCTCTCAACTTGTGCCAGTCTCTCTTCTTCTTCTTCTATTTTTTTTTTTTTTTTTTTTTTTTTTTTTTTTTTTTTTTTTTTTTTAACTAAAAGACAAGCAATAACAAGATACTGTATATTGTTACATTTCCAATTTGAATATGGTGTTTTTTTTTGGTTTAATTTTTTAGTATTTTCCTTTTTTTGTTAGCCTGTTCAAGAGCCTGAGAAAATGACGCAAATAATTGTTAAAGCTCTAGAAACAACTGGTCAAAGGGGAATCATCAACAAAGGATGGGGTGGTCTTGGCAACTGTAAGTTTTTGTTCCCTTAATTTTTGCATTTTCTTACTATATATATATATATATCACTACATTCTATTGCTTGTAATTTCTGTTTTGGTTCATAAGACTACTTCAAAAGCAGGTTGTCAAATAGGTGATCTCAGAACGTGCCTAACTTGGCTATAATCTTTGTTTCTCCAGTGGCAGAACCCAAGGATTTTATATACTCATTGGACAACATCCCTCATGACTGGCTTTTCTTACAGTGTGCATCAGTGGTGAGATCCATTGTCTATTTTTTTTTGATATTACTACATTCTCTTTTTCTTACGAGCCAAAATAGATTCGGGTAAAATCGGTAACTTTAAGTACCGGTCAGGTTGGTTTGACCTGACTACTCTTGTTTGTAAGCATTTAAATGGAGTACCCTTTAGGGAAAACTTTCAGCCCATACCTATTTCATTTTTAGCTCACTTTCTTTTTTCCCGTTTGACCCATTATTGGCAATATGCAAACCAAAATCAACCGGTTTTTTTGTATATCCAGTCCCAGACTCAGTTTTCAGCAAGGGTAGTTCCTCTATTTCCATAGCCAATCAAGTTTTAGATGTACAAAATAGAAATTCTCCTTAGTTTTAATCAAAACGAAGCTAGAATTGAATTAGACATCATGATGTGTTTATCTCTCTTTTACTTGTTTTCACTAACAAAACTTGCCTGTCAACCTTTTCTTTTTGTGACCAGGTCCATCATGGAGGTGCTGGAACGACAGCTGCTGGTCTCAAAGCTGCGGTAACAGTCTTAACAAGTTTCTTTGCTCTTTGTTCTCTCTAATTGCCTGTTTCTAAATCCTTCTTCTTCACTTTAATTACTATTCAGTGCCCGACAACGATCGTACCATTCTTTGGTGATCAACCCTTTTGGGGAGAACGAGTTCATGCCAGAGGCGTGGGGCCTTCACCTATACCCGTTGATCAATTTTCGCTTCCCAAGTTGGTAGATGCAATTAACTTTATGCTAGATCCCAAGGTAATTAACTTCAATCATTTGAAGATGTCATGATTATCTGGTCCTATTTATGTACCAGTGTAAAGTTTTGATTTACAAATTTTCAATCCCCCTATTTATGTATATGTAGCTTTATGAGCTTATTCGATTTCAGCTTATATTTCATAAGCCACAATATTCTGGCTCATTTTGAGATTCATGAGCTTATTATATTATGATAAGCTTATATAAGCCCTTAAGTCTCAAAGTAAGCCGGAAATTTGTGGCTTATGAAATATAAGCCGAAATCAAATAAAGCTTATAAGCCTACATAAAGCTTAAAGAAACATCCCCTAAGACTAGTACATAAAATATCTTTCGTTATACTTTGACGACTTTGAAAAAAATGGCAATGGGTCAAAATAGGTAAAAAAAACACAGGCTTGGCAACTTGGGTTGAATCACGTCATTTTAGGGCGGGCTGGGCTGGATCAGATTGGCCCACAGAAACCTTTTTTCTCATCTCTTTAAAATGAGTAAATAATGTTCTAATTAAGTTACAAAATCAGTTTTCCATGTTTCGGCAACTTTCAACTAGGTTGACCTGTCCAGCTAGGTAAGTTTCATATGTGATCCATTTGAGATACTTCACAACCCAAATTGACTCATTTGAAGTAAATGAGTTGGAAATAACAGATCCAAAAACGTCAACAACCATCTTTAGATTTCATTTTAGGTGCAGTCTTACAATCAGTTTTGCAAAATATTTTTACACACCGAGAGTTTGACCATGTGGTTAGGCACATACATATATCAGTTCTTTAAATAAGAAGGCTTAGAGTACAATACCAAATGATGGGGGAGAAATTATGCAGGTGAAGGAACGAGCCGTAGAACTTGCAAAGGCCATGGAGAATGAAGACGGGGTTGATGGAGCAGTGAAAGCATTTTTACGACATCTTCCCCGAAACATGCCTGATACAGACCCCCCACCCACATCATCAGGTGTATTTTCGATACGCAAGTGTTTTGGTTGTTCCTAGATTTCCTTTTTCATATTCAAATGTATATGTATCCTTTCACTAGCTTATCATTTAACTAGCATCATGTTTAGTTCAAGTTATGAAATGATGCGATTTTTGTGTGCCGGAATTTTCTTATGATCTGAATAACAAGATACTCATTGTAATATGTTAATAACCTTCTTTTTGTTAAGGGTATTTTTGTTTGTCATTGTGTAAATAGTAGTACCTCGTTTTTTATTTGTCTAGCATATGCAACATTTTTGCTTTTTAGTAATATTTCGATTCGATTCTTATCTTGGAGTTGCATAGGATGAGGTAATAAAATAGTAATCATCACACATTAAGCTTTCCCATATAGGCATATATTGAGGGTTCTTTGTTGCCATATGTGTATTTACGTTTATTTATACCATTTTGGTCAAAAGTTGTTGGATGCCAAGCAATTCCTGCCCATTAGTTCATGCGTTCATGAAACTGGTAATACTATTAAGAGTTTTAGCTCAACTTGAGTTCAGCTGGTTGTAATTGTTTTCCATCTGTTTGTTTTGGTCGGAAATGGGTATAAATGAAAAAAATAATTACATATTTTGGCCACTTAGAAACTATTATTAGTCTATGTGTGGTCTTCAAGTAAGAAGTTTTATATGTGGGTGGTGTCTTTTTTTTTTTTTTTTTTTTTTTTTTTTTTTTTTTTTTTTTATATCTATTATAGTTTGCGTGTGATATTGCTTCGTATACATGCTTCAGCTTCTCTTGTATGTAGCATCTGCAATGGTAGTATGCAACATGCTATACGCACGTTCATGGAAAAGAACTATTCTAAGTTAAAGTATAACTTCAACATATTCCTTTGTTTCATGTTTACTCACTTGGATATATCCAGACACAATTATTCTGTATGTGCTGCCTTGATATATCCTCACCGTCGCATACCTTTATCCAGTTATTTTACCTCCTCAATTTTACACCAAACCAACTCCCCCCAGGCCTCCAGCCTCCCGACTCTTACTTCTGGTTCTTGACGCTCGATTCTTCTCATGGTGAATGCTGTGTCTTGCCACCTTCCATTGTCACACACTTCCATGTGCGATGTCAATCCTCAAAAAATCAAATAACATTCAGATTAGAAAATTTATTTTGATTAAATCTAGGTTACACACACCACTAAACAATAAGGGGTGTCAACCTTGCCACACATTGCCTCATCTTTTAAAGCAAACAACCAATCATAGTTGTCCAACTAATTTTTTGCCTAATCTTGCCTAATCTTCATTTTTAAGTGGCAATCTTGCCTAATGGCAAGCATTAAATGTGTATTAATTATATAATTTAAATTAAAAAAACATAATTAAACAATTAATAAAAAACAACTATTTTATTAATAATAATTCAAGGATTATTACATAATACTTAAAAAAAAAACATAAATAAAACTAAAAATTGCAAGGTCATCCATAGTTTGCTGCGAATTCACGTTTTTTTTTATTGCAATTTCCCGCATTTCCGGATCTTCTATGTTATCGTGCGGTTCGTTGAAAAACTTAAAAGTTCGGATAAAGGCCTTTTCTTGCACACCTTGTACTTGTGCCGCCATCAATTTTTTGGCCAACTCATCCTTTGCACGTTTTTTCTCTAGCGACTCCTCTAATAGTTGTGATTTCTTTGAAGCATAAATTTCAAAAGTCGCAACAACACTATTACTTGTGGACGACTCAGAAACGCTCTTCTTGCCCCGTCTTTTTCGGGTAGGAGTAGTGTCTTCATTCAAATCCGGAATAATTGTCTCAACATTGCCGTTGCTCGATTCAGACGACTTTTTCCGCTTATCAGAATTAGATGATGATGTTTGTCCCACAATTGGTTGTTCCAACCATTTGTCATTTTTCCTTACAATTTCCCAAGCATCAATGTGTCCAAAAGTCTTGCCTTTTGTTTTTTTTTTAAAATCGGCCATGACATTTTTCATCACGTCAAGATCGTCACAACCACTATCTCGAAGACGGTTCTACAATTATAAAAGTAATAAATATAAATTAATACAATCATATCAAATATAAACTATATAAAAAAAATATATACTTCAAAAATATACCGATTGGATGTAGAGGCCGTTAAAAATATTCATTTCGGCATTCATATTTTTCCATTTTGTGTTCAAGCCATGGTGTGTTCGTTCATGATTTGGCACGTTTTGAGAGAAATGTTCAAGGATTCTTCCCCAAAAGCTTGCCGACTTTTGTTGATTCCCGACTCTTGGACAAGTCGAAATATGCACCCAAGCTTTTGCCAAAGCGACCTCATCTTTCGTTGTCTAAGGTATGCTTCTAGCTTTAGTCGGTTTTGGTATTTCTACAATTTCTTCATCATCATTTTCTCCTTCACCTAATTAATAACAAAACAATAATGTATACAATTAAAAATATATATATATATATACGATTTAAAATAAAATGTATACGATTTATATAAAAAAAATGTATACGAGTTTAAAAAAAAAGTATACAATTTAAAAAAAAAAAACGATTTTAAAAAAATTATATATATACATATACGACTAAAAAAATTAGTAAAACTTACCCGTTGTATTTGTAAATTGAGTTTCGGGGACAAATTCAATTTCGTCATCTTCATTATCGTAAATTGGTAATTGACGTTCTACACTCGGTTCACGTCTTGATCGACCGTCACGGTAGTCGTTGAATGGATCAAATTCATTAGTCATTAAAATATTATAATTGGCCGGATTCATTGGAAGAGGTTGTTGATAATATTGCGGTTGTGGTTGAGGTTGATTTAGAGGATAAAAGTTTTGATTTGGAGGTTGGGGATAGTAAGGTTGAGTTGGAATTTGGGTGCGATTTGGAGGTTGGGGATAGTAAGGTTGATTAGGAGGTTGCGGACGCGTGAATTGAGATGGACCGGATTGTGATCGAGACCCACGTCCTCGACCTTTGTGTGAGCTTGAACCATGTTTGGATTTAGGCTCCATAGTTGTTTTTTGAAAGAGATTGATTTGAATGTTTGAAATATTAATTTGAAATATTGTGTGTAATTTAAATTGTAATTGTGATTTTAAAGGGATTTTTTTTTTTTTTTTTTTTGGAAAACTTCACCAACGTCCACAAAACATTGAATGCAACGTTCATATATTCCTTGGAACTCTCCTCTCCCGATTCGGTGTATCAAACCGCATAGCCCACCGATCGGTGGTTGCCGACCCACTGGCAATCTAGCTTGCCGATCGGCAAACCATGCCGAGCTCTCCAAACTGCAAGGTTGCCACCCCTAACCACTAATACATAGGAAAAAGGTGCAAAGTAAACAATTGGAGTGGCATAGAAGTGAGGAGGGTATAGTCAAGAAGCGAAAGAGAAGGAATACAGAAATAGTGAAACCCAATGAGCTTCAAATGGTGCACGAAATGTTGTGGTATTCATATATCTTGAAATCAATATGATATGCTGTGTTGACTAAATGGAAAATTGTTTGGATTAGGAAGATAGTTTATTTCTACTGATATAATGAAGGTCTTATTTAGTTTCTCTCTCTCGACAATAATGAAGGCAGAGGCGGAGACAGGAGGGGAAGGGTGGACACATGCCCATCTAGCCAAAAAAAATTGTAATGTTAATTTTTAAAATATCCGGCTATTTTTGTGATTTGCGCATTTAAAAAACCAATTTGAAGTGTAGTTTTTAAAAATCATCAAAGTTTTGCTCTATCGACCATAACTTTCTGTCTCCGCCCTCTTATTAGTTTGGACACCAGAGTCGCCAATTAACAAAAAAATTATAAATATGACATGACCATATTTATATCCAAACAAGACGAGCTCTTTAATTTCTGTACCCCGCCTAAGCTGTACATAATGTTTCTTGTTGGCTTCATGCATTCTTTTGAATAATTAGGGGTTTGGAGCCAACCTAATATAAACAAAAAATGTGAATTCGTTCATTACAATGATGAAGTGTATTTGCCTAAATGAATTATTAATACACAATTTCCTTGCAGAAAAAGGAAAAATAAAAAATAAATAGTTCTTAAACCAATAAAGATAAATTTATTTGCCACCAATGTCATACGAAAATAGTTACAACATCAAAATGTAACAACAAAATAAAGATCACTTGACAAACATATATATTAAATAAATACGTTAATGTGAAATAAATTAGTATAACAGAAACACGAATATGCCAACTTAAATATCATCTGGATGACCCTCCCTAAACTTCTACAAGTAAGCATAAATCATATACTACAGACGAGTCTGAGGATGAAGTATGTATGCCGGATGTTATACTGAGATGGGAAATGTCACCCTCATCATTTGTACTTCAACCTATTGAGATATAATTATATTGGATTGGAGTATTTTACAAATAAGACTTTGTAAGTGCAATTTGTATATATAATTGTATGGCTCTGGATCAAATGAAAAGTGTTTTGAGATAGAAAGGTTAGAAAGTGTATGTGTCAATAATGTCCTATTGACAATATGACAATTGTGTGTCAATTACAACAATGTTATATGCAAGTGTGTCTAACGTATTTAGTTAAAAAATTCATGCGTGTGTCAATATTACATCAATTATGCGAAGTACAAGAAGTTATGTGCAATTGTATCAACGTATTTAATTATGTGTCGCGTGTCATTAATATATCAATTTAATATTATTAATACCCCAATTTAATCTCATAATCCTATGACTAAAACTCTTCCTATACTTTTTACCATATGTGTAAATGAGTTTGTAACTTCTATTTAAATCTACTATGGAAATTTGTGTTAGGTTAAAAAACTTGGTATATTATTATTATTATTATTATTATTATTATTATTATTATTATTATTATTATTATTATTATTATTATTATTATTATTATTATTATTATTCATTGAACAAGATTTATATTTGAATTAATTGAACATTTAAATGTAAGGCTTGCTTTGTAAGTTTATTTCTTTATTGAACATTAAGAGTTTTAATATTCATATATTATATGTAGTTAATATTAAGATGATGGTTATTTTTCAAAGATTCATTTAAGTTAAAAAGACGGTAATGTTTGAATTTCACTTAATTATTTATATGAAAAATGTTTAATTTATAACATTATGTAAAAGCTTGTCTGTTTGCTATTTACTATAAAAATGATAGCTTAAGATCAAAAGTGATAAAATTAAGCGATCTCATTATCAAATTATTTCTTATTTGAACATAACTTAATAAAAATAGAAAACAAATAATTAATGCATATGTCTATGTCTTGTTTGTTTTTTCTTTTAATTAAGTTATGTCTTATGCATAGACATGCGACATTTGTTATATCGCTCATAGATGAACAATTGTTATTTGTTTTGTATGCTAAATAAGTGTTTCATTGTGAATAATTATGCAACAATTTGTTTTTGATATCGTAATATCTAGCAATTTGATTGCAAATTCTTTCATATGTGTGTACGTCATACATACTAAATTCGCATTGGTTTACAATACGATCGTAATTTATCGCACTTGACGTTGCCTTTCGAAATAATCTTATAGATTGGAAAAATGTTAGATTTGGCAACTTATATCTAGTTATTGAAGCTACAAACGTAGTTGCAGTTAAGCTACAGACCAAACAAACATATTTAATATATTAAAGTATACAATGCTAGGGATAATCTTAACATTTAGAAGATAAAAAAAAAATAAAATAAAAAATAAAAATAAGTTATCTTACTTTTAGCTCATATGTCACAAAATTCAATTAAATTAAAAATAAATGTCATTTTAGGTGTCATAAATAAAAATTTCCCTCATGCATAAAGATTGTTTGTAAGAAAACAAGCACTTGCTAAATTATCAAGCCGTGAACATTGGTTGTCGTCGTAGTCGGTCGACCGATTGGTCGTGGAAGGTCGGCCCGTTGTGGCTGCTCGATCGTGTTCAGTCAAGGGACAAAGATTTGCAAAACTCGGTCGTTTACTCGACCGAGTGTGTAACAAAAAAAACTAACAAACCTCCTTTGAATACAAACAAACACTCTCTTCTCTCCCTCTCTCACTCTCTCAAAAAACAAACAAACCTCCTATGAATACAAACACACTCTCTCTCTCAATTTGTGTAAAAAAAATAAAATAAATAAAAAATAAAAAAATAAAAAATGTGTGTTTGAGATTTGCAGGTACGATGAAGAAGAAGATTATATAATAAGTCAAATTTTTTTATTTTATTTTTATAAATAATAAATTTACAGTTTAAACCATTGAAGTTTAATTTCATTGTCATTTTTACTTTATAGTTTTAACTTTCTTACATTTAACATAGAGAATGTATAAAAATTAATTTATATGTAATACTTTATTTTATTTAAATTATATAATTTATAGGTAATAAAAAAAATAAAAAAGAAGTAATAATAATAATAATAATAATAATAATAATAATAATAATAATAATAATAAAAAAAAACTCGGTCGCCAATATGGCAACTTGGTCGTCTGCAGGTCGTCGGAGAGAGAAAATTGAGTGACAAACAAAACCTAAGTCATTATTGTTCACAACCTCAGATTAAGTAATTTTGTGTATTAAGTCAATTAAGGAATTAAATGAAACTTTTTTTTTTTTTTTTTTTTCATTTCTAGACTCCTAATACTTGATAAAAATAAAAGCATCTCTAATGCAATATGTCTGCTCGGAAGTTTCAAGTCATTATTGACATTTTGCTCTAATGTTAAAAACCTTTTCCACTGTAAACGAACCGGACAAACATGAACGGAGCCTTATTTATGTTCGTTCATTAATTTTAACCGGACAAATAAACGGACACGGACGCTTAAACGGACGAATTTTCTTGTTCATGTTCGTTTATTAAAAAAATGAATTGTTCATGTTCGTTTATGTTCGTTCATTAAGACACTAAACGAACATAAACGATCGAACATAAATGAAAATAGACAAACAAACATAAACCTTATTGAATTCTTCACAATATATTGTTTTATAAGTGTTGTTTTGTTTAAACAAACCAATTTTTAAAATTATAAAATTAAAAGATATGATATATGAACATAAATAGATAAATAAACATAAACGAACTTTAACGAACGCCTAATCGGACGTTCACGAACATAAATGAACGAACGAGACTTTTGTTCATGTTCGTTAATTTAACTAAACAAACGTAAAATATTGTTCATGTTGGTTCATTTAATAAACGAATGAACTTTTTACCGAACGGTTCATGAAATGTTCACTGAACGTTCAGTTCGTTTACAGCCCTACTTTTGGGCAAGTGTGAAAAACTTGCGAGTTTCTTTGAATTAACAAAGAAGTTTCTTGTGTATTTTTATATAATTAGATTCCCTAACTTTTTAGTAAGTATGTAGGGTTATGGTACACGAAGATCACTAAAGTTTCACCAAAATTTGCCCTAAGGAAACAAAGTTTCATTTTGTGCTTCTAGGTTACTAATGTAAATGTTACCGGGTCTTTATGTTACTAATGTAAATGTTACCTGGTCTTTATGTTACCATTGTTTAATCAAAAAAATTGACCCCTATCTTATTATAATATCTGGTTAAAACTGCCCTCAAGGATGAGTTGACTACTAAAAAACTTGTGTGCTTATTTTCTTCTGTCAATTCGGGTCATGCTCAAGCATCTGTTTGCAACATTGTTGCAACTGTTCATCCTGAAGTTGCTGATGCTCTTCGCCAATAATGCATGGCACTTGTCACAAGATGTATCGGTTTATCGGATAATAAGGAAAAACAAGTACAAGTGAGGGAGGTTCCTCAGGAAAGAAGAGAAAAGCCAGCCAAACATTACAAAATACAAAAGATTCAGGAAAATCTAAGTTAAAGTAGTTTTTATGAGGATTACATTGTTTCTGTAGGCATAGCTTGGCAATTAAGGGATTTGCTCACATACAGCAACACACAGAAAGCAGTGTTAGGGTGTAAAAGTCTTGAATATGCATTTTACGCTTTAAAGGTTCTATAAGTGCAGGGGCCTTAAAGGAATTTCTGACTATATAAGGAAAAGTTTGACATTATGGTTTCATTATCTAATTCCCCATTCTTTTATTATATCTCATTCTCTCTGTATTTTGTATTTTGTAATGCACGAATTTCATATCTCCCCTTATTTTTATAATTAATTTTATATATACCAAAGTACACTCATACATAAAATACATAATGTACAATGTTTTTAAAGCTTGTTTGAGTAAATATGAAATTTTTAAATCTAAGGATAGCCCTTTTCTGATTATCTTCGATCTCTTTATTTGATCCTATCATTGTTAAGTGTTGAGTGACTTTTGTAGTGAGTTGATTTCAACCTTTAAAGGGGACAATCTTTCTTTCTTTGTATGTTTGGTTGCATTTATTTGGGGACAATCTTTAGGAGCGATTTTTGGTGTCCTTGTGATTGTGATTGTTGATACCATTTTTGCATTAATCAACATGGTATTAATTAATTACAAGATCAAACTCAATCCGGCAACCCTTCCACAAAATAACCCTAGTGTCACAAGTTTATAAGTATGATGACCAAATTAATAAACCCGTTTACATTAGTAACCTAGAAGCACAAAAATGAAACTTTGTTTCCTTAGGGCAAATTTTAGTGAAACTTTAGTGACCTCCGTGTACCATAACCCTATTTGTTAAAGATAGTGGAAATCCAACATGGAGGACGAGTTGCTGAGGTGGATGACAAGTTGGCATGAGTGAAGGGTAAACAACCGGTAACCCTTCCACAAAATGACCCTATTGTCGCAAGTTTATAAGTATGATGACCAAATTAATAAACCCGGTTACATTAGTAACCTAAAAGCACAAAATGAAACTTTGTTTCCTTAGGACAAATTTTGGTGAAACTTTAGTGACCTCCGTGTATATAAACCCTAAGTATGTAGGTAGGTTAATAAAGATTGCTTTTCGACAAATAAGCTCCTTTTTTGCACTATTCTACAATTTAAACTTTAACATAATCGTCTTTTTTGCATGAGAAGATTCGTAGACTGGAAAAGAACATCTCTGACAAGAAGTTGAAAATGAGTTAAAAAAAAGGTTGAATAAAACGCTTTATGCATTCGTGAAAAGGGTTGATGATGACTTATTTAAGCAATATGTTACCATCGCACGACCTATTCAAATATTGGTCGTGTAAGTAGAAAAATAAGTTGAGGTTAGCTCTACTGGCCAAAAGTAAACATCAATAGATCATTTTATCATTACCTTTTTTAATGTTTAAAATGCATGCATTTCAACAACATAATCAATTTTTATGAGTTGTACAAAACATGTATGCAGATAACCTATCAATTCATTTACTAAACAACTTGTACGGTTTAAAACTTAATATTTTATCAAAAAGCACTAAAAAAACAAATATAAACTCATATAAAAATGACGATGAGTTAATTGGCTGGCAAAGCTCGTGCCTATGGAATATCTTCCCCTCTTTTATCAACATAAGCACATGGACACGTGGCTTCTCTTCATGCAACTCCCCACACTATCCTATTCCCATTAATTATTGCTCTAACATTATATTTTGACATTTTGTCTTACATTATATTTTTGTAATACAATTAAATACTGCTAATATCCTACGTAGTAATGTTCAATACACATTGTATGCATTTATAGGTGACGTATGAGAAATTATAGCATTTGAGCTTAAGAATGAAAGATTCAAAGGGATTAGAGGCATATAAATTTGAATTGTTATACAAAAGCTTTGATTACTATGTATAATTTAAATTTATTTTTTACTTTTTATTGTACTAACTAAGAATGCCTGCGTAAAGCGATGACGCATATCGGCAAATAATTATATTTGCTAACTTGTGGTTCTGGTGTGATTTCTGATGCAACACTTACGAGCTCAATTTGTAGTTATTACGAGAAAATAATCTATGACTTATAAACGAAAAATAATAAAAGTTTGAGAATTAAGCAATATATAAAATATAAATTTAGTGGTGTATATTGTTACCATTTTTAATCAAGGGTATTATATAGTTTACAAATTACTCAAATTTAATAATTTTAAGCTTAAGAAAAAAATTATGCATGCATTATAAGTAGGGTTTTGCTAACTTGTGTTATATAGTTTACAAATTACTCAAATTTAATAATTTTAAGTTTAAGAAAAAAAAAATTGTTTTTATTAACTGCGCTTAATCGTGTGCCCAGTGGGCACACATTAGCAAAACCCTTATAAGTAGTATAGATTAGCCATGAATATAACTTATAACTAAAGTATAGTATAGAATTGGAAATTTGGGATAATATGGGTAACAATATTGCTATTTTAGTCAAGACTTATGCAAAGCATTTACTTTTGGAAAGTGAACAACTCGTAAAGTATTTGATGCAAGACTTTGATCACATTTACATGTATGTTGACATTTGCTCGTAAAGTATACAAGTATTTGAAAGAGTATATTTATCATAACTAGGGCTGTAATCGAGTCGAGCCGAGCTCAAGCTCAACAAGGCTTGAGCTTGGCTTGAAAGAAAAACACTAGGCTTGAGCTTGGCTTGATAGCTTGTCAAGCTTTCATCATCCAGGCTTGAGCTTGGCTTGAAAAGCTTGAATGAATACAAAATTATTTTATTCAATAGCTAAACTCAACAATAAGTATATGTATTTTAAATAAGCAACAGTAGCAACACAATATTAAGTAATACTTACGTAAATATTTACATATGGAGTACTTGCGTAAATAGATTGATGATGCTAACCCTTAACAATGGCAAGATAAAAAACACAGATACATGTATATAATATAGATTGATGATGCAACACTTAAGATTATTAAATTAAAAATCTTGATAATGATAAATTGATAACTTAACTTACAAATACTTCTTGAAAAAAAAAAAAAAAAAACAAAAACAAAAAAAAACAAACAAACTTTGGACTTGGTGGTTGAATGAGTGGAGGAGATTGAGGAGACGCTTAGATTAGATCATTAGAATACAAATCGTTTGGACGTTCGGTATGGTTAAAGGTTTCTAAAATACATTATCCAATATTTACGAACTAAGTCCTTGTAAATTATAATTAGCTTAATAACCAAATTTGCTCCTAATTACTTATATGATATTTATATGAAAATATCTATATTAAAGCTTGATAAAAGCTTGATACGAGCTCGAGCCAAGCTATCCAAAGCTTGAGCTTGGCTTGTTAAATATTTCGAGCTAATTTTAGGGCTTGAGCTTGATAAAAGCTTGACTCGATCGAGCCAAGCTCGAGCTCGAGCTCGAGTTGCTTGATAAAAGCTTGACTTGATTGCAGCCCTAATCATAACACATTACTCTTTTTAAGAACTTTATGATGTCGATAACTTTTAAGTTTGTAGTTTACGGAAAAAGATCGTGTAGTTTATACGAGTCAGATTCATTAGCTTTGTCGACTTAGAATGGCGTACTGTTGTACGCGTTGAATAAATGTATTGTTGATTGGACTATTGGAGTACGCTAACAAAATATGTGTTCGAGTTCAAAGTAAAGGTTAGGAAACTGTACCATATTTTCAATCATCGACCAAAGGAATTATTGTGCACACATGATGCCTTTAAAAAAAAATGATTGTGTCACACAAACTGATGTTAAGATGTGAATATATTGTACTTGATTTAAGGATTCCGAGGCTATACAGCCTACAAGCCTACAAGATCATCAGAAAGAAATGAACAAACTTCAAATAGTACTTGATTGATTTAAGTTTGCAATTTTTTTTTTTTCTTTTTTAATAGATAAGTAACTAACGAGCCTTTGGTCTAGCGGTATGGAGGTTTTACCCTCCTAGGCAAGGTCTCAAGTTCGAGTCTTTTCTAAGGCGATAGGGGTTTCCTCCCGCGTGCATAAAGGAAAGGGTGTCATTGCCTCTGGGCTGGACCCAACCTGGTTATATGGGCTCGCTACGCCTTCTGGGATAGAGGAAAAAAAAAAAAAAAAAAAAAAAAAAAAAAAAAAAAAAAAAGTGCAAAATACATTCTTTTAGTCGGTCAAATTCACAAAAAACTGTTAACGGACTGTATTTGCACTAGCCCGTTATTAGTCATGATTTGGTTATTGGCCCATTGTTTTGTATATATATGGACTCAATTGTAATTATTTATCATTAAACAATAATACATTTTACATGGTAGTAAAAGTCAAACACTTTACATCCCTACGGACTAACGATGTAATTTTTTTCCCCTTATCTTCATTATCTAATAAAAGTCAAACACCTTCTTAATTAAATTACTTTAAAACACCTCCGATCCCGAGTTGACAGAGTTGGAAGCGGAGGATACTGGTGATGGAGGTGGCATGTGGTGGTGGTGGTGGAGGTGACGGATGTGGTGGTGGAAGTGGTGAGAAACATATGATGATTATTTATGTGGTTTAAATATCAAGCTGAAAAATAATTAGTTATTGACATTTGCAAATAAACACTAAAGATGGACTTCAATTATTTAAATAAATTCATTTTAATCAAATTGTTATAAATTCATTCGCTTTTGTACTAAGAGCTTGTGAATACACGTGGCTATAACAAATATAAACACAAATATTAATTAAATATAAGGGTTTTGTTAACACCATCCTATGGTTGTTATATAAGTCTTCCTTAACTAAAAACATTTTCATGCATAAACTTATTTGATATTAATACTTGAAACTCACTTACTTTAATTATATGTGTTTAAATTATGTATTTATATAAATGATTAGTTCATGTATTAAAGTGTTTTTAATTAAAGAAAGCTTAAACAACATCCGTTATTGTTAGCAAAACTCTAAATTTAACTTATGTTAAAACTCTATTCGTGCGTCATACTCCAAAGCTAATAATTACGGAAACAAAATACTACGAGTATTTAGACTAGTTTTGAATTTTGTTTGACTATGCTTAATGCAAGGGGAGACGTGAACTAAACCACAAGATACGTATAATGATGTAATAATTCACATCATGTGAAAAATTGGTTGTCTTTCCTTAAAACATGTTGGACATAACACCAAATTCTCATCAAAATAAAATTTCTTTATTAACGAATATAGGGTGAAAAAAAACAATATTCCGTATTATAAAACTTTTTCGCTTTGATCAAAAACAATGTATCCTTCATACTTGTACAAGTGTACAACAAAGTAACTTGTTTTGCTATACTTTAGTAATTTATTCGACGATACCTTAACCTTGAAATTTAAAAATCTTGGTTATTTGACAAATAGTATGAAATTCTTAGCATTGGTCGGTGTGTAAAATGCTGTCCAATAAAATGAGGATATATGTGAACCAATGATTAACGATAATTGACATGCATGTAACCCATAAGGTTGTCCTCATGGTTATTTTATTGGTGCTCTAACATAATAGGGATAAAAGAATCGTGTTTCATTTACGCTTGGATATTTTCCTTTTTTGAAAAAGTATACTTATATTTGCTAGATTTTTCTTTGTCTGTTTCATATAACAAAGTCAGTTTGCTAGATGCGTGTCATTATTTTAAAAAAAAATGAACTGAAACCGATAAAAACCAAACCGACAAAAATTGATCAGTTTCGGTTTTGAGTTTTGTAGAAATCGAATGTTCGGTTTCTGTTTTGGTTTGCTAAAAAACCGACCCAAATCGAACTGTGTGCATACATCGTCTTATATGTAGGTTTTTTTAATGGTTTTACATAAAGATGACATTTTGCATGAACATTCTATATGGATTCCTAAATGTTGGTACTATTTTTGTGTTTTGAATGGCTAAAATGTTTGTACCATTGTTGAAGATAACAGACATGCATGTAATTCCACTTTGAAAAAATTACTTAAAATGTCTTTCTAGTTCGTAAACCACAACTTATATCACTAAGCTATAAAAACTTACAGACATTCACATTTGCAACATAGCAATAAAAACTTAGGGACAAATTGTACTAAAGCAAGAGAAGCTACATTTGCTAGCACCAACTTTACCCTACGTCTCTCTTACACGCTTTGCACACACAAATGCATAATGCTATCAACTGTCTTTCTAGAAGATTTGCAACACTTTTACTTTTATTTATAACCCATGTTTTTGTTAACGAGTGGCAAAAAAGGTATTGTTGATTTTAATAAACCCCATCTTTTTTGATATTTTGTGGCTTAATATTCAGTTCCTGGGTTTTGGTAAACTGATATAGACAAAATAGAAGATACGTAAAATCAAAATAGTGCAATATATCATTGGTTGAGCACATGTCAATCATATTCATTAGGGTTGGTAACGTTTTGTAAGTTAAATAAATGCCACGGGACCAAATAAATCTTCTAGTGAATATATAAAATGACAAAAACGTTATTGACGCTGCCGCTGTCGCGAAATTTGGCAACAAATGGTGAGGGTGGTGGGAGCTTCTCTTGCCGGTGGCCCAAACTGATGTCGTCGTAGGAAAATGTACGTTTGATCACACCTTTAGAGGTAACGGAATACAAATTGATCGAATCAGAAACATTGGATCACTTGTTACAAACTGTACGTGCATGATCTGGAATAATTGCTAATACGTACTTATGAGAGTATTCTTATTTATGTTACAAAAAAATTACATGTTTGGTATGTGGTTTATTTAAAATTATACTCTTCGTCCCAAGGGGCCGGGGGCGGAGGCATGCTTTAAGTAGTGGGGGAAAGGCCCCCAATAAATGCTTCCAAGAATGGTTAAGTTAGTAAGAAAATGGGTTTCATCTGTTATACGATATCAAAGTGCCCTCAACTCAAAAGCGGTAGTGCCCTCAACTGCAATAATGGAAAACCAAAATGAGAGTCTACTTTCTTTTCTAGATCATCTCGTCCTAAAAAGTGAAGAACGCCGAAAATAAGAATGGTGGAATGTTGAGAACCGTAAAATAAGAAGGATTTATCTAACATGTGCCCTAAGGCACATGATAAAGAGCTAGGGGACCCACAAAAAAGACTTAAAAACCCGTGAAAAGGACACAAAAGAATAGTTTTTTATTTGAAAAGTGATAAAACCCACACAAAAGGACTCGGGGGCCCGCTTCTTAACATGTGCCTAAGGGCACATGTTAGAAAAACCCAAATAAGAATATCAAAAATTGGGAGTGGTAGCCATAAATATAATTAAATATACATGTGTGCATGATATTAATATATCATCATTAATATAAGTAAATGACTATTTTTGTTTTAAAATATTAATCCTAATAACTTATCTAATAACTTATTTCGACTCCGGATGGGTATAATTGTTTGTCAATATTTAAATTTCTTAGTATCAATTACTTCTTTTTAACAGTGGTATTTTTTTAAGTTTTCAAAATATATTTTGGTTGTTATTGTTTGGTTGTCTAATGATTTTTGATAATAATATTGTTTTTACAAGTGATTAGAAGTGTTTAATACGAAATATAACTTGGCCGCTTTGAACTATTCTTATTTTACGGTTCTCAACATCCACCATTCTTTTTGATATTCATATTTATAATAAATTCGAAGCAATTACACTTCTAATTTCTTGCACAGCAAAACTCATATCTAATTTGATCTCATTTTGACACCAAACATTTTAGTTAGTCACTTAGTCTTAACTGTACTTGAAGTAGTAGATTTTACATTTAATTAAACAAACCCGACCCGTTTCTCTTAAAATTTTTATCTACCATAAATACTTGTAAGTCATTAGTACGTGATCGATGATCGAGTGCCCCCTTTAGCTACAATTCCTGGCTCCGCCACTGGTCGTCCCTATTCGATTTTAAATACATAAGTAATCTGAATTTTTCAAACTACTTTTACTAATAGTCTCTATTGTGGAAAATAAGGATTATCCGTGTAACAAAGATAGGGACTATCCGTGTAACAAAGATAGGGACTATCCGTGTAATAAAAAATTATAAATTATTACACAGATGATCCCTATTTCAAAAAATAGAGACCATCGATGCAATTAGTTTGAATAATAGGGATTATCTATATAAATAAAATCGAATAGGGATGACGAGCGTGCTTTTAGGTAAACCACAAAAACAAAACATGTAATTTTGTCTTTATCTTAATTATGTTGTCTATTGCATATTCTCGTAAAGTTTCATATGCTTTCCTTATTATAGTATTTCGGAAACCAAGGGTTTCCAACCAATTCTAATGATAATCAGGTTTCGATAAACTAATCTAATATATCGTTTATCTCACACAAAGTTACTTATCCAACTAATAAATTCAAAATATCAGTTCCAAAACCAACATACAAACGTGTCATGAACCACGAAGATGTGTCATCGGCTTGTAGCCCCTAATTTGCCATGAACCACGAAAATTTTACTCTTCAATCAATTGCACGAACTGATGTCTTTCGATCTCCAAAGTACAAAGATGTTCATGCACGTCGTTGCCAACTGTCTTGTAGTTGCGATGTTTGTTTTTCTCTAGTACCATTGTCATTAGTGTGTTGTGTCCATAGAGGAGGCTTCTTGTTGTGAGTTCTGAGCCTGGGTGGACATGAGTGAGATGGTTTCCTGAGTGTGCTAATATCCAGGCATAGGGTGCGCAGACCCGCCTGGGTACATAGGTTGTTGATGCTATTGACTTTGCATGTTTTGAGTTGCCTGAAAGTTGTTGTGGGATGTTTTGTGATGGCGCAATATTGTAACTGACTGGTTGAGGTTAGAGGTGGCCAACGGATCCGGTTCCAGAACCGTAACCGGATAATTAACCGGAACCGAATCCGGTCAACACCGGTTCCGGCAAGATCCGGTCCCGTTCCAAAATTATCCGCATGTTCCTGTCCGGTTCCACATTTCTGATACAAGATCCGGTTCGGAACCGGATAATCCATCACCGGTTCGCGATCCGGTTCCTGGGAACCGGTTCCGAACCGGTTCCAACGTTAATATTGCTTTTTTCTGGGTTTTGTTCACAGTAGGTTCAGCAGCAGCAGCACAACGGTCATATGACCGTTTTTTACATAAATTCCAACGGGTTTGTCCCCTATTTGTCCCATTTTAAGCTCCTAAACATTCCTATAAATACCATTGATGATTTTGGTTGAATCACAACAATCAAATTAAAAAAAAAAAAAAAAAAAAAAAAAAAAAAAAAAAAAAAAAAAAAAAAAAAACACTCAAAATTTACTCACAAGTCACAAACTTGATCAAAAATGTCTAGAAGAAACCAAGCTTCTCAATCTCAACCAACATCATCAAACAATCCCGCTTCTCATGCTCAAAGTTCTACAAACCAACCTTTGGAAGTTGGGATTGAACCAACAACCCGAAACCAAGAGATTTGGTGTCATTTCGACTTGGTTAGGTTTTCGGATAATTCAAAAAAGGCTCGTTGTAAAGCTTGTAACACTTATATGTCTTCATCGGGGAATTCTACGTTGAAGAAGCACACGAATCACCATTGTAAAGCAACAAGAGGCGTTGGGTCATCGGATCAAAGTGTTATGGGACGAGATGGGAGTATTTTTGTATATGACGAGAGGGCACTTCGTCAAGATTTAGCTCACTTTGTGATTCAAGAGGGTTTGTCGTTCAACCACTTCGACAACCCTCGGTTAACGAGGTTGATTCAAAAAAGGCTTCAACCACGCTACACTCATGTAAGTCGTCAAACTCTTAAACGTGATTGTATTAAATCTTGGTCAAAGGTTAAAAAGGAATTAATACTTGGTTTTGATGCTTTAAAAACTAGTGTAAACTTAACAACCGATGTTTGGTCGGCGGGTCATGGTTTGCCGGGTTCGTACTTGTGTGTTACCGCACATTGGATTGACCCCGCTACTTGGCAAATGATGAAACGTACTATTGGTTTTGAAATATTTCCAAATCCGCACACGGGTGTAAATTTAAGTATAATGTTGAGATATGTTATGAAAATGTTTAATTTAGAAGAAAAGGTTTTTTCAATAGCATTCGATAACGCTTCTAATAATACAAAAGCGGTAGGATTACTAAAACTAAGATACCGACCGATTGTTGAAGGCATTTTTTATCATAGTCGATGTGTTGCACACATCATTAACTTGGTTGTGCAAAGCGGACTAGCGACCCAACAAATGTTTAATTTAAGAGAATCTTTTAGAAAAATGTTACAAGATATTTTTCAAGTTGGATCGACAAGATATTTGGATTATATAAAATTGTGTCATGAATCGAATTCCATTTTTTTATCACCAAATTGGGACGTTCCTACAAGATGGAATTCGACGTATGATATGTTTGTTAGTGCTTTACGTCAAAAAAACACGTTACAACATTTTCATGATGAGCTTTGTGCTAGACAAAGGCGTGGGGAAAATATGGTACCATTTTCGGTTGAAAATTGGAGTCTTGTTCAAAAAATAACCGATTTACTCAAAGTTTTTAAAACCGCAACAACTATGTTATCGGGTGTTTATTATCCCACGAGTCATTCGGTCCTCAACCAACTTTATTTGATGTGTAGAAAATTAGGAGCATACGAATATGATGGTCCACTTTTTGCTAATATGGTTGTACCGATGAAAGAAAAGCTTAAAAAATATTTTCAAGAAATTCCACCGGTAATTACTTGTGCCGCCGCAATAAACCCATGTTATAACGTTAGCGGGGTGGAATATCTTATCAAAAGGATTGGTGAAGACTTGGATTTGGACCAAATAGACCCTTTTTATGTAATTAATGCACAAGAATCGTTTAAAAATAATTTCAAACGTTTATATGATGTTTATTTTGAGAAATATGGTGCAACAAATGTGGGAACGAGTTCGGTGCCAAGTATGTGGAATTCGTCTTCGTCCGTGGATCCGGATTTGGACTTATTTTCAAGTTTAAGACAAGAAAGTGGTAAACGGGCTAGGAGTGACAATTTAACGAGCAACGAATATGGGAGATATACGGGAACCGATTGGTTAAACACTATCACATCCGAAGAGTTCAAGAAATTTGATGTTTTGAATTGGTGGAATCAAAGGGAATCTCAATTTCCCGTTCTAGCCGCAATGGCCCGGGATTTACTAAGCGTACAAGCTTCAACCGTTGCTTCGGAATCCGCTTTTTCTACTAGTGGAAGGGTATTGTCGGTAAGAAGAACAAAACTCACACCTTTATCTTTGGAGATGTGTATTTGCTTGAAGGATTATTTGGATGGGAATGAACGTATACAAGACGTTTCAATACTTGAAGAACCGATGGACTACGAAAAACAATTACAAGAGGTCGAGGTGCAAGAAGGTTATGTAATCAATCTTACCGAAGAAGAAATTGCTTACGATGAAGCTACAAGCGCCGCAAGGGCCGCCGTTCAAGTTGAAATTCAAGATGAAGATGAAACCGAAGAATAATAAATAGTCGAAATGTATTAAATTTGTGTTTCAAGTACTTTAAGTGTGACGTCTATTAGTTTTTTTAATAAAAGTCGAAGTTTATTAAGTTTATTGTGTGGGAAACGCGAACGAAAAAAAAAAACCCGGAATCGAAAAAGTTAGCATGCCCACTATTAAGAAAATGACCACCGGTTCATTGGAACCGGTCCGACCGGTTCTTGGGACCGAACCGGATTGGATCCGATCCGGAACCGGGTATACATGTTCCAGTTTTGGGACCCCGGATCCGAATGGAACCGGATCGGATTGGAACCGGATCCGGTCCATTGACTTTGACGACCGAACCGGTCCGGATTGGAACCGGTCCGGTTTTTTTTGGAACCGGCAAATGGCCACCTCTAGTTGAGGTATTGCCTGATTGCCATGTTGTTGTGACTTTATGTTAAGGACGTGTGTTTGTAGCCCTTCTTGGTCTGTTTCTTGGTTTTCTCGCATTAACCTATTTAGGAAGTCTAATTCCGCTGAGTTTATCCGGGTGTTATCATTATTGACTTCAGGTATAGACCTGGAAGTCGATCTTACGATGAGTGATGTTATGAAGTTATTGTTTTGCCTTGAGATGCTAACGATATTTGGTGGTGGACTCCCTAGAAATGAGTTTGTGCTCATTGGAGCTAATTATGATATGACGTTATGATTGTTTCGTGTTAGAGTTGCCCGTCCTTCGTCCGTATGAGTGATGTACTCAGGATTGAATACGTCATACGAGGGTGGAGGTGGTGGAATTTTTTGATTTTTTTGTTCCGACATTTTAGCGAAATGAAAATTTTCGGCATGAAAACGAGGTTTCCATCTAGGTGAAAAAATAGTTTTCGTGTTTTGAACGAAAATAAGTTTTGGATCTGTTGTTTTCCGGTGACGGAAAAGAAGAGTTTTTGTCGAATGTTTTGATAAAGAAATGGTGTGACTTTTTTTTTATAGAATAAGATTTTCTAGTGAACAAAAAAGGTTTTCCGATGAGATGGAAAAGTTTTCTGGTGAACGAAAAAGTAAGTTTTTTTTTTATGTTATGTTGCGTAAGGCACGGGTGGTTCCATGTTTATGTATGGTACGTAATGGAGGTAAGGGTAGCCAACCATTTAGTTTCTTACGTTCAGTAAAGACCCCAAGATGTGACAAGATTGATCTAGGGTTTCGTGCCCCTCTAGAAAGCCATTCATGGTCGAGGATGGTCCACAAGATGGACATCCAATGGAGGAGACAGGAATAACACGTAGTGTGTCATACTTGGCTTAGCCGGATGCATGGAAGTATCCATGCTTGATTGCAGTACTGCCTCTGAGCTAATTAGGTAGTGACAAACATCTGTTTGTTGCAACGATCCTAAAGGAAGTGCCCAGTCTTGTTGTTGCTTTTTTGTGTTCGCCATTTGAGCCTGGCCTGGGAGTTCAATTTCCCAGGCGTGTTATAAAGAGCTATGGCAATGGTGGGCATGTTTAAAGCGTATGGGCCTTCAGTTTGTTGGGTTGAAGGTCCTATACGCCTTTCCGTGCTATACACAGCATAATACCCACAAAACTCACCTTTTCGTTCAACCAAAGGGCATATTTGTTTGTGATTTGCCCTATTCTAAAAGTTAGTACACCCATGTTATCAATACTCACCGAAAACTTTTTTTGCCCGCCAGAAAAACCATATTTCATCAGAAATTGCTAAATATTTTTCCGTGGCAGTACTTGGCAGGATTGTTTCATCCTAATTTGGCCCCACATACCTTGCCATTGGTCTCATGTAGCTTTTTCTGTGTAGCACGCCGTCTTTGAAGTAATAGTTCATTTTATTTTGCCTGATCTTTTGTGCTTCTTCTCGGTCTTCAGGGGGTGGTCCTTCTTGAAAGTAGTTGAGCGGGTGTGTCATCTACTCCTTCCTCTACTTGAGAAACCTCCTGAGGCTCTTTAATAGATTTTTTGGTATTTCTTCAACCCACATTGGTTGTTTCAGGTAGTCGAATGCCAGGATCGCTTGCTTACTCATGGCATATGCTCCTTTATTCATAGCTCTGGGTACTTGTTTTATGTTGAAAGACTGAAAGTATGGGAGTTTCGCTTGAACCTTTTCCATGTTAGCGATCATTAAGACGTCTTTTGCCATGAATGTCCCTCGATGCTTGGTTTGCTACTAGTACCGTGTCAATGTATACCTGGAGCTTGGTTACTCCTATTGTTTTTTTAATCCCGAGGCCTGCTAATAGGGACTCGTATTTTGCATCATTGTTGGAAGCGTCAAAGATAAACTGATGAGCATATGTATACTTTTGCTTGTCGTGGCTTGTGAGAACGAGTCCAGCTCCTGAGCCCGTGTCACTCGATGCTCCATCTGTGAACAACGTCCAAGTGTCAGGGTTGAGTTGAGGAATTTGTATTGCTCGAGTGAATTGGTGCTTAATGTTTGTTGGTTCTTCCTGATAGTCGATTTTTACGAGGAAATCAGCCATCATTTTCCCTTTTACAGAATGTAGGCTTGTATGGGATTTGGTGCTATCTCAGGGCGATTGCCCAGTAAGTCAGTCGTCCTGCGTTCTCAGGTTTCGACAATACTTGTTCTAATGGTTGGTATGTGATGACCTCTATTGGGTGTGCTTGGAAGTATCTCCTTAGCCGCTTGGCTTTGTGAAGAGCGTATGCAAGTTTCTCGATAGGTGGATATCGTAACTCTGCATCAGGAAGCGCACTGGTGGCGAGGTATATTGGCATTTGTTTGCCATCTCGATCGGCTACCAAAACTGACTCTATGGCCTCATTGGAAGCTGCCAGGTACATTGTTAAGGTGTTGCCTGGGATCGGAGCTGTCAAGGTTGGTAATTCAGTCAACAACACTTTGGGAGCTTGGAAGGCGTTCTCTGCTTCGCCTGACCATTTGAATTTTTTTCTTCTTCACGTGTTCCTTGAGTATTTTGAAAAATGGGAGTGTCCTGTCTGCAAGTCGTGATAAGTATCGGCTGAGGGCTGCGATCATTCCGTTCATGCTTTGTATTTGCTTAAGGCTTTTTGGAGATTGTAAATACAGTATTGCCTAAACCTTTTTTTGGGTTTGCCCTGATGCTTCTTGGGCTGATCACGTATGAGTTTCTATAGAAACCAAAAAGAATTGTAAAGTTGACCAACATTGTATGGCTACAAATCAAGCTTTATTTAGCATAAAGTGTCTTGGAACTTAACAAATCAAGCTTTTTCTAGTATAAAGTGTGTTGGAACTTGATAGGCTCATTGGCATAGGTCACTTTTAGTGTATGATTAGTTTATAAGTAGTGAGTGGCCTTCGACATGAAAAGTTGAAGTTTACTTACACAACAAGGCTTCTTTGAGAAAGATAAACACAAGAAAATAATATATGATTCAGGTATGACTCTATTTAAAAACTATCGAAATGGTTAGTTAACCTTGTGCGACTGTATTCAGATCACAAAGGGTAGATGAAAGCCTTCAATTTTCTAAGCCATTTCCAACATGCTAGACCCTTGTTCTATAGGCAAGTTTTCCTTTATATATACAAAAAGACAATGTTGGTTATGTGTTTACCCCTAATGAGTTAAAATGGCTAAGCTAAAGATTAAACTAAAAAGAAACAAGTCATACAAGTTGACAAGTCATCTAAAATGTTTTTCCGACTAAGGTTAGTTGCTCTAAAAGGAATACTTTAAAAAGTCAAAACAGTATAATTATTTTAAGATGGAGAGAGTATATTTTACTTTAATTTTAACGGGTTAACCCGTTTAACCTATTCTCTAGTTATTTTATAAAAAAACTTAAACAGATTATAACCCGCTTAACTTATTTAACCTATTCTCAAGTTACTTTATAAAAAAACTTAAACGGGTTATAACCCGTTTAACTTATAAAAAAGACTTTATATCCGTTATACTTTACTAGCAGGGTACCCGTGCGATGCGGCGGCGGGTACTCTGCGACTATATTTTCAGGTAATGTGATGTTATGCGGCCGTATTTTTTTAATGATTAATTTGCAAATAAAAATAATTTCAAAGTTAGATCAGCTGGAAAATCCCTTGCATCTTAACCTAGTAGTCAATGGTTCGATCCTCACTCCACAAAAAAAGACGGAAGTCCTTTCCTATCTTAGATAGAACTGGAAGCAGCCTCTGTACCTTAGGTAGGGGTAAGGCTGTCTACATCTCAACCTCCACATATATCGTGGAAGACGGTATTGGGACCCATAATAAAAATAAAAAAGCAGTAGTATAATTTCATTTACTATTAACCAAAGCTACCACAAACAGAAATTTTGATTCTTTGCTTCAGCACAATTACATTTAAATTTTCTGACCTACATGCGACCTTTTAGGCATAGTAAAGCGACTAACATTTATATATTTATTTTTATTTCAAAAAAATCCATCTTTTTTACAGTATATATATCCCCTACATTTTCATTTTTAATATACACTATTCACATGAACCAAATATCAAAATTAGCCCAAAATCAACAATACCATACAAATAATATACGACTCAATTACCAAGGTAATTAGTCTAAAATCATTTTCAGCCTTAACAAACTTTAATCATCAATATCCATTAAGGCCCATGATAAAACTATCAAACAATTTGTGATATCATTTGGCCAGCCCAATTAACAAACAAACCGGTATATAACCAAAATGAGAGGACTTATAAATACGTTTACAAAACCTAAATTACCTCATTCCTGCCCTAATTTCTCTCACAAAAATACGCAGCCATGATTTGCAGCCACAAAAACATCACATACTCTTCCTTTCTTTCTTATCTTGATAACCGAACATAACCAACAATCTATGTTCGCAAGAAAATTAGACCCTTTTCTTGAATATCAAACGAAAACTCTCTCTAAAGTTTTATGTTGTATTGACCGTGATGGTGATTTTGGGATGGGGTTCGAACTAAGGTAGATATAGATTTGGGTTTTATTGTTGATGTACACTTTCTGCTTGTGGACCATAGATGGAATAAGTCTGATGTTTGTTTTTGCTTCATTGATGATTGTTCTTTTATCTTCGTTTTTGTTTTGATATGTAATGGTAATTTTTTTTTATTATTTTGTGGAATGCATTAATTGGTCGAGGGGGTGACTGGTTTATGAATTTTGAAGTCGTCCGACCTTATGGTTGCAGTAGCGGCGACTCGGTCAGCGCATGGGCGACTGGTCCGGTCGATCGACTACTGTACCCAGCCTAATGGCTTTATTTTTAAGTACTTGGCTTAGTAGCTTGATTAGCTTGTATGATGAGGCGAAAAATGAACCACTTTTAGGGGGTCATTTAAGCCCGGAATTGAATTTATTTGATCAAATATTGCCCTAAATCGTTCCTTTTGTGATTTTAGGTACTTTGGGAGTGAAATCTTGAAAAGGAAGCAATTCGGACGTTTTTGGAGCATAAAAGTGAAGAAAACGCCAAAGACTTAATTTTCCAAGCTGAGAATAGTGTTTGACGGCGTCAAGAGAAAAAACCATGACGACCCAGAAGAAACATGAAGGCGTCACAAGTAGAGCGTCAAGAGTTAAAGTCGTGACGGCCTGCAAAAAGGGACTACATGACGGCATCAGATGTAGATCAAGGCAGTCCGAAGATTTATTTGGCGGCGAGATGACGGCGTCACAAGTTTGTTCTTGACGCCGTCAGCCTCTAATATCTATATATAGTTTTCTAATTTTCATTCATTAGAAGGAACAAGTTTGGAGAAACCCTAAGGCCGAACCATATACGAATTTTACAGGTTTTTCAAGGGTTTTCAGCCCTTGAACCCTTACATGTGCTATTGAGATAAGTGTTCTTTTAATTCAATCAACATGTCTATGTGTTGGTTGTCTATATCTTGTGCTTGTCTTGATTCCACCATGTTAGGCTAGATCTATCTTGTATTTGCTTAGATCTAATGAAACCTAGATGTTAATTATGTGTTGATTACTTGTTTATGGTTGTAATGGATGAATGATTTCAATGTTAGGCTTAAGAAAACTGGCAGATCTTCAATTGGTAACATGCTTGAACATCTTAGAAAACATGAACCGATGTGTACTAGGTTTTATTGGTTGTATTTAATGCATCAGTAAATTCTAATGATCCCATGTTAGGAGCTTCTTAGCCGGCTCGACATAAGAGTGAAGTAGGCACTCATAGGATTGGGGAGTTAAGTACGCCACCCCATGAATGGTATTAAGGAATACAATCCGTCATCCACGCAACTATAACAAGTAATTAACGTGTAAAAGATATCTAGGGAGTAGTGAAATCTAAGTAAACACATTTCTCCACTTATTGCTCACAACTTTAGTATAATTAGTTTTAATTTCATTTTTAGTATTTTATTTTGATTGCATCTTAGTATTGGGTTAGTTGACTAGCAACTAATTCCGCCCAAATCCTTCAAACCCGAGATTTTTACTTGCTTTCTAAAAAATATAAAAATACAAAAAGAATCATCCTTCATCTCTAGACATAATCTTTAGGTTTTCTAATCCTAGCGACACTATTCCTAGCTGAACGATCAATCCCCCGGTACTTGTCATTATACTATACAACATCGATCAGGTACACTGCCTGGTGGGGGTTGTAAGCTTCTCAAGATCCCTTGAGAGGTAAAGCTTGGTGCAACCCTACGCACATCAAGTTTTTGGCGCCGTTGCCGGGGAATAGTTATTGTCTAGGTTAGAATCTCTTTTTATTAGGTCTACTTGCTAGATTCCTTTGTATTTTTAGGTTCTCTTTAGTCTATCTTATTTCTTTGTGTTTTTGTTCGTAACTCTTCACCACCCGACATCATGGACGATGGGAACATCTTTGAACCCGTCATCCCACCACAACAAAACCCACCACTAGAACCTCTTAGGCCCCGAACCTTAGGAGAGTATTCCCGACCTAGCCACCAAGGCTACCGAAACACCATTGAGCTCACTGGAGCCAATGTGACCCCCTTGCGATCCGACACCATCCGGTTGGTGCAAAGCGGATGTGCATTCCATGGACTTCGTTCCGAAGATCCAAATCAACATCTTAAGGATTTCCTTAAAATCGTAGATTCCATAGACCTAGATGTTACAACTAGAGAGACAACCCGATTACGCCTATTCCAATTCTCTCTACGCGATCAAGCTAGTCAATGGCTTGAGCGTTTACCCGCGGGATCCATCACCACATGGGATGATCTCACCACTCGTTTCCTTGCTCAATTTTTCCCACCGGGGAGAACTACTAAGCTTAGAAATGACATCTTGATGTTCCAACAACGTCAAAATGAATCTCTTTATGAAGCATGGACTCGTTTCAAGGACTTACTCCAAAAAGTCCCTCATCATGGCATAGATCTTTGGCTCCAAGTCCAAATCTTCTATGACCATATCGATCTCTCCACGAGGTGAGCCATTGTCCAATCGGCCGGTGGTAAGCTACGTGATCTAAGTGCGGAACAATCATGGGAACTCATAGAAGATCTTGCTCTCTATGACAACGAAAGTTGGAATGATCCCCGTGATTTGGACAAAACAGTCAAGGCAATATCTTTGCCTTCGAACAACTCTAGCACTCCCGACCGTAGGATCATGGAACTTGAGGACCAAGTCAAGTTTCTCATGAAATCTTATGAAGCTCCTAAGCCTTCAAGCCAAGTGAACAAAGTCACTTCTTCATGCGAATTATGTAGTGGTCCCCATGACACTCGTGATTGTGTGGAACTCCCCGGAACAGCTTTTGCGGATTACGCATCCTCGCGTACCGACGAAGCGGGAGATAAGTGGTACACTTTCAAACCCGAGCCAAACCCTTACGGTGATTCGTACAACCCCTCTTGGAAAAATCACCCAAACCTTAGGTGGAAACAAAATCAAGCCAATTCTTCCAATCCGCCTAATCGTTACCAACCAAACGGTCCACCCTCTAACCGTACTTTCAACAGCAATCATTCTAATAACTATGGTAGTACCAACAATCTTGAAGGATTGATGTCTAAGTTCATGGCATCTCAAGAAGCTCGCATATATAAGTTTGAAGCCGATTTCAAACAAAAGCAAAGCGAGATGACCACCAAAATTGATGCATTGTTGAAAGTTCTCAATGACCGAGAAATGGGAGCACTCCCAAGCGACACGGTCAAGAATCCGAAACTAAACGTTAAATCCATATCATCAGTTTCGTCACCCACTTCGTGTCCACAATACTACTCGGTTAAATCAACGAGCACGTGTTTCAAACAAAACCAAATTCTTCAAAAGGACCAATCAAATAAGACACCCGATAAAAAAACCGGTCAAAATTATAGTTGAAACACCTCCTACGCAAGACCTTGACGATGAATTCAAGGAACTTCACCTTGAACGCCCCGTCATTGATGTCTTAGCTCGTGCTCCCTACTATAGTGCCCTCCTAGAAAAGTATGAGAAGTTTAAACTAGGTAAAAATGGGACCGCCTTCGTTCAAAACAAGTTGCCTAAAAAGCTTGATTACCCGGGTATATTTGTTTTGCCTTGTAAGATAGGAAGATCCGAAGCTTTCGACACACTAGCCGATTTATGGTCAAGCCTCAACTTGATTCCCTTATCCCTATTCACCACTCTTAAGTTAGGAAAGTTAGAAGAGACGGCGGTATTGATAGGACTAGCGGATGGAAGTATTGCCCACCCGGTTGGAATGATTAAGGATGTAGTAGTTCACGTAGGAAGGTTAACTATCTTAGAGGATTTTCACGTCCTAGACATGGTTAGTGACACTACATGCCCATTGTTGGTAGGAAGAGGATTTTTAGCAACCGCTAGCACCATGATAGATTGTAAGGAGTCTAAGATAGCGGTAGGAGAAGGCGACACTTGGTCGGTGTACGATGTTAAGAAACATAGCTATGATTGTGATGATGAACCGACACCACATTGGGTAGAAATGAATAGGAGACCATCTAGATATGGAACTTGGATAGAAAGGAACTTTATAGGACCTCAACGCCCATTCTATCTAGAAAAAGACTTCATCGAAAAGATACATTCAGTGGAACAACTCATAGCTAGAGATGAAGAGCTAGATCCTTTTGAGGACCCCTTAGTCTTTAGGAAGATGATTGAATTGTTGAGCGTAATGCCTATTAACATAGAGATGAACAAGTGGAAAAGAGAGGGAGATAAATGTAAATGGATGTGGGACAAGCCACCTAAAGGAGGTGACGGATCATGGCATATGAAGATGACTTTGTATGATCCGGATGGAGAGAAGTTTGAAAGGTCATACCGTACTAAGAAAACCGATAGGAAGTTGAAACCTAAGTTTGATCCCAAAGATGTCCTCAATGAGGAACTCACTCGTATCACGTAGTAACCCATGACCTTGAGTCTAGCTACAAGACTCGTAAATAAAGAAAAGCGTTTCTTGGGAGGCAACCCATGCTTTTGTGTGATTTTTATTTTGTTTGTTTGTTATTTGCTTCCGTATGCATGCTTTATTTTTATTGTTGGTAGATCATGTTTCTAAAACTAAAAAGTGGAAATACTTTACTTTGTTGTTTTGGCCTAGTCTTAACTTCACCAAAAGGTATTTTTGCAAAAGATAAGTGTAAGGGAAAACCTCAAATATATTTTTAAGAAACAAACCGATCATGACTATCCACAATATTAAGTGAACATGTATATTCGTAATTGTTAGAGTCAAATGCTTGTATCGAGTCATAATGAAGTTTTGCAGGATTTTCCAGGAAGTAGGACCAAGTTTTTCCAGAAATTTTCCGGAAACTTAACATAAGAATTTCTGCAGGTCACTTCTGATGGCGTCATGAGCTTGCTCTTGACGGCGTCACGTTTAAAAATCTGGAAATTTTACCGGTTTTGTTTTTCTAACGGAGTCTTAAAGTTTTTGTTGAATTATTAAGTTTTATAATCTCCAGGAAATCTGCAAACTTCATTCCACAAGCATTATATCTTACTTTGTTTTCTAGGATTTAGTAACTTATGTAGATTTCTGCCGATTTTATGCGAGGTTGCCTTGTCTGTTTTCTCAGGATTTACAGGTTATGTATGACAAGAAGATGATTATTTTTCTGGAAGAGAAGCTTTGATTGTTCATTTTCTTGGAGGAAGATTTAACCTGGCCGCCTTATTATCCATACCGAGCGAATCAGGGGAGTATTTGATTTCATTTGTTTTACTTATTTCACTTTTACATTCTTTACTTGAACATTGGGGACAATGTTCATCTTAAGTGTAAGGGGAGGGTAAAATGATGATACCTTACAAATACACTTTCGCTTGAGTTTGTTTGTTTGATAGTAGATGTGTAATAAAACTATGAGAAATACTTGTTAGTGCAATTTTAGCGCCAAATTTAAATTTTTTTACAACATTTAGGAGTGAAACTTTAGCCATAGCAAGCGTCTCATGGATAGGAGATTGTATGACTAGCATATAACCGTATCATTCAGAAAAATTTTCCACCCAAATATGTGAGGTTCGCCTTTAGATTTGATAGGAAAAGCATTCATTATTAGTGCTTATGAGTGTACCGGTAGCATTTAGATTCTAGAACTTGCGTTAGTGATGCATCCCGAGACCGCTAGTGAGACTACATTCGTGTAGTAGGATTTACTACATGATAAGAGGCATTAGGATCACCCTTGTGTTAAACCTGTATCATAATTACTTGACCATTTAAGTCATATTACTTGGCTAGTTAAGTCAACTAATTTTCCCACACCCTTAGCGTTGTACTCATTTTTAGTGCACGAAACCCCTAGTACACCCCTCCGAGCCTATCTTTTCGTTTCTAACTTTAAGCATCTTACTTAAAGAAAGAATTTGTTACACCCCACTTAAATGTACAACCAAATCGCCTTAGCCTTCGGTGTATGCGCTCATTTTTAGTGCATTATTGTTATTTGTTAAACCCTAAGTTAACTATCTAATTGATTATATGGTTGATAAGTCGAGTCATATCCTTGTACATATTATTTTGAGACGATTGGGACTCATGGGTAAAGTACTTATTTTATGGAGTAATGGGGAAGAACATCATTTATTACCCCCATATGTGCGTTAATCTTAAAAGTACTCCAAGTGTTTTGATTTTCTTAATTCGAGTCATTAGATTAGTTTATTGTAAAGTATGTAAAGATTCAAGTGTAAGGGGAATGTTCATTCCTTATGATGTATTATTTTGGATGGTAGGGTAAGAGTGTATGCGAAAAAAAAAATCGAAAAAATCAAGAAAAAGAAAAAAAAAATAAAAAAAAAAGAAAAAGAAAAAGAAAAAGAAAAGAGAAAAACATACGGACTACCATCCTTTTTCATTCTATGTTTATTTTATGTTTTTGTTATTTTTCATTTATAAGCTTAAGTCGAGTCTAGTCTTGGCTTAGCAACGCCATATTGTACATGTAATTAACTAAGATTGTTAACTCGCCACCAGTAAAGACTGCCTATATCCAACAAAACCGTGTATTTCATATCCCTACACCTAACGTTACAACCCTTTAAAAGACCTCTTTGATAGTTTATCCTAGGTGCTTACGCCATGTGGTGGAGGTTTGATCCTTTTCCAAACCTATGGTAATCTATTTTGCTATGACAGGTAGTGAGAGATATATTCCGTTTCCATATTGTAATTTATACTTTATTACACCCGAGAGATGTGAGTATCTAAACACTATTTGTGAGGTGCTAGTATATGACCTCCGTGCTTGTCTTTGGTCTTTAGTGGAACGATTATTTGTTGTAATTACTTTTATATTAGTGTTAAATGACCCCTAACTTGTATTTTGAGTAGAATAAAAGCGCATTTGCTTGAGGACAAGCAAATCTCTAGTGTAAGGGTATATGATGAGGCGAAAAATGAACAACTTTTAGGGGGTCATTTAAGCCCGAAATTTAATTTATTTGATCAAATATTGCCCTAAATCGTTCCTTTTGTGATTTTAGGTACTTTGGGAGTGAAATCTGGAAAAGAAAGCAATTCGGACGTTTTTGGAGCACAAAAGTAAAGAAAACGCCAAAGACTTAATTTTCCAAGCTGGGAACAGTGTTTGACGGCGTCAAGAAGGCAATCCTGACGGCGTCAAGAGAAAAAACCATGACGACCCAGAAGAAACATGAAGGCGTCACAAGTAGAGCGTCAAGAGTTAAAGTCGTGACGGCCTGCAAAAAGGGACTACATGACGGCGTCAGATGTAGATCAAGGAAGTCCGAAGATTTATTTGGCGGCGAGATGACGACGTCATAAGTTTGTTCTTGACGCCGTCAGCCTCTAATATCTATACATAGTTTTCTAATTTTCATTCATTAGAAGGAACAAGTTTGGAGAAACCCTAAGGCCGAACCATATACGAATTTTACAGGTTTTTCAAGGGTTTTCAGCCCTTGAACCCTTACATGTGCTATTGAGATAAGTGTTCTTTTAATTCAATTAACATGTCTATGTGTTGGTTGTCTATATCTTGTGCTTGTCTTGATTCCACCATGTTAGGCTAGATCTATCTTGTATTTGCTTAGATCTAATGAAACCTAGATGTTAATTATGTGTTGATTACTTGTTTATGGTTGTAATGGATGAATGATTTCAATGTTAGGCTTAAGAAAACTGGCAGATCTTCAATTGGTAACATGCTTGAACATCTTAGAAAACATGAACCGATGTGTACTAGGTTTTATTGGTTGTATTTAATGCATCAGTAAATTCTAATGATCCCATGTTAGGAGCTTCTTAGCCGGCTCGACATAGGAGTGAAGTAGGCACTCATAGGATTGGGGAGTTAAGTACGCCACCCCATGAATGGTATTAAGGAATACAATCCGTCATCCACGCAACTATAACAAGTAATTAACGTGTAAAAGATATCTAGGGAGTAGTGAAATCTAAGTAAACACATTTCTCCACTTATTGCTCACAACTTTAGTATAATTAGTTTTAATTTCATTTTTAGTATTTTATTTTGATTGCATCTTAGTATTGGGTTAGTTGACTAGCAACTAATTCCGCCCAAATCCTTCAAACCCGAGATTTTTACTTGCTTTCTAAAAAATATAAAAATACAAAAAGAATCATCCCTCATCTCTATACTTAATCTTTAGGTTTTCTAATCCTAGCAACACTATTCCTAGCTGAACGATCAATCCCCCGGTACTTGTCATTATACTATACAACATCGATCAGGTACACTGCCTGGTGGGGGGTTGTAAGCTTCTCAAGATCCCTTGAGAGGTAAAGCTTGGGGCAACCCTACGCACATCATTGTACATTATGGTTAAATAATTATATATTTTGGTGAAGGGGTGCATTAATTAGTGTATTAATTAAATACTTGTGTTTTGTGTTTTATGACTTGTATTTACTTAAAAGCTATTGTACATTGTGCTTAAATATTTGTAATTTTTTGTGAATGGGTGTTTTTAATAGCATTAATATTGTTTGGTAGAATTTTGGTTTTAAAATGACACCACACTGTTTTTTGTTGTACAATATACTTACTTTATTGTTATTCGGAAAATTGGGTGCATTAAAGTGTTGTAAACCATGTATTATTTTTTGTAAATCTAAATTTTTTGGAGAGAGCATCCTTTATGCATTATATGTAGTATAGATATGTTTTATAAGGGGGTTGGCAGCACTCCCCTCACCTCAAATCCCTTCACTCACAAACAACCAATCCTCTTATGCTACATCACCCTCCCACTTTTTCCTTCACTCACTCACTTTTTGTTGGCATCACACCCCTCACCCTTCACTCACTTCTTCTTTTTTTCTTTTTTCTTTTTTAAATTCTATTAAAATTTATTAAAAACAAAAATTAATTAAAATTAAAATAAACATTACATAATATTATTAAAAATCATAAAATACCATTACATAATACTAAAAATCTAATTTTCATCGTCTTCATCGTCCACCTCGAGGTATGGTAATTGTTGAGCGTGAATATGCTCCATAAGATCAAATCTGACACGAAAATGTGTATCCTCATCTCGTATCTCGGCTAAGGCTGCTTCGTCAAACACAGGTTGGATCGGAGGATCCAGAATACGAACCGGCGAGATTGCGGTACCAGCGTCATGTATAATCATGTTATGCAATATGACACACGTATAAACTATTTTACTAATTATTTCTATTGTGTGTGGCCGTAAGGGTCAATTCAGTATACCCCATTTACCCTTGGGAATACCAAATGCCTGTTCAACATCCTTTCGAGCCGACTCTTGTACTTTCTTGAACTTTTTCTCCTTCGGGTCGATTGGATATTTGAAAGCTTTAACAAAAGTAGACCATGCTGGATATATGCCATCACAAAGATAGTAGCCACGCTTGTACGTATGGCCGTTCACAACAAATGGGCACTTAGGTGCCGTACCATTACGCTCGGTGAGGAATAGCGGAGATTGCATCACAACATTCACATCGTTGTTTGAACCCCGCGGTCCAAAGAACGCGTGCCATATCCACAAATCTTGAGACGCCACTGCCTCCATCATAATTGTGGGGTATTGATGGTCACCCCTTTTATATTGACCCCGAAATGTGTGCAATCTAGGCTACCGATCATACCTGGAATGTGATGTCGAGCTTCGTGCGCTTCGTACAAACATGCAACATCATGACTTGTTGGCCTACGTAGAAAATCTCGATCATATAACTGAATAATAGCCTCACAAAAAAATTGAAGGCATTCACGTGAAGTTCTTTGTGCCATTTCTAAATTCTCGTCAAACTCATCCGGTGGTGCACCGGTTGCGAGTTGTTTAATGGCAGACGAACATTTTTGTATGGCTGTGAAACTTTTTTTCATTCTAGCATCATAACCTTCCTGAAAATACTCGAATTTAGCCTCAATAGCTTGCGTTATTTTTAAAAATAAACTTTTAGGCATACGATACCTATCTTCAAAAAATTCATCGTCGAATTTTGGATCTTCACAAAAACAATCACGATGCAATCTTTGTGCAGCAGAGATTTGATTGCGTTTCACTAATTTTCGTGTCGACCCAGCCGTATCTTCTTCATCTTCGTCAATCGCGGCAGCAAAAATATCGAGACTACTATCGTTAGACCACTCGAACGACTCATATAAAAATAAAGTCGAACCAATTTTTTTATGCTCCATATACTTGCGGTTGAATCGGATTTTTTTTTGATCAGTGTTCTTTTTTTTTTTTTTTTTTTTTTTTTTTTTTTTTTTTTTTGATGTTTTGTGTGTTTGGTATTGTTTTGTTTTCCACTATATATGCACAAAATAAAAAGTATCCGTTAGTCCCTTTTTAATGCCAACGTTCAAATATTAACGTCTATATTTTGTTCCATTTTCACGCGGTAAACATCACCGCAAAAGTGTCTTACCATGCAGTGTGGAGGCACCGGCGGCGGTATTCCCGCAGGAGAAGGGCACCGTGCCGTGCCTCCCCGCACCCACTGCCAAACCCTAATAAACCTCCAAAGTTAATCAATGGGAATAACACGTTTTGTAAATTAAAAAAACAGACACAAGTATTACATCATGGAAAATAATTAACGTAACCGCTAAGGGTCAATAAATAGGGGCAAAAGGTGAATAAATATGTAAAAACATGGCACGTGACTACGTGGCACGTTACACGTGAGAGATCAGGCCGTCGGTTTGTTAGGTGTGACGTTATAATGTGGTTAGTTAAGTCACTACTTTCGTACGCCTTTTTCTTTTTTCTTCTTTTCTTTTTCCTTATTACGAGTAATTCTGTATTTTTACCACACACAAACAACAAACAAACAAGCTATTTTTACATTTAAATATAGACATTTTATATTATTGTTTATAGTTAAATATTGAGAGTGATAATATCCACGTGTGTAAACCGTGTTTATATTTGAACTTGGATTAATCATATGCTGGGACGGACTTACATGAATGTCGAGTGTTGCATGAGTTATATTTGATTTTTTTGTTACGAAGTGTATTTTTTCTTAAAAAATTGTCATTTTTAGTATGTGTAACCCTCGATATTTGTGTTATTTTTTTATAATGCAATTTTAGCTTAGTTAAAAAATAATTTATGGTGAGAAGTTTTGTACTTAAGGTAGAAAAAAAGTTGTGCAACGCCTTCCTAAAATCTTAGATCCGTCTTTGATCGTATGTTCAATTAATGATTGATAAGGATTACATAAAAAGATAAAATTTTCACATCGATATAGTGTGTGTATGAGTATATAATTATGAACGGTACTTGGTGAAAATGTGGAAAACACTCTATATTTATGGGATGATTTATTGTTTGAGCTTTGTGTATGGATTGTTAACAAGTGTCATCCAATTGTCGAGCAGATAAAACTGACACGTGCAATCACCTCACTGGTCATAATTATGCGTATATATGATCGTGTTTATCGTTCGTGCGTTCATCATATTTTAGGCGTTTGACCAATCAGCGTTCCCATTTTCTATATGTCTATTTTCAAAACTCCTTTAGGAGTCATTAAAGTGATGGAGTCGTTACGGAACAAATTTTTTCAAGGGTCGAGTATGTTGGAGAAAAAAATCTCTTGGGTGGCTTGGAATAAAGTTTTAGCTTCTAAGAAAAAAGGTGGTCTAGGTGTGGCTAGTTTTTATGCCCTTAATCGAGCCTTACTCCTTAAATGGGTTTGGCGGTTTGTGACTCAAGACGACTTTCTTTGGTTTCATGTTATTCAAGCTATTCACGGGCCTCGTATGCAGTTTGATAATCAGTCTAATCAGCCTCCGTCTCTTTGGAGTTCTATTCTAAAGGAGGTTTCTGAGCTTAAAAAGAGGGGTTTTGATTTTCTAGCTAATTGTTTAAAACGTGTCGGGGACGGTTCGAATACCAGATTCTGGTTAGATATTTGGAAAGGCGGAGTGTCTTTTCGTGATGCTTTTCCTCGGCTGTTTGCTTTGGAGTTGAATCCTCAGGTTTCTGTTCGTGATAAAATGGGTTTTTCTTTGGATCATTCATTTCGAAGGCAGGTTAGAGGGGGTGTGGAATCAGAACAATTTAACAGTTTGGTCGATATTATGAACAGTGTGATCTTATCTCCTTCTCAGGATCGTTGGTTTTATTCGATCTCTCCTGACGGGGAGTTTTCTGTTAAAGTCACTCGTTCTCTCATTGACGAGTTGTTTTTGCCTTCTCATAATGTTCCTACTAGGTGGGTGAAGAGTGTGCCGGGTAAGGTTAATGTGTTCACTTGGAAAGCTCGGCGTGATGTTTTTCCTACTCGAGATAATCTGATCAAGCGAGGAATTACTTTGGAGTCAGATTGTTGCCCTATTTGTGAATCAAATGTTGAGGATGTTTCTCATATTTTATTCCAGTGCTCTTTGGCCCAATCGATTTCTAAGAGGATTTGTAGATGGTGGGAGATAGAATGGAGTCAATGGTCTTCTTTTTCGGAGTGGTTTGATTGGTTCTCTAATATCCGGTTAAATTCTAAAGTGAAAAGCCTCCTGGAGGGAGTATTTATGGTAGCTTGGTGGGCTCTTTGGGGTTTCCGGAATCGTTTGGTTTTTGAGAGTTCGTCTCCTAAAAGATGGATGCTTTTTGATGATGTAGTCTCTACGTCTTTTTTATGGAGCCATAGCAGATGTAATAGGTCGTTTAATTGGGATTCTTGGCATAAAGCGCCTTTTCTTATTTCTTTGTAATTTTTTGTTCTAGCTCCTTGCTAGTTTAATAAAATTTGCCGTTCAAAAAAAAAACATACATATTATAGTAACGATACGGATCATTGACTACTAATAGTGTATCAGGTTTATTGTCCTTTTGTAATATGTAGATTTATCAGATTAAGGATTACCTGATGAAATCATGCTCAGGTTAAAGGTGTTAACCTGGACGCATGTCTGGCCTCAACATCATATGCGGAGATTATTGATGTCTCCTCCGTTGTTGAGATTAGTAAGTATTGGACACGAAGTATGTGCAAGTCTAGCATAATCAGGCTTGATAAACACGTTACTGAATAACAATTTGTTTCTCATGTTAATGATAAGATCCAAGAAAATAGAGAAAGAGAACAATAATTCAGACACAAAAACTATAGTAGTTGTTAAGTCAATGCATGTGAATATGTGATCGACTTATGTTTACAAGCAAGAACAAATATGTCTTACTTTTTATCCATTTGTTTCTAAACGTAATGACTCTTTATCTACGACATCTCTGCTTATCTTTAAAAGAAATTCATCCTGAAGCGTGTTTCTAAACCAAGTACGTCAAATCCATTCACATGCTCTCTCCGTCTCAAAATTATTGTCAGGAGACAAGAATTACATACTTTAATAAAAGTGAGTCAACTTTAATTTTCAACCACTCAAAAAGAATATTCTCCTACTGTATTCTCTAGTTTTTACTTAAAAAAAAATGTACAACTATTTTGAGACAACTGAAAATGAAATATGGAGTATAATTTTGAGACAGGTGGATTTATATAACAATTATAAGCCGCACACCCTTTTAACAATTACAACAGTTTTGAGGCAATATACCTTTTCTGCATTATAACAATATATTTTTCATCATGTTCAAGTAGTGTAACTTTTTCATTCTACATAAGTGACATACGCAATAATATTTCAGTCGATAACTATTTTGGGAATTTAATTATTGAATTTTGACGTAGCTTGATAGTCGAATAAACATTGTGTATTGTTATTCCTAAGCAAAATTCAACAAATATTTGATTATAGGGAAAGACACGAATAAAAATATTTGTTATTTTGTTTATGCATATTAGTAATAGACTCGTAAAAATGCTAAAGCGCTTGTGGCCGGCTAATATTCGTGTAATGTTAATGAATTAAGTAGTTGTGAGTTTAAATCTCATCTTTAATAATTATATAAAACTAGGTGAGGACCCATACATAGTAACAGAATGTTATAGCAGCAAACAATTAGTTGCGTTATCAGGATACGGATCAACATAATGAGCGGGATTGGGGGCAAGAATAGGACGAGTCTGTAAAATACGAGAAAAATAAATAAATATAGATGACTAAAACAAAAACATATAATAAATAAAAGATAACGATTATATTAACATCATTTTTGTTTAAAACTTGTTCAATAATAATAAAAATAAATTGTAATATAGTGTCTTATATAATAGAGTTTTGTGGATGAATTTTTAGAAATAACAATGTTGGGATTAAATACAAAAAGTTTCCTCTTTTTGTTTTAGAAACTATATTCAAAAAAGTTGTCATGCATATTTTTTAAATTTTCGGTGAGAACATTGTTAAGATATCTATTTCATTACGTCAACATTGTTTGAATTTTTAATATTATCGTGTCGATCAAAAAAATAATAATACCATTGTTCGAATTTTTATGTAGGAAAGTAAGATCAAATTGAAAATTAAGTTTTAAAAGGGTATTTTAGGGATTAAGCAATACTTATTTTAAAATTTTAAATTTCAAGTAAAACCATTTTTGCTTTATATATAACTATAGGATTCACCGTGCATAACAACGACAGAGTATAGTAGCGTTAATTTATATGTGCATATTTATTTTTTTATTTTATTTTATTTTATGTGTATACGAGTGTGGAGTAAGTGAGAGTGAATAAAGTTAGTAGTTTAAATTGTGATTAAGTATTTAAATATTTAATATATTGCGTTACCTATTATAAATACTGGTATTTTAATCTAACAACATTACTTATCTTTTAAGTTTTTAAATTTTAATCAAATATGTTTTTTATTTGTATGTAGTATAGATAGAAATACTTTTATATATTGTAGAACTGTTAACCTGACTTTCAAAAAAAGATAGTAGTATATTGTGCACATGATAACATCTCCTCGATGCTTAGCTGGTTAGAACGATCGGTGTTCAAAGAAGAAGAATCCTAGAGGTGATTATGTATACAACAGTGTGGTGTATTTGGAGGTTTCAAAGCGGGGTGATGTTCAAAGATTCAACCATAAAAAAGAGTTTTATTTTCGACTCCATTGTTATTATTAATTATTTTAAGTGGTTTTCGAGAGATATAAAGAACATAACATCTCATGAACATTGTGACTTCAAAACCCAATGTTGCATTCCTTTGTAATACAAAGTTGATAGTTTTTTGTTTTTTTTTTTTTTTTTGTTTTTTTGTTTTTTTGTTTTTTGTTTTTTGTTTTTTTTTTTGTTTTTTTTTCTAGCTTGTTTTATACTAGTATTATTTATGCGGTTCAAAAAAGTATATTGTGCACATGTTACTGTTTTACTAAATCTTATTCACCTTCGTTCCAGATATAAGAAGTATTTCAAGTCATTTATTTTTGGATAAACTGACTACCATAAAAGTTGCATGTATAGAAACCAAGGTTTTGAAACCCGGGTCGACCCAGCTGGGTTAACCGGTTCGACCGGTTACGGCCGAAAAAACAGGTCAAAACAACCCGGGTTTTTAAAACCGGGTTAACCGGTTTGACCCGCCGGGTTTTGAGTGACCCGGGTCAACCCGGTTCTCGAAACCCGGCCGGGTTTCATTTTTTCAAAATATTTTAATAAAAACCCGGGTTGACCCGGTGGTCGACCCGGTTGACCCGGCGGTCGAACCGGTCAAAAAAATATAAAAATAATAAATTGGAAACCGGGTTGACCCGGCGGTTCAACCGGTCGAACCGGTTGACCCGGTGCCCGGTGACTCGACCGGGTCGATTTCAAACCCGATTTTCAAAACATTGATAGAAACCATTATTTGAATTAGGTTTTGCCAAACTTGTTTCTAACCAATTATTGAACCCAAGATGCAACCAATCCAATAAATGTGTTAGATTTGGTTTAATACCGAGTATTCACTTGTAACACTTAATTCAACAACTTTTAAAATTTTAGTCCCACCCAATTTTTAGGATAAAAGAAACAAAGTCTATGGATATCTTTTGCATCTACATTCTACACTTAAAAGTTCTCTTTCAAATCGTGGTTGGAAAAATATTTTTAGTTGCAATTGTTCTTTAATATAAACTTATAAATATATCTTAATGAACTTAGTATCTTTTATATAATAAAAGAATTACATTATTTCAGAACAATTTTGCCAAAACAATCTTATTGAAAAAAGAAAAAAAAGAAAAAAAAAAGAAAAAAAGAAAAATCAGAAAATATCCGATAAGCTATATTTCGGATATTAAGGGTTCGTTTGATTTGTAAAATGGTTTTGAAGAAACTGTAATATGTCAAATGAATTGTAATCTATCAAAAAATTGTAATTATAGGCTGAATTAGTTGTAATGTGAATCAGTTGTAATTGTAATTCAAAATAATAATAACAATATTAATAATAAAAATGATATAAATATTCTGAATTACAATGTAATTCAAAACTGAAAAAATATTTTTGAAGAAATTATAATCTTTAAAATGAATTGTAATGTAATCTAAATGAATTGTAATATATCAAATAATTGCAATCGTAGTCTGAATTAATTGTAATGTGAATCAATTATAATTGTAATTCAAATAATAAATAATAATATTAATAATTCAAATGATATAAATATTCTGAATTACAATTTAATTCAAAATTTTCCATACAACTTGCTATATAGTCTGAATTATCTCACTTGTTGTAATTAGAGTGATTGAATTACAATAACATTAGAAACCAAACAAGCTACGTAATATTTAATTACAATTCATTCAATTATGCATACCAAACAACGTACATAATGTAATCAGATTACAATTTCATCAAGTTACGCTAGATTACAATGAAGCAGACAGGGCCTAAGGGTATGTGTGGCGAGAATCATACAGCTTGAGCTTTTAAAAATAAAATAGCTTAAAAATAAGCTTTTGTGTGTTGCACACATTGTTTAGAGCTTTTACTTTTCACATTCGTTTTTTGTTCATTTTTCATTTCCGAGTCAAAATTTTCAATTTTAAACATAAATAAGGGAATCTAAATAAGCTTATAACAATTTCTCCACTTAACATTATTATCACAACTTATAAGAAACGAGCCAACAAGACAAAGGTAAAACAGTGAGTTGCAAAAAGTAAATAACACTAATTCAATTCTTTTCGCATGGATTCATTAAGTTGTAATTTGAGGCATGATGACACTTAATAAAACAAATTTTGAAGGAAAGTTGGTTAATGGGATGATGATATGATAGTTGTGAACAAAATTTCTTATTTTTTGAGACCTATACAAATTGACAAAAGAATAAATAATATCTAATATCTTAATGAAGGTCTTCATTTAGAATTGAATTCTCATGTTTCTCCACAAATACAGCTAACATTGTATCATGGTGTTTTCCAAAATAGCGAATAATATACATCATTTAAATTTTAACATACTTAATAAACGTTATTATATTATTTATTATTTATCGTGGACAGAGTATGTACCATGTAGCTATAAAAATACTTTACCATATTGGATTGATTTTGTAGTAGCTTCAACTAAACAAGAACGAAATGACATAATAAAAGTATAATATATAAATTGTACTAAAATTCTATATAAGTTATAATCAAAATTATAAGCACTTCCGTATAAGGTATTATCGGAATGATACACATCTGATTTTGATATAAAACGAACAACATATGCTACGATTTAACAATCATCCACACACTTTCTTGTATCGTTTTTTTTACTATCTGAAAGTAAAATCGTTAGAAACAAAGTACTTATGTCATAAATCTGATGATGCACAAATCACCTAGTAAACATATATGAAATTCACAATTTCAAAGAACTATAATAATTTTTGTTTAAAAATGTAGTTTAACAGTATGTATACTAAAATATCTAAGGTTCTAAACCACTAAATATTAATTCCAATTTAGTAAATTTTATATGTGATAACCTAACTATGGTTGGAGGAATTTAATAAACCTAACCATGAGTGAGTCAAGCTTATGAATTATTTCAGGAGGATGCATTAGTGGATTGTGCTTTTTACCATCTCCCTATATAAACACACTCGTCATTGAGCCCTGTTATTTGTTCTATTGAACATCCATTATTCTCTCCCTTTACTTGCACAAAACATTGTGCACATTTGTAACCGCAATGGCGGTAAATATAAGGATTTTCGCGCTATGTTCATTACTCGTTTTTGTGATCTTTGCTTCTTCTGTCAATGTCAATGCCCGTTCGAGGTAACTTGATATGATCATACAATGTGGAAGCATTTTCACTTATGATCATTGCTTTTCGATATGTTTTTCTCTTGATCATCAAGTTGAATCAGGATCAAACTTATGAGAAGTTGTGCATCACATTTACATTCACAGAATTTGTCAATGCATAATGCTCATGCACAACTTCTCATAATTTTTTTTATTAAGTTATGCATTATTTTACTGATAGCACAGTAAAAGTCATGCACAACTTTATAAAGCATGCACATTCTCACATTTCTCACTAATGTTAGCTTCTTAGAAAAAAATTATGTACATTTGATTAATTGAAGTATATATTTTTTTTACAGTGTGGAAGATAAAAAAGAGTTACAAAGGTTAATAAACAACTCAACAATTGCAGAAAGGTTAGTGAAAATGAGTTTTGTACAAGCATTGTGTTTTGGCATTTGTTATTCCTCTTTAGGAATTGATGACATAAAATTGATTGAAAGTGATATATTTGATATAAAAATGTTTTTTTTGTTATTTGAACGGTCTTGATTGTTTGTTTCTGTTAGATTAGATCCACCTGCTTTTTTGATCATTAACTGCTTTGAATGTTATAAAATTGGGTTAGATATGTCACACAAATGGAGATGTGATCTTGTCATTGATTTGAGTTATTCTATGAGAGTGGTTATTTGGGTAAAGTAACCTTTTTACTATTGAGATTGTTTAACAAGTGATTTTAAGGAATTTAATTTATTTTAAACTTTTTTTTTTTAAATTAATAAATGTATTTAATACACATTAATTGATATTTTTACATTAATTAGTTCTGATTTTGTAATTAATAAATTTAGAGTTTCTTTATTTAATTATTTAAACTAGTACATTGAGGATACTGGTTAGACAAACTGTTTACGGTTTCACCTTATTAGATTATTAAGCTTGTAATCATTATAAAATAAGTTTTAGTAAGGTGTACAAATATATGGTTGATCAAGGGCGGCAATGTTGGATATCAAGTTATTTCAGATTATTTTTTTAATAATTCACAAGAAAAACTAGAAGTTTAGGTCCTAAATACTGATCTAATTCTCTAATTACTCTTGCGATATGCTTTAAAATTACCCTTTTCTAGCTGTTAAGAACATATTTCGTAGACATAAGCGATTTGTTCACTACATTAATTACTTGTCACCTTTTTAGCGCGTTGAAACTTCTTGTTCCTCTATTTTCTAGCATTTTAGATAAGACAATAATAAATTTGCCGTTAAGAAAAGGCTATCGAAAAAATACAAGTAATATTTATGTGTACAAATAACCATGCTTTATTATTTGGTAGTTTAATTTAGTACTAATCTCGAACTTGAAATTTTCAGGACAAAGGAAGATATTGCTATTGAAAAGAATGATAAGGCTGTTGATGAGAATCCAGAGATGGTTGCTTCGATGGTTAACATGTGAGTCTATTCTCATACTTATTAGCCACATAGATTCATGTATTTCAACTGACAATCAATCATTTTAATATTAACAAAAGTATATTAAAAAAATACTAGCATCACATGATTTCTGAACATAAACAAAACAATACCATGATCTTGTTTCATGTCATGTCTTGCGTGTATCACACCTTAAACAGCTTGTGATTAACAACTTTAAATATTCTTAACATGTGAAATTATACTCTTAATGACAATGCAAAACATTTTTCTAATGACGACGATGGATAACAACACTAAGGAGTACCGTGCCTAATAATAATACGAACATGCTTTGTGAAGAAGATTAGAAAGCATCTTATAATGTTTTCGAAAAGGTTTTTGGTCTAGTAGCGTGTGAATATATGAATTAAATCGCATCCGACACATGCAAGTGTCTGTCACCTAATGTGCCTGCACAAGATAGTTTAGTAATTGCTAAAACTATGCTTTATATGCACATTGTGTGGTCCTTGAACTAAAGTTAATGTATTAGAGTACAACTTTTAAGTTGTTACTTATTTTCACTTTTACAAAGAAGTAACAAACTTACAACTAATATGACAATGTTATTAACGGTTTAAACTAAGTTTTCTTAAAAAGTTTTGTTCTTATATCTTTGTGATTAGTTTTATTAAAATTTACCTAGAGAGTTGCATATTATTCTATTTTCACTTCCAAAGGTGACAAATATTTTTGTCATATCTATTTTATCTAATTTTTTTATTTGTAACCAATCTTATCTTTGGAAAAGACACATTAAATGAATATTTTAACTTTAAGATCTTCCCATGTTCTTATGCTATTGCATCTTTTACCAATTTACTGGCATCTTTATGAGCCAGAGTGACCACATGTCACATGCTCATCTGCTCAAACCAACCAATTAATATATAGCATCTCTTCTGTTTTTTTGCACTTACTATACTATATCATATTTAATTATACCCTTTAACTATGATCCTTATACTTCATCTAATGACTTTATTAGTGTTTCTTATTTGACTGCATGCGTTGGGTTTCACTTTCGGTATTTTTTTACTGCTTTGTTATTTGGATTAACTTATTGTTTGTTTGCTTTAGTCACGTGATTAGGAACATTTTGTTTTCATGATTATTATAAGTAATATTAAGTGTTCTTCATATATGTAAGTCATAAAAGATATATTCAAATAGACCCATAACATGCACAAGCAAATAGCAATGAGCCCCCCCTACAAGTACCACGTCAATATGAACGGTGACAAGCCGATGTGTCAATAACTTTGACCATGCTGACAAAGTTACGACGCCAAAAATTGTTTCTTTTAACATTTTTACCGAAAATGGGAACTAACATTACAAATATAGTAAATCGGTCTGCGTCGTACCCTGCCATTCAAATGATGTAAATTGAATTGTTGTACCCTGCCATTCAAATGATGTAAATTGAATTGTTGTACATATAGACTCATCCAATATCATACTATTCTTGATCAACGATTTTCAGAAGTATGGATGATAGATATTCTTTTTCACATGGTACCTTCAGTTAATCACCTAAATACGTTCAAATTGCATGCATGGTACATTAAATTTGACTGCAAAATGCCATACTATTACCATCTTTAAAAGGTCCTACATAATTGGACCCTTTTGAGTCCAGTCTGGCCATATGTCCCAAAATAAATAATAATACTAGATCTAGTTTTTACATTATGTTATGTTGTTTTTTCATATCTTCATGACCGACAAAACCATGTCGATATTTAATGAATTAAATGCTACGATTTTCCCCACCGACGATACATGTGTCAATTATTATTTTTGAAAATTTATTTTATTCCCATCCCTACACATATTAAATGTCACCTATAAAATCATGTTGTTTTAACTTTCCGTATAATCCGTATTCATTTTTCCGCATTAGTATTTATTGTTATGGCATTTATTTAATTATTAAAAAGAACAAGGCTTATCAAGTGGTTCACAGACTTTGCGGTGGAGGTCCTTTTTCACGTGTGGTAGAACCAGAAGCAACATCTCTACCTTAGGTAGGGGTAAAGTTGTATACATCTCTACCTCTTCATGTATCGTGGAAGACGGTATTGAGACGCATAACCTGTGAAAGACGGTATTGGGAGTTACTTTTACAATAATTTAATTGTTAGCCAATGGATTTAAACATTATACCAAGAAAAACTAAACAAGTATAATAATTCTGTGTCTGAATTTGGTCCCCATTTTAATTATTCAGTGAACACATTTATGATTTAGAAGAAGTTCACGTACCGAAAAACAGAAAATTTATTATTGTATATGCTTTGCGGGTACTTGACCTCGGATTTTGAAAGCGATTATGTGATATCACAACCGTTAATAAGGTGTAATAACACGTTTGCAAGAGTTGAAGTCTATATGTGAGACGGAATCGGTTTGGTTTTTGGCTAAAACCGAATTGGGACCACGATATCCCGGTTTTTGTTGCATCGAAAATTTTTGGTTTTGGTTTCACTAAAAATTCCTAGTTTTGGTTTCTAGACAATTTGGTTTTTTGTTTGTGCCTTATTTGCTTTTTGTGTTTTATTTTTCATATTTTTGTATTTGGGCTTTTTAGCCCAGTAACCATTTATAAAGATTAACCTTTTCACCTTTGAGGCATTGACTATGTTGTTAAAAAAGACTAACAGATCAGCTATAAACTATTAAGCTAAAAATTAAAGAAAATATGCATTTATTTTTCTAATATAGTTAGACTTGTAACTCATAAAAAAAATGTTTTGTACTATTTCAGGAACATTAGAAATAGTACGGAAAGAAGGAAACTAGGATTTTTGTCATGTGGGACTGGGAACCCAATCGATGACTGCTGGCGTTGTGACCGTAACTGGCAAAAACACCGAAAGAGGTTGGCAGATTGCGCCATTGGGTTCGGACGTAATGCTATCGGGGGCCGTGATGGTAAGTACTATGTTGTTACTGACCCAAAGGATGACGACCCCGTTAACCCACGACCCGGAACTTTAAGACATGCTGCCATTCAAGATGAACCTTTATGGATCATATTTAAAAGAGACATGGTTATCACACTGAAACAAGAACTCTTAATGAATAGTTTCAAAACAATCGATGCTCGTGGAGTTAATGTGCATATCGCGAATGGAGGGTGTATTACAATCCAATATGTTACAAATGTTATTATTCATGGTTTGCATATTCATGATTGTAAACCAACGGGAAATGCTATGGTTAGAAGCTCGCCGTCACATTATGGATGGAGAACTATGGCAGATGGTGACGCGATTTCCATCTTTGGATCAAGTCATGTATGGGTAGATCACAATTCTCTTTCAAATTGCGCGGATGGTCTAGTTGATGCTATTATGGGATCAACCGCGATTACCATTTCTAACAATTTTTTCACACACCACAATGAGGTACTTCTAACTTCCAACTCATAAAACTCTAACTTCGATACTTACAACACATTAAAAAACATGTATTGATTCAACTACATTATGATCCATGAATAGGTAATGTTATTAGGTCACAGTGACACCTACGACAGGGACAAGATTATGCAAGTTACCATAGCATACAACCATTTCGGCGAGGGTCTTGTTCAAAGAATGCCAAGGTACATATATACAATTTCGATATTTCCTTTGTCCCAAAAGTAACTGAGCCAAAACCAGATACATAAATATGTATTTTTTCTTCTTATTTCAGGTGTAGACACGGGTATTTCCATGTCGTAAATAATGATTACACACATTGGGAGATGTATGCTATCGGTGGAAGCGCGGATCCTACTATTAACAGCCAAGGAAACAGATATCTTGCCCCTGTTAATCCTAATGCTAAAGAGGTAAGAAAACACAATCCTTACTTTTTTCAGTTTTCGAGACATTGAAAGTCACTCAAGTCTTTTCTCACATTATCTTATGAAATTGATGTAAACAGGTTACTCACAGAGTGATAACACAAGGGAGATGGAGGCACTGGAATTGGAGATCCGAAGGAGACCTAATGTTGAATGGTGCATTCTTTACACCATCTGGTAAAGGTGCAGCAGCCAGCTATGCTCGTGCATCAAGCTTAAGCGCTAAGCCATCATCCGTTGTGGCCTCACTGACTTCAGGATCTGGTGCACTTGTTTGTCGACGCGGCAGAGAGTGTTAAATAAATAAAAAAGAGTAAATTAATCTCTCATCATTTTAATTTTTGAGAAAATCAATTTTTCTAAACATTCTCTTGCTTTTTTTTTTTCTACCTTTGATCCGCTATGAACGAAATAATTGAGAAATGTACATTTTCTTTATTTCGTTCACACTTTATTGAAACCAATTCGAGCGTGATCAAATCCTCAAAAAAGAAGTTGGTTATGGAGAACGAAAACTCAAGCATATATTCTCCTGCTATGTAATTAGCGTTTGGTTCAGTTACGTTAAAATCCATTTTCACCTTTTCTACCTTGTAAATTTATTTAGTTGTTTACCTCAAAATACTCTTGATTAATCAAGAGGGTAAGTGAACAGCATTTAAGTGTGTTTAGCGATTGTTGTAATGTAATCGTCTGTTACTTAAAACATAACTATGTTACCGGTTTGAGAAAAGGGCTCATATTATGTCATAGCTCTTCGTTGCAACTACATTTATATATAATTGAACCGATTGATACAATGTTGATCTCTCGTATGGATTCCATGCCTATTACCTTTGTAACAAGTCGATAATGGTGGTGTTTTGAGATTGGAACAATTGATGGTCACTGAAGGACCTGTTTTTTGGAGTTACATTAACTGTTGAACGGTATAATTGGTCATAAAATGCTTATGATGTGTAATTAACTATCAATCCAAGTAATGTAACATAACCAGTAAATGTTGAATACGCAATGGTAACAAAAACCAAAAGCCTTGAGGATATAATTTGCAAGCTTTTTTCGAATGAAAATTGAGTGACTAATACCGAGTTCTTGAATTTTTAATATTTTTGTAGAGAAACTAAAACGAACCGAAATTGAAGTTTTGAGTGTTCCTCACACCAAATCGGTCCTTCTATATGTATAAAGGTTTCGAGAGAAAGAAAAATTACATGATTTACGATTAAGTAAACAAAAACCTTCAATCTAAACCAACATATTTTACATTCTAATGGTACTCTAACTCGAGAACATGAAAAAGAATATATCAAAACATAACACTCTTTTCCTTTCTTTACAACTCGAAAACAATTTTCTTGACTACATTGTATTTAAATATAGTCTCTTCGTACTCGAAAACTCAAGAACACAACGTTAGCATCCGTTCTATGGGACATGGAGCAATAGTATTAAATCTTAAATATTTGCAAGAGTTGAACTACGATCCCACATTGATGGAGGGATATAACATAAAGGGAAAAGTGATAGTATAAGAAGAAAGGGGTGTAGACGTTTAAAACTTACATACCTGGACGGGGTCTTTGGGTGATCAATAAGGCCCATGGCCTAGGTTGGTGACTTCCATTGCACATCTAAAGGAAGGGTGCTGACCTAAGGTCGATTCCAAAGTGATCGATCCTACGTCGTAATTTGTGGTAGCGGGGGCTTGCGTACGCGCGGCCCCTTCTAATATGCTAGTTCAAACTTTTGATCTATTATTCTTGATTTTCTTGAATGTTTTATAAATCAATAAACGTACTTGCTATACGTTCCTTGCACAAATTAAGGCCACCCTTTCACTTATTTGCACTCATACCAGAAATCTTATTTAAAGTTATGTAACTCGTAAGATAATATGGTGTTGATATTGATATTTATTCGCTAACTTTGTTATGATTACAAGTTTTTAAAACCTTAAGCAAGGGTATATTACTATACCACCACCATACTAATAAATCTCTTAGTCAAGCCTTTATGCTTAGAGCTTCGACATTCAATAAGAAAAGTCAGGGAACGAAACGTGGAGTATCAGTATTACTACTTTTTTTTTTTTTTTTTCCTCCTCCTATCCAACGGCCTTTATTTGCACGTTACTTCAAACAAGTACTATGACTCAACAACATAACACATCTCCACTCTCAGGAAAACAAACATGTTTTACCCGATAAGATATCAGGGTCTCATTAATCTGTAATAGATCAATAAACTTTTGAGAACTATTGATTTGTATACCGAAGCGTACACTTCAATACATAAATGGGTCACGATTTACAAAATTTACTTACATCTAACCGGCTTAAAAAAACCGTGGGTTTTTAAGCCGGTGAATGTTAAAGGAGTTGTGTGGTGATAATTATTTATACTTTTCCATGATCCTTCTTGCTTCTTCAAGGCTATCTTCTGCTGAAGTTGTAGTGCCGGTGCTGTTGGTGGTGTCACTGCCTCCTATCGGGCCTTCATCCTTATTTAACGCGATAAATGCCAAGTAGATTAGTCCCATTGTCGCCTATTTCAATGATACCAAAACATCAGTTACATACTTTACCAGTACTTATAGAAAGATTTGCATTCTAAGCTTCTATGTATATGAAAAATCCCAGATTTTAGTAGAAAACTGAGGTCAGATGTAACTATTTCATGATTTCACAGCAAATGCAGTCTTCTTGATAGAATAAACTCAGTAAAACTTTGTTACGTTGTACTTGCTGGTCAAAAAGAATATGTAACTTTGGTTTTAGGATGTAACATAGTACGTAAAAATAGACATTCTTATTTGTAGAGCTTACAAGTTAAATTTACCAAGTTGCGAATTATAATAGTTACAAAAATTCTCAAGTTTTTTCTTTTGCGACTGCTTTTATTAAATTGGAGTCATTAAAAGATGTTTTTATGACATTTTGTATACCACTTTGGGTGAAACAGAGTGCCTCTGCAAACATCTAAATGCAATTTGGACATCGACCAATCAGGGAAACTAAGATCACAAAATCTACTCCGTTTGAAATTAAACTTTATGAACTAGATGAGGAACTATACCAGAACAAAGAACGCTGTGGACAAGAACGATTTAAGGAGAAAGAGTAAAACGGTCGATCCAATCACAGCCACAGATATCCGAGCAATTGGTCTTGGTATAGACTCCTAAAATAATATATAAACAATTAAACGATTGTGGAAGCTGGAAATAAAAAATACATGAATGAACTTATTCAGATAGTAAAAAATATATAAATGGAGAGAAGATAACTTACTGGCACCAATGTCGTTCCTGCTTCAATCCCATCTTTTCCAACCTTATATGCTGTTTGGAGCGCTTTATTATCAACAACATTGACAAGAAAATTTAGCACGAGCTATAAAATGAAATTGAGAAAATATATATTTTTTGATATGTGACATACTACATATATAACAGAAGTGCTTGACTTATCAACCAAAAACTTAAAAGGGTGTGTTTCAGTTTTATCCAGCATTCCAGCTAGGGTGTGCGAGTCATTTCGGTTCTTTTGTTTCTTTTGTCAAGGTCTTGGTCAATGTTTCTTGCTAGTCTCAGTTGTGGCTTTGGTTTTGTTTGATGATGTATTTGGTCCGGTGATTATGTCTTAGTACATATCGTTTTTAGTTATAATAAACTTTTTGACCAATTATAAATGAAGTATTAGAGCCTCTTAAAGAAAAAAGAAGTATTAGTTACTTGCATTGGCATGAAATAGTTCTACACTAGAAAGAAGATAGAGATGGCAAGTTTAACCCTTTCATATGATAAAGAAGGTTTGGCAAGGGTCATATTAGTTTGATAAGGGGTAGTGATATCTACACATAAACTTTTACTTCATACACATAAATTTACACTTTAATTTAGTGAGACCACTAGTATCATACAACTAAAATTTATGTGTATGAAGTAAAAGTTTATGTGTAGATATCACTACCCTTTGATAAGGTGTGTAACAGTTTAACCTTAGCCATAAATAAAATATGCTAAACAAGTCGAGCAGGTCTAAAGTGTTGCCAGAATGACATGCTTGCAGCCACATAACAAGAAGGGCACCTGAGCGCAGGTTTGGCATGTACATAAGTTAGGCCCAGGTTCGCAGCCTTGGGATCAAATTAACTTAGAGATGACTTCTATTAGGATACATCCAGATTAGGTTTCTCTACATATACATATCCTATGTAATTATAATCGTATGCCTCAAACTTGTGATGAATAAAAATCTATCTAGTATGGCTGTCGATGTAGCATGATCCTGTGAACCATGTAATTTTTCTATGTATTTTTACTTCTACGGTTCTACCACAGATTATTGTTTGTTTGTTTTGGACCGTTTTCTCTTAACAGCTCGCACAGGCTTGGAACGTACTACAGTGTAGGCGTAGATTTGCAGCCTTGGGATGAAGTTAACCTAAAGGTGAAACATCCCTTTTGTGTGTGTGGGGTGGGGGAGATTGTTAGTGTATATGATTTGGAATATAAAGAAGTTTTTTCAATGTGAGATCTAATAACATATCCTTTCGTTTTACAATACATCCAGATTCTGTTTCTTTATATATACATGCCATGTGTAATTGTAAATGTGTACCTCCGACTCGTGATGAATGAAAATCTATCTAGTTCGGCCATTGGCGTAGCATGATTACCATGATCCTGTGAGCCATGTAATATCTATGTGTCGTTTACTTTTACCACAACTTGTTTGTGTTTTTGGTTTTGGATATTTTTTTCCTAATAACGCGTATAGGTCTGAGAGGAGCAATGCAACAAGACCGGACTAGTTTGATGCCACATCTTTGTTTTGCAAAAGATGCATATTACAGGAACTGCGTCACAGCAAAGCTAAAGAAGATTATTCCTCGAAAGTAAGTCAACCGGGAGAGCCAAAACGTCGACTAATCCATCTTTTTATTTATTTTTGGTCGTTTTTATCACAAAATCAAAGTGAGGTCTTATCAAACATTCACATGTTTGTTGCTACTTGCTAACGTGTGACAAACGAGATTGAATTTGAAGATCTCATGTCGAAGTGATAAAAGGAAGTTTGGCTGCAACATATAGTCACATACGAGGAACCCTATATGCTGTAAAAATACCAAAAAATAAGGTTAATGCAATGATTGATGATGTGGGAAGTTCTATGCTGGGTTGCCAAAGACTTGAGCACGTGAAAGATAAGGATATGAAGATGCTAATTTTAAAAGACAGATTTCCAGATTTTAAGAATACCGAAGTTTGTTTTGTGTGCTGAATGTTTTCAACAAGGAAAAAGTTTCTTTCGCAAAATCAGGAAATACAAAGAAATTGCTGAATCTAGTCGGTTCATACACAAGTTTAAGGGCCTAAATGCGTTTCATTAATAGGGAGATTCATATATGATTCCCACCAGACAAGGCAAGAAAATAAACTCATACCATCATGGTGGAATCTACTATGAGAATGATATAGTATGATGATCTGCTTACAAAGAAAACTCATCAATGCCCGTAGACATCCATATGAACCAACTCAACTCCTACAATTTTCACTTCCTTTATCTTACTAAAATCCTTTTTCTAGCTTACCAAAAACACATGGCTCACACTAACCAACCTCTATATTCTTTGAACCCTTTTAAAACTATCATTTCCATACACTTCTCATTTATGTGCTCGAGTCACCGGTGCCACAATGTAGAACTACCCACATCATCGATGGCCCACGTGTCAGTACTACAATGATATACATAGTTCCCCACTTCCCCGTTTGCGCAGCTTCACAAAACCAAGCTTCCCTTCATCACTTTCCATTGATGTCTCCAAAATTGTTTGAAAAACCTAATCCCACAAAGGGGGAGGAAAAAAAAAAAAAAAAAAGAAGAAGAAAAAAAAAAGATCTCAAAACCAACTTAAGTTTGGTAGGTTCTCACCAGTGGTTTAAATCGGCGGGGAAACTTTGACCTGTGCATCCTGTTTGGATGTCGACTGACCCTTCCTCAAGGACCTAGCCCGAGGCAGACAATGAACACATGTTCCAGTCACCTTTTGGCCAGGAGGTTGGTACGTGAGTTTGAGATGGAATGCAGGGTGATACCTTGGAGATAATGAAAGGTGCGAGTATAGATGCTAACGTAATAATTGCCTACTGTGTGATTTAATTCATTGCCAACAGGCCTTTCGCCTAACGGAATACATAGGAACATTAGTGTTCCCCAACCAAGTGGTTAGGAGTTGAAATTCTAACTTAGGGGTAATGTGTGCTTTATATATAACTTAGTGAGTTTGGAAGTTTATCGTTCTAAAAGAAAAAAGTTAGATTATTATTTTAATAATATAGTTTCTTTAATCATATTTAACACATTAATTATAACCAAAATTTGAGGTCGGCAAAGAAGTGTTGATAGGTCAACCCAACAAGACCCAGTTGACACAACACTCGTTTATCACCTCTATAAAAATTACATTCATAGCATGATAACTCAATATAGTGTTTCATACTAAAGAGATGTTGAGGGGAATTCTTAACATCTTTTTTCACTTGCGCAATTCGATTATCATGAAAAGAGTACACTACCAGGGTGTTTGGTTTGGTTGTGGCCTGTGGGTATGCGCGTGGGAATATGTATTATAACACGAAAATAAAAGCCTTCAAGGGTATGCGATAAGTTTTTGGGTTTAATTCTATCAAAACATGCTCATTAACAAAACACTTAAATTAGGAACCAAAGTCATTCCTTCATTCACATCCCCCTAAAGTCCTAAACCATAACACTACCGGCAAAATGGACGGGTGGGGTATATATGGGTCATTTGGGTGCACATGTCCGGGTCATACATGTCGGGTTGACCCACCCGTTTTCACAAACAAATAAACATATCTAGCACGGCATCTTGAATATTTAGTAAGACCCAACACAAGACCTATCACACAATAAACATTTACCCAACTTCACCCATATTTAACCAATGGGTTTTAAATTGCCGCCTCTAGATGTGGTTAAATGGTTCTAGCTAGAGCAAAAGCTAACAATAAGACATAATGTTGTGCAATGAACACATGTTCCAGTCATCTTTTGGCCAGGAGTTTGGTATGTGATACCTTGGAGATAGTGAGAGGTGCGAGTATAGAAGCTAACGTAATAATTGCCTAGAATGTGTTTTAATTCATTGCCAACAGACCTTTCACCTAGCGGTTTCGTAGTCCCGTTAGTGTTCCCTAACCAAGTGATTAGGAGTTGAAGTTCCAACTTCGGATAATGTGTGGTTTATATATAATTTAGTATGTTTGTAGTTTATCGTTCTAAAAGAAAAAAGTTAGATTATAATTTTAATACAATTCACATGCCCCTAAACCATAACACTACCTTAATTTCTTCTCACTTTACTAAAACCGGCATCGTTGTGGTTATAACCTGCAAAATGGACAGGTGGGATATATAACTATATATGGGTCATTTGGGTTCACATGTCCGGGTTGACCCAGTTGTGGATAGGGGTGTTCTAATTTTTCATTCACCCGCTAGACCCGTTAAATAAAAGTTACACAATTGGACTTACATAAAAAAACATATCTAGCAAGACATCTTGAATATTTAGTAAGACCCAACACAAACTATCACACAATAAACATTTACCAACTTCACTCATATTTAACCAATTGGTCTTAAATTGCCGCCTCTAGATGTGGTTAAAATGGTTCTAACTAGAGCAAAAGCTAACAATAAGACATAATGTTGTGCAATAACTTGAAGTCACCAATTTTGTAACATAACATATACAATAAAAGAATCTTTGAGACTGAGTTAAGGAAATACCTTTGAAAAAACCAGATTGAACAGCGTATATCCGAGAGTTAAACTTTCTAGACTGAACACTTAATAATCTTGGTTTCAAAAGTGGCTTAAATTGTATTGATTGAGACTTAAAAGACAGGGTTTGTGGTTTATAAGGTTTTGATGAATGGTAGTTGGTTGGGGCATATAAAGTGTGAAGACCAAAAGAGCACGACATTTTTGTGCTTGTTTGTTGTTGTTTTTCTTATCTGGAATATTATATCGAGAGGGAGTATCACATACTTTTGTGTGTTGTGTTTTTTTGACTGGGATAGTTTGAGGAAGGAGATGTGTGGATAAGTGGGCTTATGTTTGGGCCTAGTTGTGGTGGTGATTGATAGTGACTAAGCTCTCTTGGTTCAGTTCTCGGGTTAACCGGTTTATTCGGTTCAGGTTGTTTGGTTAATTTTTTTTTGTTATAACCGAAAATCGAATCGAACCAAAAATATTTGTGATCGAACCGAACCGAACTTCAGTTCGGTTATGAGTCAAAATCGAAAACCGAAATTTGTACTTTAATTACACCATTTATATATATTTTTTTAAATTTATATAGATTCTTGAAAAAAAAACCTATTTCAAGCATAAAAAGTGTTTATTATATTAGGATAAAATTTTAAGGAATTTCAATTTTCACTACCATTTAGATTTTCTTTTTATAGTGAATCAAAACACAACATTAGGGGAAATTTAAATTTAAAATCCAACAAATTCCACAAATTTGCCTCAACCAAACACACCTTTAGGGTTTTGCTAACAACAGTTCTAAGAGTCATGGTTAAGAAAATAATTGTTATTACATAATTGCAATGAATGATTCTCATTGGATGAAAATTCAAAAAAACATGGATGCTATCTGTAAAAAGATGGTAACATGATAAACACTTGATTGTGACTAGACGAGTACCCGTGCATAGCAACGGGATATTATAGCGACAAATAGTTTATTGATAAAAAAAAGTTTATAGGTTATAAATGAAAAATAATAAAAGTTTGAAGATTTGGGAATTAAACATAATGTTTTGAAACACTGTTCGACCCGGGTGGTTCAACCGGTTGAACCGTTCCGGTCGAAAAATTAGTCGATTTAAACCGGGTCAACTTGCTAGGTTGGGTCGAAAACGGGTCAAATTAAACCGGTTCAACCCTTCGGGTTTGAAGTGTCCCGGGTCAACCCGGTTTGTGATCTGTATTAATTGTTTTAATTTGTTATATTTAATTTGGTAGATATGTTTTGAAATCCGGTTCGACCCGGGTGGTTCAACCGGTTGAACCGTTCCGGTCGAAAAATTGGTTGATTTAAACCGGGTCAATTTGCTAGGTTGGGTCGAAAATAGGTCAAATTAAACCAATCCAACCCGTCGGGTTTGAAGCGTCCCGGGTCAACCCTGTTTGTGATTTGTATTAATTGTTTTAATTGGTTGTATTTAATTTGCTAGATATGTTTTGAAACCCGGCTCGACCCGGGTGGTTCAACCGATTAAACCGTTCCGGTCAAAAATTTGGTCGATTTAAACCGGGTCAACTTGCTAGGTTGGGTCGAAAACGGGTCAAATTAAACCGGTTCAACCCGTTGGTTTGAAGCGTCCCGGGTCAACCCGGTTTGTGATTTGTATTAATTGTTTTAATTGGTTGTACAATGTGTATAAATCATTGTACTTTTAAGTAATGAGGTGTTTTAATAAGAGTATTAATTACATTTCATAATTTCCTTATATACATTTTTCAACATTTCACATTTCACTTTTCTTGACTTTTTCACTTTCATCTTTGATCATTTTTGCTTTATAGGTAGTATAGGTAGTATAGATTAGGTGATTTTATTCCTACAATGAATTGTAATAGAATTATTTCCTAGATTGTTTAATCAGTTTCCTATATAATATTGCATGTCATCAGTACACTCAAGACATGTAATCGTTTGATAATCGATCTTTCCGTGGATCCATTTTGACCCAAACTCGAGACTTCAATTAGTGACATTAAAAATTCCAAGCATATAGCCTTACATATGAGTTCAGTTTAACTTGTTAACTTGATTATGGAGTCTGTTTTCATTTTTAGGTTTAGCATTATTATATTATCTGTAACCATCATTTATTTCTCCATTTTCATATATGCCATTTTTTTTTCTAATCTTTCAAGCATATTCTTCCTCAAAAAATTTCTATCTTTAACACTAACTTACTTCATGTTCTTACAATACTATACCAAATTAAAAATAATTGTATGTAGAAAAGTTGCATACTAACTTAATGTATTTTAATACAATACTAATAAGTTGAAATGACAGAAAAATAATAATAATAAATAAATAAATAATAATTATTATTTTTTGAATGAATGAATTAATAGTGTTACTTCGTATTTTGAGAAAATACTCGTCACTTCCAAAAATTTCCATATACAAAGTAAATGATGAAAATGTATATCTATATCTATACTATCTATAATGAAAAAATGGTCAAACTTGAAAAGTTGAGTCTTGAAAGTTGAGTATTGAAAGTCAAATGTGAGAGAAAATTAATGTAATTAATACTCTAATTAAAACACCCCATTACTTAAAAGTACAATAATTTATTCACATTGTACAACCAATTAAAAACATATCTATCAAATTAAATACAACCAATTAAAACACAAACCGGATTGACCCGATAATTTGACCCGTTTTCGACCCAACCTAACAAGTTGACCCGGTTTAAATCGACCCATTTTTTCGACCGGAGCGGTTCAACCGGTTGAACTACCCGGGTCGAACCGGGTTTCAAAACATTATCCATTACTTAAAAGTACAATGATTTATTCACATTGTACAACCAATTAAAAACATATCTATCAAATTAAATACGACCAATTAAAACACAAACCGGGTTGACCCGGGATGCTTCAAACCCGGCGGATTGACCCGGTTTAATTTGACCCGTTTTCGACCCAACCTAGCAAGTTGACCCGGTTTAAATCGACCTATTTTTTGACCGGAACGGTTCAACCGGTTGAACCACCCAGGTCGAACCGGGTTTCAAAACATTATTTTTCGTTTATAACCTATAAACTTTTTTTTATCAATAAACTATTTGTCGCTATAAAATCCCGTTGCTATGCACGAGTACTCGTCTAGTTACTTATAAAGTAAAAACAGTCAAACTTGAAAAGTTGAAATGTTAAAATGTTGAAAATGGTCAAAGGTGAGTAAAAAGTGGATTGTTGAAATCTTAAATGTAAACCGAATCATCAATTTCCCTGCAAATCAATAAATGGCAACAATTCATGTGAATAAATGGGAAGTATTCATGGAAAGTAATCAATGTCAATAAATGTTTAAACATTTACACTCGAACCGTATCTCCTAACTCTTTTTATTCTCATCCAACTCTTTTTCTCTCTAAAAGCACACATTTTATTCTCTCTCTACAAATCACAACGAAAACCTCCACCACCACCAAAAAAAAAAACCAAAAAAAAAAAAAAAACCACCACCACTGCAGAAACCCCTCCACCACCGAAAACCTCCATCACCGACCTCACACCACGTGACCCCCCGCCGGTCTGACGTCACCACCGCTGGTTGTCACCACCACAACCGGACGACTCCACCGCCAAAGCCAAACAACCACCGAAACACACCACCACCACGACGAACCACCAAGACCCATGACCACAAGAGGGTTTTTTTTTCTTCAAATTTTGAGGTATTTTGTTTGAGGGTTTTTTTTTTTTTTTTTTTTTTTTTTTAATATATCTATATATATTTATTATGTATTTTATTATTATTATTATTATTTTTTTTTATCTCTAGATTTATTTTTAGATCTAAGATTTTGTAATATTTTACGTATTTGTTACAGCAACCGTCCCCATCGTTGATTCGCCGGAAATAAGTGACGCTATTGCTTTCTTGCCGAAAATAATATCGGCTGCCGTTTTCTTGCCGGGTCAAGTTGCTACTGTCACCGGATATAACCACCACTAGAAATAGGGGTTTTCGAGGTTTGGGTTTTTTGAGTGTTTTTGTTAGATCTATGTGTATTAATCAAGATTTAAAGGTTTTCTTAGTTTGCATTATTTTCATTTCATCCGCCGCCGCAACCTACCGCCGCCGCCAACTTCCACAGCCGTAGCTGCTATTGTGTCGCCTGATGTTGTTACGGCCGCCACATGAGCTGCTGGTGTCACCGGAAATGTATGTTTCCTCTCAAATGTTTGTTGCTAATATATGTTATAAAGTTTATTATATTAAATTTGTTATAAAGTTTATACATTAAACTTTGTTAAGGTTGTGTAATTTTTTTTCTAAAGTTTTTGTAATAAATTTGAGCATTTATTAATGTAGATTCACTTTATTTTTGTGTGTAAAATCATTTGTGGATTTGTAATATTGTTTTAATTTGTTTGTAACTTTCAATGTTCGAAATATTTCAAAAGTTTTGCATTTTAAAATATTTTGAATGTTCATAGTTTTGATAAGTTAAAACTATAAAATGGTAAAACCCCTTTTTTAATAGTTTAAAATTGTTCAAAATTTTGATATTTTGAATTGTAAAATGAAATATTGTGAAAAAACTTAAAATAGTCAATGAAGAAAAATGTGAAAAACATAGTGAAAATGAAATGTCAACTAAGCTAAACTATATGGAATGTATATGGCAATGAAAGCTAGAAACTATTAAAGTATTCAAAAAATTTATAGGTAACATTGATGCATATAAAAAAGTACATGGTTTAACACATTTACGATTTAGTAATTCAAATTATTGACTTTCAAACTAATTTAGGGAACACACCTTTGATATGGTTGCCATTTTGGCCTACTAAACTCATAATGGGCTGAATATACACGCCTAATTCATTCTTTAGCAAATAATACAAAAATCAACATAACTTATAATGGGATATAATATACACGCCTAAATCAAGATAAAGTTTCATGATTGACAAGTATAATATGGAAATGATACAATCTTTCATGGTTGACAAAGATGTTTTGGAAAAGATACAAGCTTTCATGGTTGACAAACATTATTTGGAAAGGATATAAGATTGATGGTTGAAAAAGATAATATAGAAATGAGACATGTTTTCATGGTTTTTAAAATTAAAATAACAAATCATATACTTGCCACTATAATGCATATGCATTCCTTTTAAACTTCTTATTAGTATTAGTATATAATCTTCCAACATCATTTCATTTGCAAAAGAAAAGACCAAGAAAATAAGAACCAGAACAAGGATACACCTCTTTGTCATACAACTTACAGCAACTTGTTGCTTTTTATATGGATCACTGTCTAATTAATTTTAGCTAACTCGGGAAATGGAAGCCCTTGATGACCAAATGTTTTTATATGTTCTTTGAAACATTTTAAGATTTTTTCTTTGAGTTGAATTATCGCATGTTACAATCTTTTGCAATTACATTGTGATTATTTCACGTTTTATGTATAAACGTTATACGAAACACTTATAGTTGTTTGCCGCTAGATATCCGTCGCTATGCATTTTGGTTATTTCACGTTTTATCACAACCATAGTTGTTTGCCGCTAGAAAATTCCGTTGCTATGCACGGGTACTCGTCTAGTCTATATTAAGTGATAATTTGCACGCTCTAAATTTTATTTGCACACTTTAATGTACATATAATTGAAACAAACTGTCAACAGTATACGAGTATTTAATGTATATATTGAAGTATCCCAAGTGTACAAATCAATTCTTTAATAATTTATGTTTCAAAATTCTATATTTAAAGATGAAAGTATCCCAAGTATACAGAGTACTTAACTTAGATTCTTAGAACATGAAGATTCTCTATAAGAAGATGATTTGAACACTTTAATTTTTCATTTGCATGCTCAAATGTATACATAGTTAAAGTAAAATGATGCATTGAAATGTCTCAAGTCAAATTTTAAAACTACGTATCTGCAAATCAATTTCCTTGTCTGTATATCTGTTAGTTAATATCAATGTAATGATTCTTTTGGGTCAAATGAAGTAAATTGATCATTATACGTTACAAAGTCTAGTAGAGAATCAAATTCACATGAAGGATAGTACAAGGCCACACTGTGTCATAAATGAATAAAGTCTCGGCATCTTTTCAAGGAAATGATTCCATAACACATGTTCATGGTCTTTTAGCCTTGAAGTATGTTGTTTAACACTAAAATAATCACATGCTCCTTCAACTTCAACTTGAAGCTAGAGGGATGCTTCCTGTTTGTTATTTAAAGAAAAAAAAAAGAGAAAAAGAGAAAAGAGAAAAAATAAAAATAAAAGACATTTTACAAAAGTTAACATTATATTGGGTTAATATATAAACATCTATCCATATTTTGACTTGTTACTTTTCGCAAAAACTTTACATTTTACAACTTATTTTAACAGTTGTTATAAATAAAAGAGGGTTTTTTTTTTTTTTTTTTTTTTTTTTTTTTTTTTTTTTTGAGCAAAGAAGGCCGCAACCATAAAATTTAAATATCACACCTCGCAATTGAGGAAATTTCAACATGAAAAGATACATCACAAACGAAATTAACATGAGAACTAAAAGTTATTTTAGCGGCATGATGAGTTGCTAAATTACATTCGCGCTTAACCCATAAAAAAGATAGAGCAAACTAGGATGTCCATACATTAATGTCATTTATAATAGCAGCTACAGACCAAGGAGGGTCGGATTCTGAAGAAGCAAAAGATATAACCAATTTCGAGTCTGACTCAATTGTTGCATTTTGCCAACCTTGGAAGATAGCTAAATGACAAGCATTTCTAATAGCTAAAACTTCAGCCATGAGAGGATCAGTCGCCGACCATATCTCGCCAAAACATAAGAGAATCGATCCCGTGGAGTCACGTGCAATGACACCTAAAGCTGCTCGGTATGGTTTATATGATGCATCACAATTAAGTTTCACACAATTATTGGTGGGGGATCCACCTAAGTGAAACTCTATTGAGGAACATCATGATTCACCAAAGCAGAAGAGGTAGGGGATGATGCAGGAAACACATAATTAAAATCATGTACCATTGAATTGATAGAAGATATCTTATGCGGTGGACAAGGCTCAAAAGCTTGAAAGACTTTCCATTCCGACTCTTCCATATATGTCATGCTGTATTTGCCAAAGAAGTGTGAAGCTTTATACGTTCCGACTTTGAGTGAACTGTTTCTAACAGAGCCTGCACACGCGACACAATCAAACCTCGAATGGCATCAAAACGTAAACCCAACAATTACCCAAACCACACCAATTTTGTTCACGAACATTCAAATAACATATGCTCAACCGTTTCAACATTACTATAACAAATAGTGCATATAGGCGAACAATTACACATTCAGTATAGCATTTTTGCTATTTTTTCTTTGAGTTTGGTTATAAAATAACGACAATTATTTTTATAGTATGTGTCTTATTTTGGTACATGAAGCACAAAGGGAAGTGATATATCCACATATGATTTTACTTCATATACATAAATTCAGTGGGCCCACATAAATTTATTTGTAAACTTTATGTGAGTCTCACTAAATTTATGGGTATGAAGTAAAATCATATATGTGCATATCACTACCCAAGCACAAATTGTCTCATTAAAAAGTGTGGCTATTTTAGTGTGTTTCAACATGTTTTGCTGACTTGTTATATCACAAAATATGATATGTGTCAGCTATTTTTTATGCGACAACTAACAAAAATTGCATATTAGAACACTTAAAAATTTTAACATGTAGTGAGACATTTTCCAATTCACGTACAAGAACGGGAGTTTAGAATACAATTTTTACGCGACAACTAACAAAAATTGCATATTGAAGCACTTATAAATTTTAACATTTAGTGAGACATTTTTTAGATGACGTACATAAACGGAGAACTAGAATAAGTCCGTTACTATTTTATGACTTAAACTTTTTCTAACTTTTATTATTATTATTATTATTATTATCTAATTACAAAGCTTTTTTTTTTTTTTTTTTTTTTTTTTTTTTTTTTTTTTTTTTTTTGCAATCTAGAAGTTAAGTACATTTCATGGCTATTTGATTTCTTAGCAAAGATTTAGGTTTAAGTAAACAAGAATATGTATATACATGCATGTCTCATTAAAACTCATATTTTTTGCTTAAGAAAGAAGGTATCAATGTCTGATTGCAAAGAGACAATCCCTACAATAGGCTAGTTAATGCTATACCGTTACAAAATCATACGTAGTATTAAAGGTTCTATTGTAATGTAAGTCAACAGAGCATTTTAATGTTTCATTTGTCAACTATTGTAAAAGATATTCTCAATGCATTCCAACAAATAGTTAAACCAAAAACCAAATCAAAAATAGATACGAGCTCAGCACATGGCTAACGATGGCTGGTATGAAGCGATAAGTGCGGGTGTGTTTGTGTCTGTAAACACGATTATCAGAAGTTAGTTTGTAGATAGTTAATTAGCAAGGCTATGGAGAGCATAAAAAGACACTCCTTCCGATGGTGGTACTTGAGACTTGGGAGGGATACCTAAGGGTCGCTCCATCATAAGAAGATTTTGAGTGGCATTGATCCGTAGCGATCTTCAAGTAATTCGAAAGAGAAAATAAAGGGATGTGGGTTGAAAGTTTAAATAAGAATTTCTTTTTAATTTCATGCATGATAACTTTGACTCATAGCTTATCTTTTTAGTTTCTTTATAAATATATGAATAAAAGAAAAACAAAGGGCATACATCATTAGCAACGTAGCATACAAAACAAGTTCCTCCAAAATCCTTTTCATTATTATCACAATATTCATTCTTTTGTTTAGTACTTGTAACATCTTTTCAAAGACGTTGTGATCAAATTCTTTTAACGGATCAGGCATAACCTTGATACTCGTGTTTCCGAGGGTGAGGTGTATGCCTCTTTGAGTCTTGTCACAAACTCAAAATGATTTGTGACTAGCGTATTTGCTTCTTTGTGAGAGTGTTATCCCGTCTAAAAAAATAGTTGATGTATGTTCAAGTCCTTTTGTTGTGCTCTCACGTAGGTTGAAAAGTGGATTACTCTATATACGACATTGCGCTATGTAGACCTCGATCATTTCAAAAAATGCCTCAACCTTTATCGTTTTCACATATATTCGATCACATACTATATGTATGTTCATCGGACAAGATTAATCGAGATTATTATAATTGCGTTATTTTTTGAAATTAACGTGGATGGATGAAGGCTTAAGGTGGTATTTGAGCTTTGTTTTGGCGGCTTATGGTTTATGACGAATAAGCTCATAAGCATCGGTTAAATGTTGTAATAGACTTATACCAAAAGGTCAGTAAATAGGCTTTTAAAGTTAGTATAACCTTATAATTAAAGAGAGAAGAAAAAGAAAAAGAAAAAAAAAAGAAAAAAAAAGGGGTTAATGGCATGTAATAGCTACATACTTTCCCACTTGTGCCATTATCAGATACCAACCCAAAATATTACAAAAATACCCTACGAACTATCATATTTTTGTGTTGATATCATCATTTAACCTACAAAATTGGGTTAAACTCGAAGCTATCCAATAAAAAACAACCACCTGCCCATGCCAGACCAGCACCAAGTTGAAGTTAACCCAATCCCAATTTCTAAAATTTAACCAACCCATTTCACTAGATTTTAATTTATACCAATATGTTGCTCGTGACCAAGCAGTTGCTCGACACAAACACAACCCAAAATAAACGTTGTACTTTATCAGTAGCCGCTGTCAATGGCAGCTGCGACTCCTGTGATGAATTCTTCTTACTGAGGGACGGTGGCTGAGACGGTTGCTGTGGAGGTGGTGGTGGCGGTGATTGTGACGATGAAGATAATTGTTGAGTCCTTACTATTGGTGGTGACACAATTGGAGGAGAACCAAAGAAAGTTGCCATGGAAGAAGTGGAGAAGATGACCGGAATATGATTAGTAACAAATGGGTTTTAGATTTGTCACCAAATGGGTTTTAGTAAGGTCTTGGTGGTTGTTTTTTATTGTGCTCGATTAGTATAGATAATAGATTGTTGTGTTATGTTTGTGGTGTAGATTTAAATTTAAGTTTTTTGGGTGGTTTTAAAAATGGTCGGAATTAGAGACGGCCACCCGAAGAAGATGGTTGGAAAAATTGGGGAAGATGACCGGGAATGATATGGCATCTATGTGGCCGGAAGAAGTGGAGAAGATGGCCGGATAATGGAACACACCGGAAAAAGATTACCAAAAAGTGGCCGGAAGAAGTGGAGAAGATGACCGGAATATGTTTAACCCAATTTTGTAGGTTAAATGATGATATCAACACAAACATATGATAGTTCGTAGGGTATTTTTGTAATATTTTGGGTTGGTATATGATAATGGCACAAGTGGGAAAGTATGTAACTATTACATGCCATTAACCCAAAAAAAACCCCCTAATCAAACGCACTTTATACATGGTCATTTTATATAAGGTCATGAGCTCAAATTTATAAGTTTATCATAATACTAATATGAGCTACTTATTATATATATACTAATAGCCATTTATGATGTGACATTAATGAATTTTCAAAAAAACTTTGTTATCTTTTAATCTTGCATGCTATTGGTTGTAGTGGGTACTTAAATTGGTAAACATGGGTGATTAGTTAAGTTTAATTGATCCACAGTAATGAGAGTTGGGCTTGGCAGCAGCCCATTGGTTGCCAAACTTTTCGAGTTAGACTGTTCATGGTTTAGTGTTGCTAATACCTTCACTAATGCACCAAACGTGCCATTTTTTTCAAACTCAGCAGGGTAAGCAACCTGCTGTGTTGTACTACTCATTCTAAGCCAACCATGTGGAGTGCACAGTAGCTTTGGGTATGGTTTCCAATTGACCAACTGTTAAGAACTTTCAAGATGCACTATCCATGTGCATACATTTGTTCTCTATATGATCAAAACCCAAAAATTAAAATACCTTCAGCAAAACACAGAGACACTAACTTCAACAATAAAAATCTAAACACGCGTGAATCAAGTCAGATCTCCGGCATCAACAGCTTTTGGATGGGACTTGATAATCGATTCACTCATGTCTAGAAAAAACAAGGTGATTTAACAGTTGTCTTGGTTATGTGGGGGTAAGGTGGGTGAGGATATGAAGGGGTCTAAAATCGATTCACTCATGCCCAGAAAAAAGAAGGGTGAGTTTACAGCGGTTGCTGCTACTATTGCTCAATTTGATTTTGTTATTGTTGTGTCTTTGTTTGAGAGAAAACACCAAACGAGTAATAGCCTCAAAGAAAAAGGTATACTTGAAGCGCTGAACAAGTGATCGATGATATGCCTTAAAGAAGGTATAATTGTCTTTTTTTTTTTTTTTTTTTTTTTTTTTTTTTGTAAACCATAAAGTTTCTAACAATTTTTTTAGATGGGTTGAGTTTGATTATGAGTTTCACCAATCTTTTGATTTGAGTATCACTGAGTGGATTATGGTATTGATTTTTATTTTTGCTTTTCTGTCCAGATGCATATTTCACTTTTCTTGCATTTTCGTAGGAAGCATTTTTGCTAATAACACCAGCCCACAATGGTCAAGAATTAGTGTGACAATGGGTAGTGGTTTCATTTGGATAAAATGCATATGAAGGTTCTCACTCTAATTTATGATTCGTAGCTCTGTTTTCATGATGGTTTTAAATGATTTGTGGTTTTCGATCAATTTTAAGTAACAATTTGTTGAATGTTTTAACTTAAATATGATGGTAAAAGAATAATTTTAACTTTATCTCAAATAAGCATTTCGAAGTAAGCAACTTCTACCAGCTTATCCGAAACTTTTACCTCAAACGAAGCAAATAAGTTTATTAAAGTTGATTAAAAGGGGTGTTTGGTTTTGCTTATTTTTCCTACTTATGGGGTTTTTTTAATTCGTAAATGCGAATAACCTTACTTTTGAGACGTTATGAGCTTATCAAGCTTTAGGCTCACCGGCTCTAAGAAAAAACTTTTTATTGACTTTTCCACTTGAGGCATGTGAAGTTAGATGGAAGCCTGCAACATCGTAAACCTCATATATTTATCTAAAACACCTCATTATTTGCAACCTAAGGCTCTTATTCTCTTAAATATTCTGTGTGTATACGCTAGAACCAGAAAAACAGTCTCAAACACCTCATTATTTGCATTTGATAAGCATTTTTTTTGTGTTGCATGAAAGTCCTTATTTCATTTTCGTTAGAATTTGGGAATGAAAAATGGTTATTCTGTTTATAGGTGTTTGAATTATGTTTTAAAGTTAATTAATTCATTTTCATGTTTCCAAGTGGAGATAGATAATCGAGTTTCAGCATGTTTATTTTTAAAATGCATAACTTGCGGCCAGTGGAAGATTGGGTCATGGATATATGCAACAATGACAGACATTTGGTTCTTTGTCCATTCATGGCCAGAAGTTAGAAATGCGTCTGGGAATAGTATCTAGGTTAAAGGTAAGGAATGTTGAAAATTTGTTTTGTTGTAGATATATGTACCAACATTTACGGATATTGTTCTTATACTCAATTGCCATTTTTTTTGGTTTCTGATTTCTAAAATGGTGTAGGAGTAAAAAAAATGCATCAGAAAGATGTTGGACTAAAAATTGCAAACTGCAAACACACTTCTTATTAAAAGAATTACGTCACTGAGATTGTCTTTTGCCTCATTTTTCTATTCCAGCTACCCAAAAAGGATGTTTGGTTTTGACATCCTGGACTACAATCATAACGCTCGGGTTACGTTTGTGGAGTTTTGACATCCTGGACTACATGAATCAGATATGTGCTTAGTCCCTTAATAATATGTGGAGATTGGTATTGGTACTTCAAGTGCATCGTTTCTCTAATTCACATCTTATATACATATATGAAACTTTCTCTTGGAATTTTTATATATCGAAAGCCCTGATTTTTTTACTTTAAAATTGTTGCAGGAAGGTGGTGTGAGATCTCATGTTTCCTGCTAGAACAGTTGCACAGAAAAGGTTCCACCGAGTAACTTTTATTCACTTTGCGCCTACAATCATGATCTATTCAAGTGTTATGGTATGTCCTTTTGTCTTTTACTTTATGTTCATAAAATTAGTAAACGGTTATAACTACATTTTATGTACAACTATGCATAGAACATATTATCCAAGATTAAATTATTAGGTATATATATCCAAGCGTTTGGTAGCTAGCCATACAAATTTCGTGTCGTAATTCAGGATAGTTGCAGGGGTTTGTAGTATAAAGGCATAGTTATTAGTTACTAAAAGTCACATGCTTATTAAGGGGTGTGGGGTCTGTTAAGTGACTTGGTTGAGTATGTTGGTTCATTGGGTGTGTTCAGGGGATGTGTTCAGGGGGTGTGTTCATGGGGTGGGGAAAAAACAGGTATCTAACAAGCAGTAATGGTTTTCTGCTTATTAATAGGTACTTCTGGCAGTAGCGTTGGAAGATAGCGTTGGAATTAGCATTCGACCCAAAACCATTTTGATACTTTAACTAAGGAGTTTATGACATTCATGATGATGATCACAAAAACATAGGTTCAATGTATTGTTTACCATGACATTTGTTTAAAGCTTCAATTGTTGCAAGTAAATTGTTTATAACCAAATTGTTATGCCGGATTGGGTGGTGAAACTGAACTCTACTATGTCTAGGCTTCAAGGAGACGCTTTCATAGGAAATTCATGACGGGCCGTCTACTGCAAGACCCTCTACCAAAAGAACAGGGAGTTTTGAAAGGTGAATTTTATTTATATAAAAATTAAAAGTTTTCGAATTTTAACAGTTGAGCAACATAAGTTTCCGGCGTAAGTTAGTTTTTTGCTTGAGTTACTAAACAATTCCTAATAGAGGTCACTAGAGTTACTTAGGTCGGATTTTAGACGCGCAACTGAATTGTCTTTGCATTGCCTAAAATTTGCATTATTTTAGGGGTTGTTAAGATTAGGCTGTTTGGACTAGGGGCTGTTTGGATTAGGGTGTAGTTATGGCCAGTTTTAAGAGGTCTTTATTTTATTTTCATGTTCATGAAAATTTACAACTATGCGGATAAATGTGATGGAGATCAAATTAGAAGTGTCGAATTTTATATGCACATTAATTGTCTACTGAATTGATTATTTGAGGAACTACATCACTTTTATAATTATATCACTCAGTCACTCACTGCATCTAATACTTTTGCAATTGTAGGCATTAAAGATTTAATATAACCCTTTAAGGTATACTATTAAAATAGTACGTATTTACATGAATTGATGTTGACGTTGTTATGCCTACAGGACATATATATGCAAAACTAATTTTAATATTTAGTTCTCATCTGATGAATGCGCTGACTCGACATGTTTATTGCTAACAGATCAGGCTGGCAGAAAATGTTAGAAAAGGAATTGGTTGATGGTTACAGGTATTCACTTTGAACCTGATGAACTATATTGTATGTTCACAGGTGCCCCTCATTACTTTCCAAACATATACATACGCACCTTTCATTACATGAGTATTTTACCTACTGGATTACTAATGTAGATCAAAAGGGTACGAAGCAAATAAGACGAAAACAGGCAAGGGTTTAGAAGCTGCGAAAGAGGTATCTTGGAGTTGAAGAACATGCGGATGCATCTTTAGAGGGAGTTGGAGCTGCAGAAGAAGGTTATTCTAGAACGGGTGCAGGCCAAGGATTCAAAAATATGGGAAGAAGATGCTAATTTGGTTGACAATCTGAGTGGATAAGCAGGTAAATTTGTATAGATGTTTATTAGTTGCTCTGTTTTAATGACTATTTCAGTGAAGAAAAAGAGTCATTGCTTTCAGTTTGATCATTATAGAGGTGCTTTAGTTCTTTGGTTTGTGTCTTGAAAGTCATCATGTGATATTGAATCGTTAGAGTCAGTTAACACGCTCTAATATAAACTAATGCAGAAAATGCTAATGCACAATTGTTTGGACTATACTGATTTTTAGATGTGATTGCTTGAGCTCCACCTAAAGCTTATCAAGTTTGTATGTGTATACATAAACATATCAATAAACATACCTAAAGCATATCAATAAACCGGCCACACCGCAGCATCGCGCGGGCTAATTTGCTCGTATTATATAAGCTAACAAGTCCTTAATAAAACAGAATCACTTAAAGTTATCATTTCAATGCATATTTTGTGAAAGTAATTGCTATTATAACTGAAGATGTAACTATAGATAGAGTGAAGGCTAAGAAAAAAAGAGATTATCTTTTTTATAAGCTACATAAAATAATGTTTGATTATAAGATATCATGCTATATTATTTTTCTAAAAATTCTGATAAGTTTTGTGTGCAAACAAACCTTACATTTTAAATGACTTATTTATTTTACAAAACAAACATAACTTTGTTGTGTGTCAACCATTTTCCTCCATCAAATGTCACTAAGACATTTTCTTAAACTTAAAATAGGCAATACATTAATAAAGTATATTATACAAACCATTCAAACACAAAAACAACAATTTAAGAAATACAAAATAAAATTAAATATACAACACTATAATTAATGTTAGCCTAAATATAACCACTTACTCAAATATATAATTAATATACCACAAGTTACAAACCAAACAAGCGACTAACGTGGTCATCATAAACCAGACACTTAAATTCGATTGAAAAGAATCGTACATGTCAAAGTTCGAGAAATTTCAGATGGTTTATAAGTTATGAAAATGTACAGCTTTTGAATACCGTAATTCATGTTTTGTTAAGCAATGTTATACTACTAGATCTATATTTACACGTTATATAATATTGTGACGAATATTATACAACATTTATTGACTAACAAGTACCTTTCGCCGCCAATTATCACAACTTCGTAATAATACTAACTACCGTTTTCATATATCCATTTCATCGCGATACACGGGTAATATACCATATTTATATGAGATAGTGTGCGATAATGTGTCGGCTCGCAATGTCGAGTCGAAAACCCATGATTACCAAAAAAAAAACATCATTCTCTAAAAATTCTCGTCATGCATAAAGTTATTGTCACGAAAAATATATAATCATATAATATTTCGGCAAAAGTTTTAATTATAGAATACCCACCATTGCAACGCACAATTACGCCGCTAGTATATACTCCATCCGTCTCAAAATTATTGTGAGTAGACAAAAACCACAAAGTTTTATAAGTGGGGTCAACTTAATTTCCAACCACTTAACTAGAATATTCCCTCACTAAAATATGGACTATTATTTTAAGACGAATGGAGTAGTAAAAGATGAGTTAAAATTAGAGTTTTTCAATTGAGCTTTGCTACATCCTCCTACTATTTCATCCTACAAATCCTACTACACAAAACAATATTATATAGTTTTTCCCACTAATTTTCTCTATGCATTCAAACCGTCAGTTTTGACAAGTGTCAGCATCCTGAGAGTAGACACATTTGTAAGAGGCTTTTCTAGGAATGTTTAGGGTGCGTTTAGTTGGAAAAAAATTCTCTTGTTTTCTCTCTAGTTTTGTAAAAATTTGAACAGGAAATTTATCTCCGCAAAACACTTTGAAACATAGAAAACGCGTTTAGTTGATGTTTGTATTTTCTATTTTGAAGAAGGGGAATCGGTTACGAAGGAAAACAATTAAAATTTGTTTTGTAATTTTTCTTGTTAAGTTAGGAAATAGGGGATTTTGTGTTTTGCAAAATATTTTGTTGGAAAACATTAATTTGAACGTGATCCCTATTTTCCTTGTTTTCCACAAAAACATTTTGTAAAAAATAAAGTGTTTTCCCTCGGCTAAACGTATCCTTACCATTTCTCTTTCCAATTCGATATTCACAATTACTAAATATATAATTTAGCGTCAAAAACGACTCCTCATTTTGCCGTTTCATGACGTCAATTTTACATCATCAAAGCCCAACAGTTAATGATAGCCTGGCCCAAACTGTTAGCATTTTTTTTTCCCGCCTGGGTCTACGCGAATTGCAAGAGGTATCCTCACCTCTTAGCCTTTGCCAAAATTTTCTTAGTGGTTGTTGTAAGCACACCTATTAGATTATATTAGGGCTGAGCACCGAAGGTTCAAAACCGAACCGACAAAAACCGAACCGGACCGACGGCCCGTCGATTCGGTTTCGGTTTCATGTTTTACATGATTTCGGTTTCGGGTCGGCCCAAAAATGACAAAATCATACCAAAATACACTTAGATCGACAAAATCGAACCGAACCGAACCGACGGCCCGTCGGTTCGGTTTCGGTTCCGGTTTTTCATGAAATTCGGTCATCGGTTTTTTCAGTTCGGGTCGGTTCCGAACCTATGCTCAGCCCTAGATTATATAACTGCTTTATATCTTTGGTCATGAACAGAATATCGTTACAAAATATTAAACAAACTTGAATCACATGATGTTAATATCCATATCAACACAGATATTCCAAAATAAAAAAAAGGTATTATTCATGCCATGTTCGTTGCCAAACCCGTTTAAAACGCTCTTTTTGTGTGCATTGCTTTTGCATATGATACCATTGTACATAAACACTCCGCCAAGACGTGCGGGTAATGCATTTTCAAGCCCTCCTATCATTTGCTCGGTGGCTCGTGTTGGTGCAACAGTTAACAACCCTGAAGCACCATTGATATTGAACAAAATAATGAACCCTGTTAGACAAATACATAAGCTTTCACTGGTGCAATGACTCAATGACATGAAACAACGTCTCGTTGCAACGTGACGGGTCATGGCCCACCTCGTTACTTAAATGTACAAGTTGAAAGCGTGTTGTACAATCACTTGATTTAAACTTACCATTTAAGGACAAAAAAATAATTTGTTAAAAAAGAAATAATAATAAATAAAGGACAAAAATGGAATCTATAGACTTTAACTACTAGCCCATCCTTTAAATTCAAAAAATGGCGCAACCCTCAAAACACAGACACACTCATTCACATAAACAAATCACACCATTGAAGAAAACCAAGCAAAACCCACTATCCTCCCACATGATCATCATCTTCATCACTCCCAATAACACGTCAACCACTTGTACACTACGCTTCATCTCTTGTACCTTTTACAAACAGTACCCCGAGGCAAACGATGACAAATTCTTCAACAAAACCCCACAAAAAAAGTTTAATCCCCCAAAAACATATCTCCCCAAATGCCGATACACACACTAAAAACACCTCCACTGTGTGTTTTCTTCTTGTTACTATCAACAATTCTTGTTAACGCAGCAAACGATGAAAATCTAGTACTTCTTTCATGGGTTACTTCCAATAGACAAAACCCACCAAAACCCATTTTTTCAAACTGGAAATTAACCGATCAAAACCCATGTAATTGGTCTTTTATCACATGTTCTTCACAAAACTATGTGACCAAGATTATTATCAAATCAGTTGAATTAGCCTTACCTTTTCCTGGGAACCTTTCATCACTTAAGTACCTAGATACCCTTTTAATTTCAGACGTTAATATGACTGGAATCATTCCAGATGACATTGGCAACTGCAATGCATTGCAAGTGTTGGATGTGAGTTCCAATGGTCTTGTTGGGGAGATTCGGAAATCTATTGGTAAGCTTTCGAGTTTACGTGATTTAGTATTGAGTTCGAATAAGTTAACTGGTGTGATCCCGGTAGAAATAGGGGGTTTGGGTAGTTTAAGGAGCCTTGTTTTGTTTGATAATTATTTAAGTGGGAGTGTTCCTAATGAGATAGGGAAACTTGAGAGTTTAGAAGTTGTTAGGCTTGGCGGGAATAAGGATTTGTCTGGTAGGATTCCAGTTGAGTTAGGAAACTGTCGGAATTTGACGGTTTTAGGACTAGCTGTTACTAAGATATCGGGTGAGTTGCCGAAAGAAATAGGTAACTTAAGTAAGTTGCAAACGTTGTCGGTTTATACTACATTGTTAACGGGTGAGATACCGAAGGAAATAGGTAAATGTAGTGAACTCGTTGATTTGTATTTGTATGAGAATGATATTTATGGTTCGCTTCCTGTTGAGTTAGGTAACTTGCGTAAGTTGGAGAAAATGTTACTATGGCAGAATAATATTTCAGGGTCTATACCGTTGGAGATTGGTAACTGTAAAAGTTTGACGATTATTGATTTGTCGTTAAATTTGTTATCTGGCGTGATTCCTGTGTCATTTGGGAATTTGGTTAACCTTGAAGAGTTGATGTTGAGTAATAATAATTTATCGGGGTCAATCCCGCCTGTTCTGTCGAACTGTAGTAGGTTAGTACAGTTACAGGTGGATAGGAATGGGTTGTCGGGTTTTATTCCGGATGAGTTAGGGATGTTAAGGGAGTTATCGGTGTTCTTTGCATGGCAGAATAAGCTTGAAGGGAGTATACCTGAAACAGTGTCGGGTATGACGAGTTTGCAGTCTCTTGATTTGTCGCATAATCTGCTTACGGGTAGTTTACCGTCAGGTTTGTTTAACTTGAAGAACTTAACGAAGCTTCTGTTGATTTCGAATGGGATTTCTGGTTCGATTCCGTCTTCTATAGGGAATTGTAGCTCACTCATTAGAGTAAGGTTGGTAAATAATGAAATTACAGGACAGATTCCCAAAGAAATCGGGTATCTTGAAGATTTGGATTTTCTTGACGTGTCTAATAATCGTCTCACGGGAGTAATACCAGATGAGATTGGGAATTGTACGCGGCTTCAAATGGTGAATCTTAGTAATAACACTCTTTCGGGTACTTTACCGAGCTCATTAGCTTCTCTAACTGACCTTCAAGCTTTAGATGTTTCAAGCAATAACTTTACGGGTCAACTTCCTGATAGTTTTGGTCAGTTGGTGTTCATCAACCGACTTTCGGTTAGTAGAAATGCATTGTCAGGGTCAATTCCTACAACGCTTGGTCGGTGTTCGAATCTACAGTTTCTTGATCTTAGTGGTAATCAGCTATCAGGTAACATTCCCCTTGAGCTTTTTAGCTTAGTTTCGTTAGATATTGCCTTAAATTTAAGTTGGAACAACTTAAACGGAAAAATCCCACCAGAAATCTCTGCATTAAATAAGCTTTCGGCTTTAGACGTTTCACACAACATGCTCACGGGAGACTTAATGGTGCTTTCTGGACTTGTAAATCTTGTATCATTAAATGTTTCCTACAATAACTTCACGGGTTTTTTGCCCGACAGCAAGCTTTTCCGACAGTTATCAGTCCAAGAATTGGATGGTAACAAAGGGTTATGCCCTTTGGGTCTCAAGTCGTGTTTCCTTGGTCAATCTGGTGGATCGAGAATGTCAAGCAAACGAGGTTTTGGGCAGCCGAAGAAGCTAGAAATTGCAATTGCAGTGTTAGCAATAGTAGCAGTAGCGTTAGTAATTTTAGGAGCAATAGCCGTTTACCGTGTCCCAAAAGCTAAACCTCAGGATACTGATTCCGAAACTGGAAACTGGAGTTCATCAAATTGGAAGTTCACACCGTTTCAAAAGCTTAGTTTCACAGTCGAGCAAATCTTAAGAAGTCTGGTAGAAACCAACGTGATCGGAAAAGGCTGTTCGGGAGTCGTTTATCGTGCAAATCTCGACCACGGCGAAGTGATTGCGGTTAAGAAACTATGGCCCACGACAATGGCAGCAGCATATTGTCAAAACGATGGTGCACCCTCAAGCACGGTTCGTGACTCTTTCTCGACGGAAGTCAAAACTCTCGGTTTAATACGTCACAAAAATATAGTTCGGTTTCTGGGTTGTTGTTGGAACAGAAACACGAGACTACTTATGTATGATTACATGCCTAACGGAAGTTTAGGGAGTGTTCTTCATGAAAATAATGGGTGTTGTTTGGAATGGAATTTAAGGTATCAAATAATACTGGGTTCGGCTCAAGGTTTAGCGTATTTGCATCATGATTGTAAGCCTCCGATTGTGCATCGAGACATTAAGGCGAATAATATTCTTATCGGGCTTGATTTTGAACCTTATATTGCTGACTTTGGCCTTGCGAAACTTGTCGATGATCGAGATTTTGCTCGATCTTCAAGCACAGTTGCTGGTTCATTTGGTTACATCGCGCCAGGTTAGTCTCGTTGAATTTGAATTTTAAAGTAAATTATATGAATCGGCAACGTGGTTTGTTGATTAATACGAAAATTATCCCATGTCGATACTATTTGGCTATTTGCATAAATGTACTGGCCACCTAATCTTTTCCGTCAAAATCAGTGCTTATTTTTAATTGTGTTGTAACTAATATTTATTGTAATATGCAGAGATCGGTTACATGATGAAAGTAACAGAAAAGAGTGATGTATACAGCTTTGGTGTGGTTATGCTTGAAGTACTAACCGGAAAGCAACCAATTGACCCCACAATAGAAGACGGGCTGCACATTGTGGACTGGGTCAGAAGTAAACGAGGTGCGGTTGAAGTACTTGACAGGAGCTTACAGGCTAGGCCCGACCCTGAGATCGAGGAAATGATGCAAACGTTAGGTGTGGCTTTGCTTTGTGTCGCCCCAGCCCCTGATGATCGGCCTTCAATGAAAGACGTTGAAGCAATGTTGAAGGAGATACGGCTCGATAGAGAGGAGGGTTTAAAACCTGAGTCCAAAATGACCCTTCAAGGGTCGTGTGCGGCTGTTAATGGTGAAGAAAATAGTAAGGCGAGTGAAGGCCCGTCTACTGATGCAATGAAGTCCTTGTACATTGAAAGTAATAACTCGAGTTTTTCTGCTTCATCGCTGTTGTACTCTTCGTCATCCTTAAATGGTGGAAAAACAGGAGATTAGTTTAGAGTTTCTAGAATTTGATTGTAGAGTTGTTGAATTTAGAGTTTGTTTTTTTCATGGTTTTAGAAGTGTGAAAAGTACAAGAAATAACTGGTAGTTTGAGCTTGATGTTTTGAAGCTTCTCTAGTCTTTTTTTGCATAATTTTTTTATATTCTAATTGAAAATAAATGTATTTGAATGTCGACATGAACTTTTATTTCACTTGGAAGTTTTTTTCGAGAACATCATCTAATCAGAGGCCTAACCCTTCCAGTTTAATATTTACTGATCATACGAATAGGCATGCAAGTGTCAGCTGATCAAGTTTCCGAGCTAGGTTCCATCAGAAAGTACAGAACAGTTTTTTTCTAAGAAACATTCAAGCTCGTATTCAACCTAGAAATTACAGAACATGAGACGCCAGGAAAACGAAAACATTCAAGCTCCTATTAAACCTTTACCCGCCTCGTTCATTTTTTCAAATATAGTTGATTAGGTATGTAGTTTGCTGCATTGATCTCATCTTATTTATAATATTTGATTTAGCAATAGTGTCTTTGGACAATTTAAGGAAAAAGAGTACAATTGTCATCTCTAGCTTCTCTTCTGTACATATGCTGACAACGACTTGTATCCAGAATTAGCTGCTTGATTGGGACATTATGCCAGTAAAAAACTAGCCTATCTGATAGATTTAAAGGCCAAGATCTGATCAACGATTAACTACAATGCAACATTTGAACCTAACACCTTAAGTCCCTTAAGATTGACTCGTCAACACGTCTTAATACACCAATTTGGATGTGGTCATATGGCATATACATATAGACACAGAGTAATGCAGTCCTTGAATAAAATAATTGACACAAAAGCACATTACAGTATTAAACAGATTGATCATTGATGGAATCATTCTATGGATCAATGGTAGAATAGAAGAAAAAATGAAACAAAAATGGCCAAACTTGTAAAGTGGCCAATTTTATAACTTATAAAGTGGCCAAACTTATGTAGGCCTATTTCAACTCTCAATGACTCCTTTCTTATTTCTTAGCCCATCTAATAATTGCAGCAAAAAATAAAATGGGTTGAATACCTTGTTTTACTCGAGAGATCCTCGGTTGAAAAGAGATATCTTGAGCAATCGGAGAAGCACTTTGATAAACAGATTTGATCTTGACCGACTCAATTAAGGTATTAGTCTTTGTTCTATTAGACAACAAGCGGAACTAAGGGTATCTCGTGGTGTCACGGGACATTGAATTTTCATAAAAATATTCCGAGTTTTCTTAAATGTAACTGGTCCAATAAAAACTGTGTTCTTTGTATTTGTTTAGTTAGTTTATTAATAGGTGAAAAATAAACTTAATTTTTATTAAACTCAACATTTTTTGTTATTTTTTTCACTTATATCACCGTTCAAAATATACGTGCACCGATCATTTCTAGGCCTGGTTTCGCCACTCCCATCAACTGCAAAACAGGTCATACTTAATTGTATGTACTATATATAGAGAGCCTGGGAGAAAGATTTAGATGATTAAAGTGGTTTGAACTACTTATCATACATACAATTCTGAAGCACTCTTGATCTTAATTCGGGTGGTAAATTAAACATCTTTAAGTAAGGCGAAGATGGATTAATTTTTCGTTTGAACATTTCATTCAACTCTATATACATGTAATAGCAAAATCACATTTGAATGTTTATGGAAAACCTACTAAGTAGCGATCACAAACATATATACATATGATATGGTCAGATGATTAGCATAAACCTCGAGATGCGTGTTAGTTACAATATATGTTAGAAATTATTGTAAAATGACTTCATGTTTATACACGAAGAACAAATTCTTACTCATTTTTCGTGTATAAACATGAAGTCGTTTTACAATCATTTCTAACATATTCTTACTCATGGTACTTGGCATTTGCTTCGACATTAACGGGTCACCAACGAAGGAATTCAAGATTGAGAAGGGCCTTCGTCAAGGTGATCCCCTTTCCCCATTCTTGTTTATTTTAGCGGTGGAACCTTGAATGTAGTTTTCTTAGAGGCTAGAAACAAGAATTGGGGTTGACAAGGTTCCTATTTCCCACCTCCAATTTGCGGATGACACACTCTTTATCGGTCAATGGTCCTTATCTAATGCAAAAAAATTGTCTAGCATCCTTACTTGCATCCGGACTCAAAGTCAATTTTGATAAAAGCAAGCTCGATGGTATTGGTGTACATACTAATGATCTCAATCTCATCGCTAGTGGCATGGCAGCCAACCATCCCAGCTCCCATGTACCTACCTTGGTTCACCCATTGATTCTAACATATCTAGATGCTCCAATTGATCTCCATTAATTGATCACATCATGAAACGATTCTCTAGATGGAAAAGCAAAACCCTTTCCTTTGGTGGATGCCTCACCCTCATCAAATTCGTTCTTGGTAGCTTAGGTATCTAGTTTTTTCAACCTTTAAAGCTCCTGTTACTATCATCAATAAGCTTGAAAGTATCCGTAGGAACTTCTTTTGGGGTAGTAATTCGGAAGATAGGAAAATAGCTTGGGTAGCTGATGCGTGCGTTTATCGTTGTAGGTATAGATTATTCTTGTCAAGTTTTAAATTTATATTTAGCCGACTTAACCTATAGCACACACTAAAGAGCAATGTACCCGATCAATGTAACTAATTGGTAAGTAGAGTGTCGAACACTAAGAGTGGAACGTTAACACCTAGAATGTCTATCAGTATTTTAATTCCTAAGTTAGTTTTACAACCTAATCTAACGCAAGGGGGTTTTAGCCTGAGAGACTGGCACGATTTGAGTTGATTATAATTAATAAAACTAATGAGATAGAATATACGAATAGCGAACACGTACACAAATAGATAACAGATACAGATAAGAGGCCTGACGAATGATTAAGTATCTTGTCACTTGTTTTATTGCTAGTTTTATATGATGAGTGCTAAAATCTATTCTCTCGCGTTGGTATCTTAGTTATAGGCGAGTAAACTCTTAATGATTACTTATGTCTATATTATTTAACATTCTTTAAGAGCTTACACTAACTTATAATACTACTGAAGAAATCGTGGGAGGGGTATGGCAGCCCAAGCATTCCATAGATAGATACAGAGGTTATTAATGCACATATAATAAGAACCAAATAAGCATCATATAAACTTATAATCGATGGGAAAACAATATAAATGGGAGTAATATGGCGGTCACAAGCCCATCAATCCTGATGGAATAAAGCGTATTATTACAAATAAACAAAACTACTTAATGAGTTAAAACATTAGCAGGACCTTCTTACTGCTCTAAAATCTTCGTTTAGGTAGTGTCTTGTGTTGCCTATTCATCTGTATTCTTCTCCTTAGGGTTTGATTGCACACGAAATTTGGCTGTGTAATGGGGTATTTATAGTCTTCTGTCTTAGGGTCGATGCGGCGCATCAACTAAGTTGATGCGGCGTATCTAGATAGCTTTGTGTGGGGTCCAAGATTATTATAATCTGGAATATTCGTACACCGCCTTCAGATGCAGCGTAACTTGAATCTCTATGCGGCGCGCATGTCCTTCAGTATCTTGGATAATCTTTGGTGAAGGCTTGAGATTGATGCGCTGTATGTCAATAAGGTAATACGGCGTATCTGGAGTAGATAAGTCAGATATTCTTCGTTGACCAAAGTTTCATATGCGGCACATGAGATAAATACATGCGGTACATTCTTTAAAGTCAGGCAATAGTCTTCGAATTCATCTAAGTATGATAGTACGACGTATCTGTCTAGACTCTAGAATGATACGGCGTATCTTTACGTCCAAAATTGCTAACTTTCACCAAACGCTTGTTTATAATTGATAATTACAAAAAGTAAACGATTAAGTATCAATTCTCATAGATAATAATTATAAAATAAGTCAAATACATAGGATAAATGATGACAATAATATGTACTTATTTGATATCATCAAATATTTCACCCACTTGAACTTTACTTGTTCCCTTATAAAAATGTATCCTAAATAAGTTTAGGATTTATTTTTATAGTTAAGCACTTATTCGTTCTCATCATAACTGCACAACCAAACACTTAACGAAATAGAAATAAAATAAAATCTCTCAATCTCACAACTAATCTAATTCGCTCAATTGCTCAGTCGTGATGAATATCCTATCATAAGCTTGGCAAGGATACACATCTCTACCACTAAAGCCAAGGAGTAACAAGTCTAAAGCGGTAAATAGGTCATGAAAATGATTTTGGGTGATACCTGGCTTCGTTTAAACATCTCCTGCACAAACTTAGTAGTTCGCTGGCGCGAGTCCTCGATTCCTTAAACAACGGATGGTCACTAATGTGTTTCTTGGATCGCTGGCATGAGTCCTTGATCTTTCAAATGATGGATGGTCACTGATGTGTTCCTTGGATCGCTGGTGCGTTACTTTCATAACGGATGGTCACCAAGTTGCACACCAGATCGCTGGCACATCATTTAATCAATCTTAAACTTGGATGGTCACTAAGTCACACACCAGATCGCTGGCGCGTTATTTGATTAGTCTAAAACTCGGATGGTCACTACCTTATCTATACATTTGACATTCTCACTAGGCCATTATCATATTCGAATGCTCGAAAGCTAACAATGAATATAATAATTTGGTAATGGGTATAGATATAATAGGGAAATAAAAATTGGTTTTAAAATAAAAAACATTTAAACAAAACAAATAGATTAAGTCCTAATGTAGTTAATAGCTTTTCTAACCATCCCATGAATAAGACACAAATCATAGACTAACTCACACTTTAACACGAAAACTCACGCTTTAGAAGGTAGACATGAATCAGACTCAAAACATCTTAATTAAAGAATAAACCTTAGTTGGTGTTCCCATAACGGCCAACTCCCATTCAATCCATATACAACAGCAGTAGCGATATCTCTACTAGTACATAACTTCACATCGTTGATAATTCAAACTTCCAACTTCTTCTTTCTTTTTCTTTTCTCATGTTTTTGATTTATTTTGAACATCAAATAAACATAATGGTGTAAAATTTCACTACATCAATATTATGATAATTCTGGATAATTTTTCTTTTCTTTTCATAACTTGAGACATAAAGGTAATAGTGAAAGTAGTAAACACACGAAAATAAAAAATATACAATATCTACTTTCACTCCATTGCATTGTGCAATTTCCCGACCTAACCATAGATAATGAAATAATCACACGAACACAGGAAATGAGGGGAAACACACTTTTACCAAAAGCTACTAATCACGAACTTAAATCTATATGGTAGGCTAGGGTTTAAGGTGTAACAAAACAAATTTTTAAAAAATATTAGTGAAACCAATTTACCAGGTTAGACAAGTCACTCCAATTATCTCAATAATTCTCATTATTGTGGTCTCGAATAGTATACAAGCCAAGTTCTAAAGTTTACAAGTCACCGACACACTTATATTTTTGTGGAATTTGGGGTAAATATTAGGAAACGTATACGCTCAATTCTCACAATTTTTAAAATAAGGTTATGTGTGCAGCTATGGAACTTAGATTTAACATAAACATGCTAGAAAAATTTAAAATTTTAGCATATTAAGCACAGATTAATGCATATTTTTGATAAATAAGGACAAGTAACGATCTAATTCTCCACCCCCCACTTAAGTTAAACAACGTCCTCGTTGTTTGAGTTTGAAATTAAAAATAGGAAATGTAAAGAATCAGAATGGAAAACTCCCTTGAGATTTGCTCGGTATGATCCTCCATTATGCGTTTGTGAGCAACTTTTTATTTTCTGTGAGTAGAAGGCGTTCAATCCTCTATGAATGACATCTCAACAGAAAATACAGTTCGTATGTATACCACCATTTTTGGTAACACCTGTGTTAAGAAAATCACGGTTTGTGCTTTCTTCATTACTGGTTAGTGAAAAATAAAACCTAAAAATTAAAAATTAAAATCTGTAAATTTCATCAGATCAGTCGATATGCCGCATCCATGGAAAGGGATGCGCCGTATCGAGCCTGGAATTAATACGAGTCAGAAAATTAGATGCGACGTATTCTTAACCAGGAAGGAGATGCACATCCCATGGAAGGAGATGACATTAAAGCAACTGACAGAATGTTCATAGTTTAGAAAATAAAAATGCAGAAAAATAAAAAATAGACATGACCTGTACAGTTGATAAGCCGCATCCCATGGAAGGAGATGCGCCGCATCAAGTGCAAGTCTGACAGACTCGATAACAAAAATAATAGAAGATAAATCCAGGTTGTCTCCCGATGAGCACTTTTCTTTATTCCAGAGTCTTCAAGTTAGACTCATCTTCAGCTCCTATTTTGTTCTTGTCACAAACCATCCTTCGTCCTTTATGCGAAATATGTCGTGATACACTTGCGAAACATTCTCATCGGTACGCTTTATTTAATTAAACTCGGTAATTTTTATCGCTGCATATTCTTCGAGTGGTCCAAAAGAATATTTAATAACTTCAAATTTTTCAGCGGTGAATGTCGGCGGCTTCTGGTAGGGGATTCCAAGAAGTTGACATTTTCATTTCTTGAATGCTTCTACATTTTCATTAACAAAATTAGATTCTTGATTACACATTAAATAATCTTCAAGTCCGTTTGTGTATTCATCATCTTTTTCATTGGTTGACTTTAAAGGATCATCCTGGGTATCCTTATGTGGATGATCACTCGACTCGTTACCGCTAGATTGATAATCGTCTTGAAGTTCATCCCTTTCTCTCTTTAGCTTCCATTGCAATCTTCGATCAAGCTTTGTGTAGTCATCAAAGTTCCTATGCACCCATTCCCAAAACATCATCTTTTTCATTGGTTGACTCTAAAGGATCATCCTGGGTATCCTTATGTGGATGATCACTCGACTCGTTACCGCTAGATTCATAATCGTCTTGAAGTTCATCCATTTCTCTCTTTAGCTTCCATTGCAATCTTTGATCAAGCTTTGTGTAGTCATCAAAGTTCCTATGCACCCATTCCCAAAACATCATATTCTTTACATCACGAAGTTCCTTAAGAGTTTCTATTCTTCCTTTCTTTTGTAAGACTTCGCTTTTTCTTTTGCAATCTTCGACTAAATCATACCAATCATAATCTGCGAAGTATACATTATTACCAACTCGCTTCATTCCTAGCAGGTTCCCCCATTACAGGTTCCATCCTTTTTCCAGTTGCAAGTTGGCCATTCCTCAGGTCCGTCCTTGAAACGAATAGGTTTTCAGGTATGCTCTAACTCGTAATTATCCAATGGTTTATCAAAACCCCATGGTATTTGGCTGTTCTATTCATAGTACCATGTGTTCTTAAATTACTCATAAGTTTTGAATCCTGGCAGATCACCAGTTAGAACATCTTCGTCGATCATTAAGAGATAGTTAAATTCCTTAAATTCCCTGCACAGAGGTGTCTCGTACTCAAACAAGTTTGTTTCAATTCTGAATAATTCGGCCACCTCTTCAGTCAGATCTTCATCGTCATTCCCATTTATCCAGCAAGTCCAAAGTTCACTTTTGAGAGATGTGGTCAACTTTTATGGGTTGCAAAACTTAGATTTCAGCCAGCAGGAAAATTCAGGATAATTTTCATATTGCTCATCTCATCCAAATTCATCAAGGAATCTTGTTTTAAGTCTGATCCAATTAGTTAGGGCCCCAGAAGGTTCATTATCCAGCCAATCCTTAGTAGCTCCAGACAGAGTAATTGGAAATGCATGAAGCATCAATCGTCCTAAGTCCACCGCAATTAGCGTATATGATTCAACGATCCATTGGATTCTTTCAACATGTAACTTTGCATTTTCATTATTCAATCCATGGAGAGTGTTTTTACGTAATTCCATAAGAAGTCGCTGATTGGGGCAAAAGCAGTCAACTAAAGTCAACCACGGATGTGGTCAATATAGTCAAACTCCTTACGCTCAATGTCCGCGGAATACAGTGTTTCCCCGGGTCGTTATGTCCCAACGAGGTGTGATGGTATAAAAACGGGTTTGTGATCGGGTGAATTTTAAGGGAAAAGGTATAAGTGAGAGATTGATTTAAACTAAGGAAATGTAAAAGAAAATAGCTTAGATAAGCTATGGGAATGATTACGCAAAAGAAAATTACCTAAAAACGTTTAAAACCTAAAAACGCGTACGTTTGATTTAAAGTTACGTGAACGTACAAAATAAAACGCGAGTTTTAAGAAATAAAAGGGCTACGGTTATGAAAATGATATTTTTACAATTCTAATGATAAAAGAAAATTTTTGGAAAATTAAAATTATTTTTACAACTATTATATTAATTATTATTAATTAATTACTAATTTCTAATTACTTTTAATTATTTAAATTAACCTAAATTATAACTAATTATGAAATTACACTAGAAAAATGAAAATTATATTTGGAAAATTCTAAAATAACTTAAAACTAATTTTAAAATTTAAATTATATTTTTCTGACTTTTTAAATAATTATTATTAATTAAAAACTATTTATTAATTAATAAAAATTAAATTAAATTAAGAAAAATAGCAAATGAACAGTGAAAAATCTAAAACTTTTTCTAAAATTATTTTATAACTACTAGAACCTATGAAAATTATAAAAATTAGATTAGCTTTTTAAATAAGCTGAAAATAAGCTAAAAAGCTTAAATAGAAGCTATCACTTTTTTTATTTTTGTCTTTTTCTGAATTTTCTTTTACAAAACTATTTTACTACTTCAATTAAGCAACTTTAATAAAGACAAAAGTTATGGAACTTAAAAATAAGCAGAAATTAAGCACAAGTGCTTAACAGCTTGAGTATTATAACTTATTAGGACTTTGAGTGATGAAAAAGCTACTTGAAAAGCTACCACAATGATAAACAAGCTAAAACAGATTAAGGTGATCTTGGAATAAGCAAGATGGAACAGAAAAGCACAACCAATAAGCACTTAGCCAGAAACCCAAGTCAACACAGGTCAAATGAGCAACCTTTGCAGGCCTGTGGGGCCCACTAGGGAAGTTGGAAGCCCAAACTTAAGGTTGATCCTAAAAGCCACCAAGATAAGCTTTCTAAAAATCCCAAGTTCAGCCCTCTAGGTCCCACTAATAAGCACTAGGGGAAGGGATGAACTTGGCTTGTCAATGCTGATCACTCAGTGTATGGGTGTGATAGGACAAAAAGAAAAGGGCTGCAAGCAAACAAGCCAGGAAACTGAAAATGAGCCTTGGCCTGTGTAGAGGAGCTTATTGGCTTTCCAAAAAGCCAATAAGCACCTTGTGGAGCCCACTAATGAACAGTACAGAAACCATGGAAAATGGCCAAGAAATGGGGTACCCTGGTGCAAGGCATGCTATAGGCCTGCAGGCCACTTTGAGCACCCAAAATAAGCACTTATAAAAATCAAAAAAATAAGCTGGTGGTGAGATTATAAAGCCTAGGTGGGGGACTACAATTGGTGAAAAGCACAAGGTCTAAATCCAAACACAAAATTCAAAACAATTCTTGCAATATTTGGTTTTCTGCCTAAACTAGCAATTTTGACTTTTCACTATAAACTACTTATTTGACTATGATGAACTTTAACCCTAATTTACTGATTAGTTATGTTATATTAAGCTAATATGAAATGAAATTAAGCTAGATAATAAACTTAAAAACTAATATGAAGGAAATGAGCAAGTAAATTTCAACAGGTAACAAGTTAATCAAGATTGAAAGCTATTTTGACTTTACACTGATTAAGTACTGGTTTTTATGACCAAATAGAGATATTAGGACCTAATGTAGCATGTAATAGCAAAGAACAACAAACAACACAACCTAGATAATCATTAGCACAGCAAATCCAAACAACCTTATGGAACACTGATTTTAAGAGTTTCAAAGATTTATGCTGATTCAAGCCATGAGATATATCAGCAAGGTTCTATTATGATGTAGTGAGCATAAACAAACACTGAAACAACAATTTTAACAATAAATGCATAATATTCCATGACATACCATTTTGACTGTGATATTTAAGAAAATGAGCATCAAGCTTTTTTACTGAGTAAACTAGTAATTTTAAGTATTAAAACAACTCAAGGACATACAATAAGCATAAAAATCAAAGATAAGCAGTGATTAAGATTATCCACAATAAAATGCCAAAAACTAGAAATGAGCTTACAAATGTAATCAAGCCACAGAAGTGAGAACCAAGGACAAGGACCAAGGAACACACCTAATAGCTTACCACTAGCTTCTAAACCAAAGGCATTCCAAAATTTACCCTGCTCCATGCTTTCATCTTCATCTTCATTGATTTTTTTATTTATTTTCTATTTATTTGATTTTTTGGAATTTTTTATATTTCCTAAGTAAACTGACTATTTAGACTTCTAAATGCTTATACCAGCTATGCCAAGAGCTTGTATAAGCTTATCAGTCCAAAACAACAACAGATAACATCTTTAGAGCTTATTGAGATTTTGAGTGAAATTTGCATAAACTGCAAATAAACTTTGAGATTGAAATTGAAACTTGAAAAGAGTTTATTACACACTAAAAACACTAAGTACAATGATTAAAAACTAAATCTTACACTGGAATTAAAGAAATTAACTAGTCGACACTATCCTACTCTACACTAAACTAATACTCCCTCTCTGCTCCATCTTTTCTTCCTTTTATTGACCACCAGGGTTCCACTTGAGTTTCTGGATAAATCCCATCACTTTTCATGGCCGTTGGATCACTGAGACTCATCTTGGCCATTAAATTTGCTTTTGGCGCCAAAATATCTAGGAGTTGATTGTGAGGGTTTTCAGGGCAATTAATGCCTCTTGGATGGTTGTGGAGGTGGAAGGAACAAGGTAGGAAGGCTGGTAGCAAGTGGGGGTGAGAGTTGGGGTGAAACCAGGTGAGGTGTGTGGTGGTTTTGGCTGTGTGAGTGAGGGAGGGAAAAGGTAGGGGAAGAGTGGGTTTGACCGGGGGTTTGACCCTGGTTTTATTAGTTTTGGGTTTGGGCCTAGGGTGTGGATTGGGCTTATGGGAATAATAGAAATAAGGGTCCGGTTGGTTTGTGTTATGAAAACAACAAGGACCAAAAGTGTAATTTTGGATTTTTGAGGGGTAGAAAGTGAAACTGTTACAAAGTTTATCAAAGGACCATTCATGCCATGTTTCAATAATACAAGGACCATAAAGCATTTTTCAAAATTTGAAAACCCGGGGGACTTGTTTTGCCATTTTTGAAACTTCAGGGACTAATCTTGCCATTTGATAAAAAGTTTCATTCAAGGACCAATTTTGTCAAAGTTGAATAGTACAGGGACCTTGAATGATAATTTTCCACATTTTGAATACCCTCTATTTCTGCCAATTTATGAAAGTTCAGGGACTGAAACTGCCAATTGTGCAAACTTTGTTCGTTTTTCATCTGTTTTTACTCATTTTGCATCTGAAACATTGTAACACCCCCAAAATTTGGTACAGCGGAAGACTCAACAAGCTTTCGGGGTGTTACGGGGATTTGTATCCAACACAAGTCATAAAAGAACGAGATAAAGTAAACGTAAGTAAAACACAACCAAAACGGGGGTTTAAAGTTTACATTCATCCTAAATTTATCCAAAGTAAGGCCCAAAAGAAATAAACGTAGGTCCACAAATACATATAAGAGTTTTAGAAAAATAGATCCTTAAACTGCATTGCCAAGCCAAGCCTCCAATCCAAGCATCCAAGTCATTACTTAATTACCTGAGAAAACGTGCTAAAAGTTAGGTTTCGCTGGTGAGATCATAGGTTTAAATTCATAATTCAATCAAGTGGACATATACGCAAAACTCTTGCTAGCTAGACTAGGCCTCAAAGCTCAATAACCATCCCTATAGGTGCACACTATAGTCAAATAACCAAATCAAATCAAATCAATCTGTATGCGTAAGGATACGACATACCCAACATTCGTAAGGATACAACATGTTCAACTTACCTAGTTCTAGACTAGGCCTCGTTGTATAGCTTACCTAGTTCTTGACTAGGCCTCGCTCCATAGCTTACCTAGTTCTCGACTAGGCCTCGCTCCATAGCTTACCTAGTTCTCGACTAGGCCTCGCTCTCTATCCTACCTAGTTCTATAAGCATAGCAAGTTTTGAAATCAAAAGCGATAATAGTCCACATAAAACAATTTACACGTTTCTCACCCCAAGTATTGAAAACAAGTTCAAGAGTAAAAGTGGGGCTATGACTCACCTCAAGTCCAGAAATCAGCAGAAAGAAATCGGTAGAAGTAAGATGTATCACAACTCAAAAGACAGCAACTACGGACTCGACACTTCCTAACAATATAAATTCTTTTCAGAATTATTTCCTCAAAATCAAATATTCCCAATCCCGAACGTATTCCATTTTACTTTCCAAAAATCCATTTCTCATATTATTCTCGTATTAGTTTGAAGTTTGGCGTTTGGTATCCATGCGGGTGGAGGGTCGACACAACTCAAAATCAAGAAATCACAACCAAAAGGAATAATAATAACAATCTACGGGTCTAAAATTAGTCCAATATATCATTTAAATATAACATCGAAGTTTACAAAATCCGTCGACTTGGTATTCCCCCATACTTTATTTACTTAATATATTATTCCAAGCTTATACCCAAAACCTAAATAAAATAGCACGTAGAATGCTATATGGTATATTTCTAAATTTAATAAGTTCCCTAAATATATCGTCAAATTTACCAAATTCGTCAATTTGATAAACCTCACGTAATATTTAGTAACTCATAAATTTCGTACATATACCACAACCTATGGGCGTTGTAGGATACAATGCCCATTAATATACTCATTTTATATAACTAAATATGTCCTATTTAATCCGTCGATCAAATAAGTTACGTAGTTATAGAAAATGGATGTATTAACGTCACATATCCGTGACAAGCACAAAAGTTATAAAATATATAATATGGCTCACTTGGACTCAAGTGACCACGATCCCGTATAACTCGTAAGTTTCCCTTTTTATTTTCCAAAACATTTCATTTCGTATAATTATCCAACGTTATAAATTTTATCGGCATTTATAGTTGTTTACTCATAATAGCGTTCTCGACATTTATTACACTATTTTTATAGTATAATATATATCGTTACATTATTATGATATTAGTCGTGATCGTTTTATTTTTAATATACGCATTAGTATAAATATATATACGTTTTCACGTTTATATATTTATATAAACGTTTATATTATTAATAATATTATTACGAGTTTTTATTATTAATTTTGATTATAATTTTTATCGAGTTATATGAGATGGTCACATGTCCGAGTCATCACTCTCGGCTCATTGTCCAAGTCCAAGTAATAACAATCAACTCTCCATCACAATAATCCATCTCCGTCAATCAAGTCCCATATCACGTGCTACAACAAAAGGGTCCGACTACGGCACCCGATTAACCTATCTCCGTCATACTAATTAACCGTCTCATAATCGGTTCCAGTTACCATTCGAAAACAACTCCACAACTCCATAAGTGAACCATAGTCAAGACCACAAAGGGTCTCGACTCATCCCATATAATCGGCCACAACAAAAATATCAAAACAACAACAATAATAGCAACAACATAAACCTCAACAAGAAAACATCAAGTTACACAATTTCCGGGTTGGTTTACCAAGCCAAACTCGTGCCGAGAGACCCACTTGGGTCTCGGCTAAACCACGAGTCAAAAGGACTCAAACCAAAGACTACTTTGGTCTCGGCTAGAGCTCATACGAGCACACCAAAGCTGCCAAAATGGACCCCTTGGGTCGCGGCACACAAAACTCCAACAAGTATCCATAGTAATCAAAAATCAAGACAAATCCAACTCCATATAATTAACATCTCTAGCTACTAAGACCACGAGTATCAAAACCACAAAAGAGCCTCATAAGCTCAAGAATAACATCAAGCCGTGAGCCATAGCTCACGGTTTCATACTCAACACCCACAAGAGACACCAAACCCGGATACCAAACCAATTTGTATATCAAAAATATTGTATCCCCATCATTTTTAGTCAAGAGTTCATCAAAACCCATTAAAGAAAATCGTGTACCCACGACTTGGGTAACACATCGAGACACGCGAGTTGAAACTCGTGGTCACTCACCTTCAAAACGACTCCAAGAATATATTTCTTCAAAAACCCAACAAGAAAAAGATGAAAAAGATGGTGTTTAGGTGGCGGTGGTGGTGAGAATGTGGTGTTAGAGGTGTTTGTATGGCGCGTGAGTTATACCAAAAGATAGATCTCGATGAGATGGTTAAGATGGTGGTGTTGGTTTGATTGTGGAGGCGGCGGTGTGGTGATGGTCGCCGGAAAAGAGGGGCGGCAGCTAGGTATTAAAGAGAGAGAGAGGGAGAGAGATGATGAAAGTGTTGGTGTTGGTGTGTGTTTGTGTGTGGTGTTTTTGTGCCAGGAAAAGACCACAAGGACGATTTTGTAGTATACTATTTTTTTATTTATTTATTTTTTAAATAATAATATTAATAATATTAATAATATTATTAGTATGGGGTAAGGTGGCTAGTTATAAAACGCAAGGCCAAACCCGTAACTTTTCAAAAATATCTCGACATACTCAAACCGAGCTCATTTCCCAATAATTTAAAACTCCATAATACGTTCGGTAAATATATAAACCAAAACATTTAAATTTGTTTGGTTATCCTAGTGCCGTAGTCAACATAGTGCCTAATAACGATCTCAAAAATAAATCACCACATATATTCCATATCAAATTAATAATTCCAATTCAAATTCCATAGAAACCACGAAATTCAAAACCACGATTCAAAGTTTACAAATTCATCGCGAATAAACTTTCAAATATTCCAAAAATCATTGTGGAGTTTGATAGACTCCATGGACCGTTTAGAGTACTAGGGTTCAACAATAACATAAACAATATGCAGCGGAATAATAAGAACATATGTTATTGACACAAGGTTTTTCCAATCACCTCCAATATGTATTTGATCAGAATACAACGTATTACCTAAGTGTAATAGGGATCTAAGAACTCTCAGACCTTGGAGGATACGAACACAAACTAACTCTAGTCTAGGCGTTTACAATGAACCACGCCCTAGACACACACACACACTTTTCTAGTCGACTACATTGTGAAAGACATATTAAAACATACGACCTGTATCCTCTTTATATAATAGAGGATTAGGTTTACAAATGATATATTCTAAATAATAAAAAGATCCGTAGTAATCTTTTTCTTGTTCTTGAAGTTTCATCCTTTGTCACATTAAGTCCCTCTTGTTTTCATTCTTTTATTTATTTTGTCACATCAAATCAAGAATCCCAACAATCTTCCCCTATTTGATGATGACAAAACAAACAAAGTCGTGTACGAACTTCCCTAGACAAAGTAGAGAAGTTGAGATGTAAGCATCTCCCTGAATGAAACAATTATGTCTTCCCCTTAATCCATGCCATGCCACCACAAAATTTCTTCCCCTTTTTGTTATCAGCAAATAGGGAACGTGTATAATCTTCCCCTTGAGTGGTGCATGTAGATGGTTAAACATTTAATAAATAAGCTTCCCCTGAAACCAATATGTTTACCATCTTCTTGAATCTTCAATTCTGTAGGCTCTATGTAATGATCACTTGCGAAGAAAACCAAATATAACGAACTTGATGAAGAAGTTGAATTTCCCAAAACTGCGTCTTATATCTTGTACTAACCACGTGACTCCAAACTTATATCCAAGACCAAATATATAAGTAGATCTCGATCCCTTGACAAAATCCTCATCTTCAATGAGACACTGAGCACAATAATGTAACTCCTTCAAGTGATAGTTAACTAGGTCTTCATCCATCCTCCCCTTGACCTATGAAAACTAGATTTGACAAGTCTTCGTCACCACCGTATAAAACAAACAAGTTATCTTCAAAGTGCTACACTCACTTTGAGATATGATAAGAACACAAACCTGTGAAACTCAACTACAACATCAACTAAGTGATATTTAACCTTCTTCGTAATCAATTAATCCAATAAGAACGAGCCTTTAATCTTTTAAGAACATAAACCAAACTCCTTGTGTGTGTAAACCAAAACCAATCAAACATACGTACTTCCCCTCACTACTCTTAAAACATCAAAATGCGGCAGTAGGAACAATATATAACGAGCAGCAGTTTGCTAGCAGCAGAGTACTAAAGCTAGCAGCAGATTGAAAATTCCCAGCAGCAGAATGAGAGCAGCAGAGTAAAATACGACAGCAGTAGAATCATAAAGCTAGCAGCAGAGTCAAACGTGTAGCAGCAGAGTGAATAACGTAGCAGCAGAATCAAATAACTATCAGCAGAATTAGAATTCTCAGCAGCAGAGTATTTCGAGAATAACATACTACTAATAGCGATTAGGGTTTAGTGAATAACGCGACTTTTACAATCAGAATCATAGTCGTTTTTTTTTTTTTTTTTTTTTTTTTTTTTTTTTTTTTTAAGTATAAAGACAACACTTTGAAGTGTCGCGAAAACCCTAAATTCACCAAAAATCACTCATACACCTCCAGAACTGCTTTCTTTCATGAATTCTTCAATACCAAACATCGTATAACCAACTTCTATGATGAATTTATGCAATAGAGACCAAAATCAAAGAAGTTAATATAATGAAAACCCTAAAAATCGAATTACAAACCCTTTATCTGCAGCAGTGTTCGACACACCAGAACTTCCACATAAAAGCTCAGATTGAAGATCCCTCCGGTGGAAATCTTCCTTGATATATAAAGAAGCTCTAGTAAAAATTTCAGCCCGATCCAACGGTTAACGAAGGAGATATCGCCGTTTGAAAACTGACCTGCAGAAAGTTACGAAAATTGAAACCAAATTCGATTTTCAGCATCATTCTTCGACTAAAAACCTTGTGAATCCCTAGGTAACGAGCTCCCCAAGCTCTGATACCAATTGTGGAGTTTGATAGACTCCATGGACCGTTTAGAGTACTAGGGTTCAACAATAACATAAACAATATGCAGCGGAATAATAAGAACATATGTTATTGACACAAGGTTTTTCCAATCACCTCCAATATGTATTTGATCAGAATACAACGTATTACCTAAGTGTAATAGGGATCTAAGAACTCTCAGACCTTGGAGGATACGAACACAAACTAACTCTAGTCTAGGCGTTTACAATGAACCACGCCCTAGACACACACACACACTTTTCTAGTCGACTACATTGTGAAAGACATATTAAAACATACGACCTGTATCCTCTTTATATAATAGAGGATTAGGTTTACAAAGGATATATTCTAAATAATAAAAAGATCCGTAGTAATCTTTTTCTTGTTCTTGAAGTTTCATCCTTTGTCACATTAAGTCCCTCTTGTTTTCATTCTTTTATTTATTTTGTCACATCAAATCAAGAATCCCAACAATCATAAATTTAAAGTAATGCGGGTTTTTAAATGGCTCCCTAATTTGCCAGTTGTCACATCCTCCCAGCCTCAGAAGAAACCCGTCCCGGGTTTCTCTTGGAACAATCCATCTACAAAGTGAAAAGCTTTGGATATCTCTTTTGAAACTCATCCTCACGTTCCCAAGTAAATTCCGGTCCATGACGGGAGTTCCAATGAACCTTGATGAGTGGAATGCGACTTCGCTTGAGTCGCTTAATCTCTCGATCCAAAATCTCAATCGGTTCTTCCACAAAGTTCAAATTCTCATCAACTCGAATATCTTTCATCGGTATCACAGGTGTTTCATCAGAAAGGCATTTCTTCAAATTACTCACATGAAATACGTCGTGAACCTTACTCAATTCTGGTGGTAGCTCCAACCGATAGGCTACGGGCCCAATTCTTTCCAGAATAAGAAATGGTCCAATGTAGCGGGGGTTGAGTTTCCCACGTTTCCCAAAACGTATCACTCCTTTCCAAGGCGAGACTTTCAGCATCACTTTGTCTCCAACCTGGAATTCTAGTGGTTTATGTCTCTGATCGGCGTAACTTTTCTGCCTATCTCTAGCTGCTTGTAACCGATCACGAATTTGAGTCACTTTCTCAGTAGTCTCCAATATAAGCTCAGAGCCTGTGAGTTGGCTATCTCCAACTTCAGCCCAACCAATAGGCGAACGGCATTTACGACCATATAAAGCCTCGAATGGTGCATCTTTAAGACTTGCATGGTAGCTATTGTTATAGGAGAATTCCGCAAGGGGTAGATACTTCTCCCAACTTTTACCAAAGTCTATTATACATGCACGAAGCATATCCTGCAAGGTCTGAATAGTCCTCTCACTTTGACCGTCGGTTTGGGGGTGATATGCAGTACTCATATCAAGTCTCGTCCCCAAAGCGGTTTGAAGTGATCGCCACAAAGCTGACGTGAAACGACTGTCGTGATCAGAAATAATCGATATTGGAACACCATGACGAGAAATAATTTCTTTCACATACAACCTCGCAAGTTTGTCTACACTATCATCTTCACTAATTGCTAGGAAATGAGCAGACTTAGTCAATCGATCCACAATTACCCAGATAGCGTCGCAACCGCTAGCTGTCTTCGGTAATTTGGTAATAAAGTCCATCGTAATCCGCTCCCACTTCCAAACCGGGAGTTCTGGCTGCGTCAATAATCCTGACGGTCTTTGGTGTTCTGCATTAACCTTCGAACATGTCAAGCACTTGCTAACGTACAACGCTATATCTGCTTTTATGTTTGGCCACCAATATAACTTCTTCGGATCCTGGTACATCTTGTCAGACCCAGGATGAATAGAGTAACTTGACTTATGCGACTCATGCATAATCAACTCACGAATTCCTCCATACAAGGGTACCCAACTTCGGTCTCCAAAACATAATATTCTATCGGGACGCTTAACAAATCCCTTCTCATTTTCTGCCATCCTAAATATATTCTCAGCAGGTCGGTTTTCTACTTTCAACGCTTCCATTCGAGATTCTAATATCTGAGATGGTAACGGCGATACGATAGTCATTCCCAATGACCTAGCTCGTAGCGGTGGTATTCTCTCCTTTCGACTAAGAGCATCAGCAACGACGTTTGCTTTACCAGGATGATAGCGGATTTCGCAATCATAATCGCTGAGCAGCTCAATCCAACATCGTTGTCTCATGTTGAGCTCTTTTTTATTCAAGATGTGTTGTAGACTCTTGTGATCCGTGTATACAACACACTTGGTACCATACAAATAATGTCTCCTTATCCTTAATGCGAAAACCACAGCACCTAACTCTAAATCATGTGTAAAAACCCACATTTTCATATCATGATTAAATGACTAAAATACCCTCCAATTTGAAATTTTGAAGAATTAAGTACGTTTACCAAATAAGTCCGAAATCAAAAACGGTTATCGTACAATCACAAACGTGAACTTTTAACTTCAAGTAAATCATAATTGAGCTACTACAACATTATGAGAACCCAAGAATATAAAATTTTCCACAACATTAAACATATAACTTGGGCCTAAACATTTGGAAAATAACTTAAAAGAAACCCACTTGCATTTTTCCTGGAAAGATAAGATTTCACTAGTCAAAGCAATTCCATTAATCACGGATATCATAATATTTCCCATTCATAATGCACGCTCCATTCCTAAATTGTTTCACCAAAAGATACGGTTCTTTCACAAATCCATAAACGACACGCCTAGAACCCTAAAACAAAATATATGGCGGCTACCTATATTTTTTTTCTCTTCATCTTTACCGAATACAATGAAGGGTTTAAGAATTCGAATTTGGTGTGTTATGGGTGATCCTTGGTCGTGTTTCATTGGTACGCAAAAGGGGTTTTTAAAGCTGCTTTGATTCGGTTTGGATATTGGAATTTGTTTCTCGGTTCTAATCTTTTTCCATCGATTTGTCATCAACATAGGGTAAGCCATCATTCCTGTTTTGTTTCCTCTTTTCTAATCTCCTATAAACGTTCAATATTATGGTTAAGGCTATTACATGAATCGGCTTGAATGACTATAAGTTTATACAAAAAGAGGCTCACATAAAATCATATAAATACCACATAAAATCACGAATACGTAACCTAACATAATCGACTAAAACATGTGTGTTCATAGTACTTGGTCACGACTGTTTTGAATAGATTGGCTCGACCTAGAACATGAAACCTTCCCACTTATACGTATTGGTTGTTGATAAGTCGAGTCGATTTCGGGTTGAAACATATTAATAATAATCATTAAACTATATAATAATTAAGTTAATCTTGTTCGGTTGCGAGCCGTTTAGAAATCTATTGAAACATAGGTATATATATACGTAACATGTACTCATGAAACTATGAACTATTTATGGATCAGTTTGTTTCTATGTCATGGCTTTGTCTCGTTAAATGGTGCATCGTCGGGTGTGTGTTAAACAAGAGTTAAACATGTTTTTACATCGTGTCTAAATGGATTTTGGTTCGTGAGATGTTGCTACTCGCTAAACCCCTCAGACCGCTGGTTTTCTTGCTTGATTTTGTCTCGCGGTGTGTGTGTGTCACGTGTCGAATTACATTTAGAACTAGTTATATAACTACCATAAACATGCTATATATGTGCCAACTATGCCCTCGTTAAAATTTTGATACGTATAACATAATTGCACGCCTCATATTAACATAAAAACTTAATGCATGCATGGCAACTTTTGTTCCTGTTATGGTCATCCATTTCTAGGGAATGTAAGCCTTTTAATATGATTATTTATTTATTTATTTTTCTTCATAATGAGCTCTTTAAAAAGGTGACCAAAAATATGAAATCAAACTCTAAGAATAAGTATGAGGCGCATGTGTTTTACATAGGACATGATTTGTGTAAATTCATGTGGACTGTGGGCTCGTTATTTTATGTGTAAAGGTGTGTCGTGTGGGCTGAAATGCATGAAAATTGTTGTCGTTTTAATAAGAGAGCGTGTCGGGTATATATATACAAGTCATGCATGTGATAATAATATTTTGGTCGTCGCGGTCTAAATTTTAATGTCAAGAATATTTTAAATAAATTATGAACGATAGGGTCTAAAATTATCACCTTAATATAAATTTATAGTATAAACTTTAAAATAATTTTATTTGACATTTTAATATTAAATTTTGATAATTTACATTTTGACCCTAAACTTTATTAAATTGACATATTTAACCCTACAGTATTATATTGGTCATTCTAATCCTTAAAGATTATATAGTTGTCATTATAACCCTAAAGTATTAAATTACCATTTCGGGAACTTACTAAAAATAGAAAGTCTTCTAAAAAGCTTAAACTACTTAAAGTGGGAAGTTACTAAATATGGAAAGTTTCTAAAAACGGAAAGATAACTAAAAGAGGTAGCCTACGTGAATTGAACTCTTCTTAATTTGAATCCACTTCCTTCTAGGTTCGGTGAAGCGGGAATGACCTTTCTCTTTTCATTTGATCTCTGTTTGTTTGACCCGGCTAAGGTACAGATATTTTGTACTCTTTCAGCAAGAGTACAACTTTATTTCTCTTTCATGACTTCCTCTCTCTCCTTATATTATTGCACCTTGATATTGAACTTTGATTGACCCACTGATATTGGTCCTTTGACCTACCTCTTGATATTGACCTATGATCTATTGATAATAACCTTTGGGTATTTGAACCTTTCGATATTGGACCTTTGATAATAAACCTTGATATTGAACCTTGACAATAAACTTTTGAAACTAAACTTTGATATTGAACCATTGATATTGAACCTTGACCACTTGACCTTTCAGTATTTACCGGGGTATTACTTGTTGTGGAGTAGCCACAACCATAGAATTGATGCACCAATGTTATGTACTCTAGCGTAGTTGGAGAGATGTACTACGCCGTCCCCGATTTACTATTGACTACTGCTTTGATTGTGATTGTTATTGGCCAACGGGGGCGTATGGATGCATCCTAAATTTGTATTGTATTGATTGATTGATTGATTATTGGAGCTACTACATTGTCTACATTGCTACATATTGTATTGGTGACTGGGTGCGTGCATTGCAACCCCTCACATATTGGGAGTTGATCATTCCATATTGGGCTACTATTGTATTGTATTGTATTGATTGGCCTTGGGTAAAATACTGAAAACTTACATACACTATGCTTTACACTTAACCATGTCATTTTTTGATTACCCTCTTGGATACCACATGTAATCCTATCTTTATATCCCTTTGTTTATTTTCTAACTCTATTGTATCGGTTGTTATTTTGTTGATATCTGTTCACTGAGCTTTATATGCTCAGCCGCGTTTTCTTTTCCATGCGGCAGGTACTTAAGCTAGGATGCGGGGTTTAACTTTGGGGATGAGAGAGTGTGGACCAACCTTAGAGTTCCTTTAAATAATGGACTTTGTTTTATTATTGTATTTTCCTTATTTTGGAATTCATTTGTAACCCTTGTACTCATTGTATTGTTAAAGTATTTAGCTTGTGTTTTGCTCTGTTGGACACTATTTGTTGTGATATCTTTACCCTTCACGGGTTGGGGTGTTACAATTTATGGTATCAGAGCCCAAGCTGATGACTTATAATACACAAACCTGGACCTGTGAGTTTTGGACCATTAGGTTTCCACTGTAGGAACATTGATGAGCACCTTGCAAACTTGATTTAGGAATCTTCCCTGTGCGAACTTAAGTTTTAACCTGTGAGGATTGGGTAGATATTAGGCTTCCTTCGGTGTACCTTCCTTTCATGTTGTCCTTGACTTCCTTATTCTGACCATTTGGTAACCGTTAAGATGGTTAAATCTCGTCGCTCTGGACCACCTGACGAAAACCCGAAGAAAATGGTGATTCATGCCATTAAGGATACCTCGAGGCAGATCCAACACGTAAGAAGGATTAAGGGGACTACTGTTGATGCTACGGGCTGCCAGAAGATGGATGACAAGGAGAAAGAGATGTACGGAACTAAAGCAAATGATAACAAAAGTATTAACACCAAGTATTACGGAAAGTTCCATAAGTCTGTGAAAGAAGAAGAGAATGATGTAGACTCCAATTTAGAGTCTACGGCGACCAGCCGTTATAATCCAAATTGAACGAAGGGAATTTGTAATCGTGAACTAGTTTCTTTTACTCTTCTGTTTAGCCTATATTAGACTTCGAATTTCATTTCCATTTCCAAGCTACTCGAAAAATATTGAAGTTTTGAAGTAAGTTCCCTTCTGTGAGTTTTGTTATGGCAATCTTGTTTGTGTTCATCAACAAATTGTAATGGGAATTGTGATGATCTTGGAAGTATTGGTACGATAGTTTTGCACCCTAAATTGATTGACCCGATAGATTCCGTTACTTTCGGATAATTCTCATTCTTCTATTTGACTCCATTGACGATGTTAGCAACTAGTATTCCATGCGCATCACTTTGACAACAATACAATGTTCGTATTCGCAATGAGGCACATTTGGGCTAAAAAGCTGAACAGAATCCAAACCTCCTTGAATGGTTAACTTATGTGCCTAAAGACTTTTGACAAACCTTGCACTCGATCCTAATTCGTGAATTATCCATCTGGTTTGGAAAATGTAGTTGTTATACAATTCCGTTTACCTTTGATATGATCTTGACCTACCTTTGAAAATCCGTTTCCGAAGGCTTCATTGAAAGACTGAAGAAACAAATAAAATAACTTCTAAGAAATGAGTTACTAACCGAGAGTAAGCCCGTGAAGTATATCAGCTTTATTGGTGAATAAGAGGAGAGATGATGTGGGGTGAACGGGAAGATTCCTTAAGATGATTTTTGAGGCCGTATTTGTATTCGTAATAATAAGTTAGCGATTCCAATTGTATTGGCTATCACGTCAACTATATCTGTGTACATGATGAGATTATTTTTTCGTGAATAATTGGAAGAATTGTATAGTATGACCTTGTGGTATGTTCTGAAATGGAGTTATGAGTTGAGGTCATTTTTTTTTAAAATCGCTTTCCGTATTCGTGACGACTACTATGACGGTTAGTGAGGCTAATAGTATTAGCTAAAGCTCTGACCATTTTGTGAATATGATAAATAACGTTTTCTCGTGAGTACTTGGACAAATAGTCATTGTATGACGTAATAGTACATTCGAAGACGAGAAGGAACATGGAAACTATTTTATACCTTGTTAGAAATTGGGCGATCATTTGTGCATTTTGGGAGATGATATTTGCTGGAGCAACAGTGTCCTTAGATTAGAACATCTCTTTAAATTCCGCAAGATCTGAAACTATCACCAAGTGATCAAGACCGACAATAAATTTGAAAAGCTAGTCTTTTGAATCTTACAGAAGAACCTTGGAAGATGCTTACCAATTTGTGTCAACTAGAAACGTATGAGAAGATTAACTTCACTGCCTGACTTGGAATTGACAACAAAAGCGGTTACCATGAAGAGTGAAGACACTCCTTACAAGGCAGAAGTGTTGGCGATGCAGGGAACAAGAGCTAGTCAAAGTAGCGAACCTGGAGCTGATAAAGACATGCAGTCTCACTTCCCAATTCATCTTGGTTGTACTAAGATGAATTAAGAGCGGAAGCAGAATGATGAAGGAATTAAAGATCGTGTCAGGAATTCACATTACTCCATCGCATTTCAAGAAGAACTGCAGAAGGCTTGATGAATCATAACTCAAGTTCACTGATTTGTTTCACTCCCAGATTGATAGGCGAAAGAAGACAGATTACTTGGACTTGAAGAGATTTGATGTTTTGAATGGATGGTTTTTGGAACAAACCCTTTTTGTTGTTTAAATGAGTTGATGAAGTTAATGATGACTAATGCTCACTCTTGAGTCTCGTTATCTGTTAATGTGATCCTTGGATGATTTAGGTTCTCCAATATCATCTCTGTTCCGTGTTCATTCTGCGTATTGATTGGTAATGGTCTTGTTTTGGAAATTTTGGCGAATTTTGGGAAGATTGATGCTTTTGAGACGACGTACCTTGATTGCTGATATGTTAGATTTCTGTTACTCTTGTGAATAGTTTGTTTTCCTTTAGTCATTCATTGAGACTTCCATTACTTTGTCATTGAACGTTCCTCCTGGTTATGACGCTTGATTTTGGTTGACCTCTTGGATGATAGAAGTTATAGGTGAACTAAGGTTGGCTTGTTTGTTTACGACTCGTGATAAAGTATGACCATCATGAGGGCATATTTATATGATGCTAGTATTATGACGCCTGGCCAACGTGATAATACTTACATCATATAACGTGAATTTATTGTGGTCATAGGATATCTTGGGGAGTATCTAAGAAGTTCAGAATTTGATCTCCGTTGAATTTTATGCGACTTATGAGACTTTAGGTTCATCCTACCTATGTGTTGACTCTGCATTTGTTCGTTAGATAATTGAATAAATTTTGAACTCTCGATTTTGCATTCTGTTGACCTCGATACATCTGTCACCAATCTCAAGCTCCTTGTAGAGATCTCTACTGTTTTATACAGTTAATTTGAATTGAAATTTTGTTCGTATCCCATATGAGCTTGTCAGAAGATACAATTATCATCCTTTACATATGGTGTCATACCCTCTTGATCAGATTCAACCAGATATGTCACTTCCAGACTTGATAGACATGAGAGAGTCATGAGAAATAAAGTTATTCATTTTGTTAAAGTTCCTTAGAAGGACCATCCACGACATGAGGTGACCTGGGAGACCGAGGAGTCTATGCGAGCCAGCTACCCTCATTTTCCTTTGTAGTCTGGTAGGCGTTCGTTTTGGTTTCGCTAACTCATTCCTTCTTCCATTTTCGCGGACGAAAATTCTTTTTGAGGGGGGAATAGTTGTAAAACCCACATTTTCAAATCATGATTAAATGACTAAAATACCCTCCAATTTGAAATTTTGAAGAATTAAGTACGTTTACCAAATAAGTCCGAAATCAAAAACGGTTATCGTACAATCACAAACGTGAACTTTTAACTTCAAGTAAATCATAATTGAGCTACTACAACATTATCAGAACCCAAGAATATAAAATTTTCCACAACATTAAACATATAACTTGGGCCTAAACATTTGGAAAATAACTTAAAAGAAACCCACTTGCATTTTTCCTGGAAAGATAAGATTTCACTAGTCAAAGCAATTCCATTAATCACGGATATCATAATATTTCCCATTCATAATGCACGCTCCATTCCTAAATTGTTTCACCAAAAGATACGGTTCTCTCACAAATCCATAAACGACACACCTAGAACCCTAAAACAAAATATATGGCGGCTACCTATATTTTTTTTTCTCTTCATCTTTACCGAATACAATGAAGGGTTTAAGAATTCCAATTTGGTGTGTTATGGGTGATCCTTGGTCGTGTTTCATTGGTACGCAAAAGGGGTTTTTAAAGCTGCTTTGATTCGGTTTGGATATTGGAATTTGTTTCTCGGTTCTAATCTTTTTCCATCGATTTGTCATCAACATAGGGTAAGCCATCATTCCTGTTTTGTTTCCTCTTTTCTAATCTCCTATAAACGTTCAATATTATGGTTAAGGCTATTACATGAATCGGCTTGAATGACTATAAGTTTATACAAAAAGAGGCTCACATAAAATCATATAAATACCACATAAAATCAATAATACGTAACCTAACATAATCGACTAAAACATGTGTGTTCATAGTACTTGGTCACGACTGTTTTGAATAGATTGGCTCGACCTAGAACATGAAACCTTCCCACTTATACGTATTGGTTGTTGATAAGTCGAGTCGATTTCGGGTTGAAACATATTAATAATAATCATTAAACTATATAATAATTAAGTTAATCTTGTTCGGGTGCGAGCCGTTTCGAAATCTATTGAAACATAGGTATATATATACACGTAACATGTATTCATGAAACTATGAACTATTTATGGATCAGTTTGTTTCTATGTCATGGCTTTGTCTCGTTAAATGGTGCGTCGTCGGGTGTATGTTAAACAAGAGTTAAACATGTTTTTAAATCGTGTCTAAATGGATTTTGCTTCGTGAGATGTTGCTACTCGCTAAACCCCTCAGACCGCTGGTTTTCTTGCTTGATTTTGTCTCGCGGTGTATGTGTGTCATGTGTCGAATTACATTTAGAACTAGTTATATAACTACTATAAACATGCTATATATGTGCCAACTGTGGCCTCGTTAAAATTTTGATACGTATAACATAATTGCACGCCTCATATTAACATAAAAACTTAATGCATGCATGGCAACTTTTGTTCCTGTTATGGTCATCCATTTCTAGGGAATGTAAGCCTTTTAATATGATTATTTATTTATTTTTTTTCTTCATAATGAGCTCTTTAAAAAGGTGACCAAAAATATGAAATCAAACTCTAAGAATAAGTATGAGGCGCATGTGTTTTACATAGGACATGATTTGTGTAAATTCATGTGGATTGTGGGCTCGTTATTTCACGTGTAAAGGTGTGTCGAGTGGGCTGAAATGCATGAAAATTGTTGTCGTTTTAATAAGAGAGAGTGTCGGGTATATATATACAAGTCATGCATGTGATAATAATATTTTGGTCGTCGCGGTCTAAATTTTAATGTCAAGAATACTTTAAATAAATTATGAACGATAGGGTCTAAAATTATCACCTTAATATAAATTTATAGTATAAACTTTAAAATAATTTTATTTGACATTTTAATATTAAATTTTGATAATTTATATTTTGACCCTAAACTTTATTAAATTGACATATTTAACCCTACAGTATTATATTGGTCATTCTAATCCTTAAAGATTATATAATTGTCATTATAACCCTAAAGTATTAAATTACCATTTCGGGAACTTACTAAAAATAGAAAGTCTTCTAAAAAGCTTAAACTACTTAAATTGGGAAGTTACTAAATATGGAAAGTTTCTAAAAACGGAAAGATAACTAAAAGAGGTAGCCTACGTGAATTGAACTCTTCTTAATTCGAATCCACTTCCTTCTAGGTTCGGTGAAGCGGGAATGACCTTTCTCTTTTCATTTGATCTCGGTTTGTTTGACTCGGCTAAGGTACAGATATTCCGTAATCTTTCAGTAAGAGTACAACTTTATTTCTCTTTCATGACTTCCTCTCTCTCCTTATATTATTGCACCTTGATATTGAACTTTGATTGACCCATTGATATTGGTCCTTTGACCTACCTCTTGATATTGACGTATGATCTATTGATAATAACCTTTGGGTATTTGAACCTTTCGATATTGGACCTTTGATAATAAACCTTGATATTGAACCTTGACAATAAACTTTTGAAACTAAACTTTGATATTGAACCATTGATATTGAACCTTGACCACTTGACCTTTCAGTATTTACCGGGGTATTACTTGTTGTGGAGTAGCCACAACCATAGCATTGATGCACCAATGTTATGTACTCTAGCGTAGTTGGAGAGATGTACTACGCCGTCCCCGATCTACTATTGACTACTGCTTTGATTGTGATTGTTATTGGCCTACGGGGGCGTATGGATGCATCCTAAATTTGTATTGTATTGATTGATTGATTGATTATTGGAGCTACTACATTGTCTACATTGCTACATATTGTATTGGTGACTGGGTGCGTGCATTGCAACCCCTCACATATTGGGAGTTGATCATTCCATATTGGGCTACTATTGTATTGTATTGTATTGATTGGCCTTGGGTAAAATACTGAAAACTTACATACACTATGCTTTACACTTAACCATGTCATCTTTTGATTACCCTCTTGGACACCACATGTAATCCTATCTTCATATCCCTTTGATTATTTTCTAACTCTATTGTATCGGTTGTTATTTTGTTGATATCTGTTCACTGAGCTTTTTATGCTCAGCCACGTTTTCTTTTCCATGCAGCAGGTACTTAAGCTAGGATGCGGGGTTTAACTTTGGGGATGAGAGAGTGTGGACCAACCTTAGAGTTCCTTTAAATAATGGACTTTGTTTTATTATTGTATTTTTCTTATTTTGGAATTCATTTGTAACCCTTGTACTCATTGTATTGTTAAAGTATTTAGCTTGTGTTTTGCTCTGTTGGACACTATTTATTGTGATATCTTTACCCTTCACGGGTTGAGGTTTTACAATTTATGGTATCAGAGCCCAAGCTGACGACTTATAATACACAAACCTGGACCTGTGAGTTTTGGACCATTAGGTTTCCACTGTAGGAACATTGATGAGCACCTTGCAAACTTGATTTAGGATTCTTCCCTGTGCGAACTTAAGTTTTAACTTGTGAGGATTGGGTAGATATTAGGCTTCCTTCGATGTACCTTCCTTTCATGTTGTCCTTGACTTCCTTATTCTGACCATTTGGTAACCGTTAAGATGGTTAAATCTCGTCGCTCTGGACCACCTGACGAAAACCCGAAGAAAATGGTGATTCATGCCATTAACACTGTGTTCTGGAGTTTTTTTTCTTAGGGAAAGTTAGGGGATGGAACGGGAAGTTATAAAAAATGGTGTTCTCGAGTTATTTTGAAGATGGAAAGGTGGGGGAAGGGAAGGGAAGGGAAGGAGTGAGGAGGGGAAGGTCTGTGTATTTTTGTGTTGAAACGTTCCGCCCAAAAATGGGAGGATTTGGAAGGGAACATCATAGGTTTGTGTAAAATGACAACTATATCCCTAATTATCCTTGCACATGCATTCTATTGATTTTTACCCTAATAAGAACAAAGTCTGATACAACGATCACAAATAAATAAATAAATAAATCACATCAGTTTTCTCTCAGGCAAGCAGGTAATCAATTTCATTCTACAAACCTGCATATGAGAATTTTGCTATTAAATAATAAAATGAAGAACGTGGAGGTTTTTTAGAAAGTTGTTATTGTTTTTGGTTGTTTGTATTCATTTTGGATTATGTTGTGGTTTGGTTGATGTTTTTTTTGTTTTGTTAGGCTCTGACATGCTCCATCATTTGTATAACAAATTAGCAGCAGCAAAAGTCGGTTTATAAAATGCATTTTTATGGGTAAATTGATAATTTTGTTAGCTATCCCTTCCTTTCTTTACTATTAATAACACAAACTCGAGAACACGGTTTATAATAAGAGCTTTCTTCCCTGTATCGTCCCTTCCTTTTCCCTTCCCATCCCATCCCTTTCCATTCTTTAAAAATTTAAGCTCGAGAACACAGCATAAGGATACCTCGAGGCAGATCCAACACGTAAGAAGGATTAAGGGGACTACTGTTGATGCTACGGGCTGCCAGAAGATGGATGACAAGGAGAAAGAGATGTACGGAACTAAAGCAAATGATAACAAAAGTATTAACACCAAGTATTACGGAAAGTGCCATAAGTCTGTGAAAGAAGAAGAGAATGATGTAGACTCCGATTTAGAGTCTACGGCGACCAGCCGTTATAATCCAAATTGAACGAAGGGAATTTGTGATCGTGAACTAGTTTCTTTTACTCTTCTGTTTAGCCTATATTAGACTTCGAATTTCATTTCCATTTCCAAGCTACTCGAAAAATATTGAAGTTTTGAAGTAAGTTCCCTTCTGTGAGTTTTGTTATGGCAATCTTGTTTGTGTTCATCAACAAATTGTAATGGGAATTGTGATGATCTTGGAAGTATTGGTACGATAGTTTTGCACCCTAAATTGATTGACCCGATAGATTCCGTTACTTTCGGATAATTCTCATTCTTCTATTTGACTCCATTGACGATGTTAGCAACTAGTATTCCACGCGCATCACTTTGACAACAATACAATGTTCGTATTCGTAATGAGGCACATTTGGGCTAAGTAGCTGAACAAAATCCCAACCTCCTTGAATGGTTAACTTATGTGCCTAAAGACTTTTGACAAACCTTGCACTCGATCCTAATTCGTGAATTATCCATCTGGTTTGGAAAATGTAGTTGTTATACAATTCCGTTTACCTTTGATATGTTCTCGACCTACCTTTGAAAATCCGTTTCCGAAGGCTTCATTGAAAGACTAAAGAAACAAATAAAATAACTTCTAAGAAATGAGTTACTAACCGAGAGTAAGCCCATGAAGTATATCAGCTTTATTGGTGAAGAAGAGGAGAGATGATGTGGGGTGAACGGGAAGATTCCTTAAGATGATTTTTGGGGCCGTATTTGTATTCGTAATAATAAGTTAGCGATTCCAATTGTATTGGCTATCACGTCAACTATATCTGTGTAGATGATGAGATTATGTTTTCGTGAATAATTGGAAGAATTGTACAGTATGACCTTGTGGTATGTTCTGAAATGGAGTTATGAGTTGAGGTCATTTTTTTTAAAATCGCTTTCCGTATTCGTGACGACTACTATGACGGTTAGTGACGCTAATAGTATTAGCTAAAGCTCTGACCATTTTGTGAATATGATAAATAACGTTTTCTCGTGAGTACTTGGACAAATAGTCATTGTATGATGTAATAGTACATTCGAAGACGAGAAGGAACATGGAAACTATTTTATACCTTGTTAGAAATTGGGCGATCATTTGTGCATTTTGGGAGATGATATTTGCTGGAGCAACAGTGTCCTTAGATTAGAACATCTCTTTAAATTCCGCAAGATCTGAAACTATCACCAAGTGATCAAGACCGACAATAAATTTGAAAAGCTAGTCTTTTGAATCTTACAGAAGAATCTTGGAAGATGCTTACCAATTTGTGTCAACTAGAAACGTATGAGAAGATTAACTTCACTGCCTGACCTGGAATTGACAACAACAGTGGTTACCATGAAGAGTGAAGACACTCCTTACAAGGCAAAAGTGTTGGCGATGCAGGGAACAAGAGCTAGTCAAAGTAGCGAACCTGGAGCTGATGAAGACATGCAGTCTCACTTCCCAATTCATCTTGGTTGTACTAAGATGAATTAAGAACGGAAGCAGAATGATGAAGGAATTAAAGATCGTGTCAGGAATTCACATTACTCCATCGCATTTCAAGAAGAACTGTAGAAGGCTTGATGAATCATAACTCAAGTTCACAGATTTGTTTCACTCCCAGATTGATAGGCGAAAGAAGACAGATTACTTGGACTTGAAGAGATTTGATGTTTTGAATGGATGGTTTTTGGAACAAACCCTTTTTGTTGTTTAAATGAGTTGATGAAGTTAATGATGACTAATGCTCACTCTTGAGTCTCGTTATCTGTTAATGTGATCCTTGGATGATTTAGGTTCTCCAATATCATCTCTGTTCCGTGTTCATTATGCGTATTGATTGGTAATGGTCTTGTTTTGGAAATTTTGGCGAATTTTGGGAAGATTGATGCTTCTGAGATGACGTACCTTGATTGCTGATATGTTAGATTTCCGTTACTCTTGTGAATAGTTTGTTTTCCTTTAGTCATTCATTGAGACTTCCATTACTTTGTCATTGAACATTCCTTCTGGTTATGATGCTTGATTTTGGTTGACCTCTTGGATGATAGAAGTTATAGGTGAACTAAGGTTGGCTTGTTTGTTTTCGACTCGTGATAAAGTATGACCATCATGAGGGCATATTTATATGATGCTAGTATTATGACGCCTGGCCAACGTGATAATACTTACATCATATAACGTGAATTTATTGTGGTCATAGGATATCTTGGGGAGTATCTAAGAAGTTCAGAATTTGATCTCTGTTGAATTTTCTGCGACTTGTGAGACTTTAGGTTCATCCTACCTATGCGTTGACTCTGCATTTGTTCGTTAGATAATTGAATAAATTTTGAACTCTTGATTTTGCATTCTGTTGACCTCAATACATCTGTCACCAATCTCAAGCTCCTTGTAGAGATCTCTACTGTTTTATACAGTTAATTTGAATTGAAATTTTGTTCGTATCCCATATGAGCTTGCCAGAAGATACAATTATCATCCTTTACATATGGTGTCATACCCTCTTGATCAGATTAAACCAGATATGTCACTTCCAGACTTGATAGACATGAGAGAGTCATGAGAAATAAAGTTATTCATTTTGTTAAAGTTCCTTGGAAGGACCATCCACCACATGAGGCTATCTGGGAGACTGAGGAGTCTATGCGAGCCAGCTACCCTCATTTTCCTTTGTAGTCTGGTAGGCGTTCGTTTTGGTTTCGCTAACTCATTCCTTCTTCCATTTTCACGGACGAAAATTCTTTTTGAGGGGGGAATAGTTGTAAAACCCACATTTTCATATCGTGATTAAATGACTAAAATACCCTCCAATTTGAAATTTTGAAGAATTAAGTACGTTTACCAAATAAGTCCGAAATCAAAAACAGTTATCGTACAATCACAAACGTGAACTTTTAACTTCAAGTAAATCACAATTGAGCTACTACAACATTATGAGAACCCAAGAATATAAAATTTTCCACAACATTAAACATATAACTTGGGCCTAAACCTTTGGAAAATAACTTAAAAGAAACCCACTTGCATTTTTCCTGGAAAGATAAGATTTCACTAGTCAAAGCAATTCCATTAATCACGGATATCATAATATTTCCCATTCATAATGCACGCTCCATTCCTAAATTGTTTCACCAAAAGATACGGTTCTCTCACAAATCCATAAACGACACGCCTAGAACCCTAAAACAAAATATATGGCGGCTACCTATATTTTTTTTCTCTTCATCTTTACCGAATACAATGAAGGGTTTAAGAATTCGAATTTGGTGTGTTATGGGTGATCCTTGGTCGTGTTTCATTGGTACGCAAAAGGGGTTTTTAAAGCTGCTTTGATTCGGTTTGGATATTGGAATTTGTTTCTCGGTTCTAATCTTTTTCCATCGATTTGTCATCAACATAGGGTAAGCCATCATTCCTGTTTTGTTTCCTCTTTTCTAATCTCCTATAAACGTTCAATATTATGGTTAAGGCTATTACATGAATCGGCTTGAATGACTATAAGTTTATACAAAAAGAGGCTCACATAAAATCATATAAATACCACATAAAATCACGAATACGTAACCTAACATAAACGACTAAAACATGTGTGTTCATAGTACTTGGTCACGACATTTTTGAATAGATTGGCTCGACCTAGAACATGAAACCTTCCCACTTATACGTATTGGTTGTTGATAAGTCGAGTCGATTTCGGGTTGAAACATATTAATAATAATCATTAAACTATATAATAATTAAGTTAATCTTGTTCGGTTGTGAGCCGTTTCGAAATCTGTTGAAACATAGGTATATATATACGTAACATGTATTCATGAAACTATGAACTATTTATGGATCAGTTTGTTTCTATGTCATGGCTTTGTCTCGTTAAATGGTGCGTCGTCGGGTGTGTGTTAAACAAGAGTTAAACATGTTTTTAAATCGTGTCTAAATGGATTTTGGTTCGTGAGATGTTGCTACTCGCTAAACCCCTCAGACCGCTGGTTTTCTTGCTTGATTTTGTCTCGCGGTGTGTGTGTGTCACGTGTCGAATTACATTTAGAACTAGTTATATAACTACTATAAACATGCTATATATGTGCCAACTGTGGCCTCGTTAAAATTTTGATACGTATAACATAATTGCACGCCTCATATTAACATAAAAACTTAATGCATGCATGGCAACTTTTGTTCCTGTTATGGTCATCCATTTCTAGGGAATGTAAGCCTTTTAATATGATTATTTATTTATTTTTTTTCTTCATAATGAGCTCTTTAAAAAGGTGACCAAAAATATGAAATCAAACTCTAAGAATAAGTATGAGGCGCATGTGTTTTACATAGGACATGATTTGTGTAAATTCATGTGGACCGTGGGCTCGTTATTTTATGTGTAAAGGTGTGTCGTGTGGGCTGAAATGCATGAAAATTGTTGTCGTTTTAATAAGAGAGCGTGTCAGGTATATATATACAAGTCATGCATGTGATAATAATATTTTGGTCGTCGCGGTCTAAATTTTAATGTCAAGAATACTTTAAATAAATTATGAACGATAGGGTCTAAAATTATCACCTTAATATAAATTTATAGTATAAACTTTAAAATAATTTTATTTGACATTTTAATATTAAATTTTGATAATTTACATTTTGACCCTAAACTTTATTAAATTGACATATTTAACCCTAAAGTATTATATTGGTCATTCTAATCCTTAAAGATTATATAATTGTCATTATAACCCTAAAGTATTAAATTACCATTTCGGGAACTTACTAAAAATAGAAAGTCTTCTATAAAGCTTAAACTACTTAAAGTGGGAAGTTACTAAATATGGAAAGTTTCTAAAAACGGAAAGATAACTAAAAGAGGTAGTCTACGTGAATTGAACTCTTCTTAATTCGAATCCACTTCCTTCTAGGTTCGGTGAAGCGGGAATGACCTTTCTCTTTTCATTTGATCTCGGTTTGTTTGACTCGGCTAAGGTACAGATATTCCGTACTCTTTCAGCAAGAGTACAACTTTATTTCTCTTTCATGACTTCCTCTCTCTCCTTATATTATTGCACCTTGATATGGAACTTTGATTGACCCATTGATATTGGTCCTTTGACCTACCTCTTGATATTGACGTATGATCTATTGATAATGACCTTTGGGTATTTGAACCTTTGGATATTGGACCTTTGATAATAAACCTTGATATTGAACCTTGACAATAAACTTTTGAAACTAAACTTTGATATTGAACCATTGATATTGAACCTTGACCACTTGACCTTTCAGTATTTACCGGGGTATTACTTGTTGTGGAGTAGCCACAACCATAGCATTGATGCACCAATGTTATGTACTCTAGCGTAGTTGGAGAGATGTACTACGCCGTCCCCGATCTACTATTGACTACTGCTTTGATTGTGATTGTTATTGGCCTACGGGGGCGTATGGATGCATCCTAGATTTGTATTGTATTGATTGATTGATTGATTATTGGAGCTACTACATTGTCTACATTACTACATATTGTATTGGTGACTGGGTGCGTGCATTGCAACCCCTCACATATTGGGAGTTGATCATTCCATATTGGGCTACTATTGTATTGTATTGTATTGATTGGTCTTGGGTAAAATACTGAAAACTTACATACACTATGCTTTACACTTAACCATGTCATCTTTTGATTACCCTCTTGGATACCACATGTAATCCTATCTTCATATCCCTTTGATTATTTTCTAACTCTATTGTATCGGTTGTTATTTTGTTGATATCTGTTCACTGAGCTTTTTATGCTCAGCCGCGTTTTCTTTTCCATGCGGCAGGTACTTAAGCTAGGATGCGGGGTTTAACTTTGGGGATGAGAGAGTGTGGACCAACCTTAGAGTTCCTTTAAATAATGGACTTTGTTTTATTATTGTATTTTCCTTATTTTGGAATTCATTTGTAACCCTTGTACTCATTGTATTGTTAAAGTATTTAGCTTGTGTTTTGCTCTGTTGGACACTATTTATTGTGATATCTATACCCTTCACGGGTTGGGGTGTTACATCATGGGTGGTGTAGTTCTTCTCATGCTTCTTGAGCTGTCGAGAAGCATAAGCTATCACTTTTTTTGCCGTTGCATTAACACAACTCCTAAACCTTTATGAGAAGCGTCACAGTAAACAACAAAGTCTTCGCTACCTTTAGGCAATGCCAAGATAGGAGCACTACACAACATCTCCTTAAGTAATTGAAACGCTTCCTCTTCCTTATCTCCCCATTCGTATTTAACATTCTTTTGAGTCAATTTGGTCAACGACTTTGCTATCTTCGAAAATCCCTCAATGAATCTTCGATAGTAACCGGATAAACCTAAAAATTGACGAACTTCAGTTGGGGTTGTCGGTGCAGCCTAATCTTTAATAGCTTCAATCTTAGCGGGATCTACATGAACTCGTTGACTATCAATTACATAACCCAAAAATTGTACTGTCGGAATCCAAAATTCACATTTGGAGAACTTGGCATACAGCTTCTCCTGCCTGAGCAATTCTAAGATGAGTCTTAGATGCTCCTCGTGCTCTTTCTCACTCTTGGAGTAGATTAAAATATCAACGATGAACACGATTACAAACTTGTATAAGTAAGGCTTACACACCCGATTCATGAGATCCATGAATATCGTCGGTGCGTTAGTCAACCCAAATGGCATCACTTGGAACTCGTAATGCCCGTAACGGGTTCTGAAAGCCGTTTTCGGAATATCTTCCTCGCGAACTCTAAGTTGATGATACCCCGATCTCAGGCCGATCTTCGAATACACACTCGATCCTTGAAGTTGATCGAACAAGTCGTCGATCCTCGGTAGCGGGTATCTATTCTTCACCGTTAACTTGTTCAGCTCTCGGTAATCGATACACATACGGAATGATCCATCTTTCTTTTTCACAAAAAGGACTGGGGCTCCCCAAGGCGAAGAACTTGGTCGTATAAATCCCTTTTCGGCTAACTCGGCCAATTGTTTCGACAACTCTTCCAATTCAGTAGGTGCAAGTCGATAGGGTGCCCGTGCCACGGGTGCGGCACGAGGTATCAACTCAATCTGAAACTCCACTTGTCTAGTAGGCGGGATTCCCGACAAATCGTCGAGAAATACATCCGGAAAGTCACGAACTATAGGCACATCTCCAATGCACCTTTCTTTCTTCTCCTTCCCTCCTTTCTCAGAGATTTGAGCTAAGAAAAGGCAACATCCTTTTTCCATTAGCGTCGGTAGCTTAGTGCAAGAAATGACCGCTAATCTGGATGGGCTTCTCAAACCTTTTCGATCTCCTTGTATATTTAGAATCTCCTTGTCGTAAGGTACACGCACGATTTTCTCATCGCAAAGTATGTGAGCACGGTACTTCGACAACCAATCCATACCAATGATGACATCGAAACTTCCTAACGTGACGGGTAGAAGATCTATGTTGAAAGGGTGATTCAAGAAATTCAATGTGCAACCGCGAATGATGGTTTAATACTTTCTATGTTTCCGTTAGCTAACTCTACATCATATCCAATTCCTAAGGCCATCGGGGGTTTTTCTAGTAAGGGTGCAAATGTAGTGGACACAAAACTCCTATCGGCACCAGTATCAAATAGTATGGAAGCATAACGATTATTGAGAAGGAACATACCAGTAACGACGTTCGGGTCTTCTCCTCTCTCGTTTCCCAGTGCATACACTCTCCCATGAGTAGTTCCTGCTTCCACACGTTGGTCCTCATTGTCATGACGTCCACGGTTTCCTCCAGATCTACGGTTTCCATGATTGTACCCATTACCACCCGATCCTTGATTTCCTCGGTTCCATGATTCTCTACACTCATTCCTATAGTGTCCTTTCTTCCCACACCCAAAACAAGTAACATTCGCCTTACTCCTAGCTTCGGGAGTAGCTTGTACCATAGCAAGGGGTCGAGCTCTACAATCCTTAGCTACATGTTCTCTCCTTGAGCAATTCTGGCACATCACAGTACATTGTCCAGAATGATTCTTGTTGCAACGACCACACTTGGGTGCATCACCATTATGGTTCCTCTTATCTCCATCCCCTATAGCATAAGCCTTGGCAACGGCTTGTCGCTTGTTTCGACGATCATTACACTTAGAGTGATGGTCTCTCTTTCTCTTTCCATTCTTATCTTTCTCAGCTCCTTCCAATTCCAATGAATCCATTAATTGTTGAGCGATCGTGATAGCCTCATGAACATTTGTAGGCCTAGCAGCAATCACATCGTTCCTTGTAGCTACATGCAACCCATCGGTATACCACTCAATCTTTTGAGTCTCAGTCTTAACCATATTTGGGCAAAGCAAGGCTAACTCCTGGTAACGACGATTGTAAGTCGCCATATCGGTACCCTTCACTTTGTGATTCCAGAACTCAATCTCTAACTTCTTAACCTCATTCCTTGGGCAGTAAGTCTAAATCAGCAAGGACTTAAATTGCTCCCAAGTCATAGCATAGGCCACATCACTCCCAACCGAATTTCGGTAATTGTTCCACCAAGTTGAAGCTTCGTCCTTAAAAGTGAAAGAAGCAAACTTTACCTTTGCATTCTCCGCACAGTTGCTGACATTGAACACTGACTCAGTTTTCTCTATCCACCTGACCAAGTAGACCACTCCTTCAGTTCCACCAAACTCAATGGGTCCACAGATTCGGAACTCCTTGTAGTTACATCCATTAGTACGAACAGGTGGAAAAGTTCCAGCAGAGTTATTGGAGTGATTAGACTCAGCTAGTAGCTCAGCAACTCGTTGCTCCACAAGTTGGTTGATCATAGCTTGATCCATAGTAGGTGCATTCGGCGGAACATGATCATTGTCTCCCTGAACATCAACATTTTGATTCCTGTTGTTGCGGTTGGTGGTGTCTAGGTTGTCAGGAGTAGGGGTTTCAACATTTCGAGTAGGACGGCGTCCTCGGCGACCAGGGGTAGTCGCTGTAGTACCAGTTCGGGTAGCTCTGACAGGGTTTAGTCGTACAGCCATTGATGTGAAACATCATACAAGGTTCATAAGTCTCCGATAGCACTTATCATACGCTCAACAAGAATTGAATAAATGAAGCCAAGACATTAGAAGAATATCAGCAATACACCACAAGTCAACAATAAAGCGAATAGGAACTCAATTTCCATGACATCCGAAACCACATAACATCATATAATAATAACCATCATCCATACAAATAGCGATCAAGACATCGTTCCAACTACAAAAGACATAAGAGATACTAATTATTCCCAAACGAGACGAACAACCAACGGGAATACATCAAAATAAGATAACTAGCTTTTCTAACCGAACACTCCTTGGTGTTGAAAGCAACATGACAACATAATCCAACAATCTAGTCACTACGCTGGCGTAGACTCCTCAGCTCCTGCCTCAACCCATCCAGCTCTCTCCACAATGATCCCAACTCCACACTATGAGTATCGCTATCTCTCTTGAGGTCTACTACCTCCTTCTCTAACTCTGTGTTTCTCTGCCACAGCTTGCGATCTGCCTCGCGAGCCGTGATGAAACCTCTTTGCAAACTCTCCATCTGCTCATGAATCTCCAGCATACCTCTCCTAATCTCCGTAGTCCTCCTCTCAGCAGTAACCAAATCAATCCTCAACTCTCCAATAAACTCAATAGTCACTCTATCAATCCAATCAGACATATGCGTGATCCTCTCACCTAGAGCAGTAAGTCGAGTCCAAATCCTACCAGTCTCACCCAACTCTGCAGGCTCAACAGATATCTCAGATGGTGCGTCCGACTCCACGGGACTACCAGGTGGTGAATCAAACAAGAATGGGTGATCAGGTGAAACCGGCTCTAACGGATGTATCAGAGAATCGGACTCCTCAGCATGAGCCGGCTGTGCTGGTAAACCATCATCATCAGGCATCTCCTCCCCCTGAGGATCATCCTCCTCCTCACCCTCTTGTGGGTCATCTTCCCCTTCTCAGCCTCCTAAGGGTCATCAGCCTCCTCCTCACCCTCGGACTCCTCCTCCTCCTCATCTGAGGAGTACACCATCAATCGTCGTCTCCGAACAGGTGAATCGTGTGGTGATGGGGTAGGTGATCTAGGATGACGACGCAATGATGCGGGTGGTGCATCTGACAGAAGAGCGTGAGCATCAAAGTGCATGGGTGGTGACGAAGGGCGCACAGACATGCGTGCCGTAGCTTGGTGGGCAAAACGTGGAGCCACACGAGCCAAAGCCTGATGAAGAGTAAGCTGTCTCGAAGTACCAGGGAACCCTAGAGAAGATGAGGGTCCCTGAGATGTAGATGCAGCAGGTGGTGCAGAAGTAGATGTTGTTGGTGATGAAGTAGTTGAATGCATGGCAATCCTGTAGGGATCATCAGGAGCCATGGTGATCTGTGCTGGGCGGAAATGGGCAGTAAGAATATCCTCAGTAACATCGAACGTATGGGAGGCCATAGTCTGTGACAAAGGCGTAGGGTAGGTGTAAGTGTTTCAAAACAACTAAACCGCGAACTCAAAATATCGTATCAAAATAATCATAAAATCCCAATCATATAGTTTCAAGAAAGATTTCAAATACCGCATTACTAAAACATTTATAAAACAATTAAGCCATATAATTCCTCAAAATGCCATCATATCACATAATCAATATATCCAAGATTCTCAAATCATCTCAAAATCTCATATCTAAACATTATCTCAATATACCTCAATATAATCGAAGATGCTTCGGCTTGGCGGGCTGGCGGGCATTGGTCGAGGATCGTTTTCTATAAAAATCGGTTATAGTTTAGGTGTTTATTACCTAGTTCTCTATAACCTTGGCTCCGATACCAATCTGTAACACCCCCAAAATTTGGTACAGTGGAAGACACAACAAGCTTTCGGGGTGTTACGGGGATTGGTATCCAACACAAGTCATAAAAGAACGAGATAAAGTAAACGTAAGTAAAACACAACCAAAACAGGGTTTTAAAGTTTACATTCATCCCAAATTTATCCAAAGTAAGGCCCAAAAGAAATAAACGTAGGTCCACAAATACATATCAGAGTTTTAGAAAAATAGATCCTTAAACCGCATTGCCAAGCCAAGCCTCCAATCCAAGCATCCAAATCATTACTTAATTACCTGAGAAAACGTGCTAAAAGTCAGCTTTCGCTGGTGAGATCATAGGTTTAGATTCATAATTCAATCAAGTGGACATATACGCAAAAATCTTGCTAGCTAGACTAGGCCTCAAAGCTTAATAACCATCCCTATAGGTGCACACTATAGTCAAATAACCAAATCAAATCAAATCAAATCAATCTGTATGGTTAAGGATACGACATACCCAACATTCGTAAGGATACGACATGTTCAACTTACCTAGTTCTAGACTAGGCCTCGTTGTATAGCTTACCTAGTTCTTGACTAGGCCTCGCTCCATAGCTTACCTAGTTCTCGACTAGGCCTCGCTCCATAGCTTACCTAGTTCTCGACTAGGCCTCGCTCTCTATCCTACCTAGTTCTATAAGCATAGCAAGTTTTGAAATCAAAAGCGATAATAGTTCACATAAAACAATTTGTACGTTTCTCACCCCAAGTATTGAAAACAAAGTTTAAGAGTAAAAGTGGGGCTATGACTCACCTCAAGTCCAGAAATCAGCAGAAAGAAATCAGTAGAAGTAAGATGTATTACAACTCAAAAGACAGCAACTACGGACTCGACACTTCCTAAAAATATAAATTCTTTTCAGAATTATTTCCTCAAAATCAAATATTCCCAATCCCGAACGTATTCCATTTTACTTTCCAAAAAGCCATTTCTCATATTATTCTCGTATTAGTTTGAAGTTTGGCGTTTGGTATCCATGCGGGTGGAGGGTCGACACAACTCAAAATCAAGAAATCACAACCAAAAGAAATAATAATAACAATCTACGGGTCTAAAATTAGTCCAATATATCATTTAAATAAAACATCGAAGTTTACCAAATCCGTCGACTTGGTATTCCCCCATACTTTATTTACTTAATATATTATTCCAAACTTATACCCAAAACCTAAATCACATAGCACGTAGAATGCTATATGGTATATTTATAAATTTAATAAGTTCCCTAAATATATCGTCAAACTTACCAAATTCGTCAATTTGATAAACCTCACGTAATATTTAGTAACTCATAAATTCCGTACATATACCACAACCTATGGGCGTCGTAGGATACAATGCCCATTAATATACTCATTTTATATAACTAAATAGGTCCTATTTAATCCGTCGATCAAATAAGTTACGTAGTTCTAGAAAATGGATGTATTAACGTCACATATCCGTGACAAGCACAAAAGTCATAAAATATATAATATGGCCCACTTGGACTTAAGTGACCACGATCCCGTATAACTCGTATGTTTCCCTTTTTATTTTCCAAAACATTTCATTTCGTATAATTATCCAACATTATAAATTTTATCGGCATTTATAGTTGTTTACTCATAATAGCGTTCTCGACATTTATTACACTATTTTTATAGCATAATATATATCGTTACGTTATTATGATATTACTCGTGATCGTTTTATTTTTAATATACGCATTTGTATAAATATATATACATTTTCACGTTTATATATTTATATAAACGTTTATATTATTAACTATATTATTACGAGTTTTTATTATTAATTTTGATTATAATTTTTATCGAGTTATATGAGATGGTCACATGTCCGAGTCAACACTCTCGGCTCATTGTCCAAGTCCAAGTAATAACAATCAACTCTCCATCACATTAATCCATCTCCGTCAATCAAGTCCCATATCACGTGCTACAACAATAGGGTCCGACTACGGCACTCGACTAACCTATCTCTGTCATACTAATTAACCCTCTCATAATCGGTTCCAATTACCATTCGACAACAACTCCACAACTCCATAAGTGAACCATAGTCAAGACCACAAAGGGTCTCGACTCATCCCATATAATCGGCCACAACAAAAATACCAAAACAACAATAATAATAGCAACAACATAAACCTCAACAAGAAAACATCAAGTTACACAATTTCCGGGTTGGTTTACCAAGCCAAACCCGTGACGAGAGACCTACTTGGGTCTCGGCTAAACCACGAGTCACAAGGACTCAAACCAAAGACTACTTTGGTCTCGGCTAGAGCTCATACGAGCACACCAAAGCTGCCAAAATGGACCCCTTGGGTCGCGGCACACAAAAGCTCCAACAAGTATCCATAGTAATCAAAAATGAAGCCAAATCCAACTCCATATAATCAACATCTCTAGCTACTAAGACCACGAGTATCAAAACCACAAAAGAGCCTCATAAGCTCAAGAATAACATCAAGCCGTGAGCCATAGCTCACGGTTTCATACTTGACACCCACAAGAGACACCAAACCCGGATGCCAAACCAATTTGTATATCAAAAATATTGTTACCCGCTCACGGTTTCATACTTGACACCCACAAGAGACACCAAACCCGGATACCAAACCAATTTGTATATCAAAAATATTGTTACCCCATCATTTTTAGTCAAGATTTCATCAAAACCCATTAAAGAAAATCGTGTACCCACGACTTGGGTAACACATCAAGACACACGAGTTGAAACTCGTGGTCACTCACCTTCAAAAGGACTCCAAGAATATATTTCTTCAAAAACCCAACAAGAAAAAGATGAAAAAGATGGTGTTTAGGTGGCGGTGGTGGTGAGAACGTGGTGTTAGAGGTGTTTGTATGGCGCGTGAGTTATACTAAAAGATAGATCTCGATGAGATGGTTAAGATGGTGGTGTTGGTTTAATTGTGGAGGGGGCGGTGTGGTGATGGTTGCCGGAAAGAGGGGCGGCGGCTAGGTATTAAAGAGAGAGAGAGAGAGAGAGAGAGAGAGAGAGAGAGAGAGAGAGAGAGAGAGAGAGAGAGAGAGATGATGAAAGTGTTGGTGTTGGTGTGTGTTTGTGTGTGGTGTTTTTGTGTCGGGAAAAGACCACAAGGACGATTTTGTAGTATATTTTTTTTAAATAATAATAGAAATAATATTAATAATATTATTAGTATGGGGTAAGGTGGCTAGTTATAAAACGCAAGGCCAAACCGTAACTTTTCAAAAATATCTCGACATACTCAAACCGAGCTCGTTTCCCAATAATTTAAAACTCCATAATACGTTCGGTAAATATATAAACCAAACCATATGTTCAAAATATTAAAATTTGTTAGGTTATCCTAGTGCCGGAGTCAACGTAGTGCCTAATAACGATCTCAAAAATAAATCACCACATATATTACATATCAAATTAATAATTCCAATTCAAATTCCATAGAAACCACGAAATTCAAATCCATGATTCAAAGTTTACAAATTCATCGCGAATAAACTTTCAAATATTCCAAAAATCATAAATTTAAAGTAATGCGGGTTTTTAAATAGCTCCTTAATTTGCCAGTTGTCACAAACATATAAAACACAATTTCGGGATATTTTCTGTATTTTGATGCATTTCTTAGTGTTTTTAAATGTTTTTGCAGTTTAGATTGACAAAAAAATGATGAGTATTTACACACTCATCAGTCGCCCTTTAAGCTCAATCTTGGCCTCTTTGTCGAACTTAGGCCTAGCAACCCCCAAACCATAGTCATCTCGGGTCTTGTTCATGTATTCCTCCATAGTTGGATCCGTCATTGTTTTCATTACTTCTTCCTCTTCACTCTGATATTCTTGAACAGAAAAGTAATCGAGCTCTACTGAACTCGAACAATCAAGGCTTGTTTGGTTGAAAAGCTTCTTAAGTGAGTGGAAAGCTTTTTCAGGTTCTTCAAAAGGTTTGATTAAGTTCTTAGTGGAACTCCTGGTCATGCACGTTGTAACATCCCCTAATTTATGATGTAGCAGCAGAATAGTAATTAGGGTGTTACGGTGAGGATCGAAGTTATAATGATAGAAAACGGCTCGAAAGAGACGTTTTGAAAACATAATTTCATTATTATAGATTCAAATACAAAAGTTCACATCAGAGTGTTAAAATACTAGAAGTATTGGTGTTTTAAACTAAATTAAACATCTTTATTTTACACCATTATTTAAGGAAAGTAGATAAGTTTTGATAATTTCGCCCGTTCCATGCTTGCTGCTTCCGCTAGTTACCTGAGATAACATGTTTAAAAGTCAACAAAAATGTTGAGTGATATCATAGAGTTTGAAATTTAGTAATCAGTTAGATACACAAGTAAGATTGTATTGGGAATACAATCAGTTGAAAAATTGATATTGCAGTATATATATTGCCCTAAGTCTCATGACACGCAAACGTTAACAAAGTACCGTAAAACGGAGTTGATCATCAAGTCAATGATGATAATATTGCCCTCGTGTAATAGGTGATTTGCCAATTCCTATTTTTACTCAAATATAATGTATCACGACTAATACGACTAACCAAAAGGCATTCCGTCCAGTATTAGTGGGATAGGCTGTCAAACCTTAAATAGATCTATTCATTATATTCGCGTTCACATACTAGTGATTAATGGCTCATGATTAAGGGTCTTGTGGCAATAGGTAACTTAGGCATATAACAAGTTAGGTAGCATACTGAAAATTACTTGTGATCTGTTTATAACATGTATCCCCCTCACGGAGTTAAAAATAAGTAAATGTGAGGCAATGACTCACCTTAAGTGATACTGGGATTGTTGAAAAGTAAATTCGGACGAGATTACGATAACGGCTTCAATTAACAACCTGATAAATAAATTTATCTGAGATTCTAACCAAATACTATTTGGTAAATACGATTAATGAATAACGATTAATCGTTATGATGAATAGATGATATGCAAATGAAATTCTTAAATTTATAAGTGATATGACAATATACGTTATTATTTCCAAAGTTTTCCCTTTTTAACCATAAGTAATAATATCTAGTTTGAAATTATCGTTTATATATATTTAACATTACGTTAAATAATATATAAATAAAAATGAAATTTTATATGCATATGACGTGATCAAGTTTACAAAAAGGAGAAAATAACTAAAAATGTTAAATAGAATACGTTTAGTCCTTATCCTTTTCCAATTTTACAATTTTTTTACCCTAACGACGTTAGCGTTACACCGTTAGTCCTTTTTATATATAATTTACAATTATAGTCCTCTACTTGTCCAATATATCATTCTGAGCTTGGAAATTGATATAATGTCGTTTTATATCCTATAGATTATGTTTTTATCATTTCAGTCCTTACTTTTCATTGTTTGACAGTTTTAGTCCTTCTAGGTGTCATCGCGTTACATTTTTAGTCCAAAGTCACAAAATTATGGGAAAAATTATGTTAAAATTTCCGAAGCTTATTTAAGTAATAAAAAGCTTATTTCAACAGCTTATATGGTTTAGAGCTTATTTTTCAGCTTATGGGCTTTTAACGAGCCAAATTCAAGGCCCAATAACGTTTTAAAAATCCGTACATCGTGTGACGAGTTGAGCTCATCAAAAATATCATTTTTCATGTTCTATTTTCATATCAAAAGATCCAGATAAGCCAGCTTATCCAAAAAGCTTAAAAACAGCTTATTGGGCTTAAAAGCCCAACTCGCTTAATTTGTTAGTTTTAAAAGAGTTGTTTGTGCGATTCACTTTGCTCGATTTTGAAGGTCTAGACGTGAGTATTTTTACAAGTTATATAAACGAAAGTGATAGCTAGCTAGGTGGTCTAATAGGTTGTGTCAAAATATAGCATGCCTGTTAAGTTAAATTTTAAGATAAACGATGGTTCCTTAGGCTGCTTGAGATGGGATACATATGTAAAAGACTTAGTAATATTTTCTAAGTGTTTTGTGTTTTTGTATACGATTTAAACTAGGTTCAAAATGAGTTCATTTGATGCATGTAATGTAGAGTTAAAAGTGAAACAAGGGTGTGTCGTGACTCCTAGGCCTCCCAAGATAGAGGCTAGTCACTTTTGTGGTGCTATATGTTTGTACGTACGTATAAAATATATATGAAACTATATACGTTCGATATGAAATATAAAACATGATGCATGGACATGTTTAACGTATAAAATGAATTCATAGGAGATCAAAACAACTTACTACACCTCTAGGGTGGTAGAGAATCGTGTGTGATGGAAGGAAACACAAGAAATATGAACGTTCGCTTATTACCCAAGTATTAAACTTATATATTTAACCCGATATTCCTTATTTTCTTCCAAATCGTATGAGAGTTTTGCTTCTGGTCGATCAGAGATAAATTTTAAGAATAATAGAGAGTTATTATGATGTAGTTATTGAAAGAAATAAGGTGGTGATAGTAGAGTAGATATAGAAAGAGTTTAGGACACATAAAGTTCAATATTTCAAACCAACACTTGCAACTAGTTCATGTCAGTGATTGGAAGACTTTTAGAATGTATCTCTGACATTCTAAGACTTTAAGGAATGTTTATGAGAGCTAGAAATAAGGATATATGTCCTTGGGATTTTTGTATATGTCGACTAGCATTTTTATGCATACACGATTTGAGAAATCGTATAGAACTTGGTTCCCAGCTTATACAAGTCGACCTTTAACATGAATTGATGCTTGAAATATTATTAGGAACTCATAGAAACAAACGGGAGTCAAGACGGTTAAGTTTTGGATTTGTTCTTATGTCGAATTGGGTTGATTTGTGACAAACACTTTGCCTTCTAAAAACGTAGCAATACTCGACCTATGGATCTGAGATTTGGCACACGTATAGTTGGCTAGGTGAGAAAAGAGGTGGTACAAAAATATAGATATGTCGTGTGTAAAAATCGAGTGTACGAAGGTTGTTTTGTAGCTTGGTTCTAGTCGAATATATGAAATAATGGAAATGAAGTGGTTTAAGAATTTGGGCCGAGTGGTTTTGGGCTGGAATATTTGGGCCCGTTTAGTTTGTGATTAGTGTTTAAATAGGATTAGTGAAGTTTTAGTGAAATATTAATATTTCGAATAACGTGTCGACAACTGGTTCCGTAATTTTGTGAATTATATTATATCGTGACAACGATCAATTAATATAATAAGAAAAATTTCAAAATTTTCTGAAATAATGGGGATCAGTAACAGTAACAGAGGTTTATTACTTATTAACGTATATAATTACAAGAAATTTTACAAGGTTCTACACACGTCCTGAAAAAATCAACACAAAAGCATCACTAGGATAGGTTTGATAAAGTAAAATATCATAAAATTAATAACAAAAACGGAATACGAAAAATAAAAGTTGCTGATATCTGCAGACGATGCGTCGTATCCAATAAATCGGATACGCCGTATGTTAATTCGTTAAAAATTAATTAGACTTTTATTTCAGAAAATAGATACGCCGTATTAAACTAAACCAATACGCCGTATCTTATAAATATCAAATTACTTATAAGTTTAAAAATAAATGCGCCGTATAAGCAAAAGCTAATACGTCGTATGTTCGTTACGTTTCAAATACAAGCTTTTTGATATCAATATGCCGTATCGATAGAAATCGATACGCCGCTTCTGGTTATTTAATGAATTCGAAACCGATTTTAATAATTAGTAATACGCCGTATGAGAGAAAACTCATGCGCCATATGGCGTTTAGGGTTTTGAAAATTTTTTGATTAAAAATAGAATACGCCGTATCTAGGGGATAAATGCATCGTAATCGAATTATTTAATAATTATGCTGTATGAAAAATTAAAACGCAATACACCGTATCTGTGAAACAGATGTGCCATATCGTTTATCAGCAAAATACATCAGATAGCAAACAATGCAGAAAAAAAAAACAAAAAAACAAAAAAAAAACAAAAATTACAGAAAATAACTAATCAAACAAACACTAAATATGTAGAAAAATACAATGATGCAATTATACTAATACCCAACAAAGTTAGCAATTAAAAATTAAAATTAAAAATGAAATAAGTTAAAAACCTAATTAAAATACTAACAGATATTTAGATATTAAACAATTCACTCCCCGGCAATGGCGCCAAAAAAACTTGATGCGTGCGTTTATCGTTGTAGGTATAGATTATTCATATCAAGTTTTAAATTTTATATTTAGCCGACTTAACCTATAAGGCTATAACACACACTAACGAGCAGTGTACCCGATCAATGTAGCTAGTTGGTAAGTAGAGTGTCGAACACTAAGAGTGGAACGTTAACACCTAGAATGTCTATCAGTAGTTTAATTCCTAAGTTAGTTTTACAACCTAATCTAACGCAAGGGGGTTTTCAGCCTAAGAGACTGGCACGATTTGAGTTCATTTTAATTAATAAAACTAATGAGATAGAATACACGAATGACGAACACATACACAGATATAGATAAGAGGCATGACGAATGATTAAGTAGCTTGTCACTTGTTTTATTGCTAGTTTTATATGATGAGTGCTAAAATCTATTCTCTCTCATTGGTATCTTAGTTATAGGCGAGTAAAATCTTAATGATTACTTATGTCTATATTATTTAACATTTTTTTGAAGGCTTACACTAACTTATAATGCTAGTGAAGAAATCGTGGGAGGGGTATGACAATCCAAGCATTCCACAGCTAGACACAGAGGTTATCAATGCACATATAACAAGAACCAAATAAACATCATATAAACTTATAATCGATGGGAAAGCAATATAAAGGGGAGCAATATGGCGATCAAAAGCCCAACAATCCTAATGGATTAAAGCGTACTATTACACTAAAACAAAACTACTTAATGAGTTAAAATACTAGCAGGACCTTGTTACTGCTCTGAAATCTTCGTTTAGGTGGTGTCTTGTGTTGCCTATTCATCTGTATTCTTCTCCTCAGGGTTTGATTGCACGAAAAATTCGGCTGTCTAATGGGGTATTTATAGTCTTCTGTCTGAGGGTCGATGCGGTGCATCAACTAAGTTGATGTGGCGTATCTAGATAGCTTCGCGTGGGGTCCAAGATTATTATATTCTGGAATATTCGTACACCGGCTTCAGATGCAGCGTAACTTGAATCTCTATGCGGTGCATGTCCTTCAGTATTTTGGATAATATTTGGTGAAATCTTGAGATTGATGCGCAGTATATCAATAAGGTAATATGGCGTATCTGGAGTAGATAAGTGAGATCTTCTTCGTTGACCAAAGTTTCATATGCGGCGCATGAAATAAATACATGCGGCGCATTCTTCAAAGTCAGGAAATGGTCTTCGAATTCATCTAAGTATGATAGTACGGCATATCTGTCTAGAATGATACGGCACATCTCCTTTTGTTCAGTAGACTTTTCCAACTTGATCCATTTTGCTCCATTTTACGTCCAAAATTGCTAACTTTCACCAAACGCTTGTTTATAACTGAGAATTACAAAAGTAAATGATTAAGTATCAATTCTCATAGAGTATATTATAAAACAAGTCAAATACATAGGATAAATGTTGACAATAATATGTACTTATTTGATGTCATCAGTAGCGTGGTATAAAGGTTTAGCGCCTCATGATCAAGGTGGTCTTAATATTGGGAGTCTCAAGGTTTTTAACCAAGCCATGCTAGAAAAATGGTGGTGGCATTTTATAAATGAAGCAAATGCTCTATGGAGAAAAATCATCCTCTCTATTCATGGCCCAAATGGAGGTCTTACAATGGGTTCTTCTTCGTTGTATAAATCGGGTCCTTGGTATCCCATCACGAGGTTGAAAGATGAGTTGGTCTTGTATGGTATCAATCTTCCATCAGTTTTCAAAAGTAAAGTTGGCACTGGTTTATGCACGAAATTTTGGCTAGACTCATGGATTGGTGGTCCTCCTCTTTTTTATACTTTCCCAAGGTTATTTCGTTTGGAAAGAGACACCGATTGTCTTGTTAGAGATCGCATACATGTTCGTGTTTCTGGAAGCCTTACTGATATTGGGCCTTTGGGTCTCTCTTTTAACTAGAACAAGTCAAGACCTATTCGTTCAATAGTAGAACACCAGGAGGTTCATGAAATGGTTAATCTCTTATCTACCTTCACCTATCGAGTGACCAAAACTCCTGGGAATGCACCATTAGCATGACAACAGACTATTCATTATTAAAAGCATGTGTATTCTTATAACCAAACACCTACACCCGCGGGATCTTTAACCATATAGATGGAACAAAGCTTTACGACTCAAAATTAACATATTTTCTTGGCGGATCACTCACAATAGGCTTCCTACACGTTACAATCTTGACAGAAGAGGTATCGATCTACACTCAACTCGTTGCCCCGTTTATGATGAAGATATAGAAACCGAAGAGCACCTCTTTACGTCATGCTATATTGCTATCGATACATGGTCCAAGGTGATGGTTTGGTGGAATATCTCTAACATGACAATCTCTTCTCTTATTGATGCCGTCAACTTAGCCGATAGAGTCTCCCTTCCAGCCAATCATAGAGTTCCCTTTGACGTTGTTGTTCAAATGACTCTTTGGATTTTATGGAGATTTCGAATGAGATGTGTTTTTCTCCAAAGCGGCCTTCTAAGGAGTTGATCCTGAATGACATTAAGCTTTACTCTTTTAGTTGGATATCATGTAGGCTAAGAAAACCTCATCTAAACTGGATCCACTGGTTTGATAACTAATGTTCCTCTCTTTGTATGTAATCTTTGTACCCCCCGCCTCCTAGTGTCTTATTGGGTGGTTTGTATTTTCTTTATTTGATATAAATATCCCGCTGTTCAAAAAAAAAAAAAAAATCTTACTCATGGTCATGGACCAACGAATATCCCGTGGTCAAACATAGTTTCAATGGTCATATCCTTTGATTAGATGATAAATTTTTTACGTATGGTATGTAAATCGGTTTAGAGATGGGATGAGAATTGTAGAATACTAACTATGTTGGAAACATGATTCCCTTTGTGGTATGTGTGGCGTTGGAGATACAAGAAAGAGAGGGAGAGTGGAACCTTGAGAGAAAAGAGAATGTTAGATTAAGATTGAATGAAGGTCCAACCCTCTCCACATGTGGAGAGGGGTATTTATACTTACAACATAAACGCCCACACCCGGGCTGTGGATCAGGCATACAGTGGGTGAAGACCCGTCCTTCTTCCACGGTGTTACTTAAACTAATACTAATTAACTAATATATAAACTAACTACGAGGTAACATAATGCTATTACAATAATCAGGTGACCGAGACTTTTACAGGAATATTTGTATTCCTAACAATCTCCCCCTAAGCGAGGTCACCTTTGAAATTAAGCTCTTTGGTCTTTAAGCATTCTTTAGTCTCTGTAGCTCGTAGGATCTGATTCTTCACTTTTCTTCACACTTTGTACTTCAAGCAAGCGAACTTGTGACTTGAATTCCTTTATGATATATGATCTTTGAGCTTCCATTGAGATCATCAGCCAAAGTAAATCTCCAAGCTCATCCATGGTTGTATTGCCTGCATGTGATGTAGTGACTTAAGGACCATCATGCTCACACCCTTCTGTATCTGGAGACTTTGCATTAGAGTTGTGGATCAGGAGACTTTTTCATCAGAGTTGCGGAAACGTTGTTGGTAGTCTCTCAACATTTGTTGTAGCAAGTCTCTCATCTTCATTAATAGTGTGGAGGATGTGTGAGCATGAGGTATGGATTGACCCAATTCAGCTGGAAACTGGAGCCATCAACGCCATCTTTATATGTGTCCCTGAAATAAAACAGTTAGCAATAAAGATAGAGAATGAACATGGCTTTGTCATTCGTTCTGCGAGGACAGACTACCCTCCGGTTTTGTGAAAACCGACCTGTGATCAGGTAGAGTCTCTTTTAGAGAAGACTCTCCTTGACAGAAATTTCCAGCTTGTAGTGATGAATTTTCCAAAGAATCCACTTTGGAATCTTCATACTTAGCATGTTCTCATATCGGAACGTCTCAAAGCAGACAGCACGATAGAGTGAATCGGTGAATTGATATTCACAGATTGATGAAAAATTGATTTATAGAAATCACTCGCGTGTCGTATAATAAAAATTTTTTGAGACACGACGAGTGTTTTATACTTAGAATCATATTTCCATCAAAATACTTTTGTTTGAAATATTGTACACAATCAATGTGCTCGAAAAATTAGTTTGTGAGCACATTGAAGGGTTTTATCAAAAGTATCCGTCAATCCATATCATGGAACAAGTTTGATTCAATATTGAATCACACCATTGTTGCTTTCCAGTTGTCACTTGATCATTGATCCACGATGGATCTCACATGTCACCTACCAAGAGCTTGAAAGATGTTCGCTCTAGAAGGATTTCCATCCTCATTGTGAATATTTTCATATCACTCGGATGTTCTGGCAATACCACAAGGATAATGCGTAGGACTCTAAATATTTTATCTTATTTTCCACATAGTGTGAAACAATAAGCATATTTGGAATGTGTCCTATCGAGATTTATGGATGATCTCATGGCTCTAGACTCAATAGTGCATTTTGATCCGCTCCTGGAGACTCGGGAGGTGTCTCCTGTTTTAGGTATCAACATAGCTCGCAATGAGCGGTTGATACATTGCACAGGGTTCCCCGTGAGAATGAAACAAGTTCTTTTAAGAGAATTTGAGTGGTTGGGAAGTTTAGTGCAGTGCGTCACTGGGTCCATGACGTCTTGTCTTCGATACCGGTGTTACCTTAGTAACCGCCAGTAGATTATGAATTGAACCCGGTTTCTGCCTTAAGGTTGAATATTTGGAGGGCTATTTCTTTTCACCCTTCCTCATTTCAATTCTTTTTAATTATTCAACCCCTTCAGTGCTTACCGAGACTTCCCCACTAGAACCTTGTTGGGTTTGTTCCAGTCCTAGCTCTATCTCAGTCCGCACTCTTCCCTTTCTCACTTTTCTCCTTTTTTTCAATCATTCCTAAGGACTTCTAATCTATCTATGGATTGTCCCTGGGAAGATCCTTCCGGTTCTGGTGGATCATGGGAACTTATACCTAACCTTAACCGTCCTTATAACTCCATGCATAAAGATAAATGGTTGGTCTTAGGTATTATTTCCACAAACGCCTTTTGCTCCCCCTCAATATGTGCATCGATATACGAAAGAGTTTGGCACATATGTGGGAGCCTATTATTGAGTCCAAAAGATCACATTTGATATCAGATTTCATATTTAAATCACATTCTCTCCCCCGATCAAAAATTTCAAATCTTTTGAGATTTTGGATCCCAATTGATTTAAATAAGTTAGAAAACGTTTTGGGAGAGAAATGCGGTTGATTTCTAATATTTTCTGATAAAAGGAACTTTTTCTTGCTCCCCCTCAAACTGTGAGGGAGGTTGTTATGTGTCAGATTTGAAGAGTTTACAAAAGATTCGAAGTTTTTAACGAAAACCCTTTAAAAATTTCTCATTCTGACACATAACCATCACAAAGTATATTGTTGCAAGATTTTTGTACAAAGTGTGGGGAGTGTTGATGATACATAAAATTTTGAGAAATCACTCTCCCCCTCAATCAATGACGGATGTTAAACATAAATATTTTCATAAAATATTAAAGTCATTGATTGAGTGAAAATGTTATCAAACTTTTGAGATCAATTTGATTTTCAATCAAAATTTCATGGTACCACCAAGTTTTGCACAAATATTTTCCGGAAAAATCATAGAAGGGAAAATATTTGGCGATAAAAAGAAGATTTCTCTTCTTTATCAAGAAATAATGCACTGAAACGTACATTAGATCGAGGGTGCATGAATATAAAGTAATTCACGCTCGGATGAACGGCACCCTTTGCTAGGAACAACCGTCTTTTTGGCGACGTGTTTTCCTTATATTGAAAACCGGGTTGCTATCTGAAGTAATAGCAAGCCATATTTTTGAAGTCCGGGTTGTAGCCTGAAATGACTACAAGCCATAATTTTAAGTCCGGGTTACAGTCTGAAATGACTGCAAGCCATATTTTGAAGAATATTTTGAGATACGACATGTTTTAGAGAAAAAAAAACTTTATTTGAAACCGAAAAACTCTTGCTCAAGCATATGTATGATTCCATGTCATTATTGAATGACATTTCTAGAAACGTACATAATATTGATTACACAAGAGACATGCCGTGAGAAGAATATTTTTGAATTTTTGTGGTTTTTCAGATTTTTATGGGTTTTTGTTGTTTTATACTTTTCTATTTTCTTTTTGGTTTAATACTATGTACAAAGGATATGTAAAGTAACCCCTTTACTCCTCCTGGTCTTCCTGAAGACGTACGAGATCCTCAGGTGTGAGACACTTCATACCAAGTCGTGGGAGGATGAATTGAAATCGTTCCCTAGAAAGTGCTTTGGTGAAGATATCAGCTAGCTGGAACTCAGTCCTCACGAAATAAAGTTCCACAATTCCTTTCTCAACTTGCTCCCTGATGAAGTGATGTCGAATGTCAATGTGCTTAGTCCTTGAGTGCTGGACATTGTTGCAGCATAGTGCAATTGCACTTTTGTTGTCACAGTACATGGGAATCTTGTTGCATATGAAGCCATAGTCAGAAAGTTGAGATCTCATCCATAAGATTTGAGCACAGCATGAGGACATGGCAATGTATTCAGCTTCTGTGGAGGAGATAGAGGTACTCATTTGTTTCTTTGACGACCAACTGACTAGCTTATTACCCAAAAACTGAGCACCCCCAGATGTACTGCGACGAGTGTCTTGACATCCCGCATGGTCAGCATCAGAGTATGCTGTCAGAGCCATAGAAGTGTCCTTGGGGTACCAAAGGCCCATATGGATTGTACCCTTAAGATACCGAAAGACTCTCTTGACAGCTTCCAGATGTTTCTTGGTGGGTTTGTGTTGATACCGAGCACACATGCAAACAACAAATAGAAGATCTGGTCTGCTGGCAGTAAGATACATTAAGGAACCAATCATGCTTCGATACTTGGTTTGTTCGACCGGGATTCCAACATCATCTTCATCTAATTTTGATCTTTCAATCATAGGAGTATCAACTGAGTCACTTGAATCGAATCCAAATTTCTTCAAAATTTCATTGGCGTACTTGGATTGATTGATGAAGATGCCATTGGGATTTTGAGAAATTTGAAATCCTAGAAAGAAAGACATTTGACCCATCATAGACATCTGGAATTCAGAACTTATCTCTTGGGAGAAATGATCACATTCTTTGGAATCAGAGGAGGCAAATATGATGTCATCAACGTAGATTTGTACATGAAGAAGGTTTTTGCCCCTTTTTCTGGTAAAGAGTGTAGGATCAACAACGCCTTTGGAGAATTTGTTAGCCAGAAGAAATTTAGACAAGGTGTCGTACCACGCCCTAGGTGCTTGCTTAAGCCCATAGAGATCCTTCTTCAACCGATACACATGATTAGGGCGTTCTGGATCCACAAAACCTTCGGGTTGAGTTACATACACCACCTCTTTTAGATCGCCATTTAAGAATGCAGTCTTGACATCCATTTGATAAACCACCATGTTTTGACTTGCAGCATTTGCGAGAAATATTCTTATGGCTTCAATTCTAGCAACAGGTGCGAAGGATTCTTCAAAGTCTATACCTTCTTCTTGTCGATATCCTTTTGCCACAAGCCTAGCCTTGTTTTTCAATACATCTCCATGCTCATCAAGTTTAACCTTAAATATCCATTTGAGAGCAATGATCATATCACAATCGGGAGGTGGTACTAATTCCCACACATCCAGTCGGTCAAACTCATGAATCTCGTCCACCATTGCAGTGAACCATGAGTGTTTAGACATTGCATCCTTGACGTCTTTTGGTTCAACTTTAGAGAGGACAGAATTGAAGAAACACCACAATGCGTCGGTTGCAAGTTGCTTGCGGGTAGATACTGGACGCGAAGGGTTTCCAATAATGTTGTCAATAGGATGATCATTGGTCCATTTTCTAAGGTATTCATGGGGTTGAGGATAGGGAACTGAGGTAGTCGTGTTAGATTCGTCGGAGGATGTGGTATCATTTGACGATTCAGGGGCAAAGATGTTAACAAATGGCTCATTATCAGGTGGAGCAAAAGGATTTACTTCAGACGAATTATCTACAGTTGCTACTCGTTGTACAAATGAAGGTTGGACATTAGAAGTGGTAACTGATCGACTGATGGTGGGGGCTTCAGGATCCCGTGACAACGAAGTGGATGGCCCGTCATTATCAACTGGGACATTCACTACCCCAGCTAGTGGTTGAACCACTGTAGCTTCAGGGGCATTCATCTGTTGAGGTTCAAAGTATTCATCAAACATAGGATCAAACAGTTTCTTCCAATCTTCACTTGTAGGAGGTACAAAAGGAGCAGCAGGAGTGGGATTCTGTACAAGCCTGGAGCTTATAGGTCCAGGAGATAAAAGGTTAGGTACGGGTCCAGAACTTGATTGTCCAGGAGCCGGTTGCTCAGTCAGCTCATCGAAAGTAACGTGGATCGTTTCTATTATGTCTCTGGTACGTTTGTTGTAGATTCGGTACCCCTTTCGCTCTGGAGCATAGCCAACGAAGAAACCAATGTCGGCCTTGGCCTTGAGCTTCCCAAGGTCTTCACTGTCATTAGTTGGATAGCACAGTGCACCAAATACACGAAGAAACGAAAGGTCTGGTTTTCTGCCATGAACCAGTTCATATGGAGTCTTGCAGTGGAGAGGATGTATCAAGGATCGATTCTGTGTGTAACATGCAGTAGCAATTGCCTCAGCCCAAAGAAACATAGGAGCTTTGGAGAAGATGAGCATAGTCCTTGCGGCTTCAACTAAGGTGCGATTGCGTCTTTCAACAACTCCATTTTGTTGAGGAGTACGTGGAATGCTCTTTTGATGGCTAATCCCGACACCTTCATAAAATTGAGTAAGTTGTTTGTTCACAAACTCCGTTCCATTATCAGTACGAATGAATCTAACTGTTTTGTTGAGGCGAACTTGCAACATCTTGATAGTTTGATGATGGTTTCCGGAGCTTCATCTTTTGATCGTAGAAACTTTACCCACGTGAATCAAGAGTAATCATCAACAATAACAAGCACATATTTCTTTCCATTGATACTTTGAATCCTCATTGGTCCACAGAGATCCATGTGAAGAGTGTGTAGAACTTCCATGATGGAGTTGACAGTCTTGGATTTATGGGTGTGCTTTTTGCTTTTGCCCATTTGACATGCAGAACACAAATGATCTTTTTCATACTTAAGTCTGGGCAAGCCTCAAACAAGATCTTTACGTGTGAGTTCATTGATGGTACCGAAGTTCAAATGGTTCAAACGACGGTGCCACAACCATGATTTGTTCTTGGAGGCTTTAGAAAGCAAGCAAATTGGAGAGGACCGTAGCATGTCTTCGATAGAGATGGTATAAAGATTAGTGCCCCGACTCCCCTTGAGGAGATCAACACCATCTAGTTCTCTAACAAAACAGGTATGCTTTCTGAAAGCAACTTCAAGATCAGAGTCACAGAATTGACCAACAGAAAATAGATTGTGCCCAAGTCCTTCCACGTAGTAGACTCTGGATATCACACTGTCTCCAAAGACGTAATCACCATAACCCATTATAGATCCAAAATGGCCGTTCCCAAATCTAACCATACCAATAAACTTTTCCACGAAATTCATGAGCCGCGAGCGATCTCCAGTCATATGTTTTGAGCAGCCTGAGTCCAAATACCAAAGGACGATTTGTACGACCTGCATTTGAAATCAGACAATGGTGGATAACTGAAAAATCTGGAGCCCCACAACCAGTTTGGGTCCGTTTGGTTAGCACACACAAATATTGGATTATCATATGTTACAGATATCTCACTGGAGTTTTCACATTTAGATGCACTAGAACTAGGAGTGGTACTAAGTGCTTCTATTGGGAACATTCTACCAGTAGGTCTCCACTTCATAATAGGCACAACTTTGGAGTTAGTGATCCTAGTCATTGGGCACTTTTCCCTTAGGGTGAATTTCCTTCTAGTAGGTCTCCATTGATAACCAACATTAGTGAACATTTTTCCTGTTTTATTCCATACTTGTTTTACCCGTTTAACACTTGAGACATTCATAACTGGAGATTTCATAGTGGATTTTAGAAAGGACACAACACAAGCATCATGATTACCAAAAAATAAACATTTGTTACAAGTCTTACAAATAGCACCAGAATTCGAATTAATTACATCAATGTTAACACAAATGTTTGAATCAACTCGATTCCTTTCATTAAGCATAACTTTATTGTTCCTAGATGATTCTTCTACTTCCTTCATAAGTGTACTCTTAGCTGGCAAAGTCCTATCATTCTTTGTATTGCACCTAGGCTGTGACTTGCTAGCATTAGATACACCTTTTACTCATGTAGAAGCAATGACGGGAACATTAGTATGATTAGTTGCTACTTGTTTACCGGTGATCATGATGGTGGCTTGTGACATGGTTTGGGGATAATCTAATGTAACATGTTTGTTGCCACTGTTAGAGTGCGACGCAAATGACCTATCCGACTTGTTATCATTCTTGGGGCATGATCCTATAGCATATTCTAATAATTCCTGGGCTCTATTAGTGAGGAAGCAAGCACCAACAATAACATCATCATGTGGTTTAGGTATCCTCTCATCTTCAATGGTTTCTCTAAGTATGGCCAGACAATCCTTAAGATTTCTAAGATAGTTGTTATGAACTAACTTATTGTTCCTAAGGGGAAGAGAGACATTCATAGCATCGCACGCATATTTCTAACAAGCATGTACATTGGAAATTGCATGATCACATGAAACGACGGGCATTTTACCCTTCACCATAGTCTTTAGATTCTCAATTTCATTTAACAAAGAAGTGACTCTTTCATTGTTTTGGTCACGTGTTATTTTAATAGACTCAAACAATTCTTTGTAACGTTGTTTAGCATTTGACATTTTAGCACGAAGCCACTTATTTTCATGTTGTAATTCATTGATAATGCCATGTTTCTGAAAGTTTTGAGAATCTATCGACTTCTGGTAATTGGTATTGGTCACATCGCTTTTGTTCGATTTTAATTGTGCAATTTGGACCTTCAATTTCCGAATCGTGTTTGAGTGAGCCTGAATTACTTCATCCTTTTTGGCTAATTCAAAACATGTGTCAAACTTAGGAGCATCCGAAGATGTCTTGGCATTTGATATTTTTATGCTTTCTTCTAGATGTTGATATTTTAATTGTAGGTTCAGATTATCAACTTCTAGTTTTGAGAAATTCCTGACCATATTATCATGGTCGTCGTTTTGAATTTTTTTAGTAAGTTTGTAATTCTCCCCCTCAAGCTCAATTACACGATTCTGGAAGACATTCAAAGTAACCGACATTTCATGAAATTGTCGAGCAGATAATGCTGAGTCGGTAACAGTATAAAACACATATTTTGCAATGCAATTTGCAATCAAATTTTCATTCATAATGAGAATGTTTTTCCTGTCAATTTCACTGTATTTGAGATCAATAGCTAATTGGTTACCCTCACTTTCCACTTCATCAAAAACCTTTTTCATTTGAGTCATATCATCATTAATGGTGTTTTTAAGGCCCTCGAAATGTTCTTTGAGAAGTTTAAAAAATGGCATAACTTCAGTTAGGTAACACTGTTTTGTTTGCTCAAAACCCCTTTCCCCTTCTGTAATCCCTGTAGGTGTAATTCTTAATTTACAGGTTTTCTCAAAGTCATTAAACAATTGACCTAGAACATACAACCCAATTAGAGTGTTACACTGTGTGGGAAGAGTAAATGGTACGAGGTGCCTGGGTGTGTTCAGGGGATAAATGGTTGGGTCAGCAATTCTAAAGATAGTGCCTGTGTTACCAACAACTCTTTCAGCTTGCATTTTCTCAATGTCTATATTCCAAAACACTTTGTGAGGAAGAATTCTCTTTTGAGGAACAAAAATGGCAGAGTGATTGTCAATCGCATAATCATAGTGAAACACAATATTCTTAGCTATGCACTTAGGATCCTTTAATCGTTCAGCAAGTTTTACCCTAGTTCTATCCTCCGCCTCATTAATTTCGTCATAGGATCTCATATCAGGAGGGGCATGGTTCGGTTCAAGTATAGTGTTTGCATCATATAATGCAGGTTGTGCACCTAAACCAATTCTAAGGCATCTTGCTTTGGGCTTAGAGGCATCCTGTTCACTAAATTCATCATTTAGTTTCCTATGGTTTTGCATCATTTGAGCAGATTGAATGGTTTGGCCCTGTGTGTACAACTTATCTTCCAATTTATTTTTCAACATTTTGAGTTTTGAGAAATCATTTAGAAGTTTAGTTTCTTTATCTTTGTATTCGAGTTTGATTGAAGTCAAACCTTTTTGAAACTCTTGTTTTTGTTTGACGGTTTGATCCAATTGGTTTTTTTAAAGAAACTAACTCCCTTTTCAATGTTTCTTGTTTGGAATTGTTTTCAGATATGTAAGTATGCATTTGCCATTCCATTTTCTGCTCACGTTCATTCAACTCAAATTTTGCACGCTGCTCATAAATATTCACTTGATCCTTAAGGGTGTTAATTCTAGTAATCAAGGAATCATCAGGGTTGTATATTGTGTGCTCATGTACCTCATGTTCACTAGAGTCAATAGACGGCATGTCACTTGGTACAACAGGCGGTCCATTGTCATTCACATACATTTCATATGGGATATTATTGGTATTTCCCATATCAGTGACGTTTGTGTTGACAATATTCTTGAGTTGTACCGAGTCACACGCCCCCTGTAAAGTTGTAGGATTATTCAGATCAGGATTAAGAGATGTTGGTACCTCAGAGATAGCAGATGTGATGGATGAATCAGGATGCTGTGATGAGGATGCAGCTGCAGACAGATTAGCCATGAAAATGGTTTGAGCAGTAGGTTCGTCATCTACATCTGAGTCAAATGCATCACACTCTTCAACTTGAAAGATATTCGGGTCATTAAGAGCCATATCCTGAACAGGCTGATCATCCACATCAGCATCAAAGGTGTTCCCATCATTACCAGCCAGAAAGAGCAGAGCTTCTTCATCCAACACCGTCCCATTCTCTTGCGCCTGCATCAGCAACATCTTGTCCTTGAAGTACTCAGAGTTTTGAGGACGTTATAGGAGAGTGCAATTCCTAGCTATATGGCCCAACCCTCCGCAGTTATAACACTTAGGCTGCTTAGCTTGTGCTTGAAGAGCATTACCAACTCTGTACTGCCCATTATCTCTACCAACATTTCTTTGATTGAAATTTTGTCTTCCCTGCACATTCTGCACCACCACTCTACCATCCTCAATGACTGCCTGATTTCGTGGATTAGACGAGGTCCTAAGTTGGTTATTAGTAGATGGAAGTGCAGCCCTGAACTGTTGGACCAGTAGAGAAACATGGTTGGAGAGATTATCAATCATCATGTCAGTGTGAGAATACCCAGAATCCAGTTGTGTATTCAAAGCAGATGGTAAGGGAGTTGATGATTGACCATTGGTTGGGGTAGACCTGGAAGATGGTTGTGATGGTTGAGATTGATCATTTGAAGTTTGGTTAAGTTGTTGAACATTAGAGACAAAAGCAAGAGATTCATTTGATGTTGACGGATTGAGCTTTTCTCGCATTAACCGATCATAAGCAGCATGTTTCTCATGTTGTTGGAGATATGCATAGAGTTGTTCATGATTGGTATGCCTGAGAACTTTGTTGAGCTTAACAGCTGTGACAAACCTATCCCATTCTGGTGCCATGTTATTCACGAATTTGGAATTAAGCTGTATATTGGGCATTGTAATCTTGGTGGCTCTCATATCATTGACCAGCTTGTGAAATCTGACGTAATAGTCAGTGATGCTTTCACCTGGGTTCATTTTGAAATGCTCAAATTCATCGTATAGCTGAGACTCTCGATCTTCTTTAGTTAACTCAGACCCTGCAAGAAGCATTTTCACATTATCCCATACAGCCTTGGCTTCAGTGTTGTAGTTGATAAGTTTGTAGACATCTTTGGGAAGCCCTTGAATGACAATATTCGATGCTCTGACTTGGCGTCATAGCGTTTCTTTTCTTCATCTGACAGCTCATTGTAAGTGCGAGGTCTATCAGGACCAATTACAGCCGGTTGTTGATCAGTTGCTGCGACCGTGTCTCTAGTAGTACCCATTTGAAAGGGTCCCTCATCGATGGACTTCAAAATGTTGACTCCATTTTCCTTACCCAGACAATAGAGACGAATCCTTTGTGCCCATGATTCATAGTCAGTTCTGTCCAACATCGGAGGTCGGGTGTCGGACCCAGCAGCTTGAATGTCATCAGAGGATGTCGACATCACAAAATAGAAACTACCAAACCGCAGAATAGGAGATACTCGCAATAAAGTGCACAAGTCGCAGAGATAGTTAACCGCAATTAGACCAAACCGCAGGAATAATGAACCGCAGATAGGTTAACCACAATGAACGATGACCGCAAGACACTAACCGCAGAGTGTAACAAACCGCAGAGTAATCCAACCGCAAGTGAAGCTAACTGCAAGGAACTAGTCGCAAACCACTTAACCGCAGAAAGCTAACCACAGTGAGCTAAACGCAGAGAACTTAACCGCAGAAGCTAAACGCAATGAACTAACCGCAGACCACTTAACCACAGGAGCTAAACACAATGCACTAACCGCATATCACTTAATCGCAGAGACAAAAATCCAAAACTGTCACTTTCCTTGCGATTTGTTTGTATTCCCAAAATGGTAATCGCAGTCAAACTAACCACAGAGATCAGAAACTAACCGCAAACAAGCAATGAAATAGTAGACTTAACCGCAACAATGAAATACGCCTAAAACCTAAACCAAACTTCAAATAGATTAAAGATATGGTGTAACCAACTAAAACACAATGTTCTACAAACACCAATGAACATAAAAGTACATCACTAACATGTTTAACAACACTAGAAAGATCAAACCAAGAGTTTTTACAAGAAAGTTACTCCAAACTCACAAAGCTACACAAAACCACATCAAATCCGATTCTACAAGGCCCTAAGATGAAACCTTGGCTCTTGATACCAATTGTAGAATACTAACTATGTTGGAAACATGATTCCCTTTGTGGTTTGTGTGGCGTTGGAGATACAAGAAAGAGAGGGAGAGTGGAACCTTGAGAGAAAAGAGAATGTTAGATTAAGATTGAATGAAGGTCCAACCCTCTCCACATGTGGAGAGGGGTATTTATACTTACAACATAAACGCCCACATCCGGGCTGTGGATCAGGCATACAGTGGGTGAAGACCCGTCCTTCTTCCACGGTGTTACTTAAACTAATACTAATTAACTAATATATAAACTAACTACAAGCTAACATAATGCTATTACAATAATCAGGTGACCGAGACTTTTATAGGAATATTTGTATTCCTAACAAGAATGGTTTTGTTGTTTGGTTTCCCGTGTTGAACGGTAAGGACCCGATGAGATTGATAAGATCAAAAAGCTCGGGTAACACTTAAACAAGAACCACATTTCACTGGTGTGAGACATTATTTGCCCAAGTGTGTGAAAACTTGTGTGATGTTGTGTGTTGCTCTCTTTTTATAGAGAGGCTTTGTAGGGTTTAGAGATAAACCCTTTGTGAGTGATCGACGGCTGCCAGGGTGCCAAGTGTCGATCATCCGAGAGCAAACAAGGAGGACAAATTTCATTCGTCCTTTAACTCGTAGTGGAGTTTGTCGTGCGTCCCCATTGTGCAATGTCAGATGGTACATATTAACCGCTAGTGACAGTTGGGAAGCAGTAGTTTTGTCTTTATTCAGTTACGCCTGAGAGGTCCTTCTAGACCTACGTGGCCTGGGATTTAAGCCAGGCGTTTATCAAGTGTTGATTGGACCTTGGTGATGGGCTTGATTCGAGCGTGTAATTAATGGGCTTGGGCCATTAATATTGATACACTATCAAGTCCCCCAGTCTAGTATTAGATCATGCACTATGATGTGATGCTGGAGTTTATTGTACCTGAGTCCCCCCGGCCTGTGCTAGTGCTACCAGGGTTTGTTCCCAGGCCCTTTGTTGCCAGGCTCTCATTTGTCGTTTGTGATGATAACTAGATGCACGGTTTTTACCTCCATCAGGTTTGTAAGCTGACTTGGGGAATGTGTGTATCTGATTAGATGATATCCTTTGATTAGATGATTACTGTTTTCTTACTTGAGTTTCTTTGACAGTAAAAGAACACTCAACTCCACATTACTCAAAAACTTATTTACAATTATGTTTCAAGTGGCCCTCAAGAAATCTCTGGCAAAACTCTCTTAATGTCTTACTTTTTGTATATAAGCTCCCATTGTAGATTCATGAGCTTTAACAACTCATTCTGAACTTCATTTTTAACCTTGAAACGTATTTATGAAAGTCGCATACTTTAAATATAAGTTCTTTGGTGAGTTTTTCAATCTTGAAAACATGATATTGTAAAGTATAGATCTGGTCTGATCTGGATATATAAGTCCTAAACTGATATTTGTACTACTTTGATTTATTTTTGGTTGCAACAACCAAATCACACAAGTTGTGGAATTTCATGTCTAACATGTGTTATCTTAGATAGGATACAGTATTTTGGGAACGGTTTCAATATTAATATGTTTCGTGCACCTACGTACAGCAAGTGATGGTGTTTCCATAATAGGATTGTTTGTGTATATGTCCGGACGAACCCAAACGGACCGGACGGACCTTGCCTAGGCGGATCCGAACGGACAGCCCGAACGTCACCAACAGCCTCTGCTCCATGGACACGTGTCTCTTACGTCTGACACTTACCTGTCAGAAACAGTCCCCTACTACCAATATGCACAGTATCGTACAGTGAAAAGGTATAGGTCTCATTTAGTATAAATACTTCTCATTTACTCTTATATCAGGTAGCATTTACTGCATATACCCACATATACCTTTATCCTTACCTCGTACTTACTCTCACGCCCGAGCTTGGTCCTGGGACAACCCCAGGGCGAGGCTAACGCGTTTTTCTTGTCTTTCCAGGTCCGAAGAGCCTTTAAGATTCGCGACTGGAAGGTAACAACAAATTACTCAAACAAATTGGCGCCATCCGTGGGACCCGGGTTCAATCTACCAGGGTCGCACTATGTCGGGTCCGAACCCCGAAACCTCAGGGGGTAACGATGATACCTCCTCGGCATTGAAAGAACAAATTGAGGGACACTTGTCCGCCCTCAAGGCTCTCGTAGAAGATTATAACCGAAGAGAAAAGGTCCAACCCATCCGGTTAGATTTCACCGAAGATAGGAATGGAGATGGGGCGCGAAAGGATAGAACACCCGGGGGAATTGCAACGGGAGCAAAGGTGTCGGACGACGACTTGGGAAAACCCTTTAAGGAGATAGCTAACTCCCCATTGTCCCGGAGGCTTCTCGAATTCTCAGCTCCGGAACACAGGATGCCACCCCATATCAAGCTCTATGACGGTTCGACGGATCCGGAGGATCATCTCACTAGATTTTCCGGGGCCGCAATGCAGGGATGTTGGCCCATGCCGGTGTGGTGTCGTATGTTTCAACAAACACTGGACGGAAGCGCGCGAGGCTGGTACGACAAACTCCCCTTCGGCAGTATCGACGAATGGGCGGACCTTCGTCACCAGTTTACAACCCGTTTCGCTCTTCGCAAGAAGTGCTTCAGGGACCCCACAGAAATAACCAAGGTCATCAGGAACGCCAACGAATCCTTGCCTGAATTCAAGGAAAGGTGGACTACGGAAACCGGATTCATCCAAGGGGTGCCGGAGATAATGCGGATATCTTCTTTCATGGATGCATGCAAGACCCCCGAGTTGGCGAAACGCTTCGCCGACCGAGTACCTAAGACGGTTGAGGAAATGATGAACCGGGTGGATGACTTTGTCAGGTCGGAGAAGGCCTTCATTAGTACCGAGTTGCCTCGAGGGGAAAGAATGGAATCTTCGAGAAGGCCTCCCATCGGTAACTTTAGACGGGAGGAAAGACAGTATCGGGGACCGTACGGGGGAGATAAGAAACCGTACGAAAGTAAAAATAGTACCACCGGACGAGATTGGTACGCTCCCTACAAGCCTAGGGAACGACCTCCATTGCTCCCTCCTCGGAACGATTATCACGTACGCCAAAACTACCCTACCAAGCTCTCATTAAACTCCCTCACCAAACTGCCACGAGAAATCCTAGCGACCGAACGTCAGTTGCAGCTCCCTATCCCTAGACCACTTGGCCGTCTGCTCAGGAGGGAGGACCAGGATAAGTATTGTGACTACCACATGGGCAACGGACATCACACAAATGACTGCATTCAACTCAAAAAGCAACTAGAAACGGCCCTAGAATCCGGGAAACTCAATCATCTGGTCAAAGACGTTCGACAAAAGGGCGGTAGACGACAGGAAGATGAACCACAGAAAGGTAGGGTTATCAACATGGTTCACACGTCAACCAATAATAGGAAAAGGAAAAATAGAGAGCAGTCAGAAGAGTGGATGCGGATGCCCATAACGTTCCCACCCATATCAATGGACGATGTATCGGAAGAGCCAATCATTGTGGAGGCGACAATAGAAGGATACCTTGTCCGAAGAGTTTTCGTAGATGAAGGGGCATCGGTTGAAATCATGTTCGAGCACTGCTTCAACCAACTACACTCCTCTCTTAAAGCAAGGCTAAGGCCTACTCATACAGATCTGTTAGGATTCGCCGGCACCGTGACCAAACCGATGGGGAAATTAGAGCTGGAGGTAGAATTTGGGAGCGGAAGGTTGACCCGAAGAACGATGATGAAATTCACGGTCATCCGTGCTCCGTCCCCTTACAATGTCATCCTCGGCCGTAGCGGCCTTAAAGCACTCGGAGCAATCCCTTCAACCATTCATTCGATGATGAAATTTCCTACACCGGCGGGAATCGCTACACTCTCAACCCGGTCCGCTGCAGTATTAGAATGCCGAAGGATTGAAAAAAGTCAAACGGAGAAAGAGAGTGTGGTCGAGTACGAACCCGTTGCAGTAGAAGCCGAAGGTATAATGGTCAATCCGGCATACCCAGACCAACTTATCACCATCGGAGGTAATCTCACCAAAGAGTGCAAGACACAATTGAAAACCTTGCTCACTAGGAACCTTGACGTATTTGCATGGGAACCGACGGACATGACGGGAGTACCAAGAAAGATGGCGGAACACCGTTTGAACATTAATGCATCTGTTGAACCAGTGTGTCAAAAACGTAGAGTTTTCGCTCCGGACAGAAGCCAGGCTGTATTAAAAGAGGTTGAAGAATGGACGCGGGCAGGGATTGTCCGTCCAGTAAAATATCCTACGTGGATATCCAACCCCGTACTGGTGAAAAAGAGTGATGGCACATGGAGAATGTGTGTCGATTTTAAGAATGTCAACTCGGCACGTCCAAAGGATTACTACCCCCTTCCGGACATTGACTGGAAGATAGAGTCTGTAATGGGATACAAATACAAATGTTTCCTGGACGCGTACAAGGGTTACCACCAGGTTCAAATGTCGAAGGAAGACGAAGAGAAAACAGCCTTCTACACGGACCAGGGGACCTACTGCTATACCAAGATGCCGTTCGGTCTCAAAAATGCCGGAGCCACTTACCAAAGGTTAGTGGACGCGGCATTCCAAACACAGTTGGGGCGAAATCTAGAGGCTTATGTCGATGACATGGTAATCAAAAGTAAAGAAGAAAGGGAGATGATTGCGGATATTGCGGAGACATTCAGCAACTTAAGAAGGATCAACATGAAGCTCAATCCACGAAAATGTTCGTTTGGAATGGAAGAGGGAAAGTTCCTAGGTTACCTAGTGACTTTGGAAGGAATCCGAGCAAACCCAAGAAAGACGAAAGCCATACTAGACATGCAATCTCCCCGGATGTTGAGAGAAATGCAGAGCCTCAGCGGTAAGCTAGCGGCACTGAACCGATTCCTTTCCAGGTCGGCGGAAAGGTCATTGCCCTTTTTCGAGACGTTGAAGAACATCACCAAGGAAAATAAGGAAGAATATAGGTGGACGAAGCCGGCCGAAGAGGCCTTCCAGCAGATGAAAAAGCTCATCGAACACCTTCCGTCTCTAACTACTCCGGTTGCTAAGGAAATTTTATATGTGTATATTGCAGCCGCTGATGAAGCTGTAAGCACCGTTTTAGTTGCGGAGAGGAAGGGAAAGCAAAGTCCGATACGCTACGTCAGTAGAACCCTTAACGAAGCAGAGAGGAACTATGCCCCCTTGGAAAAATTGATTTTGTCACTACTACATGCATCAAGAAGGTTGCGCAGATATTTCGAAGCCCATCCCATCAAAGTAATCACCGATCAACCGATTAAGCAGGTCCTCAGTAAGGCCCATGCATCCGGAAAACTCGCCAAGTACTCTATGGAACTGGGCGCATACAACATAGAATATGTCCCCCGGAATGCCATTAAGGGACAGGTTCTTGCCGACTTCCTCTCCGAAGCACCCATCGGAAATAGCTCCGCCTCCTATTTCCAACTACCAGCAAGGGTCCCGAATAGAGACAAAACCAGGCAATGGACGTTATTCACCGACGGAGCCTCCAATACGAAGGGAGCTGGGGCCGGACTAGTGCTAATCAGTCCTACCAAAACGGAGTATACCTATGCTCTTCGTCTGAACTTCAAAGACACAACCAACAATGAGGCTGAGTATGAGGCATTGTTGGCCGGATTGAGGATAGCGGCGGAAATGGGCGTGAGTAACATAAGAGTTTTTGTCGATTCAAAACTTGTGGCCAATCAGATAAACGGCGACTATGTGGCCTCGAACGCCAACATGATGAAGTACTTATCCAAAACGAAAGAATTAACAGCAGGGTTCAAGAGATTTACCATAAGCAACATCCCCCGGATACGGAATCAAAAAGCCGATGTGTTAATTAAACTGGCTACCGTCGCTTTTGACCACCTGACCAAAGATGTCCTGGTCGAAGTATTGACGGAGAGATCTATCGAAAAAAGGGAGGTGAATGCAATAGTAGAGGAAGAAGGGGACAACTGGATGACACCCATCATCAGATGCCTTAATGAGGAGATTTGGCCGGAGGATAAAAACGAAGCTCGTTCGTTAAGAATGAAGATCAATCAGTACGTGATGGAAGGAGGAGTTTTGTTCAAAAGATCTTATTTAGTGCCCATGCTGAGGTGTGTGGGACCTTTGCAGGCCAACTATGTGATCAGAGAAATACACATGGGAGCATGCGGAATGCATTCGGAACCAAGAATGGTAGTTGCAAAGGCCATGAGGCAGGGGTATTACTGGCCGACCATGCACCGGGACGCCAGGAATGAAATACGCAAGTGTGATTCTTGCCAGATCCACTCCAGAGTTCCGAGGCTCCCAAAGACACCGTTGACATCCATCATGGCACCATGGCCTTTCTATCAATGGGGAATGGACATCCTAGGTCCTTTGCCCCAGTCAGCAGGAAAAGCGAAGTACGTGATAGTAGCTATAGACTACTTCACTAAATGGATTGAAGCCAAGCCACTGGTACATATAACTGGCAAGGAGGTCAAAAAGTTTACGTGGGAAAACATAGTGTGCAGATTTGGAGTCCCCCGGATAATAGTAACTGATAACGGGACACAATTTGTCAATGACCCATTTAAAAGATGGTGTGAACAATTGCACATACAACAGATAAACACGGCGGTTGCCCATGCACAAGCAAACAGACTGGTGGAAGCCGCTAACAAAAGTCTGATGAATGGCATCAAAACCAGGCTAGGTAGAGAAAAGGCAGGATGGGTGGATGAGCTGCCCAACGTCCTATGGGCTCATCGGACGACCCTCAAGATGAGTAACGGAGAGACTCCATTCAGCCTTACTTACGGTAGCGAAGCAGTCATACCAGCGGAGATTGGGATGCCTACTCACCGGACGATGATGGTAAGAGATGGATCGAATGAAAAGGACATTCGCTTCAATTTGGATCTGCTACAAGAGAGAAGGGAAGAAGCGGCCATCCGAGAAGCCAAGTACAAAACGAAAATAGAGAAATACTACAATCGACGAGTTCGTTCGGAAACTTTCCGTCCTGGAGAGTTCGTATATCGCCGGAACGAAGCCAGCCGTATCGAGGACCAGGGCAAGCTAGGTCCGAAATGGGAAGGACCTTACCGTGTGACAGAAGCATATCAGAATGGATCCTATAAGTTATATACAATGGACGACCAGGAAGTCCCCAGGAAGTGGCATGCTGTTAACCTCCGGAAATGTTATTTATAGTTTGTATTCTGTTCAGAATTCTGGGTTGTAAGACTAATTGTCAAGTCATTTTGCTAATCGATACCCGAAACCCTCCAGACGGAGGGTAATTTTCCGTTATGAGCCATAAAGTAAACCTAAATCCGAGTGGAGACTAGCTACCTCCGTTCGATCAACGGTTCGTCATATAACCCAACGGTAACAAACCTAGGGGTTCGTCATATAACCCAACGGTAACAAACCTAGGGGTTCGCCATATAACCCAACGGTAACAAACCTAGGGGTTCATCTACAACCCAACGGTGCCAAGTCACCTAGGGGTTCGTCTACAACCCAACGGTGCCAAGTCACCTAGGGGTTTGCTTTCGACCCAACGGTGCCAAGCCACCTAGGGGTTCGCTTACGACCCAACGGTGCCAAGCCACCTAGGGGTTCGTCTACAACCCAACGGTGCCAAGCCACCTAGGGGTTCGTCTACAACCCAACGGTGCCAAGCCACCTAGGGGTTCGCTTTCGACCCAACGGTGCCAAGCCACCTAGGGGTTCATCTACAGCCCAACTGTACAAGGTCGCTAAGCGGTTCAGATTGTTCACAAAACATACATACATACATACATACATGTAATATAAAAAAGAGGAAAAGCCAAATACAACTATGAAAAACACGAACGAAAGGACCATCATATAAACCAATGTAACACCCAAAAGGAAGGGCCATCCGAACGTACAAAGAAAATAAAATTGTTCATCAGATAAGTTACAAAAGAAAGCAAAGACTATGATCTAACTAGCGGCCTCCTGATTCTGTTCCTGACCGGCTAGCCCCGAACTCTCAACGCCGGGGGTAATCACCTCCCCGGCCGGGAAGATATTCATGATATCGGCCAGTGGAAGACGGTAGGAGGCAACAATCTTCTCCACATAAGGGAACTGTTTGAGGAACATGGCATCATAACTAGTTCGGAAATTTAGAGCCGCCGACATGTCAAAACCAGAAGCAGAATTCACAATCTCTTCAATCTGCTCAGTCCTTCGGCCGACTTTAACTCCTTCCAACCAGCCGGCATCTATGGCCGCATTGAAAGCCTCACCCCAGGCCATCTGGTATTCCTCACTCTCCCGGAGTCTCTTAACCACGGTCGGAACAAGCTGCCGAACATAGTTGAACCGCAGAATCTCTGCCTGGCTTGACTCAACGGTCATCCTCTCAACAGTCTTCATCAGATCTGCGGCTCTAGCCTCCGAAGCTTCTAAAGTAGCATTCTTGCTCGACAACGTCTCCTCTAAAGCCCTTATCTTGTCAGACTGCTCCCCATTCTTAGCAACCAAGGCATCTCTCTCCTGCTCAATAGCGGACAGCTGATTGGACAACCCCTCCTCCCGGCGAGCACAATCCCGGTGTTGCTGCTGAAACTCTCGGCTAGATTCCGCCAAGGATTCAGCCGCCCGGCGCTGCTCCGCCAACCCTGACTCAAGTTCTCTTATCCTCTCAGCGGAATTACCACACCCTTCATGACTCTGATACAACTGTGCGTAATGGTAACTCAAATTTTCGAACCGCTGAAGAACGTCCGCCTGAGCCAAGCAACCACGTGCCAATTCAAACCAAGCACGCTGCGTCGCCTGGTAGTCAGTCAAGGTTCCTTGCTCAGCTCGCACAGAGGGAGGGGCAAGATGCACCATAAGATCCCTGCAGACCTCGGCATCATTAAGGCTGGCTCCAGCGGTCAGTTTCCACCCCGGAACAAAGGGGTCGGAGGAATCACCCCGTTCTGAAAAGAGAAGTTACCTCAGTATACACAGCCTAAAGAGGGATAGAGTATATATAACAAAGAAAGTTACCTCCGGAACCCCTGCCGGCAAACGCCGTTCGAGTAGACCCAGCGGAAGTAGACCCATGCAAGCCTGCGTTTAAGGAAGGACATGATATAACAGTCTCTATAATAATAATAATAATAAAAAAAAAAAAAAAAAAAAAAAAACGTTTATTTAGACATACCTCCGTGTGCCAGATCTGCAAGGACCGGACGGTCCAGAGTCTCATTCAACTCGTTGGCAAACGCATCAAGGCTAAGACCATCTCCTTCTTGATGACCAACCACCCCCTCGGAAACAACGTGCACCACATTCTCTTCAGGACCACCCCCTCCAGCATTCCCAGTATTTTCCTCTAAAGGGACTTCCTCATGACCAACATCTTCGGTGTGCTCAGCATCAACATTCACAAGACTTGCTTCCTCCACGTTTTCCACATCGGCTGTCGGACCATCACCTCCTACATTACCAGAGTCCGGGTGGCTGATGTTGATCGGAGAGGGAGAACGAGTATGATCACTAGTAGAAGAACCATCATCATCCGATACAACGATGCTGGAAGCAGAGGGCCTTTTGGGAGGTCGATTGGAGGTGTCACCCGCCGAACATTTCCTGCTCACATTCCGGGGTTGAGTGGCTTGTTTCTTCCGATCCTTCGCAGCCCGAGAGTCTATCACCCTCTGGTCAGGCTTCTCAACAACCCTTTGCAACCTGGTCTTGTTAGGAAGTGCCTCGTCAGGTCCCAGAGGCTCTGTCACATGCATTTCGATACCATCACCCTCGGCCACTGGAGGTCCTTTACCAACACGAGAAATAGAAGTGTTGGGGAACCTGAGAAAGCGAGACATCGGCACAACTGCAATAAAAAACGATGAGCACAAGTAAGCTACATAACATAAAAGCATGGCATAGACGACTAAATTAACGAAAGAGTTACCATTCCCCTCCCCATCCTTAAAAACCGGTCGGTGACCAGGATGTTTCCAAATCTTGGTTAACCCAGCCTCGAAAAGTAAGGCCGGATGGATGGCTTGAATATCTACAACAGCAGCCGTCAGGGCCTCCACATGTTCCGGCTGATAGCCACCAAAGGGAGGAAGCTCGGAAACGCTGGAATCCGGATGCCTCCAAGGCATGCCCTGAGGGATTGCTCTTCGGTCAATAAGAAAAAATCTGTCCTTCCAATGCTTCATGCTCGAACAGGTCTCGTTAAAAATTCTTGCCTGACCATTCTTTCCGGTCCGACGGGCGAATGAGAACCAATGCCCTTGTTTTTGTAGCATATAGAAGAGACGAAACAAAGTCAGGTACGGAGCAAAGTTTAGACTCCGGCAATATATCTCGAAAAGAATAACCTTCGATAGACCGATCGGAACTAACTGAGAGATATGCACACGGAAGTAATTGAGAACTTGAAGAAGAAAAGTCGAAAACGGAACCCTAATACCCGAAAACTCTAAGAACGCCTCATATATACCGATGGCGTTCCTCGGTAACTTAGCCATAGTCATACCGGGCGGTGGTAGGCGAGGATTTAAATCCGCCGGGATTCCATATATCCGAACGGCCTCCTGTACATCTTGGGCCGACATAACGGTCTGATATATGTGCATGTCAAACTTGGGGATAAAATCCGGAACGCCAGATACTGATGCGACATTGTCATCCGCACCGGAGGACGGTACAATATTCTCTTGCGAACCAGAAGCCATAAGTGATAGGCGGAGGGAAAGGCAACTCTCTTAGAAAACGAAAAGAAGGGAAAGGTCGGAGCAACGCACCTGAGAAGTAGACGAAGAGACCGAATCGCTTGTGTGTGAAGAAAAATAAAAACAGTAAAAAACGAGGAGTGAAAGAAACAAGCATTATATAGGAGGATAGGCGGAACAGTAAAACGTCGCCTCACATCGAAACCTACACGTGGATGAATCAAGGCCATCCACGCGTGTACCTCAGACACGTGGCCACATCTCACGACTCTCGGTAAAAAATCGAATCACCCAGTACAGTGGGCTTAAGGCCCATGGACTTTACCCTAGCCCGACGATGACTCATCATCTACGCGACAGGTTTATCCAAACAATAATAACAACGGGCGTAAAGAGACCACCCAGGACGAGCGCAACTTCGAAGAAAGGCCAGAGCATCGCGCTACACCTCTTCGGAGATGTAACACGATACTGGGGGGGGACATGTTTGTGTATATGTCCGGACGGACCCAAACGGACCGGACGGACCTTGCCTCGGCGGATCCGAACGGATAGCCCGAACGTCACCAACAGCCTCTGCTCCATGGACACGTGTCTCTTACGTCTGACACTTACCTGTCAGAAACAGTCCCCTACTACCAATATGCACAGTATCGTACAGTGAAAAGGTATAGGTCTCATTTAGTATAAATACTTCTCATTTACTCTTATATCAGGTAGCATTTACTGCATATACCCACATATACCTTTATCCTTACCTCGTACTTACTCTCACGCCCGAGCTTGGTCCTGGGACAATCCCAGGGCGAGGCTAACGCGTTTTTCTTGTCTTTCCAGGTCCGAAGAGCCTTTAAGATTCGCGACTGGAAGGTAACAACAAATTACTCAAACAAGGATCATTCAACAGGTACCTGAAATAATATATTTTTCTCTAGAACCCGAATTTTTTTTTCTATGATTTACTAAAGATAAACGTACAGAACGATCCAGTCGTATCAATAATCATATCTTTCTTTTCAGACTAACTTATAGAAGAAAAATATATGAGTGAATTATTATCATAAGAGACTTTATTAATGTCAGGATCCAGGAAAATTAATGCACATGAACACAATTTCAAATTCTATTCGTCAAACTTTATATAAAAATTGTTGATAATTTCCCATGTATGCCTCCAACTCGAGTTTGATGACTCCGTTTGATGACATTTGTTTGATCAAATTAGAAGCAAAGATGAAGAGGGAGTATGGTGACGAAACACATCATGGTTACATGTGGAAAAGGCATCCCCTTAGTTTTGGGTCGAATGACGTTCTGTGTTTACCATTTTTTTCCATATTTAGAAACTAACAAGTTATTTGCTTTATCTGATTTTCGTATTCAGTATCTGTACGGCGCCTACGTGATCTTTCACGTATTGTCGTTTTTTCTCTTATCCTAATTGGACCATTAGATGCTACTGTTAAAAATAAACTTGGTAGAAGTATATAGGTAGTACTTCTTCGGTTTTATAGTACTAATAAGTGTTATTGTTTGTCTCGAAATGATGTCTATTTTTGAAGCTTAGCTTGTCAAAAGAAAAATTAGAAAGTAATTAAGTCTAGCATCTTATAAGTTTCTAAATGTAGCATACATATAATGAAAACTTGTATATGGGACAAAAGAAGTAACGAAATACGATATTATTTGCGTGTTGTAACGGACATAAGTTGATAAAAATTGGTTCTATAGGTAATCGACATGCATTTACGAAAAGGAAAGAAAATGGAAGCAACTATAGATATCAATGAAAGACAAACAAACAAGAACAATTACAAACTTTTAACTCCATAACTATTACAACAACAATAATACCCAATCCCGTCGAAGCGATTTTAACTCCATAACTGAAACATATTCGAATATGTTTATTTGTTTGGCTTAATTTAAGATTCTAAAACATATTCGAATATGTAACCTCTTCAAAATACTGCGTTTTATAAAGGAACCAATTAGAACTTAAAAAGCTTTTACATCTCTCTTATTTCATGACTTCTATAACCATTAATCCATTGTTTATGTGTTTTTCATTTTACTTATTGTAACTTCATTTGGAATACCACTAAATTTTATGTAAGATGGTATGTAATATATCATTTAATATTGTTTATCTCCGGCCATTCTACAACCTCCTACATTCTATTCTGTCTCTGAATATATATCATAACCTTCCATATAGTTTGTGAATACATTTCATAACTTTCCATATAGATTTATTAGTATTGACTTGAACTAAATCATACAAGTTACTATAATACACAATTTCAGAACACCGAGGCAATATGAGACCAGAGGGTACAATCAAGGTAAACAGTTACATATCCTTTTATGGTGTTCTCATCTTACAAGATATACAAGAAACTCCATTTCATCACAAGCAAAATAGCTGAATATAAGCCTTTGGAACCAGTCAAAGTGGTCATATATATTTGTCTAGAAACCAAATAACGAAAGTTCCATGATTTCACATACAAAATCAACAAATAACTGACTTACATAGGTGCCACAAATGAACCAAGTTGCTCCACTCATATAGTCTTAGGGGGAGATGGTTATAACCTTGGACATTACATACCACATATTATGAACTATACATATTATAATCCACATACAAAAGGAGTTATTATACCGTGAAATTACACATAAAGACAATTAACTTGAGATCTCGAGAGTGATCTCTGCCTTAACGTACATGCCCTAAACCAACACATCACACGACTGAAAACCTCCAATCTATTACCGCCAAATGACGTCAGTCATCCTGCTTAATGAGCCGAACTCTGGGCCAGCAAACCATAAGCTGTACGGTACATTTGATGATAATTAGGAGTAGTACTTAAATTGCAGTTATGTTAGCAGGTGGTGAGGAAGAACTTCGACCGGATTGGGTAGTGCTGCGATAACTTCGCTTAACTGGTTTTTTGCTCTCTGATTTCCCATTGGCTGGTTGCCGTACCTTCACTCCCCTAATTAACTGCAAACATATATAATCATATCAATTACAACCCATGCATGACCAAAAAGCAATATATAAGAAAATGCAAAAGACAAGTTCTTTGCAATAGAATATGACCACGTATTCATCTCATTGTTCAATTATTAACTGTCATGTCCTGAACATCAGGAGTGATGTGCACTTTCATGGTAAACAAGATTATATATTATATCGGGAGGAAGAAACATATATGTTCAGATCCTTACGTATTTGCCACACTTGACATCGGAGTATAGCACAATAAAATCACCCTCTTGCAGCCCGTTTACTTTCACAAAATCTCCTGAAACATGAAAAGGTTTATGAGAAGGAAAAAAAACAAGATATAGAAACATTTCACTTCAACTAATTTTAACAGTACGGGTGATTGCTGGTTTGGTAACCATTTAGTTAATTTTACGCATGTTCTTGGAAATATATATGTATCTAATTAATGAAGAGTAAGGATAATTGTGCCCAAACTTCTGTTAGCAAAGGTTCCGAATGGACGTTTGACATAAATCTACACAGTTACAAAAGTAAAGATCTTTTTAAAATGTGCCGAATGGACGTTTGACATAAAATCTCATTTTAGGTGTTTTGGAGTTTTAAAGTATATGATCTCTACTTTGCTAAAGAATATGAATACTCAAAAGTTAAGAAGCGTATAGAAATTGATTACATTTTCATGCATCTTCATTATATTTACTTTTACACCATACTTGTTTCAATCTACATATTTATAAGTGAGACTCGCTTACACACTTTTAAACTCTTTTTTTTTTTTCCCAAAATCTTCATGTTGATCTTCCATTTTGTTCAGTATTCTAAGAAAATTTTAGCATTTGCATTTAAGTGAAGCTCAACTTCTTTTTCTTCATAATATCATAAGTTATATACTCCATACTCTCATTTTCGGGGTTTTCATTTCACTAGATTAAACAAATCGACACCTATGTGCTCTATTAAGCCATGCTATTTTTGGTCTGTTACAGGGAAAGAGAAAGATGAAATAGCAAATTGTAACACACATTCTAATATTAGCACACAATTGTAGACGAGTAGCTAACCTGTGTTCTCGAGAAGGTACATGCGGCTTTTGTTGTTTGGCCAAAACCTGAGGCTCCACAATTCAAAAGAGACCACAAGCAAATTAGTTTGGTAATCTACAATCGAACTCGAGGTCAAAAGTTTTGTAATTTTATGTTCCCAAGTATTTCTAAATATGAATTCATTTCAATTTTTACCACATGAATATTAACTGCTTTTCTAGCATCAAAATAATCACTAATAAAGACTGTTAAAAAAATCAACTTAACAAAGGCGATATACCTATATCTCATGTTCCACACTTGAGAAGTCCCAATATCCTCCATGGCAATCGAAATTCCATCCCTTGATTCGAGATCAGGGAGATGACTCTCGGCTTCTTTCTAATATGAACAAATTAAATTTCAATTAGATTAGACAAAACATAATGAAACTATGTTTAAACAACATAATAATATGATCAAAATCATACTTTAGGCAGCACAATCCTCCCAAGACTTCCAACATCACTTTGCTTCAATACTTTTTGTAACAAAAACTTCAAATTCTTCTCGGTTTTTAATCCCTAACAATCAATTAAAACAAATATTTAGTCATTTACAATCATAAATCCAAGAAAAATGTACTTAAAAAGTTTCTGTTTCGCACACCTGACGTTTATCCGAAGAAGAAGTTTGCTTCACCAAACGATTTTCGGACTGTTGGGGTCTGACAGATGACCTATGAGACACTTCCATAGGTGGTGAGGGGAGGGTAGTGGCAGACGGTGGAGATGGCCAATACAACCAATTTCCACCATGCGATTTACCCGAACAATTATCATCCACAAGCATTGCGTGTGCTTGTTGATGGTGATCACCACCCGCCATATGATTGTGTTGATTTTGTCTCGAATGGTGGTGGTGGTTGAAGTAAGTTTTCCTTTGTTTAGCCATTCGTTTCTTCCGAGCCTCCTTAGTTGCTGATGAACCCAACCTCATAACTCGTTGCTCGCTACCACCACCAACCGGGGCATAAACCTGGGAATTATATTGGTATTGATCCGGATAACCAGGAGCTAATGGCATAACTTGTGGACCATAATTGTTACCAACATCAAGGAACTGATTGTTGTAAGGCGACCCCGCCATGGTAATTTGTGAAGGATTCCATGACGGGGCCGATTCAAGTAATTGATACTCTCCTGAACCCGTATTATTATACGTGTTCATAAAATGATCACCACCTCCACCCGTGTAAGGATATGGCGTTTGTGGAGGCACAGACCCCACAAGCGCCATCCCATTAGCTGTCTGATCCGTCATGTAAGACGGATAACCAACGCTTGGTGGGATCCACATGTCACTTGGTGGTACCCAAGTATTACTATTAAAAGGTGGCGGTTGTGTTGGAGATGTTGCTATTGGTGCTTGTGGTGGTGCTAGTGGCAATCCTTGGTATTGTTGTAAAGGGTATTGGGTGGCACTAGTGGTGGCGTCTATGGCGCTGAATTCACCACCAGCGCCAACGCCACCACTGTTTTTTCTTTGGAGTTGGTTTTGTTGCACCCACTCGAGAATTAACTTAAGCAACTGTTTCTTACCTTCTTTTGTTGACCCTAATCGTTTCGAAGCAGATTCGATAGTCGATCTCTTAAGCTTAATATTCCGCATATCTTCAGCCGATATAACCTCTTTATTCGACTTCAACCAATCAAAAAACATAACCCCTAGATCATCTAACTTCCCATTTTCCATCATCTCACCCTCTTGTACCACCTCACTCCCATTACTATTCCCACGCCCATTAAAACATGTACCATCTTGTCCTTGAAATCCGGGATCCTCTTCGAAAATCGAACTAGGATCCCAGATTTCATTCCCATCAATCAAATCCATATACCCAAAATTCTCCATCACATCCATGCAATTAATACTCCCACTCCCACTACCATCAGCCGCAGTCTCCAACTGGGGCACCACAACGGGCGCCTCTCCCTCCTCCTCAGTCACATACTCCGACTTCAGAACCGCCCAGGACGAAGCCGAGGACGTCGACGAGGCAGACGACGTCGAGGACGTCGTACAAGCCGACGACATCGGCTTCGCAGGGGCGGGATTCGAAGACGAAGAAGAGGATGATGACATGCATGGAAAATCAGGGATAGTTGGAAACTGGTCATTATAAAACATAGAAGATGAATCATTCATTTCATGCAACAAGTTTTGCTGTGGTGCTTTTACATCAATCTCCCAGATCCCTCGTTGATCATCGGTGCTTGTCATCATAGTTTCCATTTCATCAACGACAACCTTTTTTTCTTCTTTTGGAAACATTTTGTACTTGCAATAATAATTAACTATCACTAGATCTGATATTTTGTACTTGATGTGATGTTAGCTAGTACATAAAAACAACATAAAACATCTGAATCTTAAAACCCTAGCTTTCAAACCTTAAAATATCTAAAATAAAAACACCAACCTTAAAAGCCAAATCTTCAATTTGCCCACTTGTGTATATATTTAATTAACACCAACCAAAAAACACATCACTTTCAAATACAAAAACACACATTTAACAACATAAAACACCAGGAAAAAAAATGTAACAACCTAAATAAGTAGATGTAATTTGTTGATTTGTGAGTAAAAACTTGAGGGTTTTGTGTGTGTGTGAAGATAAGTTGGAACCTCTTTCTTTTTTTGGTTTGGTTTGAGAGAGAGTGTGAAAACCAGAAAGATGAGATGAGAATGAAAACAAGGGGCTGGTTTTAGGTATTAAGTTTTGCACCACTAAGCGGATTATACGCAACAAGACATACGTCAGATTGTGAATGGTGGTTAGCAAGCGGTGGCTCAGTTTTTTTTTCTTTATGTGACGGTAAGCAGCTCAATTCTCTTTCTGCTACGTATGTTTTGCTATCGGCAATGGCTAGCTTCTTGTATTTTTTACTACTACTTTTTTTTCCTTTCTGTTTTCTATTAATTGTTCGCATATATTTATGTGGAATAAATTAGCCAATGTATTTTTTAGAATTTGGAGTTTTCTCAACATACTATTCTTGGTTATTACTTTTTTAGTTGGGAAATTGATTTGCACATTTATGTTTTTTATTTTGAAACTTTATTTTGTGCATTACATATTCATATAATGCTTATAATGTGTTTTGATTACTTAATTGAGTATCTCGATCAAAATAAAAAAGTGTGTAATCACTTCCTTTTTAGTTAGCTCATTGAATACATGGAAAATTGAAAGTTAGATAGTGATTTGTATATCAAATTTTACATAATGTATAAGCATACATGTGATATAGTAGTCAAATATTCTGATGTTTTACACGATAGTGGAGGCTTAAATATTATTAAGTACACATCTTTGAAGTAATAAGAGAAAATCACTTGGTAATCTACATATAAACATCCTTCATCGACAAGATTGATAATGATCACATATTAGAACTTTATCGTGCTGACTACAAATATATGGTTAAAGTAAACAAATTGCCCAATAAAAGAATTAAGTGGATTGACCAATAAAATAGAACGAGAAACCGTTGCTTTACACCTTTATAGAATTTTGACTTAGTATTTGATGATAAAGTTAGTAGATTTATGCGAGTTTCGTTTATAAACGAAATTTAGTGTTTAAATGGGAAGCACAATTAATATCAAATTTATATCCAAATCATCTTATATTGGTAAGCGGAATTAAGCTTCAACTACGTGTAACATATGATTCAAAACTGCGAAGTATATTTATATAATGTGTTCTGATTACTCAATTGAATATCTCGATCAAAAATAAAAAGTGTGTAAATCACTTCCCTTTTAGTTAGCTCATTGAATACTTGGAAAATTGAAAGTTAGATAGTGATTTATATATCAAAATTTACATAATGTATAAGCATTATACATGTGATATAGTAGTCAAATATTCTGATGTTTTACATGAGGGTGGAGGCTTAAATATTATTAACTACACATCTTTGAAGTAATAAGAGAAAATCACTTGGTAATCTACATATAAACATCCTTCATCGACAAGATTGATAATGATCCTATTTTAGAACTTTATCGTGTTGATCACTACAAATATATGGTTAAAGTAAACAGATTACCCAATAAATGAATTAAGAGGATTGACCAATAAAATAGAACGAGAAACCATTGCTTTACACCTTTATAAAATTTTTACTTAGTGTTTGATGATAAAGTTAGTAGATTTATGCGAGTTTTGTTTATAAAAGAAATTTAGTGCATAAATAGGAAGCACTTAATGTCAAAGTAATATCCAGATCATCTTATATTGGTAAGCGGAATTAAGCTTTAACTACATGTAACATATGATTCAAAACTGTGAAGTATATTTATGTAATGTGTTTTGATTACTCAATTGAATATATCTCGATCAAAATAAAAAGTGTGTAAATCACTTCCTTTTTAGTTAGCTCATTGAATACATGGAAACTTGAAAGTTAGATAGTGATTTGTATATCAAAATTTACATAATGTATAAGCATTATACATGTGATATAGTAGTCAAATATTCTGATGTTTTACATGAGAGTGGAGGATTAAATATTATTAAGTACACATCTTTGAAGTAATTAGAGAAAATCACTTGGTAATCTACATATAAACATCCTTCATCGACAAGATTGATAATGATCACATTTTAGAACTTTATCGTGCTGACTACAAATATACGGTTAAAGTGAACAGATTGCCCAATAAAAGAATTAAGTGGATTGACCAATAAAATAGAACGAGAAACCGTTGCTTTACACCTTTATAGAATTTTGACTTAGTATTTGATGATAAAGTTAGTAGATTTATGCGAGTTTTGTTTATAAACGAAATTTAGTGTATAAATGGGAAGCACTTAATGTCAAAGTTATATCCACGTCAACTTATATTGGTAAGCGGAATTAAGCTTTAACTACGTCTAACATATGATTCAAAACTGCGAAGTATATTTATATAATTTGTTCTGATTACTCAATTGAATATCTCAATAAAAAAAAAAAAAAGTGTGTAAATCACTTCCTTTTTAGTTAGCTCATTGAATACTTGGAAATTGAAAGTTAGATAGTGATTTGTATATCAAAATTTACATCATGTATAAGCATGATACATGTGATATAGTAGTCAACTATTATGATGTTTTACATGAGAATGGAGGCTTAAATATTATTAAGTACACATCTTTGAAGTAATAAGAGAAAATCACTTTGTAATCTACATATAAACATCCTTCATTGACAAGATTGCTAATGATCACATTTTAGAACTTTATATTCCTGACTACAAATATACGGTTAAAGTAAACAGATTGCCCAATAAAAGAATTAAGTGGATTGACCAATAAAATAGAATGAGAAACCGTTGCTTTACACCTTTACAGAATTTGGACTTAGTATTTGATGATAAAGTTAGTAAATTTAGGCCCAACCCAAATACGATTTTCTCTCTGGCGACTAAAGAGATCCCTAACTTTTCTAATCGACTTTTCAGTAAATCTGCTAATTTTCTTGTGTTTCTTGCATCAATTTGTAACAGGTATTGATTAATATTTGTGTTATTCAGTTTCTGGATCAAATTTGCTGGCTAGTTACACAGGTTTTTGGTAGATTTTGTGTTATCGTTTTATAGGGTTTCTCGTAACGGCCTTGTTTTGTGCTTATCCAGTGTTTATTGTAAGTCGATTATAACATTCTCTGGTTTGTTTTAATCGATTTTAACATATCTTTGGTACATTCATCATGGTGGGGGGGGGGGGGGGGTTAGTTATTGAAGCTTATCGTTTAAAACCCTAACTTTTTAGTTAGGGTTTTCTTCTCTTTTATTATTTATGCTTGCATGTGTGGCTGTGATTTCAGTTTTCTTTTGACGATTGGAGTTGGTTGCTGTACGTGGGTTTAGAGAGTTGGAAAAAGAGTTTCTTAACAATAGCAATACAGTGAGGAGTGCTAATGATGATCTAACTAGTTTGGCCGATCAAACTAGTAGTGCTTACCCTAGCCCTAAGGAATTCCAATCACTTGGTACGGCTTATGTTACTAATTCTAATGATGCTGGTAAGGTTGTTTCGAATGAGTTGGAGTCGGTTAATGTTTCATATGCTCCTGATGGTACACTTATTACTCCAAAGCAGCCTAGTGTGGATCAATTGGTATCCAATGTGCGGAAGAATTTTGACATAGCAATGAATAATGTTCAACTTGGGATTGATGCTAATATGGTTACTCATTCTGATTTGCACAACCCGAGTGGTATAGGGCAGACTTCTGTTACGAAAGGTGTCGGAGCTAATGTTACAAATGTTCCTCCTTCGAGTTTTAGGGTTGCTATGCAAACTCAGCAATTTAGGACTAATATGAACACGAATTTGAATATTACATCTGCTCCTAATGGTTTGCAACAACCGTTACCCACTAATACGAGTGGTCCTGGTAATGGTATTCAACATCCGTCACCTACTTTTACAAGTGCTACTGGAGGGAAGTCAGTCTCTTATGCGGGTGTTACTTCAAATGATCATCAGAAACATGTGTCTAATTTTCAAAGATTGGAATGTAGCAAAAAGGCTAATATGGATCTATCTGTACCAATGAAAGTAGTAGAAGAGGTGAATCTCAGATTTGAAAACACGCTTTACGGATATTTTCTTGGCCAATGCCTTGCTTTTCCTGTTGTTGATTATTATGTTCGCAATGCATGGGCTAAGTATGGTCTACAAAAGGTTATGATGAATGCGAAGGGGTTCTTTTTCTTTAAGTTTAATTCAAAGAAAGGTGTTGATGATGTCCTTGATAATGGTCCATGGTTGATTCGTAATGTACCAATTATTCTTAAACCATGGACATTGAACACCAATTTGCTTAAAGAGGATTTGACTAACATCCCGGTGTGGGTTAAATTCCATGATGTCCCTCTTGCTATGTTCTCGGATGACGGGCTTAGTCTTCTTGCTACATTGATTGGTACGCCCAAAAGGTTAGATGCTTTTACTAGTCAAATGTGCAGGGAATCCTGGGGTCGTAGTAGTTTTGCTAGGTGTATGATTGAAGTGAAATCGGATGAGGTGCTTCGGGACAGCCTCACTATTGAGATACCTTTAATTGATGGTACGGGTTCGACGATTGAGATGATTCGTGTTGAATATGAGTGGAAACCGCCTCGATGTGATAAGTATAAGGTTTTTGGTCATAATTTGGTGGATTGTCACAAAGTTGTTGTGCCTCCTGCCCAACCTACTAAGAATGTTAATGATGGTTTCAAGATTGTCAACACTAAGAAGAAGGGAAAGCAAGTTGGTTCAACAAATCCGGGTCAAGGAGGATTTACTAAACCTGTTATGGGTAAGCAGTTTCATTACCAACCCAAAAAGACTCCTCCTGAACCTAAGAAAGTTGTTGTCACTAAGAAGAATGCTTCTGATGTGGCTAGTATAAGTGGAACGAAGATCACTACATCCAATCAGTTTGATGCGCTTAATATGGATGATACGGATGGTTTTGGTATTCCTACTAATGACACCAATAAGGATGTGGATGCTGGCCGTACAATGGAAGCTAATGAGGATAAGTCGATTAAGACTGATACTACACCACAAGAACCGCTTGTGAGTGATTCAATGGGAACAAAGGAAGTTGGTTCTACTCTTATAGTTGAGAAAATTGGTAAGCTTGAAAAGCTACTTATTGATGGGAAAGCTACTCTTGTGGATGATGATGGTCATCCTGTTCCGTCTACCTCTTCCACTAAGAGGGCTAACCCATTTTCAAAGGTGGGTGAGGTTGTGGTTTCTGATAGTGATGATGATGAGGTTCTTAACACGTTTGATGAATCAACAAATCTTTTTGGTGGTGGTCATGAGCGTGAAGATGAGTTTGATAACTATGATGATTATTCAAAGCAAATTTATGATCTTCCAGGAAATTTGGATGCTCTTAATGCCATTTATGGCTTTAATCTCCAAGTTCGTAGGAAGTAATTTATATTTTTGTCAAAGTCTTTTGTTATTATGTGGTTAGTGGTTTTGTTTTCTTGTTTAGAAAACAGGAAGTATCTTGTTATGTAAGCTTTTCGCCTATGTAACGGGCTGAGATATGAGATTCACCCATATCCGTTGTACTTAAATACTTTTTGGAGTAATATATTTACCGGGTCGTTGACCTTTTACCCAAAAAAGATAAAGTTAGTAGATTTATGCGAGTTTTGTTTATAAACGAAATTTAGTGTATAAATGGGAAGTACTTAATGTCAAAGTTATATCCAGATCATCTTATATTGGTAAGCGGAATAAGCTTTAACTACGTGTAACATATGATTCAAACATGCGAAATATATATAATTTTCTTGTCGATTCTTTGGTCTTTCATTGTTTTTTGTTATATTTGGTCTCATATCATGATTTTTGTGGCATGTACTAAGTTTATAAAACAAGAAGTAAATAACTTAAGAGAAAGAATCGAAATAAGCTAGCTCCACAAGCTACAAACAATTCTTTATATAAGGACGTGCTCTTAAATAAAGTTAGTATAAATCATATGCTCAATCATTTAAATAAAGTTAACCACCAAGGTGTTCAAGTCGAAGGTCTTCAAGGTGTTGTTTGTTTTATTAAAGATGTTTTTGGTTTGGTTATCACTCCTTTTAGCTAGTGATTATCTTGTGCACTAAAATTCTCGCATTCTCTCATTTTACGTTATATGAATATGTTGCTAGTAATTATCTCATTTGCATTAGAATTTTGTTATGGATTTTAAAAGATGGTTTCTTGCTTCATAATTCTTTTTCGTAGTTTAAGAATATATTTTAATGTAATGACTTATTCAAGTGAAGCAACATGCTACAAGGAATTGAAATAGGTGAACATTTTGTTACATGCAAAGACCAACCAGTAAAAACTAAGGTTCCTTTATCTTTGCATCTAAAGGGTAAGGTAAATGACAATCGTGTCATATAAATTGATATAACTGAAAGACTAAACATTCTGTGATTTTATATTCTAAACACTACATTTTTATAATTTAACGATAATTTAATTTTAAAAAGGACTTTAACAAGTGGCTAGAAATGCCCACTAGAACAATAAACCGCAAGCATTAGGATTAAGGATACGAATCAGTTCACGTGGGACGAAAAATCCGACTTCCATTGGTAATATTTTCACACGACATGTCTTTACAAGGCAGATTCAATTCAAAGCAAACTTAGTTTTTAAACCTCCAAATGATTTAAATGGTGGTTTCCACAACCCAACCGAAACAAACCCTTAGGAGGGTGGCAGTCATGCTTCCGAAATCATCCATACCTTCCAAATCTTCTAATAATATCATTCCACCTCATTCATACTTTTTTCATACATCCCAACCCCTTTTTAGTGGCAACCATGCCTTTTTCATACCTCCTAACTAATTTTATTTTTTTATTTTTTACCCCTTAACTAATATTTCATTCAATAAAAACCTTAACTATTTTATTCATTAAATTAATATAAAAAAAACATTTTTATTAAAAAAAATACAAAACAAAAATTTATAAACAAAAAAAGAAAAAATGTTAAAATTGTTGTTTGGTCCAATAGTCTAGCCCAACCCATACCACACTTAACTATAAACCCAAAAGGAATATATATATATATATATATATATATATATATATATATATATATATATATATATATATATATATATATATATATATAGTCATCTTCTTCAATCTCTTTTCTTTCTTTTGTATAACCCAGCAACATGCCATGGAATCACTTTTCTTTCTTTTGTATAACCCAGGAACGGTCCAAAATTAAATCCCAACATCTCTATTTGGCTTCGAAAACACCAAACCGCGTAGGCAATCTTAGCCGTTGGAGCCTTGCCACTGGCCATGCCGCCGAGGTGGCGGCGGTGTTCACCGGCGGCATGACCATGCCGATGGTGATGCCGATCGCCACTGCCACCATTCTTAAGGACTAGTTATTGTTTTAAAAGGTGATTAATTAAGTTTTTAATGTTTTTTGAATAATCAGGTAGGCACCACAAATTTTGAACAATTATCTAAAAGTCGCTAAATATTTCGCAATCAATGAACAAGTGTTGAGAGAATTTCATGTGCTCATTATATACCAGACATTATCGGAACTAAATCGATTCTACGAAGACCAAAACTACATTAATATAATTTTACAGGGTGGTAAGTATTTAGGGGCGGAGCCATAAAATTTTTGTCGAAGGGGCACACTTTGATAAATTTTAGAAACTACACTATGAAATGGTACATAATGAGGGCAAATTACGAAAAAAGCCAAATATTTTCAAAAATTTACACTACATTTTTTTTTTTTGCTAGGAAGGCACCTGCCCCTTGTGCCCCTTGTATCTCCGCCCATGAAAGTATTTAATGAAAATTAACGATGTCAACAATTTTCATTTGAATTGAGACACCTTATGTGTGTTACTTAAATGGATAGCTTTTCTCTTTAAATTACTTTAAATGATCAAATAGCCCAGGTCATTTTTGTTTTGCATATTTGTGTGTCGCGACAATTATTTCACGTTCATAGAGGAACTTTGTGATCGAGTATAAACAAATTAACTTTTATTGGACTTTGGTATTTTATAAAGTGACAATTTTCTACGTGTATATCATTTATTTCTTATTGGACTTTGGCATTTTATGAAGTGACAAAATTTTCTATGTGTACTGTATATCATTTATTTCCATTTCGATAATTTATAATAATTTTATATTTTAGCTCAGAAAACAATAATTTTGTTTTAATGTCCTCATAGGTATATATACACATACATGCACCGTCTTAGAAGACATGTTATATAACTTACTATTCTTTTATTACATTTTCATTTAAATTAAAAAGAATATATTTTTAAACTTGGTGAACTTTGAATTTTTTATGAAATAAATTTTCACAACTGGATGTCAAGAATCATAGAATATATCTGACTATTGAACCATGGTATTTTAAATTGAGAATTGCTACATCCACATACAATTTACAAAAGCAAATCCACACAAAGGAGGTGTCAACATGTGATTGGTTTGATGAAAGAGAATAGGAAGAAAGTGTATCAAAATACACCAATCACATGTTGCCACCTCATTGTGTGGATTTGTTTTTGTAAATTATATGTGGATGTAGCAATCCTCTTTTAAATTAGCTTTTGCTTTATATTTGGAGAAAAACAAGCACATAACTGCTCAACCTCATCACCAACAATCTTTCATATTTGATTTTTTTTTTTTAATTGTTAAACATCTTTCATATAAAGGATCACTATTCATGCTTCAAACTTATAATCACCACAACAAATAGTCAGATATTTCACATTTTTCAGCTAAATAATACACGTTTTTTTTTTTTTTTTTTTTTTTTTTTTTTTTTTTTTTTTTTGTGTGTGTGTGTGTGTGTAAAGGGTTTCTCCGGTAAATATATTACACAAAAAATCGTTGAAGTACAAAAGGTGTAAATGAAGTCCTACAACCCAGCCAATTACATGGGCAATAAGAGTGCACCGTAGTTCAACAAACCAAACGGCATGAGAATGAAAACCAAACTCATGCTAAAGCTTACAACAAGCTACTAATCAAACCATTAATAAAGAATAACACAACCATTCTTATTACTAACATAGAAAGAAGCAGTAATTAACTTTCCAGACAGCCAATAGCAGGCCAGGGACTCACCAACCGAATAGCCACTCCATCCCTATAGCTGGTATGAATAGGCCAAAATTATTGCGTGAATAACATCTCAACATTGGCAATTGTGAACAAAATAGTTAAATGTTCACGTGAAAGAAGCATGGAAAAAAATCTAAAATACACATGTATAAGTGTGAAAAAGAATATAAATATATTTACACTCATAAACATGTAGAAATCATATTGCCAAAAGTTCATGGGGACAAATTATATGAAATACTCTCCACACCTAAAAGCGTGTACAAACTCTCTACTAATTTTACACGCTTAGAAGCGTGACCCTTTTAGATAGTGTGATTGTTTGTTACTACACATTGGTAAGTGTGTAAGTTTTTCAAACAGTTATAACCGTGTATAACATCATGTTTTTACACGTTTATAATTGTGTTCGTTTTTAACATATCTTATATTATGTAAATGTATAATAAAAGTACATGTCTCTCCCTAAAGCATATAAAAATAACAATGTAAAATTTGACTTTTTCTTATAGTGAATGTATTACATGCTTAAAGGAATGTGAACAAATTCACTTATTGGGCAAGATTAAAAAAAAAAAAAAAAAAAAAAAAAATGGTAAAAGGTCAAAAAGACCCGATAAATGTATTACTTCAAAAAACATTTAAGTACAAAGGATATAAGTGAAGTCCCATATCTCAGCCCATTACATAGGCAATAAAGCTTACATAACAAGGTGGACAGCTAAAAAGCTTAAAAAAAAAAAAAAAAAAAAAAAAAAAAAAAAAAAAAAAAAAAAAACTAGTGCTTATGACATGCCATTAGCACTTACAACTCAAGAAACAAAAAGAAATAAGCTAACCAGCATATACCGTGAAAGATGGACTTCCACCTGTATTCGGATCCAAATTAGCCGATTCTTCATTCAAATTAGCAACATATTCACCATTTTTAGCTTCATCGTTCACCAATGCAGCATACGAATTAGATGTAGTAATATTACCTTCCTTAGAGATAGGACTAATAGACTTCAATATAGACGACGATTTAGATACATTACCTAAAGTATTAGCTCCCTTCTTAGGTTCACTAGTAGCCGCCTTCGGCTCATATCTAACATTCTGGTTGATAGCGGTTTTGAAGTATAAGTTTATAGTATGTGGTTAGAGATTATAATTTTTAAATGATACCGTGAAGACGTTTTTTTTTCCTTCATATTTTAGTTTTTTTTTAAGATGTGGTTGGAGATAGCTTTAGCTTTTGCAGCAAAGTTTACAAAAACTAATAGCTTGCAATGAAACACAATTTCTACTTTGCCAAATTATCAAATCATTTGCAAACACATGATATAAATATAGTACAACTGATGCAATAATTGGAATGTCTCAATCAAAAAATAAAAGTGTGAATCAATTCTCCACTTATATACATTAGAAAGAAACAAGTCATATTAAGTATTAATCATTTTCAAGATCAGCTACTGTCGGCAAGTGTTAGCATAAGTTGGATCAAAAAATGTAGATTAGCAGGGATACCTCAACCAGGTATATCTTATTGGTACCCATCAACCCTACACAGCAAAGGTTTGATGCCTGTGAAATACCTCCACCCAATATCCAACCAAGATGCGGAACGAAATCGAACACGCGTCCTTTGTTGGATCAAGACATCACATGGTTGGACCCAGGCTTCTAAGGTAGCTCGTGGCCAACTGCACTAGGCAGTTGGTTGATATCATTAGAGCTTATGGTCTCCAAGTGAGAACTTCCCGGTTGGTCACCCAACCCGGTACTACTCTCACATAGGCTCGCTTAACTTAATAAGCTTCACCCGGTGGACCACAAAGCCCCATTATAAGTGTTAGCATAAGTTGATAAAATTTAAAGTTCAAATTTTGTTTGGTAAACTTGTTAATACCCCCAATAAGTATTCAATGACTATCAAGGCTAGGCCAATAAGACTAAAGGCATCTCATTTTTTTTTTTTAACCTAAACATAAATGCTTGTTCAAAGTTAATTAGGATGCATTATCTTTTCAAACCAACATGTAATCACCAAGATATATGCAAGTTGTATAGTGGTTCAGCTTTTTCACTTCAATTTATTTATAATTTCAACATTTTTCTTTAATCACCAAGAATAAGATCAAACTCGATTAGCTAAACGAACTAATTTGTTTTAACTCGATCGTTTTGTCTCGATGAATTCACCTATACATTGAACAAGATTATCATCTCGTCTCTGTACGTTCATCTTACCTCTATTAGTTCATGAAATAGTTTTTTTTTTTTTTTTTTTTTTTTTTTTTTTTTTTTTTTTTTTGTTGAAAGGCATTACATGAAATGATGATTATAAATATGCAGGTTGTATATATGGTGATTCAGCTATAGTGACGGTATGACGGTGGTGGTGGTGGGGTGATAGCGATGGTGGTGGCCATAAATCATCAAAAGTAAAACAACTAAATCACAAGAAAAAATTCGAATAGGTAGTGATGAAATGACGACGAGGTGGTGAGATAATAACGATGGAGGTGAAAAAGGAAAGATAAAATTAAGAACAAACTTCAAGTAAGAAAAATACATGAGCGTTTGATCAATTTATATTCTAATAATTTATAATTTTAGATAGATTTTAAAAGAAAGCTGAAAGTATGTCACTGATATTAATAAAGCTAAAAGCATCCAATATGATAGTTTATGAAAAGGTTTATAAAAAGATGAAGAGATTTATCATTTTATTAACCATAGGGGAGATGAGTTTTATGCTTATGATGAATGAAAAGGTCCAACATATTGAACCTCTTCTAAATTTAATGCATTTGAGTTAATGAGATTTCTATAAAACTTTATCAAATTTATTCATAGTGGAGAAAGGTTTATAACACAAAAAGGTATATAAATTATATTTTAGGATGATTTGGCATTATTATAAACATTTACAAAGGTTTATCACAGTGGCTGAGCTAAGAGTAAATTATTAAATTTTTAAAAAACTAAAAGAAGTAAAGTATATTCTTTTTTTGAACTTTTCATATTTTTAAGTACAGCCTGCATGTTGTTTAAATTCACCTCAAACTCAAAACTAACTTGTACAACCATCCATCACCGCGCTAAACTACCAAACAAATAAAGATATCACAATAGATATTTTGCCTCAGTGAAAACTATTGAATAACATATTTCTTTTGTCTCAAATTATTCGTCCACCTTCACTTGTCAGATTGCCTCAAATTAATTTTTCCACTATTAAAAGTTGATAGAAAAGTATGGTCGAGTTATCATATAAACGTTACTTGAAACGTTTACAAAGTTTAATTAAGAGTAAAACGTGTCATCATGCAAAATGTAAGAAACTTAAATCATACATAACAATGTATTTATTTATTTATTTGGTTCTTGGCATCTCCCTTAAATGCATTCTGGCACCCTTTGTTTATTTATTTACTTTTATAAAACTCTTAACTTAAAGTATGAAATATAAAATATAAAATTTGATGAATTTAAAATATTAAAAAATAAAAAATATAGAACAGAAAATTATAAAAAATTATTTTATCTTATCAACAAAGTGCTTAAAATTTAAAAGTGTGGTAAAAGGTGCCACAATCCGTAAGAGGTACTAATAACACCTCTTTTTCTGTAACACAATTATTTCGAAAAAAATTAATAATAATTATTAATTTCTAATATATATATATATATATATATATATATATATATATATATATATATATATATATATATATATATATATATATATATATATATATATATTTTTTAAATTTGAATATCTAGGTCTAAAAGCGCACCCACTTTTTTAAGTATAAAATTAGCATATTTTGCACCAGTAACATCTTAACATTTTATGAAAAATACTACGTAGTTAAAATACTAAAATAGATACATATTTTTATACAGATCAAAGTATAGATATAGACATTTATTTTAAAATAGACAACTTATTAGCTATTTTAAGGAAAGGGTTGAACAAAAGAATAGGAGATAAGTGGTGTGGTAGATCAACAACCATGTGGTCTAGTGGTAAACACTTAACTTGTTAAGTGTGCCACTAAGAGAGTAGTACCGGATGAGTGACCATTCGGGAAGTCCTCTTTGATCACAGGGTCTGTTGATACTAGGCTTTCAAAGTCCTTCAATAAAGGTTTCAACTCACTAGGGTTCGAATCTGGAGAAGGCAGGGTTTACTTCAAATTAAGTGTCGTGCCTTCGGGCGGCTTAAGTTGAAGGTTTTTCCCCATCGGGTTTCGAATTGGTCAAGAATTTCTCCGAAAGAACCGTTCAAAAAAAAAAAAGTGGTGTGGTAGGGGGTCTGTTTGTCTGGATTTGTTTCACAAACGGTGCCTCTCTTCTTTTGCTGCCACGTGTCCTTTATTAACTCTCACCAATGACACCACTGTCGCACATTTCCGTCCGTTCGATCCTCATTTCCATGTTGAAAATGTGTTACCATGACTTTTCTCGTCCACTAAAATATGTCCATGTCAGCATACATGCAATACTTTAAAGATGCACCAACTTTAGTCCACGTTTACCCCTTGTTTCAACGAACAGAGCCTATGACTATCGTTAAAATAATTTGCTGCTAAATGTCTAAAGTTGTAATGAGATGATAGATCTTTGATGTTAGATAAATTTTGGTACAACAATATATTAAAGTTAAAAAACTTGTTAGATTTGTTAAAAGGCTGGTTAGACTTTATTATGATGGTATCTTACAGTGTTTCTTCAATAACTATATAGTTATTTCCTTCTTCATAGAACCGGTTTGACTAAGGGGTTCAGTCGGTTGAACCTGTGACTTGGCCGGGTCAATTAAAAAACTGAGTTTAAAACATTGATTATCCATAATGATAATATATGATAAACTTAAATAATTTAAACTTTTATTTTTAAAATTGACAATTTTTTTAAGGTAATTCCAAAAAAAAAAAAAAATATATATATATATATATATTAGAGCGGAAAGAGTAGCATATATTGAATACTTGACAATAGCTGACATACATTTAGTATGTTTGTAGTAAAAGTTAAAATTACTGATGTGGGTTTAGATATATGAATATATTAGCTTAAATACGAATATATGAGTAAAAGGTTCCCATTGTGATTCTTTTTTTGTAAAAGGATATACAGTGTTACTAATTTATTTTGATCCAAGCGTTTTATTGAGGATTAAATTATGTGCATGGATGATGGATGTAGAAAATCACTTTTAATTGGACAGATTGGACGAACTCGGTGATGTATGTGCATTTGTAGAGCTCGGACAATTAATACAACTAATAATAGTATTTGAACATTGTGCGAGTTTGAAAGTATATCATCATATTTTGTTTTTTATGTTATTTTTTAAGTAGTTTAATTTGACATACTGACAAGTCAAATTCAGTGAATATATGTGTTTATATATGTTATAACTATTCTCTAAACTAAATAACATGCATTTGTTTCGATCTGATATTTATAACGCGTACATTTACAAAGTTTTTAGTATTACGATCAATATAACGATAATAATAATAATAATAATAATAATAATAATGGTGCATTTATTTTTCATCAAGTAAGCTTTTATATTTAGAAAAGAGTTGGAGCACAACTTGTATCTAGACTCTCATCCAACTTCATATAAATTTTATAGTTACAACAAAAGTGATGGTTTATAAATAATAATAATAATAATAATAATAATAATAATAATAATAATAATAATAATAATAATAATAATAGTTTTTTTAAATAGCGTTTAAGGTAAATATGTATTTGTTAAAGAGTAGAGTTATATTAAGACAAAAATACACCGTTGGTCTCTAAACTTTCCACGAAACATCGCTATGGCCCTTAACTTTTCAAAATCGGCGTCAGGCGTCCAAAACTATGGATTTTGAGGCCGAATGCGTCCCTTGACCAGAATGGGGAGGTCAACGCTAAGTTTTGGTTATTTTTCCAAGGGCAATATAGTCCAACCACATTTACAACTAGCGTATGCTTTATGTCTAACCCGACATTCAATTTAAGTGACCAATTGTGTTCTTATGTACTCTTTGTCAACAACTTGATCAAAACTTCTCAGATATGTGTGGAAAACTAGAAGGGGGGGGGGGGGGGTTGAATAGTTTTACGTCAATTTATATTTTAAAATTTTTGTTTGATAAAAACTTCGATTCTTATTTATATGAATTTCAATACTTGCACAACTCAAACAATTTAATCTAACTAACTAAATAATGATAACGTAAATATGAAAGTAATGAAAAGATAGAGATAGAGAGATCAAACCACAACACACGATATTTATAGCGGTTCGGCTACGAAGCACCTCTTCGTCCTACTCCACTCCTCGAGTCACCTACTCGAGAGTTTTCTTCACTATGTCAACAAACTCCTTTTTTGGCGGAGAAACCTTACACGACTTTCGCTTACACCAATTAACGACACTAAGCTAAATGTCAAGTCCTAATAGTAGCTAGAACCAATCTCACACCACTACACGCCTTCTTCACAACTTATACACACCACTACTTCACAACTACACACTACTACTTCACAACTACACACTACTTCTACTTCACACCACAACTTCTTCAATACTAGATTTACAAATCCACCTAGATCTACCAATTACAATCACTACACAACTTTACAATAATTACAAGCTACACAACTAATCTTCAATACTTCTTGATTTGAAATGAAAGGAGTATTCTTCTCTTGCACTTTGAATGAGGATGGATAGAATCACTTGAAAAAAAGAACTAATATGTTTATGATCAAAGGTTTTAGGAAGATGATTTGAGATAATTAGAACAGAAAGTTTAGTGCAAAAGGTGAGAAAAAAATCCAGATTTGAACCAGTATTTATAGGCAAAGAAATCTGACACAGGAGCGTATGCCGGCCCCCTTAAAATTAAGGGGGCCGCCCCTTATAATTAAGGGGGCCGCCCATTGAAAATGGCCAGATTTTTTGTCTTTTCTGAGGAAAGTTTATTTGGTGAAAATTTAAATGAATTTTGTTAAAAATTTGAATTCATTTAATTATTATGAAATAAACATTTTCCTTTAATTACCAAAAATGTTTTTTTTTTAATATATAAAATGTTTATATCATTTTATATAATTTGTAATTAGTAAATAAACCTTCATTTGGTCATAAAATGTATTAGGCACTTGTTTATTCATACCTTAAGTGAATTAGTTGGATATAATGATATTTTGTCACTAAATACTTATTTACGTAATGATTTTACGTTTAATGATTTTATATTTTGTGATCGTCAAAACATAGAGATATCGAAAAATATTAATAAAGTTTTTACGCATTATTTATATCAACAATCTCCCCCTTTTTGATGATTACAAAATCTAAACTCATTAAATCCAAAATTATGATATATGCAAGTATTTAGTGAGTTTATATCACTTCTCCCCCTTTTTGTGAACATCAAAAAGGTTGTCCCAAAGTCGGATTAGCTCCTCCTTGATGTGTACTCCCCCTCGTTTTAAGGTTACAAGACAAGTCGAGATATGAAATGCTTGCAAAAATATTTAGAACATACAATATATATGCCTGCAACAAGTATATATATATAGATAAGGCAAACAATATAAGCATAGAAGAAAACACTTCATTAAATAGATGAAAATACAAGCAACATGCATTAAGATGCATGAACAATACAACTAATAAACTAAAGCCTTAAGGGCTTACATTCAACCAAAACTCTAATAGAAATGTTTTTCCTTGAGCTTGTCATCAAAATGGTTTAAACAAATTTATTTTCCAACCATGAGCCATGCTTAGTTTGGGAGGAGCAATGTAGTAGGTGGAGATGATGGAGTTGATGGAGGTGTGTTTGATGGAGGTGGAGGTGTGGATGATGTTGGTGGTTAGAGCTGGCAATTTCGACACGAAACACGAAAACACGACACGACACGACACGACACGACACGAAGTTAATAGGTTTCGTGTTTGGGCTTATCGTGTTTCGTGTCGTGTTCGTGTTTGTGTAAGATGACACGATAAGATAACGTGTCGTGTTCGTGTCAAGACCTCGTGTAACCTGTTAAGACACGATAAGACACGATAAGACCTGTTAAGACCTGTTAAAACCCGTTAAAGACCTGTTAAGATTTCGTGTTTTAGCGTGTCAAGACCTGTTAAGACCTCTTATCGTGTCTTATCGTGTCGTGTTCGTGTGACCTGTTAATTTTCGTGTTCGTGTTCGTGTTTTAAGATCTGACACGATTAGCTTATCGTGTCGTGTTCGTGTCAGGGCTTAACAGATCCGTGTCTTATCGTGTTCGTATCGTGTCGTGTCGTGTCGGACCTGTTATGCCAGCTCTATTGGTGGTGGAGGAGTGGATGTTATTGGTTGAGGTTGAGGAAACAAGCTTTCAATGTATAAAAACATGTAATGTATTTCATCTCTTAAGCCAAAGATGATGGTACGGTTATGGATGCAACAAAGGCAAGTGTCACCATGGGCTTCAAGTAAGTTCCATGGGAAGGGGTTGTAGTTTGGTTAGTTGAGTGGTGATGGTGAAAAATGTGCATCAAGAGGTGTGATGGGTGAGTTTTTGTTTCTTAGCTTTGTTGGAGGTGGTGGTTTTTGGTGATGACATGATGAGTTGGTTGAGGTTGATGATGATAATGGAGTGTGGATGGAAGGTGTATAAGGGTTATATAGCATGGAATCATGTTTAGAAGTAGTATTAATTTGAAATTGCATTGTTAGATTCCAAAATCAGTTTAGTTTTTAAGGGAAATGGTAGCTGGGACTAGCAAAATAAGTCACAAGTTGCAAAAGAAAACAGTGTAAAAACTGTTCCAGATGGCCGATCCCCTTAAATCATGGCCGCCCCCCTTAAAATTAAAGGGGCCACCCGTGTTAATTATGGGGGCCGCCCATCTAGTAAATTTTCAGACGACCAAATTTCAAAAATTTTCTAAAAATGGTTTATTTTGGTTTTGTGTTTGCAGCAAGCTCTATTGGAACATTTTATTTTAGTTTTGGTCTATTAGAGAAGCACATATATAATCATACACTAATCATGCAAGCATAGATCAAAAGCAAGTATAAAAACATGCATAGATATAGAGCAATTAATAATAATAAGTCAACGATAATATAGTTCAAATATGTTCAGAAACATAGCAACAAATACTAATTTCCGAATATATATCGAAAATATAGCACATAAGTAACAAACTACAAATTGTTCAAGAAGAATAATAAAGCCAATTTCATAGTCATCATCACTACTTTTTCTTTTCTAGCACCCCATCAAAAGCAGTGGCAAATGACTATAAGTCCTCCTCATCGTCATCCTTTAGATAAGAGAATGAAACAAGAATGCTAGGACGATGAGATCTAACCTTATCACTACGAGTTTTGCGGTTTTGAGTAAGAACGAGAGGACGGAAGGTCGGATAGATAGATTGATAAATACTATCATCGAGATCGGGATAGTTTTCAATGACATGCTTGTGGAGACGAGTGAGAAACATACCATACGGAAGAATAGCTTTAGGATTTGCTCTTGCACATTCAATACGTTTGATAAAGAAGTAAGCCAAATTGTAAGGTTGCTCGGCAACAATACAATACAACATATGAGCAAGACAAGCCGGGAGATGGTCGGAGTGTCCTTCGGAACCGTATGCATTCTCACGAACTAGTTCTTCCCAATGCTCCATGTCGGGCCTTAATTCTTTAAGAAGAATTTGGTTTTTAGAAATAGACACATGTTTGGACTTGATGCTTTGGGTGGAAGTTTCACATTCCAACCCGAGCATTTGACGAATATCTTCGGGAGATGGAATTTCGGAGACATAATGACCATGAGTAGGACGAGAACGTTGGTGAGCACAGAGATCCCATTCACTTGTGAATACGGATTGACCGGAAAAAGGAATTTGAAGGATTTGACCAAATTGTGCAAGAGTAAGAGTAATAAATTCATGTTGGATCATGAATGAAATGAAGATGGAACCAAAATCATCGGTTTGAACCGTGATTTGGATATAGAAGTCAAGAATGAAGCGAGGAATGATGGGTTCATTAATTTGGAAGAGACATTCAAAATGGATATTTGTGAACAAACTTTTGATGAAATCGGATTGATAGTAAGCTTGATCTACGACTCGACCTTCATGAATGTTTCTATCTTCTATATGACGATAGATACGTGCAATGGAGGGAGAGTTAGTGGGAAGTTGAGAGACTTTGGGAATATAGTTTTTGGTTAAGGAAATATCTTCGGTAATAACTTTGGGCATTTTCACCTAAACACAATAACACCAAAATAAAATTAAAATAAAGTCAACGTTAAAATATAATGTTTATATTTTTTATGACATATGTGGAACGTAAACGTACTTCGACTTTAAAGACCTTTAACTTAAGAAGTAGTTTACCATGTTCCTTATTTTTATGTTAACTTGTGTTAGATATATTTTACTATGTTTATCAAGTTGTTATGGAATAATCCAAACGCCCTTTAAACATCTTAATAGATCATGAAAATTTGTTTGATGTACATTAGATTGTATAACTAGCTATTTCCAACAAGTTTCTTATGCAAATGATTTGTTTCGAAAAGAATGGTTTATAATTTGACTCAAAAATACTATTTTTCTAGTTAAACCAAACACTTCCTTATCTAAAAAATTTACTACCAAAATGTCAATATATATATGAATTATATATCTTGACAACTCTAAAATGCTAGTTTTATACTTATATTCATGATGATGTATTATAGAGGTTATATTGGATAATTTTCGACACTATTTAGACATGATCCAAACACCCTCTTATCAAACAAGGAAAATATTTTTACTTCACCAAAAAACTTGTTTTTGTGATTAATAAGTTACAAAACCATAATGTGATATGTTTTAGCAAGTTTTTGTAGCATTATTCAACAATGTATAAGCAAAATTTGAAAATGAGTGTATGAACTTTTTCAAAAATTTTCGACAAGAGGGTTTGTGATTTTTAGTTTCCAGTGTTAATAATACATTCTAATCCTAAGGGAAGCATTTACTTATGGAATTCCTAGACTCAATTTGAAAGAAAAGATTTAATTGAAGAAATTGAAATAAAATGCTAAATCATGATTATGACCAAACTAGATGAAATTAAAAGAAATGTATTATGAAAAACTTACAAAACTTGTTGCTAATCGTGTTATAAGTATTTGCCCTTTGTTAATTGACCTTGATATGAGGATTTGAGAATGGATTTTGGATGGCTTTGGGTTTTTGGTTCGAACAGCAGCAGCAAGGAATGAGTGGGGAAAGAAAAATGGAGTGTTTGGTAAGTAGAATAAGGAAGTAAAACGGGTAGAGTTTGTCAGATGGCCGGCCCCTTTAATTATTAAGGGGGCCGCCCATTTTTGTACTGCCGGTCCCCTTAATTTTAAGGGGGTCGCCCAGTCAAATTTGACTTTTTCGCGGTTTCGATATTGAAAATAAAAATAAGTAAATATATATATATATATATATATATATATATATATATATATATATATATATATATATATATTTAATCAAAAATACGTTGGATAGAGTTCGCACGAAGAGAATTACTTGACATTTTTATTTGACATTTCGTCAATTAAATTTTTCTTGATAATTTTGGATAAAATTAATCAAGCCGTCAAGTCGACGATGGAAAATGTGGAAGGTATATATATATATATATATATATATATATATATATATATATATATATATATATATATATATATATATATATATATATAAAATATGGGTTTATAGGACGAGAAAAAGAGACGGAGACGGATGCAAAGGACGACGGGAGTTTGTTTCATCCATAGGTTCTTCAACTCATTTCTCTACATCAACATGAGTATGTTTGAACGTTAAAGTTCAAGAAGGCCAAAAGAGGGGAAAAGAAAAGGTTCGTAAACGAACAATTTCTAGTTCTAGAAAATCAACTAATGAGTTTTCTAGGTTATAAAGGCATATAGTATGTATAATAATAATATGTATATATATATATATATATATATATATATATATATATATATATATATATATATATATATATATATATATATATGTGTGTGTGTGTGTGTGTGTGTGTGTGTGTGTGTAGGTATAAATATAAGAATAATGGTTATGAGGAGTTACAAGACAAGCTATAGTATTTATAAACTAGATACTAAACTAAGCATGCAATCTTAACATGGAAATTTAAAAGAGACGTGTACCTTTTTGTCTTCAACAAGCAAATCTTCAAAGTCTTCAAGAGATTTCATGATCATGTGAAAGCGGATAGAAAACCAAGCTTGCCAAGGTATGACAAATTCATCTTGTTGGTCCCCATTGTCTTATTTGACCAAAGTTGTTTGGTCCAAAGACGTTATGCATTTGACTTGGGTGCATGTATGGTGGAATCGTTCTCAAAGGATTGAAGTTCCACATTTGATGATTATTGTGAAAGTTTCATCTATTTTGGTTTACTCTAGGTTGAGGAGTTTTAGACCTAGGATGAGGACTATTTGGTTTTCTAGGTTGTGGAGTTTTAGATCTTACTTTTGGCTTAGGGGGTTCTACTTCGGGTTTTAAAGATGATTTACAAAAGCTTTTAATTTCTTCATCACTTGCAAGTTGCAATAGGTACTAATCTATCTTTCAAAAGTATATACTTTGGTTTTAACTCTAAAGGTTTTAGTTCACTAGTTTCACTTTCAAACTTTACATTTTTAGATTTACTAGTTGATGCTTCGGTTGAGTCGTATCCTAAGCTGGTTTTATCTTTGGCAATTCTTTGAGAGCCAATTATTTTACTAAGTGATTGACTACTATTTTCAAATTTCTCAAATCTAATAATTTCTTCCTTAAGTTGTTTATTCTCATTTTTAACAACTAGACATTCTTTACATTCTATAATACTTTCTTTTCCTTTTTCTAGCTTTTGTAGTTTTATTTTTAATTCAAGAATTTCATCCTTTAATTTATTATTAGTGTGTTTTAGTAGTTTGTTTTTAGCTATGACTTTTTGTCCTAGTTTGCATAATCTATTATATTCGCTATCTAAATCTTTTTCATCTAACGATAAATTATCATCACTATAGTATTCGATTTCGGAACGTACCTCATCGGAAGATCTTGCCATGAGACACTTTTCTTCTTTTGTTGTGTCTTTTTCATCATTGTCACTATCAGTCCATGCTCCTCCTACAAAGGCCTTGTGGTTTTGACTTCTTGATAATTTCGTACATTCTCCAATAAAATGATTTGGATCTCCACACTTGAAGCACTTTCTTTCATTCTTGCTAGTCTTGTCGTCCTTGTTTCTTTGGAATGTTTTTCTTTCATCAAACGGTTGTCTAACGTATCTTTCTCGTCTTTTGAAGAATTTCTTGAAGTCTCTTACGGCCATGGCATACTCTTCATCTTCACTTTCGGAGGTTGAGCATTCTTCGTCACTAGAGTTCTTTTTTGCTTTCAATGCGATTGACTTGGTTTGCTCCCTTTTTCCTTTGACCATTTCGGAATCTTTCTTTATTATCACTTCACACACTTTCAAGTTTCCAATTAGCTCATCAAGTTGTAGAGTTGATAGATTCTTTGACTCCTCAATAGTCGTCACTTTAGCACGCCACTTCGGATGGAGAGCCCTAAGAAATTTCCTTACAAAATTCTTGCTAGAAAAGTTCTCATCAAGTGCTTTTAAACTTGTGTGATAGTGTTAAATCTAGCAAAAGCATTATCAATTGATTCCTCTTCCAGAATCGTAAATTGTTCATATTCTTGTACAAGAAGATCTATTTTATTATCTTTGACTTGACTATTACCTTGGTGAGTGATTAGTAAAGAGTTCCAAATATCTTTTGCGGTTTTACACATAAAAATTCTTTCATATTCTTTGCGTGGTAACGCATTATAAATAACCATTTTAACCTCATTATTTTTAGCAAGTTTCTTTTTCAAATCATTGTTTTGTTTTTCAAAAGGTACAATTTCATCCCTTTTGGTTTCTGGATTATTTTGTATAGGAGGAAAATCACCATTAGTAATAACATGCCAAAGATCTAGATCTTTTGATTTCACATAAGTTTCGAATCGATTTTTCCAATAAAGAAAACCATCACTTTCAAATAGTGGTTGTCTTTGCATAGATTGATCTTCTAAATATTTTTCAGATTCCATAGATCGTTTCAAGTTTTAAAATACAGTTTATTTTAAAAATCTTGTTTAACGTAGCTCTGATGCCAATTGTGGAAAACTAGAAGGGCGCGAGGGGGGGGGGGGTTGAATAGTTTTGCGTTAATTTATATTTTAAAAACTTTGTTTGATAAAAACTTCGATTCTTATTTAATCTAACTAACTAAATAATGATAACGTAAATATGAAAGTAATGAAAAGATAGAGATAGAGAGATCAAACCACAACACACGATATTTATAGTGGTTCGGCTACGAAGCACCTCTTCGCCCTACTCCACTCCTCGAGTCACCTACTCGAGAGTTTTCTTCACTATGTCAACAAACTCCCTTTTTGGCGGAGAAACCTTACACGACTTTCGCTTACATCAATTAACGACACTAAGCTAAATGTCGAGTTCTAATAGTAGCTAGAACCAATCTCACACCACTACACGCCTTCTTCACAACTTATACACACCACTACTTCACACTACTACTTCACAACTACACACTACTTCTACTTCACACCACAACTTCTTCAATACTAGATTTACAAACCCACCTAGATCTACCAATTACAATCACTACATAATTTTACAATAATTACAAGCTACACAACTAATCTTCAATACTTCTTGATTTGAGATGAAAGGAGTATTCTTCTCTTTCACTTTGAATGAGGATGGATAGAAACACTTGAAAACAAGAACTAATATGTTTATGATCAAAGGTTTTAAGAAGATGATTTGAGAGAATTAGAACAGAAAGTTTTAGTGCAAAAGGTGAGGAAAAAATTCAGATTTGAACCAGTATTTATAGGTAAAGAAATCTGACACGGGAGCGTATGCCGGCCCCCTTAAAATTAAGGGGCCGCCCCTTATAATTAAAGGAGCCGCCCATTGAAAACGGCCAGATTTTTTGTCTTTTCTGGGGAAAGTTTATTTGGTGAAAATTTAACTGAATTTGGTTAAAAATTTGAATTCATTTAATTATTATGAAATAAACATTTTCCATTAATTACCAAAAATGTTTTTTTTTTAATATATAAAATGTTTATACCATTTTATATAATTTGTAATTAGTAAATAAACCTTCATTTGATCATAAAATGTATTAGGCACTTGTTTATTCATACCTTAAGTGAATTAGTTGGATATAATGATATTTTGTCACTAAATACTTATTTACGTAATGATTTTACGTTTAATGATTTTATATTTTGTGATCATCAAAACATAGGGATATCGAAAAATATTAATAACGTTTTTACGCATTATTTATATCAACAATACGCTTATTAATTATTTTGCGGGAACCAATAAACCCATAATGTGGGAAACTAGAAGGGGGGGTTGAATAGTTTTGCGTCTTTTTCGTTTAATAAAAGTTTGCTTTCAAGAATTAATGGTAATAGTAAAAACCTTTGAAGCTAAAGTATAGATACAAAATAATTTACCTATATCACATAGATACTACTTATCTAAAGTGTTGAATAGAAATTATAATTTCATATATCTTACTTAATTATAAGTAAGTATTTATATATGTATATGTGTTTTAATAATTGTATATACTTATATTTTACTAATGTATAATTAAGGTTTTAAATGGAACCTAGTTTGATCTTTATGTGAAATTAATATATGCACAACACACAATAATAATAATGTACAAGAAGCAAGTAAGTAAACAAGTAAAGAATGAGAGATGGAGAGATCAAACCGAGAGATAAAGGATTTATAGTGGTTCGGCTACAAGGACACCTTCCTTGCCCTACTCCACTCCCCGAGCACCGAACTCGAGAGTTTTCTTCACTAAGTCAATAACCTCCCTTGTGGCGGAGAAAACCGTACACACCAAAAGCTTACACCAATTAACGACACAAAGCAAAATGTCGAGTTCTAATCGTATCTAGAACCAATCTCACACCAAATATCACACCACAACTTCTTCAGACCTTTTACTTCTTCAATACTTCTTCACACCACAAGTATCTTCACGCCTTCACAAAATACTTCACGACTTCAATGTCTTGCAACTTCACAACTTCAAAGCACCAATGTCTTCACAACTTCAAACCAATAATATCTTTGCACCTTCAAGCCACTAGAGTCTTCACAACTTTAATCTACTAATGTCTTCTAGTCTTATCCACTTGGAAGCTTCAATATCTTCACTACTAGTCACTATTGCAACTCTCTCCTATCTTCACTACTATCCAACACTCCTTCTTCACTTCAAGTTCCACTTCACACTTACAACAATTCTAGATTCTACAACTAAATCTAGCTAATTAATACATACACCTTATTCACCAAAATATGAAAGATCAATAAGATGAAACAAACAAACAACTTAGATAGCAAGATGATACTAAGTTGTAATACTTCTAATAGAAGTATTCTTCTCTTTGCACTTGAGTGTTGAGGCTTGAATCACTTTGAAACAAAGATCAAAGTATATAAGATCAAAGGATTTTTTAGAGGATGGAGAAGGATGGTTAGATCAGAAAGTTTTTAGTGCAAAAAGGTGAGAAAAATATGTGAAATGATCCAATATTTATAGGGCCAGAAAATACTATTCTGGAGCGTGCCGGTCCTCTTAATTAAGGGGCGGTCCCCTTAATGATTAAGGGGGCCGCCCTCCTGAACGTTGTATTTTCTTGTCCTTTTGTGAGGGAAATTTTTCTGGATTAGATTTGCCATTTTTTGTTGAAAATTTGAATTCACAAATTTGTAATGAATTAAACATATTTTTTTAATTCCAAAAATATTTTACAAAAGATATAAAATGTTTTGTGACATTTTATAAATATCTAGTGATTAACAAAAGTGTTCCTTTGATCTTGTAATACATTAGACACTTTGTTTATTCATACCTTAAGTGATTAAATGGTAAAGATGAGTATTTACCACTAAATACTTGTTTATGTCATAATCTTTGATTTGATGAGTTTTCGTTTTGTGATTATCAAAACATAGAGATATCGAAAGATATGAAAAACGTTTGTAGTCATTTATTTATATCAACACATAACTAACCATTGATTTTTTAGTAAGTCCCGATGATGTATCATACACATTGTAACTTACAACATATACTGAAAACAGCTCTCAACAACGCTACCCATAGTTATTCCATAAACAAAAGGGAAAAAAATCCAAAGAATGGCAGACATGGAGCTTAGTAAGCCACAAGTGACGGATAATATGGTAGAATATGTGAAGGCAAAATATGGTGTTAATTGGTTAGAAGGTGATGAAATATCTGATGAGATGTATGAAGATTTATGCAGATTTGCCAAAGAAGCCGAAGTGATCAAAGTTTAGTTTAGTTTACTCTATTTGTATCATTGACATAGTGATTGAAAAGTAGGATAGTAGTAATGGTTAAAATCTGATGTCCTTGTGTTTTTTTTGTATTTCCAGATACCAATTCTAAAGAAAAAGAGGTTGATCCATCAAATGCACAAACTGTTAGCACCATTGTTCATAAAAGTCCAAAACCAAGTAAAATGGTTACAAATGTTGTACTAGGTCTTGTTGCGGCAAAGGTAAGCAGCAGCAATAAGAGGAAACATTGGTATGTGCCTTCCCCTAAGGACCTCAACTGTCCCACTATGAATAACAAGTCCCCCATCAAAAAGTTCACTTGTTATTTTTAGTGGTTTATGTAATGAAGATGTTAACTTTTTGGAATGATGATGGCTAATGAAATAGTTGGATTTTACATTTTTGCTTTACTTGTTTACGGTTTTTAGTTTGCAATCGCATATGTAGTATATTGTGGTATTTGGAATAACTTAATTTGACTATTAAAGTCAACATATACCCAAAAAACAAAATAGTAACCAAACTGCATTGTTATAACATATGAATTACAACATATCAGTTCAATTGCATTTATTAAACTGAAAGACAACATAGAATTTCTTGCTCCTCATTCACATAGGTAAATGACTAGCAGTTTCATGCGGCATGGGGTTTGCATCACCTGAAGCAGCCTCATGAGAACTTGAATTATTAGATGTTTCCATGGGTTGGATCTTATCATTCTTAGCACTGCCCTGCCCAGCTTTTAAGCCTGTGAGAGTAGTGGCAGCCCGCACCATTGTCTCACATATAGCCTCATCTGCTACATTTGGTTGAGTTGGAGATATGGGCTGAGGTACCACATATTCATTTCTGAATCTTCTCGTAAATGTCTGTGTAACTTGAGGTTCTGATGATGATGGAGCACTTATGGGTATGTCATGAGACTCAACTTGGGTTGCAGATCCTTGACCCTCAAGTGGTGGAACAATCATTGATAAAAACAGTGGTGCTTCTCTCCCATTATAACCCACACAAATCGTCCTCATATTACTAAAAACCTTTTAACTAAGGGTAGGAGTTTTAAGAATGTTTTTGTGAGGTTGAAGCCGTTTCTTGTGTTTGTTCAAAATAATTTGAATAAATCTTGGATACATTAAAAATTTGTATTTTCTTTTCACATTTTTCACCATACCATCAAAAATCAATTTTGAAAAGTTAAACTTCCTTTTTGTGGCCAAGCAAACAATAGCAGTTGTTATGTTGCTATTAAATTGTTCCCAACAAGTTTTCTTTGGACTTAAACAATGTACGATGGTATGAATGAGAAATCTCCATTGAGGGGGGAATTGTGGTTTTTGAAAAGTTAAGTTATCAAAAGTTAACCCATATTTTGAAATATTTCATTATTTGGCAATGAACTAATACCACCATTGTCTGATAGTTTCAGATGCCTCCTAACAGATGACTCAGTAATTGCCATGAATATGCCATCAACTGTAGCATTTATCTCTTTTTCTCCATTAGCAAGTGGTTTGTCTTTGGCAGTTTGCCAAAACTGATTGATTTGGGAAACATAAATAGTAGGATTCTGTGTAATAGCATACCTTATGTAACTTCTATTGAGAAAATCCACAATCTGGTGAAACCCTTCACTTCCCTCTAGTTTCTGTAAGTAGGCAACCATGTTATGTGTCTTACAATTTTCCAAAATCGCCATTAAGATTGATAAAATATTGATTAGGGTTCTGGGTTATGGTCGTTTAGAAGAGTATGTGTGTTTGGTAAAGCCAATTGAGATGATATAGATGTCACTTAGGGTTTTGGGAAAATCGACTGAATAAAACTTTTCTTTCTCTTGTGAATTAAAGAAAGATTGTGAATTATCGAATGTGGTGAAACATATAAGCGAACCAATAGACAAAAAATATCTCAACGTTTATTAATGAATAACGGTTATTCCCAAACAGTACCAACGGTTACCCAACCGTAGTAAATTTTAGCCTACCAGTACTAAATACACCCATAGCTTTATTTGACTTTTATAAGTCAACTTACAATCAACACGTAAATTACAAAATCTTATATAACTATACTTATTATAGTTAATAATTCCAACTAACAAAAGCCAAATGATGTAAACTGAAAGGTAACACAACACAACAAAACTTAGAAAACCTGCATATTGTAATGGTAGAACATATATGGTGTTTGTTTATATTTTTGATTGGCTTTGTGCCAACTACAATGGCTGCTACTTTACAGTTGATTCGTATATAGTATCTAGTTGGACAAATTTAATGAAATACAACATAAACAGTTGAATTCGAATTCAATATAAAAGAACACAAAATAGACATTTCATTCAACATAAAATAAATTTTTTATTCAACAAAAAATAAACATTACATGATACAATTAACAATTAAATTTGGGAGATTTTTCGGGATCAAATGACAAATGAAAGTTGTCATAATCCAAATGATCATCATCTGATGAGTCTTCCTCTTCCTCAGACGCAATATTTTTGCGTTTTCTGTATGCCCACATCTTCTTCCAAGTGTATTTACTTTTTCACCTTGGTTTTTCTCTAGCAGCTTTTTCTTGTTTTTCAAATTTTATCAATTTTTTTTGCTGTACTTGAAACTTTTCTTTAAAATACCAATCAATAGTTTCTTCAAAGGTCGGTTCTGGTACTTCCTCACCTTCTTCTTCAGCCTCTTCTAGTTGTTGAAGTATTGAAGCTTTTTCTTCACTTTGATTTGTTTCCATATGTTGCATTCCTGGTTTCTCTTGCATGTTAACCTCTACTTCATTCTCTTGGACGTTAATTGTTGATGTTGATGCCATTTTTTTGATATTGTATAGATGTAAGTTGTTTTAATGATTTTTTGTTTACAAATGTTCGAATTTATAACCATTGCGTAAGGCAACTGAACTTTTTTTTTTTTTTTTTTTTTTTTTTTTTTTTTTTTTTTTTTTTCTTTGGAAAAGACACACGTCTTAGTAATTTATTGTTGAACGTTGTATATTACTAGTTTTGATAATGCAAATGGAACGTAGGTTGAACAGACATTTATTACACATTTGATATCCTACCAGTATTAAATACACCCAACAGTACAAATGTTTTTTCTCAACAGTATTAACCCAAATTGTTTGAGATAATGTCTTTTGAACTTTTCTTGTTATGCTTACTTGAAATCACATATTTTCTATGTGTTGACTAATTCAATTGCATTTCCAAACTAACTTGTTTCAAGGTGTAATTGGAGTCTGCAAATGCATATCCAAATAAGCCATAAACTAGGAGAATAAAAATGCTTTTTGGGTTAAATTGACTTTTAAAAGTCAACTTACAAAAAGCATTAAAATTACAAACTGTTATATTAGTAGTACTTATAACACTAACTATTTGCTACTAACATAAGTCAACTGATCTAAAATGAAAGATCACAGCACAAAAAACATTGAAAATTAGTAGATTTAATATTTGTAGATTAGTATGTTAATTTTTACAGCCAAAAATTGGACATTACTTAATTTGTCATACACCAACAAATGAAGTTGTTCAAAACAACCATGAAATGTCAACTTCAAAACCATGCATTGGACTTCCTCATAAAGCTTGTAGAGGCAACCTTTGGAGCATTTGGAGCACTTAAGCCAAGTGTGACTCCAATGGTGGGTAGTGGTCTCTTGCCTCTTGGAGTTGAAGTTGAAGGAGCTTGTGATGGAGCTGTTTTCCTTTGACCAACTCTTTTTGAAGATGAAGGAGGTCTGCCTCTTGGTCTTTTGGGAGCAGCTGCAGCAATTGCACTGGAAATTCTGGCTCTTTTGGGAGGTCTGCCTCTGGATCTTTTGGGAGCAGCTGCAGCAGTTGAACTGGAAGCTCTGGCTCTTTTGGGAGGTCTGCCTCTGGATCTTTTTAGAGTAGCTGTAGCAATTGAAGTTGAAGCAACTTTGTCTTCAGTTACCACTGCAGCTACAACTGTTGAAGTGGAAGGTCTGGATGTTGTTGGAGCAACTTCATCCTCGTCACTTGACACACTAAACACCTCATTTGCAGCATCCTCTTCACTAGATACTTCCTCTTCACTAGGAACATCCTTCATTGCCTTCGAGTAGCACTGATACTCAAGGTTTAGCATCCTCTTTTCAAGCCATTTTAGCTTCCTTTCAAGGTGTTGAAACCTCTTTTCATCCGACACCACTTCTTCACCGGATTTTTCACTCACAAATCCCCAATCTCCTCTGTAAAAGTACACCGCCTCAATTGGTTCCATCCTTTTCTCAAGGATTTGTATCTTCTTCTCAAGCTTTTCGATCCTGCTTTCATCAACCTTTTCCTTATGCTCATCTGCAAGGTAATAGGTTAACAAAGATTAGATGTAATACATATATCCAACCAACAGGCTAACTCTGTTTCTACCAAAATTTTCAGACATTCAGACACCCCTAAAGGGCTACATAAGACAATAGTCACTCATTAGGTCAAATACAAAGGCCTGTAATTGCTACAGTCAAACACCATTTTTACTTTGAGTCATGCATGTTTGACTTGCTAAAGCCAATATGGGTAAAGACGTAAACTCCCTTAATAGCTAAAGTCATATCACAGTTTCATTTAGGCAAATCATAAACTAACATAAAGGGCATTCAGTAGGGCAACATCAAAAATATAAATCAACATCAAAATGGTAGAAACACATGCTCATTGTTTGCCATTTTAAATAAATACCAAAATGCATACCTTTATTCGCCTCTGCTTGCTTTCCCTCCATGGGTTTTGAGGTTTCACCCAACACAGCTTGAATGTTTGGAAATTCCTCACTGGGACCTTTTTTCAAAACTGTCAACATAAGATGGGCCAGTTGATCAAAAAAAGGTCAACTCAAATCATTTACTCTAAATTTAACTATAAAGAAGAACAATGCAACAATGTGCTAACCTTCCACCAAAACATAGTTCCATAAGGTGTCTAACATTTCATCAGACACCTCATCTCCTGGCTTCCAGCTATCCTTATAGGTTTCATAAAGATAATCTTTCAAGTCTTCAGTCAAGGTAACTTTGCTCCAATCTTTGTTGGCCATTGCAAGAATCACGGTGTGTATAAGATTGTTTGTGTGTGACAATGATCGGGTTACGGAGTAAGAGTAGGAAGATGATCGGGTTTGTACAGTAACAAGTGACACAATAGAGTTGTAATAGCCGTTTTATATACAGGGACCAAGCCATTCGTTAAGGCCATTGCAAAAATGTGAAATGACCAAAAACCCAATTGACTGGTCAACTAACGTTGCAAAGCAACGTCCGTCAGCCAAAAGTGGTTTTCAGGGGCCAACCACGCCAAAAATGCAGAGTTCAGGGATGAAAATGCCAAAAAAAATAGTTTAAGGACGATATGCGCGAATCGCGACAAGTTTAGAGGCGAACGGTGAAATTTTGTCAAAAGAATAACTACGTACAATTGTTAATTAAATTAATTCAGTCAATATTTTACTTTAATGTCAATAAATTAACGTGATTTTGCCACGTAACGAAATCAAGCTTTTTTTCTATTTGTCCTATTATTTTGGATCAATGATCTAATTTACACTTTTAGAATTCTCTTCTTACATAAAAGATGAAACCGTTGTGTACTATAACCTCTTTTTATTCATGTTCATTATTACTTTTATGTTTTAAATAAAATTTTAATTTGTCTTTAGAAAAACAATATTAATAATCATAAAAGAACTAAATATGAAATATGTAAATGTTTACTCATTTGATTCATAACTTTGCCAGGTTTGTCTTCATGCCTGCATTTGCATTTGGTAGGAAAGAATAAAGACAAACAAAATAAAAACAAAAGGTATTATAAAAACAAAAACTAAAAATACTAATTTACCATTTAATAAATATTCTTAATCCAGCCATGAATCTATCTTGCTTGCATCCTCTTTCATTATCTTAATTAATGTTTTTGTAAAAAACGTTCACAAAATTGAGTTGATTACGTGTGATTGGGTTAACCAAAAAGAAGAGACAAAAATTATAACCAAAAAAAAAAAAAAAAAAAAAAAAAAAAAAAACTAATCAAAATATGAACAAGTCATTTTATGATTTTATTTTATTTTATTTTATTATTATTATTTTTTTTGCAAAATTTATTGGGACATAGTGTTTCTCTTTATATTTTATGTGATGCTCAAAAAGCTAACCCGGTCTTGGTCGGTAATTAAGTGTCACTTTTATTCATTTTTAGCTGCTAAAAACGAAGTTTTAATATTTTAAGCCAAGACACTTATTTATTCTGAAATTGTTTTGGTTTTGCTATGAAATAAATAATTTAAAGCATACTCATTATAAATAAATAAAATTTTAATAAAAATAACTATAATAGCATTAGTTACAATACTTTAAAACACTTTGTTAGATATGTTTTAAAAATATATTTTAAAATACAATTTAATTTACTAATAAGAAAAAAAAAAGTTCTAGAGCCTGTTTGGCAAGAGTTTTTTGATGAGCTGTTAGCTTTTTGTTACAAAAATAATCTCTTTCTAAAATAAGTAGCTCCGTTTGGATACATCAACTTCAAGCTTTTATTTTAAACAAATAGCTCATAAATGAAAAGCTGATTCATGAAGCTTTTTAAAAATATTAGAGCTGTTAAAACTTTAAATTACTGATATACCATCTAAACATTTATTTACAATTACAAATATGTCCTTTTATGTCATTTTACATCTTATAATTACATTTAACAGCTAACTTACCAAACACTTTTATTGAAAAACAGATACAGTTTGTAGCTCATGTTAACAACTTTGCAGTTTACAGCTTACAGCTTACAGTTAGCAGCTTAAAGTATACAGCTTACAGCTAGTTTTGCCAAATATACCCCTAATATCATAATTACCTATTAACTTTTCAACTTTTTAATAAATGTTATTTTTAAAACCCCATTAAAATAAAAAATACATGTTATTATAGATTATTATCAACTACCATGTGGTCTAGTGGTGAGTGCTTAACTTGTTAAGTGAGCCACAGAGAGAGTAGTACCGGATGGGTGACCATCCGGGAAGTCCTCTTTGACCACAGGGTTTGTTGATACCAGGCTTTCAAAGTCCTTCAATGAAGGTTTCAACCCACTAGGGTTCGAATCTGGAGAAGGCAGGGTTTACTTCAAATTAAGTGTCGTGCCTTCGGGCGGCTTAAGTTGAAGGTTTTCCCCCCATCGGGTTTCATTGGTCAAGGATTTCTCCGAAAGAACCGTTTCAAAAAAAAATTGTACAAACTAATAAAACAAACACGCTTCATATAGTTTATATGCAAACAAGTTGATGGTATATACGGTTTTAAAAACCAGACCAGACCAACGATTTCAACCGGGAACTGGAGTCGCCACTGATTCGGATAGCCAATAAAAGCTGTCCAAAAACCAACCTGAGAGGATATTCGGAACTGTTAAAAGCGGGTGAACCGGGTTGGACCGGGATCATTTTCTCTTGTTTTTCTCAGGATAATCAGTTCGTTATTGTTATTTTATTGATGCCTAGACTTTATTTATAGGACCTGGAAAACCAGTTTCGGACTTAACAAAACCATGTCTAATCTCAATATTGACCTTGGTTCTGTATTTGTTAAGAAAGGAGGAGACGACCTTTCTTTTGTTTTCTGAAAAGACCTATGGATTGGAGAACAAAAGCTGGAAACTCTATTCCCTCGTCTCTTTTCCCTCGAAGTCAATAAAGACTGCAAGGTAGTGGACCGTTGCAACCTTACTAATGGGCCCATACTCGGACTTGGCAATGGAGAATGCCAGTTAGAGACGGTGTCGAAAAAGAGCAGTTAGATGGGCTTTTAAACATCTTACACCACTTCAACCCGTCCTCCTCTAACGATTGCTAGGAATACTCAATTGATGCATCAGGTATATATTCGGTTTCTTATCTTAGAAAATATGTTGAAGGCAGAACTCTCTCATGTTGGTTTTGGATCCTGTCCGCTGGAATAAATTCTTCCCGTCAAAAGCTAACATCTTTTCATGGAGACTTGCTATCGACCGGCTTCCAACTAGATGCAACCTCGACAAACGCGACATTGATCTTGATTCTACTCGATGCCCCCTATGTGATGATGGCCTTGAGTCGTCGCAACATATTTTTGTGGATTGTAAAATTGCTAATTCGGTTTGGAGATGGGTTTTGAAATGGTGGGGCTTCGATGGCTACCCAAAATCTCTCACTTGTCACATCTCATGGGCCGACTCGACAAGCCTTAATGGCAGTACCAAGTGTTGCTTTGACACTGTTATCCAAACGACGTTGTGGCTACTTTGGATATTCCGGAATAAGACTTATTTTGGCACTAAACATCCGAGTAAAGATGCAATCGAGAATGACATCATTGCCTATTCACACACTTGGATCTCAAATAGGAATTCAAAAGTTAGACCAGGTTGGTTGGATTGGATTGTCAATCCTAAAACCGCTTGTAAGATCTCTTTGTAACTCTTTTATTTCTTTTCTAGCTTGTTGCTAGTTGTTTTAATAAAAATCCGTCGTTAAAAAAAAAGGACTTTAATTATAGGATCGCCGCCTCAACACGCAACTACCCTGATAGTATTATAAAACTAGCAACTTGCTAACAGAAAGATACAATTAAATAAATACCCTCTTTACCATCACAAATAAACTTTTTGTATTCAAAATGGTCTAATATGCTTCAAAGAGTATGCGTCATAAACTTTTGATTGATTAAGCTCTTTCATTAACTAGACTGTATGAGTTTGTCATCTTTAATTCTGAATCATCTTGCAAACTAAGATTCAAGAGCGCAACCAAAAAGTTACAAGATGGGACATATATGTTGGAATATGTGAATCACAATGATTGTCCCTAAACAGTCAACTTATATTGACCAAGGAATGGTCAACAAAGTCAAATAGCCTAGAGTCAATCTCCGTGGAAGTATAGGGGTTTCCCCGGGTCGTTATGTCCCGACGAGGTGTGATGGTAATAAAAACGAATTTGTGATCGGGTGGTTCTGAATGGGAACGGGTATAAGTGAGTGATTGAACTAAGAAATATAAGAGGAAACAGCTTAAATAAGCTATAGGAATAATTACGTGAAATCAAACTACTTAAAAACGTTATCTAGATTTAAAAACACGAAAGTTATTTAAATTAAACGCGAGTGCGCAAAATAAAAAGTGAATTTAATGCTACACTAGTCCTACGGGTGTAAAAATAATTTTTCTACAATCCTAATGATAAAAGAAAATTTAAAAAAAAAGAATTTTTTTTTGACTTTTTATTTAATTATTATTAATTAAAAACTATTTATATACTATTTATACTAATTTAAATTATAAAAATTACTAGATGAATAGTGAAAAATCTAAAACTTTTCCTAAAAATAGTTTATGATATCAGAAAGTTAAGAAAAATATAAAAAGCTAGGTTGCTTATAAATAAGCTGAGAAAATAAGCTAAAAAGCTCATATGAGCCAAAAGGAAAAGGTCTGCTATAAATACAAGTGTGGAGGAATAAAACACTAAGTAAAGCCTGGTGGAGATGGTGCACGATGTGGGTTTGAGTTTTGCTCATAGGAACCAACAGGTCCCAGGTTCAATTCCCACTCTTGACACTTTTTTTCAACCATTTTTCTATTTGATTTTTTTCTTTACAAAACCACTTAAACACCAAAAATAAGTAACTTTTACAAAGATAATAATTTTAAAACTCAAAAATAAGCTGTTAATGAGCTTAAAAGCTCAACAGTTAACATTTAAGCTTAAAAGATGATTTTTTGAAATTGAAAAAGCTCTAAACAAGTTACCAACTGAACCCAAGAGTAAAATAAGCTAAGAACAAGTTAAAGAAACTTAGATGAAGCTAAAACCACAAGAAAGAATCACTGAATAAGCCAAAAGCACTGAAATAAGCAAATCCAAAAACCTAAGGATGATGAAAAAGTGAAGAAAAAAATACTAAAAAGCTAACTGTGATGGCCTAACAAGCTACTGAAAAAAAATCTAAAAAAAAAACAAAAACAACAGCAACTAGATAATCTATTAAATAAGCTACATACCAAATTTCAGGTCAAACGGACTTATAACGAAGAAATGAAAAATCAAAAACTATTTCTGCAGTAAAATACGTGTTTTTGCAGCCCAAAAATGGGTGATTTACCCTTGTAAAAAAAATCTAAAAATTAAAATAAAAATACTACCATGTGGATAAGCGATAAAATAAGCTAGAAATCAAATTTCAGATCAAACGGACTTATAATGAAGAAATGAAAAATCAAAAACTAAATAGCTGGAATTTGGGTAAAACAGCCCTGGGTGGGCTAATTGAGGGCCTGTAAAAGCCACCACAAAAATCCTAAAAATAAGGTGATGGCTGATTCCTAAAGCTAAGCTGGTAGACTCTCACTTGTGAAAAGATCAAGTCCTAATTCCTAATACTAAAATCATGAAAATTCCTAGAACTTTTGGATTTTTGTCAAATGGGTCAAATTTGACTTTTTGAAATTTTGCAATACTTTGACCAAATTGAAATTCTCCTGACCCTGATTTCTTATGTTGTTATAAGTTATAATGAAGCTAATTTAAGTAATACTAACCACTAATGAACTCATTTGCAAGATCAAGAATCCTAAGTCCACAACAGTTAACTGTTATGAGGCTTAATATGGGATATTGACTTTTAAACAAGTGACCTACTGATTTTATAGTTAAAATGAACTAATACTGCGTATTGAAACATTTCTCAATTATTTCTAACAACAAAATCCAGCAAACTCACATTTTAACCAACAAATCCAAACACCCCTTTAAGTGCACAGTTACACTACAAATCTGAAACTTAAGCTTAGACTTACCAAACTAATGATCCCACTGAATTACCTATCTATCTTAAAAGCTATTTGAGCAATGAGATTGACCAAAGATCATTCAGAACACCAAAATGCAATAAAGCAAAATTAGCAGTGAACATGGAGAAGCTGAGTAACCAAGGTCCCAATGAGCAATTAAGTAACATTCAGCAACAAATCAACTTATATTAACTAAATAAACACAAATCAACATATATAGCAGGTTTAGTAGCACTAGTGCATGAATTTGCAAAAATGTATAAAAAGACTTACAATTGATCCTGAACATGAACTTATATTTCCAGGGACCAAAACATTCCCAACTACCTCCCTTGAGGTGCTAAACCCACATTAATCCAAAACACCACAGCACTCAGCTTCCTTCTTCTTTAAACACCATTTTTTTTTATTTTTCTTTATTTTTGGTAATTTTTTATTATTAACTAGAAACTGAGTGGAATGCTAAGGAAACTAATAAAAAGCTTATAGAATGCTTATATGAACTTGAATTATTACTTAAACAACAATTTTCAACAACATAACAGTAAATGAAATTTTCACTTGAAAATGTAAAATTTGGAATTTAACTTATAAACTTTGAGATTGGTATTATAAATCTTCAAAAGTACACTTGATTAAGCTGAGAATTACACTGAGAATAAAAATTACACTAGAAACAGAGTTTTAAAATAAAGTCGACATGACATAAACTAAGATAAAACTATACTACCCTAACTAATGTCTTCTTCTCCTTTTTTTCTTTACTTTTATAAGCCCTGGAGTGATACTCTGACTTTCCCACCATCTTTTGACCCTTGGATGGGCTTCAATTGATCTGAGCCTTTGGAATTGAATTTGGCAGGAAAATGGAATTTAACAGGTTCTGGTGGGGGTTGGTGTTACAGGTGAGAACAATTAATGGTGGGTTGGTGTATCTAATGGAGGAGGGGCAATTGAGGTGGAAGGTGAGGGAAATATGGAAAAGGAGGGGAGAGACATGGAGGGAAGCAGGGAGCAGGTTTTTGGGGAGGATGGTGGTCAAACCTGGGAGGTTGACCGGGGCATTTTTATTAAAAGGGTTGGGCTGGTTTTGTAGGTGGGCCAAGGGATAGGATGGGGTAGTTTTGGTGGATTAAGGATTTGGTTGTTTAGTTAAGCTTAAATTCATAAGGACCATATATGTAAATCTGAAAATCCAAGGGGCTGGTTTTGCAATTTCCCCAAAGTACTCCTGAGGACCAAACTTGCCATATTCCAATAATACAAGGACCATGAATTTATTTTTCCATTTTAAAACACCCAGGGACTAAAAATGCCAAAACTCAAAGTTGAGGGACCAAAATTGTAAACTTTTCAAAACTTTCCACCCAAGTACCATTCTTGCCAAAATAAGTAACCAAAGGACCACAAATGATAATTTCCAAAATTTGAAATCCCAGGGACTGTTTTTGCCAATTGTGAAACTCTAGGGACTAAATTGCAAATTTCTCAAAAATTTTGAAATTTTTTACCAAAGGACTAAATATGACAACTATGATTTCAAAAGGACCTTTGGTGGCTTTTCTTTTAAAATAAGTGCTCAGGGACTATTTTTGCCAATTTTTAAAAGTTGGGGGACTGAAACTGCCAATTATGCAAACTTTGTACGTTTTTCAACTGTTTTTACTCATTTTGCATCTAAAACATATAAAACACAATTTTGTAATATTTCTAGTATTTTGATGCATTTCTGAGTATTTTTAAATGTTTTTGCAGTTCAGATTGACCAAAAATGATGAGTGTTTGAGCACTCATCACACAACAATTATATAAACACATAAACATCACCAAGCACGCAGCAGAAATAGATCAAATACATGTAATTGAAATTAACCGAATATAAAAGAAATATGCGTACCTTTGTGATTTCTAGCAAGAACAAGAAATCAATTGAACAAGAACTTTATAAACCCTAATTAGGGTTTATGGTGGATCGACTATGGTGTTAGTTGAATAGGGCAACACAACGTTAGCAAAAGTATGCTAACACTTCGTTCTTGAACACACGTACTATTAGCGTTTCAATAAGAAAAGCTAGGTTCTTAATCCACAAGCAAGCACTACTATGTTGAGCCTTAGTTGATCCAATAGGATCGCCTATAGCTCAAAGAAAGAGAGGAATAAGAAGATTTGGCTTGCTAATGAACCAAGGAATGAATGAATGAATACATGAGGGCATGTATTTATACTAATCAAGTACCTTGGAGCAAAAGACACAAACCCTACCCCCATTGGGATGGGTCGACCGATCATAAGCCCAAAGAGGTCCTTCTAGATCCTTCTTTGCTACTATTTCACTCTTAGTCCTTCATCTTTCGTCTAACGATCGTTAGGTACCGTTAAGTGTGCATTTCGTGAATTTAATAATTATTCATAACTAATATAATAATTATTAATTAATTGAAACTCATACGTAAAGTGTGCAATCCTGAAGTCTCGTGTTCGAGTCCGGACATATTCGTTAATTTTTATCCGTTACTTCTAACAGCTCCCACTCGGATATACATTAATGTAATAATGACATTACTTATTCTAGCATAACACGCCAATGTCCCCAGAACGATAACAAGTATGGTTTCCTGGAAAAAAACCACCTTTGATGATTCATCATCATACTTATCCTTTTAATTCTAATACTATGTTAATATAGATATGGATCAAAGTCATTCCATAATTAACTTATGTTTCTCGTTATTTATGATCAAGCAAGATTACCAATTCATCTGAACGTATTCTAGATAGACCTTGGGCATGGCCATGCAAACATCTTGTTAATCATACGAGTGGCCAAACAGTATTAAACTTCAAAACAAATTTGAAGGAACCAAATCCTGTATTGACTACAAGCATAACCTATGAACTAACCATAACTCCTCTCTCCTCTAACTGAATTTCTCTCTTCCAAAAATTTTCCCTTTTTTACTCATCACTAAAAATCATCATTTTTTGTCAATTTCTTTCTTTATTCTTAGTGAAATTGAATTCTGATTTTACCAGTAGATTCGTATTTTCATTCCGCACATAATGGTGTGTTTTGATTAGGTTTTTGTTAGAATTGAGAAAACCCCTAATTTTGATGATTTGGCGCCAAAAAATTGAATTCATTGAGTTTTTTTCACAATTTACTGATAATATGATTGTCTGTATATAATTTTGGCGTTTATAATGTCTAATAAAGAAATGTCACAAAAAATAAGTGTTAAAATTCCAAATAAGTATCAACATCATGTAATGGGTAATTCTAGCCAAGTTAGGGCTAATTCTCAAGCATCAGTGGTGAATAAGGATACTAGGGCGCCTGATTGTGGGGTAAAGGGAAAAGGTGGAAGTAAGAAGAAAGGGAATGCTGATGGTGATAGTGGAATGCAACCAAACACTGTAAGTTCTTTTGAGGTTAATAACTCTGATAAGACGAATAATGTAGTGGAAATAGATCAGGAGTGTTTGCATGATAATTGTGTTGATAATAGTAAGCATAAGCCTGTTGAGGAAAGTGTTGTTGAAATACAGAGCCCTAATGATGTTAGGACTGATGTTGATGATAGTGGAAAAAAGAGTACCGAATGTAATGATAATAATAAGTGAACCTATGCTAGTGCTGCTAAGAGTGTAGGAATGTATGAAAACAATAAGCTTGAGTTTATACCCACTGTGTTGAATGAGGTAGGTAGTGAAGTTGTAATATTTGATGAGGAGTTAGTTGTTATTGGTACTAAGAAGTGGGAATTAACTTTGTGTGGACAACTCATCTCTATGAGTTTACCTGCACTTAGGTATCACTTAAGGAGAATGTGGAACAGGTTTGGATTTAGAGATATTGTGGATAATGGGAATGGGAATTGGTTGTTTAAGTTTAGTGATGCTCATGGAATGGATTTAGTTGCTGAACAAAGCCCATGGATGGTGAATAGTAAGCCTTTAATGGTCTATAAATGGGATACTAGTATGGGAATGAATAAGGTAGAACCAACTAAACTTCCTGTTTGGGTCAAATTAGTTGAAGTTCCTTTGGAAGCATGGTCTATAAAAGGAATAAGTGCTATTAGTAGCAGTGTTGGTAGACCTATAATAATGGATAGTATGACAGCTTATGTTTGCAAAAATAGTGTGGGCAGAACTGAGTACGCCAGAGTTTTGGTGGAAATGGATGCTAGTAAAGGTTTTAAAGAGTCCATTGAGTTGTAGTATAGGGATAAGGATAAGAATGTTAAAGGTACCAAGACTGTTAAAGTTCTCTATGACTGGAAGCCTCCTTTGTGTACACATTGTAATGTGTTTGGACATGATTTTAAAGAGTGCAAGGTTAGAATTAGAACTGAGGAGGAAGTTGTTGCTGATAAGATTGAAGCAGTTAAGAATGCTAATGTTGCTAAGGAAAATATACCTGTCCAAAAGACTGCTAGGAAACCAAATGGTTATGTGAACAATGCTGGTCCTTTTAGAGGAAATGCAAATAAACAGGTCTATGTGGATAGGTACAAAAGTAACAATGGGAATGTTAGACAGCAATGGAACAAGAAGGATGCAAATAATGATAAAAGAGAGAGTGGAAAAACAAGTAAGAATGATTTTGAGAAAGAGTTTCCCAATTTGAAAGAAAATAATAATCAGAAGCCTAAGAAAAATGACCAAAATAAGCAAACTAGTGTTAAAAATAGCTTTGATGCTCTTAATAACATTGATGCTGAGAGTATTCAGGATATTAATATGATGAAAGATAAAATAATAGTGGATAAGTATCTCAACATCAAATTGAAGCCTAATGGGACTATTATGAAGAAATGGTCACAAGAGATGATTGATTATTTTAATAGGTCTTGGGCTGCTGATAGAGAAAAAGAGCTAAATCACAGGCAAAAGGGTATGGAGGATATTGATGAGGATGTTTTAGATGATGAATCTGTAGTTGCTAAGAATATTACAACTGATGAATTAGTGGGAGCCAGTAGTTCAATATTGAACTAATTTTTTTTTTCTATTAGTTTTTCAATGGATTACAAAATAGGAATTTGGAATATTAGAAGTATGAATAATGGGAAAAAACAAAAAGAAATTAAAAAATTTATTTATGAAGAAAGAATGCAAGTTTTCTCAATTATTGAAACTCACGTTAAAGCTCCTAAGCTGCAAAAGATATGTGAGAAGGTATTTGGTCAATGGAATTGGATTTCTAATATGAGTCAGTGTAGTAGAGGATGCAGGATTACTGTTGGGTGGAATAGTAATGTGGTTCATGTTATGGTGCTTCATGTCACAAGACAAATGGTGTTCTGCCTTATTGAAGATATTCAGTCTCATGAAAAAGTCTATTGTAGTTTTGTATATGCTGATAATAATGGGATTGAAAGAAGGGTGTTGTGGAGAGATTTACAGGTAGCAAAGGTTGTTTGTAATGGAAGTCCATGGATTTTAATGGGTGATTTTAATGTTACTCTTAAAATTGATGAACATACTGCTGGTAAGTCTACAATAACCGGTGATATGCAGGATTTTATTGATTGTGTAAACAGCATTGATGTGGAAGATATTAAAAGCAATGGGTTATTCTTTACTTGGATCAAGTCTCCATCGAATCCTAATACTAGTATTCTCAAGAAGCTTGATAGAATTCTGGTGAATGATGAGTTTCTTAGTAAGTATGTTCAAGCTTATGCTGTTTTTTATCCGTTTTTGGTTTTTGATCATTCACCTGTTGTCTTGGTTTTTCCTCAACATTTGGCTAAAAAGAAGAGATCATTTAAATTTGCTAATTACATTGCTGAAAAAAAGGATTTCTTACCTTTGGTTGAGAAGATATGGGTTGAGGATATTCATGGGTTTCATATGTTTAAACTTGTTAAGAAGTTAAAAGCTTTGAAATGGCATCTTAACAAGATGAATTGGAAAAATATTAGTTTATTTGATAGAGTCACCAAGCTTAGAGATCAAGTGAAGTCTGCTCAGTTAGATGTTGAAAAGAATCCTCATGATGATGATAAAAAAGTTTTTGCTGCTAAAATGCTTGGTGAGTATAATGAGGCAATAGAAGATGAAGAGAAACTCTTGTATCAATGTGCTAAAGTGGAATGATTATGTGAAGGAGATAAAAATTCAGCCTATTTTCATAAAGTGGTGAAGAGTAAAAAGAGTAAGAATAGAGTGCTTAGTATCAAAAATGCTATAGGAAATTATGTTGAAGGTGAACAGATGGCTATTGAATTTGTTAATCATTTTGAAAATTTCCTGGGTAAACCTGTTGAAGTGGAACATGTTGATTCTGTGGGAGATATTTTTAGTAAGACTCTTGATGAGGCTGAGGCTATTGAGATGGTCAGGGAGGTTAGTGATAAAGAGATAAAGGATGCCATATTTGATATTAGTGATTGTAAAGCTCCTGGGCCAGATGGATATACTTCTTGTTTTTTTAAGAAGCCTTGGAGTATTGTTGGTATGGATGTATGCAAAGTAGTTAAAGAATTCTTCTCATCTGGTAAGCTTCTTAAAGAAATCAATTCTACCATTATTGCATTGATTCCTAAAGTTAGTAATCCAATATTTGTAACTGAGTTCAGGCCAATAACATGTTGTAATGTTTTATACAAGTGCATAAGTAAGATTCTTACCAACAGAATTAAGGGTAGTCTTGATAAGCTAGTCAACTTGAATCAGAGTGCATTCATTCAGGGAAGAAGTATCCAAGACAATATTCTTCTTACTCAAGAGTTATTGAAGGGGTATAATAGAAAAGGGGGTCCTAAGAGATGTGCTCTGAAAATTGACATTGCTAAGGCTTATGATACAGTTAATTGGGAGTTCCTCAGGAATATTGATTGACTCCAAACGGTCAACCTAATGGACCAAGTGATGGTCAACAGGGTCAAACTGCCTAGAGTCAATGCTCCGCGGAATATAGTGTTTCCCCGGGTCGTTATGTCCCGACGAGGTGTGAATTGTTATAAAACGGTTTCGTGATCGGGTGAATTTGGATGGAAAAAGGGTTTGTGTGTGATTAAGCTAAGGAATCTACAAAGGAATAGATTAAACAAGCTATATGAATAAGACGGGAAAGTTAGAAAAACCAGAAACGTTTAAAACTTAAAACGCCTACGTTCACGTTTAAATAAAACGTAAACGTACAAAATAAAAAGTAAAAACTGAAATCTGAAAACACCCGGGGGTGAAAATGACTTTTTTACAAACTATAAGGTAAAAGAAAATTTTTGGAAAAAGAAAATAAATTTTAACCCTAATTAATTATTTATTATTAATTAAAAACTAATTAAAACTAATTATTAATTCTTAAATAACTTAAATACAATATTATATTAATTAAATACTAGAAAAATGAAAATAAAATTTCTAAAATTATAAAATAACTAAAAATAAGTTTTAAAAATAAAAATATGTATTTTCGTCTTTTTGTGGTTTTTCTATTAATTAATTACTAATTAAATACTAATTATCTAATTAAACTATTTTAAATTAAGAAAAATAGTAAATGAACAGTAAAAATTACAAGAAAATTTCTAAAATTATTTTATAACATATAAAAGCTAGGAAAAATATAAAAACTAGGTTTTACTTAACAAAAACTAATTATGCTATTTTAAACTAATTATTAATTAATAATTAATAAAACTAAGATTAATTCTAATAAATACTGAATGAGAAAATAAAAATCTGAGAAAATTATTATAAATACTTTAACTTAAGAGGAAATTAAGAAAAATATAAAAAAGCTAAGTTCTTAATAAAAATATAAAAATGAAAATTAAAATTAAATTATATTAAATAGAAACTATCACTTAAAATTAAAATTGTTTTTTCTTGATTTTTCTTTTACAAACTTACTTTACATCTAAAAACAACAAACTTTTGTAAAAACAAACTTTTTATAAACTAAAAATAAGCAAAATATAAGCTAAATGATGAGACAGTTGACCAAAGTTGACCAAGAAGGAAAATGGGCTTGAACCAGCTTGTGTGGGGCCCACTATGGGTAATTCAGATACAAATAAGCTATGTGAACATGTATGAGCCAACTTAAGCACAATGGGACCACTGAATAAGCATATAAGCTCAAAATAAGCTCTTTGAAACTTGTATGCACTCAGAAACTGGGACAGACATATGAGCTTGATTCAGGTGGACCCAGGGGTTCCCAGGTCAAAGCTATGGTCAAAATGTGGTGTGTGGTAGGAGGGGGGTTGTAAGGAACCAAGGTTGGGCACTAGGACCCACAAGGGTGGCCAGAAAACCACCACCAAGTGGTGGTGGTGGCTGTGTAACTGATGTGCAGGGGAGCAGCTTGCCCTGCAAGCTACTTTAGGGCAAGCTAGGGCCTTGGAAAAAAATTGCAAAAATAAAATAAGCATAGAAACTTAAATTAGAGCTGGTAGACAACTAATGGGAACAAGTTTTACTTCATGAAAGCAAACACATAAATCAAATAAAATCTTGCAACTTTTGAGAAAAACTAATGAATGCAAGTTTGACTTTCTATAAAAACCTAAGATTTGACTTTTGTGAACTTTTAACTTAATTTTGATGACTGAAAATCATGTAATAAGCTATATTAAAACTATAATAGGTTGAAGCAACAACTATGGAAAGAGTTTTGGGTGGTTTGGAAACCAACTGTCCAACAGTGGACAGATAAGAAACTATGGATGTGATTTTTGACTTTCTATGATATGAACACTGAGTTTTATACCTTTTGTGACCTTCATACACCTATTAGAGACTATCTAAACTGAAAGAAACACTTAACATACCCTTGTTCCCAGTGAAACAAGTAAATCCAAACACCCTCTTAAAACTGAAATTGAAGAATTTGTGAGGTAAACTCACAACCTAAACCATGAAAGTGACTGTGATGCCTTAACTAACTAACAATGAACATGATTAAACAGGATTAAACAACATTTTGACCATATACCACTAACACAGATTCCATAAAAAGAGGTATAAACAAATGGCTTACAAAGTGGAGTCCAAGTGAGAAATGTGAACCAAGATCCAAAAGACTATCTTAACACCTCCCATGAGGCTCTAATACCATATCCATCAGCAAACCATCATGCTCTATTGCTTCTTTCTTTGTCTCCCCTGATTTTTTATTTTTCATTTATTTAATTGTTATTTTTAGTTTTTTTCTTGTAAACTTAAATCCTGGACTAAAACTAACTTTTAAAGCTTAAGAAACTTTGAAAATCTTATAGATGACTTGACTGAGCTAGGTTGATTGATAAACAATAACTTATAACAACTCTTAGGTAAAAAGAGATTTTCAAAGAAAAATGGCAAACTGAGAATTTCAATGAGATACTTGAAATTAAGCTTAAATAAAGTTAACAATACACTTGAATACTGAAATTACACTTTGAGAAGCTAAATTGGATAACTAAGAATGAGAAATTACATTGAACGACTAAACTACACTAAGTTACAACTACATTAACTAACTACTGCTTCTCTTCTGCATTTTCTTTAGTTTTATAGGTCCACATGGGTTCCATTCTCTTTCCCACTTCTATTTATGGCCGTTGGATGAGCTCACTTAATCTGAGTCGTTTAAACACCTTTTGGCGGGAAAAAGGGAAAGTGCAAATTGGGCAGTGTTTGGTGAGGTAATTAATGAGGGTAGGAGGGGGAAGGTGAGGTTGGTGTAAGTATTAATGAGAAGGTGGAAGTTGGTGAGGAGGGGGGCCATGAGCCTGGTAATTAGGGGAGAGTGGGAGGGATGGTGAATAGTAATCAGGGTGTTTGGTGTTTGACTGAGGTCAACGAAAGGTTTATTAGTTAGGGAGTGGGCCGGATGGTGGGATGGGCTTGGGAGGTTGTCTGGTGGGCTGAGGTATTGGAGTAATAAGGGTGTTATTGGATTTGTTATTTGGGTTTGTTTGGTTTGTATAAAATTTAATCACAAGGACCAATTTTGTAGATTTTAAAAATATGAGGGACTGAAATTGTATTATTCCCAAAGTAGTCACAAGGGTAAAACTTGCCATATGTTAATATCCCAAGGACCATAAAATGAAATTTCCAAAAATGAGATTTCCGAGGACCAATTTTGACAAGTTTGCAAAGTACAGGGACCAAACATGTAATTTTCACAAACATTTTACCCAAAGACTAAAAATGGCTTTTGTGACTTTCCCAAGGACCAAAAGTGATTTTTCTTTCAAAATTATCCCACCAGGGACTGAATCTGCCAAAATCTGTAACTCCAGGGACCAAACTGTAATTTTCCAAAACTTTTCCAATTTTTCACCAAAGGACTAAATATGACAACTTATGATTTCAAAAGGACCTTTGGTGATAATTTTCTATATTTTGAATATCCAGGGACTAGTTTTGTAATTTTATGAAAGTTGGGGGACTGAAACTGCTAATTTTTGCAAACTTTGTACGTTTTTCATCTGTTTTTGCTCATTTTGCATCTAAAACATATAAAACACAATTTTGAAATATTTTCAGTATTTTGATGCATTACTGAGTGTTTTTGTATGTTTTGCAGTTCAGATTAGACCAAAAATGATGAGTGTTTGAGCACTCATCAAATATTATGCTTAAGTTTGGGTTTCATGGTAAAATGGTGGAGTGGATTTACACAAGTGTTTCTTCATCTAGTTTTTCTATATGCCTGAATGGTGAAGTTAAAGGGTATTTCAAGGGTGGCAGAGATCTTAGGCAAGGAGATCCTATTTCACCATACTTGTTTACTTTGGTGATGGAAGTGTTCACTTTGATCTTGTCTCATAAGATTAGCAATACCCCTCATTTTAAGTATCATGCTGGATGTAAAGAATTGAAATTGACCCATTTGTGCTTTGCTGATGATTTGATGGTATTGTGCTATGGTAATAAAGATTCCATTAAAGTCATTAAAGATTCTTTGGATGATTTTAGCAAAGTATCTGGTTTGGTGTCTAATATGGAGAAGAGTACAATGTTTTTTGGTAATGTTAGTGGTGGAGAGCAAAGGAGTATTTTGACTGTGATGCCATTCAAAGTGGGAGTGTTTCCTGTCAAGTATCTTGGCATTCCTCTTTTAACTAAAAGACTTGGGAAAGATGAGTGTAAGCAATTGCTGGATAAAGTTAGAAGCAAAGTAAATGACTGGAAAAACAAATTTTTATCTTATGTTGGTAGGGTCCAATTAATTGTTTCAGTTATTGGATCTATGCAGATTTATTAGGCTTCTGTATTTCTGTTACCTAAGTCTACTGTGAAAGATATTGAAAGGGTGCTCAAAGGCTTCCTGTGGTGTTAGGGTGATTTGGCAAGAGGCAAGGCTAAAATTGCTTGGAAAACTCTGTGTAAACCTAAGTGTCAAGGTGGTCTTGGATTCAAAAATCTAGGTCTATGGAATGAAGTGCTTCTAACTAAGCATATTTGGAATATAGTGGATCATAAAGAAAGTTTGTGGGTGAAATGGGTTCATATGGTAAAATTGAGAGGACATAATTTTTGGGATGTGAATGCAGAATATAAAGATAGTTGGATTTGGAAAGTATTGCTTGGTTTAAGGGAAAAAGCAAAAAGTCATATTGAAATGAAAATTGGGAATGGGAAGAACACATCAGTGTGGTATGATAAGTGGTGTGACATTGGGACACTTAATCAATATATTACTAGAAGGGATCTATATGATGCTAGATTTGATGAAAATGCTTCTGTTGCTGATATGGTTAATGACAATCAGTGGTTGTGGAGCACTCAATGGAGTACTAGATTTCCTGATATAACCAAAATTCCTATTCCTAATTTTAATAATGAAAAAGGCTGTATGGAAGGATAATAATGGCAACTTGAAGACTTTTTCTGTTAAGCATGTGTGGGAAGATTATAGAGATAACCAACCTGAAGTTCAATGGAAGAAACTTGTGTGGTATTCTCAGTGCATACCAAGTCATTCATTTGTATTGTGGATGGCTGTCTTAGGAAGGTTACAAACTCAAGACAGAATTTTTCAATGGAACAAAGACCTGACTATGAGGTGCTCACTGTGTAACATGTGTATGGATTCTCATGATCACTTGTTTTTCCAGTGCAATTTTGTATCTTGTGTTTGGGAGAAGATTAAGGGTAAAAGTTATATACAGTCTCTCAGTCAAAATTGGTTAAGTAATGTGGATACAATGGCTGCAAATAATAAGAGTTCAATTAAAAGAGTGGTGAGCAGGCTTATGTTTGGGGCTTTGGTTTATTACATCTGGCAAGAAAGAAACAAAAGACATTTTACTGATGAGAAAAGGACTGCTCAAATCTTAGCTAATGTTATTCTGGATACAGTGAAATTGAGGTTGTCTGGTTTGAGAGTTCTTAACTCAGTAAATGTTCATCAAGTAGCAAAAGATTGGAATGTGGAGTTTAAGAAAATGCAGCCTGTGAGGAAAATGTGTCCAAATTTAGTTTCTGAATACAATTAGAGTGTTTGGGATAGGCCTGTGCAATGATAACGGTGCTAGCAAAGAGGTATCTGAGTCCTATTCTATATCAGTGATGTGTTACTTATATGTTGCTGATATCTCATTACAAGTCATTACAATGGGTAGAATTCTTGTACCTTGGAGTTCTAACTGATTTATCTGTACCTATGGTAACCTCTTGTCTATCCTAATTTGGCCTAGGGGGGAAATTGGACAGACTTGTATGGCTAAATAGGAGGATTTATCAGTATGAATGTACCATAAAGTAGATTCTCCCATTGTGAAGGGTAAATGGCTTTGGAGGATGGTATATGATGGGTGGAATAGAGAGGAATGAAAGATGATCCTTCTTGGTCCACCCAATATATCATCACAGGAGGTAAGGGTGGTCATCATGGGGGGTGTGTGTTTCCTTTCAGTTGAAGCCTTTTTCGAGAAGGAAATGTAGACTGATTTGGAAGAGCCCCTCCATGGATGGGATATGGGTTCCTAGTGAAGCCACACACTTTTCTTGTCCTTCTATTGTGGATGTTGGTTGAATGGTTGGATAAGGAAGTGATGTGGAAATGTAGCTAGATGGTAGGTGCATACAAATGGTGAATTTAGGGTCTGAGTTGGCATGGTTTATGTTAAAGTGCAACTTGGATAAGTGGAATGATTGTTTGAAGATGTGCTCTGTTCTGCTCTGTTTCTGCACATCTGAGATCTGCATTATCAGATTTAGAATTCTTCTTTGTCTGATATCGGATAGAGATGAATAGACTAGAATTGTTTTAGTTCAGTATAAGTTTTGTTGTATAAGATTTGGTCCAAATCTTTATCTCTATTCTTATGATGTACATTCATTGGATGATAATATAATATTCACCATTTTGCACCAAAAAAAAAAAAAAAAAAAAAAAAAAAACTATGAACTTCACATCACCTCTGAAAATAATCCTTATAACTACCAGTTATGGATAGCGTTAGACTATTGATACGTGGGAATTTCACCAGGCTTTACCTCTCGAGGGATCTCGAGAAGCTTACAACCCTCACCAGGTAGTGTACCTGATCGTTGTAGTATAGTATAGTGACAAGTACCGGGGGATTGATCGTTCAACTCAGGAATAGTGTCGCTAGGATTAGAAAGCCTAAAAACTAGGTCTAGAGGTGAGGGATGATTCTTTTTGTATTTTTATATTTTTATAAAAGCAATTAAAATCTCGAGGTTTTTTTTGGAAGAGTGGGCGGAATTAGTTGCTGGTCAACTAACCCAATAACTAAGATGCAATCAAAATAAAATAACAGAAATAAAAATAAATCTAATTACTAATGTGGTGTGAACAATAATGGGGAGAGTTGTGTTTACTTAGATTTCATTACTCCCTAGATATCTTTTACAGGTTGATAGTTTGTTACAATTGCGTGGATGACGGGTTATATTCCTTAATACCATTCGTGGGGTGGCGTACGTACTTCCCCAACTCTATAAGCCCCTACTTCACTCCTATGTCGAGCCTGCAAGAAGCTCCTAACATGAGATCATTAGAATTCTCTCATGCATTAAATACAACCATAATAACCTAGTACGCATTGGTTCATGTTTCTTAAGACGTTCAAGCATGTTACCCTATGGAAGTCTGCCAGTTTTCTTAAGCCTAACATCGAAATCATTCATCCGTAACAACTATAAACAAACAATCAACCCATAATCAACATCTAGGTTTCACTACATCTAAGCAAACACACAAGAGATCTAGCCTAGCATGTTAAATTCAAGACAAGCGTAAGATATATTCAAACAACACATAGACATATTGAATGAATTGAAAGGATACTTATCTCAATTGAACATGAAAGGTTTCAAAGGGTAAAAACACTTGAATGAGCAGTAAAATTCGTGCTAGGGTTTCTCCAAAGTTATCCCTCTAAAGGTACACACAATGAATGAAAATTGCAAAACTATATATAGATTTTACAAGGTGACGGCAACAAGAAGAAATGTCTGACGCTGTCAACTCGCCGCCCATAATGAGATCGGATTGCCTAGATCCAAGTTTGACGCCGTCATGTGTAATATTACTCTGGGCCGTCACCATATCTTGAACCATGACGGCCATACATGACGCCGTCACGTTTTCTCTGGACCGTCACCTCTTCCAACTCTTGACGCCGTCATATGAAGCCTCTTGACGCCGTCAGGTACTGTTCCCAGCAAGGAAAATTAAGACTTTGCCGTTTTCTTCACTTTTATGCTCCAAAAACGTCCAAAATGCTTCCTTTTCCAGAATTCACTCCAAAAGCACCTAAAATCACAAAAGGAACAATTTAGGGCAATATGTGATCAAATAAATTCAATTCCGGGCTTAAATGACCCCCTAAAAATGGTTCATTTTTCGCCTCATCATATACCCTTACACTTGAGATTTGCTTGTCCTCAAGCAAATGCGCTTTTATTCTAATCAAAATACAAGTTAGGGGTTATTTAACACTAATATAAAAGTAATTACAACAAATAATCGTTCCACTAAAGACCAAAGACAAGCACGGAGGTCATACACTAGCACCTCACAAATAGTGTTTAGATACTCACATCTTTCGGGTGTAATAAAGATTACCATAGGCTTAGGAAAGGATCAAACCTCCACCACATGGCGTAAGCACCTAGGATAAACTATCAAAGAGGTCTTTTAAAGGGTTATAACGTTAGGTGTAGGGATATGGAATACACGGTTTTGTTGGATATAGGCAATCTTTACTGGTGGCGAGTTAATCATCTTGGTTAATTACATGTACAATATGGCGTTGCTAAGCCAAGACTAGACTCGACTTAAGCTGATAAATCAAAAATAACAAAAACATAAAACAAACATAGAATGAAACGGGATGGTAGTCCGTATGATTTTTCTCTTTTGTTTTTTTTTTTACTATTTTTTTTCTCTTTCTTAATTTTTTTCGATTTTTTTTCCATACACTCTTACCCTACCATCCAAAATAATACATCATAGGGAATGAACATTCCCCTTACACTTGAATTTTTACATACTTTACAATAAACTAATCTAATGACTCGAATTAAGATAATCAAAACACTTGGAGTACTTTTAAGATTAACGCACATATGGGGGTAATAATATGGTGTTCTTCCCCATTACTCCATAACATAAGTACTTTACCCATGAGTCCCAATCGTCCCAAAACAATATGTACAAGGATATGACTCGACTTAGCAACCATGTAATCAATTAGATAATTAACTAAGGGTTTAAACATATAACAATAATGCACTAAAGATGAGTGCATACACAGAAGGCTAAGGCGATTTGGGTGTACATTTAAGTGGGTTGTAACAAATTCTTCCTTTAAGTAAGATGCTTAAAGTTAGAAACGAAAAGATAGGCTCGGAGGGGTGTACTAGGGGTTTCGTGTACTAAAAATGAGTACAACGCTAAGGTGTGGGAAAAATTAATTGACTTTACTAGCCAAATAATATGACTTAAATGGTCAAGTAATTATGATACGGGTTTAACACAAGGGTGATCCTAATGCCTCTTATCATGTAGTAAATCCTACCACATGAATGTAGTCTCACTAGCGGTCTCGGGATGCATCACTAACGCAAGTTCTAGAATCTAAATGCTACTGGTACACTCATAAGCACTAATAGTAAATGTTTTTCATATCAAATATAAAGGCGAACCTCACATATTTGGGTGAAAAATTTTTCTGAATAGTACGGTCTTGTGCTAGTCATACAACTCCTATCCATGAGACGCTTGCCAAGGCTAAAGTTTCACTCCTAAATGTTGTAACAAAATGTTAAATTTGGCGTTAAAATTAAACTAACAAGTATTTCTCTTAGTTTTATTATACACCTACCATCAAACAAACAAACTCAAGTGCAAGTGTATCCTATAAGGTATCATCATTTTCCCTCCCCTTACACTTAGGATGAACATTATCCCCAATGTTAAATTAAAGAATGTAAAAGTAAAACAGGTAAAAGAATGAAATCAAATACTCCCCTGATTTGTTCGGTGTGGATAGTGTGTTAACAAGGTTAGATCTTCCTCCAAGAAAATGAACAATCAAAGCTTCCCTTCCAGAAATATAAATCATCTTCTTGTCATACATAACCTGTTAAACCTGAGAAAACAAACAAGGCAACCCCGCGTAAAATCGGCGGCAATCTATATATACTAATAAATCCTAGAAAACAAATTAAGATATAATACTTGTGGAATGAATGTTTGCAGATTTTCTGGAGTTTATAAAACTAAAGAATTAACAAAAACCTTAAGACTCCGTTATAAAAACAAAACTAGCAAAATTTCCAGAATTTTACACATGACGCCGTCAGGAGCTAACTCATGACGCCGTCAGAAGTGATCTGCAGAAATTTTTACGTTAAGTTTCTGGAAAATTTTTGGAAAAACTTATGTCCTACTTCCTGGAAAATTCTGCAAAACATCATTATGACTCGATACAAGCATTTGACTCTAACAAATACTAATACACATGTTCATTTAATATTGTGGAGAATCATGATCAATTTCGTTTCTTAAAAACATATTTGGGGTTTCCCCTTACACTTATCTTTTGCGAAATACCTTTGTATGAAGTTAAGACGAAGTCAAACGACAAAATAAAGTATTTTCACAATTTTAGTTTGAAACATGATCTACCAACAAAAAAAAAAAGAAAGCATGCATACGGAAACAAATAACAATCAAACAAAATAAAATCATATAAAACATGGGTTGTCTCCCAAGAAGCGCTTTTCTTTATTTACGAGTCTTGTAGCTAGACTCAAGGTCATGGGCTACTACGTGACCTCATTGTTGGTCTCATTGTCTAGGTCATCTCCAATCTCGGTATCGCTTTCATAGTGCAGGTATTTTGGGTCTTCAAACTCAAAGACATCTTCCCGATACTTGGATCCAAGTTTACTAACATCCTTAAAGAATCCACATGATAAATCAGAAGTGTTCTTACATCCTCTCCGAACATCTTCATCATATAAGATAAGTTGAGAACCTAGCTTATCAAGCCCGTCACAATCAATTCCTTTGAGGTCCTTCCTCTTGTATGGCGTTTGGTATGACACCCTCTTAATTCCATCAGCGAAGGTCATGATTCCGTTTCGGTCGTCAACCATCAAGTTAGTGATTTCACAAAAGGGCGCCCCGAAAACAACTTGTGACAACCTTGGGTCGAGATAGTCCTCAATGTTGTCCATGATCGTAAAGTCCATTGTGAATGCCATATTTCCTACGAATACCTGGATTTCATGATCTCTACCAACAACATTTTCTCCTTTATAAATCATTCCCCATCTGCAGATATTGTTATAGTGGAATAGGGACATAAAATTCTTAGGTAGGAACTCGTTAATGTAGACATTGTTAGGAATTAAATATTCCATAGATTTGATGATACAAAGCAAGAAGAATGAAACATGAAGAATACTGAAATGATAAGCAAAATATACTAGAATGATGGTACTGCTAGTTCATTCTTAAGGTACTGCTAGTGTATTTAAAGGTACTGCCAGTTCAAAGAAGGTACTGCTAGAGCAAAACAAGGTACTGCTGGTACAAAGAATGATTCTGCTGAATATGGTTTCTGCTGATGGATTCTGCTGGATCTATGAGTCACAATGCTGCTACAAGGATAAGATCGAAAAATATATTTATTTTGTATGAGTCATGATTATACAAAATATAATATCTAGATATTTTATGAAGTCATCAAGTTGAACACTCAAGATACAAGTTGTATCTTATTGACTTGACACATCATGAAGCAAGTGGATGACTAAAGCTTATCAAGTTGGACACTCAAGATACAAGTTGTATCTTATCTCCTTATGTTATAAAAGGAAGATCACACCATTAGATAAAAAGTGTGGTTAGATGTTAATATTACAACAACACCAAGTGTGTTAAAATGTAAAGCACCAAAATGAGTGTGTGTGGGAACATCATACGAGGGGTATGATGAACATTAGACATGGGATCTAATGTTGTTAGGTTTGTTTAGCCTCAAGGATCTTCGATCCCTGTTATTGTTTTAGAATAACCGTGCTATATTTGATCAAATAGCATTGGGGCTGTAAGTGTAATAACACTGAGAAAGTTTGGTAAAAACCTTGTTGTGATAGTATTGTTTCTTTCATTAGAATATTCCGCCAATATTATCATCATGCTTTTCATAGCCAAAATCCTAGATCAAAGGTGTAACAACCTTGAGCCCATAAACGATCAAGTTAACTTATTTTAGAAGATCACGAAAAAGGTATTCTGTAAGTTTAAAATAAGTTTTTCACAGACATTATCAAAATACTTGTGACCGATCATACAAGGGATTTTGAGGTTATTCGGATCACGCCGCCTTATCCTTCCATCCCCCATCCATTGATCCATATATATTCCCTTCCAGTGATAGACGGTACTCATACACCTCCTCATTACCCTTCCGAAAAATCACCTTCCTGACGCCATTGGTGAATAAGGCACTACCATCCTTCTCATCAAGGATTACTCCCGATTCATCGACAAATGGTTTACCGAGAACAAGGTTGGTTAATGTTAGATTGGTCATAGAGTCTATGTCATCGACTACAGTGAGGTCAATGTTATAGACGAATTCTCCAATCATAACTGATAAATTTTTTATAATTCCGGCGTTATCGATTCCTTCATACAATGTACGTTTAGGGAAGGCTTCGTTGTAAAGGGAAAGGGGGATTATGTTGACAGGGAGGTTAGGATCTATATGAGTATCGGTTAAGAGCTTCTTCCTAGTAGTGAAGGAAATCTTGAAAACTTTAGAGTTGCTTCCCTTAATCCTATCACTACTCCCTTTAGTCATATCCACCAAATTTTTCTCGGGTTCCTCTATAATAGATTTACCCAAAATTGCTGGATTCTTCGTATGCCCTTTTGGTCTCTCTTTTGCTTTATCCAATTTGCCTGACTCTCGTGTGACGGAGTCCTCGAGTGGGTTGGCAGGGCTCTTGGCCAATTCGTGGTCTAGCTCTGAGGTTTTATCCTTAACTTCATGACCCTTATTTCCAGTTGGTTGTTGGTGTAACAATTCACAATTTCAGGTTAACTTTTATTCCCAAAAATTTCACTATTCAGTTTTTACTATTCACTTTTTACTATTCACATCCAAAATTTTTATTTCATATTCTCGTAAGTTAAACTATTTTAATGATAATCCGAGAATTTCACACTCGTCGGATCATTTCTGCAAAAATCACGAAGCCGTGTCCGAGATTTACTTTTAGGTTTAAACATCATTCCAGCATCCCGATATGTCCATAAAACATTATAAACAATAGAAATATGATTTTCTCTCATTTTAGGACAATTCCAAAAGTTTTGGAATTTTACGTTTTCCAGTTCAGCGTTTTACGCGAATTACGTGTTTTAGACCCGCGTTTCCAGTTTTAGCAGCGTTTAAGCAACCCGATAAAACTTATCACTCATTAAATAGGCTAAGATAGGTTATATTAATAAGTTCTAACATATTTATAAATTTCATATTTTTAGGATACCCGGTTTTAAGTTTCATGACTTAACGACTTACTGTTAGCGATTACCGGGACCAAAACTCACTTCGTAACTTAGATAAGACCATGACTACTCATCTAGTCACCCCTTATCCCATATGAACGTGTATTACAAGCCTTGTTGGCTTGTGATAAGTCTTGAGGACTTTAGGTAGCAAACATGTGTAAAACTTCCTAAGTAAGCCTCCTAAATATCCTAAAAACTAACCTCCTTAAGGCACCTTCCTAGGCACCTTCCTTGCACCTCCTCTTCATGCTATAAATACAAGGCTCATTTCCTTCCTTTCTTCATAATAAAAACGCCGCACCCTTTAATCCTAGCACCATGATCCTTTGATCTTCAATATACAAGTTACACTACAAAGTTCAAGGTCTTAGTATTCTATACCTAGTTCTTAAGTTTGTTTGGTGATTCCATGGTTGAATTAGGAGCTACACAAGGTGATTAGGGGCTGAAGTTAAATGGTTTTCACAAGGTTTATATCAAGGCTAGCAAGGGTTACAAGAGTTGTAGTGAAGGGTTTACAAGCATAGGTTTAGTGTCCTAGTTCATACTTGACTTCCTTTCTTAAGAGAAAGCCAAAAGTTGTAAGCAAACCCTAACATACTACTTGCTTAATTATCATTTTCATGCTCTTTGTGTTCCTTTCATGCTATATATGTTCTTGTTATTGTGTTCATGATGTTTAAAAATGGATAAAACAAGTATTGGTAAACATATGTTAACTTATGACAAGCAAACAAGCAAACTAGTGATTTTTATGGAGAACCACGACCAAAATAGTATAACTATGATATTTGACACTTAATTACTGTTAAAGAGGACTTAACAAGGAAAACATAGCAATTTGAATCACCCAAAACGAGTACCCGAGTCAAAAGTTATGGCCATAAGAAGTTAGCGAAACCAAAACGCCAAAACTGCCAATACCCTACTGTTTGCATTCTGCCATTTTGAAAGTCACCCTTCTGGTCCGATTCATCAAAAAGTTAAAACACGAAAGTTGTCGGAACGACGTTTTCATTCAGGAACACAGAAGCTCGAGCCCTGAAAACGCTTTCCGAGTGATAATTTTCTCCAAATTCTTAACAGCCCATTTTAGACCAAAGTCACTATATTATAGTTATGATTTACTAAGACCAAGAGGTCTAATGACCTAAAGCCAAGACCACAACCATGGCTAAAGCCAAGGTTGAGTCTCAAGACCATGTTAACAATGACCAAGGTCACGGCAAAGCCACGGCTAAAGACCATGTAACATTTCGAATCAAAAACTTATATATATGTTATCAAATACTACAATAGTAGGGAGCCTCATGTGAGGAGTTCATTAAGTAAGCCGTCGAGATGAGTTGTGGATTTATGAATTAAAGTGTCCTGGCTCCTCAAACGTTTACTCCATGACTTCTGAATTATGTCGGCCCGAACGGTAGTAAGAGATATATAACCTATACATGTTTCATAGACCACTTATATTCAACGACTTACACTATATACTAAGTACTACATCATGAACATTATGCAAGACATATATAGGCAATTCTTCGTATTCTAAGACATTACTCCAAACCTAAGTCGCAACGTTCTATTATAGGCTGCTCTTAGAGACTTTCGCGATTCGACTACCACTTTCATTTCTCATTACTTAAGCTTAAGGTGAGTCATAGCCCCTACTCTTTTCATACTTGTATTAACTCTTTGGGGGGGGATACATGCTCAACTACTTGCTTACTTGTATAAATACTCAAAACATTTATACTTGATTGTGTTATACTTGATTGGCATTATACTTAAATGCGTTATACATGATAATTATACTTGATTGTGTATACATACTTGTTACACTGTACTTGCTTAATTTAAATACAAGATTGGTATTTACGTACATACATAATACTCTATGCTGTCAAAGGAGAGGTATTAATAGTACTAGTATGGGCCTACACCCCCCGCCCAAGTCCAAGATTCGAGACGTTGGGTGACATGTACTATTTGGGATGGTGGTTCCCCGCCTATGGGTCCAAAATGACGTGACCATGGGTGAATATAATCCTGAGAAACTATATATTAGCAGTGGGTTGTGAACACACAGGTTACAAGTCTCTTATGGCGGGACTTGTAACTGAGTGGATTCACGATGCCTTTGCTGTGTGAACATTCTTTTAAGACTTTTTAACTGTTTTAAGACAAACTCTATGAACTCACCAACCATTGTGTTGACACTTTAGCATGTTTATCTTAGGTTAGTAAGGCGATAGCTAGTGCGTGGAACTTAGAGTCAAGCTGCATATTCTGAAGACTTACGCTTTTATCATTTACCATTCAAAACTTTGTATACATTTATGTATCATACTTTGGAATCTCATGTTTGTAACTTTGAATTCATTAATCGAATGGTAACTTTTCAAAACGTCTCATTTAGAGTTCGTTTTCTATAACTTGTACTTTGTATTATGAAGTAGCACCCCTATGACACAGTCTTCCGCTGCGGTATTTTGGGGGTGTTACAGATTGGTATCAGAGCCTTGGTTATAGAGAACTAGGTTGCACTTAGTGCCTAGACTATAACTACTATATACGTTAAGACTCTCCTCTTTATTTGCCTTACACAAACTACATATGCATATGCTTTTTGTTAGTTATTGGTTTAGTTCCACGCTGTTAGATGATGTGACTTTAGTATTATAAGGAGCCCTAGAGATTAGTCGAGTCATTAAAAACATGGAGCTCAGTAATAACTAATTATTTAACTTGATCTTGTGATAGTTCTTGTTTGATGAGACACAAGATTTGAGTTAAATAATATTATTGCTTAGCTTTAGGGATTTGATGACTTGATTATCTTTCTATCGGCCTCAGAAGGCGGATTTTGTGTCGGAAATTCTTAAGTAGGATGATTTAGAATCTCCTTATTTAAATGGATTGGGACGCCTCTTCAGTTAAATAAAGAAATTGTAAATCACCGAACCATAAGTTTATGAGACCTTACTTACATAAATTTGGACGCTTCTTTATGTAAGTAATGTGTTATAAATAAGTGGGCTTAATTGTATCCGATACGACTCCTTAACCACAACCTTAGACGAATCAGAGTGAACACCACTATTTTAGAGATCCTGAAATCCCGAATTCTCTTAGACACACCGTAAGTAGTTAACATCAACTGAACTTCGGGACGAAGTTCTCCTTAAGGGGTAGAGACTGTAACAATTCGCAATTTCAGGTTAACTTTTATTCCCGAAAATTTCACTATTCAGTTTTTACTATTCACTTTTTACTATTCACATCCAAAATTTTTATTTCATATTCTCGTAAGTTAAACTATTTTAATGATAATCCGAGAATTTCACACTCATCGGATCATTTCTGCAAAAATCACGAAGCCGTGTCCGAGATTTACTTTTAGGTTTAAACGTCATTCCAGCATCCCGATATGTCCATAAAACATTATAAACAATAGAAATATGATTTTCTCTCATTTGAGGACAATTATACATGCTCAACTACTTGCTTACTTGTATAAATACTCAAAACATTTATACTTGATTGTGTTATACTTGATTGGCATTATACTTGAATGCGTTATACATGATAATTATACTTGATTGCGTATACATACTTGTTACACTGTACTTGCTTAATTTAAATACAAGATTGGTATTTACGTACATACACAATACTCTATGCTGTCAAAGGAGAGGTATTAATAGTACTAGTATGGGCCTACACCCCCCGCCCAAGTCCAAGATTCGAGACGTTAGGTGACATGTACTATTTGGGATGGTGGTTCCCCGCCGATGGGTCCAAAATGACGTGACCATGGGTGAATATAATCCTGAGAAACTATATATTACCAGTGGGTTGTGAACACACAGGTTACAAGTCTCTTATGGCGGGACTTGTAACTGAGTGGATTCACGATGCCTTTGCTGTGTGAACATTCTTTTAAGACTTTTTAACTGTTTTAAGACAAACTCTATGAACTCACCAACCATTGTGTTGACACTTTAGCATGTTTATCTTAGGTTAGTAAGGCGATAGCTAGTGCGTGGAACTTAGAGTCAAGCTGCATATTCTGAAGACTTACGCTTTTATCAATTACCATTCAAAACTTTGTATACATTTATGTATCATACTTTGGAATCTCATGTTTGTAACTTTGAATTCATTAATCGAATGGTAACTTTTCAAAACGTCTCATTTAGAGTTCGTTTTCTATAACTTGTACTTTGTATTATGAAGTAGCACCCCTATGACACAGTCTTCCGCTGCGGTATTTTGGGGGTGTTAAAGATTGGTACCAGAGCCTTGGTTATAGAGAACTAGATTGCATTTAGTGCCTAGACTATAACTACTATATACGTTAAAACTCTCCTCTTTATTTGCCTTACACAGACTACATATGCATATGCTTTTTGTTAGTTATTGGTTTAGTTCCACGCTGTTAGATGATGTGACTTTAGTATTATAAGGAGCCCTAGAGATTAGTCGAGTCATTAAAAACATGGAGCTCAGTAATAACTAATTATTTAACTTGATCTTGTGATAGTTCTTGTTTGATGAGACACAAGATTTGAGTTAACTAATATTATTGCTTAGCTTTAGGGATTTGATGACTTGATTATCTTACTATCGGCCTCAGAAGGCGGATTTTGTGTCGGAAATTCTTAAGTAGGATGATTTAGAATCTCCTTATTTAAATGGATTGGGACGCCTCTTCAGTTAAATAAAGAAATTGTAAATCACCGAACCATAAGTTTATGAGACCTTACTTACATAAATTTGGACGCTTCTTTATGTAAGTAATGTGTTATAAATAAGTGGGCTTAATTGTATCCGATACGACTCCTTAACCACAACCTTAGACGAATCAGAGTGAACACCACTATTTTAGAGATCCTGAAATCCCGAATTCTCTTAGACACACCGTAAGTAGTTAACATCAACTGAACTTCGGGACAAAGTTCTCCTTAAGGGGTAGAGACTGTAACAATTCGCAATTTCAGGTTAACTTTTATTCCCGAAAATTTCACTATTCAGTTTTTACTATTCACTTTTTACTATTCACATCAAAAATTTTTATTTCATATTCTCGTAAGTTAAACTATTTTAATGATAATCCGAGAATTTCACACTCGTCGGATCATTTCTGCAAAAATCACGAAGCCGTGTCCGAGATTTACTTTTAGGTTTAAACGTCATTCCAGCATCCCGATATGTCCATAAAACATTATAAACAATAGAAATATGATTTTCTCTCATTTTAGGACAATTATACATGCTCAACTACTTGCTTACTTGTATAAATACTCAAAACATTTATACTTGATTGTGTTATACTTGATTGGCATTATACTTGAATGCGTTATACATGATAATTATACTTGATTGCGTATACATACTTGTTACACTGTACTTGCTTAATTTAAATACAAGATTGGTATTTACGTACATACACAATACTCTATGCTGTCAAAGGAGAGGTATTAATAGTACTAGTATGGGCCTACACCCCCCGCCCAAGTCCAAGATTCGAGACGTTGGGTGACATGTACTATTTGGGATGGTGGTTCCCCGCCTATGGGTCCAAAATGACGTGACCATGGGTGAATATAATCCTGAGAAACTATATATTACCAGTGGGTTGTGAACACACAGGTTACAAGTCTCTTATGGCGGGACTTGTAACTGAGTGGATTCACGATGCCTTTGCTGTGTGAACATTCTTTTAAGACTTTTTAACTGTTTTAAGACAAACTCTATGAACTCACCAACCATTGTGTTGACACTTTAGCATGTTTATCTTAGGTTAGTAAGGCGATAGCTAGTGCGTGGAACTTAGAGTCAAGCTGCATATTCTGAAGACTTACGCTTTTATCATTTACCATTCAAAACTTTGTATACATTTATGTATCATACTTTGGAATCTCATGTTTGTAACTTTGAATTCATTAATCGAATGGTAACTTTTCAAAACGTCTCATTTAGAGTTCGTTTTCTATAACTTGTACTTTGTATTATGAAGTAGCACCCCTATGACACAGTCTTCCGCTGCGGTATTTTGGGGGTGTTACAGATTGGTACCAGAGCCTTGGTTATAGAGAACTAGATTGCATTTAGTGCCTAGACTATAACTACTATATACGTTAAGACTCTCCTCTTTATTTGCCTTACACAGACTACATATGCATATGCTTTTTGTTAGTTATTGGTTTAGTTCCACGCTGTTAGATGATGTGACTTTAGTATTATAAGGAGCCCTAGAGATTAGTCGAGTCATTAAAAACATGGAGCTCAGTAATAACTAATTATTTAACTTGATCTTGTGATAGTTCTTGTTTGATGAGACACAAGATTTGAGTTAAATAATATTATTGCTTAGCTTTAGGGATTTGATGACTTGATTATCTTACTATCGGCCTCAGAAGGCGGATTTTGTGTCGGAAATTCTTAAGTAGGATGATTTAGAATCTCCTTATTTAAATGGATTGGGACGCCTCTTCAGTTAAATAAAGAAATTGTAAATCACCGAACCATAAGTTTATGAGACCTTACTTACATAAATTTGGACGCTTCTTTATGTAAGTAACGTTTTATAAATAAGTGGGCTTAATTATATCCGATACGACTCCTTAACCACAACCTTAGACGAATCAGAGTGAACACCACTATTTTAGAGATCCTGAAATCCCGAATTCTCTTAGACACACCGTAAGTAGTTAACATCAACTGAACTTCGGGACGAAGTTCTCCTTAAGGGGTAGAGACTGTAACAATTCGCAATTTCAGGTTAACTTTTATTCCCGAAAATTTCACTATTCAGTTTTTACTATTCACTTTTTACTATTCACTTTTTACTATTCACATCCAAAATTTTTATTTCATATTCTCGTAAGTTAAACTATTTTAATGATAATCCGAGAATTTCACACTCGTCGGATCATTTCTGCAAAAATCACGAAGCCGTGTCCGAGATTTACTTTTAGGTTTAAACGTCATTCCAGCATCCCGATATGTCCATAAAACATTATAAACAATAGAAATATGATTTTCTCTCATTTTAGGACAATTATACATGCTCAACTACTTGCTTACTTGTATAAATACTCAAAACATTTATACTTGATTGTGTTATACTTGATTGGCATTATACTTGAATGCGTTATACATGATAATTATACTTGATTGCGTATACATACTTGTTACACTGTACTTGCTTAATTTAAATACAAGATTGGTATTTACGTACATACACAATACTCTATGCTATCAAAGGAGAGGTATTAATAGTACTAGTATGGGCCTACACCCCCCGCCCAAGTCCAAGATTCGAGACGTTGGGTGACATGTACTATTTGGGATGGTGGTTCCCCGCCTATGGGTCCAAAATGACGTGACCATGGGTGAATATAATCCTGAGAAACTATATATTAGCAGTGGGTTGTGAACACACAGGTTACAAGTCTCTTATGGCGGGACTTGTAACTGAGTGGATTCACGATGCCTTTGCTGTGTGAACATTCTTTTAAGACTTTTTAACTGTTTTAAGACAAACTCTATGAACTCACCAACCATTGTGTTGACACTTTAGCATGTTTATCTCAGGTTAGTAAGGCGATAGCTAGTGCGTGGAACTTAGAGTCAAGCTGCATATTCTGAAGACTTACGCTTTTATCATTTACCATTCAAAACTTTGTATACATTTATGTATCATACTTTGGAATCTCATGTTTGTAACTTTGAATTCATTAATCGAATGGTAACTTTTCAAAACGTCTCATTTAGAGTTCGTTTTCTATAACTTGTACTTTGTATTATGAAGTAGCACCCCTATGACACAGTCTTCCGCTGCGGTATTTTAGGGGTGTTACAGATTGGTACCAGAGCCTTGGTTATAGAGAACTAGATTGCATTTAGTGCCTAGACTATAACTACTATATACGTTAAGACTCTCCTCTTTATTTGCCTTACACAGACTACATATGCATATGCTTTTTGTTAGTTATTGGTTTAGTTCCACGCTGTTAGATGATGTGACTTTAGTATTATAAGGAGCCCTAGAGATTAGTCGAGTCATTAAAAACATGGAGCTCAGTAATAACTAATTATTTAACTTGATCTTGTGATAGTTCTTGTTTGATGAGATACAAGATTTGAGTTAAATAATATTATTGCTTAGCTTTAGGGATTTGATGACTTGATTATCTTACTATCGGCCTCAGAAGGCGGATTTTGTGTCGGAAATTCTTAAGTAGGATGATTTAGAATCTCCTTATTTAAATGGATTGGGACGCCTCTTCAGTTAAATAAAGAAATTGTAAATCACCGAACCATAAGTTTATGAGACCTTACTTACATAAATTTGGACGCTTCTTTATGTAAGTAATGTGTTATAAATATGTGGGCTTAATTGTATCCGATACGACTCCTTAACCACAACCTTAGACGAATCAGAGTGAACACCACTATTTTAGAGATCCTGAAATCCCGAATTCTCTTAGACACACCGTAAGTAGTTAACATCAACTGAACTTCGGGACGAAGTTCTCCTTAAGGGGTAGAGACTGTAACAATTCGCAATTTCAGGTTAACTTTTATTCCCGAAAATTTCACTATTCAGTTTTTACTATTCACTTTTACTATTCACTTTTTACTATTCACATCAAAAATTTTTATTTCATATTCTCGTAAGTTAAACTATTTTAATGATAATCCGAGAATTTCACACTCGTCGGATCATTTCTGCAAAAATCACGAAGCCGTGTCCGAGATTTACTTTTAGGTTTAAACGTCATTCCAGCATCCCGATATGTCTATAAAACATTATAAACAATAGAAATATGATTTTCTCTCATTTTAGGACAATTATACATGCTCAACTACTTGCTTACTTGTATAAATACTCAAAACATTTATACTTGATTGTGTTATACTTGATTGGCATTATACTTGAATGCGTTATACATGATAATTATACTTGATTGCGTATACATACTTGTTACACTGTACTTGCTTAATTTAAATACAAGATTGGTATTTACGTACATACACAATACTCTATGCTGTCAAAGGAGAGGTATTAATAGTACTAGTATGGGCCTACACCCCCCGCCCAAGTCCAAGATTCGAGACGTTGGGTGACATGTACTATTTGGGATGGTGGTTCCCCGCCTATGGGTCCAAAATGACGTGACCATGGGTGAATATAATCCTGAGAAACTATATATTACCAGTGGGTTGTGAACACACAGGTTACAAGTCTCTTATGGCGGGACTTGTAACTGAGTGGATTCACGATGCCTTTGCTGTGTGAACATTCTTTTAAGACTTTTTAACTGTTTTAAGACAAACTCTATGAACTCACCAACCATTGTGTTGACACTTTAGCATGTTTATCTTAGGTTAGTAAGGCGATAGCTAGTGCGTGGAACTTAGAGTCAAGCTGCATATTCTGAAGACTTACGCTTTTATCATTTACCATTCAAAACTTTGTATACATTTATGTATCATACTTTGGAATCTCATGTTTGTAACTTTGAATTCATTAATCGAATGGTAACTTTTCAAAACGTCTCATTTAGAGTTCGTTTTCCATAACTTGTACTTTGTATTATGAAGTAGCACCCCTATGACACAGTCTTCCGCTGCGGTATTTTGGGGGTGTTACAGATTGGTACCAGAGCCTTGGTTATAGAGAACTAGATTGCATTTAGTGCCTAGACTATAACTACTATATACGTTAAGACTCTCCTCTTTATTTGCCTTACACAGACTACATATGCATATGCTTTTTGTTAGTTATTGGTTTAGTTCCACGCTGTTAGATGATGTGACTTTAGTATTATAAGGAGCCCTAGAGATTAGTCGAGTCATTAAAAACATGGAGCTCAGTAATAAATAATTATTTAACTTGATCTTGTGATAGTTCTTGTTTGATGAGACACAAGATTTGAGTTAAATAATATTATTGCTTAGCTTTAGGGATTTGATGACTTGATTATCTTACTATCGGCCTCAGAAGGCGGATTTTGTGTCGGAAATTCTTAAGTAGGATGATTTAGAATCTCCTTATTTAAATGGATTGGGACGCCTCTTCAGTTAAATAAAGAAATTGTAAATCACCGAACCATAAGTTTATGAGACCTTACTTACATAAATTTGGACGCTTCTTTATGTAAGTAATGTGTTATAAATAAGTGGGCTTAATTGTATCCGATACGACTCCTTAACCACAACCTTAGACGAATCAGAGTGAACACCACTATTTTAGAGATCCTGAAATCCCGAATTCTCTTAGACACACCGTAAGTAGTTAACATCAACTGAACTTCGGGACGAAGTTCTCCTTAAGGGGTAGAGACTGTAACAATTCGCAATTTCAGGTTAACTTTTATTCCCGAAAATTTCACTATTCACTTTTTACTATTCACTTTTTACTATTCACATCCAAAATTTTTATTTCATATTCTCGTAAGTTAAACTATTTTAATGATAATCCGAGAATTTCACACTCGTCGGATCATTTCTGCAAAAATCACGAAGCCGTGTCCGAGATTTACTTTTAGGTTTAAACGTCATTCCAGCATCCCGATATGTCCATAAAACATTATAAACAATAGAAATATGATTTTCTCTCATTTTAGGACAATTATACATGCTCAACTACTTGCTTACTTGTATAAATACTCAAAACATTTATACTTGATTGTGTTATACTTGATTGGCATTATACTTGAATGCGTTATACATGATAATTATACTTGATTGCGTATACATACTTGTTGCACTGTACTTGCTTAATTTAAATACAAGATTGGTATTTACGTACATACACAATACTCTATGCTGTCAAAGGAGAGGTATTAATAGTACTAGTATGGGCCTACACCCCCCGTCCAAGTCCAAGATTCGAGACGTTGGGTGACATGTACTATTTGGGATGGTGGTTCCCCGCCTATGGGTCCAAAATGACGTGACCATGGGTGAATATAATCCTGAGAAACTATATATTAGCAGTGGGTTGTGAACACACAGGTTACAAGTCTCTTATGGCGGGACTTGTAACTGAGTGGATTCACGATGCCTTTGCTGTGTGAACATTCTTTTAAGACTTTTTAACTGTTTTAAGACAAACTCTATGAACTCACCAACCATTGTGTTGACACTTTAGCATGTTTATCTTAGGTTAGTAAGGCGATAGCTAGTGCGTGGAACTTAGAGTCAAGCTGCATATTCTGAAGACTTACGCTTTTATCATTTACCATTCAAAACTTTGTATACATTTATGTATCATACTTTGGAATCTCATGTTTGTAACTTTGAATTCATTAATCGAATGGTAACTTTTCAAAACGTCTCATTTAGAGTTCGTTTTCTATAACTTGTACTTTGTATTATGAAGTAGCACCCCTATGACACAGTCTTCCGCTGCGGTATTTTGGGGGTGTTACAGATTGGTACCAGAGCCTTGGTTATAGAGAACTAGATTGCATTTAGTGCCTAGACTATAACTACTATATACGTTAAAACTCTCCTCTTTATTTGCCTTACACAGACTACATATGCATATGCTTTTTGTTAGTTATTGGTTTAGTTCCACGCTGTTAGATGATGTGACTTTAGTATTATAAGGAGCCCTAGAGATTAGTCGAGTCATTAAAAACATGGAGCTCAGTAATAACTAATTATTTAACTTGATCTTGTGATAGTTCTTGTTTGATGAGACACAAGATTTGAGTTAAATAATATTATTGCTTAGCTTTAGGGATTTGATGACTTGATTATCTTACTATCGGCCTCAGAAGGCGGATTTTGTGTCGGAAATTCTTAAGTAGGATGATTTAGAATCTCCTTATTTAAATGGATTGGGACTCCTCTTCAGTTAAATAAAGAAATTGTAAATCACCGAACCATAAGTTTATGAGACCTTACTTACATAAATTTGGACGCTTCTTTATGTAAGTAATGTGTTATAAATAAGTGGGCTTAATTGTATCCGATACGACTCCTTAACCACAACCTTAGACGAATCAGAGTGAACACCACTATTTTAGAGATCCTGAAATCCCGAATTCTCTTAGACACACCGTAAGTAGTTAACATCAACTGAACTTCGGGACGAAGTTCTCCTTAAGGGGTAGAGACTGTAACAATTCGCAATTCCAGGTTAACTTTTATTCCTGAAAATTTCACTATTCACTTTTTACTATTCACATCTAAAATTTTTATTTCATATTCTCGTAAGTTAAACTATTTTAATGATAATCCGAGAATTTCACACTCGTCGGATCATTTCTGCAAAAATCACGAAGCCGTGTCTGAGATTTACTTTTAGGTTTAAACGTCATTCCAGCATCCCAATATGTCCATAAAACATTATAAACAATAGAAATATGATTTTCTCTCATTTTAGGACAATTCCAAAAGTTTTGGAATTTTACATTTTCCAGTTCAGCGTTTTACGCGAATTACGTGTTTTAGACCCGCGTTTCCAGTATTAGCAGCGTTTAAGTAACCCGATAAAACTTATCACTCATTAAATAGGCTAAGATAGGTTATATTAATAAGTTCTAACATATTTATAAATTTCATATTTTTATGATACCCGGTTTTAAGTTTCATGACTTAACGACTTACTGTTAGCGATTACCGGGACCAAAACTCACTCCGTAACTTAGATAAGACCATGACTACTCATCTAGTCACCCCTTATCCCATATGAACGTGTATTACAAGCCTTGTTGGCTTGTGATAAGTCTTGAGGACTTTAGGTAGCAAACATGTGTAAAACTTCCTAAGTAAGCCTCCTAAATATCCTAAAAACTAACCTCCTTAAGGCACCTTCCTTGCACCTCCTCTTCATGCTATAAATACAAGGCTCATTTCCTTCCTTTCTTCATAATAAAAACGCCACACCCTTTAATCCTAGCACCATGATCCTTTGATCTTCAATATACAAGTTACACTACAAAGTTCAAGGTCTTAGTATTCTCTACCTAGTTCTTAAGTTTGTTTGGTGATTCCATGGTTGAATTAGGAGCTACACAAGGTGATTAGGGGCTGAAGTTAAATGGTTTTCACAAGGTTTATATCAAGGCTAGCAAGGGTTACAAGAGTTGTAGTGAAGGGTTTACAAGCATAGGTTTAGTGTCCTAGTTCATACTTGACTTATTTCTTAAGAGAAAGCCAAAAGTTGTAAGCAAACCCTAACATACTACTTGCTTAATTATCATTTTCATGCTCTTTGTGTTCCTTTCATGCTATATATGTTCTTGTTATTGTGTTCATGATGTTTAAAAATGGATAAAACAAGTATTGGTAAACATATGTTAACTTATGACAAGCAAACAAGCAAACTAGTGATTTTTATGGAGAACCACGACCAAAATAGTATAACTATGATATTTGACACTTAATTACTGTTAAATAGGACTTAACAAGGAAAACATAGCAATTTGAATCACCCAAAACGAGTACCCGAGTCAAAAGTTATGGCCATAAGAAGTTAGCGAAACCAAAACGCCGAAACTGCCAATACCCTACTGTTTGCATTCTGCCATTTTGAAAGTCACCCTTCTGGTCCGATTCATCAAAAATTTAAAACACGAAAGTTGTCGGAACGACATTTTCATTCAGGAACACAGAAGCTCGAGCCCTGAAAACGCTTTCCGAGTGATAATTTTCTTCAAATTCTTAACAGCCCATTTTAGACCAAAGTCACTATATTATAGTTATGATTTACTAAGACCAAGAGGTCTAATGACCTAAAGCCAAGACCACAACCATGGCTAAAGCCAAGGTTGAGTCTCAAGACCATGTTAACAATGACCAAGGTCACGGCAAAGCCACGGCTAAAGACCATGTAACATTCCGAATCAAAAACTTATATATATGTTATCAAATACTACAATAGTAGGGAGCCTCATGTGAGGAGTTCATTAAGTAAGCCGTCGAGATGAGTTGTGGATTTACGAATTAAAGTGTCCTGGCTCCTCGAACGTTTACTCCATGACTTCTGAATTATGTCGGCCCGAACGGTAGTAAGAGATATACAACCTATACATGTTTCATAGACCACTTATATTCAACGACTTACACTATATACTAAGTACTACATCATGAACATTATGCAAGACATATATAGGCAATTCTTCGTATTCTTAGACATTACTCCAAACCTAAGTCGCAACGTTCTATTATAGGCTGCTCTTAGAGACTTTCGCGATTCGACTATCACTTTCATTTCTCATTACTTAAGCTTAAGGTGAGTCATAGCCCCTACTCTTTTCATACTTGTTTTAACTCTTTGGGGGGGATACATGCTCAACTACTTGCTTACTTGTATAAATACTCAAAACATTTATACTTGATTGTGTTATACTTGATTGGCATTATACTTGAATGCGTTATACATGATAATTATACTTGATTGCGTATACATACTTGTTACACTGTACTTGCTTAATTTAAATACAAGATTGGTATTTACGTACATACACAATACTCTATGCTGTCAAAGGAGAGGTATTAATAGTACTAGTATGGGCCTACACCCCCCGCCCAAGTCCAAGATTCGAGACGTTGGGTGACATGTACTATTTGGGATGGTGGTTCCCCGCCTATGGGTCCAAAATGACGTGACCATGGGTGAATATAATCCTGAGAAACTATATATTAGCAGTGGGTTGTAAACACACAGGTTACAAGTCTCTTATGGCGGGACTTGTAACTGAGTGGATTCACGATGCCTTTGCTGTGTGAACATTCTTTTAAGACTTTTTAACTGTTTTAAGACAAACTCTATGAACTCACCAACCATTGTGTTGACACTTTAGCATGTTTATCTCAGGTTAGTAAGGCGATAGCTAGTGCGTGGAACTTAGAGTCAAGCTGCATATTCTGAAGACTTACGCTTTTATCATTTACCATTCAAAACTTTGTATACATTTATGTATCATACTTTGGAATCTCATGTTTGTAACTTTGAATTCATTAATCGAATGGTAACTTTTCAAAACGTCTCATTTAGAGTTCGTTTTCTATAACTTGTACTTTGTATTATGAAGTAGCACCCCTATGACACAGTCTTCCGCTGCGGTATTTTGGGGGTGTTACAGTTGGCTCTGGTCAGGTGTTGGAGCAGATATTGTGGTGATAGTATTCACAAAATAGATTGGTCCTAGGGGGTTAACAGGGTCCCTCACGTCCTTTACCTTTGGTGATAGATTTTTAAAGAGTTTACTAGGACTTTTTATTTTCACATGGGAGGTTGGCTGATTCATGACGGTAACAGATTTGACCTCTTCAGCCTGAATCGGATTATTAACAGCATGCTCTTTAATAGCAGTTAACATATTACAAATCTTGTTATTCATATCGGCTTTATGTTGTCTAAATCTGGTCTCGAGCGTGGAGAGCTGTAATTCTTGAGAGAGAATGAACTTTCGCAAGGCATCTTCATAGCTTTGCCTAGGAGTGCTCTGTGATGGAAAATGCTCGGACCATTCGAGTGGAGGGGAATCATTGAAGGATACGCTCCGAGTTTGGTATCCTCTGAAATTAGGTTTATCCTTCCATGCCTCATAGGCCTCGTCAAAGTTTCGAGGACCTCGATCAACGTCTGACGATGTGAATTCCTTAAAAGCATGTTTTGGAAGCTTCATGCAGTTATGAGTTTCATGAGGGTCATTACACAATTTACACGAAGAAGTGATTTTGTTCACTTGGCTTGAAGGCTTAGGAGCTTCATAAGATTTCATGAGAAACTTGACTTGGTCCTCAAGTTCCATGATCCTACGGTCGGGAGTGCTGGAATTGTTCGAAGGCAAAGATATTGCTTTGACCGTTTTGTTCAAATCACGTGGATCATTCCAACTTTCGTTGTCATAGAGAGCAAGATCTTCTATGAGTTCCCATGATTCTTCCACACTTAGATCACGTAGCTTGCCACCGGCCGATTGGTCAATGGTTCACCTTGTGGAGAGATCGATATGGTCATAGAAGATTTGGACTTGGAGCCAAAGATCTATGCCATGTGATGAGTGTGTAAATACTCATCATTTTTACCTTTTCTGAGCTGCCAAAACATCTAAAAACACTCAATATTGAATCAAAATAGCGAAAATATCCCAGGAAAGTGTTTTACATGTTTCAAATGCAAAATAATCAAAAACAGATTAAAAACGCACAAAGTTTGCAAAATTGGCAGTTTTAGTCCCTCAACTTTCAAAAGTTGTCAAATCTAGTCCCTAGTTGTTCTAAAAACTTGAAAAAGTCACCAAAGGTCCTTTTAAATCAAAAAGTTACACAATTAGTCCTTTGGTGCAAAGTTTCACAAAATTACAAGTTTAGTCCCTGTACTTTGGAAATTGACATAAATGGTCCCTGTGATGTAAAAAACTTTGAGAAAAATAAATTTTGGTCCTTGTGCTATTAATCTTTTGCAGGAATGGTCCTTGGTGTGAAGTTTGGTGAAATGACATATTTAGTCCCTGAAGTTTGGTGAATTGGCAACTTTGGTCCCTGATGTTTAAAATGGGAAAAATTATCAATTATAGTCCTTGGTTTATCACATATGGCAAGAATAATCCTTTGAATATATTTTAGAAACCTGCCATTTCAGACCCTCAACTTTAAATAAATTACAAATTAGGTCCTTGTGATAAACAATAAAACCAAACGGACTCTTTATGTTATCCAAAACCAAAAATGAAACACAACCATTACCCACCTTTTGTCCAGCCCACTCCCAAACCCAATCCCCCTTTCTCTGGCCCAACCACAAAAAGCCCACCCACGTTTTAATAACCCCAGGGTCAACAGAAGTCAAACGCACCTTCCTTTACCTCCAAAACCACCCTCACCCTTCTCCAATACCACTTCCAGACCTGGTTTTGCCCCCCCCCCCTTGCACCACTTGCTCCACTAACCCTTATCCTCTTCCAAATTACTCTCCCCAATGAACCAATCACATCACCCCCCCCCCCCCCCCATTATCACTCCACAGACCCAATTGGTCAAATTCCAATTTTCCTGCCAAACTAAGGGATTGGACAAGGCTCATCCAATTGATGTTATTATTGGTGGGAAAGCTTCAGTGGGACCCACAGAGCTCAGAGGGTGTATAAAAGAGAAGAAAGAAGCAGAGATCAGGGTGTATTAGTTTTAGGTAGTGTAGAAGAATGTCGAATTAGTGTAATTTTGGTTTTCAGTTGTAATCTTTACTTAAAAAGTGTTGTATTCAGTTATCTTAATCTATTGTAAACTCAATTTAACTTTGAATTCAAGCTTGGTTATCAAATTTAGTTTTTGGCAATTTAAAGTGAAACTGACAATCTCACTAAACATTGTTAAAAGTTATTGTTTCATGTTCCTTTAATCTCAATTAAGCTTTATTTTAAGTTTACTTAAGTTTCCAACACAAGTCTTTCAGTTTGAATCAGAAATAAAAAATTATCCAAAAATAAAAGAAAAATAAAAATTCCAAGAAAATCAGAAAAAAAGAAGAAGGAAGCAAGAAGATTGGTTAATTCTGAATTGGATTGGCTTATGGTTATAGAGGTCTGTGGAGACCATTTAGGTTGTGTTCTCAGTCACTTGTTCATGAGGTTTTAGAAGAAAAAGCATTTTGTAAGCTATTCTACTCATTCACTATTTAAATCATTTACATACTTGGATCTTTGTACTTTTATCTTTCTTTGTGGTTTATTAGTAATACTGTAGCTTAAAATTACATGTGTATGTTTTGAATTCCTTAGTTGTCATAATTGCTATTATTCACAGTTAGAATAGCTTGTCATGGATTCTTTGTGTTAGACTGTTGTTATGAGTATTTTTAGGTTTAAATGAGCTTGTTATGTCATGTTATGTCATTATAAATCAACATCATGTTTTATCTCAGCTTTTTGTTGTGAAAACCATCAAACAGTTACATATAAGGGAGTGTTTGGTTTATATGAGTTCTTCATGATCAGGTTGTCATTCTGCCTATTTCTTTGAATTGCTAGCTCACATTAGGTTTAGTTAGGCTTTAGGTATTGTAACATTGGCACCCTAAACATACAAAAGTCAAACTCACCACTTATCTCACTTAACTGTTAACTATGTGGGAGATAAGCCCCATAAACCATCACATTAGATTAAAAGTTAAAGATTTAGGTTAGATTAGCTTAGTTTCAACTTAGTTCATCTTATTCAGTCATTAGAATAAGCCCAAAGTTAACAAAAGTCAACTTTTCAAGTTTATCTAAAAAGTCAAAGTTATGAGTTGCTCAGATTTTGCAAAACTTGGGGGATTTGTTTAGAATTTAGGATTAAGTTTCAGACCCTGAGTTTTGTTACGATTTTTAGCCCCCCACCTCTCCTGTGAAGTCCCATAGTCATTACATTTTTAAGAATTTTATAGTGGGCCCCACAACCCTCAAAAGAGGGCTGCAGGGCTGTTTGCCTCCCCTGCACCAGCAGGTTACTAGCCAACCCACCACCTTTGGTGGCTCATTGTGGCCACCACAGTTGTCCCCACACCTTAGCTTTAGGTTTTCCCAAATCCCCTCCTACCAGGCTTCCCCCTTTGACCCTTGGTTTGACCAAGGACCAAGTGGACCCCACCTGGTTTAGCCCCTCAACTCTGTCCCAGTTCTGTGTTTACGTTAATATGTCAAAGTGCTTATTTCAATCTTGTTAGCTTATCAGTGATCATCACTTGTTGTTTTTAGTTTATTTGAGTGTATTTTGCGTATTTGTACCTAGTTTCACCATTGTGGGACCCACACAAGCTCATTTGAGCTTATTTTCCTTTTCAGTCAACCAAAGTCAACTGTGTGACTTTTTAGCTTAATCTCAGCTTATTTTCAAGTTGCAAAAAAAGTTGTTTTCACAAAAAGTTTTTGTTTTTAGGTATAAAACAAGTTTGTAAAAGAAAAACCAAGAAAAGTCAATTTAATATTAAGTGATAGTTTCTATTTAATTCAATTTATCTTTCAATTTTCATTTTTGGATTTTTATTAAGTACTTAGTATTTTTATATTTTTATTAATTACTTCTTATATTAAAGTGAATTCAGTAATTTTTCTAGATTTTTATTTTGTCATTTAGTAATTATTAGATTTAATATTAGTTTTCTTAATTATTACTTAATATTAAGTAGTAAATAGCATATTTAGTTTTTATAAAGCAAAACCTAGTTTTTATATTTTTTATAGCTCTTATATAATATATTAGACTTTTAAAAAATAAATTTTTAGTTTCTACTGTTCATTTTCAATTTTTCTTATTTTAATCATTTAAATTTGATTTAAGTTAATTAAAAGGTAATTAATTAGTGGATTAGCCTTAAACATAATTTTTAGAAGTTTTTATAATTTTGTAGGATTCCTGTGATGGTTAAATAATTTTATAAATTTTCTCATAATTTTCTAAGTTAGTTTAGTATTAATAGTAATTTAAATTAGTTTAATTTGTTTAAATAATTTAAATAGTTTTTAATTAATAAAAAACCCATAAAAAGACAAGAATATTTATTTTTATTTTTTATGCTTTCTTCAAGTTCTAATTTAAGTTTAGAAATTATTTTTGCAAGTTTTTAGGTTAATTTGTAACATTTGTCATTTTTAAGTTAATTTAAATTAGATTTTAATTAGTTAAATTAAATAAATAATATTTAAATAGTAAAACAATCATTTTGATAATTTCATTTTCATTTTCAATTTTCTTTTAAATTCAAGTTTCAAAAGTTTCAAAAGCACCCCCTGTAGTTTGTTAATTACCAAACCCCACTTTTCCAGTCTGTTACGTGATCTTAATTGTGAATTTGTGCATAATATATCTGATTTTTGTGAATATTGTATCTGTGTACAAATACCAAAATAACAGTAGAAAAATCAATTCCATATCATCTGGGCTACTGTCCTCAGTGCCACTCACTCATAAACGATTTCAAATGACACCATTTCAATCTCGCTGGGACTTTAACCACCCGGGGACACACTATACTATCCACGGAGTATTGGGATAAGCTGTTTTTTACTAGTTGACCTTGGTCAATTATATCTGACGGTTTAGCCTCAATCACCATGATGAGGGACTTTTTGGAGTAAGTCCTTGAAACGAGTCCATGCTTCATATAGAGTTTCACCTTGACGTTGTTGGAACATCAAGATATCATTTCTAAGCTTGGTAGTTCTCCCATGTGGGAAAAATTGAGCAAGTAAACGAGTGGTGAGATCATCCCATGAGGTGATGGATCCCGCGGGTAAACGCTCAAGCCATTGACTAGCTTGATCACGTAGAGAGAATTGGAATAGGCGTAATCGGGTTGACTCTCTAGTTGTAACATCAAGGTCTATAGAATCTACGATTTTAAGGAAGTCCTTGAGATGTTGATTAGGATCTTCGGAACGAAGTCCATGGAATGCACATCCGCTTTGCACCAACCGGATGGTGTCGGATCGCAAGGGGGACACATTGGCTCCTTGGGTGAGCTCAATAGTGTTTCGATAGCCATGGTGGCTAGGACGGGAATACTATCCTAGGGTTCGGGGCCTAAGAGGTTGGTTTGCTAGTGGTGGGTTTTGTGGGTGGTTTTGTTGTGGTGGGTTGATGGGTTCAAAGATGTTACCACCTTCCATGATGTCGGATGGTAAAGATTACGAACAAAGACACGAAGAAATAAGATAGACTAAAGAGAACCTAAAAAAATAAAAATAAAATCTTACTAGAAAGGAATCTAGCAAGTAGACCTAATAAAAAGAAATCCTAACCTAGACAATAAATATTCCCCGGGCTGCGGCACCAAAAACTTGATGCGTGGTAATTGCACCAAGCTTTACCTCTCGAGAAGCTTACAACCCCCACCAGGCAGTGTACTTGATCGTTGTAGTATAGTATAGTGACAAGTACCGGGGGATTGATCGTTCAACTCAGGAATAGTGTCGCTAGGATTAGAAAGCCTAAAAACTAGGTCTAGAGGTGAGGGATGATTCTTTTTGTATTTTTATATTTTTATAAAAGCAATTAAAATCTCGGGTTTTTTTTTTAAGAGTGGGCGAAATTAGTTGCTAGTCAACTAACCCAATAACTAAGATGCAATCAAAATAAAATAACAGAAATGAAAATAAATCTAATTACTAATGTGGTGTGAACAATGATGGGGAGAGTTGTGTTTACTTAGATTTCATTACACCCTAGATATCTTTTACAGGTTGATAGTTTGTTACAATTGCGTGGATGACGGGTTATATTACTTAATACCATTCGTGGGGTGGCGTACGCACTTCCCCAACTCTATAAGCTCCTACTTCACTCCTATGTCGAGCCTGCAAGAAGCTCCTAACATGGGATCATTAGAATTCACTCATGCATTAAATACAACCATAATAACCTAGTATGCATTGGTTCATGTTTCTTAAGACGTTCAAGCATGTTACCCTATGGAAGTCTGCCAGTTTTCTTAAGCCTAACATTAAAATCATTCATCCGTAACAACTATAAACAAACAATCAACCCATAATCAACATCTAGGTTTCACTACATCTAAGCAAACACACAAGAGATCTAGCCTAGCATGTTAAATTCAAGACAAGCGTAAGATATATTCAAACAACACATAGACATATTGAATGAATTGAAAGGATACTTATCTCAATTGAACATGAAAGGTTTCAAAGGGTAAACACCCTTGAAAGAGCAGTAAAATTCGTGCTAGGGTTTCTCCAAAGTTGTCCCTCTAAAGTTACACACAATGAATGAAAATTGCAAAACTATATATAGATTTTACAAGGTGACGGCGTCATGAAGAAATGTCTGACGCCGTCAACTCGCGGCCCATAATGAGATCGGATTGCCTAGATCCAAGTTTGACGCCGTCATGTGTAATATTACTCTGGGCCGTCACTATATCTTGAACCATGACGGCCATACGTGACGCTGTCACGTTTTCTCTGGACCGTCACCACTTCCAACTCTTGAAGCCGTCATATGAAGCCTCTTGACGCCGTCAGGTACTGTTCCCAGCAAGGAAAATTAAGACTTTGCTGGTTTCTTCACTTTTATGCTCCAAAAAGTCCAAAATGCTTCCTTTTCCAGAATTCACTCCAAAAGTACCTAAAATCACAAAAGGAACGATTTAGGGCAATATTTGATCAAATAAATTCAATTTCGGGCTTAAATGACCCCCTAAAAACGGTTCATTTTTCGCCTCATCAACCATCTCACAGAAAATGAGCTACATCCACAGTAGTTACCTGGTATCTCAATTCGGAGGATAAATATTCATGATTTACCATAATGACAACATCCATAAGTATAATCATGTAATTGGGATTTTGTTCTATATTTAATTTATTCATTTATTGAATATCATTTGAATTTGGTATGTCTGCACATCAATATACTTTAGGTATATTATACCAAAACACATATTTGTCTTAATTCAATGATACTCCCATATCATTAATTGACAACGCACTATTTAGAATAACTTAAGTTATTCATGGATTAAACATGAAAATATAGGATACAATATTATAAATGGAAATAAACATAACAAAATACTTCATTTCATTAAATAATTATTGCTTACAATATCCTTTATCCAAATACTAACCACAGATTTACATGAAACTACTAGCTAAACGAAGTCCAATGCCATTAGCATGTTGAGTAAGCTTTTCCTTAGATAAAGCCTTCGTAAATGGATCAGCTAGAATGTTATCTGTGTGAATTTTGAGTAAATTGATTTCACCTGTATCGACTTGTTCTCGAACATAGTGATATCTTCTAGGAAAATGTTTGGCGCCTTTCATAACTCCATGTTCATTGGCGAATGTAACTACGGCTGAATTGTCACAATACATATTAATAGGAAATTCAATTGACGGCATAATACCAAGCCTTAAAACAAATTTCCTAATCCAAACAGCTTCCATCGCAGCTTCCGATGCAACAATATACTCAGCTTCTGTAACAGACATAGCAATTGTAGTCTGCTTCTTGCTCTTCCAGTCAACTGCTCCTCCATTAATAACAAAGACATAACCCGTCTGAGACTTCGTATCATCTTTATCAGTTTCAAAGGACGCATCACAGTAACCTGTAACATCAAGTTCTGCATCTGAATTTCTCCCATACACTAGAAACATATCTTTGGTATTCATTAAATACTTAAGAATGCTTTTAACAGCGTGCCAGTGCTTTCCACCTAGATTCTGTTGATAACGACTGGTCATATTTTGTACAAACGCCACATCAGGTCTTGTGCATCTTACTGCATACATGATAGATCCTACTGCTGAAGCATATGGGACTTTCTTCATGAGTGCAACCTCTTCAGGTGTTGAGACACATAGTTTGCTACTTAAGCCATGTTCTACTTGCATTGGCAAATATCCTTTCTTGGAATTTTGCATTTTAAATCTCTTCAATTCTTTATCAATGTAAGCACTTTGACTTAATCCAATCAACCGCTTTGATCTATCTCTGTAGATTTTGATTCCAAGGATGTATGCTGCTTCTCCTAGATCCTTCATAGAAAAACATACACCAAGATAGGATTTAACTTCCTTTAAACTTGGTATATGATTTCCTAAGATTAATATGTCATCGACATACAGGATAAGGAAAGTAACATTACTCCCACTAGCTTTCTGGTATACACATGGCTCATCAAGATTTTGAGTAAATCCAAAACTTTTGATTTCTGCATCAAATCTTTTATTCTATTGACGTGATGCTTGCTTTAATCCATAAATGGATCTTTGAAGTTTGCATACACGGTTTGGAAATTCTGGATTCACAAACCCCTCAGGCTGCGCCATATAAATATCTTCATCTAGGCGACCATTTAAAAAGGCGGTTTTGCATCCATTTTCCATATCTCATAGTCATAGTAAGCAACTATAGCTAAGAGAATCCTAATAGCTCTAATGTTAGCTACAGGAGAAAATGTCTCCTCGTAGCCAACACCAAATGTTTGAGTATATCCTTTAGCTACCAAACGAGCTTTATAGGTGTGTACAATGCCATCCATGTTTGTTTTCTTCTTGTAGATCCATTTACTTCCAACTACCTTGGCATTTGGAGGAAGGTCTACTTCTATCCAGACTTCGTTGTCTCTCATGGATTGCATTTCCCCATTCATAGCACGCTGCCATTTTTCCTTTTCAAGACCATTCATGGCAGCCTTATAACTAGTAGGTTCATTAAGATCCCCTAGTATAGTTTTCTCATATTCTACGTTAAGACATAGACGTTCAAGTGCTTTCACAGGTCTTGAAGATCTGCGAATGGGAACCACTTCAACTTCAGGTGGAGGACCTAAACTTTCAGGTTTCACAGGAAGTGAGCTAGTGTTTTCAGAAGGTGATGTATCTTCATCTTCTAGATCATAAACTCTCCCACTGAATTCTTGAGATATGAGATTCTTTTCAAAGAAATCTCCATACCTAGCCACAATGACTTTATTCTCTGGTGGGTAGTAAAAGTAGTAACCCATCGTTTCCTTTAGGTATCCTACGAAGATGCACTTAACAGATCTCTGTTGGAGTTTATCTGGTGAATCACGTTTAACAAACTCGTCACAACCCCAGACCTTTAAGTAAGAAAAGTTGGGAGCTTTTCCTGTCCATAATTCATATGGAGTCTTATCAACCTTCTTAGTTGGAACCATATTCAATATGTGAATTGCAGTTTCAAGGGCATAATCCCAAAACGATATGGGTAGAGTTGTAAGATTAAACATTGATCGTACCATGTCGAGCAAAGTACGATTTCTCCTTTTAGATACACCATTTTGCTGTGGAGTTTAAGGAGCTATGAGACGCAGGACTATACCACACTTAGCTAAATGATCTTTAAACTCTTGGCTTATATATTCACCTCCTTTATCGGATCGAAGAGCCTTAATCTTCTTGCCGAGTTGTAATTCTACTTCACTTTTGAAAACCTTGAATGTGTTAAAGACTTCATGTTGATGTTTAAGTAAATAAACATAACCATAACGACTATAATCATCCGTGAAGGTTATGAAGTAGCTAGCACTACATTTTGACACATGTCTAAGTGGACCACATACATCAGTGTGTATTAATCCAAGTAGTTCTGTAGCCCTTTCCATTTGATGTGAAAAAGGTTTCCTTGTCATCTTTCTAGATATGCAAGATTCGCATTTATCAAATGATTCATCATCGATCTTTTGTAAAAGCCCATCATGTTGCAGCTTTTCCATGCGATCCTTGCCTATATGTGCAAGATGACAATGCCAAAGATAAGACGAATCCAAGTTAGACTTGATTCTCTTATTGCTAATGCTATACATAGAATTATTTCTATTGGACACAGAATTTTCCATATCGATTTCAAACACACCATTTATTGGAATTGCATTAAAGTAAAAAACATTATTTAAAGAAATAGAAATTCCATTATTAATAAATGTGTGAACAAAAACATTATCCAATAACAAAGAAACTGAAACAACACCCCTAACAATAGAGGGTGCATAATGACAATTATTCAATACTAGTATCAAACCCGAAGGTAAAATTAATCGAAAGTCCCTATGGCTTCAACTGCTGCACGTATGCCATTCCCTACGTACAAGTATCTTTCTCCATAGGCTAGCTTGCTTGCTCCTCTAAGTCCCTGCAACGTATTACAAATGTGAGTACCACATCCTGTATCATATATCCAGGAATTATTCTTACGAGGAAAAGAAAATAATTCAATCATAAACATACCTGAAGTGCTTGCAACGTTACCAAGCATTTTACTCTTGTTGAGGTGCAACTCCTCTAGTAACAATGGACAGTTCCGCTTCCAATGTTCAGGAGTGTTGCAATAGTTACAAGAAGCCAAATCCTAATTGGGAGTTTCCTTCTTCTTCTTCGGAGGATTTTGCTTCTTAGGCTTCTGTTGGTAAGTCGCAACTTGTTTGCCTTTTCCATTACCAGTGCCTTTACCCTTGTTGTTCGCATGTTGCGGTTTGTTGGGTTTATTCTTCTTGGTGATCCTACCACTTTGTATCGCCATTACAGCGGGAGTAGGTGCCTTTTTAGACAGACCTTTTTCAAAGTCAATAAGCATTGCATGAACTTCACTAACTGTCTTTCCCTTGCAATGCATATTATAGTTGCGTACAAACTCACTATACAAATCCTGATTAAGGGATCGCAAGATGAGACCAGTACATACGCTTTCTTGATATCCGCAGCTGAGTCGCTCCAATTGGTCCATATATCGTTTTGTCACAACTCGTAATTTCAGGTCACTTTTCACACGTTGAAATTTCATTATTCATCTCGGAAGTTACTATTCACCATTTACTATTCACCGATCACTATTCATCTTCATTGTTTTCCGAGTCAGTTTGAGATTTTGAGAAGTGTTTCAAAATTTCACTATTCACAAAACACTATTGATGCGTGGGAATCGCATCTTGCTTTACCTCTCGAGGGATCTCGAGAAGCTTACAACCCCCACCAGGCAGTGTACCTGATCGTTGTAGTATAGTATAGTGACAAGTACCGGGGGATTGATCGTTCAGCTAGGAATAGTGTCGTTAGGATTGAAATTAATCTAACTAGGTCTAAAGGTGAAGGATAATTCTTTTTGTATTTTTATATTTTATGAAAAGCAAGTAAAAGTCTCGGGTATTGGGAGAGTGGGCGGAATTAGTTGCTAATCAACTAACCCAAAAAGCTACTAATTAAACTACTTAACAAGAAAACTAAGCTAAGGTTCTACAAGATAAGTGAAGCATGTCTACCCATGATATGTTACTCCTTGCTAGCTATCCAATCCTACCTATTGAATTGTAACCTTGTTTTAATTGACGGGTTGTATTCCTTAATACCATTCATGGGGTGGCATACATAACTCCCCAATTCTATGAGCTCTTATCTCCTCCTACACCATGCCCAGCACAACTATAGGGATTGTAAACAGTGGCTCATGCATTAAATACAACCAATAAAGACCTAGTACGCCTCGGTTCATGTTTCTTAAGACGTTCAAGCATGTTACCATTTGGAGATCTGCCAGTTTTCTTAAGCCTAACATATAAATCATTCAATCAAAACAAGAATCAATAGGAAACAAAGATTATAAACTAAACCAACTAGATCTATCGAAGTGTCACGCCCTAATTGATGAAGATAGACACAAACATCAACAAGGAATCAATGAGATCTAATCAATTATATACAAGTTTCACATAATCATAAGTAGACACAAGGTGAATTAGCAAACCATCATCAAAGCAGAGCAAACAACAATAATAATGGAAAACATAATTAAGATAGAATCATCAAACCAATACATGATGTTTATGGAGTGATTGAAACCTTCTAAGTAGCTGGAAAAACACCCACCTAAACCCAGGAATCGACCTTAGGGTTTAGGGCTTACAAAAAGTGAAGTTATGAAGTTATATTTATAGGCATGTTTTCTGTCGGCCCTTCTTGACGGCTTCAGCTCGTACTCTTGACGCCGTCACAACCATTTTTTCACCAAATTGTAGATCTCTTCGTCCTCTTCGCGTGGGCTTTTGAATCACCTAAATCCGAGTTCCTATGCAAAAGTTATGACCAAAACAATATCAGCTACTCCGCGCGCAAGTTTTGACAAGTTTACACGTGACGGCCTTGGTGACGGCCTTGGTGACGCCGTCATCAACTACGGATTTTAATTCTTGGGATTTTGACGCCGTCAGAATTTACTCTTGACGCCTTCATGTACTGTTCCCAGCATGGAAAATTGAGACTTTGCCGTTTTCTTCACTTTTATGCTCCAAAAACGTCCAAAACGGCTTCTTTTCCAGAATTCACTCTCCAAGTACCTAAAATCACAAAAGGAACGATTTAGGGCAATATTTGATCAAATAAATTCGGATTCGGGCTTAAATGACCCCCTAAAAACGGATCATTTTTCGCCTCATCATATATCCCTACACTTGGGATTTGCTTGTCCTCAAGCAAATGAGCTTTTCCACCAATCAAAATACAAGTTAGGGGTCATTTAACACTAATATAAAAGTAATTACAACAAATGATCGTTCCACCTTAGTCAAAACAAGCACGGAAATTATACACTAGCACCTCACATTAAGTATTTGGATACTCTCATCTCTCGGGTGTTGTAAATTTATATGTCATAATTGGAAATGGAGAAATATCACTCTCTACCTATCATAGCAAATAGATTACCATAGGCTTGGGAAAGGATCAAACCTCCACCACTTGGCGTAAGCACCTAGGATAAACTATCAAAGAGGTCTTTTAAAGGGTTATAACGTTAGGTGTAGGGAATATGGAAAACACGGTTTTGTTGGATAAACGGATATTTTACTGGTGGCAAGTCAATTGTCTTAGTTAACTACATGTACAATGAGGCGTTGCTAAGCCAAGACTCGACTCAACTTAAACAAACCACAACTCTTTTTTTGGATTTTCAAGACACTATTTGACTTAAACATAAATAAAAGAAATGGATGGTAGCCCGTATGTTTTTCTCTTTTCCTTTTCTATTTTCTTTTTCTTTTTTTTTCTTTTTTTTTCTTTTCTTTTTTTTTTCTTACTTTTTTTTCGATTTTTTTTTTTTTAGAATACACTCTTACTCTACCATCCAAAACAATACATCAAAGGGAGCTCGTTTCCTCCCTACACTTGAGCTTTTACATACTTTACAATCAACTATTCTAATGACTCGAATCAAGATAATCAAAACACTTTGAGTACTTTTAAATATTAATGCACATATGGGGGTAATAATTGACATCATTCCCATTACTCCATTACAATAGTACTTTACCCATGAGTCCCAATCGTCCCAAAATAATATGTACAAGATATGACTTGACTTAGCAACCATGTAATCAATTAGACAACTAACAAAGGGTTTAAACAATTAACAATAATGCACTAAAGATGAGTGCATACAAGGGAGGCTAAGGCGATTTGGTTGCACATTTGGGGTGGATTGTAAACAAATTCTTTCTTTAAGTAAAATGCTTAAAGTTAGAAACGAAAAGATAGGCTCGGAGGGGTGTACTAGGGGTTTCGTGTACTAAAAATGAGTACAACGCTAAGGGTGTGGGAGAATTACTTGACCTATGAAGTCAATGTAATTATATTACAGGTGTAGAACAAGGGTTATCCTAATACCTCTTATCATGTAGTAAATCCTAACTACACGAATGTAGTCTCACTAGCGGTCTCGGGATGCATCGCTATCACAAGTTCTAGAATCTAAATACTACCGGTACACTCATAAGCACCAACAATGAATGCTTTTTCCTAAAGATCTAAGGGCGAACCTCACATATTTGGGGTGGAAATTTTTGAGTGGTATGGTTTTTGTGCTAGTCATACAACTCCTATCCATGAGACGCTTATTAAGACTAAAGTTTCACTCCTACATGTTGCAAAAAATTTTAAATTTGGTGCTAAAATTGCCCTAACAAATATTTCTCTCAGTTTTATTACACATTCACTATTAAACAAAACAAAAACCAAGTGGAGTAATAGTTTCTAATATACCCTCCCTACACTTAAACCGAACATTGTCCCCAATGTTCTAGATAAAAGATGTAAAAGTAAATAAATAAGAATGAAAGAAACTAATGCTCCCCTGATTCGTTCACCGTGGATAATGTGACAACATGGTTAAATCTACCTCCAAGAAGACGAACGTTGAAAGCTTCCCTCCAGAAATATAAATCATCTTCTTGTCCTGTAATCAACAAACACAACAACCAAAGCATCAAACCGAACAAAAATCACAACTAGATGTAATTCCAGACTTAGAAATAGAAACAAGACAAAGCAACAAAAGGATAGGATACTTGTGGAATGAATTACAAATAGGAACTCATAAAACATATCCACAATTGTTGACACACAAACAAGATATAATATATGCTAATCATGAATTGTGAAGTTTTCATGTTCAAATTTAGTTCTTTTTAACAAGATATAAATTTCCCTACACTTATCTTTTTGTAAAATACCTTTATATGCAATTAAGACGAGGTTAAAAACAAAATAAAGCATTTTCACAAATTATTCGAAACATGAAAATTAAACAACTATGATTAAGCATATATGACACAAACAAACAAATAAAATAAAAACATCAAACAATTAAAAACATGGGTTGCCTCCCAAGAAGCGCTTGTTTTTGTTCGAGTCACGAGCCTGACTCTACCCTTATTTAATGGAAATAGGGGAGGTTTTCCCTACACTTAGGATTAAGTGTGGGTGAAAGTAGTGATACACACCCTTAGGGTGTGAATATGCCACGTGAGGTGAAGGGGGTGAGTGAATGGCTTCCTTCATCCTAAAACTACCCGGATAATATAGGTTGATGGGTGGGTCGGTTCCTCTTTTGTCTCCTAGAAATAAATCTAAGGATGGGAAGTTGTGTAAAGGTTGAGGTTCCGGTTCATCAACATTAGGAAATTCCCTAGAACTAGGAGTAAGGTTATCACTACAAGTATTCAAACCTATATCCTCTAGTGGTGCTTGGTCCAAGGGTTCTACCTCAATTGGGGTTCCTATAGTCTCTTCTACTTCTTCCGGGTAAGTCACGGGCGTTGTATGTGCCTCAAATGATGGTAGGACTTGTGGGGTACTTTGTGGGCTTGGATTATCCACCTCATCCTCCATTGTACCTAGATTACCTATATGTTTGTTTTGTACTATGATTTTAGGTGACATCCACGCAGGTATCCCTAAGTAATCATCCCCAGACAAACTTCCTGTTTGCTCCTTCAAACTCGTTATTGATTGATTTGTGATGTTGTTTGTCGGGTTGTCTACTCTATAATAATATTGGGCACAATCTTCTATGGCATCCCATGCTTCTTCAGCATTTAATTCCCTAAGGTCCCCGTTGGCAAAATCATCAATGCACCTTTGGTCATACGGGTGGACACTATAGTAAAAGATTTGAGTTAGGTACCATAGATTGAAACTATGATGAGGGACTATTCGTAGTAAATTTTTAAAACGAGTCCATGCATCATAAATAGGTTCATCTCGATATTGTTTGAACATCAAGATGTCATTAGGAGTGAATGGGTTTCGTGGTCGGTAGTATGGTGGATTCGCATTCTCCATAATGGTGAACGGAAGAGTCAATGGAAGGGTTTCTACGAACAAATGCACAAAGAAAAGATAGACTACAAGAAAGCTAATAAAAAGAAAATAAAAATCTCACTAAAAAGGAATCTAATGAGTAGACCTAATAAAAATCAAATTCAACCTAAACAATAACTATTCCCCGGCAACGGCGCCAAAAACTTGATGCGTGGGAATCGCACCTTGCTTTACCTCTCGAGGGATCTCGAGAAGCTTACAACCCCCACCAGGCAGTGTACCTGATCGTTGTAGTATAGTATAGTGACAAGTACCGGGGGATTGATCGTTCAGCTAGGAATAGTGTCGTTAGGATTGAAATTAATCTAACTAGGTCTAAAGGTGAAGGATAATTCTTTTTGTATTTTTATATTTTATGAAAAGCAAGTAAAAGTCTCGGGTATTGGGAGAGTGGGCGGAATTAGTTGCTAATCAACTAACCCAAAAGCTACTAATTAAACTACTTAACAAGAAAACTAAGCTAAGGTTCTACAAGATAAGTGAAGCATGTCTACCCATGATATGTTACTCCTTGCTAGCTATCCAATCCTACCTATTGAATTGTAACCTTGTTTTAATTGACGGGTTGTATTCCTTAATACCATTCATGGGGTGGCATACATAACTCCCCAATTCTATGAGCTCTTATCTCCTCCTACACCATGCCCAGCACAACTATAGGGATTGTAAACAGTGGCTCATGCATTAAATACAACCAATAAAGACCTAGTACGCCTCGATTCATGTTTCTTAAGACGTTCAAGCATGTTACCATTTGGAGATCTGCCAGTTTTCTTAAGCCTAACATATAAATCATTCAATCAAAACAAGAATCAATAGGAAACAAAGATTATAAACTAAACCAACTAGATCTATCGAAGTGTCACGCCCTAATTGATGAAGATAGACACAAACATCAACAAGGAATCAATGAGATCTAATCAATTATATACAAGTTTCACATAATCATAAGTAGACACAAGGTGAATTAGCAAACCATCATCACAGAAGAGCAAACAACAATAATAATGGAAAACATAATTAAGATAGAATCATCAAACCAATACATGATGTTTATGGAGTGATTGAAACCTTCTAAGTAGCTGGAAAAACACCCACCTAAACCCAGGAATCGACCTTAGGGTTTAGGGCTTACAAAAAGTGAAGTTATGAAGTTATATTTATAGGCATGTTTTCTGTCGGCCCTTCTTGACGGCGTCAGCTCGTACTCTTGATGCCGTCACAACCATTTTTTCACCAAATTGTAGATCTCTTCGTCCTCTTCGCGTGGGCTTTTGAATCACCTAAATCCGAGTTCCTATGCAAAAGTTATGACCAAAACAATATCAGCTACTCCGCGCGCAAGTTTTGACAAGTTTACACGTGACGGCCTTGGTGACGGCCTTGGTGACGCCGTCATCAACTACGGATTTTAATTCTTGGGATTTTGACGCCGTCAGAATTTACTCTTGACGCCTTCATGTACTGTTCCCAGCATGGAAAATTGAGACTTTGCCGTTTTCTTCACTTTTATGCTCCAAAAACATCCAAAACGGCTTCTTTTCCAGAATTCACTCTCCAAGTACCTAAAATCACAAAAGGAACGATTTAGGGCAATATTTGATCAAATAAATTCGGATTCGGGCTTAAATGACCCCCTAAAAACGGATCATTTTTCGCCTCATCAACTATTCATTCGGAAGGAAACCACTATTCACATTCATCATTCATTTCATCGTAAATCTAGTTTACGGGTATTGAAATTTGCGTAATCGGATTGGTTTAGTTGCGAATTTATGCATCAACAGTAGGGACACGTCATATAGACTGGAGTAGTCTACATATCATCAGTAACGTCATCAGCACTTTAGATCATGCACGGATATGCATTATTTCCATTTACGTATGCTTAATTTGTAATTAACGTTACCACTCAATTTTTACTACTAACGTATACCCGATACTCCCGACTATGATCCTAACATATTTTCATACTCATTATAATGATATAAAAATTATATTATTAATTTACACGGTGTTTTCAAGTCAACTGCTACATTTTACGTTAGGAGCTTATAACTCCGTCGGTTTGCGTTATTTCAACCCGATAATTATTTTAACACCCGATTCTCATCAGGAATGTAATTTCATAATTTTTACAACTTCGTCATATTTTATTTCAACTCTCCACGATTTATTTTTAGTTAACTCGGTACCCGGTAACACCCAATGTACAATTTAAACTAACAAATACATGTGTTTGGGGACACAAGCCTTAATTAGCCCACACACTCTTCCTTTTTATTCCATGTGTCGCCCCCCTCCTAGCCCCTAGGCCATGTGATACTTAATTTATAAAGACCATAAAATATCTAGTCTTTTACATGTACTAATTCAAGAAACTAAAGAAAAAAAACTTTTCTCTCATCCCTCCTTCTTCACCCAATCGGCCAAGAACAAAAAACAAAGGTGAATCCATAATTTTTCAAGATCAAAGTATTTTTCAAGTGTTATTAGTGATCTAGTTTGGGTTTCGAAATAAAAACCACAAAGATTAAATGGGTTTTCATCACCATCTCTTAATAATCATCACAAGTTGCGGTTAGAGATCGTGCCTCATTTCAGTGTACTCACTGTTGTCATCGTAGCTATCGCACCAGGTGAGTCATAGCCCCAACTCTTTTAATTGTTTTGTAAACTCTTTGGGGGAGATACATGCTCAATTACATGTTTTCAACTTTATGCTCATTAGAAAACCTAAAGACTAGGTCTAGAGATGAGGGATGATTCTTTTTGTATTTTTATATTTTTATGAAAGCAAGTAAAAATCTCGGGTTTGAAAGAGTTGGGCAGAATTAGCTGCTAATCAACTAACCCAATAATAAAGATGCAATCAAAATAAAATACAAAAAATGAAAATAAACTAAATTATACTAAAGTTGTGAGCAATATATGGGAGAATTGTGTTTACTTAGATTTCACTACTCCCTAGATATCTTTTACATGTTAATTACTTGTTATAGTTGCGTGGATGACGGATTGTATTCCTTAATACCATTCATGGGGTGGCGTACTTACTTCCCCAATCCTATGAGCGCCTACTTCACTCCTATGTCGAGCTGGCTAAGAAGCTCCTAACATAGGATCATTAGAATTTACTCATGCATTAAATACAACCAATAAAACCTAGTACACATCGGTTCATGTTTCCTAAGACGTTCAAGCATGTTACACAATGGAGATCTGCCAGTTTTCTTAAGCCTAACATTGAAATCATTCATCCAGTACAACCATAAACAAGTAATCAACACATAATTAACATCTACGTTTCATTACATCTAAGCAAACACAAGATAGATCTAGCCTAGCATGTTAAAATCAAGACAAGCATAAGATATAATCAACCAACACATAGACATATTGATTGAATTAAGAGAAGACTTATCTCAATAGAACATGAAAGGATTCAAGGGGTGAAAACCCTTGAAAATACTGTAAAATATGACCTAGGGTTTATAAAGTTCGGCCCTAGTTTTCTCCACACAAGTTCCTCTTTTTATGAATGAAAAATAGAAAAACTATATATAGATTTTGATAGGTGACGGCGTCAAGAACAAATGTCTGAAGCCGTCATCTCGCCGCCAAATAGTTTCTCGGACTGCCTAGATCTGGGTCTGACGCCGTCATGTATTCACCTTATGCAGGCCGTCACCAAAATTTGTCTTGACGCCCTTGTTGTGACGCCGTCAGGATTTCACTGGGTCGTCATGGTTTTAACTCTTGACGCCGTCAGGATCTTCCTCTTGACGCCGTCAGGTACTGTTCTTAACATGAAAAATTAAGTCTTTGCCGTTTTCTTCACTTTTATGCTCCAAAAACGTCCAAATTGCTTCCTTTTCCAGAATTCACTCCCAAAGTACCTAAAATCACAAAAGGAACGATTTAGGGCAATATTTGATCAAATAAATTCAATTCCGGGCTTAAATGACCCCCTAAAAGCTGTTCATTTTTCGCCTCATCATATACCCTTACACTTGAGATATGCTTGTCCTCAGGCAAATGCGCTTTTATTCTAATCAAAATACAAGTTAGGGGTCATTTAACACTAATATAAAAGTAATTACAACAAATAATCGTTCCACTAAAGACCAAAGACAAGCACGGAGGTCATATACTAGTACCTCACAAATAGTGTTTAGATACTCACATCTCTCAGGTGTAATAAAGTAATATCACAATATGGAAACGGAAAATATCTCTCACTACCTGTCATAGCAAAATAGATTACCATAGGCTTGGGAAAGGATCAAACCTCCACCACATGGCGTAAGCACCTAGGATAAACTATCAAAGAGGTCTTTTAAAGGGTTGTAACGTTAGGTGTAGGGTTATGAAATACACGGTTTTGTTGGATATAGGCAGTCTTTACTGGTGGCGGGTTAACAATCTTAGTTAATTACATGTATAATATGGCGTTGCTAAGCCAAGACTAGACTCGACTTAAGCTAATAAATGAAAAATAACAAAAACATAAAATAAACATAGAATGAAAAAGGGATGGTAGTCCATATGTTTTTTTTTTATTATTATTTTTTTTTTTTTTTTATTTTTTTTTTTTTGCATACACTCTTACCCTACCATCCAAAATAATACATCATAGGGAATGTAAATTCCCCTTACACTTGAATCTTTACATACTTTACAATAAACTAATCTAATGACTCGAATCAAGATAATCAAAACACTTGGAGTACTTTTAAGATTAACGTACATATGGGGGTAATAATATTATGTTCTTCCCCATTACTCCATAAAATAAGTACTTTACCCATGAGCCCCAATCGTCCCAAAACAATATGTACAAGGATATGATTCGACTTAGCAACCATGTAATCAATTAGATAATTAACTTAGGGTTTAACAAATAACAATAATGCACTAAAGATGAGTGCATACACGGAAGGCTAAGGCGATTTGGGTGTACATTTAAGTGGGGTGTAACAAATTCTTCCTTTAAGTAAAATGCTTAAAGTTAGAAACGAAAAGATAGGCTCGGAGGGGTGTACTAGGGGTTTCATGTACTAAAAATGAGTACAACGCTAATGGTGTGGGAAAAATTAATTGACTTTACTAGCCAAGTAATATGACTTAAATGGTCAAGTAATTATGATACGGGTTTAACACAAGGGTGATCCTAATGCCTCTTATCATGTAGTAAATCCTACTACACGAATGTAGTCTCGGGATGCATCACTAACGCAAGTTCTAGAATCTAAATGCTACCGGTACACTCATAAGCACTAATAATAAATGCTTTTCCTATCAAATCTAAAGGCGAACCTCACATATTTGGGTGAAAAATTTTTCTGAATGGTACGGTTTTGTGCTAGTCATACAATCTCCTATCCATGAGAAGCTTGCTATGGCTAAAGTTTCACTCTAAATGTTGTAAAAAAATTTTAAATTTGGCGCTAAAATTACACTAACAAGTATTTCTCATAGTTTTATTACACATCTACTATTAAACAAACAAACTCAAGCGAAAGTGTATCTGTAAGGTATCATCATTTTACCCTCCCCTTACACTTAGGATGAACATTGTCCCCAATGTTCAAGTAAAGAATGTAAAAGTGAAATAAGTAAAACAAATGAAATCAAATACTCCCCTGATTCGCTCGGTATGGATAATAAGGTGGCCAGGTTAGATCTTCCTCCAAGAAAATGAACAATCAAAGCTTCCCTTCCAAAATAATAATCATCTTCTTGTCATACATAACCTGTAAAACCTGAGAAAATAGACAAGGCAACCTTGCATAAAATCGGCGGCAATCTACATATGTTAAAAAATCCTAGAAAACAAAATAAGATATAATGCTTGTGGAATGATGTTTGCAGATTTCCTGGAGATTATAAAACTAATAATTCAACAAAAACTTTAAAACTCCGTTAGAAAAACAAAACTGGCAAAATTTCCAGATTTTTACACGTGACGCCGTCAAGAGTAATCTCGTGACGCCGTCAGAAGTGACCAGCAGAAATTCTTATGTTAAGTTTCCGGAAAATTTCTGGAAAAACTTCGTCCTAACTTCCTGGAAAATCCTGCAAAACTTCATTATGACTCGATACAAGCATTTGACTCTAACAAATACGAATATACATGTTCACTTAATATTGTGGAGAATCATGATCGGTTTTGTTTCTTAAAAACATATTTGGGGTTTCCCCTTACACTTATCTTTTGCAAAAATACCTTTGGATGAAGTTAAGACTAGGTCAAACAACAAAGTAAAGTATTTCACTATTTTAGTTTTGAAAAATGATCTACCAACAATAAAAATAAAGCATGCATACGGAAGCAAATAACAAACAAACAAAATAAAAATCACACGAAACATGGGTTGCCTCCCAAGAAGCGCTTTTCTTTATTTACAAGTCTTGTAGCTAGACTCAAGGTCATGGGTTACTACGTGACCTCATTGTTGGTTTTACTTTCTAATTGTAAGTGTTCTTTGTAGAAACCAATCACCTTTTTCTCAATCGCTCCTACAATCCTGTGGGCAAATTCCTTATCGACTTTATACTTTGGTCCTAGAGTCAAGCAATCTTTGTAGAAAAGACTCTTCTTTTCCCATACATAATCCATGCCCTTTTTCTTATCCTCTTCATTGATGTCCTCAAAAGCACCAATGTTGTCCATGTCAAATCGGGGCACAAAACGAAATTCTTTCATTCTATTAGGCATCCTATAAGTGATCCTATCGGTGTTACTTGCAAATCGGATTGTCCCTTCTATCTCATCATATTCTAACTTGGACTCTTCAATAAACGGTTTACCAAACACAACATTGGATAATCGACAATCAATAACATTAGCAAGATCTTCAACAATCATAAAGTCAGTAATATAAGTGAAATTCCCAACAAAGACATGTAGACCTTTAATTCTCCCGACAAAGTTACAAATTCCACCAGGGTATTTGGGATCTCTTCTAGGTCCAAGTCTTGTTTTCACTATATCATTATAAACACTTGAGGACATAATGTTGATTGGGGATTTAAAGTCAATGTAAGCATTGTCAACGTGTCTATACCCAATCATACATGGTATCTTAGCATTCTTAGGGTCGCCTCTCTTTATCTTAGGTTCGATTCTAGTAAAAGGAGATCGAGGGTTATCAATAAGATTGTCATAGTACGCAATCTCTTCCTTAGTGGGGTATAGATTAAAATAGTCATCTGGCTTTGGATCAATCTCCCCTTCTTCAAGCTCCTCAACAACATTCTCAAAATCATTAGGCCCTAGTTCCTTATTTGAATACAAGGCAATCGCTAGGTCACTAAATGCATGGTCGTGCTCAATCTTAATCAACCTATTAAGCTCCCTAAGTTCCCTAATCTCACTCTCAATTTGTTCACGTAACAAAGCCACTTCTCTAAGGGAAAGGGGTGGATTCGCGTTTTCCATAATGGTCAACGGAATAGTCAATGAATTTAATTTACTAACAAAGGCACGAAGAAAAAGATAGACTAAAGAGAACCTAAAAATAAAAATAAAATCTTACTAGAAAGGAATCTAGCAAGTAGACCTAATAAAAAGAGATTCTAACCTAGACAATAACTATTCCCCAGGCTGCGGCGCCAAAAATTTGATACGTGGGAATCGCACCAGGCTTTACCTCTCAAGGGATCTTGAGAAGCTTACAACCCCCACCAGGCAGTGTACCTGATCGATGTAGTATAGTATAAAGATAAGTACCGGGGGATTGATCGTTCAGCTAGGAATAGTGTCGCTAGGATTAAAAAACCTAAAGACTAGGTCTAGAGATGAGGGATGATTCTTTTTGTATTTTTATATTTTTATGAAAGCAAGTAAAAATCTCGGGTTTGAAGGAGTTGGGCGGAATTAGTTGCTAATCAACTAACCCAATACTAAAGATGCAATCAAAATATAATACAAAAATGAAAATAAACTAAATTATACTAAAGTTGTGAGCAATATATGGGAGAATTGTGTTTACTTAGATTTCACTACTCCCTAGATATCTTTTACATGTTAATTACTTGTTATAGTTGCGTGGATGACGGATTGTATTCCTTAGTACCATTCATGGGGTGGCGTACTTACGTCCCCAATCCTATGAGCGCCTACTTCACTCCTATGTCGAGCCGGCTAAGAAGCTCCTAACATGGGATCATTAGAATTTACTCATGCATTAAATACAACCAATAAAACCTAGTACACATCGGTTCATGTTTCCTAAGACGTTCAAGCATGTTACACAATGGAGATCTGCCAGTTTTCTTAAGCCTAACATTGAAATCATTCATCCAATACAACCATAAACAAGTAATCAACACATAATTAACATCTAAGTTTCATTACATCTAAGCAAACACAAGATAGATCTAGCCTAGCATGTTAAAATCAAGACAAGCATAAGATATAATCAACCAACACATAGACATATTGATTGAATTAAGAGAAGACTTATCTCAATAGAACATGAAAGGATTCATGGGGTGAAAACCCTTGATAATACTGTAAAATATGACCTAGGGTTTACAAAGTTCGGCCTTAGTTTTCTCCACACAAGTTCCTCTTTTTATGAATGAAAAATAGAAAACTATATATAGATTTTGATAGGTGACGGCGTCAAAAACAAATGTCTGACGCCGTCATCTAGCCGCCAAATAGTTTCTCGAACTGTCTAGATCTGGGTCTGACGTCGTCTTGTATTCACCTTATGCAGGCCGTCACCAAAATTAGTCTTGACGCCCTTGTTGTGACGCCGTCAGGATTTCACTGGGTCGTCATGGTTTTAACTCTTGACGCCGTCAGGATCTTCCTCTTGATGCCGTCAGGTACTGTTCTCAGCATGGAAAATTAAGTCTTTGCCGTTTTCTTCACTTTTATACTCCAAAAACGTCCAAATTGCTTCCTTTTCCAGAATTCACTCCCAAAGTACCTAAAATCACAAAAGGGACGATTTAGGGCAATATTTGATCAAATAAATTCAATTCTGGGCTTAAATGACCCCCTAAAAGTGGTTCATTTTTCACCTCATCATCAGCATTGTTATCTGACATCATTGTCAGCATTGTTATCTGACATCATTGTCAGCATGGTTATCTGACGTCATTGTCAGCATTGTATTCTGACATCATTGTCAGCATTGTTATCTGACATCATTATCAGCATTGTTATCTGACCTCATTGTCAGCATTGTTTATATAACCTCACTGTCACAAAATTGTTTATATAGCGGTATTACTACACATATCTTTGAATCTAGATACAAGTATTAATTTGGTTCACATAAACCAAATCATATTTGGCAGTGGGTTGTAAACACACAGGTTACAAGTCTTGTATGGGCGGGACTTGGAACTGAGTGGATTTACGATGCCTTTGCTGGGAAATCTTCATTCAAATGTTTTACATTACATTCTTTTTCACTAAACTCTATGAACTCACCAACCTCGTGTTGACGCTTTAGCATGTATTTTCAGGTATTAACCAATGGCACGCTACTGGAGGTTTGGCAGGGCATGGCATGGTCATAGAAGACTCTGATATTCATTTGGGGACCGTTTTAAACTATTTTAAGGGCCTAATTCCGCACTACTTTTAACGATGTAAATTCAATACTTTTGGTTAAATGATTTTATTCTAAATGATTGAAGTGAAAACCATTTTTGTACTTGTGTTGTGATATCAATTGAGTTACACCCCAGCTACATGTAAGCTTCCGCTGGACTCGATTCAGGATGTGTGACAGATTGGTATCAGAGCTTTGGCTATAGAGAACTGAGTGTTTTTAAAACCTAGACTATAGCTACTTTCACGAAAACTTAAACGTATGACCGCCACGTGCCTGCCTGCCAAGATGATGCCTCATTTGTGGTTTGTTGCTGACATATGTGATGAGATTTGTATCTCATTATCTGATATATTATATTCACTTATTCTAGTTGATTACTATAACTGTCTCCCATATAAGCATGCTCACGTATCGAATATGTCACCACTTTATGTTTTTCCTTACGTAATTTCATCATTCGACCTCGAGTTTGGTCACTTGCCTTAGTCTTTCAGAACGTCTTTGTATATGTGAAGGACATAGTATTAGTATAACTGAACTGAGTTTTTCAAAATTCATGGAACCTCGGTGGAATATAGACTGGTCATTTATATTCGACCCGGGATAGTGGGACATAGGCTGACCACCTATATCCGACTCAGAGATAAATTTTGCAACACTGAGAATGGTTATAATAAAATTTTGTCTGGATTGAATTCTCTACCTAATTTCCAAATGCTTCATTCATGTGTGCGTACTCAATCGTTGCAAGAACATTCACACCTTCATCACTTCGTGAACCGCCGCTTAGAAGCACGTCAACTAATCATCACATCTCATGAACATTCACGTTTATGCATAATACACTTACATCACAGTAGTCACTTTCATCACAATCTCATTATGTCACAGCTGTCACAGTCATTTCCCTTCTCACCATTACTATCATTTCCCTTCCCCATCCCGATATGTATAAGAAATTAGCTAACACTCTATAGATTCCTATGTCACTCATCCCTCACTACTCCCAATATTGATAAGTGGATATTATCAATGACCTCCCTAGGAAAGACTTTCCATACCATCTATGAGGAGGATCCCTCGTTACATTAAGACCATTCAAAACTCAACAGAAATCTCAGGGTATCACAAAAACATTCGAACTACTACCACTGGCCTGATCGCCAAAAATATCACCATCTAGAAAGTATTGGCTTGATTGAATTACAAGATTAGTTTCGATGTGAATGCTCACTAAGCAACACCATAGAGATAAATCCAACCTCCTAACCAAGACTATAAAACATTCAATTGAACATGTCCTCACCAATAGACATTATTCAAACATGTTAGACACCTATGCATTTGTGCAGACATACCTACCCAACTATTTTATCCTCTTAATACTTTCACTTTTAAATGGATTTTCTCCAAACTACAGTTATACAAATCATATATCTTGTAAGAAATAGTTTTCTGAGGTACTTATTTTGATAAGCAAAATCCTTTTGGTTAATCTTTTACAAAACTATTGAATGTTAAGAAATTTTAAACATCGATCTTTGGTAAACCATATTATCCACCTCATGTTGAGAACAGCTCTATCTTGCATAACTATAAAATTTTGAAACATCAAGAAAAGTGTTACTTAGTAAGGTTTATGAACAAAACACACAATCTCAAAACAAACTTTGAAAAATCAATCACTATATTACATCATTTATACATTTAGGGTTTTGTGATTTGACGACATAGAGCTTAGGAAAATTTTAGTAATGGAGACTAAGCACCATAGGTGGAGAAGACTCGATTCATAACATTCTTGCTGAGAACCAAAACCTTATCCTAATCAATTCTTTCCAATAACACCCTTTGACGAACTTAACCTAGTAAGTTTTTCGACAAGATTCATGATACCCATTCCAATTATTCCTAATAGAGGAATTTGATTCACCTCAAACTCCTAGCGATTTCATTAAGATTCCTTTGGAACCACACCACCTATCATCTTCAGACCAATGGTCAGAATTAGAGAACGATTCAAACATAGGGAGATATGCCCAAATCGAGTGTGATTGATTTTGGAAATGGTTGGGCTAACTATTTGCTATAAGTCGGATTCCTACCGTGAAAGTTCGCTGAAATTCTCGAAGGAGTCCCGAGTTTACTTAGGGTACGAGAGGACCAGATGCGACTCAAATATTATCATCTTTTCACCAATACATCTTCAGAGACCAACACAAACTGAACTTCGGGACGAAGTTCCTTTTAGAGGGAAAGACTGTCACAACTCGTAATTTCAGGTCCTTTTTCACACGTCGAAATTTCATTATTCATCTCGGAAGTTACTATTCATCATTTACTATTCACCGATCACTATTCATCATTTCACTATTCATCGTTTTCTGAGTCAGTTTGAGATTCTGAGAAGTGTTTCAAAATTTCACTATTCACAAAACACTATTCATTTCCGGAAGGAAAACACTATTCACATTCATCATTCATTTCATCGTAAATCTAGTTTACGGGTATTTAAATTCGCGTAACCGGATTGGTTTACCTGCGAATTCATGCATCATCAGTAGGGACACGTCATATAGACTGGAGTAGTCTACATATCATCAGTAACGTCATCAGCACTTTAGATCATGCACGGATATGCATTATTTCCATTTATGTATGCTTAATTTGTAATTAACGTTACCACTCAGTTTTTATTACTAACGTATACCCGATACTCCCGACTATAATCCTAACATATTTTCATACTCATTATAATGATATAAAAATTATACTACAGTAAAACCTCTATAAATTAATACTCGATAAATTAATAACCTCGATAAAATTAATAATTTGTCCAGTATAAATTTGGTCCTCAATCGATAAAATAATACTTTTTTTGAAACCCCAATGTATATATATTGGTCTCAACGAAACTATAAATTAATAATTACTGAAAAAATTCCATATGTATATAAAGACCATACTAATTGGAACTTGTACAAATTCAATCATTTCAATTAAGGCCATACGTAATTGGAACTTGTAACAACGAAACCAACTCTTTACTTATTAAAAAACAATGAACTTAACAAATTCAATTAATTTGTGAATATGAATTCATAAAACACTAATTGGAGCTTGTTCTTTCAATTTAGTTTTTATCTCTAACTAGTATTCATTGTAACTAGTATATTGGACTTGAAAGTTTTAAGATTATATGTAAAATCTCTTTAAATTAATAAATTATTAATTTATCGATATAATAATATCTCGCTAAATTAATAAAATATCGCGGTCCCGACACTATAAATTTATAGAGGTTTTACTGTATTAATTTACACGGTGTTTTCAAGTCAACTGCTACATTTTACGTTAGGAGCTTATAACTCCGTCGGTTTGCGTTATTTCAACCCGATAATTATTTCAACACCCGATTCTCATCAGGAATGTAATTTCATAATTTTTATAACTTCGCCATATTTTATTTCAACTCAACACGATTTATTTTTAGTTAACTCGGTACCCGGTAACACCCAATGTATAATTTAAACTAACAAATACATGTGTTTGGGGACACAAGCCTTAATTAGCCCACACACTCTTCGTTTTTCTTCCATGTGCCGCCCCCCTCCTAGCCCCTAGTCCATGTGATACTTAATTTATAAAGACCAAGAAAGACCATAAAATATCTAGTCTTTTACTTGTACTAATTCAAGAAACTAAAGAAAAAAAACTTTTCTCTCATCCCTCCTTCTTCACCCAATCGGCCAAGAACAAGAAACAAAAGAGAATCCATAATTTTTCAAGATAAAAGTATTTTTCAAGTGTTATTAGTGATCTAGTTTGGGTTTTTAAATAAAAACCACAATGATTAAATGGGTTTTCATCACCATCTCTTAATAATCATCACAAGTTGCGGTTAGAGATCGTGCCTCATTTCAGTGTATTCACTTTTGTCATCGTAGCTATCCATCCAGGTGAGTTATAGCCCCTACTCTTTTAATTGTTTTGTAAACTCTTTGGGGGACATACATGCTCAATTACATGTTTTTAACTTTATGCTCGTTTTACATTTAAACTCACTGTTCGTTTTACAATCAAACACTATGCTTGTTTTACTCCTACTGTGACTTGTCTTTTAAACTTTATTATTTATTTATATGACCTCATTGTCATCATTGTTTATCTGACCTCATTGTCAGCATTGTTATCTGACATCATTGTCAGCATTGTATTCTGACATCATTGTCATCATTGTTATCTGACATTATTGACAGCATGATTATCTGACATCATTGTCAGCATTGTATTCTGACATCATTGCCAGCATTGTTATCTGACCTCATTGTCAGCATTGTTTATATAACCTCATTGTCCCAAAATTGTTTATATAGCGGTATTACTATACATATCTTTGAATCTAGATACAAGTATTAATTTTGTTCACATAAACCAAATCATATTTGGCAGTGGGTTGTAAACACACAGGTTACAAGTCTTGTATGAGCGGGACTTGGAACTGAGTGGATTTACGATGCCTTTGCTGGGAAATCTTCATTCAAATGTTTTACATTACATTCTTTTTCACTAAACTCTATGAAATCACCAACCTCGTGTTGACGCTTTAGCATGTATTTTCAGGTATTAACCAATGGCACGCTACTGGAGGTTTTGGCAGGGCATGGCATGGTCATAGAAGACTCTGATATTCATTTGGGGACCGTTTTAAACTATTTTAAGGGCCTAATTCCGCACTACTCTTAACGATGTAAATTCAATACTTTTGGTTAAACGATTTTATTCTAAATGATTGAAGTGAAAATCATTTTTGTACTTGTGTTGTGATACCAATTGAGTTACACCCCAGCTACATGTAAGCTTCCACTAGACCCGATTCAGGGGATGACACGTTTCATCTCCAATACATGGGCACTCATGGATTTTCCTGCTTCCTGCTTACAACTGTGCAGAGATTCTATTAAGTCATATAATTCTGCAGCAGGTGGTTTCTTAAACATTCGTCTGAGTTCATTGATCATGTCCATGGGTCCATAGTGCTCAAATTGTTTTTGCAATTGATTGTCCATCCTAGCTAACATGAGACAAGCCACATCATTGCGCTTCTCATATGCAATGTTGTATGCATCCTTTTCAGTTTGTGATGCATTTGCAGCAGGCTGAGTAGGACGAGGTTCACCAAGATAATCATATCTTTTGGCCATCCTCTTAAGGATCGATACCAATCATTGAAATTTTCACCAGTCGACTTGTCTCGATCAATCATTTGCTTGAACGCAGAACTCATGTTGCTCATATTAGTGTTTTCGGGTGTAGCCATTTATACGGAAAAAAAAATCAAAAGTAGTACTTTCGATAATAAATTTCAAGAAAATTAAATACCCTTGGTTCATAAACATATAACCATTTAATTTACATTGAAAACTAGGATCCAAATTGACATAGGTTCATCACATCAGTTGATCTGCTAGTGATGACGGTATTCAATAAGGTACGAGTCGAGCCTCAATTGCCAATATTCAATTGCAATTCCTAGAAAAGATGGGATTTACATATTTGCCAACCGCAGTTGTAATGTAAGCATATTTTATCCCCATCTTATGCCTTGAGTGATCAGAACCCGCTATCAACTCAATTAAGTTAACTAACTTAAGAAACAACAAACTGACATAATTCCACCACACCAGTTGATCTGCTAGTGATGAAATCATGTAATTTGCCCTTCCATTGCAATCTAGCCAGGTTACGCCCTGACGTAAACCACAACTTTAGGTGTTTCCGTTTCATTGGATGGCATATAACTTAAATTTTAAGGGTAGTAAATTTGATGTGTGTAATCAAAATATATGTACAAAGATGTCATGCATTCATCATGTATCATATGTTTCATGTAAAAAACTTTTACTCATTAGTTTCTTTACGAGCTTAAATCTCCAAAGTTTTAATTAAGGCGTTGAGAAACTTACAACTTTGCCTTAAATGCTTCGTAGTTATCATGGTTGTTGGGTAAAACTAAATTTTGATGACAGGCGAGCGTTAAGACAGAATGGAGTCACTTTAAGGCCACAATTTAATGTGAAGCCACCTTATACCCACTTTACAGTTTGTCAAAATTAGCTTCACCTTCCAACCACTTAATACAGTCGCGATCAATCAATTAAAAGTTCAAGATTTTTTTCAAGCTCAAAACAAGATTTCACTATTATTAAGTCCGTTTTATATTTATTTATAAAATTACCCTTTTGCTTACTATCATGTCATATAACATATAAAAACAAATAGTAATTAAATAAAATAAACAAACAACTTAAATAATGGACATGCAAAATAAACCAATTAAAACACACAATTGATTAAATACACGATTTTCATAGGGTCTTCCCTAATTGCATAATTAATTAATTTTTAGTAATCTTTATATGTCATAATATTTACCAAAAAAAAAACATATTAATTATAATAAATCACATAATAAAAGCATGAAATCTTCATAATACGTAACCATTACTACAAAATCACCATAATCCACGACAACACATGCATGGTTTGTCATAGATGCCCACAATGCACATATTATAATCATATAATCATGTCAAGGAACGCATAACCAAAATGGCATATCACCAATATCCATTAAATACACATAAAGATTACATGCATCCTAGGGTTTCTACAAGTTTTATAACAAAATTCAAAACCCAAATTTTCTTTTCAGAAAAAAATATAAGTCGACATTTAAAAAAAACTCTAGAGTTTATAAAAGATTTTAAAAACATAAGAACACCAAGCATGTAATAATCATAACGATTCAATTTTATGTGTTTCGGTAATTAATTACAACGTATTAACGGCTCTTGATACCACTGTTGGAATATGTGAATCATAACAATAATATAAACACATAAACATCACCAAGCACGCAGCTGAAATAGATCAAATACATGTAATTGAAATTAACCGAATATAAAAGAAATATGCGTACCTTTGTGATTTCTAGCAAGAACAAGAAATCAATTGAACAAGAACTTTATAAACCCTAATTAAGGTTTATGGTGGATCGACTATGATGTTAGTCGAATAGGGCAACACAACGTTAGTAAAAGTATGTCAACACTTTGTTCTCGAACACACGTACTATTAGCGTTTCAATAAGAAAAGCTAGGTTCTTAATCCACAAGCAAGCACTACTATGTTGAGCCTTAGTTGATCCAATAGGATCGCCTATAGCTCAAAGAAAGAGAGGAAGAAGAATATTGGCTTGCTAATAAACCAAGGAATGAATGAATGAATACATGAGGGCATGTATTTATACTAATCAAGTACCTTGGAGCAAAAGACACAAACCCTACCCCCATTGGGATGGGTCGGCCGATCATAAGCCCAAGGAGGTCCTTCCGGATCCTTCTTGGCTACTATTTTACTCTTAGTCCTTCATCTTTCGTCTAACGGTCGTTAGGTACCGTTAAATGTGCATTTCGTGAATTTAATAATTATTCATAACTAATATAATAATTATTAATTAATTGAAACTCATACGTAAAGTGTGCAATCCCGAAATCCCGTGTTCGAGTCTAGACATATTCATTAATTTTTATCCGTTACTTCTAACAATATATTAAGATTAACCTATAAATCTTTATGATGTACTTACTAATTTACTCTCACTCAATTTTAATTTCAAATATGAAACTTTATGCACCTTAACATTTATATATAATATAACAAAACAATAAGAGAAACAAATTAATGTAGTAAAACTGTATAAGTGTATAGAATTTGCTCCATATTTATAGAATCATTCAACTGAGTTAGACATTTTAAACTTTATATTTAGAGAAAAAAAGATCTAAAGGATGCATGAGGACGAAAAGACTTTGTTTTGGTGAAGTTTGAATAAGAAACGTGGCGGGCATGCAGGAAGCCGGAAGAAGATTAGAGGGGAATCAGGGGACCAATACTTTTATTACCACGTTCATTCCTTCATCCACCCACATTCGTTTTCTCCTTTTTTAAATCTTTGTTTGAAAGCAAACTTTGTCATCTCTTATTACCAAAAAATGTGTATCAACTACTGTATCAAGTATGCGAACAACATGTTCTTAGCTCATATTATCTTTTCAAGGTTTATATTGGTGAAAACCCTCCCCATATACACGTAAACTGGATCTTCTTCAAGAATCTATTATTATGTAACGATCAAATGTTCTAATAACGGTTAATCACAATCTCGTATTAAACCAATAACTTATTTAATCACAAAAGGGTTATTTATAACCTCAAGGACTTGGCTATAATACTTGGCGACTTTGATGAAGTTAGATGATATCAACATAAAAGAAGGGGTACTCACTCTTGTAAGTTGTAACACGGGTGTAAAGCGGCAACGATAAGTCCAAACAAGTTGATCTTCTCATGAGGGTAAGAAGTTTACTAGAATGAATAAACTTGGTACAAACTTGAGTAAAATTGACTGAAAGTAAATTTCACGTTACTTTCATCCAAAATGGCCTAATGCTCAACTCGTTGTTCTTCCTTGGGAATTATCGGATCATTGTCTCCTTATCCTTAAAACCCACTCCATTCGAGCCTACTCTTTTTAAAATTTATAGCTCTTGGGTTCTAAATGGTGAGCTTCCTGCCATTGTTTCACTTGCTTGGTCTAAGACTCTTGAATTAGCAATCACCCATCATTCCCACCCGACAACTCTCTTAAAGTGTAAGCTTCAAATTTCAAAAATTTATCCGGGCGTAGAGGAAGATTCCTTGAAGACAAACTCTGTAGTTAATGTGGGTCAGTTAATATGTATAAGGAACTAAAGCTGAATGATAAAGGTTCATCAGGGGTCGATAATACCTTAATGAACCTTTCAGCTCTCTGAACTCCAACAGAGCATAGCTCAAATCCATTATGTGTTTAGGGCGGAACTTTTCAAAAGATGCAAAAGAGCGGGATAAAGTGTCTTTTGCACAAAAGTCAAAGCATGTACGCGTTGGTGAAAAGTAGTGGACAGTTAACAGAACTGTTCACTAAGTACGTTTAGTGGGTTCTCAAAAATAGAAGCATTAAATCAATATGTACTTTATGTACCATTTCCAGTAGATGCTCGACACGTCTCACATAATCCCACTAATTGACTTCCTCGTACCTAGTATAACAGGGAATGTTAGTCGAGAGTAAATGTACATATTCACGTATTTATTGTAAAAGTTATTGAAGTGCATTTATTCTCTTTTGAACTTACAATAAGTCACTTGATTCAATCAAAGGGATCATAAGTTCACTTGCAAACTTTGTTTCAAAGTTTGCTTGATGAGAGTGCTATTATACATTGTCATTCAATTAAGTATTTCCGCACAACAATTTGTAATTCTTTGATTCATATTAATAAAGAGATATATTAAAACGTTAAATCTTAAGTGTTGTTTATTAAATTGTTTATACTTTGTTTCTAAAACTAACATTGATTAAGTAACAACACTTGAGATCCTCAATGGTGGTTGAGGTGAAAACTCTGTTAAATAAAATACCGGATGGAATAATACAAATACATTCCAATTCCATCCTTTTCCTTATGCAAACCAACGACCCATTAAAAACAATTATGGGCTTTCATTTTCTTTTCTTCCTTTGATACTTTAGCCCAAATTAAGATATAAGCAACCCAAAGTGTTAAATGCCCAAAAATTATACATGTGTGTTTGTAGAATGGACTTATGGCCCATGTTATAATCCACAATGCAAGACCATGCCACGAACTGATTTTTCCAGCAGAAAAATCACCAGCCAACTTCAGATTTTCATGTATCATATTACTTAAACGTGAAGATCTCTTTCTCCTATTTATGTGGACTTTTGAATCACCTAAAACGGAGCTTAGACGAAAAAGGTATGATCAAAACAGTGCAGCGATGTCCAAATCTTCCATTTCTTCATTTTAAACTCAATTCTTATCAGTTTCCGTGTCATTTGTTCCATTGCTCCAAATTTATCTACGATACAAATAATAAATAATTAAGTACCATTTCTTATACAAAAACATAACAACAGAGCAATAATCTTGAAATAAATGACATGTAAAACATGTACTTATTTGATGTTAACAAGTATTCATTATAGTGAGAAGAAATTGTTGATATAAGTCCCTCAAACAAACAATCAGTACTTTCAAGACAAATGATAGAGAAACTTACAGAGTTTGGTCTACCGTATCTTATACATTTTCCGATTCACTTCCAACGACACAAGATACTTCAACAACATCAAGTTTCAAATCTATAAGATTGATTGTCGGTTTGAGGGGGAGCCGATTCAGATAGTTCAAAGGTTTACAAAGAAGCTTCTACATCTAATAATCTTATTGAGGGAGAGCAAATTCAATTAACCATCATCTCATTGTTCATAATCAAGTATAAAAAGTCTAAAGCCGAGGTATCTCCAGAAAATAGAGCTTCAACGACATCCTTAGCTATACTTTCGCTTTTAGCGACTTTCTTTAGATTTACTTGTAGACAACAATGTACACAAATCTATTATTATTATTATTATTATTATTATTATTATTTTTATTATTATTATTATTATTATTATTTTTATTTTTGTTTTTTGGGTGGGGGGGGGGGGGGGGGGGGGGGAGTGGGATTGTTAGCTTCTTAATTAACAATAGTTTACTAGATTTGTATTAGTTTAATAGATAGTCATAGAACAACGACATGTGTTGTATTTTGCTTATACTTATGTAACCATATGACTATAAATACCCCTCAAGTCTTCATTTGAGTGGTGTGCTTGTGAGTTTTTCATTAATTAGATTTTCTATTTTCACTCGCTACACCATCTCTTCCTCTTTATCTCTCTACAACCGAGATATCTATCTCAGTCCCATATTTCGTACTAGACCTCCAAACATTAACTTGCATCTTGACAATGCTTTTACCTAAAACCTTCAATTCATGCATGAACCCTATAGTGTATAAAATAGTTAAATTAAAGGATTATTACATTGGGGTTATTGTTTATAATCACTAAACAAGTGATAGAAAGTGTTAACCTTTACTTATTCTTTCCAATTCTTGACTGAATTACCCTAGCCTGCTTTGTCTTTATGTTCAACACTAGTGCACCAACACTTTTACTTAGTTCTAATCATCAATACCCCAAAAGAAAAAAATCATACTCCTTTTTCCTTCTTCGACATCGCCACCCACCAAACAAACGCACTACTTCACCATTTCAAAGGGAAAATGAGAAAGTCTCCAGACCTCTCTAACTAAAAATCTGATTAGAGAAGATTTGTTAACTTGAAAAACTTAGTCTATCTAGTTTTATTATTTACATAATAGCCACAATAACTTATAACAATTTTAACCCTTTAAATTTTGACTTCACCTATTTGCCTCTCAATTTTGACTTGCATCGCAACTTATTTGACTAATCAATCATATTCGGCCTTCTCTTTCCACATTTCAACATACACGATAAAATATTATAGTCAAAAAATATTTTTGGTTTGGGGTGTAACACTTAGTAATTAAAGCATTATACTCATCTAATATTACTTTTTGCCAATGAGGATGAAGGGCATGGACATATGAACGAGGAATGGGTGAAGTGGTGATGGCGTGAAGAGATAGACGATCAACAAGATTTGAAATGCCATTTTTAATTAGCATGAGTAACCATCGGGTGAATATTGGACGCTAGATGGTTGGGTGGTGGTTGTTGAACCATGATAGGCTCAGGCGAGGGTGACAGGTAGGCCGAATTAAACCTGACCTGAGTGATGTGGACCAGGGCGGGCTGGTTAAATGGCATGGTTGAGCTGGTGGATATATAATGACGCGTCTGGCCAGTGAGGGGCTAGATGGAGGTGGAGGAAGAATATGGTGGAGCAAAAAATCATATGAGGGTGGGGAGGTTAGTGTCATAGAACCAAACGGACAACATCATCGTCAAATTTGACATGACGAGAAATGATCATTTTGTTAGTGGCGATGTTAAGGCATCGACATCCCCAGTGATTAGACGGGTAACCAAGAAAAATGCAAGGTGTAGAGCAGGGTTGAAGTTTATGTGCAACTTGAATGTAAGGATAACAAAGGCATCCAAATACATGAAGGTTGTCATAGGTGGGTTTGGTGTTGAAAAGTTAAGTGAATGGGATGTCATTTTAAATGGCAGTTGAGGGTAAAATATTTAAATGATTGGCAGCCATGTGTAATGCTTCCACCCAATAAATGGGCGGCATGTGAGCTTGAAAATGGAGAGTATGAATAAGGTTGTTGATTGTACAAAGCATATGTTCCAACTTCCTATTTTGTTGAGATGTCTTATGACATGCGAATCAGAACTGAATGTCACGCTTGTGAAACCGGGTTTTGTCAAATTTACCCCCCGTGGTAACATTACAGAGGCTTAATGTAGACATTAAACTGGTTGTTCAGAAATGCACAAAATTGAACAAATTAGCAGACAAGTCAGATTACCATGTAGTAGATAAACCCAAAGAAAATGTGGATAACAATCTAAGAAAATAGTATAATATCTTATTCCATTACCACTCAGAATGGGTAAAGTCCACACATCCGAATGTACAATATCAATATTTGACTCAACACACGACTCAAAACCATAAAAAGTACGTCTAATATTTTTGCTAAACTCGCAAGCATGACACCTAGTGGACTACTTTATTTTATTACAAGAAATGAAATTTCTAGACTCTAAGAAACGTAGCACTTCTACATCGGGATGCCCAAGGAATCTGTACCACATAGTGAGATTGAAGGAAAGTAATGTAATGTGACTGGATGGTAGAGGCCGGTGACGGATAGTGTAGAGGTCGTCGCTGCTATCACAACGAAGAATGATATTGTGAGTCGGGTAATCCTTCGCAGGAAACCCAAATTCAACAAAAACTTTATTGTCTTTAGTGAATTTACGGACATAAATTAAGTTTTATTAATGTCGGGTGTGACAAGTATATAATGAAGGTGTAAGCATTTATGATGAGTAGAAAAAAACCTATGTCATGTATTAATGACCTGTATAAATTAACCATTGCCAACATATATAAAAGAACAATTGCTTGTATTACAAACAGAAGTTAGTGTACCTCTGGTGTCTGCCAAATGTGAAGATGATCATGTGTCCATATACCAAGTCGGGGTCATATAATGGGTATGTTTTGCAAAAGTAACTGTTGCTGGAGCTAGAGATGGAGATTATAAAAAGATATTATTTTCATAAGCTACATGAAGTAATATTTGATTTTCAGAGATTATGGATTTTTTTTTTCAAGTTCTGTCTGCCAAACTAAGATTATTTTTTAAGTAGCTTATTTTTTGAAAAAATAAGCATAATCTCTCCATAATTTCATGTGCCAAACATGCCCAACATCATAGTTTGAAAAGCCTTAGGAAATACGATAAGAGCATATGGATATTCACCACTAGTCGAAAATCCGTACTGACCTTGCGGGCACATAAATAGTACAATAGGCTGGTGAACCTGTAATGAAAAATCGGGTTAGGCTGTTAGGGCTGTTGAGCAGGGATGGAAACCAACTGGAGCTATTGGACTGAGTAGGCCAGTGGACCAGTTACAGAAGTCGCAAAATGGGCCTATGGGGTGTGGGCTGCTGGGTAAACTTGTGGCCCAGCTTGCGAGTAGAATTTGCCTCGGCCCATCTGAAGGTAGATATATCGAATATTGGACCATGCTGGGGTGTTAGACTGAGTCGAACCAGAGGCCTAGTGAGCCTGTTAGGCCTCATACAGTTTTGACGACGTGGACATGCCTGCTGGTTGGTGTGGTTAGTGGACTGAGACCTATGTGAGGAATCATGTTGGTTATTAGTAGTCCAAGCATTGACACAGGGTTGTGAAAGGGGTATAAGGTGGTGATCATGCAAACTCTAAACAAATTCACAACGTCCACCATACATGCAAGTTCCATGTTGGAATTTATGACACAATTCAAAGCCCAAAGTACTCATAGTATTTGCTTCTTTGAGCCTGAATTCGTAGTCAATAGAACAGTAACAAGAGACAAAATTAAAAGACAGAGAGCACGCAGGGGAGGGAAGGTCAAATAGTGTTTAGGGTTTTTTGGGGAAGACCGTTTTAGGCTTTGATACCATATTAGAATCGGTATAAATCTCCTCGATTATCTCATTAGTATAATGGTCAGTAATACTAGTAATACACAATTTAGCTTGGTAAATAAGCTAAACATGTTTGGCTAAACCCTTATTAATCCAAAACAATATAATCGGGCCTAACATCTATAGTATTCCGCTAATAGAAAATAGCTAGGTATGAAAGATAGTTGGGAACATGACTTGTTTGGAATCCGAAACGCTTAAGAGAATGTGCGCAAAACAAGTCTCAATATTACAAGGAAACCACCTAAGGTACCAACTAAAGCTGCCAAAGATTGAGTTAATTACTTGAAAATGTATCATGCTTGCCACTTTTTGTTATTGTATATACCGAACTATTTTTTTCTTATTATGTGTATTGAATTTTTAAATTTCGATTATTATATGTATTTTGTGACTATTTGGCCATGTAAAATGACCATTTTACCTTTCAAAATTTGAAAAAAGTAAGAGTAAAATGGTCACAAAATATATATAATAATCGAAATTTAAAAGTTCAGTATACCAAATAAGAAAAAAATAAGTTCGGTACACGCAATAACAAAAGTGACAAGTATGATACATTTTCAATCAATTAACCAGCCAAAGATTTGAAAGTATCTCGTATTCAGAAGCTGTGAATACGAGGGGGAAAAAAAGTATCTAGTATTCAGAAGATTTGAAAGTATCTCGTTTTCAGAAGCTGTGAATGAACCACCAAAATATATGACTGATATGGGTAAACTTAAGATTTTGCCATGACTACAAGGTCGGCAAGCAAGTTCTTCTCAACCGAGCATTTTTTTTATAAAGAACGAAAGGAAGGCATCTAGGCGCAAACAATCACAGAAAATTTGGGAAGTGAGAGTATTGGCCAAAACCTAGACGCCTAATCCACGTACATCTGTTAATTTCGTCACAATAACTATAATTTACAACATTGTAATATACATTATAAATTTACGGCATCGAATAATAGTTACATGACTCCAGTGAATATGAGTACTATATAATACATACTAAAAAGGTAAAACACTTTTGAATAATATAGAATTGCAAATTACAACATGCACGAAGAATTACAGATTTTTTGATTGAAAATTTTATTTTTTGTTGTTGAAGCTACGTTTTGCAGCTTCAATTTTATCTTTAACAGCGGTGGCAGATTCTTCAGCTTTTTCTACCACTGTGCTCTGAACTTTTTGGGCAGTATCCTTGGTGGCATCCCACGCTTCTTGTGCCGATTGCTTTGCTTTCTCGGCTATGTTCTCTGCCTTTCCAGCGGCTTCTTTCGATTGACTCGTGGCCTTCATAATGAATCAAGTTAATTAGTGAGATACAAACGTAGAACAATTGGCTGATTCATATATGAAAGAGAAAGACGTGTGATTAAACATGTCAATCACCGGATATATTAAATCTAGCAGATAACAATTGTCATTTGATTATTTATTAATTTTTGTAACGACAGACAATTTTCTAAAGATACAGATGACTCTGAACACTTACATAACCGGTGTGAGAAGCTGACTTCTCTTTTATTTCTTCGCTGACCTTCTTCAACTTCTCGATGCCACGCTTGGCTGCATCCGATGAAGAGGAAAACTGCACCAATTATTTAAAGATAGATTGATCATTTGGATAGTAACGAGGCAAAAATGTGTCCATTTTGTCATGTCTTATTGTATCATAACAATGTTCACAACAAAGGTGAAAGAGGAACCTGATGGGTAGGTGTTACCCTAGAAACCCATGCGGCGCGAACCAGGGTCCGGGTGGTTTGGAACTTTGTTGCTGCAATTCCTGCCATTTTCGCCTTAACTTTTTTGGATATTGGATTGTGACTTTTACTTTTTAATGTGTTCTCTTGTTTGTGTACGTAGATATGTATTTTAAGGGAAATCAAGGCCTGAAAAAATGGCTATTTTCACTCAAATTTTGTGGTAAAAAAGAAAAGAGAACGTATGAGCGAAAAAGAGCAAAATCATCAAATGGTCGACATTTTTACAAGCGTGTGCAATTTGTATAAAAAACGGTCCAAATTGTTAGACTTGGTCCTCAGACCTCAATGTTATATCTGCTTGATTTATACCTCTGCCTTAACATATCTCGACTCATTATCATAGTTACTTTTGCTTTTTAAGGTTTTATACTCGAAAATGATTATGCAAAAATATTATTTTCAATGTTTTGAGCTTCAGGGTTACCATAAGAAACATATAGATTTGGTTGTATTATGGTATTCTAAATACTCCGTAACTGATAACAAACAATTTATGAAATTTGGTATGCTTAACTTGGTTTTAATTAATTTACTGCATAACCAACACTGCTTTAAAAACACATGTTTGACATAAGATTAGAAGTTAACTAGGTAAAACAACAAACGAATTGAGTTAACTTATTTTAAGTTCTGCAGTATCTTTAATTATGTTGATCACTATACTTTTAAATTGATAAGAAAGCTAGATTGTTATTGTTTTGATAAATGAATAGAAGAGTAAAAAAAGATGAAGAAAATAGGGAATGGGCTGAGTTGAGGGAAAAAGTAAGTAATTAAATGTTATATGTTACTATTAGTAATTGTTATGATTTAGGGTGTATACATGGCCCTAGTTACTCCTCATATCCTGCTGTCCCCAATCCCCATATCGATTCGCGCAGAGAATGGGCCCTCTTCCATGAATGTCGTCGTTGCATTCTGACATATATACATAAATTGCAGTAAATGTGTTGGTGTTCGGTGTAGTGGGCAAATGAGAGCATATGCATGAGTACAGTAACTGCATACCTTCATCCTTACGCCACTCATTGTTTCCATGCATATCCATATTTATAACACTACATGTTCATTTGTTGCCAACTTGTTAAAATGATAAAGACATAAATAACATCATGATATAGTATTTTTCTATTGTACATGTAAATATACTTACAATCTCATCAAAATATGGTTCCTCAAAAGGTTTAAATCTGCGGAGAAACTTTAACTCTGGCCGTTCACGGTTTTTGTGCCGAGAGACCCTTTCCCTAAGACCCGTCCCAGGAAATTAGCACATGCTATAGTGAGCTAAGGTGAGGAGTTTAGTATTGAAGTCATGACATATTTCCTCAAAGTACTCATTGAACGGTCAATTAGATGTTTGCATAGGGAAGTGATACCACTTGGGCAATGCCTCAATGGTAAAATATGGTTAACATATGCATATACGTGGTATCACATGATGTTCTTAGAACTTATAGTTTGGTAACACCTGATTAACTAAATTTTCTTGTAAACGACAAAACAAAATAAAGAGATAATTGAGTATGGATGAAATGTCCTGACATTTAAATAAGAACAATGACAATATATGAATATGATTGATGTGTAAAATAAAAATAAAAATCATGAAATTGAGGGTGAGATGATTTTTTTTTCTTTTTTATTCTTAATATATTAACCAAACAACCAAAGAAATCAATGTCATTTACTTCCCTCAACTGTTTCATGCTGCCACCTTTTGCCTTTAAAAAGCGCATTCCCACATTCCAAATACTTCCATCAAACACACAGTCACTAGTCGAGTAGCTAGATAACAAGATCCAACAAAGATATGGCTAAATTGTGTTTCATGTTACTAGTTGTTCTAACGGTGGTAGCTTGTACTACTACTGCTAGAGATGTTCCAAGTGAACCCAACAAAAATGCCGTTGGTCTCACTGACCAAAAGAACGTATTCACTTTTGGTGGACTAGGTGGCTATTCTGGCATTGGTAACGATGGCCAACCCATTGGTGGGGGTGGCATTGGAGCTGGCATTGGTACCGAAAATGGGATTGGAGGTATTGGTGCTGGTTACGGATATGGGGGAGGTGGTGCAACGACCGGTGGTATAGGAACTATTGGAGGTCTAGCTAATGGTTTTGCTGGCTTACCGGCTCTTGGTGGTGGTGGCATTGGTGGCGGAGGACCTGGTGGTGTTGGTCTCGTTTCAATTCCTTAAAAACAGTTGTCGTAACCGTAGCTACACTAGTATGTGTGTCAAAAGTGTATTGTGGGTCTATATTCCATTGTGGTCTTGTGAAGTATGTTTTGTTTTTACCTAAAAAGAGAATGTTGCTCTTCAGTTGTAAGGTTATTTTTGTTATATGTTATGGTGTATTTGTGGGATCTTATAGTGTTATAGATAGTACTTAAATCTAAGACCTTCTTTTGATATATGTTCACGTATACAAACTAGCATTGGGCAGTATTGCATGCGGCTCACGTATCTTTCGTTTTCAACAGCATTACTTGGGTAAATGCATCCAAGATGTTTTGACATTAAAATGGTTGGGACCGGTGGACCGCTATGACTAACAGTTTAGAACTGTACGTACGAATATAACGCATAATAAAACCTATGGAATGACTTTCTGTTATTTGAATATCCCGGCACATAGATGATCTGGACCATATTTGAAAATACATAATGAAAAACAACTCTCCATAATTTTAACAAGCATTTGGCGCCTGATGCGTTGCGGTCGGTGATTTTGGGTTTAATGGACCGAAATTAGCCCGTTAATAAGCCCATAATTATATGAATATTATACTGAGTTTGCCATTATTTTATGCGGAATGGTCGGCATGTTTACTCTGCTTTAGTATATATACAGAATATACAGAACAGCATCGCGGAAGGTGGTTCACAATTTAAATAACTTTAAACGAATCAATGCAATGGATATCAACAGACCAAATATGACCGGATGCATTTTATGTTTATTTATTATTTATAAATATAGTAACTAAATAATACTATAAACGACTCATAAATATCTTGAGTCTAGCAAAGCAATATTCTTCGATCTAAATCAACAAACCTGTTTTATCACATCCTATCAAACAACTCACAAGTCTTATAAACTATAATTAATTATTGTCATCGCCGTTTTGAGTCTTCCTCATTTCAAGTAGTTTTAAACAAGTTGATATGTAATAGCAGGGTACCCACGCGATGCGGCGGCGGATACCCTGTAATTGGAATTTTAGAGGAGCAAAATATTTTTGTAACAATGACTTTACAAATGACGATAATTTTGGTTTAGAATAAATTTTAGCAATATGCAAACTATTTATATAAAAATAATAAGGCACCCGCGCGATGCGAAAGCACTATGTAAGCGGTAGTGAGTAATGCAACACCCGTTCTCCGGATATAAATAGGCACCACCCTAGATGAAATTGACCAAGGCTTAACGTGATTGGCTAGTCAACGAATATTGCGTTATAGTCAAAACCGATAGTCAAAGGATGTGTATTATAGCTATATAAAGTATTATGTGACATAATTATAAAGGAAATAGAATCCAAGGACCTAAGTTGCAAAGTATGAAATGTGTTATAATATGAGGTGTGGCAAAAGTATAAGGTAAGAGACCTAAGGGACTAAAGGTGTCAAGAGGCCAAAGTAGTAGATGTAACACCCCCAAAATTCGGGTCCAGCGGAAGCATACATGCATTGGGGTGCTACGAAATTGGTATCACAACATAAGTACAAAGAATAGTTTTTATTTCATTTATTGAGAATAAAATACATTAACAAAAACGTCAAGTTTACATTTTATAAAAGAAGTGTGGAAATAGGCCCATAAAGAAGTTAAAGTGGTCCCAAATATATATCAGAGTAGTCTATGACCATGCCATGCCATTTGCCAAGCGCCTCCAAGAGTAAGTTATCACTTCAGGAAACCTGAAATACATGCTAAAAAGTGTCAACACAAAGGTTGGTGAGTTCATATAGTTTATAAGTAAAACAGTTGATTGAAAGAGTTTTGAGTTTGTGTGATAATGTTGCTATACACCCATAGTTTGTTTGTTGTTTGCCCTAACCGGGTCAATAGTTGAGTGAATCAATAGTGTTTGCATAAAAATCAATTGAACACAAGTCTCAAGTTTGATAAACAGTGGGCTATGTCGTTATACGCCCATAAATTTTGTAGTTGCAATACTGTATCATGACTACAGTACCGCCTTATTGCTCTAAGTCTCATGAACGCAACCCTTAACTGGTGACATCATATAATAATGACGTTAAGTACTAATATTATAGGGATAATATTAGTATGAATGCCCTCGTGCAGGAGATTGCCGTCCTCCTGTTTAGTTCAAATAAAGTGCATTTGGCTACTTATCCAGCAACACAAATGAGGCGTCAACTGCCAATAGATCTATTCACTATATTTGCGTTCACTCGCAAGTGACTAAGGTTCATGATATGAGGGACTTTCAGTGGCAAAAGTGTGTCTTAGGCAATAATAATCAAGATAGTATACAGAAAAATACTTGTGTTCAGGGTTGTAGCATGTAATATGTTTCAATAAACAAATAGAGTGTATCATCAATCGAGTAAAGTGTTTAAGATAAACGAGTAAAAGATTTAAGTAAAACGAGCATGTATCTCCCCCAAAGAGTTCAAAATAGATAAAAGAGGGGCTATGACTCACCTTAGCAATAGCAGTCTGAATAGAGAGAATAGTCAAGTAGTGATAGTGTGCGGCACCGACTCGCGACCTAGATTAGTATGGCAACTTTAGTTTACAGTTTCTGGTTTAGGACTCGATGAAGTTTAGCTAAGTTTAAAAGTATAAAAATGTTTTTGGCTGTTATTGCTTGTGTGGCAGCATTTAAGTTTGAAAACAGATTTGCAAGCATTTGCAAGTATTGGCTCGGGAAGTGCTTACGTATACATGCACAAATAATAAAAAGTATCAAAACGGATGGGTCTTTAGTTTGCCAGTAACCGAAAGACAATGTATTGAAGGTTATCACAAGTAAATGATAGAAACAGTCGGATTATAAAAAAGTCGTTTTAAGAGTATATATGTTCATACGTAAGCAAATGTTAGTTAATAATAAGAGTAAGTAAAATTTATACTCTAAGTAGCGGTTTTATTAGAAGATGTTATATTAAAAATACTCTTATAAGTTATAAGTGTAGAACTTTTAGAAAATCGGGCATGACCCTCGTATGATTTTAGTTTGTACATGATGACTCGTGTCAAAATAATTAATAAACCGTTGTTACATTATTATTATCATTATTATTATTATTATTATTATTATTATCAAAATAGATTTCGCTTGATATAAATATATCGTTATATAAGATTTTGACTAACGATTCAAACGTCTAAAACTTGATTATAGTATATAATTCCGTTGCATAAGATATGTCTAGTAAACTAAAGTACGTCGTGAAATGATGTCGGGAATGAGTGAGTGGAGCGAGTCGTGAAACAAGTTGAAGAAAATAAGTAGTCGTAACTCGATTGAAATGACGAGTATCCGATACATTACACCATTAGTTATAAATGTTGTACTTAAACCTTAAAATCCATATATTTATCTCCTTTTATACTAATTCAAACGCACCTTATTAGGACCAGTATTTAACGCACCCTTATGTTGCACCAAATGAGGTTTTATCTCACAAAAAGAAATGTTTTATGCATTCCTGATATGTTTTCAAACGCACCCTTTCTATAATTTTGCACCACTGGTTTCAACTCAACGCACCCCTATTGGGCTCGACACAACCCAAGCCCAATGCCATTTTGCAAAAATAGTTTTCACAGTAACAGAAAAGGAAGAGTTACGCTCTTCTTCTCAGGTACTGTATATCAAAGAAATGATAGTAAGCAATAAGTCTGGTGAGTGCTATCAAAACAAAAGGGATACAATATTTGAAGGCCAACTTGGCCACACCGAAGCTCGAACTTAGACCTCTCGGTGTGGGGCGTCGAGAAGAGGGGAGCTCAAAACAAGCAATTGACGAAAGTCACAAACCAACATTTAAATAAGCACTTGTTTTTCGTTGGCCCGAGATATGTTATACCTGAAAACCATTGGTCGAACCCGGTAAACAAAACCAATTCCAAGTTATAAACCACTCGACCTATCAAATCATCTATCCTTTAGAAAACGCATTGAAGCAAAATAGCATCTCCCAACTGTGGGTTCGACCAAACAGTGGTGACTCAAAACAAAGTCAAACAAAACTTAGCTCAAAACATTTAACAAGTTGTGATGTGTGAGATTCTTGGTAGTAACATAGTAATCCTAAACACCTACTGTGGGTCTCGACCCATCAACTTACTCAGCCAAACACGAATCTTTGATTTAAGACCACTTTATCCCCAGTTTCAACATAATAAATAAGCCAATAAAATAAGCCAAAAACAATGATAAGCACTTCCATTTAAGACAATATCCAGGTTCTAGTTGTGAGATTATTTATTTTTGCCACACAAGATGAATAACAACTACATGATTTACTCATTCATAGTACATGGACATAACGGATCAACACTCAAAAGAAACATCATCTCCATAAAAATAGGTTGCGAGTTTCATAGCAGATCCAAAACTAACGAGATTAAGAATATAATACAAGGTGCAAAGAAATCAAACTCCTTACAGATAGATACGGATCGATCATCAAGAACACAAGTGAGGCTCGACTCTGATTTTCAGCAAATCCACACTCCAAGCAGACCAATACCGAGAGTGTGGATCTTGCTGAGCATCGAGTATCAATAAATAGAAAAAGATAGGGGAAGCCTTCGACTCTCTCTTTATTTAGATCGAACGTAGTGCCATCCTTCTTGAGGAAAGTTTGCTATTTACCACCATCTTCAAGGAGGTCTCGTGACCCTTGTGGAAAGAAGAGAACCCGGATGACAATTATGGATCTATCTTTTCCCTTTTTCTTGTTGAGATTGAAAATGATAGGTGAAGAGATATATCATCAAAGAAAACTAGGGCGATGGCACCAAGGTCTCATAAAGGAGGGGAGGTGATTTGCACACTCCATCAATTTATTTGCACACTCAAAATTTTATGTCATGACTTTTATACCCTTAATTTTTGTATTTTGATTTGCACACTCCACTAAATGATGTAGGGGCATAAATGTCATGACATAAACATTTTGAGTGTGCAAATCAATTGGTGGAGTGTACAAATCACTCCCCATAAAGGAGTGATGTATCAAAAGGAGGAAGAAGAATAATGAATCGGGATAACCTGAAATATAAAACTCAAGGGGCGGTGTATTTTGTAGATGTGTTTTGTATTTATTATTACAGAGTGTATTCCGTGTCCCGTTAATCTCAAGTGTAAACGCGGTACTCCGGTTTGGTAAATGCGAAAATTATATTTTTGGAAACGTATTTATAAGAATGGTAGGAAAATAAAATTTATTGAGTCCGAAAATTAATTATAAAATTTGTGTCATTACTTAATGCGGTATCGGTACGCGTGTGAGCCCATTCGGATTGAGAAATGAGATACGTCACATAGTTGTTGACGAGTATAACTTGTTGATGTAATGTTTAAAAAAAATTAACTCGTAAATAGGGGGTTAATTAAGCCTTCAAATTGATTATTTGTATTTGACATTAATAAATGACTCGGTAAATTACGGGGTGTTACAGTACCTACCCGTCAGACTGGATTCGTCCCCGAATCCTAAGTCTTGGTAGTGGTCAGGGTTGTCTCGGGGAAATAAGTGTTGGTATTAGGGCTGAGCATCGGGCGAAAACCGGACCGGACCGACCAAGACCGGACCGGACCGAGGACCGGAAAACCATAGACCGAGATCGGACCGAATATGGTCGGTCCGGTCTCGGTCCGGTCTCGGTCCGGTCGGTCTTCGGTCGGTCCGGTCCAATTAGGCAAGTTTTTTCGGGTTTTTGGTCGGTCCGGACCGGACCGGACCGACCGGACCGAGGACCGAATTTGGCAAAAAGCTTAGACCGAGGACCGGACCGAATGTGGTCGGTCCGGTCCGGTCGGTCTCGGTCCGGTCGGTTTTGTCGGTCGGTCCGGTCCATCCGGTCCGTTTGCTCAGCCCTAGTTGGTATTTAGCACGAAATTGATCCTTACGTTTCCAGGTGTACTCAGTCGGGGGATATTTGTCTTGTTGCAGGTGGAAGTTAAAGGTCTGACTAAAATAGATATATAATTTCGTTTTAAGCATGGTGTAAATAAAAGTAACTTCACAAGAAAAAAATTAACACTTAGTCGCTCTTTAATACGCAAAAGTTTTGATATAGTTTTGACCAGAGAAGATTTTTAACTCCACAAAATGAGTATCTCAGGAAAGTATTTTTATAGTTGATATCAACGTGTTTTTAAAGAAAGATTTTCGAAAGTGAAATTATCAAAGATGAAGATATAGTTGAGTATGGCATTTCTAAAGGTTTAAGGACAAGATCTAGTTTCGAGTGCTTGGTAATGTTTGGTGGCTAACCATTGGGTAAATTTTATAGTTGGGGTACTTAATTTACTTGGGTTGTACTGGATGTATCATGACTTATATTGTTGCGCTAGTGGTCTGAAATGAACGAATCAATCGAATATTTTGTTGTGGGGTGTTTTCCTTGGTTACAAGTGAGATTTGTATATCAATAAGTGAATCTAATCGTAAGGAACGAGTGGGTAACTTGTTTAGAGATGAAACGGCGTCAAGACTTGGTGGGTTGTTGTCTATAATTTCTGACAGAGGTACTTGATTCTCTTCTAGCGTTTAGTTTATTTCCAAAAGAAAATGTTGGTTATTTTGTTTGTGAGGTAATAGCATAAAAAAAAATAAAATAAAATAAAATAAAATAAAATAAAAAAAAAAAAAAAAAACTTTTCATAGAAGTAAACGATCCATAAGATGATTTGTAAAAATATTTCATAAGATGATTTGTAAAAACAATTTATGGAGTAATAGGAAAACAATCAATTATTTGCAAGATAATAGAAAAATTGTAGTATAGTTTGTGATACAACAAATCAGTTTATATAGTAACTTGTGAAATGAATTGTAAAATAGTTTATAAAACAGTTGGAAAAGAGATTCATTATAAAAGAACAATAAGACTGAAATTTTGATTTTATAATATAGTAGTAAAAACATTTCATAGAGTGTATTGTAGGATAATTGAAAATAGCTCGTATGTTACTAGTGGCACAGTGTATTATTTTATAAGAGGGTAGGAAGGTAGACAACCAGTATACCCAAGGGATGAGTGAAGGATTTTGTGTTCTGAAGCTACTGGTTCAGGTTACTCCGCATGGTTTTAAGGTTTCCGTTGGTTTACAAGTCTAACTTATTGTATGCTTAAAGGTTCATGGGTTCTTTCGTTATTTACTTCCATTAGAAGGTTTTCCTCCTAGGTACTATGGAGAGTCGTTCCTATTACGGCTAGTGATTTAATCCTGCTTCATCAATTGTGTGAGGTTTGGGGTAGAGGTGACTGTAACACAACCCGTAGGTGTAAGTCATTAAAATAAGTAATATTTAAATGGTTATGCATCATCTGCTAAGCAAATCTCCATGCATAGTGTTGGTAAAGGGGTAAGCACGGGGACGTGACGTAATAAAGTGTAGAATTGTCTGTTTTGAGAGTAAGGTGTTCCGATTAAAAGATAAAGTGTTGTAGTGAGAAAGTATTATGAGGCCAGTGTGTCGTGAGTCGAAGGAAACCTTTACGATACTCGTGAACATAGGAAGACATTATAGTGTTCTCAGAAATCAACTAGAAAATCAACCGTACGTAACCCCATTATAACTTATTCGAGTATCACAAAATTCACCTCTGGGTCGGACATAGGTGATCAGACTATGTCCCACTGTCCCTGGTTGAATATAGGTGATCAGTCTATATTCACCCGAGGTTCAATGAACTTTAAAATACTCGACTCAGTTATACTAGTAATATGCCCTTGAAAAGATGTTTTGAAAGGCTAAGACAAATGTCCAAACTCAAGGTCGAATGATGGGATCACGTAAGGAAAAGACGTAATGTTGTGATAAGTATGATTCGTAAGCATAAGTATATGGAGAAATACTGATAGTGAATAGTGAAAACAAGTGGGTATAAATCATCCAATAGTAAGACACACATCTCAACAAGTATATCAGTGAACAACATCACCAGTGAGGCATCAGCTTGGCAGGCAGGCACGTGTCGGTCATAGGGTTAAGTTTTTTGTAAAAGTGGTTATAGTCTAGGTTTTCAAAATACCCAGTTCTCTATAACCTGTGGCTCTGATACCAACTATAACACCCCTAAAATTCGGGTCCAGCGGAAGCATACATGCATTGGGGTGCTACATAATTGGTATCACAACATAAGTAAAAGATTTAAGTAAAACGAGCATGTATCTCCCCCAAAGAGTTCAAAATAGATAAAAGAGGGGCTATGACTCACCTTAGCAATAGCAGTCTGAATAGAGAGAATAGTCAAGTAGTGATAGTGTGGGGCACCGACTCGCGACCTAGATTAGTATGGCAACTTTAGTTTACAGTTTCTGGTTTAGGACTCGATGAAGTTTAGCTAAGTTTAAAAGTATAAAAATGTTTTTGGCTGTTATTGCTTGTGTGGCAGCATTTAAGTTTGAAAACAGATTTGCAAGCATTTACAAGTATTGGCTCGGGAAGTGCTTACGTATACATGCACAAATAATAAAAAGTATCAAAACGGATGGGTCTTTAGTTTACCAGTAACCGAAAGACGATGTATTGAAGGTTATCACAAGTAAATGATAGAAACAGTCGGATTATAAAAACGTCGTTTTAAGAGTATATATGTTCATACGTAAGCAAATGTTAGTTCATAATAAGAGTAAGTAAAATTTATACTCTAAGTAGTGGTTTTATTAGAAGAGGTTATATTAAAAATACTCTTATAAGTTAGAAGTGTAGGACTTTTAGAAAATCGGGCAAGGCCCTCGTATGATTTTAGTTTGTACATGATGACTCGTGTCAGAATAATTAATAAACCGTTGTTACATTATTATTATTATTATTATTATTATTATTATTATTATTATTATTATTATTATTATTATTATTATCAAAATAGATTTCGCTTGATATAAATATATCGTTATATAAGATTTTGACTAACGATTCAAACGTCTAAAACTTGATTATAGTATATAGTTCCGTTGCATAAGATATGTCTAGTAAACTAAAGTACGTCGTGAAATGATGTCGGGAATGAGTGAGTGGAGCGAGTCGTGAAACAAGTTGAAGAAAATAAGTAGTCGTGACTCGATTGAAATGACAAGTATCCGATACATTACACCATTAGTTATAAACGTTGTACTTAAACCTCAAAATCCATATATTTATTTCCTTTTATACTAATTCAAACGCACCTTATTAGGACCAGTATTTAACGCACCCTTATGTTGCACCATACGAGGTTTTATCTCACAAAAAGAAAGTTTTTATGCATTCCTGATATGTTTTCAAACGCACCCTTTCTATAATTTTGCACCACTGGTTTCAACTCAACGCACCCCTATTGGGCTCGACACAACCCAAGCCCAATGCCATTTTGCAAAAATAGTTTTCACAGTAACAGAAAAGGAAGAGTTACGCTCTTCTTCTCAGGTACTGTATATCAAAGAAATGATAGTAAGCAATAAGTCTGGTGAGTGCTATCAAAACAAAAGGGACACAATATTTGAAGGCCAACTTGGCCACACCGAAGCTCGAACTTGAGACCTCTCGGTGTGGGGCGTCGAGAAGAGGGGAGCTCAAAACAAGCAATTGACGAAAGTCACAAACCAACATTTAAATAAGCACTTGTTTTTCATTGGCCCGAGATATGTTATACCTGAAAACCATTGGTCGAACCCGGTAAACAAAACCAATTCCAAGTTATAAACCACTCGACCTATCATATCATCTATCCTTTAGAAAACGCATTGAAGCAAAATAGCATCTCCCAACTGTGGGTTCGACCAAACAGTGGTGACCCAAAACAAAGTCAAACAAAACTTAGCTCAAAACATTTAACAAGTTGTGATGTGTGAGATTCTTGGTAGTAACATAGTAATCCTAAACACCTACTGTGGGTCTCGACCCATCAACTTACTCAGTCAAACACGAATCTTTGATTTAAGACCACTTTATCCCCAGTTTCAACATAATAAATAAGCCAAAAACAATGATAAGCACTTCCATTTAAGCCAATATCCAGGTTCTAGTTGTGAGATTATTTATCTTTGCCACACAAGATGAATAACAACAACATGATTTACTCATTCATAGTACATGGACATAACGGATCAACACTCAAAAGAAACATCATCTCCATAAAAGCAGGTTGAGAGTTTCATAACAGATCCAAAACTAACGAGATTAAGAATATAATACAAGGTGCAAAGAAATCAAACTCCTTACAGATAGATACGGATCGATCATCAAGAACACAAGTGAGGCTCGACTCTGATTTTCAGCAAATCCACACTCCAAGCAGACCAATACCGAGGCTTCAATACTCGTGAAAACTAATCATAGTGAGATTTGAGAGTGTGGATCTTGCTGAGCATCGGTATCAATAAATAGAAAAAGATAGGGGAAGCCTTCGACTCTCTCTTTATTTAGATCGAACGTAGTGCCATCCTTCTTGAGGAAAGTTTGCTATTTACCACCATCATCAAGGTGGTCTCGTGACCCTTGTGGAAAGAAGAGAACCCGGATGACAATGATGGATCTATCTTTTCCCTTTTTCTTGTTGAGATTGAAAATGATAGGTGAAGAGATATATCATCAAAGAAAACTAGGGCGATGGTACCAAGGTCTCGGTAAGGAGTGATGTATCAAAAGGAGGAAGAAGAATAATGAATCTGGCAATGGCGTTGGTTTTGAGGTGGGATTGAGGAAAGAAGTATTATCAAAAGAGATAGGGATAACCTGAAATATAAAACTCAAGGGGCGATGTATTTTGTAGATGTGTTTTGTTTTTATTATTATAGTGTGTATTTCGTGTCCCGTTAATCTCAAGTGTAAACGCGGTACTTCGGTTTGGTAAATGCGAAGATTATATTTTTGGAAACGTATTTATAAGAATGGTAGGAAAATAAAATTTATTGAGTCCGAAAATTAATTATAAAATTTGTGTCATTACTTAATGCGGTATCGGTACGCGTGTGAGCCCGTTCGGATTGAGAAATGAGATACGTGACATAGTTGTTGACGAGTATAACTTGTTGATGTAATGTTTAAAAAAAATTAACTCGTAAAAAGGGGGTTAATTAAGCCTTCAAATTGATTATTTGTATTTGACATTAATAAATGACTCGGTAAATTACGGGGTGTTACAGTAGAAGTAAATATCTAGATGGTGAGGATTCTAGAGAAATTGAGAAGAGTTTAGTGTGTATTGGAAGGTCCGGTTTTTAGAGAAGAAGAAAAGGGAGGGAAAGCTAGTTTGGTGGTTGAGGAAGAAAAAGATGAAGACCTCATGTTCATAGCCTTTTCTAGCAATGATCCACCACGAGTAAGTATCCTTAATCTTAAGTTAATGATGATAATGAAGTTAAGGTTTATAAGTAAGGGTTTTCATCATATAATCAAAGTACGATCATATGATGATATGGAAATGATGATGGGTAAGTTTAAGATGGGTTATATAAACCCTTGTTGATGGTGTTGAGTTATATGTATTATTAGGTCTTGATGATAATAAAGATGAAGGTGATGATGAAAGATGATGATGCTAATGAGGATGAAGATGATAATGGTGAAAAGAATGTATGGTAACTTAGCTTGGAAATTAAGGTAAGTAAACCGGCTATAAGATGATGTTATGATGACTTCTATGCATTATGTGTCTATGTGATTATATATGTTAAGTTTAATGAATGGTTTGTATGATAATGTTATGTGGAAGTAAGTGTGAGGATAGTTGATGAGTTAGACAATGTTGGATTAGAAAAGGGATGTTGATGCTTAAGTGTTAAGGTATGTGTTGAGGTTTCAATGTTATTAAGGATTAAATGTTATGATGTGTAATGTGTGAATGAATTATAATGTTATGTTATACCCGTTTTACTTACTAAGCATTCATGCTTATGGTTTAATGTTTCAATGTTTTGTAGGCTGTTAAGGTAAAGGCTTGGCTAAGGATAAAGGTTTGCTTATGCGATATTAGAAGATTGGTAAGAAAGTAGGAGCTTAGGTAGAATACCGAGCTCTATCTTGATTTTGTACCCCCGTGAGTCAAATAATGTTTTGTAATGAGTAGACAAGCGTCAAATTGTGTGCCAAGAGTTGTATAATGAATTGGTAATCATTTGGTATATTAAGGTGTTATTAGTAAAAGTTAAAGGGGTGTTTGGTTAATAGTCCATTTCAACCCATTTTGGGGTTCAACGGGTCGAATGGTTATGAATGAATTGTAATATAATGTAAATAAGATTTCTGGAAAGTTTCGTTAAGTTTTGAGTCTTGGAAGTCGATTTTTCCGGAAATTAGAGTAAGATGTTAAAAGTTGTGTTTTTTGTAAAATCTGTAAATGGGAGCATAAGGCCTTCTGCGTCTGAGCCATAAGGCCTTCTGCAATTAAAAGTAGTTTTATGTATTTCTGAGTACCAGATTGATGAGTGTGTAAATACTCATCATTTTTACCTTTTTTGAGCTGCCAAAACATCTAAAAACACTCAATATTGTATCAAAATAGTGAAAATATCCCAGAAAAGTGTTTTACATGTTTCAAATGCAAAATAATCAAAAACAGATGAAAAACGCACAAAGTTTGCAAAATTGGCAGTTTCAGTCCCTCATCTTTCAAAAGTTGTCAAATCTAGTCCCTGGCTGTTCTAAAAACTTGAAAAAGTCACCAAAGGCCCTTTTAAATCAAAAAGTTACAAAATTAGTCCTTTGGTGCAAAGTTTCACAAAAAGTCAAGTTTAGTCCCTGAACTTTGAAAATTGTCAAAAATGGTCCCTGGGATATTAAAACTTTGAGAAAAACGAATTTTGTCCTTGCACTAATCTTTTATGGCAGGATTGGTCCTTGGTGGAAAAGTTTAGTGAAATTACACTATTGGTCCCTGAAGTTTGAAAGTTTGGCAAATTTAGTCCCTGGTGCATTTAATATGGAAAAATCAATATTAGACCACGTACTATTCATAACTTGGCAAAACACACCCTTGTGAACACTTTGGAAGAATACCAAGTTCCCCCCCCCCCAACTTTCGATAAATTTCAAAAAAGGTCCTTGTGATAACTAAAACCAAACCGGACCTTATTACTAATAAAAACCAAACCATAGTCCAATCCACGCAATCCAAGCCCACCTCCCCTATTTCTTGGCCCATTCCACAAACCAGCCCACCCTTTTATTAATAAAACTCGGGTCAAACCTTTGACCTTGGTCAAATACCAGTCAAACCCCACACCTTTCCCTCTCCCTCACTCCCCACAGCCAAACCACAATACCACCATGGTTTTGCAGCCCACCACCACCACTTGCAGTCTCATCATCACCTCCCCACACCCTCTGCACCTACCCTCACATCAGCATTTAATGCCACCACCCCCCCCCCCCTTGCCTGTATCAGTCCAAAACACCTTTCCCGCCAAAAACATATAAACGGTGGAGATGGAATTTAATCATCCAATGGTCAAGATTAAGAGTGGGATTTGCTCAGAGGCTCAAAAGGAACCCTAATCTACAGCTATTTAAAGAGGAGAAGCAAGAAGAAGAGGAGTGTACCACTTTTTAGCTTAATTGTAATCGTATAAGTATAATAGGTTATTGTAGTTTACTTAAAAGCTTTTAAGCAATGTTTTAATTTAATTCAGTGTACTTTTAACCTTCTCCAAGCAATAAAGTCAAGTTTCCTTAATTCCTCTTGTTTATGCCATTTTCAGTTTCTTATCATAATCTTAGATCACATTCTGTTGGTGTTTAAGCTTGTATTAGGGATTTTTAAGCTCACTTAGGTTCCCTTAAAGCTTATTGAAGCTTATAGAGACCTTAAAACTCAGTATCATTAGAAAAAAAAAATCAAAAATATAAAAAAGTCAACAATGGTCAACTATTTTGTTTTGAGTTTGATTTCAGGTGTTGAGGAGCATTGAAGAGCAATTTTGGAAGTGGACTTAGCCTATCTAAAGATAGGCATCAGTGGAAAACCCCTTGTTCATGCTAGGGGTGATTTGTAAGATTTGTTCAATTTGAATTTCCTCTCAAATCTCAATATCCTATAATCTCTGTGTTTGCTTGTTAATCTGTGTTCTTTGAGTTTGTTAAAAGTAGTTAATTAAGATTGTGTATTGAAATTAGTAGCTTGTACTTTGGTTTCTTTATTTCTCTCAATCTTTGTTTAAAACTGCCAAATTAGCTATACCTTGTTTTCTTGTGAATTAGTGTATGCAACCTGTGTTTCTGAGTTTAAATCATCTTTGTGAATCATATTAAAGAATTTGGAAACAGGTTTGTGGGATAAATAAGTGAAACTCATTGGAAATCATTCAAAACAGTGTTTAAGAGGGTGTTTGGATTTGGGTAATTCACTGTGCTATTAAGGTTTTTGTTTGTTAACTCTGGTTGAAAACTCTTTCTCAGTATCAAACTAGTTCAAATAGACCTTAACATTTGGTGTCATAGTGTGAAAAAGTCAAAAACTAATTCTTTGTACCCTCACAGTTAACTGTGAGGGCTTTGGCATCCAAAACCTTGGATTTTGGCTCATTAGTGATAATCTTTACCAATTTTAGTTCCATATTAGTTCATAACATCATACTTAATCAGTAAAGTTCATTAGAAACTCATAAAAGTCAAAAATTCAAGTTTCACTAAAAAGTCAAAAGTTGCATATCTCAGGTTTTCCAAAAATTGTGGGATTTTTCTTGAATTTTGTGTAGTGAGTTAGGACTTGAAATTTGTTGGGTGTAAAATATATCAGTAGAACTTGAGTTTCCCATGATTATTTGAATTTTTAGAATTTTTCTTATTGGCCTTTTAGTCCCTTGAACTGAGTTGCAGGGCAAACCATTGCCCTGTGCATCAGCAGTCCATCTCACCACCACCACTTTGGTGGTTGTTGTAGACCATCTCAGTGGGCCCCAGTGGTTCATTTTTTGTTTTCCCAACCCCCCTCCTACCAGGGATCATAGATTGATCATTTGTCTGACCTAGGAACTTGTGGACCCCACCTTAATTAGCCATTGAAGTTTGTCCTAAGTCTGTGTTGAGGTTCAAAGTGTCAAGTGCTTATTTTGTTGCTTATTAGCTTATCAGTGATTGTAGATTGTTGTTTCTAGCTTATTTAAGTCCTTTTAGCTTATTTGAACCTAGTTTTACCATTGTGGACCCCACATACAGTCATTTGTGCTTATTTTGCTTCTTGGTCAATAAAGTCAAACTGCTTAAGTAAAGGGGGTGCACACTGCTTATTTTTAAGCTAGATAAAAAGTTGTTTTACAAAAGTATCTTATTTTCATCTAACTTTTTGCTGTCAAAAAGAAAAACACCAAAAATCCAAATATAAAATAAGTGATAGCTTCTATTTAATATAATCTATCTTTTTCAATTTTCTTTTCAGCTTATTTATAAGCACTTGTCCATTTTTATAATTTTCTTAATTTCCTAGTACCTTTAAGTAGTTAAAATAATTTTCTTAGATTTTTCCTGATTAGTTTGCTATTCATTAGATTTAAAAGTAGTTTAATTAATTAAATAGGTAATATTAGTTATTAATTAGTTTTCTTAAATTTTTAGTAACAACAGTAGGTTTTTATAATTTTTTTTAAGTTTTATAAATTAGTTAAGACTTTTAGAAAATATATTTTTAGTTTCTACTGTTCATTCCCCATTTTTCTTATTTTAATTATTTAAATTAATTAAAAGGTAATTAATTAGTGAAAAAGCCTAAATATAATTTTTAGAAGTTTTTATAATTTTGTAGGATTCCTGTGATGGTTAAATAATTTTATAAATTTTCTCATAATTTTCTAAGTTAATTTAGTATTATTTGTAATTTAAATCAGTTTAAATAGTTTAATTAAGATAAATAGTTTTTAATTGATAAAAAACCCATAAAAAGACAAAAATATTTATTTTTATTTTTTATACTTTCTTCAAGTTCAATTTTAAGTTTAGAAGTTGTTTTTGCAAGTTTTTAGTTTAATTTGTAATCCTTGTAATTTTTAGTTAATATAAATTAGGTTTAAATTAGATTTTAAATAGTTTTATTAATTAAATAATATTTAAATATTAAAATAATCATTTTTATAATCTCATTTTCATTTTAATTTTTCTTTTAATTTTAAAGTTTCAAAAGTTTCAAAAGCACCCCCTGTAGTTTGTAATCTGATAAATCCCACTTTTCTGTCTGTTACGTGTTACCAGATTGTGAGTTTGTGCGTATACCTGTATATCTGTTATTTGTGAATATTATATCTGTGTACAAATACCAAAATATCAGTAGCAAAATCAATTCCATATCATCTTGGCTACTGTCCTTAGTGCCACTCATTCCTAAACGATTTCAAAAGCACCATTTCAATCTCGCTGAGACATAACGACCCGGGGACACACTATACTATCACCGGAGAATTGGAACGAGGCTGTCTTTGACTTATTGACCTTGGTCAATAATATCTGACTGCTTTTACCCCAATCAAAATTTGGCGCCGCTGCCGGGAGGTTGTTGCGTGTTTTAAAAAATCGTTTTAAGTTTAGTGGTTTTCAAAACCCTCCCTGTACAAATTTCATACAAATTTGTAAAAAGTTTTTGTAAAAATATAATCATATCAAAAAAGTTCATTAACACTTTTCCTGAAGTGTTAACAACACCAAAAAAATCAAAAACAACAAAACAAACCGTGAAGTTAAATTACTTCGTTTTCTTTAAGATTACAACCTGAAACAGTTGGTTTAAGGTAAGTTTTGACATTAAATTGCGAACTGAAGAGGAAACCTATTTACTTCCTCCCGCCAGCCTGCGAGTAATCTTAAAGGGACGATTTCGGTTAACGAATCAGTTCCAAAAAAATATTCCCAAAGTTTTCTGCACACACACCCATAAGCCTAAAGACAAGTTTTTCAAATTAATAAATACATAAAATTTTACCACCGCAAACCAAGGCTGAACACCTACCAACTGGGGGTGTGGACATAATAAGTTCCCAAACTTAAGATTAAAACTTGTCTTTATATCCCTGTGAGTGGTGTACCTTTTTTAAAGAAGCCATTCACTTGTGATTTCTGGTTTAAGTTCACGTGGTTTTGCCTCGATCTTGTTTTGAAAAATTGCTTTTAGTGCATGCGCACTCGGTCACAAACAAAACGTAAAAATCAGAAAAACGTACCCGAGCTACGTTCTGTTACAGAAGAACCAAAAACCGAAATGGCCGCTGGGCCACCACCACCATTACCACCCCCTGACCCTCCCAGGGATGACCCAGCTCCCGATCTCCGAACGATGGAGGAGTTGTTCCAACCCACCTTGCAGGGAAGGGGCGGGCCTATTGCACCACTCACTATTGAGGCTACGGACTTTGGCCTCAAGCACCACATGATCCAACAAGTCCAGAATTCGTGTCAATTTCACGGATTATCGGATGACGATGCTAACAAGCATCTTGATAAATACCTTACCGTCACCCAAAGCATGAAACAGCATGGTGTCACCGATGATGCCCTCCGGCTGTATCTCTTCCCCTATTTTCTCACTCATCATGCCACTGCATGGTTTGACCGACTCCCAAGGAATTCTATTCGTACCTTTGATGAAATGGTAACCAAGTTTTTAGCAAAATATTTTCCACCTTCCATGGTTACCAAGTTACGAAATGATATCAGCAACTTCCGGCAACGTCCCGATGAGTCTCTTTTTGAGGCTTGGGAACGTTATAAGCTAGCTATTGATCGGTGCCCTAACCACAATATGTTGCAAGTTACCATCATAGACACCTTCTATAATGGTTTGACATTAAGGCACCGAGACATTCTCAATGCTGTTGCTGGTGGGACCTTTATGAAAAGGCGTCCCGAAGAGTGCTATGACTTGATTGAGAACATGACTGCCCATCATAACTTTTGGGATTCCTCTGCGGAGAAGGATGAGTCATGTCATTCAATCACTCCTTCATCATCATCTCCTGAAATAATTGCTCTTACCAAAAAGATGGATGATATCTCTACGGCTGTGTTGAGAATGAACCAAACGATGCAAAATCAGGTTCAAAATCAACAAGTGAAAGCCGTGGCCCGAAGTTGTGAAACTTGTGGGGGCCCACATCTTTATTCCGAGTGTCCAGCTACTGCTGGCTTTCCTCAAGAGAACGTTTATGCTGCTCACGGTTCCTACAACATGGGGGGTAATTCTTACCAACCACAAGGGGACCGTAATCTCTTAAGCTATCGTTCCAACAATTTTCTCGGACCTCCCGGTTTTAACCAAAATCAAAACCGTAACTCGAATCAGAATTTTAACCAAGGTCAAAACTCAAATTTCCAAAACCCGAACCAAAATCAAGGCCAGTTTAATCAAAACAATTTTCAAAATGGCAATCAAAATCAAGGTTTTCAAGGAAATTTTCAAAGAAACCAAAATCAAGGAAATTACAATCAGGGTAATTTCAATCAGAGAAACAATTTTCAGGGTAACAACAATCAAAATCAAGGGAATTTTCAAAACAACCGTGTTCAAAATCCTCCTCAAAACGTTGTTCCACCCTCGTCTTCCTCCGATGAAGTGCTAAAACAATTCATGAAAGCACAAGAGGAAACGAATCGGTTATTGATCAGCAAGATCTCTGAGCTTCAGAAGTCTTTAAATGATCAACCCTCGGGCCCGGGTACACTACCGAGCAACACGATCGCTAACCCGAGGGGCAATGTCAAAGCGATCACTACCCGAAGTGGGGTATCATACAATGGACCCGCGATTCCCTCTACCTCTTCTTCTCCTCCTACTAAGGTAGTGGAACGTGAACCTGAGGTTACCACGGACACGGTACTTCCTACTAATAACGGAGGTATCAACAACGTCCACCCTCAAGTTGTCCCGGTCCCGGCTCGTAAGCCGAAAGTTGTATTTGATCCTCCTGTGAGTTCTGGTGAAATTCCAAAGAACGATCCTAAGCCGTCAATTCCATATCCTTCACGATTGAATGATCAAAAGAACCGCGAAAGAGCTAATCATCAGATGGAAAAATTTTATCAAATTTTCCAAGAATTACACTTTGATATTAGCTTCGTGGATGCTCTTCTTCTCATGCCTAAGTTTGCTTCGACAATCAAAAATCTGATAAGCAACAAAGAAAAACTCTGTGAGATGGCAAAAACTCCACTTAATGAGCATTGCTCAGCAGTGCTCTTGAAAAAGCTTCCCGAAAAGCTTGGAGATCCCGGGAAATTCCTCATTCCTTGTATTTTCCCGGGGATGGTTGAATGCTTTGCCTTGGCCAATCTTGGCGCAAGCATCAACCTCATGCCTTACACAGTCTGGAAAAGACTCTCTTCCTGCTCTCACTCCAACCTGCATGACACTCGAACTTGCAAACCGTACTATATCCCGTCCTCTCGGCATTGCCGAAGATATCTTCGTGAAAGTAGGAAAGTTCCATTTTTCGGCAGATTTCGTGATTGTTGATTTCGATGCTGACCCAAGAGTTCCTCTCATTCTCGGGAGGGGATTCTTAAGAACGGGTCGTGCTTTAATCGATGTATTCGAAGAAGAAATCACTCTACGTGTTGGTGGCGAAGCCATCACATTCAATCTTGATCAGACTTCAAGATACTCCTCCAACTATGACGCAGAAACGGTTAATCGAATTGACATCATCGATGTTGCGTCTGAGGAGTATTCTCAAGAAGTCCTTGGTTTCTCAGCAAGTGGCAGTACCACTCCTTCTACTGATCCTATCATTTCCGACTCTTCCCCTTCCCTCACTCCGTTTGAGGGAAGCGACTTCCTTCTGGAAGAGGTCGAGGCTTTTCTTGCTCAAGATAGCTCAATCCCGCATGGGGTTGATGAAAACTATCTTGACCCGGAGGGGGACATTCTTCTTCTTGAAAGATTGTTAAATGACGATCCTTCACCCTCTCCGTCTCCAAAAATACTTCATAAAGCGGAAGTCAAAAATGTTGAAATAACTGAAGACTTTCCCGAGGTTGAGCTCAAGGACTTGCCTCCTCATCTAGAATATGCATTTCTGGAGGGTGATAATAAATTGCCCGTCATTATTGCTAAAGACTTAAAAGATGAGGAAAAGGCAGCACTCCTAAAGGTTCTTAAAGCAAACAAGCAAGCAATTGCTTGGAAACTCTCCGACATTAAGGGCATAAGCCCGGACTTTTGTACACACAAAATCTTAATGGAGGATGACTTTAAGCCAGCAGTGCAACAACAGAGAAGGGTAAATCCCAAAATCCACGAAGTTATCAAACAAGAGGTTCTAAAACTTCTTGATGCAGGATTGATTTATCCTATATCTGACAGTCCTTGGGTTAGCCCAATTCATTGTGTTCCTAAAAAGGGTGGCATAACCGTTGTCACCAATGAGGAAAACGAGTTGATTCCAACTCGTTTGGTCACGGGTTGGCGTGTATGTATTGACTATCGAAAGTTAAATGAAGCCACCCGTAAAGACCATTTTCCTTTCCCTTTTATGGACCAAATGCTCGAAAGACTTGCGGGGAATGAATACTACTGCTTCCTCGATGATTTTTCGGGTTACTTCCAAATCCCCATTGATCCATAGGATCAAGAGAAGACTACCTTCACATGCCCCTACGGAACTTTTGCTTACAGACGTATGCCTTTCGGCTTATGTAATGCACCAGGCACGTTCCAGAGGTGCATGATGTCTATCTTTTCCGACATGATCAGGAAAACCATGGAGGTATTCATGGATGACTTTTCAGTCATCGGGGATTCGTTCCAGTCTTGTCTCTCCCACTTGGAACAAATGCTTAAACGTTGCAAAGAAACGAATTTAAGTCTCAACTGGGAGAAGAGCCACTTTATGGTCAAGGAGGGCATTGTCCTCGGCCATAAAATTTCAAAGAACGGGATTGAGGTTGACAGAGCCAAAATCGATGTCATCGCTAAATTACCTCATCCCACCACCGTTAAAGGTGTTAGGAGCTTTTTGGGTCATGCCGGCTTCTACCGTAGGTTTATCCAAGATTTCTCTAAGATTGCCTGGCCTATGACCCATCTCCTCGAGAAGGATGCTCCTTTCATCTTCTCTCCTGAGTGCATCGAAGCTTTTGAAACATTAAAGAAAAAGCTTACCGAGGCACCGATTCTTGTTGCCCCCGATTGGGACCTACCTTTTGAGCTTATGTGCGATGCTAGTGATTTTGCCATAGGTGCGGTCTTGGGGCAACGTAAAGCAAAATACTTTTAGCCTATACACTATGCAAGCAAAACTATGACCGAGGCTCAGAGTCATTACACCACCACTGAAAAAGAATTACTAGCTGTGGTGTATGCCTTTGAGAAATTCCGGTCATACTTAATCTTGACTAAATGCGTTGTGTATACGGATCACTCGGCTTTGAAGTACCTATTTGCAAAGCAAGATGCAAAGCCGAGGCTTCTCCGTTGGGTTCTCCTCCTCCAGGAATTTGATATCATTATCCGTGATAAAAAAGGAGCCGAGAACCTTGCTGCTGATCATCTCTCACTATTAGAAAACCCTCATCAGGATGTGTCCGAGAAAAAGGAAATAAATGAAACATTTCCTCTCGAGACACTGATGAGGCGAAAAATGATCCGTTTTTAGGGGGTCATTTAAGCCCGAATTCGAATTTATTTGATCAAATATTGCCCTAAATCGTTCCTTTTGTGATTTTAGGTACTTTGGGAGTGAAATCTGGAAAAGGAAGCAATTCGGACGTTTTTGGAGCATAAAAGTGAAGAAAAAGCCAAAGTCTTAATTTTCCATGCTGGGAACAGTAGGTGACGGCGTCAAGAGTAACTCCCTGACGGCGTCAAAAGCAAAATTCCATGATGATCCAGTATAGATTTGAAGGCGTCATGAAGGTAGGGCGTCAAGAGTTAATGTCATGACGGCCTGGAAATGATTAAGTCTTGACAGCGTCAAATGTAGATCAAGGCAGTCCGAGAATAGTTTTGGCGGCGAGGTGACGACGTCACAATGTTTGTCTTGACGCCGTCAGACCCCTTTTCCTATATATAGTTTTCTAATTTTCACATTAAAAAGGGAGAAGTTTTGGAGAAAACCCTAGTACGATTTTGGTGCGAATTTTACAGGTTTTTCAAGGGTTCCAACCCCTTGATACCTTGCATGTGTAATCAAGATAAGTGTTCTTTTAATTCAATCAATATGTCTATGTGTTGGTTGTCTATATCTTGTTCTTGTCTTAATTCCATCATGCTAGGCTAGATCTATCTTGTGTTTGCTTGGATCTAATGAAACCTAGATGTTAATTATGTGTTGATTACTTGTTTATAGTTGTCTTGGATGAATGATTTATATGTTAGGCTTAAGAAAACTGGCAGATCTCCAATTGGTAACATGCTTGAACGTCTTAAGAAACATGAACCGACGCGCACTAGGTCTTTATTGGTTGTATTTAATGCATGAGCCACTGTTTACAATCCCTATAGTTGTGCTGGGCATGGTGTAGGAGGAGATAAGAGCTCATAGAATTGGGGAGTTAAGTGTGCCACCCCATGAATGGTATTATAACAAGTAATTAACGTGTAAAAGATGTCTAGGGAGTAGTGAAATCTAAGTAAACACATTTTCTCCACTTATTGCTCACAACTTTAATATAATTTAGTTATTTTCATTTCTTGTATTTTATTTTGATTGCATCTTTAGTATTGGGTTAGTTGATTAGCAACTAATTCCGCCCAAATCCTTCAAACCCGAGATTTTTAATTGCTTTCTAAAAAATATAAAAACACAAAAATAATCATCCCTCACCTTTAGAACTAGTATTTAGGTTTTCTAATCCTAGCGACACTATTCCTAAGCTGAACGATCAATCTCCCGGTACTTGTCACTATACTATACTACAACGATCAGGTACACTGCCTGGTGGGGGTTGTAAGCTTCTCAAGATCCCTTGAGAGGTAAAGCCTGGTGCGATTCCCACGTATCAAGTTTTTGGCGCCGCTGCCGGGGAATAGTTATTGTCTAGGTTAGAATTTCTTTTTATTAGGTCTACTTGCTAGATTCCTTTCTAATAAGATTTTATTTTTATTTTTAGTTTTTCTTTAGTCTATCTCATTTCTTTGTGTCTTTGTTCGTAACTCTTCACCACCCAACATCATGGAAGGTGGTAACATCTTTGAACCCGTCATCCCACTACAACAAAACCCACCATTAGAACCCCTTAGGCCCCGAACCTTAGGAGAGTATTCCCGACCTAGCCACCAAGGCTACCGAAACACCATTGAGCTCACCGGAGCCAATGTGACCCCCTTGCGATCCGACACCATCCGGTTGGTGCAAAGCGGATGTGCATTCCATGGACTTCGTTCCGAAGATCCAAACCAACATCTTAAGGACTTTCTCAAAATCGTAGATTCCATAGACCTAGGTGTTGAAACTAGAGAGACAACCCGATTACGCCTATTCCAATTCTCTCTACGGGATCAAGCTAGTCAATGGCTTGAGCGTTTACCCGCGGGATCCATCACCACATGGGATGATCTCACCACTCGTTTCCTTGCTCAATTTTTCCCACCGGGGAGAACTACTAAGCTTAGAAATGACATTTTGATGTTCCAACAACGTCAAAATGAATCTCTTTATGAAGCATGGACTCGTTTCAAGGACTTACTCCAAAAAGTCCCTCATCATGGCATAGATCTTTGGCTCCAAGTACAAATTTTTTATGACCATATCGACATCTCCACGAGGCGAGCCATTGACCAATCGGCTGGTGGTAAGCTACGTGATCTTAGTGCAGAACAATCATGTTAACTCATAGAAGATCTTGCTCTCTATGACAACGAAAGTTGGAATGATCCCCGTGATTTGAACAAAACGGTCAAGGCAATATCTTTGCCTTCGAACAATTCTAGCACTCCTGACCATAGGATCATGGAACTTGAGGACCAAGTCAAGTTTCTCATGAAATCTTACGAAGCTCCTAAGCCTTCAAGCCAAGTGAACAAAATCACTTCTTCATGCGAATTATGTAGTGGTCCCCATGACACACGTGATTGTGTGGAACTCCCCGGAACAGCTTTTGCGGACTACGCATCCTCGCGTACCGACGAAGCGGGAGATAAGTGGTACACTTTCAAGCCCGAGCCAAACACTTACGGTGATTCATACAACCCCTCTTGGAAAAATCACCCAAACCTTAGGTGGACACAAAATCAACCCAATTCTTCCAATCCGCCTAATCATTACCAACCAAACGGTCCACCATCCAACCGTACTTTCAACAACAATCCTTCTAACAACTATGGTAGTACCAACAATCTTGAAGGATTGATGTCAAAGTTCATGGCATCTCAAGAAGCTCGCATAGCTAGGTTTGAAACCGAATTCAACCAACAACAAACGGAGATGACCAACAAGATTGACAACTTGTTGAAAGCCCTCAACAACCAAGCGTTAATCACACCTAGGAAGGACACTAGGGACACCAATAGCGGAATCCAAATTAAGGATCCCTCATCATCTAAACATGTCCACTTTGTCAATGTTGTCACCATTAAGCTGATAGATAAGGAGATAGAAGAGAGTGACAAGGATGAAGTTAGAGTAGAAGCCGAGATTAAGGATGAGAGTAGGGAAGTTGAGGTTAACAAGGAAGAGGAATTAGAGGAGGTAGAGCCTATAGAAAAATACTTTGATAAGTTGCCCACCGAGGAAGAACGGGAGTACCATAAGGATTTATTCGATAGTCTCGAGAGACCATATATCTTTGGCACACCCCTTATCAAAATGGGAGACCCCTCTAACATTAACATCCCATGCAATATCGGGCACATGCATATATGGAAAGCTTACATCGACCCTAGATCCCCCGTGAACATCATGACTAGGACTTATTATAATTGGGTGATGAAGAAGCAACTTAATTTTAGGATGATGCCCAATAAGAATCTGATAAGTAATTTTGCAGGAAGAGTGAAGGGATTGCATGTAATTATAGGGAATCTCACCTATGAGATCGATTTTATGATAGTGGAAGACACTCGTCCGGTGATAGATGCTTGCCTGAGCCAAATAATATTTGGAAAACCATTTGTTGAAGCCACTAGGATGAGTTATGATCCGACTTTAGGGATAGTTAGATTCAAGGAAGAGAATGATGAGGTTGCCTATCAAATGCCCTACAAGATTGAGCAATACCGCCTTCTCTCTAATTTCGAAAAAGAACACAAGCAAGCGGCTTATTATAGGAATGAGGAGGATAGACGTAGAGGAGTAGAATATGTAAAGAATATGATGCTTGGTTTCTATAAAGAATGCTTACAACTAGGTCCGGAATACAAAACTGGTTTAGAAGACGACCTAGAGAGTGGAACCAATGATGAGGTCACGTAGTAACCCATGACCTTGAGTCTAGCTACAAGACTCGTAAATAAAGAAAAGCGCTTCTTGGGAGGCAACCCATGTTTTGTGTGATTTTATTTTTTGTTTGATTGTTATTTGCTTCCGTATGCATGCTTAGTTTTTATTGTTGGTTGATCATGTTTCGCAATTAAAATGTGGAAATACTTTACTTTGTTGTTTTGGCTTAGTCTTAACTCCACCTAAAAGTATTTTTGCAAAAGATAAGTGTAAGGGGAAACCTCAAATATGTTTTTAAGAAACAAACCGATCATGATTTTACACAATATTAAATGAACATGTATATTCGTAATTGTTAGAGTCAAATGCTTGTATTGAGTCATAATGAAGTTTTGCAGGATTTTCCAGGAAGTAGGACCAAGTTTTTCCAGAAATTTTCCGGAAACTTAACATAAGGATTTCTGCAGGTCACTTCTGACGGCGTCACGAGTTTACTCTTGACGGCGTCAAGTGTAAAAATCTGAAAATTTTACCGGTTTTGTTTTTCTAACGGAGTCTTATGGTTTTTGTGAATTATTAAGTTTTATAATCTCCAGGAAATCTGCAAACTTCATTCCACAAGCATTATATCTTATCTTGTTTTCTAGGATTTAGTAACTTATATAGGATGCCGCCGATTTTACGCGAGGTTGTCTTGTCTATTTTATCAGGTTTTACAGGTTATGTATGACAAGAAGATGATTTATATTCTGGATGGGAAGCTTTGATTGTTCATTTTCTTGGAGGAAGATTTAACCTGGCCACCTTATTATCCATACCGAGCGAATCAGGGGAGTATTTGATTTTATTCTCTTTACTTTTTCACTTTTACATTATTTACTTGAACATTGGGGACAATGTTCATCTTAAGTGTAAGGGGAGGGTAAAAAGATGATACCTTACATGTACACTTTCGCTTGAGTTTGTTTTGTTTAATGGTAGATGTGTAATAAAACTATGAGAAATACTTGTTAGTGCAATTTTAGCGCCAAATTTAAATTTTTTTACAACATTTAGGAGTGAAACTTTAGCCATAGCAAGCGTCTCTTGGATAGGAGATTGTATGACTAGCACATAACCGTATATTCAGAAAAAATTTCCACCCAAATATGTGAGGTTCGCCTTTAGATTTGATAGGAAAAGCATTTACTATTAGTGCTTATGAGTGTACCGGTAGCATTTAGACTCTAGAACTTGCGTTAGTGATGCATCCCGAGACCGCTAGTGAGACTACATTCGTGTAGTAGGATTTACTACATGATAAGAGGCATTAGGATCACCCTTGTGTTAAACCCGTATTATAATTACTTGACCATTTAAGTCATATTACTTGGCTAGTTAAGTCAACTAATTTTTCCCACACCCTTAGCGTTGTACTCATTTTTAGTACACGATACCCCTAGTACACCCCTCCGAGCCTATCTTTTCCTTTCTAACTTTAAGCATTTTACTTAAAGGAAGAATTTGTTACACCCCACTTAAATGTACACCCAAATCGCCTTAGCCTTTCGTGTATGCGCACATTTTTAGTGCATTATTGTTATTTGTTAAACCCTAAATTAACTATCTAATTGATTACATGGTTGCTAAGTCGAGTCATATCCTTGTACATATTGTTTTGTGACGATTGGGACTCATGGGTAAGTACTTATTTTATGGAGTAATGGGGAAGAACATCATATATTACCCCCATATGTGCGTTAATCTTAAAAGTGCTCCAAGTGTTTTGATTTTCTTAATTCGAGTCATTAGATTAGTTTATTGTAAAGTATGTAAAGATTCAAGTGTAAGGGGAATTCTCATCCCCTATGATGTATTATTTTGGATGGTAGGGTAAGAGTGTATGTCTAAAAAAAAAAAAAAAAAAAAAAAAAAAAAAAAAAAAAAAAAAAAAAAAAAAAACCGGACTACCATCCCTTTCCATTCTATGTTCATTTTATGTTTTTGTTATTTTTCATTTATTAGCTTAAGTCGAGTCTAGTCTTGGCTTAGCAACGCCACATTGTACATGTAATTAACCAAGATTGTTAACTCGCCACCAATAAAACTTCCTTTATCCAACAAAACCGTGTATTTCATATCCCTACACCTAACGTTACAATCCTTTAAAAGACCTCTTTGATAGTTTATCCTAGGTGCTTACGCCATGTGGTGGAGGTTTGATCCTTTCCCAAGCCTATGTAATCTATTTTGCTATGACAGGTGATGAGTGTCTAAATACTCATCATTTTATACCTATTTGAACCCACAAAAACAACCAAAAACACACAAATGACCCTCAAAATGATACAAATTCATAAAAATGTGTTTTTATGTGACTCAGATACAAAAAAAATTGAAAACAAGTGAAAAATGGCCAAAGTTCACACAATTGTCATTTTCAGTCCCTGGAGTTACACAATTTGTCAAAACTAGTCCCTAAATGTTTTAAATGAAAGAAAAGTCAACTTAAGTCCTTGGGAAACCAAAAATATTCACAAATGATCCCTGGATAAAAGTTTACACAAATTGGCAATTTTTACCCCTCAAGTTTCAAAATTGGCAAACTTAGTCCCTGGGTATTCAAACTTGGAATTTTACAAATATTACCCTTGTACTATGCATGAAAGATAATTTGGAACAATTTGATAAACTTTTGGGAAATTACACTTTTAGTCCCTCAAAATCCAAAAATTACATTTAAGGTCCTTAATAATTTTTAAATGCAAAAATTATACTTTTGGTCCTTGTGTTATGTTTAAATGGCAGGTTTGGTCCCTTAATGAAGTTTGGAATGATGACAAGAAAGGACCCTAAAGTTTCAGCAGTTTTACACTTTTGGTCCTTGGGTTATTACAACTAAAAACCAAACGGATCCTTAATAAATCCATACACAAAACAAAACCAAACCTTAGCCCACCATCAAGCCCAAAATAACAAAACCCGGCCCACACCCTAAATTAAATAAAACCCAGGGTCAAATGGTCAACACCCCGCCCAAACCATGGTTACTGTTCACCTTCTCCCTCACCCCTGTAATCACCAAACCAGGGTGGTTTTCACCACCTCATCACCCCCCAGCTCATCACCCTACTCCTTTCCACCTCTCAACCCTATCCTACACCTCATTTAATGCACTCCACACCACTTTTTCCCTCATAATCAAACCACCACCTCTGTTTTCTTCTTACACCCCCAACTTGACCCCCAAGCCTTAATAAACCACCTCACCATGTCCCCTACACCTCTACTAATGTCCATAATGCATTAATTGCAATGAAACCGCCTCAGTTGTCAAATAGGACTTTGGCGCCAAAATCTGTTTTGAATGGCTGAGATCAATTGGACTATTTCAAGGGTCAAGATTAAAGCCAATGACTTATGAGTGGTCACCAAGGCTTTCAGAGGCTATAAAAGAGAGAAGAAACAGAAGAGAAACTACTCTTGGGCTAGCCAATTGTCACTTTGGCTTTAAGCCATAGTCACTAGTTTTAATTCATGTCATTTACTGCTTAATTTATTTACCAATGTCATTTAAATGCTTTCAGTTATGTAAGTGAACCTTGACAAGTTTAATTACAAAACTATTTACAGTCTTAGTTTCATAACTTTTAATTTCTTGTCATTTACTTTCAAGTCATTTATGTTTCTGTTTGATCAAGGATGTTTATGGGACTCTATATGACACTACATAGGTCTCAGTAACCTATTGCAAGCCTCTAGAAACCATTAAATAGCTATGATTTTTTAAATTAGAAAATACTAAAAAAATAGAGAAAATCATTGAAAAATCAAAAATAGCAAGTTAATAAAGAAGATGATGAAGCAGGGTTGAATATGGAGTGTAATGGATATTAGGAGCTTAATGGGAATCTATTGGGTGTAACCTTGTCCATTTGTTCTATGTCTCAGTCACTTTCTCATTTGTAAGCAATTTTCCTTAATTTTTGTATTTCACTGTTCATGTTATTAATTTACTTTGATTTTCATATTTTGTTGTTTAATAGTTGTATGATATAAGTTTGTACGTATATGTTTTAGTTTATGGATTTGCTTCATGATCATTTTTAGCTGTAAAAATGGATCATGAGCAATCCATGTTTGTTGATGTTTAAATTGTTGTTTATCTGTCTATTTACTCTTAATATATGTTATTATTAAGTTTAGAAATAGGTTCTCAGCCAATTCATTGAAAACTTAGAAATTCATTTGACACTTGAAAATTTAAGGACTGTTTGGATTGGTTGTGATTCAGGGTATTGGAACTGTTTGAAAGGTTTATTGCTGTGCCTGTATGATCATTAGGTTAATGGATGGCTTGACAACCATTTAGGCCTAAGGGTTATGTCTTTTACAATAATTTTCATTCACAAATTTCTCTCAATACCCACTTTTTGATTACTGTACAATCTGTGTTATAGGATGTTAGTGATGTTATTCTTGTTTGATTGTGTGTTACTAGTAGTCTATTAACTCAGTTCATTGGTCATAACCAAGCTTTATTGTGTGTAAAGTCAAATTTCTTTTTTTAACTGTTTTAGTATTGTGTCTGTGTTAAATTACATGTCCATATCTCAATTATGTGTTTAAATGTTAGTTATCTGTATTTAATTCATGTTTATTATGTCTAATACATCAAAATCAGTGCTTAAATTCAGATCAAAGTTGATGAAAGTCAATTTTGATCATTAACTATAAAAGTCAAAATTACCACAAACCTGATTTTTGATTAAAAGTTTATTTTTAGTGTGCCTTTGTTATTAAGTTTTAGCTTATGTGCTTGTAGGATATTATAGTTTAGCTGCTTATCTTTATATATTATTTTTGTCAATTTTTAGTTTGAATGTCTGATAGCTTAATCTTGTGCTTATTCTACCTAGTTTTTGCCCTGCATCATGAGTATGTTGTTAAAGTAACAAGCTTGCAGAAGCTTGTTTACTTTAACCATGCTTGTTTTTTTTTTGGCTTTTTCATGTTGCCCTTGTGGCATGTTTTTAGTTCCTGTGTTTTATTTTCATTTCATAGCTTTTTGGATAGCTTATTTCCCACAAATCTTTTTGTTCCATCCTAATTCCCCACACTGAAGCAAACTGTGTGGGTTGAATGGTTTTCCTCAGCTCTTAAAAGCCCTTCATTGAGCTTATGCTCATATCCAAATAAAGCTTCTCAGTGATTGTGTAGTTTTTTTTAGAGTTTAATTGATAGGTTTGATTGAAGCTTGGTGTTTGTCCATTCAGCTAGTTCACTGCTTATGCAGTGAACTAGGACCATCTACCAACAAGCTTTATAAGCTCCTTAGTGAACACAAGTCTGAGTTAGTTGGCTTTTCCAGAAGCAAACCAACTCAACTTAATGTTCTTGCACTTTAATCTCACCTTGCACCCTATTTAGTAGGGCTGCAAATAGCTTAAACCTTGGTCATCTCATTGTGAACACTGACTTATCAGTGTTCACAAGCCAACTTCATAAGTTTGCAATAAGCTACTCAGTAGGTCCCACCTTATGTGGATTGGCTTTTTGAGAAGCCAATCCACCAAACTACAAGGCCTAGCTTTTAAATTGCAATTTGCAGCTTGTTTCCTAGGGCTGCAACTAGCTTGTTGATTGTCCCATGTTTCTGAGTGTGCTAAGAAATTAGCATACTCAGTTATTTGGTACCTTTTTCCCAAGCTCCTCAAAAGCTCAGCTGTGGACCCCACAGCTTGAGCTTGAGCTTTTTGGAAAGCCTACCAGCATGCCTTGCTATTGCAATTCTCATTTTGGCTTTTTGGGCTTATTTGATAAGCTGAAATTGCCCATATAATTGGTTGCAGGGGTGTTTGGATCTGAGTGTTACTGGATGGGCTTATTAGCTTATTACAAGCTTATGAGTGAATCCAGTGCACCATCTTGTTCACACTTATACATAATACATGTACACACCTTTCTTTTCCTTTGTTAAGGCTTTTCAAGCTTGTTTCAAGCTTATGACTCAACTGTAAGCTCAATGCTTAACTGAAGTGGTCATAAGCTGTGAAACAGCTTATTTCCATGTATATAAAGTTTCATTTTCTATAAACTTGTTAATATTATATGTATAAACCTTTATTTTACTTTTGTTTCAGCTATGTGGCTTATTAGAAGCTCATTCAAGCTTAAAGTTCCAATAGTTAAGCATAGCTTAACTGTTTAAGCTAATAAGCCCCACACAACTTATTTCTTAGTTTGTAAACCTCTATTTTCTTTATACTTGTATAAAAATAGTATGTAAATAGAATAGAAAACAGAAAACACAACAAGAACCACCTTTTAAGGCTAAGTGATAGCCTCTATTTAGAGGGTTTATGGCTTATTTGCCTTTTTCCATGAACTGAGACCAAAATAAGCTCACACAGAGCTTATTTGTAAATATTAATAAGTTTTCCTTTATTAAAGTTATATATATTAGCTTATTAAATAGGTTTGCAAAAAGAAAAATGAAAAACAAAATAAAAATGAAAAAAATGGGTGTGGGTGGATTCGAACCTGAGACCTCTCGCTAGTATAACATGCTTAGTACCCACACCCCTTCCAAATGCTCTGGGGCACCAGTTCCGTTAGCCTTTGCACCCTTAATATACTTAACCCTTTTTGACCCCTTTGGCTTATTTGAACTGCTGAGCTTATAGCAGCTTATTGGGATAAGCTGTTGCCACAAGCTTATTTTTCCTAGCCCCTTTATAACATTTTATAGTTTCTGTAATTTTTTCAGATTTTTTACTTTTCATTTAATATTTATAATAATTAATATAATTTACATAGGTTTTAGGAAATAACAAGTAATATATTTTTAAAACTGCTTATTTATAATTTTTACAAACTTTTTATATTTTTTATGTATTCCTGAGACACTTAGGAAGTTTTATAAAAAGTTTTATAATTTTATAAATAAGTTTAGTATTTATAATAATTAATTTAGTTTAATTAGTCTAATTAATAAATAATAGATTTTAATTAAGTTTTCTTATTTTTGTATATTAAATATAGTTTTTATATTTTTCTTAGCTTCTTATTAGTATATTAGAATTATGTAAAAAGTTTTAGATTTTTGTTTGATAATTTAGTATATATAATAGTTTAATAATAGTTTAAAAAAATAGATAATAGTAAATAAGTAATAATAAATAGAATATCTGTATAACAAATATATTTTTAGTTTCAAAATTTCTTTTATATTATTTTTAACTTTTCTAAGTTTTAATTTTATTTTTCTAAGCATTTTTTTTAATTTTTCTTATTTATAGGTAATTAATAAATAGTTAATAATAGTTTTAATTAATAATAATTAAGTACATAGTATAAAAATAAGTTTTAATTTTATAATAATTTTCTTATTCTTTTAGGATTCCAAAAATATAATTTTCACATTTGTGGGACTTATATTGGACGGTATTCACTTTTTATCTTTTACGTAGACGTTTATTTAAACGTTTATGTATGCGTTTTAGTTTTCTAGGTTTTCTTATTAACATAATAATAATATTATAAATATAGTTAGTTATTTTATTTTCTTTTAATTTGCATTTAAGCCGTCAAGGCATGCAAATTCCCTCTTTGGGAAAGTTTTGTTTTATTCATTACGTTTACGTTTATTTAAACCTAAACGTACGTTTGTAAATACTTTATAATTTTAAGGTTTCTGATTGTACGTTTCTTAAATGAACTAGCTGTGACAGAGCTATTACTATTCACATTCAGTGTTAGTCAATCAGAGTCCTATTTTCCTATACTAATATTATTTTCAACAATTTACAAGTCATTGTATATAGAATATCATGCCTCGCCAGGACATAAACGATCCAAGGATGTTTTCACCCTTGGTAAACTTGTATTCCTCTCCCGGGCTGTCGCCCTTTTACTTTTATTAGGTTGACCATTTTATCCTAAGTGGTTGGCTTATAAAAAGTAGATATAGTCCGGGAGGAATCAAATTTTGGCGCCGTTGCCGGGGAGGCTGTGCTGCCCACTATGAGTTGTATTTTGTATTTTGTTGAAATATCTATCCTTGTTTTGTATATTATACTATATCATTCAACTTCCGGGCTGTCAGGACACATTTATTACAGTTAATTATTCACAAGTAATTAGCTTGCGTGGTAAACCTGACACAAGCCTGGGAGGTAGTGATTACTTATACTGTATCATATTTCTTTTCAATAAACAATATAAAATACAAAAATATTTTTTCCTTTGCACACAACTTGCACAGTTTGATTAGTCCCTCAGTTACAACATTTGGTTGTTGGCTGTTTACAGTTACTGAGCTCTGTCAGACCTAGATTCCCTTCCGAGGGGCAGTTGTAAGGAATTTTCTTTCTTTTGTACATATATATATAAATCTAAATATACAAAAACATTATAAAATCAAAAATCAAAAATAATCTCCTTACCTTTATATTCATAATTCTGTGAGTGGCAATCCCACTCCAATTTCTCACCCAATCTTTGAGTGGCAATCCCACTCCACTTCCCCATGAACCATTTAATTCGGGGACGAGTCAAGCTAGCGACTCGGTAATCAAAAACAATAGCAATAAACATGGGTTTCCATCCGTGTGTACCACCTAAGTGTGGGGGTGTACCCCACATATTGTATATATCTTGAAAATGTAATAAAAAATTGTAAATACAGAAAAAAATAAAATAATTGTTGTACCCCACTTAGCTTTGAATATTGAGGACAATGTTCATAATAAGTGTGGGGGGGAATTCTGGCGAATTTGATCACTTATATACCCTTGTATGCCCTTTTTCCCAAAAATGACCAAAATTTAAAATTTTTTTTCATTTGGTATTAGTGTTTTGCACTAAATACAACAAATGGTAATCAATCCACCATGTCTAACCCACGTAAGGATTGGCTAATCCAGGAGCAAACGGCTCTTGGTAAAGATATCTCAAATCCGTTTACGGCTTGCAATTTGCCCAAAATTGTATGGTTCCTCAACTCCCCAAAAACAAATGAGTTGGCTAGCCCGCAAGATTATGGCTTTTGGTAAAGGCCGTGGAAAAACAATAATTGGTAATCAGCTCACCAAGATGTTGACTATTCCATCAAGAGTTGGCTAGTCCAGAAGTAAACGGCTTTTGGTAAAGACTAATCAAATCCGTTGACAGCTGGTGGTTTGCTCAAAATCACACGGTTATCAGGTGTGCCACAGTTCTTACACCTGGCTATTCCAGAAGTGATGGCTTTTGGTAAAGAAGTTTTCAAATCCATTAAGTTTTAAATAAAAGATTGCTAGGGACTAGCAATAGTTTAGTGTGGGGGATTGATGAGTGTCTAAATACTCATCATTTTATACCTATTTGAACCCACAAAAACAACCAAAAACACACAAATGACCCTCAAAATGATACAAATTCATAAAAATGTGTTTTTATGTGACTCAGATACAAAAAAATTGAAAACAAGTGAAAAATGGCCAAAGTTCACACAATTGTCGTTTTCAGTCCCTGGAGTTACACAATTTGTCAAAACTAGTCCCTAAATGTTTTAAATGAAAGAAAAGTCAACTTAAGTCCTTGGGAAACCAAAAATATTCACAAATGATCCCTGGATAAAAGTTTACACAAATTGGCAATTTTTACCCCTCAAGTTTCAAAATTGGCAAACTTAGTCCCTGGGTATTCAAACTTGGAATTTTACAAATATTACCCTTGTACTATGCATGAAAGATAATTTGGAACAATTTGATAAACTTTTGGGAAATTACACTTTTAGTCCCTCAAAATCCAAAAATTACATTTAAGATCCTTAATAATTTTTAAATGCAAAAATTATACTTTTGGTCCTTGTGTTATGTTTAAATGGCAGGTTTGGTCCCTTAATGAAGTTTGGAATGATGACAAGAAAGGACCCTAAAGTTTCAGCAGTTTTACACTTTTGGTCCTTGGGTTATTACAACTAAAAACCAAACGGATCCTTAATAAATCCATACACAAAACAAAACCAAACCTTAGCCCACCATCAAGCCCAAAATAACAAAACCCGGCCCACACCCTAAATTAAATAAAACCCAGGGTCAAATGGTCAACACCCCGCCCAAACCATGGTTACTGTTCACCTTCTCCCTCACCCCTGTAATCACCAAACCAGGGTGGTTTTCACCACCTCATCACCCCCCAGCTCATCACCCTACTCCTTTCCACCTCTCAACCCTATCCCACACCTCATTTAATGCACTCCACACCACTTTTTCCCTCCAAATCAAACCACCACCTCTGTTTTCTTCTTACACCCCCAACTTGACCCCCAAGCCTTAATAAACCACCTCACCATGTCCCCTACACCTCTACTAATGTCCATAATGCATTAATTGCAATGAAACCGCCTCAGTTGTCAAATAGGACTTTGGCGTCAAAATCTGTTTTGAATGGCTGAGATCAATTGGACTATTTCAAGGGTCAAGATTAAAGCCAATGACTTATGAGTGGTCACCAAGGCTTTCAGAGGCTATAAAAGAGAGAAGAAACAGAAGAGAAACTACTCTTGGGCTAGCCAATTGTCACTTTGGCTTTAAGCCATAGTCACTAGTTTTAATTCATGTCATTTACTGCTTAATTTATTTACCAATGTCATTTAAATGCTTTCAGTTATGTAAGTGAACCTTGACAAGTTTAATTACAAAACTATTTACAGTCTTAGTTTCATAACTTTTAATTTCTTGTCATTTACTTTCAAGTCATTTATGTTTCTGTTTGATCAAGGATGTTTATGGGACTCTATATGACACTACATAGGTCTCAGTAACCTATTGCAAGCCTCTAGAAACCATTAAATAGCTATGATTTTTTAAATTAGAAAATACTAAAAAAATAGAGAAAATCATTGAAAAATCAAAAATAGCAAGTTAATAAAGAAGATGATGAAGCAGGGTTGAATATGGAGTGTAATGGATATTAGGAGCTTAATGGGAATCTATTGGGTGTAACCTTGTCCATTTGTTCTATGTCTCAGTCACTTTCTCATTTGTAAGCAATTTTCCTTAATTTTTGTATTTCACTGTTCATGTTATTAATTTACTTTGATTTTCATATTTTGTTGTTTAATAGTTGTATGATATAAGTTTGTACGTATATGTTTTAGTTTATGGATTTGCTTCATGATCATTTTTAGCTGTAAAAATGGATCATGAGCAATCCATGTTTTTTGATGTTTAAATTGTTGTTTATCTGTCTATTTACTCTTAATATATGTTATTATTAAGTTTGGAAATAGGTTCTCAGCCAATTCATTGAAAACTTAGAAATTCATTTGACACTTGAAAATTTAAGGACTGTTTGGATTGGTTGTGATTCAGGGTATTGGAACTGTTTGAAAGGTTTATTGTTGTGCCTATATGATCATTAGGTTAATGGATGGCTTGACAACCATTTAGGCCTAAGGGTTATGTCTTTTACAATAATTTTCATTCACAAATTTCTCTCAATACCCACTTTTTGATTACTGTACAATCTGTGTTATAGGATGTTAGTGATGTTATTCTTGTTTGATTGTGTGTTACTAGTAGTCTATTAACTCAGTTCATTGGTCATAACCAAGCTTTATTGTGTGTAAAGTCAAATTTCTTTTTTTAACTGTTTTAGTATTGTGTCTGTGTTAAATTACATGTCCATATCTCAATTATGTGTTTAAATGTTAGTTATCTGTATTTAATTCATGTTTATTATGTCTAATACATCAAAATCAGTGCTTAAATTCAGATCAAAGTTGATGAAAGTCAATTTTGATCATTAACTATAAAAGTCAAAATTACCACAAACCTGATTTTTGATTAAAAGTTTATTTTTAGTGTGCCTTTGTTATTAAGTTTTAGCTTATGTGCTTGTAGGATATTATAGTTTAGCTGCTTATCTTTATATATTATTTTTGTCAATTTTTAGTTTGAATGTCTGATAGCTTAATCTTGTGCTTATTCTACCTAGTTTTTGCCCTGCATCATGAGTATGTTGTTAAAGTAACAAGCTTGCAGAAGCTTGTTTACTTTAACCATGCTTGTTTTTTTTTGGCTTTTTCATGTTGCCCTTGTGGCATGTTTTTAGTTCCTGTGTTTTATTTTCATTTCATAGCTTTTTGGATAGCTTATTTCCCACAAATCTTTTTGTTCCATCCTAATTCCCCACACTGAAGCAAACTGTGTGGGTTGAATGGTTTTCCTCAGCTCTTAAAAGCCCTTCATTGAGCTTATGCTCATATCCAAATAAAGCTTCTCAGTGATTGTGTAGTTTTTTTTAGAGTTTAATTGATAGGTTTGATTGAAGCTTGGTGTTTGTCCATTCAGCTAGTTCACTGCTTATGCAGTGAACTAGGACCATCTACCAACAAGCTTTATAAGCTCCTTAGTGAACACAAGTCTGAGTTAGTTGGCTTTTCCAGAAGCAAACCAACTCAACTTAATGTTCTTGCACTTTAATCTCACCTTGCACCCTATTTAGTAGGGCTGCAAATAGCTTAAACCTTGGTCATCTCATTGTGAACACTGACTTATCAGTGTTCACAAGCCAACTTCATAAGTTTGCAATAAGCTACTCAGTAGGTCCCACCTTATGTGGATTGGCTTTTTGAGAAGCCAATCCACCAAACTACAAGGCCTAGCTTTTAAATTGCAATTTGCAGCTTGTTTCCTAGGGCTGCAACTAGCTTGTTGATTGTCCCATGTTTCTGAGTGTGCTAAGAAATTAGCATACTCAGTTATTTGGTACCTTTTTCCCAAGCTCCTCAAAAGCTCAGCTGTGGACCCCACAGCTTGAGCTTGAGCTTTTTGGAAAGCCTACCAGCATGCCTTGCTATTGCAATTCTCATTTTGGCTTTTTGGGCTTATTTGATAAGCTGAAATTGCCCATATAATTGGTTGCAGGGGTGTTTGGATCTGAGTGTTACTGGATGGGCTTATTAGCTTATTACAAGCTTATGAGTGAATCCAGTGCACCATCTTGTTCACACTTATACATAATACATGTACACACCTTTCTTTTCCTTTGTTAAGCCTTTTCAAGCTTGTTTCAAGCTTATGACTCAACTGTAAGCTCAATGCTTAACTGAAGTGGTCATAAGCTGTGAAACAGCTTATTTCCATGTATATAAAGTTTCATTTTCTATAAACTTGTTAATATTATATGTATAAACCTTTATTTTACTTTTGTTTCAGCTATGTGGCTTATTAGAAGCTCATTCAAGCTTAAAGTTCCAATAGTTAAGCATAGCTTAACTGTTTAAGCTAATAAGCCCCACACAACTTATTTCTTAGTTTGTAAACCTCTATTTTCTTTATACTTGTATAAAAATAGTATGTAAATAGAATAGAAAACAGAAAACACAACAAGAACCACCTTTTAAGGCTAAGTGATAGCCTCTATTTAGAGGGTTTATGGCTTATTTGCCTTTTTCCATGAACTGAGACCAAAATAAGCTCACACAGAGCTTATTTGTAAATATTAATAAGTTTTCCTTTATTAAAGTTATATATATTAGCTTATTAACTAGGTTTGCAAAAAGAAAAATGAAAAACAAAATAAAAATGAAAAAAATGGGTGTGGGTGGATTCGAACCTGAGACCTCTCGCTAGTATAACATGCTTAGTACCCACACCCCTTCCAAATGCTCTGGGGCACCAGTTCCGTTAGCCTTTGCACCCTTAATATACTTAACCCTTTTTGACCCCTTTGGCTTATTTGAACTGCTGAGCTTATAGCAGCTTATTGGGATAAGCTGTTGCCACAAGCTTATTTTTCCTAGCCCCTTTATAACATTTTATAGTTTCTGTAATTTTTTCAGATTTTTTACTTTTCATTTAATATTTATAATAATTAATATAATTTACATAGGTTTTAGGAAATAACAAGTAATATATTTTTAAAACTGCTTATTTATAATTTTTACAAACTTTTTATATTTTTTATGTATTCCTGAGACACTTAGGAAGTTTTATAAAAAGTTTTATAATTTTATAAATAAGTTTAGTATTTATAATAATTAATTTAGTTTAATTAGTCTAATTAATAAATAATAGATTTTAATTAAGTTTTCTTATTTTTGTATATTAAATATAGTTTTTAGATTTTTCTTAGCTTCTTATTAGTATATTAGAATTATGTAAAAAGTTTTAGATTTTTGTTTGATAATTTAGTATATATAATAGTTTAATAATAGTTTAAAAAAATAGATAATAGTAAATAAGTAATAATAAATAGAATATCTGTATAATAAATATATTTTTAGTTTCAAAATTTCTTTTATATTATTTTTAACTTTTCTAAGTTTTAATTTTATTTTTCTAAGCATTTTTTTTAATTTTTCTTATTTATAGGTAATTAATAAATAGTTAATAATAGTTTTAATTAATAATAATTAAGTACATAGTATAAAAATAAGTTTTAATTTTATAATAATTTTCTTATTCTTTTAGGATTCCAAAAATATAATTTTCACATTTGTGGGACTTATATTGGACGGTATTCACTTTTTATCTTTTACGTAGACGTTTATTTAAACGTTTATGTATGCGTTTTAGTTTTCTAGGTTTTCTTATTAACATAATAATAATATTATAAATATAGTTAGTTATTTTATTTTCTTTTAATTTGCATTTAAGCCGTCAAGGCATGCAAATTCCCTCTTTGGGAAAGTTTTGTTTTATTCATTACGTTTACGTTTATTTAAACCTAAACGTACGTTTGTAAATACTTTATCATTTTAAGGTTTCTGATTGTACGTTTCTTAAATAAACTAGCTGTGACAGAGCTATTACTATTCACATTCAGTGTTAGTCAATCAGAGTCCTATTTTCCTATACTAATATTATTTTCAACAATTCACAAGTCATTGTATATAGAATATCACGCCTCGCCAGGACATAAACGATCCAAGGATGTTTTCACCCTTGGTAAACTTGTATTCCTCTCCCGGGCTGTCGCCCTTTTACTTTTATTAGGTTGACCATTTTATCCTAAGTGGTTGGCTTATAAAAAGTAGATATAGTCCGGGAGGAATCAACAGGTAGTGAGAGATATCTTCCGTTTCCATATTGTAATTTACACTTTATTACACCCGAGAGATGTGAGTATCTAAACACTATTTGTGAGGTGCTAGTGTATGACCTCCGTGCCTGTCTATTGGTCTTTAGTGGAACGATTATTTGTTGTAATTACTTTTATATTAGTGTTAAATGACCCCTAACTTGTCTTTTGAGTAGAATAAAAGCGCATTTGCTTGAGGACAAGCAAATCTCAAGTGTAAGGGTATATGATGAGGCGAAAAATGATTCATTTTTAGGGGGTCATTTAAGCCCGAATTCGAATTTATTTGATCAAATATTGCCCTAAATCGTTCCTTTTGTGATTTTAGGTACTTTGGGAGTGAAATCTGGAAAAAGAAGCAATTCGGACGTTTTTGGAGCATAAAAGTGAAGAAAACGCCAAAGTCTTAATTTTCCATGCTGGGAACAGTAGGTGACGGCGTCAAGAGTAACTCCCTGACGGCGTCAAGAGCAAAATTCCATGACGATCCAGTACAGATTTGAAGGCGTCACGAAGGTAGGGCGTCAAGAGTTAATGTCATGACGGCCTGGAAATGATTAAGTCTTGACGGCGTCAAATGTAGATCAAGGCAGTTCGAGAATAGTTTTGGCGGCGAGGTGACGGCGTCACAATGTTTGTCTTGACGCCGTCAGACCCCTTTTCCTATATATAGTTTTCTAATTTTCACATTAAAAAGGTAGAAGTTTTGGAGAAAACCCTAGTACGATTTTGGTGCGAATTTTACAGGTTTTTCAAGGGTTCCAACCCCTTGATACCTTGCATGTGTAATCAAGATAAGTGTTCTTTTAATTCAATCAATATGTCTATGTGTTGGTTGTCTATATCTTGTTCTTGTCTTAATTCCATCATGCTAGGCTAGATCTATCTTGTGTTTGCTTGGATCTAATGAAACCTAGATGTTAATTATGTGTTGATTACTTGTTTATAATTGTCTTGGATGAATGATTTATATGTTAGGCTTAAGAAAACTGGCAGATCTCCAATTGGTAACATGCTTGAACGTCTTAAGAAACATGAACCGACGCGCACTAGGTCTTTATTGGTTGTATTTAATGCATGAGCCACTGTTTACAATCCCTATAGTTGTGCTGGGCATGGTGTAGGAGGAGATAAGAGCTCATAGAATTGGGGAGTTAAGTGTGCCACCCCATGAATGGTATTAAGGAATACGATCCGTCATCCATGCAATTATAACAAGTAATTAACGTGTAAAAGATGTCTAGGGAGTAGTGAAATCTAAGTAAACACATTTTCTCCACTTATTGCTCACAACTTTAATATAATTTAGTTATTTTCATTTCTTGTATTTTATTTTGATTGCATCTTTAGTATTGGGTTAGTTGATTAGCAACTAATTTCGCCCAAATCCTTCAAACCCGAGATTTTTAATTGCTTTCTAAAAAATATAAAAACACAAAAATAATCATCCCTCACCTTTAGAATTAGTATTTAGGTTTTCTAATCCTAGCGACACTATTCCTAAGCTGAACGATCAATCCCCCGGTACTTGTCACTATACTATACTACAACGATCAGGTACACTGCCTGGTGGGGGTTGTAAGCTTCTCAAGATCCCTTGAGAGGTAAAGCCTGGTGCGATTCCCACGTATCAGACACTCAATGCGGTTGCTTTTCGTGGTGACTCTACTACCCCATGGTTTACCGATTTTGCAAATTACCATGCGGGTAACTTCATTGTGAGGGGATGACGTCCCAACAGAAGAAAAAATTCTTCAAAGACGTTAAACATTACTTCTGGGACGACCCCTATCTTTTCAAAATCTGTGCCGATCAAGTCATCAGGCGATGTGTATACGGATAGGAAGCCGCGGATATTCTTAAGGCTTGCCATGCTGGACCCACCGGGGGCCACCATAGTCCTAACTACACTGCCAAAAAGGTGTTTGATTCCGGTTTCTATTGGCCCATGATCTATAAGGATGCCCACGAGTTAGTCAAAGCTTGTGATGCTTGTCAGCGTCACGGAAATATTTCACAAAAGAACGAAATGCCACAAAATGCCATTCAAGTTTGTGAAATCTTTGACGTCTGGGGCATTGATTTTATGGGGCCATTCCCATCTTCTCGTGGAAACAAATATATTCTCGTGGCGGTTGACTATCTGTCAAAATGGGTTGAGGCAAAAGCCTTACCCACCAACGATGCCCGAGTTGTTGTGAAATTCTTGAAATCCCTCTTTGCTCGTTTTGGAACTCCACGTGCCATCATTAGTGATCGCGGTACTCACTTTTGCAATGATCAATTCGCAAAAGTCATGCTTAAGTTCGGTGTTACTCATCGTATTTCTACCGCATATCACCCACAAACAAGTGGGCAGGTGGAGGTTTTAAACCGTGGTATTAAACGGATTCTTGAGAGGACCGTAGGCGAAAACCGTGCTTCCTGGTCGGATAAACTAGATGAAGCACTCTGGGCCTTCCGTACAGCTTACAAAACACCCATCGGGTGTACTCCATACAAGCTTGTATACGGGAAGGCGTGTCATTTACCGATCGAGCTCGAGCACAAAGCCTACTGGGCCTTGAAACATGCTAACTACGACCTTCATAAAGCGGGTGATCACCGTAAGATTCAACTCAATGAATTAAACGAACTTCATGATCAAGCCTACGAGAACTCTTTGATCTACAAAGAAAAGACAAAGAAGATTCACGACTCTAAGATTAAGAACCGCGTTTTCAACGTCGGTGACAGAGTCCTTCTTTTCAACTCAAGATTAAAGATTTTCTCGGGGAAATTAAAAACCCGATGGACTGGACCATTCACTGTTGCTAAAGTATATCCATACGGGACTGTTGAGTTATCTCAACCCGAAGGTCCCAACTTCAAAGTGAATGGTCATCGTTTGAAACATTATTTTGGAGAGGACAAACCATCCATGGTTGTCCCTGATCTCCAAACTTTCCCCATGGACCAATGAATTCGGGGATCGAGTCAAGCTAGTGACTCGGTGAACAAAAATTAGCAAAATATATGGGTTTTCACCCCGTATTTCTGACTTCTTTCTACTTTCTACCACTCTAGTGTGGGGGAGTGGCCGTCCCCCACCTTTTGAAAAGTAAATATGTATATAAGTTTCAGTTCAAAAAAAAAAAAATGATGAAAAAATGAAAAAATGTTTATATGAACAGATAAATAAAGTGAAAAATAAAATCAATATTTCCACAGTTAGATTCGAATATTAGCTTTTTCCGTTCAGAGATTCGGCATAATAGCCGGGACTTTGAATATTGAGGACAATATTCAATTCTAGTGTGGGGGGGAAAAATTCTTACGAATTTTATGACAAAATACTTTCTAAGTACCCCTATTTTAGGCCTAAATTTTTCAAAAAATTTTCACTTTATTTCAAAATTTTTGTGGTAATCAGTCCGCCAAAGTCTAAATGACAAATGGATTGGCTAGTCCAGGAGCAAACGGCTCTTGGTAAAGACATCCCAAACCCGTTGATGGCTTGCAATTTGCCAAAAATTGTATGGTTCCTCAACTCCCCATATCCCATAAAGCGAATGAGTTGGCTAGCCCGCAAGATTATGGCTTGTGGTAAAGGCAGTGGAAAATCCATAATTGGTAATCAGCTCACCAAGATGTTGACTTAGTCCATCAAGATGCTGGCTAGTCCAGAAGCAAACGGCTTTTGGTAAAGACTAATCAAATCCGTTAACAGCTGGTGGTTTGCTCAAAATCACACGGTTATCAGGTGTGCCACAGTTCTTACACCTGGCTACTCCATAAGTGATGGCTTTTGGTAAAAAGATTTTCAAATCCATCAAGTTTTTCTCAAAAGATTGCTAGGGACTAGCAATGTTTTAGTGTGAGGGATTGATGAGTGTGTAAATACTCATCATTTTTACCTTTTATGAGCTGCCAAAACATCTAAAAACACTCAATATTGTATCAAAATAGTGAAAATATCCCAGGAAAGTGTTTTACATGTTTCAAATGCAAAATAATCAAAAACAGATGAAAAACGCACAAAGTTTACAAAATTGGCAGTTTCAGTCCCTCATCTTTCAAAAGTTGTCAAATCTAGTCCCTGGCTGTTCTAAAAACTTGAAAAAGTCACCAAAGGCCCTTTTAAATCAAAAAGTTGCAAAATTAGTCCTTTGGTGCAAAGTTTCACAAAAAGTCAAGTTTAGTCCCTGAACTTAGAAAATTATCAAAAATGGTCCCTGGGATATTAAAACTTTGAGAAAAACGAATTTTGTCCTTGCACTAATCTTTTATGGCAGGATTGGTCCTTGGTGGAAAAGTTTGGTGAAATTACACTATTGGTCCCTGAAGTTTGAAAGTTTGGTAAATTTAGTCCCTAGTGCATTTAATATGGAAAAATCAATATTAGACCATGTACTATTCACAACTTGGCAAAACACACCCTTGTGAACATTTTGGAAGAATACCAAGTTCCCCCCCCCCCAACTTTCGATAAATTTCAAAAAAGGTCCTTGTGATAACTAAAACCAAACCGGACCTTATTACTAATAAAAACCAAACCATAGTCCAATCCACGCAATCCAAGCCCACCTCCCCTATTTCTTGGCCCATTCCACAAACCAGCCCACCCTTTTATTAATAAAACTCGGGTCAAACCTTTGACCTTGGTCAAATACCAGTCAAACCCCACACCTTTCCCTCTCCCTCACTCCCCACAGCCAAACCACAATACCACCATGGTTTTGCAGCCCACCACCACCACTTGCAGTCTCATCATCACCTCCCCACACCCCCAACACCTACCCTCACATCAGCATTTAATGCCACCACCCCCTTGCCTGTATCAGTCCAAAACACCTTTCCCGCCAAAAACATATAAACGGTGGAGATGGAATTTAATCATCCAATGGTCAAGATTAAGAGTGGGATTTGCTCAGAGGCTCAAAAGGAACCCTAATCCACAGCTATTTAAAGAGGAGAAGCAAGAAGAAGAGGAGTGTACCACTTTTTAGCTTAATTGTAATCGTATAAGTATAATAGGTTATTGTAGCTTACTTAAAAGCTTTTAAGCAATGTTTTAATTTAATTTGGTGTACTTTTAACCTTCTCCAAGCAATAAAGTCAAGTTTCCTTAATTCCTCTTATTTATGCCATTTTCAGTTTCTTATCATAATCTTAGATCACATTCTGTTGGTGTTTAAGCTTGTATTATGGATTTTTAAGCTCACTTAGGTTCCCTTAAAGCTTATTAAAGCTTATAGAGACCTTTAAACTCAGTATCATTAGGAAAAAAAATCAAAAATATAAAAAAGTCAACAATGGTCAACTGTTTTGTTTTGAGTTTGATTTCAGGTGTTGAGGAGCATTGAAGAGCAATTTTGGAAGTGGACTTAGCCTATCTAAAGATAGGCACCAGTGGAAAACCCCTTGTTCATGCTAGGGGTGATTTGTAAGATTTGTTCATTTTGAATTTCCTCTCAAATCTCAATATCCTATAATCTCTTTGTTTGCTTGTTAATCTGTGTTCTTTGAGTTTGTTAAGAGTAGTTAATTAAGATTGTGTATTGAAATTAGTAGCTTGTACTTTGGTTTCTTTATTTCTCTCAATCTTTGTTTAAAACTGCCAAATTAGCTATATCTTGTTTTCTTGTGAATTAGTGTATGCAACCTGTGTTTCTGAGTTTAAATCATCTTTGTGAATCATATTAAAGAATTTGGAAACAGGTTTGTGGGATAAATAAGTGAAACTCATTGGAAATCATTCAAAACAATGTTTAAGAGGGTGTTTGGATTTGGGTAATTCACTGTGCTATTAAGGTTTTTGTTTGTTAACTCTGGTTGAAAACTCTTTCTCAGTATCAAACTAGTTCAAATAGACCTTAACATTTGGTGTCATAGTGTGAAAAAATCAAAATCTAATTCTTTGTACCCTCACAGTTAACTGTGAGGGCTTTGGCATCCAAAACCTTGGATTTTGGCTCATTAGTGATAATCTTTACCAATTTTAGTTCCATATTAGTTCATAACATCATACTTAATCAGTAAAGTTCATTAGAAACTCATAAAAGTCAAAAATTCAAGTTTCACCAAAAAGTCAAAAGTTGCATATCTCAGTTTTTCCAAAAATTGTGGGATTTTTCTTGAATTTTGTGTAGTGAGTTAGGACTTGAAATTTGTTGGGTGTAAAATATATCAGTAGAACTTGAGTTTCCCATGATTATTTGAATTTTGAGAATTTTTCTTATTGGCCTTTTAGTCCCTTGAACTGAGTTGCAGGGCAAACCATTGCCCTGTGCATCAGCGGTCCATCTCACCACCACCACTTTGGTGGTTGTTGTAGACCACCTCAGTGGGCCCCAATGGTTCATTTTTTGTTTTCCCAACCCCCCTCCTACCAGGGATCATAGATTGATTATTTGTCTGACCTAGGAACTTGTGGACCCCACCTTAATTAGCCATTGAAGTTTGTCCTAAGTCTGTGTTGAGGTTCAAAGTGTCAAGTGCTTATTTTGTTGCTTATTAGCTTATCAGTGATTGTAGATTGTTGTTTCTAGCTTATTTAAGTCCTTTTAGCTTATTTGAACCTAGTTTTACCATTGTGGACCCCACATACAGTCATTTGTGCTTATTTTGCTTCTTGGTCAATAAAAGTCAAACTGCTTAAGTAAAGGGGGTGCACACTGCTTATTTTTAAGCTAGATAAAAAGTTGTTTTACAAAAGTATCTTATTTTCATCTAACTTTTAGCTGTCAAAAAGAAAAACTCCAAAAATCCAAATATAAAATAAGTGATAGCTTCTATTTAATAGAATCTATCTTTTTCAATTTTCTTTTCAGCTTATTTATATGCACTTGTCCATTTTTATAATTTTCTTAGATTTTTCCTGATTAGTTTGCTATTTATTAGATTTAAAAGTAGTTTAATTAATTAAATAGGTAATATTAGTTATTAATTAGTTTTCTTAAATTTTTAGTAACAACAGTAGGTTTTTATAATTTTTTTTAAGTTTTATAAATTAGTTAAGACTTTTAGAAAATATATTTTTAGTTTCTACTGTTCATTCCCCATTTTTCTTATTTTAATTATTTAAATTAGATTTAAATTAATTAAAAGGTAATTAATTAGTGAAAAAGCCTAAATATAATTTTTAGAAGTTTTTATAATTTTGTAGGATTCATGTGATGGTTAAATAATTTTATAAATTTTCTCATAATTTTCTAAGTTAATTTAGTATTATTTGTAATTTAAATCAGTTTAAATAGTTTAATTAAGATAAATAGTTTTTAATTGATAAAAAACCCATAAAAAGACAAAAATATTTATTTTTATTTTTTATACTTTCTTCAAGTTCAATTTTAAGTTTAGAAGTTGTTTTTGCAAGTTTTTAGTTTAATTTGTAATCCTTGTAATTTTTAGTTAATATAAATTAGGTTTAAATTAGATTTTAAATAGTTTTATTAATTAAATAATATTTAAATATTAAAATAATCATTTTTATAATCTCATTTTCATTTTAAATTTTCTTTTAATTTTAAAGTTTCAAAAGCACCCCCTGTAGCTTGTAATATGATAAATCTCACTTTTCTGTCTGTTACGTGTTACCAGATTGTGAATTTGTGCATATACCTGTATATCTGTTATTTGTGAATATTATATCTGTGTACAAATACCAAAATATCAGTAACAAAATCAATTCCATATCATCTTGGCTACTGTCCTCAGTGCCACTCATTCCTAAACGATTTCAAAAGCACCATTTCAATCTCGCTGGGACATAACTACCCGGGGACACACTATACTATCACCGGAGAATTGGAACGAGGCTGTCTTTGACTTATTGACCTTGGTCAATAATATCTGACTGCTTTTACCCCAATCACAGATCATACGCCCTATGGGCTGGGCATAAGACCTTCTGCCTAAAAATGCATTTTTCACAGTTTCTGAGTACAGACCATACGCCCTTCTGGACCTTGGGTCTAAGGGCATATGGTACACAGGTAGTCTTAGCAGATTTTAGTTGATTTTCCAAAAATCATATCTTTTAATCCGTAAGTCGTTGGAGGTCGAGCCACTCGTCGTTTCGAAGTTAATTGAGTCTAGTTTCATTTAAAAATAGTTCCAAGGTCAGAAAGTTTATAGATTTTTGTCAATGGTCAAAAGAGTAACAGAATGTTTGTCAAAGTCAAGCATTTTCGTGCAAAAAGTTTTAATTCTTGGTCAAAGCGGGTACAGGGTGTAACAAGTAATATTATGAAGGTAGGAGTCAAAGTAGTGAACCTGACTTATAGTCGCACGTAGTTAGTAGACGATGTAATATCTTTCATTGCATTTTATGCGGAATATCGGTCTCTACCACCTATGATATTTTTTCATAAAAATATTTTCGCCACATCAAAATTTAAAAAATGTTTACATTATGATAAAAATAGATTTACATATGTACACCTTCTAAAGTTTATTCTTTTAACTTGTTTGTATTGTTAAGAATTTTATTTATTATATTGTCTCTCATAGAGGGTGATATAAGTGCTAAAAAATAATTAGCACTATATAAAGATGTATGATATTATATAAGTATGTAGTATATAATGTATATAAATTGTAATTTTTAATAAGGGTGTAAATCTAATGTTTTATATCCTGCAAATTTGTTTTTCATATCTATAATGACTTTCTACCATGGCTAGATAAGTTTGTTAGGCCAAAGCTAATACTGACCATAATTTTTTGTGGTCACTCATGCCACCTCAACGCCACATCAGCTTTCTCTCTCCAAGACTATACTCCAACCACAATTTGCTAATGATGAACGTAATGGCGATCGTAACTTCTTTTTTTTTTTTAATTAAAATTTCATTCATAAATTATTTAGCCAACACAACCAACTTGTAACACAAAAATTCTGGATAACTAACAAAATTATAACTAACTCCTAATTATAACAAAATAATCCGGATACATCAATAGCAATGTGGACAAAAGGAAAAAGCCAAATGACGTTTAAAGACTTCACAGTGTGTGCAATCCAATTAGTAGGTTTCTTTTGCTCAGCCTAAACAACTACCCTAATTATACGCTATATAAACTATTTACCCAAATTTTATGGAACACTATAAACCTAAACACTCATTTAGTTTGTGTGCAGTCACACAATTCTCACACAGATACGCAACCACAAAAAAATCCTATCACTTTCAGCCATCAAAAAAATCCTATCACAAAGTCTATACGGCTTCGAGATCCTTTAAGGTCTCGGGTAGGTATTTGTGTTGTTGTTTTCGTTTAAACCGAACAAACGGAAGTATGAAACCATTGGTTTTATTCTTTCTTTGAAAAGGTTCGAATAATAAAAGGAAGTTTTGCTTCGAAAAAGATCTATGATGAGTTTTACATTTGTTTTGTTAAGATCCCATAAGGTCTTTAATTCTATAATGAAACATGAAAAAACTGAGATCTTGTTTATTTTTATTTTTATTTCGAAACTTGTTTATGTTTAGAAGCAATCCTTGATTTTTTTTTCTATATTAAAAGCGTGCAACGGTAAAAAAATAAAAAAAAAAAAAAAATTAAAAAAAAATAAAAATAAAAAATAAAATTGGTTGGATGACAAACCGAAAGAATGCAAAGGTTTTGGTAGGATTCGATCATGCTCGGTTGAGCTAGGGGCGAGTGGGCGACGCGGTCGACTACTTGGTTGGGAGTCAACCAACTGAGCAACCACCCTTCTATTAGCATTGGCCTTATGGATCGAGTGCTACTACTTTCGGTGGGTTGCGACACTTCCAGTCTTTTTTGTTTTTGGCGTTCTCCGAATATCTCGTAGTCAAACAGACCTCTATATTTCTTATTATCTTTTTTATGTTCTATTTTAAATTAAATGATTGCAATCTTGTTGTGATATACTTTTTTCTAGTAGCGTGTTTCTTATACACCTTGGCTTTTCGACTTTGTACAGTGACTTAATGCGTGTTAATCAATAGTTTGGAAATGTTAAGGTGGCGTTTTGTTGGAAAATATTTTCATTCATTTCCTATTTATTGTTTTGTAGGAAAAGGGATGGGAGTTTGATTTCCACAAAACAATGGAAAATTTAGAAAACGCGTTTAGTCTGAGAAACATGTGTTTGTGTTTTCCATTTTCCAAAACTAGAAAACATGTTTAAGTGTTGTTGTTTTATATCTCAATTAACTATTCACCTTAGTAATATTATAAAAACATTTTCAAAACACAAAAACAAATATTATAAACTAACCAACTATATTATAAAATAACTAAAAAAATCTAATACGAGAAAATAAAGAAATTAAAAAAGTAAAATATAATATCAAATAATGTTTTCGTCTGTATTTTTACGTTTTCGTCCGATATTTTACGTTTTTGTCCGTTTTGTTTGTTTTTTTATGTTTTCGTTTGTTTTTTTACGTTTTCGTCTTATTTTTTAAGTTTTTGTTAGATTTTTTACATTTTCGTCAGCTTTTCTACATTTTCGTCCGTTTTTTTAAGTTATCGTCCGATTTTTTGGGTTTTCGTTTGTTTTTTTACGTTTTCGTCTTTTTTTTTACGTTTTCGTTAGATTTTTTTACAGTTTCGTCAGTTTTTTTTACATTTTCTTCAGTCTTTTTACGTTTTCGTTTGTTTTTTTAGTTTTCATCCGATTTTTTCTGTTTTCGTCTGTTTCTTTACGCTTCCGTCAGTTTCTTTATGTTTTCGTCCGATTTTTTATGTTTTCGTCCGTTTCTTTACGTTTTCGTCAGTTTTTTACGTTATCGTCCTATTTATTACTTTTTCGTCCGTTCTTTTACGTTTTCGTCCGTTTTTTTTACGTTTTTGCCAGATTTTTAAAATTTTCGTTCGATTTTTTATGTTTACATCCGTTTTTATACATTTTTGTCAAATTTTTTACGTTTTCGTCCATTTTCCTACGTTTTCGTCCTTTTTTTTTTACCTTTTTGTTTGATTTTGTATGTTTCCATATGCTTTTTTACGTTTTTTTTAGATTTTTTATGCATTTGTCAATTTTTTAATATTTTCGTTTTTTATGATTTCTTCCGATTTTTACGTTTTCTTTTGATTTTTCACGTTTTCTTCCGATTTTTTACGTTACATCCGTCTTCGTCTGATTTTTATGTTTTCATCTTTCATTTACGTTTTCATTTTTGATTTATGTTGTTTTAGGTTTTATCTAACAAAAACAAAAACAAAAAAATAGACGTAAATGTAAATAAACGTAAGTAAACACAAAAAATGGACGAAAACTTAAAAAACCTAACGAAAACGTAAAAAAACGAACAAAAACGGAAAAAAATCGGACTAAAACTTAAAAACCTAACGAAAACGTTAAAAAAAACGGTTGAAAACGTAAAAAACGGACGAAAACGTAAAAAACGTGACGAAAACGTAAAAAACAGACGAAAACGTAAAAATTAAGACAAAACCGTAAAGAATCGGACGAAAATGTAAAAAATCTGACGAAAACGTAAAAAATCTGACCAAAACATAAAAAAACGGACGAAAACGTAAAAAATCGGGTGAAAACGTAAAAAATCGGACGTAAACGTAAAAAATCTTACTAAAACGTTGAAAAACGGACGAAAACGTAAAAAATCGGACGGAAACTTAAAAAATCTGACGAAAACGTAAAAAAATGGACGAAAATGAAAAAAATCAGACGAAAACGTAAAAAACCTGACGAAAACGTAAAAAAACGGACGAAGACGTTAAAAACGGACGAAAACGTAAAAAATCGGACGAAAACGCAAAAAATCAGTCGAAAACGTAAAACAAATGACGAAAACGGATTTGGGGTATTTTAATGGAAAATAGGGGAAAGAAAAAAAAA